>OX031315.1:37527180-38777180 GCA_943737955.2 Myopa tessellatipennis | reverse complement strand
ATGCTACTAGGATGATAGAGGACATCATCTCAGCGGACAGGGTAAAATGGGCTGTACACTCGTTTGACCCGTTCAAGTCCCCTGGGCCAGATGGTATCTGGCCGGTGATGCTGCAATAAACGGAGGTTTTAGTAATCCCTTTCCTTACCAGGCTTTTCAGATCCAGTGTAGAGCTGGGCCATATACCAGATGCGTGGAGGAAGGTCAAGGTTGTCTTTATACCGAAAGTGGGAAAACGCGGCCATGAGTCAGCAAAGAACTTCAGGCCGATTTCCCTTACTTCCTTCCTACTAAAAACACTGGAACGTATTCTGGACGATAACCTGAGAACAAAACTATGCAATAAGCTATCCCATTCCCAACATGCGTACATGAAAGGAAGATCTACGGATTCTGCCCTACACAAGGTCGTGACCTGTATAGAGCGCTCACTCTACTACAAACAATATACGTTGGGAACCTTCCTCGAAATAGAAGGCGCTTTCAACAACGTGAAATCCTCTGCCATCCAGGAGGCTCTTATAGTTTTAGGAGCCGAGGACATTCTCATAAGATGGATTCTTGTAATGCTGCGCACAAGGGAGATCCACGCCACACTGGCGAACAGTACTATCGTCAGGTATGTTAGCAGAGGAACGCCCCAAGGGGGGTTATCTTACCGCTGCTATGGATTCTGGTAATGAACCCACTGCTAGAACAGCTCGAAAAAGCGGGAATCAAAGCCGTAGCTTACGCCGATGACCTAGTTATACTGGTCTCCGGTTTTTGCACATCAACTTTATGCTCCGTTACGGAAAGAGCCCTCCGCACGATCATCGCATGGGCTACTCCAAGAGGGCTAGGAGTGAACCCATCCAAAACAGAGCTAGTGCTATTCACAAATAAATATAAACCTCAACCATTTAAGCTACCGAAGCTCCATGGACGGGAGCTACACCTTTCGAGACAAGCGAAATACCTAGGCATAATTCTCGACTCCAAACTGAATTGGAGCGAAAACATAGAACAGAGGATTAAGAAGGCGAATATCGCCTATTACTCCTGCTGCAGAACTTTCGGAAAGAAATGCGGACTAAAGCCCAAACTTACACTATGGTTGTACACCGCTATCATCAGGCCAATCCTGGCATATGGATCGCTGGTCTGGTGGACGGCTTCAAGTAAGAGGTCTCACTCCATACGTCTTGGGAGGGTACAACGCACGG
The DNA here is from genome assembly GCA_943737955.2 of Myopa tessellatipennis. Lineage (NCBI taxonomy): Eukaryota > Metazoa > Arthropoda > Insecta > Diptera > Conopidae > Myopa > Myopa tessellatipennis. The sequence goes on along the minus strand of OX031315.1, from coordinate 38,775,975 downwards.
CGTGTGTGGGGGCCACAGGAGCTTTGAGGACTTGTCCAACAGAAGCCCTAAATGCCATCCTAAATATTCTCCCCATAGACCTATATATAAAATTCGTATCAACCATCGCTGCCCTGCGACTAAGAGAATCCGGCAGCTGGAATCCCGGACATTATGGTCACGGGAGCGGCCTGGATCTGACACTTAGCTCGCCAGAAAACGGCAGCACGGACTACCTCGTGAAAACTACCGACTTCGGCAGGCGATTCGAGGCCGTAATTCCTTCTAGATCCGCATGAAAAAGGCGGGCGGAACTCTTTACCGAAGACTGCGACGCCATTGTGTACACCGATGGGTCCAAAATGGATATCGGAGTAGGAGCAGGCGTCTACTCGCAAAGACCACCTATAGAGATCTCCCTGAAACTCCCAGACTATGCCAGTGTATTCCAAGCAGAAATATCAGGCATAAGGGAAGCCTGTAGGAAATTAGGAGAAGTGCGAACCAACGGCGGGAGGCTAAGCATAGCCACCGACAGCCAGGCAGCTATCCTCTCCCTGCTGGCCTCAACTACGTTTTCCAAGGTGGTACAAGAGTGCCGCATGGACCTCAATAACCTCTGCCGTCACGCGGAGGTGAAGCTACTCTGGGTCCCAGGACACAGAGGCATCCACGGTAACGAAAGGGCGGATGATCTCGCCAGGCGAGAAGCCGCCATGTCGCCGGACAACGCAGTTCCCATCAACAAACCACTCAACACTCTAAAAGGAGAATTATACCGCGCTTTCTGCGATAAAGCCAACGTCAGATGGAGAGACCTTCCATCATGCCGCACTTCCAGGACGTCCTGGCCTACACACGACAAGGCCAAGACGAAATGGCTAATCAACAGGAGCCGAGCAGACATAGCCAGGCTCGTCGGGGTGATCACTGGACACTGGACGATTGGCGAGCACGCAGAACGTCTGGGACTGCCCTACAACGCTTCCTGCCGCAGCTGTGGAGACACCTCCCAGAAAGAGATGGTTTCCCACCTGCTATGCGAATGCCCGGCTCTCATGCGAGCCAGACTTACGACCTGGTGCAAGATCAGCTTCAACGGACAGGAGGAAGACGCCAAATTCCATCCCAGGCAACTGCTCAGGTTCCTCAACCTGACGGGCTGGGTATGAAACTAGCACCACTTCCACCTAACGGACATCTCCTCCCCCTTTCCCCCTTTTTCAGGCCTCACGTTTTTCTAGGTGGTTTCAAAACGAGGCTTCTCAGCCTTACTTGTTGCCCGACTTCGAGTTCTTTCTCGGGCGCCACCTCCCACCTACCTACCTACCTACAGTTCCTCAAAACAAATAAGCTATGCATAAATTCCTTAAAAGGTAGCCATATTGCCAAGACGTGTGTTTCTAGGAGCTGCACAAAATGTTCCAAGAAACACAACACCCTAGTCCACATGGAAGAAAATACAAGGCAACCAGAGATACGTGATCCGGCAACTCCAACAATGTTAGTGTCGTCAGGGGTAACATCAAGTTCAAATTATGTTCTTCTCAGCACGGCAATGATAAAATTCAAAAATAATGAGGGTAAGGTAGTAGAATGCAGAGCATTATTGGATTCAGGTTCCCAAATAAACGTGGTGACAAAAAAGTTAGCTAAGCAGTTAAACCTATCTACGATGCCAGTGTTGTATGTCGCGATCTACCCAATTAGAAGGAATCGGCCATATCAAGCAGCAAATACAAAGCCGAATAAATGTCACCTTGACGTCACGAGATGATCTACACGACTCGATTGGAAGCCTTCCTCCTACCCACTATCATATCACCACAACCTACCCAGGAGCTAAGGCCTTCAACATGGCATGGCAGATAATTGGAGCAGAACTATTCCATGAGCTGCTTTTAACGCAAAAAATACATTTAAGGAAAGGACTGCCTATCTTACAAAATACGGTCTTCGGGTGGATACTCTCTGGAAGGGTCAGCGGAAGCAATTCAAGCCAACCGGTATGTGGAGTATACACCGAAGATAAACTGAATCAGCAAATTGAAAGATTTTGGGCGTTAGAAGAAACAGAACCACTTCAGAAACCCCTCACATCAGCGGAACGACGTTGTGAATCACATTTTGTGCAAAACACAGGCAGACGCCCCGATGGACGATTTATTGTAAAAATTCCATTTTCAGACGAACCATCAGTGCTTGGAGAGTCCAAGCAAATTGCTAAAAATCGATTCTTATCATTGGAAAGGCGTTTCAATAAGGATAACAGCTTGAAACAAGAATACAAAAATTTCATGGCAGAATATGAAGCGCTGGGTCATATGTCCGAAATCAAGCTCAACAGCATTGCTTATCCAAGCTATTTCATTCCTCATCACTGTGTCCTGAGACCAGAGAGCAGCACTACAAAACTTCGAGTTGTATTCGATGCTTCATCAAAGACATCAATCGGAGTAGCACTCAATGACATCATGTATGCTGGTCCAACAGTTCAAGGTGAACTCTTTTCATTACTTCTATAATACGTTTCCGACTCCCAAAGTTTGTGTTCACAGCAGACATTCAAAAGATGTATCAACAAATTTGGGTCAATCCAGAAGACCGGAAGTATCAACAAATAATTTGGAGATCCAGTGAAAGTGAAGAGCTGAAGTACTTTCAACTAAACACGGTAACATATGGAACAAGATCAGCGCCATACCCAGCCACTAGATGTCTACAAGAATTAGGCAAAAGTGCCTCTTACCCATATGGTGCTAAAGCCTTATTAAATGATTTTTATGTTGATGATTGTTTAACCGACTCCGACAACATTACTGGTGTGATTCAAATTAAAAGGGAATTAAACCAAATATTAAATCAGGCTGGATTTAAATTAAGAAAATGGTGTGGAAATCACCTTAAGTTGCTCGATGATATTCCTGCAGAAGATCAAGAGGTAAACCTAGACATCACCAACTACAAAGCTGACGCCGTGAAGACCTTGGGACTAACTTGGTTGCCCAAAACTGATAACTTTGCCATCAAAGTAAACCTAAACGCGTCAAGAATTATCACAAAGCGAATAATTCTATCAGAAATATCAAAAATTTTCGATCCATTAGGAATATTGGGACCAGTCGTCATCACTGCCAAACTAATTATGCAAGAACTATGGAAAACCAAGTTATCCTGGGACGACGAATTGCCAGTGGATTTGCTACACACGTGGAGAAACTTTCAGAATGAGTTGACAGAGCTGAACAGTGTCCAAATTTCACGACACACACTTCAGCAAGGCAAGAAAGGTTCACTACAATTGCATGCATTTGCTGATGCATCAGAGAAGGCTTACGGTGCGGCAATTTACTGTAGGACAATTAATACAGAAGGAAATGCCATCGCTAGACTGCTCTGCGTAAAATCTCGTGTCGCCCCCGTCAAAACACTACCACGTTTAGAATTATGTGCAGCAGTGCTTTGTGCAACGTTAACTGACCGTGTGAAGCAGGACATACAGCTAGGAGAAATCCCAACCTTCTATTGGTCAGACTCGGAGATAGTCTTAGTTTGGATAAACTCGGCAACCTCATCATTCCATACATCCGTGGCTAATCGAATCGCAACTATTCAAAGATTAACATTCGCCCATCAATGGCGACATGTCAAGTCACAAAATAATCCGGCTGCCCTATTATCCCGCGGCATCCCTTCAAGAAAATTTAGCAGCCAAGCCAATTGGTTTTTTGGACCATTCTTTTTACACGGGAAGGAATTAACGTGGTCTAAGCAATATATTCCAAGTCAAACGCTGAAATACGATGTAGAACAAAGAAAGCAACAATCAACAACCGTAACGCTTGGCGTCAGCAAGTTCCATACGGAGGAAATGATTTATCAAATAAATCATCGAAATTCATTCAAAACCCTGGTACACATAATGGCGTACGTACTGAGATTTATTGAAAGTGCAAAACCTGGAAATTCAATTCAACCTCGATCAATTAGTTTAACACCTTGCGAACAAAAGAGGGCAATAACCTTCATAGTTCGAGCAATGCAAATATCCGAATTCCAGGAAGAGGTCAGATCACTCCACAAAAAGATCAATGTGGGCAAAACAAGTTCACTACATGGACTCAACTCATTTATGGATCCCGAAGGAGTACTTGGAGTAGGAGGTCGCCTCGAAGCAGCGGACATCTCATATGATGCCAAACATCAAGTCATCATCCCATACAATGATTCCTTAACCAAGCTGCTGTTCCAAAGGATCCATGAGGAGTATTATCACTGCGGTCCACAAACATTATTATCATATGTCAGACAAAAGTATTGGCCGATAAAAGGCAAATCCATGCCAAGATCCACAGTTCAACACTGCATGCATTGTGTCGAGGCAAAACCCAAATTATTCCAACAGTTAATGGGGCATCTGCCATCCACACGGGTGCAACCAGCTCGACCGTTCATTAACTCCGGTGTGGATTTCTGCGGCCCATTCTGGATCCACTTTAAGATTCGAGGTAAACGACCACAGAAGGCATATGTGGCAGTGTTCTGTTGTTTCGCGTCAAAGGCAGATCATCTTGAAATAGTAAGCGACTTAACAACAGAGGCCTTCATCGGCTGTCTGAAGCGATTTATTGGACGCAGGGGACATTTGCAAAATTTATATTGTGATAATGCCACCAATTTTGTTGGCGCCAAAAACCGCTTACTCGATCTAAAGGAAGCAATTCATAGCGACCTAGCACAAAAAACCATAATACGGACATGCCGTGACAGAGGTATTAACTTTCATTTCATTCCGCCAAGAGCTCCACTCTTTGGCGGGCTATGGGAAGCTGCGGTTAAATCCGCTAAACATCTGTTCGTGCGAGGAGCTTCGAATGCATGTTTAACCTATGAAGAACTGGAGACTGTAATGGTCGAAATCGAAGCCATATTGAACTCACGGCCGTTAACACCAACATCCGCAAATCCAGCCGACATGGCTGCCTTAACACCAGGACACTTCTTAATAGGCGAACCCTTGACATCTCAAATTGACACCACTGCTGTTCAGCCCAGAACATCACTATTAATTCGCTGGAAACTAGTCTCACACATAAAGCAGGAATTTTGGAAACGATGGTGCCGCCAGTACTTGAACAAACTACAATACAGAGCCAAATGGAAGGAAAATTCTGATAACGTAAAGCCGGGGACAATGGTCCTAATAAAAGAAGATAACTTGCACACTCTACAGTGGCCTTTAGGCCGCATAGTCAAAACCTATGAGGGCCTGGACAGGTTGGTGAGAGTAGCCGATGTCCAAACTAAAAGCGGAGTTGTCAAACGGCCAATATACAGACTAGCACCCCTGCTACTCGTGGAAATAGACAATGATGACACCACAGGGCAGAAGGAAGAAAGTGAAGACGACGTGCCACAGTCAATCCGAACCCCCAAATGCAAAAAAATGTCCAGTAAAATAAATTTGTTGGCAATGTTAACATTACTTGTTGTCCTACCTATCGTGACCAGTAGCCCAATTAAAGTCGAGAACTTCAAGCAATCCGCTGGTATTCATTTCAGCCCAATCGGATCCGTCCAGCTAATATCCAGTCAATGGCAACTCATTGTATACTACGACTTAGCCCCCTAAGACTTCAAATGTTGGCCTTTTCCAACGGTGTTAATGCAATACAGAGTTTATGTGACCAACTACAGCAGAAGCCGATGTGTAAAGGCCTAATCACTTAGTTCCAACACACCAAATACGAACTTGCCTTAGAAAATGTTTTATCGACTACACACCGGCAGAAGAGGGGGGCCATAAACATCATCGGAAGCATCGCTAACACCTTGTTCGGAGTGCTTGATGCCAATTATGCAGAAGAGATGTCGAACACATTATCACAAATTCAAAGTGACAAATTCATATCGTAAATTTGATAAAAAATTGAACCTCCAGTGAAGCAGGCCCTCCCTAAGGACGTTGCCATCGAGGAACGGGAACGTATCCTGGCGCTGTCGCTCAGCTACACTTCCGTCGCGCCGCTAGAAGAACGACCAAGCTTCCGACCCTGCGTCTGTAACGTGGAGAGAGAAGACGCTTGGCTGGACGCGATTCCATCCACGAGTCAAAATCCTCCCCACCGCATTTCCAGATGGCGTCAACTCGACACGCCTGACCGTGATTCACCCGCTTGGGAATCCTTCCCGGCAGAGGAATGCATTCCCACGTACCAGCGCCCCGCCAATCACTCCAGTGGAAAGCAGCGTTCGTCGCGACAGGTCCGCCATGGCGTTGGCCCATCACACCCTCCTCCATAGTACCAACCTTTAACCCTCCGACCGAGACTCCCAATCCTTCTCACGATCTCCGGATTCCGCCTCAGCCGCTAGTGACCATCACCTCACGAATCCCACCTCCACCCGGTTACCGAAACCCGTGGGTGCTCTCGGGCAACATCTGCATTTAAGTAAGTGTGCTGCTGCCCATCTGCAACCCCCTTCCTGGCGCGACTTCCACTCCCAGCTTCCCGGTCGCTCCCTCCCCTGCGGAGCCACAGGAAAACCCAGCGTGTCTAGGGTGGCGCACCCCCTCCTAGTAAAGCTCTACTCTGAGAAAAATTGCAGTACTGCAAGGCGGGGAGTATGTTTACGCAAAAACGCTATCGTTCGACACCCCGTGGCGGTAGACAGCAACCCTGCTGATCATAGCTTGAACCAGCTGGGTTCAATGCCGCTCCGTTCCTCTTACCTTCCCTTTTTTCTTCACTGGTTCTGCAACATTTCACTATTTCCGATCTCTTTTCTTCGATCTTACCACGTGAAAAACGACTAATTTTTTTCGGGAAAACTTTTATCGATATCATCTACATCAGCGATTTTATCACCACCATCATCTGATACACCAATCATCTCACCACCATCATCCGATACCACTAATCGTATCACCACCATTCTCCGATCCCACCGATTACATCATCAATATCATACGCCACCACCGATTGCATCAACGACACTCATCCGGTAAGTCATTATCATTCCCCCATAATACACAAACTTATATAATATACTAGCTGACCCGGCAAAAGTTACGCTGTCATATAAATTATTTTTAGTGAATATTTTGGTTGTTAAATAAACAAAATGAAAACTGCAAATATTTTAGATCGCCGATCACCTTGGGGGTTAAGATGAGGGGAAGCGATTACACAGCCTCTCCCCTTGCAAGCGTCATCCTCATCTTCCCGTGGTTTCCCCTTGTTGTATCTAGTTCCTCCAGTAGGATACTAGAACAAACTTAATGTCGTAGATCCTTCCTCGAGAAGGATCACTGACAGTGCTTCTAATAATAAGGGTTGTTGTCGTATATCCTTCGACGCGAAGGATCACGGACGCTTGTGCCACGGGCAAGGACTGCCGACTTTGTGGTCTTACCATTGGGATCCGGCAACCTGCCGTAGTGGATCCCCTCGCCTATTTACCACGGGCACCAAGGTGCCGCCTTTGTAGTCCTTTAACCTGTCAGGCAATACTGCCGTCTTTCGACAGGTGCTGAAATAAAAAGGTCCTGCGTTAATTTTTCTTACGTTTATTATTTTCTTGAGTCCTTCTTTTATCTCAGCTTCTTAATGTAATGCGATTAATCTTCCTGCGACTTAATCTGTTTAACACTGTTTAGTTTTTACCACTTGACTGCACTCAGTCTGTAAGCTATTAGCTACTTTCATTCGTCACTTCACAACAACTGCCCTCTCTCAATCCGAAAGCTGGGTTTATATCTCTTCTGAGATTCGTTGTTGGCCAGAATCATTTCCGCGTCGTTTTTGCAATTATCTCAAGAATTATTTTTGACGCTCATTGCATATTTTGGAATGCGATCAAGTTCGCGCGCTGTTCCACTTATCGGAATGCGATCAAGTTCGGCTTTTATCTGGGCCACAGTGGTGTGTGATACACTTGTACTTTCGAGCTTCACAATTAAAGTGTAGCCTAGAAGTATGTGTTACCACAAGTTAAACATTGTTAACTACTGGGCCGAAAGGTATGTGGTGATAACAACGTTAAGCGTTGTTATTACCAAAGCAATGATTCTGACCTACAACACTCTGTTTTCTACAGACGAGGTTCTGGCGATCGACTAGGGAGCGGTATATCTCCCTAACCTTCCGTCTCCGACTCTTCTCTTTTCCGCCTTTTTTTCTGCTCATTCTCTACTTTCTCCTATCAACTTTCTGGGTTGGATCAAGGTGTCATGCGACGATCTACTAAGCTGAGGACCCAGGCTTAAAAATAGCTCAGTCGCAAACGGAGCGTATCGAGTACCTGACGACCTTCGATACTATCTAGCCTTACCTGTGCACACGGACCTCTGTGCAGGCGGACCCTCCCGATGTCCGACACTCGTGGCAACAACATGGATTCAAATTTAAAAAATACAATCGATGAAAGAGAGATGGGACGGACAGTTACGGATGGTGACGTCTCTGCCGACACAACCCAAGCTGACCATCGTCAGCGAGATGACATCACTAACAGTGACAAGTATCGAGCTCCCCCTGCTGCTATTGGATCGTCCGATGAAGACGAATGCAGCACTCGGCTTGTTGATCTAGTCCAAAGCGAGGCAGACGAGTGTGAGTCTCTGACTCTCTCACAGGTCAGCCAAGCTACGATGAACGATTTTGAAGCCGTGCCAACTCAGGGCGCCAAAAGGAACCTGGACGAAAAGCCTTCGACCTCCCGTGGGTCACAGGTGATTCGCCAGGACTGGGGTGTGAGGATGGCCACGGCTCCCAAAAGCAGACCGAATCCAATTCTCCCTGCCAGCAGAGCGGAGATAAGGAACAGGTTGGTGGAGGAGAGCCCGAGAAACGACCCCAAAAAGGTGAGAAGGTCAGCCAGCTTCAAGGCCGAAGCATGCCTACAAATAACCATAATCGACAGATCAGACCCGGATGGGAAGATTGCTCCATCGAATTGGCTACGCTTAGAATTCTGAAATGGTGGCTGAAATGTCCAAAACCGAACGGAAGGAGGAGGAGGAGGTGGAGTTTGAGGGGCTGGATGTCAAAGAGGAGTCAAGGCCATCAGTTGCGACACCAAGTAGGCTCTGGACTTACCATTTAGAAATCCCAGGAAAACGGACTGGGAGAAGTTCTCCCAACTAGCCGCAGCCAAACTGTCTGGTTTTAAGGCGAGGCCCAGAGGGGAGAGCTCCGAAAGCCTGGCCCGTTTCCTGTCCGGGACACTCCGAAGTGCTTTCACCAGCTCCTGTCCAATAAGCCAACCACGCGAAACCAGCAAGCCAGGTTGGTAGACCTCAGAGCTGACGGCGCTAAGGAGAGCCACCAGAACGCTCTTCAATAGGGCCAAAAGCTCCGGCAATGACATAGATTGGGTTCTATACAAGACGGGGCTCAGGCTCTACAAGAGCAGGATTAGAAAAGTTAACAGGGAATCATGGAGGGAATATTTTGGCTCTGTCAGCGAGGTAAACGAGGCTGCAAGACTACGCAGGATACTTGCCCGGGAAAAGGTGACGCCGGGCTACATCGTAAGATCAGATGGCTCGTGGACGCATAGCAGCCGTGAGACCCTGGAGGTCCTTTATGACAAGCACTTCCCCGGTTGCACTGGCCATGGGTTGAAAGCGGAGGTGCAGCGCAGTACTCCAAGTTCGATCTGTGGAACAGCTGTGAAATGGGCGGTTAGTTCGTTCAGTCCCTTCAAGTCGGCGGGACAAGACGGCCATGTTACAAAAGTCTCTCACCTCAATCTTACCGCTGCTCATCGAAATTGTGCCTAAGGAACAAGTATGTCCCGAGGGAATGGAGGGAAGTATGGGTCGTGTTCATACCTAAGGCAGCAAGACCATCACACTTCTCCGCTAACGACTACAGACCCATCTCTCTATCGTTATTCTTGCTAAAGACACTAGAGAAGTTGGTGGATCTGTACATCAGAAGTAGGATCTCACACAGATTGTGCCAGTTCCAACACGCCTACTTGAAATGTAATTTAGTTGAGAGCGAACTGCACCAGGTGGTGTCCACGATAGAGAAATCATTTGGAAATAGGGAATACACTCTGGGTGCCTGGACATTGAAGGGGCATATAATAATGTCAAACCGGAGGAAATCAACGAAGCCCTTACCCACTTTGACATTCCTGAGGACATTAGGGGGTGGATTCACGAGATGCTGAAAGGCAGGATCATAAATCCATCCTTGGGGACGACCATGCCGCGCAAGAGCGTCACGTGAGGGACGCCCCAGGGAGAAGTTCTCTGCCCTCTCCTATGGCTCATGGTGGTGGACGGAATCCTTAGAGAGTTCCAGGGTTCCGGGGTCAGAGCAACAGTGTACGCTGATGATATAGTTATCCTGGTACCAGGCAAATTCTTGCCCACGATCAGCGAGGTCATGACTCACGTACTGACCAAAACTTCGAGATGGGCAGACAAAAATGGTCTAGGGAAGAATGCAGCCAAGACCGAGCTTGTCCTCTTCACAAGGAAATACAAGATACCGGACTTTAGGAGGCTCCGTCTGAACGGCCAAAGTCTGCCTCTGTCCGGACACGTGAAGTATCTCGGCATATTCCTGGATAGCAAACTGTCCTGGGAACGCAACGTGGCTTAGAGATCAAAAAAGGGACTAAACGCCTTCTACGCCTGTAAGAAGGCCATCGGAGGGTGATGGGGCCTGTCACCGTACATTGTCCACTGAATGAACACTGCAGTTGTACGCCCGATTCTATCCTACGGGGGCCTAGTGTGGTGGGAGGCGTAGCAGCAATCTTAAAATCCTAGCAGGGGTACAAATATGTGCTGCAAGGGCAATCACTGGAGCAGCGAAAAGGACTAGACACTCTGCTACATCTTCTGCCTCTTGACTTATTCTTGATGGGCACCGCAGGCAAGAGCCTGCCCAGCCTCAAAGAGCTGGCTCTCGGCAAAGAGGACCAGCTCGGACATGCCAGCGTGCTTCAGAAGCTTAGACTGATAAACTCTGGTCACGGGTTGAAACTGTCTGCTCCTACGGACCACATTCTCCCGAGACTAGAGTTTGAGGGCAGACGCCCGGTACTCCTACCCAGTAGGGAGGACTGGGTGACAGGTTAACTATTCCCCCAAGGCGGTATTGCTATCTTCACGGATGGATCAAAAACCGTGGAAGGTAGGGGAGCTGGTTTTTACTCCACCACGTTGCAGGTTGAGCGCCATTACAGACTGCCAGACTACTGTAGCGTGTTCCAAGCGGAGGTATTTGTGATCGAGCGGGCGGCGAAGTTTGTCCTGGAGGAACGGATATCGAACACCTATATACACTTCTTCGTGGACAGTCAGGCCGCTCTGCTTGGGCTGGCCTTCGGGCGGTAAAATCAAAGGTTGTCTCTAATTGGAGAGGGTAGCTCAGGGAACTTGAGAGGACACACAACGTCAGGCTCTGCTGGGTTCCAGGCCCCTCTAACATTGAGGGCAATGAACAGGCAGGCCGGCTGGCAAGGATGGGTACCTCAGCAAGTCCCGCAGAAGCTGATACCTCTGTTGATATACCGATTTCGCCCCAGGCTAAAGAGATTGAAAACCTGGCAACGTACGCAGCCAATCGCGCTTAAATAAGTAGGGCGGATTGTACTACGACCCGGTTTTTATGGCCAAGAATTAATTTGAGAAACTCGAGGATACTCCTCTCCCTACCGAGGGAGCAGCTGAGAGTCGCAGTTGGAGTGATCACGGGGCACTGCCCAATAGGCCTAATGGTTTCCAGATGGAGGATGGGGCTGTTATTGATCACTGCAGGTGCTGCAATGACATAGATGAGAAGGAGACTATGACACATCTGCTCTGCCAGTGCCCGGCCCTATCACGAAGCCGGATAATCTGTCGGAGCTGGCAGAGCGGAGGAGCTGGAGACCCGGCGCTCGAATAGAGGATTCCCACCGATATACCTATGGGCAATAACAATGGGCCAACTGGGCCTAGGTGTTGGTACCTCCCTTCGCGGTTACAAGCCCTACCTACGTACCTACCTACGTTCGATCGCCGACTATAAAAAAGCGACTCGAAAAATAAAAAATTGTTGCCGGCCATATTGCTGTCTTATAGCTTTCTTATCGGCCCTTCTATAAAGTTAAATAAGGCACGCGTAGCGTCAGCTAATAGCAATATAATTAAACCAGGAACCAGGAATGGAACCAGGTTTCAGACACACAAATGACATAATTATGCGACTTAATAAAAATATATTTTATATAATCAAATTTCAGAGAATTAAGGCTGCGTGCATTGAAATGAACTATGTGCTATGCCCTCATTTTGTTTACAAAACTAAAAGTAAAACATAAGTAAAAGTTAAAAGTAATTTTTGATTAAACTCAACTCCATAAGGAAACTGTGAGAAACAATCATGAGTACTAGAGGTGAGCGATTCCATGATTTTTCCGGAGCAGCTCCGACCTGTGATTGTGACAGTACTGTCACAGGTATAAAAATCCGCGAGTCGTGACAAGGCATTCGCTATAAAACGAGTGAGCAAAAACGTGCTACATGCATTCAAAAGAACGGCATATTTTAGATCTGCTTAGGTTTCGTTTGCTTTTGCTATAGGAGCGAAGTGAAGCTATGAACATTCGTTAACTTTAAAAGCATTCATATTTTACTGAAGTATGAATTAATACAGAATTAAGTAATTTTAAGTAATTAAAACTACTGATATATACATACATATTCTATATGCAAAAAATATTCTTGTATTAATATTTTATTACCAAAATCTTATTTTTATTTTTACAAATAAAGGCATTTGTTTTGAAGGTGTAATTAAGTTCATTCCGTATTTTACAATACGAATTTGTAAAATTTGTATTTGGGCTGCATGATCATAGTCTAAGGTTGAAAAAACAAGTGCTACCTACATATTTACACATCGCAACTTTCGTTAATGTCTTCAGTAGTATCCAAAATATCGTACAAATATCGCAAAATATCGAGTAAAACAGGTAATCCCACAAAATCCAGAGAGGAAATCCCTGATTGCGACCAATTGCTCAAAAACGGCATCATTGCATATTCACTGGAACAGAAAACAGGAACCATGCGAATCTTCACACTAGTTGAAACAAATATTAAGAATTTGTTCGTTGCAACGGACAATAACTCGTTGTAACAATAACGAAACGATAGAGCAGCACAATGTTACTCGGGATTTCATTTCAACGAATTCGCAGGCCGTGAAATATCTGTGACGGCCTGTCACAGGTTCGGAGCGTTTCAATACAAACTGTGACTTGTGGTTGCATTTCAATGAAATCACAGTTCGTTAAATATCATTCCGCTGTACCTGTAACAGCGTGTAACAGTATACCAGGCATCCGTAGGTTAGGATCGGGCGGACCACCGCCGTGTACAGCCAATGGGCAATGTACGGTGGCAGGCCCCAGCTCCAACCGATGGTCTTCTTGCACGTGTATAGGGCGTTCAGTCCTTTTTTCCTCCTTTCGGCTATGTTCTTCTTCCAGGATAGTTTGCTCTCCAGAACTATGCCGAGGTATCTCACATCGCCAGACAGACGAAGAATATGGCCGTTTAGGCTTGGTCTTCTAAAGTCTGGTATTTTATACTTCCTAGTGAAAAGGACAAGCTCGGTCTTTGAGGCATTGATGCTAAGGCCATTCTTGTCTGCCCACCTTGAAGTTTTTCCCAGTGCTTGCCACATTAGCTCGCTAATGGTGCTGAGGAATTTCGCCGGTATTAGTAAGGCTAAATCGTCGGCGTATGTTGTTGCCCTGACCCCCGTATCTTGAAATTCTCTTAGCAATTCGTCTACCACTATGAGCCATAACAGAAGGGAGAGAGCTCCCCCTGAGGTGTCCCGCGTGTGACGTTTTTGCGGCAGTTGCTTGAACGCATGGCTGCATTGATAACTCTGCTTTCCAGCATGTTACCGATCCAGTCCCTAATGGTGCGGGGCCCTTCAAAGTACTTCAGGGCTTTACTGATCGCTCTCGAGTTGACATTGTTGAATGCCCCCTCTATTGCAAGGAATGCCCTGTTGTATGTCGCGATCGCAATTTCCAGTCAAGCTCTCTTTAAAGTAAATTCGTAAACCAAACCAGCAACCACAGCACTTTGCTTGGTAGCCAGTAGTTTTAGTCAAGCTTTGGAAAGCCAAGTCAGCGACCATAGCGCTTTTGCATTGGTATGGATCGTGGAAGCTAGCGTTCTGTAGAAAGCTTCCAAACCATAAAAACCATAGCTATTTGCAGTGGAATGGATTGTGGAAGCTAGCGTTCTGTAGCAAGCTTCCAAACCATAAAACTTTTAGCTTGAGAAAATAGAAAAAGACCTAGAACCAAACGCGGAAGAATTAAATTGGGAACAATTTAAAGTTGCCGATATTGATATTGCGAAATACAAAAATCGCGAAATAAGGGAAATTGCGACACGCGCCAACACCGACCCACTTTGGCTCGATCGACGGGTGCGTCAACCGAGCCAAGAAAAGATCCCAACTGTAGTCTTAAAATTATATCCAAACGACGAGGTCGTCGACGAAGCCGCGTATAAAGTCGCGTGTTAGTTTTAATAAGTAGAGAAAATAATAAGTAGTTTTAAGTCGAGTAAATAGAAAAAATGTCCTCAAAATATATAACAATAATAAGTTGTAGCCAAGTCTACCATAAGAAGAGAAGTGTCGCGATTAAGACAATTATAATAGTAATTGTAAGAAAAATAAGTGTTAAAATAATAAGCAGTTTTAAAACAACTAATGATAAAATAATAAAGAGTTAACAGAAAATACAACACCAAGGAGTTTCATTCGTTGTCCAGAGGACGGCGGAATCCAAAAGAAGATCACCCAAAAAACTATACAACAGCCCCTAGAGTAAACTCTTTTACCTCGAGGGTCCTCTCAATTGTGCCAACCACACACTGCAGTGCACTCTCAATCGACTTGCCCTTATGATAGGCGTGTTGAGACTGACACAGCTGGTATGTGATCTCATTTCTGATAAACAGTTGCACCAGCCTCTCCAAAGTCTTTAGTAGGAATGACGAGAGGGAGATGGGTCTGAAGTCCTTGGCGGAGCTGTGGGAGGGTCTACCTGCCTTTGGCAGGAATAGAACCCTTACTTCCCTCCGTTCCTTTGGGAGGTACCTCCTTGTGGGCATTCTTTAAATATATAAGAGAAAATTGGTAAAATGGTGGATATGGATCTCTGTAGCATGGCCGGGATGATTCCATCTGGGCCCGCAGCTTTGTAGGGCTGGAAGGATTCAACCGCCCATGAGATCCTTTCCGCATTTACTATGTCGTTCAGTATTCCGTGTAACTCGTTATCAGTGTCGCTGTCGACCGCCGTCGGGGTTGCTGAAGGCACGTCCGTAGCTCTGTCGGTACAACCTGGGAAGTGTGTGGTGCGCAAGAGTTCCAGAGTTTCGAGGATGGATTGAGTCCACGAGCCGTTCGAATGCTGAATGCTGCTGGGTACTGCTCTTTCTCGAGATTGCACTTTGCGAAGCCTTGCGCCATTTGTAACGAGTTTTGTTCGTCGGCTGGGATAAAACTCATCGGTCCCAGGGTTCACTAAGGGGTCTCGTAACCCTCAGTTGATTTTACTGCCGAATTACTCACTGCTGACGTAATAGCGTCAGCAAAATTCACCAATCACGAAGGATTTGGCTCGGACGGAAAATCGTTTATTATTTATTTTCTTATAAATACGTTACAATAATTATTCCTACAATACTCGCGCAGCCGCGTCGCTAGTGTACATATTTTACTAGCAAAGCCGCTGGTGTTACGCTACGGGTTGCGTATTCGGTTCAAGTCGAGTTACGCTACGGTTGGCGTAATCGGTTAAAGGCGCGGTGGTGGAGTTACGCTACGGTTTGCGTATTCGGTTAATGCCGTGGTGACTGAATTATGCTACGGTTTGCGTAATGACGTCACAGCGTCTTGGTTGACCAATGACGTAAATTAAGCTACGGGTTGCGTATTCGGTTCAAGTCGTGGTTGACTTGCAATGGTATGCACTGGTATGGCCGAAGGCAGGGAGTTGGTTGCTTACAAGCATGCGACCAATTCGCTGCGGTTCGGGTACCGAGTGTTCATTATGCGCGCAGCCACTAAGGGCTTACCTGCTTACAACTCGGTCGGTTGGTTCGGTCGGTGCCGGGGGAAAGGCCGAAGCCGGATGACCGTAGTCCGGAAAGCCGAAGCTGGTTACCGTAGTCGGGAAAGCCGAAGCGGGTGACCGTAGTCGGGAAAGCCGAAGCTGGTGACCGTAGTCGGGAAAGCCGAAGCGGGTGACCGTAGTCGGGAAAGCCGAAGCGGGTGACCGTAGTCCGGAAAGCCGAAGCGGGTGACCGTAGTCGGGAGGGGGAGTGTAGAAAGAAAAGAAAAAGAAAGTAGGAAATGATCGCAACTTGTGCAAAAAGAAGCCAAAAAAAAGTTCGGTTGAGTAGGTGTCGTACGCACCCGCTGCTGAATACCAACGCTTTTTGACTTGCCGTGCTTTGCAATCACCGTCCCTTATATGGACCGGTGATTGCAAAGTCCGTGCGAATTATATTTCTGTGTGGCATGATCGTGTCAAAGCAAATTGGTCACTCACAAATTAATCAGGGCTGCCACTGCGTCTGGGTTGGGTGGCCTTCCGCTTCATTGTCTGATTGTAGAGTGAGAGGAGAACAGGATGTTGCGCTGTTATTTGGTAGCGCCGTATATTTTTTTAAATTTTGGAGATGAACGATGAATGTTTTGGTGGGATCGTCCGGGTCACCAAGTTGGGCTAGGCTGGGAGAGGGATATCGGAGGATGCGGAAGGGACCTTCGTACTTCGGTGCTAGCTTTTCCGTGAATTGTTTTGCCGCCGAGGATAATACGAGTGTTTTGCGCAATACTAAACTGTTTATTGCCGGTTTCCAGTGACGTCGTCGTGCGTCGTAGTATTTCCTTTGTCGTGCGGTGGCACGCAAAGCTGCGCATATTGATTCGCAATATGTCCTCCAGGAATCCCTCTTGATCGCTCTGGTTCTGCTTTTATAGGTTCTGAGTCCGGCTTTGTATAAAGCCCAGTCTGTGTCTTTGCCAATTGTGGTTGCTCTGTTGCAGAGCGATCTCGATGCTTCCCACAGAGCCGATAGTTCTGAGGTCCACCAGGTCGGTTTGGCTCTTTTGCGCGGTCGGCTGATTGGACATGAGATTTTAAGGCTGCTCGCACACTGCATGCGTCTTTCGTTCGTGCGAATTCTGACGAAAACATGCGAGCAATCTCATTGCATATTATTGATTGTAAATGCGCACATTAAAGCACTGTTCCGTCGTCAGAATTGCTGCGATAAGTTGCGAATTCGGACGAAGTGTTTTTGTTTTTTGTTCAATTACTTATACAGGTAATTAAATTCACCAATATGACTTCTTTTCGCGAAAACCTCACGAACCCAAATCATCCTTTTGAAAAATTTTCCTTTCAGATAAGAATTTTCTAATAAAAACAACGTTATCAACCGTGTCCATTGCTTATATTGTTTTTGCTTTACTCAGACTTTTACTCATAAGTTCTGATAGAGTGTGCGGACTCTAAATAAGACTTCGGACAAATCGTTTTCGTCACAATTCGCACGAAAAAAAAAACGCATGCAGTGTGCGAGCAGCACTAACTAAGGAGTCGGTGTTCTTGTTTCCTTCGCCTGGGGTGACCTTTGACAGTGACCCAGGCTCCTCTGTTACATATAACAAGGTCATAGTGTAATATAAACTCAAAGATTGACTCACCCCTTTTGTTGATATTTTGGCTTCCGTGATGACCGTTCGTATCGCATCCCATAACTAACCTCAACTTGCTCTGTTGGCAAGTTTTGTCAGTTCCCGGACTTGATGCGATGGGGTCTCTTGTTCCTCGTATTTTTACAAATGAAGGCAGAATCGTATTGAAAGTGTAATTAAGTTCATTCCGAATTTTACAATACGAATTTGTAAAATTTGTATTTGGGCTGCATAATCATAGTCTAAGGTTGAAAAAACAAGTGCTACCTACATATTTACACATCGCAACTTTCGTTAATGTCTTCAGTAGTATCCAAAATATCGTACAAATATCGCAAAATATCGAGTAAAACAGGTAATCCAACAAAATCCAGAGAGGAAATCCCTGATTGCGACCAATTGCTCAAAAACGGCATCATTGCATATTCACTGGAACAGAAAACAGGAACCATGCGAATCTTCACACTAGTTGAAACAAATATTAAGAATTTGTTCGTTGCAACGGACAATAATTCGTTGTAACCATAACGAAACGATAGAGCAGCACAATGTTACTCAAGATTTCATTTCAACCAATTCGCAGGCCGTGAAATACCTGTGACGGCCTGTCACAGGTTCGGAGCGTTTCAATACAAACTGTGACTTGTGGTTGCATTACAATGAAATCACAGTTCGTTAAATATCATTCCGCTGTACCTGTAACAGCGTGTAACAGTATACCAACCATCCGTAGGTTACGATCGGGCGGACCACCGCCGTGTACAGCCAATGGGCAATGTACGGTGGCAGGCCCCAGCTCCAACCGATGGTCTTCTTGCACGTGTATAGGGCGTTCAGTCCTTTTTTCCTCCTTTCGGCTATGTTCTTCTTCCAGGATAGTTTGCTCTCCAGAACTATGCCGAGGTATCTCACATCGCCAGACAGACGAAGAATATGGCCGTTTAGGCTTGGTCTTCTAAAGTCTGGTATTTTATACTTCCTAGTGAAAAGGACAAGCTCGGTCTTTGAGGCATTGATGCTAAGGCCATTCTTGTCTGCCCACCTTGAAGTTTTTCCCAGTGTTTGCCACATTAGCTCGCTAATGGTGCAGAGGAATTTCGCCGGTATTAGTAAGGCTAAATCGTCGGCGTATGTTGTTGCCCTGACCCCCGTACCTTGAAATTCTCTTAGCAATTCGTCTACCACTATGAGCCATAACAGAAGGGAGAGAACTCCCCCTGAGGTGTCCCGCGTGTGACGTTTTTGCGGCAGTAGCTTGAACCCATGGCTGCATTGATAACTCTGCTTTCCAGCATGTTACCGATCCAGTCCCTAATGGTGCGGGGCCCTTCAAAGAACTTCAGGGCTTTACTGATCGCTCTCGAGTTGACATTGTTGAATGCCCCCTCTATTGCAAGGAATGCCCTGTTGTATGTCGCGATCACAATTTCCAGTCAAGCTCTCTTTAAAGTAAATTCGTAAACCAAACCAGCAACCACAGCACTTTGGAAAGCCAAGTCAGCGACCATAGCGCTTTTGCATTGGTATGGATCGTGGAAGCTAGCGTTCTGTAGCAAGCTTCCAAACCATAAAAACCATAGCTATTTGCAGTGGAATGGATTGTGGAAGCTAGCGTTCTGTAGCAAGCTTCCAAACCATAAAACTTTTAGCTTGAGAAAATAGAAAAAGACCTAGAACCAAACGCGGAAGAATTAAATTGGGAACAATTTAAATTTGCCGATATTGATATTGCGAAATACAAAAATCGCGAAATAATGGAAATTGCGACACGCGCCAACACCGACCCACTTTGGCTCGATCGACGGGTGCGTCAACCGAGCCAACGTGGAACCAAGAAAAGATTCCAACGGTAGTCTTAAAATTATATCCAAACGACGAGGTCGTCGACGAAGCCGCGTATAAAGTCGCGCGTTAGTTTTAATAAGTAGAGAAAATAATAAGTAGTTTTAAGTCGAGTAAATAGAAAAAATGTCCTCAAAATATATAACAATAATAAGTTGTAGCCAAGTCTACCATAAGAGGAAAAGTGTCGCGATTAAGACAGTTATAATAGTAATTGTAAGAAAAATAAGTGTTAAAATAATAAGCAGTTTTAAAACAACTAATGATAAAATAATAAAGAGTTAACAGAAAATACAACACCAAGGAGTTTAATTCGTTGTCCAGAGGACGGCGGAATCCAAAAGAAGATCACCCAAAAAACTATACAACAGCCCCTAGAGTAAACTTTTTTACCTCGAGGGTCCTCTCAATTGTGCCAACCACACACTGCAGTGCACTCTCAATCGACTTGCCCTTATGATAGGCGTGTTGAGACTGACACAGCTGGTATGTGATCTCATTTCTGATAAACAGTTGCACCAGCCTCTCCAAAGTCTTTCCAGAGTTTCGAGGATGGATTGAGTCCACGAGCCGTTCGAATGCTGAATGCTGCTCGGTACTGCTCTTTCTCGAGATTGCACTTTGCGAAGCCTTGCGGCCTCGTTGACTGCGCATATTGATTCGCAATATGTCCTCCAGGAATCCCTCTTGATCGCTCTGGTTCTGCTTTTATAGGTTCTGAGTCCGGCTTTGTATAAAGCCCAGTCTGTGTATAAAGCCCAGTCTGAAAAATTTTCCTTTCAGATAAGAATTTTCTAATAAAAACAACGTCATCAACCGTGTCCATTGCTTATATTGTTTTTGCTTTACTCAGACTTTAACTCATAAGTTCTGATAGAGTGTGCGGACTCTAAATAAGACTTCGGACAAATCGTTTTCGTCACAATTCGCACGAAAAAAAAACGCATGCAGTGTGCGAGCAGCTTAAAGGCGCTGCGGAGTCCTTCTGAGAGAAGTCTAACTAAGGAGTCGGTGTTCTTGTTTCCTTCGCCTGGGGTAACCTTTGACAGTGACCCAGGCCCCTCTATTACATATAACAAGGTCATAGTGTAATATAAACTCAAAGATTGACTCACCCCTTTTGTTGATATTTTGGCTTCCGTGATGACCGTTCGTATCGCATTCCATATCTTTGTCTTCACTAGAAGCAGCCAATAAAGACCTAAGTCTTTCTACAGTTAAGGAGCCTGCATCTAAATGTTGTGTCTTGCTGGTGTTGTGGGTGTACTTCGGGATTTCTCGCCTTATCCTCTTCTTGGTGTAGATTAAATCGTTTTTATTAATCCTAATTATAATAATGTGAAATTCTTTAACTTTAATACATTGATTTGCAAAATTCTTGCTCTCTTAACTTGTGGCATGTACATGATTATTTCCGTACTCTGTTTCACGTCTATAAATAATAACTTGTGTATTTTTCAACGTTTAACAATAAGGCAAATTTAAATCATTATTATTTAAGTTACAATTAGTTTAGTAATATATTTTAATTCTTATGCTAATAAGTGAAATTTAATTACATTTAATTACATTTAACTTAATTACAATTAAATTAACAAAATTAGTTCTTACTCTTTTATTATTTATATATATTACTTATAGATTTACTTTAAGTTTTAGTTATGTATGCATATCTGTATGTACATACATATACAGTTGTCACACAATTTATTCGTACACCCTGCATTGCATACAAAATATACAGTTTCTTACTTTAAGTATTTGCAATTAGTCCATTATTTCTCTTGGATCAATGTTGTTTTCTTTATGATCTGCCACAACAAACAACCGTTATGTCTGCTCACACAGAAGAGTTCCATGAAAAACAAACAGAGATGGTAAAATATTGCAAAAAAATTATTCATACACTCTCTTCTTATGATCTTGTTGCTGCAAATATAACGGTAATCGACATCTGTGTTTTGACTAATTTTGTTGATTGGTATCATTGGTTTTTCTAAGCATTTTCTGTCGATTGGCAGCAAAGCACCAACGATCCGGAAGGCCAAAAATATTAACTCCGCATCAGGAGCGTAAAATAATAGCTTCCGTTGTGCAAAAACCGAAAATAACCGCTACGATACTATGTCAAGATATGCTAGAATATGCAAGATATGCACACAAACAATTCGTAATTGCCTACATAATGCTGGTTATCGCACGCCGTAAGACATACATATCTAATATTAACAAAAAGAAGAGATTAGACTTTACGATGAAGATATGAAATTAGAGATTAAATATTTAAATCAATAAAACCCTAAATCATGGCCAACCGTCACATATTGAGTTGATTTAATTGACTTATTTATTTATTTAACATCTACCGGATCAACCCTTACAGATTACTTAAAAATAGCTTAAATATAATGCAAAAGTAGAATTATGAATTATCGATAAATTATCTAAACAAATCAGTTTTAAATCGATACCCATTAGTACAAAAATCTAACGTGTTTGCTATCGAGTTGCAAGCTGACAGGCATTTTGAAATAGGCTCATTTCCATCAAGGTTTTTCTTATGATAATTTATTGCATTTAACCACAGAATAAATAGTATACAGAAGTCGCATCTCGGCCTTTGATGCTTTTTCGCTTTATGGTGCGGTCGGAACAATTGAGGGGAGATCAAACAACGAGAGAGCAAACGTGAACAAAGAGAAGCAACGAGAGAGCAAGCATTAAACGTTTATGTGTGCGTACATCTGTTTTGATAGACTGCGTCGTGAATTAACGTGGTGTTGACAAAATTTTGTTTCAAGCTTTTGATTTCTGTATTTTGGTTTTCTTCCCTTGAAAGTTTCATATTTTACATTGCATAGCTATGTGCAGTATCAACAGGAGTTACTGGTTAATTGTAGTGCTCTAGTAAAAAATTACTAGAGAAAAATTAAATATTGCCGGCACTTTGAATCAACAGCGGCGGTATTTCATTTCGACAGAAAATTTTACTGTCATTATACACAAAAGAATAGGGTATTTCGAAAGTATCTCCCAATTCCTGTTAGAGGACATTTGGTCACAAGTTACACTTTAACTATGATGCCAAAACTGTTCAAAAATGTTAAATTTCGTAAAATGATCTTTTTTAGTATATTGGAAAGTCCATTTTTGGAAACAAAATAATTAAATGTAAGCGCCCAGTTGGAAAACATTGATTGGTTTGTCCCTTCAATCGCATTTTCCTCAAACCCATCCACTAAATCTAGTTTGGAATTGTATCGCAATTCCCTTCTAATCGCTATTTCATCCATGAGCAGAATCATATGATTCTTTTCGTACTGGTTCAAATCCCAAACACTTCTTTTTTATTAACTCCAACTTATGGTAAGGGTGGAAGAGCTGAGGTCAAAGATCAAACAACATGTGAAGCTTCGAGAGAGATTGTTTTGCGAAAGAAATCTCTTTCTGAGGTACACTGAGAAGATGGAAGCACGGGCGGCGCCCGATAAAAAAAAGGAAAAATAACCATAAACATTAATGGGAATGATATTGTAGTTAATATTGATCAACAAATCAGACATTGTGTTTCGCCTAAATTATTTTCAAAAAACAAAAAGTAATTCTCCCATTCCTTATTAAATATTTTTCACTGTGCATTTATAAAAAAGCGAAGTACGATGTTGCCTGCTTGAAGTCTGTACGTCGACTGACTGCTCTTTATAGGAACGATCGCTAATGTCAGTGTGAAAAAACGACGAGTGCTGTCGTGTATATGTGAATAGCCGAGAGAAAAATTATTGCACGATTACTCTGTGTTCAATAGGGTGCCAATAAAATTTGCTTTGTATGAGATGCAACTTCTGTATACTATTTATTCTGTGATATAACTCTCTATTCCGTAGAGTTCTTCTAGGTACATAAAAATTTATCAAATGCAACAGATCAGGAGAGTCAATTTTATTGTTAATGATATCCCTAATCAAAAGAATTTCAAGTAACCTTCTTCTCTGAGCTAAGCTGGGCAAACATAATAGCCAACACCGTTCATCATACGTGTGCATATTAACAGCGTTAAACTAATGTCTCAGCGCATATCTACTGAAACGTTTCTGGATCTTCTCAATTCTGGTCTCAATATGGTACTTATACTGGGGGTCCCAGATAACGCAGGCATATTCCAAAATGGACCTAACTAAACTTAAATAAATGGTCCTTACAATAAAAATGTTAGAAAAATCAGACGAGTTTCTTTTCAAGAAACCCATTAGAGAGTTATATTTAGAAATTATATATTCGAAGTGATTAATAAAAGAAAGATCATTAATCAAATTAACTCTCTGGAATTACATACATCAAAAGAATAATTATGATGAATTGGTAAACGTTTACGCGTAAAGGTTAAAATATTTTATTTGGAAATGTTCAAGTTCATACCGTTCAAGCTGCACCATGTCATCAACGAATATACATATGCCTTCTTGAAACAGATAGCAGTCAGAAAGTTAATTTATAGTCCTAAATAATTTTACATCGTCCGCATACATAAGGCACTTACATGACTTGAAAAAACTAGGCTTTATAAAATGTCCGTCGACTTTAACAATTAATAAGCGCATAGAAAGGTATAATTTAATCCAATTTTGACTGTGTTGTAAGGGGCTCTGTATTAGGTAAGAGTAGGCCGCAGTAGGTTGAACTGGCGAACCCTTTGCTGCTTCTCGTTTGTTTACTTTGTGGTTTATCACCGTCGCCACCAATCGATGATGCGATAACTTAAGTTGTCTTAGGCGAAACTTTGCCTGACCGTAGATTCTTCTTCGACGTGGCAGCACGCGATTCACTGGCAGGACTCAAAGTAGAGCTGTCATGGGTGGATATGCAGCTAGGCTGCCATCATGAGTTCCTCATTCACGATGATTTCGTGATTACTATCTAATCTATTACTATATTACTACAATCTAGTTATCTTATCGTGGTTGCTGCTGTAGGACCTCTTTCAAGGTAACTTCGTGTTTTGTTGTCGAATGCTGTTGCAACGATTTGCTTGTTTGTTGCAACAATGTTACAGCTACCCTTCCCTCCTCGAGTTGTTTGGGCGCCTTTTCATCGCCCTGTTGTGGTGTGGTTGTTCGGGCCGGTTTCTCTGCATGCTGGGTCCTTTAATAGTATACATACGTAATTAGATTTAACTATCAATTTTTCTATTTTTTGTACTCACAATATTTTATCTTATTTATTATTTGTTTGTTATTATGATTTTATATTATTTGTAACGTATATTGTATGTATTTTTACCATTTCTAAAATTTCTCTCTATTCTAATTTTACATAAAATTCCACTGCGTGATTTCTAAACAGTGTAATAATTTTAGTTCTTTAAGTTAATTTTGTGGAATAGGATTTTGCTGCATATTAGCTATCAATATTATTTTCAATCATTTTGAATAAAATTCGTACAATTATTTTACTTATCTTATCTTTTTATTTGTTATTTAAGATTTTATATATATATATTTTGGTATTGTTATTATAAGTATGTATTTTCCTTATTTAAATCTTAAAAAAAAATTTTGTGTTTTCCTTAAGCCTTTATTTCATTAATTTTTTAATGGAACTTACATAGTCTATTTCAAATTACAATTTAATTAAGTTTAAAATTACCTTTACATGTGTATGTGTGTACTTCAGTATTTGTAATTGTACTTCTAAATATTATATATGTGTATATCTTGTTATTATTTGTGTTATTTTTTTTTTTTTTTTTTTTTCTCTAGGTTATTTTTGAAGTTATTCACCTTTGGTGTTTTCTCTTTTTTTTCATTAGTTGTTTTAAAGCTGACATTGCATTTTGCTCGTGTTCAGTCGTTCAACTTTGTTTCTGCAGTGCTTGCTTATTGCAGTGCTTGCGTTAATCAATATTCTTATTTTGACATATGTTTGTCTATGCCCTACATTTAGTATGTATAATGAAATTGAAATAATTTTGATTATTATTAGTATTCATAGTACTAAATTATTTTATGCCTACATATAGGCATGTGTGTGAATTTGTATGTATAGTGTGTGTGCGTATGTGTTCTATGCGTGAACTAAATCTTCAGGCATAGCGTTTACATGTGCGTTCATTATTTTAATGATTGCAATTGTAAATTTAATAAACTGTCTTTAACGTAACAGTTAAATAACAAGTACCGTGTGTCGATTTAAGATTGAATGATTAAAAATAGTCTTAACGACTTTACTGCGTATGTGTGTATACGTATTTAATGTAGGGTTCGCTAATATCCGCTGTTTCGTGTTGCATTTCCTGCGGATGTTTTCGCGAATATTCTACCTAATAATAAAACCGTTCCCCTTTTTTTTTTTTTTTTTTTGTATGAGTAGAAATATTGTATAAATTCGCGAAGTTCGCTTTAAATTTAATTATTCATTTAATGTTCGTTACACGTTCCGCGCGTTTAGATTATTGTAATTTAATTAATTTCTTGTTTGAAGATTTCTTATGTATTCGATTGCTCATTACAAATTCCCGCTGGGCTTGTATGTTACGTCCTTGATGGACTACATTCAGGCACAGCGTTGGGACTGGGAGGATTTGGGTGGCGTGATCCAGGCGCTAGCGGAGAACTTGAACGCGGATCCCACTCACGACAAAATAATGGTGATCCTTTATCTATTGTACGTACTGCGATGATCCTGAGGTACCCAAACTATTCCCGTGCTTTGACGATCTGCTGGGCTACCTGTAGTACCAGCTGTTGTAGGAGGATGGCGCAACAAGACAGCGGGCGTTCCTGTTGTGAAAATAGTATTGTTAAGATGAAAGAAAATTAACCTTTATAAATAAAAAAAAATAGTCCCGTAACAAGTGTTTATCGGTTGGTTGTTGGTGTTGTAGTTGTTGGTTAGGATGAAACAATACTGGAGGATTCTACCGTCTACTGTAGTGTACTATAAGTTTTCCTTTTGTTAACTTGTTAAATTTCGGGATTCGCTTACCTTCTGTCGTGAAAATCAAATTTTTATTTGTTATTCAAATGTTAGATTGCATATAAATTAAAATTTTTTAAATTAAGTTTGTTAGGAATCTTATAATATATGATAATAGATGCTATCAATGAAGTTGTGTATGTATCTTTCTGTGTAAAAAACGCATTCCCCTAGCTGTTGACTGTGTGCTTGTTTTCTATTTATTACACCTACCCTGTATTGGACTATTGTATACTTTGCTGTTCTGGTCTTCGAGTTTTGTGTTGCAATTACGTTAAATACGTTTTTAATTTTTGAAGTGCTCGTCAATAGCTCAGGCTCAAGTGTATAGTTTTTCGAGATAAACTGATTTCTCTTGATAAATAGTACCGTATTTACGCAAGATCTGTTGATTTAAGTTGAATATTGAAAAACTAAAGTGCGGTTTATTATTACTTAATATAAACTAAAACTTAACTAATATAAATAAAAACATAAATTGTCGATCTTTGGTTTTTCCCGCCTTTATCTGCTACTGCTTTATATATACAATAATGAGTGCAATAACAACTAGACTGCAAAAGAGTGCAAGCGCTAAAAACCAGTTATCACCTAATATCAGTGGCTCTCCAGCGCGCAGTGGTGACGGTAACAATGTTCTCACCGTCCACCAGTTTGATGAACGAATTCAAAAGCACACGGAAAGGCTGCTTAGTGGCTTCAAGGATGAAATAATTAAGCTTCGTGCTGATTTCCCTAGTAAAATTGAGGAGCTGGAAAAAAAACTGGGCAAAAAATATTGCTGAAATCAAAAATAGTGTTTGTGATATTGTTGACCGAATCAAGAAAGTTGAAACTGGCAGCCTATCGCAAACTGCAGAAATTGCTTCGCTTGGTGAGGCCCTAAGTAAAGCGAACGACAAAATCGGCGCCCTTGAACGAAAAGAAGTTGCTTCAGATGCTGTGATACACGGAATTCCTGAGAGTAGTGAAGAAAACTTAACGGCTTTGTACAATAAAATTTGTTTTACTGTGGGCTGTAGGCCTCCTCCACTCAAGAGTATATTCCGTGTGCATAACGTTACAAAAAACAAAGTCAAAGAGCGAACTCGACCAGGGCCGATTATGCTCAAATTCTCCAGCGGCTATGAGAGGGATCAAGTGCTTCGATGCGCTGGTATTTATAGGCGAACTAACAACACTACGCTGACACTAAATGACGTCGGGTTGAGCTCTGCAGCCAGCTTCTTTATTAACGAAAGCCTGTCCAAGTGTGAAAGGCAACTTTTTCAGCAAGCTCTTAAGTTAAAGCGTAACAGGCAGCTGCACTCTGTCTATACGAAGAGAGGATCGGTTATCGTCAGAAAACTCATGCAGGGAGACAGCTATATAATCAAGAACATTGATGAGCTCAATGCTATTGCGAGTATTGCAGAAGATGATAGAAATGATGGAAGTGACTAGTTGCTCTCTTTACTTTATAAATATTCAGTTACCCTTCTATTACCTAGCTCTTAATTATTTATTATTCTCTTGTCTTGTTTTCCTTGTCTTTACTCTAGCTATTACTCATATTTCCAAACTTATATGTGTGGAGGATTGCTGGTCACCTGTTGTGGTCTTTGTGTTTATTACTTGCGTTCCTATTTCGCGTTACTCCTATGGTCGAACTAATGGTCGATTTCTGTGATCGCTACTCTGGAATTTGCAATAAGTCTCTTGTGAGTGCGATGTGCGATCGATATGCAGGTCTTAAAGTTGCTCACTTTAATGCCAGGAGCCTTAACTCTAAAAAAATTGACTACTTGAGATATGTGTTTGAGGATTCGTCTGTTGATGTTGTATGTGTGTCTGAAACTTGGTTTGTCCCTGACAATAGCAGCTCGCTGTACGACATTAATAATTATAGATTATTTAGAAATGACAGGCAGAATAGGAAAGGAGGAGGTGTTGCCATCTATGTTCGCGATACGTTGAAGTCGGCTATGGTGGCTAAATCTCAACAGACTAATGTCGAATAGTTAAGCATAAGCATTTCTGACAACACAATAAAAATGTGTATAACATGTGCGTACAACCCCAGTAAATATAATAACCTTGACACTCTGTTTAATTTGTTGTCCGATTTGTCAATTAACTTCAATTATTTTGTCCTATGTGGTGACTTCCATGTAAATTTGTTGTGTAACGATAGCTTATCTAGGCATGTATGACAACGTCTCAAAGCTAGGTTTATCTGTGGTTAATTGCACTGAGCCAGCGCGGTTCTCTGATAAAGATACTCCTAGCTTGCTGGACTACTTTATTGTTTCTGATAAGTCTTCAGTGCTTTTGTTTGACCAAATTTATTTTTTATCTGACCATGACTTAATATTTTGCACTTTAAATATCAATATATCGCGTACCCTTGTTTCAAAGAGTTTTTCTTATCACGACTTTAATTCCATTAACTACACTGAGCTTTCTGGTGATCTTACCTCCGTTTCGTGGAATCAAACGTGGTTTTTTTCTACTGTAGATGATAAGCTTGATTTCCTTATGAGAAACATCAATAATCTATTTCTTAAGCATGTGCCTGTCAGAACTGTTACTATCAGAAACATATCCTGTCCTTGGTTCTCATTTCGTGTACAGGAAGCCATTAATAAGCGGAACAAACTACACAGCATGTGGAAAAAAGACCCTAGCCCATATAGATGGGAAAACTATAGGCGAGCTAGAAATGCGGCTAACTTGATAACTAGGCAATCTAAAGCTAAATACTTTAGTAAAAAATTCAAGATTTCCTTGCCTTCCAAGATTCTTTGGAGAAACCTAAAAAAGTTTGGCATTTGTGCGAACGAATCATATACATGTGCGCTTGATCCTAATGAACTTAATAACTACTTTAGCACTAATATTATCTCAAACAATAGCACTCACTCGATTTCTGCCTCCGACCGTTATACGCTGAATACATTTGATTTTGCTGCAGTCAGTGAAGCTGATGTTGCAATTTCCTTAATGAAGATAAAATCAAATGCTGTCGGTGAAGATGGTATTTACATTAAATTTCTAAAGATTATTGCTTCTTTCTTAGTAAGTCCGCTAGCTCATATCTTTAACCACTGCTTTACTTCCTCCACCTTTCCGTCAGTATGGAAGTTAGCCATAGTTGTCCCTATTGCCAAAAACCAACTGCTAGTGAGCTAAATGATTTTAGACCTATTAGCATCCTGTCATCCTTATCAAAGGTTCTTGAGTCTCTCATGGCCAATCAAATCAATAAATATGTACAAGATAATAACCTATTGGCATCTGCTCAGTCTGGTTTCCGCCCTAGCCACAGCTCTCTACTGCCACACTCAAAATATTAGATGACATGCGACCAGCTTACGATGGTGGTTTATTGACGTTATTATGTTTGCTCGACTTTTCCAAAGCCTTCGACACTGTAAGTCACTCTATACTGTGTATAAAGTTAAAGTATCTGTTTGGCTTTAGTAACAATGCTGTACGTCTCATGAACAATTACTTAACTGGACGCCTACAAAGAGTAAGGTGTGGGTGTGCCTTCTCGGCATATGCGTCAGTGCATAGTGGTCAGTGCAAGGCTCAGTTCTTGGACCACTATTATTCTCTCTCTTCCTCAATGACATTTTCTCCATCTGTAAACATTCTGCACTTCACGCTTATGCTGATGATGTACAGCTATACCTATCAAGTAGCACTAATTTTTACTCTACATGGAAGACCTTGCCCGCAAATTAAATGAGGACCTCTCAAGAATTAGTAACTGGGCCAGTTGCAACGGTCTTCAACTTAACGCCTCTAAGTCATATGTGTTGCCGGTCTCCAGATACAGGATAATATTTGATGATATACCTGACCTTGTAATAGGTGATAAAAGTCTGAAAGTTCTTGGCTGTGCTGTTAGTTTAGGTTTCACAATTAATTCTTCCCTTACATGTACTGATCATGTTAATAGCTTAGTTGGAAAAATATATTATATTCTTCGAAACCTAAGATTCTCAGCTCAGTTTTTACCCGTCGAGACCAAACGTAAGCTAATTCTTCAATTAGTACTGCCCTTAATCACCTATTCAGAGGTGGTATATAGCAAACTAGACTCGCGGTCGCAATTGAAACTGGAAATTGCATTTAATTGTGCCACAAGGTATGTGTACGGATTGCATAAATATGACCACATATCTCAGTTTCGTAAAAGCATACTTGGTTGTGATATAATAAGTTATCTCAATGCAAGAAATTGTATCTTTCTGCATAACCTTTTGGTTACAAAAAAACCTATGTATCTTCTACGAAAAATTGAGGTTTGGTCATCTGAGAAGAAACAACCTGCTAATAATCCCTCGGTTTAGCACATTAATCTCATCAAGACTCTTCTTTGTGAATGCCATAAGATTGTGGAACTCCTTGCCACAAACGTTGAAAACTATCTCCCATGGGACGCGTTTTAGGGATGCTGTTCTGAAGTACTACATGTCTAGATAACTGCTGCTGCTGCTGATCAGCCTACCTCCACACTGCTAGTTCTATTATTCCGTCGTCCTCTGGACAACGAGTGAAAGCCCTTGTTTAAGTGTGTAATTATTTTATTTTGTAGTTGTTTTAGATTACTTTATTTTTTAGTACACAGTTTGATGTTTGTTGTTTTTGTATTATAGTAGTTGGTATTTAACTTTATACTTAACAGTTTTACTCGTAAGGCTTAACACTCCTTTTATAGCTTACTACTTTTCTATTTACACTTCTGACTATAACTAATTCGCGACTTTTTACGCGCTAAACCACGACTTCTTCAACTGGGAACTCACACAAGACTGTGTTCGAATCTTTTTCTGGTTCTGACTCTGGCTTGGTCGACGCACCCGTCGACCGCGCCAAGGTGGGTCGGTGTTGGCGCGTGTCGCAATTTCCCTTATTCTGTGATTTTAGTATTTCGCAATTTTTGTATTGCGAAATATCAATATCGGCAGAATTAAATCGCTTCCAATTTAATTCTTCCGCGCTTGGTTTTGGATCTTTTTTATTATTTCCTCCAAACAAGCGTTTTATGGTCAATGCAAAGAGCTATGATTTTTATGGTTTGGAAACTCGCTACCGAGCGCTAGCTTCCACGATCCATACCAATGCAAACGCTCTGGTTGCTGACTCGACTCGCCAAGGCTTGACTAAAGCTTTTGGCTACCAAGCAAAGTGCGGTGGTTGCTGGTTTGGCTTTCAATTCTATATTTTGAAAGCCAAACCAGCTTGACTGGAAATTACGATCGCGACATACAACATCCCTCCACCCTAGGGGAAGAAAAATTTAGTATCGTATAAAACGATATTAAATTTTTTTTGTACATTTATGTTTTTGTGTTGGTGGTTTATTGTTTTATCTTTATTTGATTTTTTATACTCAAGTTACTATTAACAGCATTTTATCTCTTTATCCTTGAGTGGGATACTGCTTTGTTACATGTTTTCCAGACAATACGTTATTGTCTTTAATTTTATTTACAATTTGTTACTTCAATTAATAATATTATAATGTTATACAAAAATAGGCTCAATAAAACTTTAAACTTGTTTTATGGCTGCTGTGTTCTTAATTTAATACAAGTGTGATAATGATAATAATATTAATAATAATAAGAATATATTATAATATATTTTGGTCGTCGACGTCGCTGTCGATCTTGTTGTGTCGACGTCGACGTCGATCTCGACGTTGCTGTGAATGTTCATGTTGAAGTCGGCGTTGCTGTTACTGTTGATGCTGAAGTCGGCGTTGCTGTTACTGTTGATGCTGAAATCGGCGTTGCTGCTACTCTTGATGTTGAAGTCGGCGTTGCTGCTACTCTTGGTGTACACCCCGTTGTATCAATATTTTCTTCTTTAGTGTTATGTAGGAATGCTGCTGCTGGGTAGCTGACTTAGTTGTAGTTGTTGTAGTAATGTTGTTGGTAGACTCGATGTCGTTGTTGATGGTTTTTGATGTTGGTAGGATCGGCTGTCCCACGATTGGGATCAATTGTTGTTCGCTTGAGCTTTTGATGGTTCAGATTTTGCAAAATCAGCATAAGCTGACTGCTGATGCTTTCGTTCTGACTATTTTAGTTATGCTTTATTTTATTTTTGACTGTGTTGTAAGGGGCTCTGTATTAGGTAAGAGTAGGCCGCAGTAGGTTGAACTGGCGAACCCTTTGCTGCTTCTCGTTTGTTTACTTTGTGGTCGCCACCAATCGATGATGCGATAACTTAAGTTGTCTTAGGCGAAACTTTGCCTGACCGTAGATTCTTCTTCGACGTGGCAGCACGCGATTCACTGGCAGGACTCAAAGTAGAGCTGTCATGGGTGGATATGCAGCTAGGCTGCCATCATGAGTTCCTCATTCACGATGATTTCGTGATTACTATCTATTGAGATTACTACAATCTAGTTATCTTATCGTGGTTGCTGCTGTAGGACCTCTTTGAAGGTAACTTCGTGTTTTGTTGTCGAATGCTGTTGCAACGATTTGCTTGTTTGTTGCAACAATGTTACAGCTACCCTTCCCTCCTCGAGTTGTTTGGGCGCCTTTTCATCGCCCTGTTGTGGTGTGGTTGTAGTATGACTGCGTCTCTTATGTTGTGGTGGGTGTACATCGACGTTCGGGCCGGTTTCTCTGCATGCTGGGTCCTTTAATAGTATACATACGTAATTAGATTTAACTATCAATTTTTCTATTTTTTGTACTCACAATATTTTATCTTATTTATTATTTGTTTGTTATTATGATTTTATATTATTTGTAACGTATATTGTATGTATTTTTACCATTTCTAAAATTTCTCTCTATTCTAATTTTACATAAAATTCCACTGCGTGATTTCTAAACAGTGTAATAATTTTAGTTCTTTAAGTTAATTTTGTGGAATAGGATTTTGCTGCATATTAGCTATCAATATTATTTTCAATCATTTTGAATAAAATTCGTACAATTATTTTATTTATCTTATCTTTTTATTTGTTATTTAAGATTTTATATATATATATTTTGGTATTGTTATTATAAGTATGTATTTTCCTTATTTAAATCTTAAAAAAAAATTTTGTGTTTTCCTTAAGCCTTTATTTCATTAATTTTTTAATGGAACTTACATAGTCTATTTCAAATTACAATTTAATTAAGTTTAAAATTACCTTTACATGTGTATGTGTGTACTTCAGTATTTGTAATTGTACTTTTAAATATTATATATGTGTATGTATATCTTGTTATTATTTGTGTTACTTTTTTTTTTTTTTTTCTCTAGGTTATTTTTGAAGTTATTCACCTTTGGTGTTTTCTCTTTTTTTTTCATTAGTTGTTTTAAAGCTGACACTGCATTTTGCTCGTTCAGTCGTTCAACTTTGTTTCTGCAGTGCTTGCTTATTGCAGTGCTTGCGTTAATCAATATTCTTATTTTGACATATGTTTGTCTATGCCCTACATTTAGTATGTATAATGAAATTGAAATAATTTTGATTATTATTAGTATTCATAGTACTAAATTATTTTATGCCTACATATAGGCATGTTTTTTTTTTTTTTTTTTTTTTTTTTTTAACGAGGAGTAAAAGCATCGAGAGCCTTAGTCAGTGCGGGACTTTAACCCGCTAAACATCTCCTCTCGTCGGCACGGATATTCCTCCCGGAATTACCGTTAGGTATTACGTCAGGAGGCCGTAAAAGCATTTCTGCTCAATCGTTCGTTATTAGGTCAGTCGTTTCGTTCGTTTGATCGCCTCACCTGCTCTTGCTTTCGCTGCTCTTTCATTACTAGCGCTGCCATTCTGCTAACTGCATTCCAGACTTCACTATCTTTCAGCATGACTTTCACGATGTTCTCTGGTGTTACCTGAAAGCCTATAGTTCGTTGCAACTCAGCTCGTACCGCATCGTGCTTCGGGCATACGAAGAATACGTGTTGCACATTCTCAACGTTATCGCCTCCACATCGCTCGCAGAATGGGTCCCGTTCGTAGCCGTACTTGTGCAGATAGGACTTGAAGCAACCATGTCCACTCAGCAACTGCGTTAAGTAGAAGTCGACCTCTCCGTGCTTCCTGTTTAGCCAAGGATCCAAGACTGGTATGAGTTTGTACGTCCACCTGCCCTTATCTACGTTCTGCCATCTCGCCTGCCACTCCTCGATCACGGCTCGCCTCGCCACCATGTCCGCTCTGTTGCTAGAAGTCGCTCGCCTGCTGTCTGCCGCTGCATAAGCTCTACGTTCCGCTTCTTTCGCCAGCAAGTCCAATGGTATCTGACTTCCGAGTACAAGCGCCGCATCGTATGAGACGGTGCGAAAGGCACAACACACACGTAGCGCACAGTGTCTGTATGTCGCATTTAGACTACGCACATAGCTATGCTTTCCAAAGGCTTTATTCCATATTGGTGACGCGTACAGTATTATTGACTTAATGACTCCCGCCAGTAACTGCCTTTTGCGCTGCCGCGGACCACGATTATTGAGCATTATCCGTGATAATGCTATAGTTGCTGCCGCTGCCTTGCACTGCACATACTCTATATGCGCTTTAAACGTCAGTCGATGGTCTATCATCACGCCAAGATATTTTATATGCGGTTTGGACTCAATCGTGCAGTCACCAACTCTGATCGTGATAGTATCAACTTTTTTCCGGCTGCTCACAAGTACACATTCCGTCTTATGGTCCGCTAGACTAAGGGCCACCTCGGCGAGCCACGCCCTTATTGTGGATATCGCTTCATCTGCCGCTTCCTTGACCCTTGTCAGGTACTTTTTCAGTTCTAGTATGGCGTTATACATAATATTCCATAGGAGTGGACCAAGCACGGATCCCTGGGGAACCCCTCCTGTTATTATGTACTCTTTAAAGCCCTGTGTTGTATTGTACAGGAGCACTCTATCACTCAAATAGCTGTTCACAATGTTATATAGATAGTCTGGCACCTCAAAAGATCTCAGCGACTCTAGGATTCTCAACCAATTCGCCGTGTTAAAAGCATTTTTTATGTCTAGTGTCACGATTAGACAGTACTGCTTATCGCCGCCAAGCCAGCGTTTACCCTCAATCGCTTTCTCGGCTATGTTAGTCACCAGTCTTAGCGCATCAATCGTTGACTTGCCCTTTCGAAATCCATACTGCATGCCAGACATTTTCCTATTTGCCACAGTTTGCAACCGTTCTTTGATGATGTGCTCCAGTAGCTTCCCTGTCAAGTCGAGCAAGCACAAAGGACGAAATGAATTTGGCGTATTCTCGCCCTTTGGGAGTAGCACTAACCGTTGTCTCTTCCATTGGTTCGGAAAGGTGCCTTCTTTGATACACAGGTCATACACACTTCTTAGCCACTCCGTATGCTTTGCTGCCAGTGTTTTGATGGCTATATTTGGCACACCATCTGGACCTGGCTTTGTTTGGCTTGAGTTTGGCTGCCGCTTGCACCACCTCCGACTCTGTAACCATTGGCACGTTTTGATGGACGTCAGTTTCAGGTGGTATTCTTTGAAACCGCGGCTGCAGCGGAAAAAGATTTTTGACTACACTATCCATGACTGTAGTACTACTGGGCTGTGCGGATCTTTTAAGCTTTTTTAGGACCAGCTTGTAAGCAAATCCCCACGGATTGTTTTCTACATCATCGCAGAGTTCCAGAAAGCTTTTGTTTTTACTCTCAAGGATCGCAGCTTTCAATTTTTTCCGTTTTCCCTTGAAGCTCCGAAGGGCGTCTTCATATCTATCTGGCGCACCTCTACGAGCTCTTTTGCACAATCTCCTTGCCCGGATACATTCTTTGCGTAGATCAGCAATATTCGCATTCCACCAATAAGCTGGTCTGCGCTTCGAGCACCGACCTTTCCGTACCATTGCCGCATCGCATGCTTCAATCACCTTTCTCGAAAATTGGCTAGCAGCTTCTTCTGCCGTACCGCTTGCGCTCATGCCACATAAGTATTGCATAAATATTTCACCATCAAACGTTTCAGTCCTCCAGCATCTGGTTCTAGTGTCAGCCTCGCCTTGCCTTGCTCTTAATGTTCGCGAAATTTCGATCTCTATCGCTCGGTGGTCACTGTGTGTGTAGCAACTGCTTATTCGCCACCTCATTGTGGGAAATAGCGACGTACTTGTAAAGGCAATGTCTATTATAGAGCCCCGGCCATTTTTGTTGTATGTGTGTACCGTACCTGTGTTCAGGAGAATCACGTTCAGCGTTGAGAGTGCATCTAACAGCGATCTACCACGACCATTAGTTCTCTTTGAGCCCCATTCTATATCCCAGGCATTGAAATCGCCGGCAATTAGTACTGGGTTTCTACTGCGCGCATCGGTTACCAAATCATGGATTATCCTGTTGAATGTTGTCATGTCCAGGCTGGGCGGCAAGTAACAGCTGTATATAAAGATTCCGCTTATCTCTGCACAAACATAGCCGACCTCTGATTTATGGACTATAATATCCGATGCATCGGTGTTAATATTCCATATTGCAGCTTTACCGTTCTGGTCACACGCCCATGTACCATCTCTTTTATTAGAGTACGGTTCGCTTAAAACCACAGCATCAACTTGTAGCTCGAAGATTGTTTGCACCAATAACTGCTGTGCAGCTTCACAATGATTTAAGTTGAGCTGAAGTATCTTCATTTAGTAGGGACAATTTGATTACCGCCTTTTTGCGCAATCTTAGCCTCTTGATATATTGGGCACCTGTATCCTCCACATGTATGGCTGATATCCCTCCTTTCTTGTCTTTGGCATAAGATACATTTTGGCTCATTGGAACATGCTTTGGCCAGGTGTCCTTCACCGCCGCACTTAAAGCACAATGATGAGCAATCTGTCGCATTTTTGCACTGCCTCGAGATGTGCCCAAATTCCAGGCATTTATAGCATTTCACGATCGTTGTTTTCTCCCGTATACGACAACTTACCTAGCCAATCCTAACTTTGCCCGCCTTCATAAGCATGTCGGCATTGGTATTTGATAACTTAACCGCTGCTATCTGGGTACCACCAAATCCTCTTCGAAGGCTAAGTACGTCTTCCTTTGCGAAGCCCTTCAGTCTGAACTGTGTTGCGATCGCATTAAAAACATCGAACTTTTCCGTGACCTCATCGATGTCCTTGATATCGAGCACTGTTTTTTCTGATAGTCCGCGTACTTCCGCCTGGTCGCCAAGGCTATTTGCAATTGCCGCTCTGACTTTTTCCGCATACTCTCCGGTCTCCGTAGCTGCAGAAGTAACTCACCTTTCTGCGTTCTCCGTACTTTTGTCACGGCTTGGCTTAAATCCCCTATGTTTACATCCGTTTTGAGTTTGCGCAGTATATCTGCATATGTAACATCCGTTTTGTTTTCAATAACGATCGCCTCTGGTTTGTGTCTTTTTACGGTTTTATCCATTTTTTCTGCCCGCCGTGGGCGCACTTGCATCCATCCGTCGTTTTCATTTGCTCCTGTTTCTGTTGCGGGCGCAGCCCCCACCGCCCTAGCATAGCTCACCGCTTCAGGCGCCTTATGTTTTTTGGATACAGACTGAACCATCAGGTTATCATCTCTATTTCTCTTTGCTGCGCGATCCTCTTTTTTTCTCATCACCGGTGATGTCTGCATACCATGATCGGTTGTTGATTTCCTGCGTTTCTTATTTACAGGTGACGAACTCTCAGCCAACCCGACTCCATTTTTAACTTGCTCCACTCTTTCGTATAGTTTGGCAATATTCTCAATTAGGTCTCTCATCGGCTGATGAATTGAGCGCCTTCCTCCACCAATCATTTCTACAAGTTCACCTATTTTCCTTCCCATTTGCTCAAACACCGTTATCTTCTGCAATCCGCCATCACTAGAAAGCTCTATGAATGGTGGCGAAGAATTTGCACGCGTGGGCGTTACCAAATCGGCTGGTGTCTTCAATGGCGACCGCGCTATACGACCGCTTTTAGCAAAGGGATTCGCGACGCCTAATTGGTCCGAATGGTTGCCACCATTTTTGCTCACCGCGCATGGTGTTGTACTCTTCGCATGTGCTATAGCTATTTCATTTGCTTGTGACATACTATTATTGCCACCTTAGCGAGTCCAAGAACCCCGTCTGTTGATCAAAGCTTACCGCGATTTCGAAAGCTCTTTTGAAGCTTTATTATGGTGTCGTCGTCGGGGGGAGGAGCCAAAACGCAAAATCTATACAAAGCTCACTAGACAAGGTCAAATAGACCAGGTCACGAACGACACTATATAAGTTCACTAGACAAGGTCAAGTAGACCAGGTCACGAACGACACTATTGATTATCGCAAACGTCAAACTTTGAATGTTGCTACGAAAAGTTGCGCGGGAGTAAATATTTTGACACTATTAATTTGCTTAAGAAGACTAAAAGTCTTGAATTATTACGCGAAAAACTGTGTCAATATCACCTGTGTGCGAGTTATCACTAGCGAATTGAAGTTAAACGCTTCGCTACGCTTCTGCGCGCACTTTTATACCAAATGCCTTATTTAAAACCGATTTCTACTCTATAAACACTAACTTTTGGTAGGAGTCGATTAAAAACGCGGCCACTGGCTCCACTTACTCAGAGAGAGCTTACATATAGGCATGTGTGCGAATTTGTATGTATAGTGTGTGTGCGTGTGTGTTCTATGCGTGAACTAAATCTTCAGGCATAGCGTTTACATGTGCGTTCATTATTTTAATGATTGCAATTGTAAATGTAATAAACTGTCCTTAACGTAACAGTTAAATAACAAGTACCGTGTGTCGATTTAAGATTGAATGATTAAAAATAGTGTCGCGACTCGCTATGCTAACGGCAGCACTTTTTCTTCCATATCGACATATGGCTGTATGTTATAACCGACGGATTCGGGACTTTCAAATTGGGTCCAGATCTCATCGTTTATTTGTTCAATTTGTTCCCATGCTTGTTTGATGGTTTTTATTTTGATGTCGTAGTATAGCTGTGGCTGAGGCTGCCTGTTGCTATTTACGTTTGACAACAATCGTTCTAGTGCATTGCTTCTTGCGACAAGCTTTCGTACCAATCCACTATGATTTTTGATGCCTGTTTCTGAACCCATTGATCGACTGGCGACATCTTGTAATTGGTCCTTTGTTGGCGGCACCTGTTTCTTTTCTTCTTCGAAGATTTGGATGTACGTTGCGGTTAACTGCTTCATTTGCTCGAAGAAGTCCGATGTAAAATAGGCGTCCTCCTGGTCCATATCTTCGTCCTCTCGAATTATCTTGTCTCTCGTCACGA
Source organism: Myopa tessellatipennis (assembly GCA_943737955.2). Lineage (NCBI taxonomy): Eukaryota > Metazoa > Arthropoda > Insecta > Diptera > Conopidae > Myopa > Myopa tessellatipennis. Next base: position 38,736,176 of record OX031315.1, on the reverse strand, counting down.
AACCGTCCCAGATATCCCTCAGACACTGCAGACGATCGGTGAAATATTTCTCATTTTGTTTGCGCGAAGCCGAATCCTTTTTGTAGTTTCGGATTATAGTCTGGATTTGATTTCCAGCCTCTTGTTGCTCTTTTATCAATTGAGTAAACCCTTCCATGTCGGGGTTATCCTTGTAGACTCTTCTGGTAGACTCTGTGCTGACTGATGTGTGTCGTTTATGTGATCCTTTAAAGGATCACGTCGGGGTCACCAAATGTTTTGTTGTTTAATAGGTAATTGAATTTGGAACTTGAACCAATTCCAATACCTTTTATTATTTTATAAGTGCAATTCGGAACTTGAACCGAATCCACACCTTATTCTTTGAGTGATAGTATTATAATTGGGGTTAAATGAATACTCTCTGATTTCTAGTTGAATACTACCAATTTCTTTATTAAATCGATTTCATTTATAGATAAAAAACACTTAAGCTAAGCATAAATAACAATAAGAAAATAAAATAAAATAAGAAATATTGCCTAATTGACAAAGAAGTATTGTGAAACAATTTACATTAAACAGAAGACAAAATAATTAAAAACGCTATATTATTGAGCGTCAGCGAATTCGCAAGCTAACTTAATTTTGATTTCGGTCAGCGACCGCTAGCGTAATATGAGTGCAGTCAACGACACTGAGCCATGCTCGCAGTCGATGACCCAGTCCAAGGTAGAAAAAGTGCTGCCGTTAGCATAGCGAGTCGCGACAAATAGTCTTAACGACTTTACTGCGTATGTGTGTATACGTATTTAATGTAGGGTATATTTCGCTAATATCCGCTGTTTCGTGTTGCATTTCCTGCGGATGTTTTCGCGAATATTCTACCTAATAATAAAACCGTTCCCCTCCTTTTTTTTTTTTTTTTTGTTTGTTTTTTTTTTCTTTTTTTTTTTGATTTGTATGAGTAGAAATATTGTATAAATTCGCGAAGTTCGCTTTGACTTTAATTATTTATTTAATGTTCGTTACACGTTCCGCGCGTTTAGATTATTGTAATTTAATTAATTTCTTGTTTGAAGATTTCTTATGTATCTGATTGCTCATTACAAATTCCCGCTGGGCTTGTATGTTACGTCCTTGATGGACTACATTCAGGCACAGCGTTGGGACTGGGAGGATTTGGGTGGCGTGATCCAGGCGCTAGCGGAGAATTTGAACGCGGATCCCACTCACGACAAAATAATGGTGATCCTTTATCTATTGTACGTACTGCGATGATCCTGAGGTACCCAAACTATTCCCGTGCTTTGACGATCTGCTGGGCTACCTGTAGTACCAGCTGTTGTAGGAGGATGGCGCAACAAGACAGCGGGCGTTCCTGTTGTGAAAATAGTATTGTAAAGATGAAAGAAAATTAACCTTTATAAATAAAAAAAAATAGTCCCGTAACAAGTGTTTATCGGTTGGTTGTTGGTGTTGTAGTTGTTGGTTAGGATGAAACAATATTTTTGTTAACTTGTTATATTTCGGGATTCGCTTACCTTCTGTCGTGAAAATCAAATTTTTATTTGTTATTCAAATGTTAAATTGCATATAAATTAAAATTTTTTAAATTAAGTTTGTTAGGAATCTTATAATATATGATAATAGATGCTATCAATGAAGTTGTGTATGTATCTTTCTGTGTAAAAAACGCATTCCCCTAGCTGTTGACTGTGTGCTTGTTTTCTATTTATTACACCTACCCTGTATTGGACTATTGTATACTTTGCTGTTCTGGTCTTCGAGTTTTGTGTTGCAATTACGTTAAATACGTTTTTAATTTATATCTTTATTTATTAATTTCGTTTTTACAAAAATATTGTTTACAAGTTTTTGGTTACAGAAACGCTATTTTGTTTTTCTCCCTTTTTTTCGTTTGACGATTTCCCTAGCAGTTTGTCCTATTTGGAAAAGGATCTATTAGTTGTTATGCATTAGGTTTTATTTTACTTCTATCTCGTCTATGACTTGTAACTCGTTTACCTTCGTAAGACTTAAGTTAGCGTAAAATTACTAGTAGTGCAATTGAATTTAAAAAAATGTTAGTTTCCTCCTACCTATAATAAGTTCTGTCAATTCTATTATATATATATTCATTGTATACTTCTCCTAATAATGTGCTTATTTTCGTTATATATATATAAGAATACTACAGGGAAACACAATAAATAATAATATAATAATAATTATAAGGCTAATATTTATTATAATAATTATAAGGCTAATATTTATTGATTAAGGTAAAGAACAATTCTAAAACTCATTTATGTGATATGTCAGCCGCTCATCTTGGTTCTGGTTTCAGACATTTGCGTTAAATTGACGCTCAGCATTGGCTTCTTCGTTGTGGACCTCAGCTATGGATACTACTCGGTGTTTGTGCGCTTCAGCACTGGTCTCTGCTCGGTGCTTGCGTACATCCCTGAGTGTTGACTCGTGCATCACCTCAATGGTTGGTCTTCGAACCACGTGTTGCACTGATGTATCAATCGGTCGTTGCATCTTGTGCCGTATGTATACGAATACTATTATTATCAGAAGTATTGTCCCCAGTGTTGCGGATGGGCCCGCTATCTCGAAAACCTACGTTTGTTTGAGTTGAATTGTCTGCGTCATCTCTGCCTGTTTGATTTCTGCGTTCAACTCTGCTAAATCCTTCTCTCCAGACTCCAATACTTGCTTCAGCTTGGTGTGATCTGTTATTATTATTGGTCGTAGGTTGGCTTCGATTTCTGTGTTCAGTGTTGCGTTTTTCAAGTTGTCCCTTAGGAACCGTATTAACTCGGAATGGTCTATCTTGTCATGTATCTTTTTTATGTCATGTGTTTGGTTTTCTTCGAACTCTATAATACTGTTGTGGTTATGTATCTTGCAATTCTCTGTTATAGTTAATATACCCACTCCCTTCAATGATATTGTGTTTGATCCCGTATTGCACGTTGTCTCAAATATATTGTTTCGTCTGAAGTTGTATAGCCATGTGTTTGGTGTTTCCATTTTTACTATTATTCCCTCGCTTGCTGGGGTTGCTGTGGCCTTGCATATGCTTTTTATCCCTTCGTTATCATGCTGCTGCAATGCTATTTCGCATGTTGGATGCCTCCCGCTTAGTTTTTTCCCCCGACTTCTACATATCAGTGTGTCCTGGGTGGTAGTTGCCATCTTCCCTATTGTATCTATTATGCGGTTGCAACTGTCTATATCATTTTTAGACAAGGCCATGAACTGCCACTCTTCTTTTGATTCCGCCATGTAATCAATTGTCGGCTTAACCGTTAAGTCGTATGTCGTATTAGTAAAGATCACCATTTGGTATATTTTGTATATCGTATATAGTTCTTCCTCCGGTAATGGTATTGTTACTTTTATCAATGTACCCCCTTCAGTAGTTAGAGTGTCTACTTTAGCTAGTTGATGAAATCTGAACACATCACTTACTAACCATTTGGCTTTGTTCGTTAGGTCCAAGTTTCCTATTTGCTCCTTCAGATCACTCGCTTGTAGTATGGAAGGGTGCAGTGTTCCTTTGTACAAGTTATCCAGAATCTGGAGTTCCAACTCCTGTTTTCCCTGTATATCTATTAGGCTGGCTTGTATTGCGGCTTGAATTTCTATTGTGCGCAGTAGGTAGTCTACTTGCGCTATTTTGTATATCATTGCGGTTGTTTATTGCTATTTGGTTATTTATGGTGTTGGCTAGATCCTCTTGTAGTTTCTCTATTTCGTTTGTTGATTGTTTTAGCGCTGACGCTGTCTTGTTATATGTAGCCTGCATTATCGTGACTTGTTGCTCCATTATCTTGTATGTTTCTGCCTGTCGGTTATAGATGTTTTCCAAGTGGTTGTGGATCTCTGTTGCGTCCTTCTGACTCATAGTTCCAAAAGCCCAGTTCAGGGATCTAGGGATCTCTTATTCCGTTTTTGAGCTATACCTTGGTGATTTACAATATCTTCTACCTTATATGGTCCTATCCATATTGGTGAAAACTTATTTTTCCTAATTTGATTCTTAATTAGTGCACTATCCTACCTTAAATTTTACTAAATTTAACTTATCATATTGATTTTTGGCTATTTGTTTAGCCATTTCCTGATTTTTCCTCACTATTTCGTGAGCTCTCTGAATTTGGAATTTCAAAAGTTTATTCGGATCTTCGGCATTATATACCGGACTACACTTCCTTTTCAAGTTAGTCGGCATTTCTGTATCGAATCCAAATAAAGTGCGAAACGGTGTTTGCTTGGTCGTAATGTGGGGTGTGTGGTTGTGAACGTGCATTGCTGCAGTTAACCACTGATCCCAATTCGACCCATCTTCTTTAGCGAAACTACGCAAATATTCTGCTAACGGTCTGTGGCTTCTTTCTAAGGCCCCATTTGCTTGCGGATGGTAAGGCGTTATATGCAATTTGTTGATTCCTAACAATTTGCATGTGCCCGAGAACAGTTTCGAAATGAAATTAGTTCCATTATCAGTAACTAGAATTCTCGGAATTTCGTAACGGGTAATTATTTCATCATAGAAAGCCCTTGCAACAGTACATGCTTCCGCGTCTGGGATAGCTGTACATGCCATAAATTTCGAAAAATCGTCCTGGAAAGTCAGGATGTACTTATTTCCGGACACAATTTCTGGTAAAATACCTACTATGTCCATGTAGACTTTATCAAATGGCCGCGTTGGTGTATCTGTTAGCACCATGGGCATTTTTGTTAATCTCGAACTTTTGTTCGCTTGACATTTGGGACAATTTTTTACATAATCTTTTATTTGCCTTTGCATCCCTGGCCACCTACATTGTTGCCATATTCTTAGTTAAGTTTTCACTGCTCCCTGGTGACCTCCCAATGGGGCATTATGAAAATCTTTGATGACAGTCTCTATTTGTTTTGAGTTCTCTAACAAAATTGTGTTTTCGTTTTGTGTTATGCCTGGAGTGTCAGGTTCTACAGGCGTCGGAATTGTTCTTGAATTTTCGCTATTTCCTTGGTTCTTCGTTTCTATTTCTTTGGTTCTAGAGCGGGTCTGAACTGCTGTTACTACATTACGATTTTGAGGAATTGTACTCAACGCGTATGCGTTCAAATTTTTCTTGCCTGGCTTATATATGATTTCGAAATCATACTCTGACAACTTGTGTCTGAATCTTGCCAGTCTAGAAGTTTGATCCTTTAAATTGGCTATTCCCTTTAATGGCTGATGATCAGTAAAAATTTTAAAATGTCTGCCTAAAAGGTATGCTCTGAAATTTTTTGTAGCCCATATCGTTGAATACCTTTGCTCTGTGTCGCTTAGCGCTCGGCTAGCGAAAGCTAATGGCCTATCCTCGCCTACGTTTCCTTAAGAAAGGACGGCGCCTAACGCTTCATTACTTGCGTCGGTAGTTAAAAGAAATTCTTTTGAAAAATCTGGGTATGCTAATACTGGTGGTGACATAACTAATTCTTTTAATTGTTTAAACGCTCTCTGGCAGCTTTCTGTCCAGACGAACTTCGCGTCTTTTCTTAACAATTTATTAATGGGAAGGGCTATTTTTGCGGGTCCCGGTATAAATTGTCTATAATAATTAACAAGGCCTAGGAAGGCTTGTACTTCCTTTCTATTTTTAGGAGGCGGAATGTTTTTAACGCACTCCACCTTGCTGGGTCTGGAAGTGCTCCATGTTCTGAACACTTGTGCCCTAAATATACGACTTCTCGTCGTAGAAATTGGCATTTGCTAATGTTTAACTTTAAGTTATTTTCCCTAATGACCTCAAAAACTTTAGTTAACCTTTCCTCATGCTGTCCCAGGTTTGTTGCATATACGACTATGTCGTCTAAGTACACAAAACAATCCATACCCTGAAGTCCTGTCAGGATGTGATTCATAAGACGTTGAAACGTCGCTGGGGAGCCGGTTAAACCGAAAGGCATTCGGTTGAACTCAAAATGTCCTAACGCTGAACTAAATGCGGTCTTTTCTTTGTCTGCATTATCCATTAGGACTTGGTGGTACCCACTTGCCAAGTCTAACGTGGAGAAATATCTACTACTTCCTAACTGGTCCAAAATCTCATCTATCCTGGGAAGTGGAAAGACTTGTTTAAGTGTCACCTCGTTAACTTTCCTATAATCTATTACTAGGCGCCATTTCTTTTCTCCATCCTTTCCACTCTTCTTTGGAACCAGAAGTAGTGGTGAGTTCCATGGAGATACACTTGGGGATATTAAATCCTCTTCTAGTAATTTATGAATTTGTTTATTCATTTCTTCCCTATGTGTTTGAGGAATTCGGTACTGTTTTTGGTTAATTGGTGGATGATCCACCTTTATTGGAATTGTATGCGTTAGTACCGGGGTGTATGTCAATGGGTCACCCTCTAAAAGAAAAATATCATGGTATTTCGCACATAGTTTCGTTATGGAATTTCTTTCCTCTTGGTTTAAGGAAGGATCCAATTCTAAATCGTTCATTAAAACATTCATCCGTTGCGCCATGTCTGCATTACTTATACTATTGATGGTAGTCCATTGATTGTCCGAAACATCACTTAGCTTATATTTGTGGAAATCACTAAATCTCGGTACAAAGTTGTCACTAAGAAAGAAATCTTTTACCGTTGAATTTAGGATTGGTACTTTGACCTCGTTATTTTCCACATTTGCTAGTGTTTCTCCTAGGTACACTCCTGGTGCAATCTCTTGTTTATGTACTACCACAGTCATAACTTTAGTTTTAATTTTTAACGGTGTTATTCTAACCGTTCTAGCTTCAATTGTTATATTATTTTTGGATGTTTTATTGTCTATGTTTTTGATGCCTAGCAATGGCAACTTAATTATAAATTCTTTTGTGTCATTAAATAGTGTTAAACTTTTACTGAGCGTGTTTATAATGGATCTGTTCCACATGTTGTCTCTACCCAGTATGCCGTCCGCCGGTACCCCTTGTTTAAGTGACACAACGTGTAGCGTTAAACGTAAGGGCTGTACCCCATCATGGCATATGCTGGTGGACCCTATTGTGGTTATACAGCCTCCAAATGCTCCACTTAATTCCTTTGTAATCTTTCTATTTATAATGGCATCTTCCTTTAATGCGCATTCTTTTACTAGGCTTGTATCCGCTCCTGTATCCACCAGTAAAATGAGTTTTCCATTTCTCGCCTCTACACAAGGTATTTCAATGAACACATCACTTAACGTGGTTGAATCCCAGTTGGATACTTCCTTTATGGTATTTTTATAATTATTATTCAAATTATTCGTTAACCACGAACGTATTGTTTTCTTGTCCTGTAATTGTGTCATAAAAATTTTGAACTTTGCTAATACTTTTAGTTTTATTTTATTTGCAAGTGCCTTTATATCTGTAATATATTCTGATATATTAAGACTAGCGCTCCTTGCTTTATAACGTTGAAAATTGAGACACATTGTTTTTACAATCAAGGTACATGCTAACTGTATAATTAGCAAGGTGATTATTAAAAACTGTGCTCCCATTTCTATTATTTTGTTTGCTTTATTCGTTATTTTACTGACTGCTTCATTTAAAGCATTTACTTTATCATTCTGTTTGATAATTTTTATTCTGCTAGTAAATTTGTATCCACTATTTTTAGCTTTATTGGCTTCTAATATTTCTGAAGTCTGTAACGTATCCACGATCGTTATACGATCCGATGTTGGATGTACGGTTACTACTTCTTTTGGCCCTAAATTTCTATTCTTGTTGGGTTCCCAGATTACTGGCCTTGTCTGGGCCCTTGCCGGTTTCCCTGCTGATTGTTTTGCAGAGTTTCCCAACTCCTTTTAGCTGCACATTTTGCTTTTATGTGTCCTGGTCTGTTACACCAATGACATATTGTTTGATTCGTGCCCTTCGGCGTATTCACAGTATTCTGATTCCCTTGAACCCCCTTAAATGGATTCGGTTTTGGGTTCACGAGATTCTTCTGTTGTTGTTTCCAGTTTAATTGTACTTGTTTTTGTTGCCTATTTTGCTCCGGTTGGTTTGGTTGCCAATTCGGTCGGACATGGTTAGATTGCCAATTCTGCTGTGGTCTGTTCCATTGTTGATTTCCCTGGTTCCGATTATTAGACCCTTGATTTACGTTGCTCTGACCGCTCCTGTTGTTGCACCTCCAGTTCGTCTCGTGTCCATATTTTAAACACTTTTGGCAGTACGGTGTGTTTTCCCTAGTTAAACACTTTTCTCGCGTATGCCCACGTTTATTGCAGAATGAACAAATTATTTTCTCTTGTGGTGCTCTCGAAACGTTAAGCCTTTCTTCTGGTCTCTGGTAACCCACGCGATTATTTACAGGAGGTCTTGTATAGGGTTCGATGGAATTCATATTAAATATTGGTGCAATATTGGGTTGATGAATGGAGTTACTTCTTTGTATTTCCACCAGCGTGTTTACTGCTATTTCAGTCATTTCCTCAATACTCTTCCCTCTCACATTTCACATGTGCGTTCGTAACGTTGCATCTGTTAACCCTGTTCTAAACGCCTTATTTGCCGATGTCGTTACCAAGGATACAAGTGCGCTGTCACCTACTCCCTTATATGTGTCTTTCACTATTTGCAATGCCTGTGTTTTTTTCATGTTGAGGCGTCTTGCGAACTGCCGAACGTCCTCATTGTGCAATTGGCTGCAATTCTGGAGTTCTGACAACGTTACGTCTAATGCAGCTGTTGGTAGGTAGACTCTTCGTATCGCTAGGTATAATTCCTCTAGAGTGTTGACTTGTTGTGTGCCTACAAGATCATAAGCGTCTCCATATAATCTTTGTTTGACGCATTCTATGTAAAGTGGTCTGTTTGCTTCAGTTGCTTCATGTGTAGCTAACTCGCACGCCTGTATGAACTTATACACCTCACCTCTTAAATCTGGTGACTGTGTCCCTGAAAACAGTGGGACAATACTGCTTGTTATTTTTGCTATTTCTGCGATACCCATTTTGCTTGATTGTGTTCCTGATGGTCTGAATGCAGGAAATGAAATTGAGTTATACTCCTCTGGATTGACTATGGCTGGGATAGCTTCCTTATGGTATAGTGTTTGGTCCTTCACTAGCGCTATCTCCTGTTTTAGGGGTCTGTTTTCCTCTTTCAATTCTTGTATTCTTGAATTCGCCTTCTCTAAGGATGCACAGTCTTCTCTTGATTTTTGTGCCGATTCCTGTTCTAACGTTCTATTTAATGTTTCTTCGGTTAAGCCTTTCTTCTCTAATAATTCCCTTAGTTTTACGTTCTCGCTTTCTAAGTTCGCTAGTAAGTCTTCCTGAAACTCTTTATTTACTAAATAATTGTCGTATCTATTTCTTAACGCGTTAAACTCTAATTCCCATGTCTTTGAATCTTCTGTCTTATTCTCTATTATCTGGTTTAGGAATTTAAGTAATTCCTCTACTATTGCGTCTGCTTTTTCTACACTTGTATGGTCTTTTAGGTTCCCTACTCTAGACTTTATCAATTCTAAGTTTTCCTTGTTGCCTACTGTCTCTTTTAAAGTCGCCCAAATCCTGGATATAAATTCCACTAACTGGCGTTTCAGTTCTTTATGGGCTCTATCTAATTCTAAGTAAGCTTGCTCCTGTAATGACTCGGCCATGAATTAAACGAACGACATATAATTTAGTTGTTTTTTTTTTTTTTTTTTTATTCTATTAATATTTCAGTTATGGTAATTTTTCCCAATTCTCGTACTTAAAACTTTATTCAAGCGACTACTTAGCTACATCGATTATCGTTAATCGTTCCATAAAACGTTTAATTCTTTATACTACTCATAGTACTTTAGAATGAGAAACAATTAAAATTTGTATTGTGAAGTTTCAACTTCCTTAACTGGCTTAGCTTTCTCGCTCGTTTCGTTTACCGAGCGTGCAGTAAACATTCGCTGTACATCTGTTCATTAGTTGTACGCTGAAACTCGCTGCTGCTTTGTTTCAAGCAGAGATGAAGCGTCAAAATTTTCGTGACTGCGCTGTTCTGCTTTGTTTCAAGCAGAGACGAAGCGTCAAAATTTTCGTGACTGCGCTGAGGTAATTTAAGACCTCACAGACTGGGACGAACGACCTGCCTCTATTTTTCATCGGCCAACAAAACTGCAACGTTTGCAATCTCGGATTCGGACGATTAACCTAGTGAGCTCGCTCGAGTTATTTTTGTTAATTGCTTGTTTCCTTCCTTAATTGTTTTCATCAGCAAGCAATTATAATTGCTTGTTATTTGAAACAACGAATTTAGCTTTGCTTTGATTCTCCAACCGATATGAAGTCTCTAAGCGCCTTACTTTAAATGTTTAACTTTTAATTTTGGTTCTCCAAAATAACCCCAAAAAAAAATTTCTTTTTAATGTTTTAAATTTTTGTAATTCTGATTATTACCCATTTTTTTTTTGAAATTTCATACATTTGCGAATGTAGGACGTATTATTTAAAAATACGAAATACGGACGAATAAAATTATAAAATTAATTATCAACCAGTCAACTTAAAATGTGCGACTTTGAAATCAACTACATTGAGTGTTAAAATTTATTTAACAATGTACTTTGAAGTCAAACGTCTAAGACACACCCGAAATTATACAACTTAACCGTATACTTTACGCGTTTTGTTTTAGTATTGGATTGGTTTCCTGTTTTAACAATTTGCATTTATCATTTGAATTTTACCACTTTAAATAGAATCTATTTAAGTTAATAAAATTATTCTGAATTTCGCCAATTTGCTACTCACAGTAACTAATATCGTAAATTAAAAAAAAAATCGCAAAAACTCGACATTAGTTAATGTTGGCGACGTTATGTCGTTGCTGTTGATTACTGGCATTAACGAAAGATAACTAGCACATGAACCAGTACCTTTCACCAGGATGTATGCTGATTTGTTGGCATTCGGAACTTGAACCGACTGCCCACGCTGAAAATTAATGTAAATGTTGTTAAATAAATTAACAACTTAATTAGTTTTATTTTTGTTGATTTATAAAATCTTTGGCTTGGGCGGCAGAGTATGCCATCGGCCTCAGCTAAGACTTTTATTTTATTGAGTTATGACGCCGGCAGATTATTGCCAGTGGCTTGAGAACAATTAGAAAATTTATTATGGTATATATAAAATTTTATTGTAATATATTTTTAACATAATATAATTTAGATTATTCTAATCCTTTAATTAATTTTCTTTTTCCCTATTTATTTGTCCTACTTTTTAATTTTAGTTTTATTTGATCACTTCAATAATTTCACTTTTCGCTTTATTCCTAAACTTATTATCTTAAAATGTTATATCTTATTTATTGAAATTCATTTAAATATGTGTCGTGTTCTAATTTATTTTATTCTCAATTTACTTTCCACTTAAATTTTTGTTTTATCTGTGTTTTTTGTTAAGCTAAACTTTTTTACTTGTATTTTTAAATTTCCTATTTTATTTAAAATTTTTTTTTTCACTTTATTTTAACTAAGCTACTGCTTATTAACTTTCTTACTTTATTCTACTTACTTTTACTTTTTCGAGGGATCCTCGGCTCGAAAATCCGGCTGCGCCAAATGTTGTAGCTAGTTCTATTATTCCGTCGTCCTCTGGACAACGAGTGAAAGCCCTTGTTTAAGTGTGTAATTATTTTATTTTGTAGTTGTTTTAGATTACTTTATTTTTTAGTACACAGTTTGATGTTTGTTGTTTTTGTATTATAGTAGTTGGTATTTAACTTTATACTTAACAGTTTTACTCGTAAGGCTTAACACTCCTTTTATAGCTTACTACTTTTCTATTTACACTTCTGACTATAACTAATTCGCGCTAAACCACGACTTCTTCAACTGGGAACTCACACAAGACTGTGTTCGAATCTTTTTCTGGTTCTGACTCTGGCTTGGTCGACGCACCCGTCGACCGCGCCAAGGTGGGTCGGTGTTGGCGCGTGTCGCAATTTCTCTTATTCTGTGATTTTAGTATTTCGCAATTTTTGTATTGCGAAATATCAATATCGGCAGAATTAAATCGCTTCTAATTTAATTCTTCCGCGCTTGGTTTTGGATCTTTTTTATTATTTCCTCCAAACAAGCGTTTTATGGTCACTGCAAAGAGCTATGATTTTTATGGTTTGGAAACTCGCTACCGAACGCTAGCTTCCACGATCCATACCAATGCAAACGCTCTGGTTGCTGACTCGACTCGCCAAGGCTTGACTAAAGCTTTTGGCTACTAAGCAAAGTGCGGTGGTTGCTGGTTTGGCTTTCAAAAAATAGAAAGCTTGAATGGAAATTACGATCGCGACATACAACACCGTGTCCACCACTTAATCCTTTTGGTGTTCACCTTACGGCATTGCTCAAGGAGTAAGTCGTTGACACGCCATGCAGGCTCATTCAAATAAATGACCTGCTCATCCGTCGCCATGTTACTGAAGACATGCAAGGGTACCGAGGTAACCTCTTCTCTCACGCGCTCACCGTACACAACCCAGTTCACACGACAAGTGCGCCACCTCTTAGATACTTCACTTACTCTAGATACATTCTTGTAAGCAAGCACGATCTCGATAGGATTATGGTTACTCACTGACCAATCACGTACCATCCACTCGAACTCAAACATATCCGCCGCAGCCTCATTTACAAACGTCACGTCAATATCACTCATTCCTCTGAGGCCCTCAAAAGTATAGCGCGCGCTAGGCTCATTGAGCACATGGACACCACGCAAAGACACCCATTTCAGCAGCATCTCACCACGTACAAGGTTCCGCTGTCCCGCACGAGCAGGTTTGCAGAACCAGGACGGAGATGATGCATTCGCGTCAACCCCAAGGATAATCGGAATGTTACTAGCGCGTAGTAACACCGCATCCATGTATTCAATGAAGGGCCCCAGATCTTCCCCATACTTGCAATACACACTGGCAAGAAAAATCCTGCCAAAGGTACCCTCAACTAATACACACACGCCCATATCACCACAGTCAACAACCATGCATTCAACGTTCACATCATTCACGATGACAGCAGCTTTCCCTTTGGCATCAGTAAAGGAGCGCATCCTATACGGGACGCCCTTAATGTCTCCACTGAGGACATAAGGCTCCTGAAGCAGAGCAAAGCTGGTGCCTGACGCACACAAAGACACACCTAACTCACACATAACGTCTGTTGTATGTCGCGATCGCAATTTCCACTTCCGTTTGACAAGAACTATCAAGGCCAGTATTATTGTTTTTATAATACTACTCCGCGAGTGAGTCAAGGCCAAGTTCGCATTAATGCAACCACAGCACTTTGCTTGGTAAGCCCGAAGCTTTAGTTTAATTTGGTTTAGTCAAGCTTCGGTTTAATTAACTTCGAAAGCTAAGGTAACAACCAGAACACTTCGCATAAAATGGATTGTGGAAGCTAGCTTTCAGTAGCAAGCTTCCAAACCATAAAATCGCTTGGTTTGAAAAACCAACGATCAGAACCCACACGCGCAAGAATTAAATTGAGAACGATTTTCTTCCGCGTATTGATTCTGCGAATTTAACAATTTTAATATTGCGAAATAATGGAGATTGCGAAACTCGACATACCGACCCACTTCAGTTCGGTCGACGTCTGTGTCGACCGAGCTAACGTGGAATCTAGAAAAGATTCCAACGAGAGTCTTGTGTAAAAATCGAAACGAAGAAGTCGTTTATCGTCGCGTATAAAGTCGCGAGTTAGTTTTAGTTTTAGTAAAAATATAATAAGTGTTAAAGCTATTTAATAATAACAAGTATCAGTGTGGATACTAAAATTAGTGTCTAGTGTTAAAACAGGAAAGTTCCAAATAAAAATCAATAAACTTAACCAGGGCGTTTCACTCGTTGTCCAGAGGACGACGGAACCAAAAAGAAGAAGACACCCCGAAAAAATACAACATATTGGCGCAGCCGGTAGGATCGAGCCGAGGATTGCTCGATTGAGGAAAAAGTGAGTAACAATGAAATACGAAAATTAATAATAAGATTAGTAGCTAGGGATAAGATTAAAGTGAAAAGTGAAAGGATAAGTTAGCTAAGAAGTTGGCAGAAAATTTTTAAAAAAGTGAAATAACAGCTTTGTAGCAGTTAATTGAAATACTGCAGTTAGGAAGTTATAAGTTAAAAGGCAGTTAAAATTAAAAGTTAAGAGCACGGTATAGTATATGTGAAAAACAAGGGAAAAAGGGAAATTTGTAAAAAGGCGAAATAGTAATTTCATGAAAAATTAAAAAAGTGGAAAAGAATAGTAGTAGAATTAAAAGAATTTAATTGTATTACTATATTAAATATATTATTTTATAGATATTATATAAAACATAAAATAACTTTCAGGTCCCTAGTCATCGGTTTCATCAAAAGGATGCCAGCGTAATTGCACGGCAAACTTATCTGTCCAATAGCATTAGCTGGACAAAATCTTTGCTGAGGTCGACCCATTTCACTCGGGAAGTTATTCTAATAGGAAAATTAAACAATAAATAGTGATGAATTTGGCGGAGAAATTTTAAAAATAAGTGAATTAATAAATTATAGGAAAAAATAGGGAAGCGAAAATCTAGCTGTTCTTTTAAAATACACAACGTAAATATAAATTACAGTGCTTTTCCTATAGGAGCAAGTACGGCCTTGTGGCCAACTGTTAAGCATAGCGTGGCTCGCGTAAAAGTCAAACAAAGCAAGGCCTGGTGGCCAAACTAATTCAGCGTGACTCGCTAAACAAACAGTCAATTTCAACTAAAAAAGCAAGGACGTAACGTTGCCAACATTAAGGATTAATGAATTTTCGTTTTTTTTAAATTTACAATATTGGGTACTGTAATTAACAGATTGTGCGAAAATCAGATTGATTTTACTAACTTAAATAAATTTAAAAATTTATTTAACGTGGCAAAATTCAAGTAATAAACGCAAATTGTTAAAAAACAGGAACCCAATCCAATACTTAAACAAAACGCGTAAAGTATACGGTAAAGTTGTGTAATTTCGAGTGTGTCTTAGGCGTTTGAGTTCAAATTAAACACGTTAAACAAATTTTAACGATTAACTTGATTTCAGAGCCGCACATTTTTCGGGTGTGTCTTAGACTTTTGTCCTCAAATTTGTATATGATTTCAAATTTTTTGGGTAACTTTAAAAACCCATTATTGGAAGTTAAACGTTTAAAGTAATGCGCTTAGAGACTCCATATTGGTTAAATTTAAATTAACCAAAGAGAATCAAAGCAAAATTAGATTGGTTGTTTAAATGACACGCAATTACAAGTGCGTGCTGATAAAAAATCAGAGGTAGCAAGCAATTAACGAATAAATAACTCAAACGAGTTCACTAGGTTAATCGTCCGAATCCGAGATTGCAAACGTTGCAGTTTTGTTGGCCGCGAAGAAATAGAGGCAGAGCGTTCGTTCCTTTCTGTGAGGTCTTAAATTACCTCAGCGAAGTCACAAAAATTTTGACGCTTCGGCGCTGCTTGAAACAAAGCAGAACAGCGCAGTCACGAAAATTTTGACGCTTCATTTCTGCTTGAAACAAAGCAGCAGCGGACGTCAGCGTACAGACAAATGAACAGATGTACAGCGAATGTTTACTGCACGCTCGGTAAACGAAGCGAGCAACAATTTTAAGCCGGTTAAGGAAATTGAATATTCATAATAAAATTTAATTATCTATCAATCGAAAGTACTATGACTAGTATAAAAAATTAAACGATGAAACGTTAGGTAGCATCGCTAAGTAGTCGTTTTAGAACACTTTTAACCCAACACTTTAAAATAAATTTAACGTCATATAAAACCCTATTAAACTATATGTCGTTCGTTTAATTAATGGCCGAGTCGTTGCAGGAGCAAGCGTATATAGAATTAGAGAGAACCCATAAGGATCTAAAACGCCAGTTGGGGGAGTTTATAGGTAAATATTGGGCAATTTTAAAAGGGACGGTAGGCAACAAAGAAAACTTAGAATTGATAAAGTCTAGAGTAGGGGAGTTAGGAGACCTTACAAGTGTAGAAAGAGCAGACGCGATAGTAGAGGAGTTGCTTATATTCCTAAACCAGATAATAGATAATAAGACAGAAGATTCAAAAGCTTGGGAATCAGAATTTAACGCACTAAAGAATAGGTACGATAATTATTTAGTTGATAAAGTGTTTCAGGAAGATTTACTTACCAACATAGAGCGCGAGAACGAAAAATTAAGAAAATTACTGAATAACAAGGGACTAACCGAAGAAACGTTAAACAGAACATTAGAACAGGGATTTGCACAGAAATCAAGGGAAGACTGTAGTTCTTTAGAAGAGGCAAATAGACGAATACAAGAACTAAAGGAGCAGAATAGACTTCTAAGTCAGGAAATGTCGTTAGATCACAATCAGTCACTCTTTCATAAGGAACCAAATCCGCCTGCAGTTAGTCCGAAGGACGGCAACGCAAGGTCTCTAGCACAAATTAAGAAAACAAAAGATCAAACCAGAATGGGTATTGGAGAGATAGCTAAAAATACAAATAGACTGGTACCACTCTTTTCTGGAACACACTCGCCAAACTTACGCGGCGAAGTGTATAAATTCATACACGGGTGCGAATTAGCCGCAAGAGAGGTGGGTAAAGACAACATCCAGGACTACATAGACTGCATTAAGCAAAGACTACATGGGGATGCATATGATTTAGTTAGGTCACAGCGATTCAATACACTCGAGGAATTCTACCTCACCATAAAAAGGGCATATTTACCAACGGTCTCCTTAGACTCAGTGTTAACAGCGATCCAAAGCTGTAACCAGTTACTTAACGAGGATATAAGACAGTTTGCAAGACGCCTGAACACCCTACGAACACAGGCAGTAGAGTTAATTCGAACGAAATACGACGGAAAAGGAGATATGGCAATTTTGAGTATGGTGGAAGGGTCCGTCGAGAAATCCTTTAAATCAGGGCTTAAGAACGCCGCATTGAGAATTTATATGCTCAATGTGACGGAGAAAAACATGGAAGAAATGGTAGAATTAGCCATAGATGCACTCGAAACCATACAAAGCAGTAGCATCTTCCACGCAGACCCCTTAAACGTAAACATGAATTCATCACTTCTTGCCACCATGCCGATTACGCAACAAGAACAAATACAACATGGAAGTCAGGGCAGAGCTTCAGGGGGAAAAAACGTTAGGCAACCAAACAGGATACAAAATACTCCACAAGGAGCGGCAGATAGAATAATATGCTCATTTTGTAACAAGCGAGGTCATACCAGAGATGATTGTTTAACTCGCAAGAACTGTCCGTATTGCCAAAAGTGTTTAAAATACGGACACGAGGCAAACTGGAGGTGTGACCAAAAGGGAAGCCAGAAAAATGTGTCAAGAAACACATATCAAGGGCCCAATTATCGAACTCAAGGAGTTCAGCAATGGAATCCACCCCAGCAGAATTGTCAGTCAAACCAAGTCCAACAAAACTGGCAGACAAACCGACCACAGCAGAATTGGCCTCAAAACCAATTCCAGCAGACGGGGAATCAGAAGGGGTCAGTAAACCCCAACCCGAATACACATAAAGGGTTACAGAGGAATCAGCCAAACGGAGCAAACCAAACGCTATGTCATTGGTGTAATAGACCAGGACACATGATAAAGAATTGCGATGCAAAAAGGAATTGGGAATTGTTGCAAAGTAATCGTCCGGGAAACTATCAAGGGCCCAGAACAGGCCAATAATCTGGGAACCCAAGAATATTAGGAACTTAAGGCCAAAGGAAGGAGTAACAGTAATTCATACATCCAAACCGATTGTGGATACGTTACCAACTTTAAGAAATAAAGTGGTAACCGTAAGTCCGACATCGGAAGCGATTGTTGAAACGTTACCACTTTCAAGAGACTTTAAAATTAATATCGAGTTAAAAGGGACTGATAATAATAAGAAAAATAACGTAACAGAGAGAAATCATACGTTTGGAGAAACAGTTGATTTAGAGATGCCAATAAAGTTGAAAGATAGAAACCAAAATTTAAATATACGGATACCGTGCTCAATGAATAAGTTAGCAATTAAAAATAAAAATATAGAAACAGGGGTATCTAACTGCACTCAAACCCAGCTAAATGATGTGTTCATCGAATTACCTTGCGAGGAGGCTATAAATGGAAAACTCATTTTACTGGTGGATACAGGGGCAGATACAAGCCTGATAAAGAGGTGTGCGATAAAAGATAGCACAATAATAGACAAGTCGAATAGGAAAGACTTAAGCGGAGCATTTGGAGGTTGTGTGACTACAGAAGGATCAACTACTATATGCCACAAGGAGGTACAGTCCTTACGTTTAACGCTACACGTTGTGTCACTTAAACAAGGAGTACCGGCAGACGGCATATTAGGAAGGGATAATTTGTGGAACAAATCCAATATAAATACAATAGAAAAGATTTTAACACTCTTTAATAAAAGAAAAGAGGTTATTTTAGAATTACCAATAAAAACTATCGAACAGATAGAAGAGAAAAGCAGACAACATTACATACCAGTTGATGCAAGAACAATTACGATAGTACCATTAAAACTTCGTACAAAATTTAATAATGTTGTAATACATAAAGAAGAAATAGATCCAGGAATCTATATAGCAGACACATTAGTAAATGTGAAAGATAATACAATTTATGCTCCAATATTAAATACAACAGAGTATGATTACTAAATAGATAGCGAATTTAAACCAAAATTCATAAACTTCGACGAGTACACCATACAAAGTACTGAGTCAGTTAATAGCATAGGCAAAGTAGATACCAAAAGAAGAATAAATAAATTGCTCAATGAAATGGAGTTAGATGTAAATTTAAATATGGAAGAAAAGAATTCAATAGAGGAAATAGTAAAATCTTTTCATGATGTCTTCTTATTAGAAGGAGACGAACTTTCGTTTACGAGTGTATTAAAACACGAAATTCCAACAGGCGCAGATCAACCGCCAATAAATAGAAAACAATATAGATTACCTCAAATACACAGGGAGGAAATAAATAAACAAGTGAACAAACTTTTAGATGATGGCATAATCACACATAGCACATCACCGTGGAACTCACCGTTGCTTTTAGTGCCCAAGAAAAGTGGCAAGGACGGCGAGAAAAAATGGAGACTTGTAATAGATTACAGGAAATTAAATGAAGCTACAATCAAGCAAGTTTTTCCAATTCCGCGCATCGACGAAATTTTAGAGCAATTAGGCCATAGCAGATATTTTACAACGCTAGATTTGGCAAGTGGATATCACCAAGTTTTAGTCGATGACAGGGATAAGGAGAAAACAGCATTTAGTACGGGACTTGGGCATTTCGAATTCAATCGAATGCCATTTGGGCTAACAGGTGCCCCAGCAACATTCCAAAGGATAATGAACCATATCCTAACAGGTCTACAAGGGCTAGACTGTTTTGTTTATTTAGATGACATTGTTATCTACGGTAGAAATCTCAAACAACACGAAGAAAGGTTATGTTCAGTACTACAGAAATTACGTGAACATAATTTAAAACTTAATACAGGGAAGTGCAGATTCCTAAGAAGAGAGATTATTTATTTAGGACACAAATGTACAGATAAGCCAGGAAAGAAAAACTTAAATGCAGACGCGCTAAGTAGAATCCCACAGGAAAACCATAAAACAATAGCAGCCGTACAAACACGGTCGAAAGCAAAAACAGCTAACCAAGATCAACAACAAGGAACACCCGTTGAATTCGATAAAGATGATGTGGAACCGGTAAGCGGAAGAAATAACACAGCAACATTGCTATCCGACCCGAAAGAAATAGCGACCGTTATAAAAGATTTCCATAACACCCCCCTAGGAGGTCACCAGGGAGCGGTAAAAACATATTTAAGAGTACGACAACAATATAGGTGGGCAGGAATGCAAAGACAAATCAAAGATTATGTCAAAAACTGTCGAAAGTGCCAAGCGAACAAAAGTTCGAAGTTAACAAAAATGCCCATGGTGTTAACGGATACACCAAAGCGGCCGTTTGATAAAGTTTATATGGACATAGTAGGTATTCTACCAGAAACTGTGTCTGGCAATAAGTACATCTTAACGTTTCAAGATGACTTTTCGAAATTTATGGCATGTACAGCCATCCCAGACGCGGAAGCAAGTACTGTCGCCAGAGCCTTTTATGACGAAGTAATTACGCGTTACGGAATTCCGAGGATTCTAATTACCGATAACGGAACTAATTTTATTTCGAAATTCTTCTCGGACACATGCAAGTTGTTAGGCATTAAAAAATTGCACATAACGCCTTACCATCCGCAAGCTAATGGCTCATTAGAAAGAAGCCACAGACCGTTAGCGGAATATTTGCGGAGTTTTGCGAAAGAAGACGGGTCGAATTGGGATCAATGGTTAACTGCTGCTATGCATGTTCACAACCACACACCCCACATTACGACTAAGCAAACACCGTTCCGTACTTTGTTTGGATTCGACATAGAAATGCCGACAAATTTAAAAAGAAAATGTGGTCCGGTATATAATGCCGAAGACCCAAATAAAATTTTAAAGTTCCAAATACAGAGAGCTCACGAAATCGTGAGGAAAAATCAGGAAATGGCTAAGCAAATAGCCAAAAACCAGTATGACAATAAGTTAAATTTAGTAGAATTTAAGGTAGGAGATAGTGCATTAATTAAGAACCAAACGAGGAAAAATAAGTTTTCTCCCATATGGATAGGGCCCTATAAAATAGTAGCAATTAAAAGTCCAATTACGACAGTTTTAAATATTAAGGGAAGGGAAAAACCTTTCCACAATGACTTACTCAAGTTATATAATAGCAATTAAGAGGGAAATAGAATAGAATCACTTAAAATAAGAAAATAGGTTTAGGGGGAAATTAAATTAAGTAGTCATAGAATAAAGTAAAATTAAAGTAATCACAATACGCTTAGGATTAGGATAGAATAAATATATATAAAATAGGATTGATAGAATTTAGTATGAGATAGTAGGAAACTAACATTTTTAATTTTACTACTAATAATTTTAATTTAACTTCAGTCTTAAGGCTGAATAACGAATGAAATATTGAAAAATTCAACAAGAAAGTAAATAGAAGATCAGAATAGCGATTCAGTAAGCAACAACTTGCTTATTTAAGCGTAAAATATAAGAAAAAGAAAACTTATAGTAAAAGAAATAAAAATATAGTAAAATAAATTCGTAATTAATATCGAAGTCATTTTTTTTGTAAAATTTTGAAATTGAACCCTTGGTATTCATTTCTAATAGATAATATACGGTATATTAAAATTAGCTGTTCCGTTAAATACACAGCCATATCTGTTGCATTTGCAATTATTTTAGAAATAAATGCACATGAAATCTATGCATAAAGACTTAGTTTATGCATAAACACATTTTCAAAATTATATCTGCACCAAAATGCAGACATAGGAATAAAAGATAAATAAATATAAGACAGAAAATAATTGCCTCAAATCTTGTGAAGTATTCTTCTAATCCTAAATATTAATATTGAATAATTATAATTATCATAATACATAAATCAATTCTTCTTAAAACTATGAAATAAAATTAGTACAAAATATGTAATGTAATGTACGGTCCTATAAAATGTAGCTCATTAATGTTCCATGTAAAATAGTAATGACACCACGTTAATAACAAATAAAGCAAAATTTAAGAATTGAGCGATTAACGCAATCACTGCAACAAAGCAGATGCAAAAGTAGAGCAACTGAACACGAGCAGAACGCAGTGTCAGTTAAAAACATTTAATGAAAAATGAAAAACAACAGTAAATGAAAAAATTTTTTTTTAAAACAAGCCAAAAGAGGAAGAGAAAAAAAAAAAAAAAAAAAAGGAACCCAAAGTTGAACAACTTCAAAATAGGCAAAACGAAAAAAGAAAAAAAAAAAACAAAATATATATCAAAGAAAGAAGACAGGAAAAATATTTGTTTTTTTTTACGCATTTTACATCAACACTATATGTCCTTCTTAGGCATAGAAAAAAAAAAGTGCAATAAGAAACTAATAATAAAATAACAGGAAAACAAAAACATAATGTAACCATTGTTATATACATAAATATATAGACAATAATTAAAGTACATTTACAAATGTACACATATACACATAGAAAAATAATTGAAACTTAACTTAATTGTAATTCAGAATAAGATAGGAAATTAAGAAATAATTATTAAGGAAAATGAAGAAGAATTGCACTTAACTCTTACAAAATAACATAATAACGTATTATTAAGAAGAAGAATAAAATCGTACATTAAAATAAGAAAGAAGTTACATAAATATTGTGATTGCGTAAAAAATTAACGTTATCAAAATACATTCATAAAATTTTAATTGAAAGTCAACACATTCTAAATTTATAATTAACACATTATATTCGACGAAATACAAATAAATATATTGTAAAAACAGAAATAAACATCAACAATATGTGGAAATTGAATGTAATGTACAATATACAAGAAGAATCCAGCATGCAGAGAAGCTGACCTGAGTGCCGATGTACACCCATCACAACAGCAAAAGTGCAACAACACACAGCAGCACTTTGACAACAGGGCGAAAACTTAGCGCCCAGCCAACTAGAAGGGGGAAGGGTAGCTGGAACAGCTGATCAGCGCAGCAACAACAAACATCGCAACGAAAAGATGGGACAGTTGCAACAATCAAACAAAACAATGCAACAACAGTAGAAAGCAAACACGAAGTTACCTTCGAAGAGTTCTCATAGCAGTAACGAACTGGCTAACTGAATGACACATTACCGTCAGCAGCCTTGAAACCATTCCAACAACGTAATACGCAGATAGTCTCTGAAGAAAGGTAGCCGATCACCAGTATCAGCTTTGCATTAATGCCTTTGCCACTAATCTACGCTTAAGCGGAAGTTACGTCACGCGTATGCGGCAACAAAATCACGACGAAATAGCAGCGAACCACTAATGCAGTCAGAGGTTCGCCAGTTGAATTTACGGTGACATTTTTGAACTTACGGGGTAGCACGTTACACAACATTACCTCAAGCGGCAGCGATTTAAAACGCACCACCACTATCTACGAGAGAAGATGTTGAAGATGACGAAGCAAGACGTCAGAACGATGATTCCGGCAACATCTCACCATCCACTAGAGCTCAAGCAAACAACAATTGATCCCAATTGTGGGACAACCGAAACTATCACCAACGAACAACAGAATATTATCAGCAGAACAACGGGAATTAAGGTCGAAAATTAACAACGACCGTTCCACGTATAGTCCCTACAACACAGCAACCAATACCCAGCAGCAGCATTCCCCACAAGAAATCCAGAAGAAGACGTTAATACAGCGGTGTGTACATCAACGGCCACATCGGAAGCATCAGCAACGCGTACATCAGCTTCAGGGTGTACATCAACATCAAAAGCAACATCTACATCAAACCCATCATCAACAACAACAGGTACATCAACTTCAAGATCAATATCCACACCAAATCATCATCCACCTACACACAGATGACACCGAAGAAAGGCAGCTACCGGCCATATTATTGTAATCAGTTTTCATTACAATTTTGTTAATAATTAAGTGTATTGAAGTTGTTGTAATTATAACTAATAACTATTGAATATTGACGTAGCACATAAGATCTTCACGAAATGAAATACACTAACATACATAAGTAGACAATAAGCAAAATCAACCAAAACACACGACCACCCCCAATTCAACATACAATAGATGTACAAGAAAAATTTAATATCGTTTTGCACGATACTAAATTTTTCTTCCCCCAGGGTGGAGGGATGTTGTATGTCGCGATCGCAATTTCCACTTCCGTTTGACAAGAACTATCAAGGCCAGTATTATTGTTTTTATAATACTACTCCGCGAGTGAGTCAAGGCCAAGTTCGCATTAATGCAACCACAGCACTTTGCTTGGTAAGCCCCAAGCTTTAGTTTAATTTGGTTTAGTCAAGCTTCGGTTTAATTAACTTCGAAAGCTAAGGTAACAACCAGAACACTTCGCATAAAATGGATTGTGGAAGCTAGCTTTCAGTAGCAAGCTTCCAAACCATAAAATCGCTTGGTTTGAAAAACCAACGATCAGAACCCACACGCGCAAGAATTAAATTGAGAACGATTTTCTTCCGCGTATTGATTCTGCGAATTTAACAATTTTAATATTGCGAAATAATGGAGATTGCGAAACTCGACATACCGACCCACTTCAGTTCGGTCGACGTCTGTGTCGACCGAGCTAACGTGGAATCTAGAAAAGATTCCAACGAGAGTCTTGTGTAAAAATCGAAACGAAGAAGTCGTTTATCGTCGCGTATAAAGTCGCGAGTTAGTTTTAGTTTTAGTAAAAATATAATAAGTGTTAAAGCTATTTAATAATAACAAGTATAAGTGTGGATACTAAAATTAGTGTCTAGTGTTAAAACAGGAAAGTTCCAAATAAAAATCAATAAACTTAACCAGGGCGTTTCACTCGTTGTCCAGAGGACGACGGAACCAAAAAGAAGAAGACACCCCGAAAAAATACAACACGTCATAAGAGCGCTGGCAATTTAGCTGAACATCCTGACAAAACACCCTAGTGTCTGGCATTCATGCGGGCAAAGAAGGCACTGAAATGCGGGCAATCCGGTGTCAACATACGATGTGCAGTCGACTTGCCTCTGTAAGCACAGTCACGGCAACGCACTGGGTTACCACATGACCGGCTAATGTGCCCTAATTCTCCGCACTTACGACAGACAACATCTTCCACACAACACTCAGCCACTTTGTGATCAAGACTACCACATCTAAAGCAGCCGTACGTCATGCTCGCATCACTCACGCGGAAATGGAAGCAGGCAACATAGACGCCATCAGCACTAGAGAGTGAAGCAGCAGCGCCACTGCACGCCAGAGTGATGCTGGACATCTGCTTGCCATCAACCACCCGTCGCGCGCGTGACACCAGCTTGACGTGACACCAGCTTCATCCTGTGATCACTCATGAACTCCTCATCAGTGATTCCACAAGGAACTCCACGGACAACCACCCTGGTACCCGGCTTCTCATTCACCAGGACATCCAAACCAAGCTCGTCAAATTTCGCGTTCTTCCTAATCTTCTCCCTTTCGGAGACAGACGGGGTGCGTCTGACAACGTCACCACTACGCAATGCCTTCACTTGGCGCACACGCACACCTAGGGTGGGCCTAATCTGCTTCACCACCTTGTCCACCAATTCCTTCGGAGTCTCACCGGCCTTCCGGTTCTTGACTACCAAGGACCACGTCTCAACTGGCTTGACAACAGGCTGGCGTACAGTCGGCAATGTTGACAAAATTGACTCTGAATATGCGAAATTTTTGTATGGCCACACTGGGTGGATGCATTGGTCACTGGTCAGGAAGACCTCCGCGTGCGTTGATAAAACATATGGACACTGAAAGATACTCCATATAGGAGGAAAATATAAAAAAACTAGGAACCCCCCTGCAGCCGTTTTTTAAATAATCGACCCTAAATATGCGAAATTTTTCTATGGCCTGACTGGGTGGATGCAGTGGTCACGGGACAGGAAGACATCCGCGCGCGTTGATGAAACATATGTTCACTGAAAGATACTCCATATAGGAGGAAAATATAAAAAAATTAGGAAATCCCCTGCAACCGTTTTTTAAAAACTCGACTCTGAATATGCGAAATTTTTGTATGGCCAGACTGGGTGGATGCAGTGGTCACTGGTCAGCAAGACCTCCGCGTGCGTTGATGAAGCATATGGTCACTGAAATATACTCCATATACGAGGAAAATATCAAAAAATTAGGATCCCCCCCTGCAGCCGTTTTTTAAAATATCGACTCTGAATATGCGAAATTTTTGTATGGACCACTGGGTGGATGCAGTGGTCACGGGTCAGGAAGACCTCCGCGTGCGTTGATGATGTGTGACGAACCTTTTTGCCGGGATAGGTTGTCGGTTGCCAGGGTTCGTACACAAAATTTCTAGTGACAAAGAAAACTCGATGTGCTTGTTCGAGTCTGTGTTCAGCTCAATTTATTTGGGTACTTAACAGAATTTTGTACACGATAAAAAATTAGGTGACAATATATTAGCCTAGTCTATATATAAAAAAGGGTTATCCTATTTATTCGCCTGTCCGGATGTGGTAGTGCCTCGTCGGCCGGGGATATGTCCTCTCCGCGGCAGGGTCCTGCCTGGGTAGCGTCGTGGCTCCGACGGTGGTCCGGGGCGTGGTCGTTGGCCTCGGAGGTGCGTTGACTCGGCTGCACCGAAGCCTCAGCCAGCGTACGGCCCGAAGGCGTAGCCGTCAGCCGTAATAGGGTTCGGGCTTAGCGCTGGGTTTACTCGAAATCGAAGATTTTACTTTTTATAGTTTGCGAGATACCAGAGAAATTCAGTAGAAATCGCAGGTTGGTGGGACTTCCGCGAAGTAACCACTCTGAGAACCGGATCTCCAAGATTTCGATCGCGGCACGAATGCGTAGCCGTCAGCCTTAAAAGAGTTCGGAAAATAGAAGATTTAAACGGTATGGTTTACGAGATACAAAAGAAATTTAATAGAAATCGAGGATTTGTGCAACTTTCGCGAAGTAACCACTCCGAATAACCTGATCACGAAGATTTCGATCGCGTGACTAACAAGACCGAAATTCCCACGAGTACGTACACTACTCACCCTGTAACCCAAGTCTAACTCCACAAGAAAAACTTCTTAAAAATAACGCTCACCTTATTGATGGCTGCCAAGTTGTTGCTCCCGTTCTCGTACTTGTAGACGGATTTTAGTGTATTTGTCGATATGTTTGGGGTTGCGAATTTACCTGTTATTTCTTTGTTTCATTTATTTCACTTTGAAGTTGTTTTTTTCTGTTCACTTCCACGGATTGACCTGAATAAAAACTGAAAAACGGATTCGTCTATTCAGTAGCCTTTTATTCAAGGTGAGCGGGACTTTTCCAGGCTTTGGTCCAGCCATAGCCAGAGTTGCCGCTGCCTCAAATTTTAATGTGTCCCTCTTTCGGAAACTGTGTCCATTTAGCAAACTCTTTTATTTTTTTGTGTTATAAGATACGTTTGTAGTTTATTCGGAAATACAAATACTTAATGAACAATGGGTAAAGGGGTTGTGTGAGACGGTTATGGCTGTGAGAAGGACTATGGCTGGCTTGGTTGTGGTGCGAGGCTGCTCTATTGGATCGTGTCCAGGAGGCCACGCAATTCTGGATTTTTTTAGTCCTTACAGATGAAATATCAAAAAATTAGGAACCCCCCTGCAGCCGTTCCACCCAGACTGGGTGGATGCATTGGTCACTGGTCAGCAAGACCTCCGCGTGCGTTGATGAAGCATATGGTCACTGAAATATACTTCATATACGAGGGAAATATCAAAAAATTAGGATCTCCCCTGCAGCCGTTTTTTAAAATATCGACTCTGAATATGCGAAATTTTTGTATGGCCGACTGGGTGGATGCAGTGGTCACGGGTCAGGAAGACCTCCGCGTGCGTTGATGATGAAATATTAAAAAATTAGGATCCCCCTGCAGCCGTTTTTTAAAATATCGACTCTGAATATGCGAAATTTTTGTATGGCCAGACTGGGTGGATGCAGTGGTCATGGGTCAGGAAGACCTCCGCGTGCGTTGATGAAACATATGGTCACTGAAAGATACTCCATTAAGGAGGAAAATATCAAAAAATTAGGAACCGACCTGCAGCTGTTTTTTAAAAAATCGACTCTAAATATGCGAAATTTTTGTATTGGCCAGACTGGGTGGATGCAGTGGTCACGGGTGAGGAAGACCTCCGCGTGCGTTGATGAAACATATGGTCACTGAAAGACACTCCATATAGGAGGAAAATATCATAAAATTAGGATCTCCCCTGCAGCCGTTCCACCCAGAATGGGTTTTTTAAAAAATCGACTGTGAATATGCGAAATTTTTTGTATGGCCAGTTGTAACGACCTTTCTTTGTAGCTGGGATATTACTCAGTCGCATCCAAAGTTCGTCCAGTTATTTATTTATTGGACCAACTGCACACTTTTATTTTCGTTGATTTAGACTTTATTTCGTTATTCTAAATTACAAGTTTTTAGGTTTACAAGATTAAAGAGAAAGATATGTGTAGCGAAGGTTGGAATCTCCTAGCGGCACTCCAGCTGGTACCCTTGGGCGTCATCCGTGGGCGTCGACTGCGATGTTGTAGTTTGCTTTGATTCAGATGGGGAGGTTGACGCGATTGATGGCGTCTGCTTGGTCGTGGGGTTGTAACCCTCGCGGGCAGTAAAGCTTTACGACACTGCTTGAGTCGTCGAGCACGCGTGGCAGAAGAACTTATGATGGCCGTGGAGTCGAAATCCACCCGGAAGAAAGGCTTTATGATGGCCGTAGAGTCGAAACCCACCCGGCAGAAAGATGTCACTTCACTGTTTTTTCTGCGACTCTGCTGAGGCCAACGGTCGTCTTCGCTGTCGCTGCTGGTCTTGCTGCTCGGTGTTGCTAGTCACAATATACTTACCAGTTTTATGCTTCCTTCTTGCTGGTCCGGATCCGAATGATCGTTCTGTGTGTGGTGCTTCCTTTTATATGCCCGGCGTACTTGGTCTGTTCCTGATGTTCACGTGTTCGCCGCTGTGCGAACCCATGTGATAGAAAGAGACAGCGGTAATGGTGCAAGAGTGCGCTACTACGAGTGTATATCATATGTGTATGTACCGTGAACTGGCCCTGTTATGAAACATAATTTTATTTATTAAATTGTCGTTACAACCTGCGAGTATTGTAATCGTACTATCAAGGATTTTCGTACAAACCAAAAACAAATTTTCTTATGACAGTCATACATTATTTAAATTTTTGACAACTTTTGACTTATGATAATTTTGCTTATAATTTAATTAATAACTATGTATATACATATATATATATAAGTTAACAAAAAACAGGGTCTTAGTTTTTTGTAAGTCTTTTTATTGAAAATAAAATTATACAAAATTGAACCTTATTCTTCTACTTCCAAATATGATCTGCTCTTCGCTCACAAACAATACTTCATTTCAACCAACATTGTACCTCAAAAACGCTGAGTCTGCGTCTGGTGTTTTCTTTGTCCTTTTAGTTTCTTATCATTCTTTTGCAATTGTAGAATAAATAGCTGACGCAGCTGGTTGTTGACTTTTCTGTATTTCAACATTCGTATTGAAATTCTGAGTTGTGCTAACTCCTCCCTCGTCTAAATGAAGGACGTCCCCGGACTTCTTCAATCTCTCAACTGCAGTTTCTAAAGCACGTTGTTGACGGTTCTTTCTAAGCTTATCGTGCAGCATGAAGCAACAGAATGCCAAAGCTAGCAACACAAGAAGAGCAGCAGTAGACAACAGAGGACCAGAAATTACTTGGTTTTTTAGGCCCTCTATATGCCGCAGATTTTCAGCACTTAACCTCTGAAGGTATGGTAGACTCAGTATGTTTTCATGAATTGTAACATTAAGTAGGCCAATTATCGGTGACTCCGGTAATTTTGTTACTATACTTTTGTGATTTCTGTATAGGGTTTCATTAATTTTTGCTTCGCCACTAAAAGTCAGTAGAAATGTGCCCGTGATGGTCGTCTCTATATCATCATTTGCTTTTATAGTAAAGGTGTCATCATTTACAATTACAACACCCTCATCAATTATTGTCACTGACTCAAGATGGGAAGGCCGAAAAGTGCAATATGCATGACCCCCCGAATGGAGTTGTTGTGCGCATGTTGAATGTACCAGCTTCCTGCAGAATGATGTTGTTAGGGTTGCATTACAGTTTCCAATCGGTAACGTTTGATTTTCACAATCTGCCACGCTATTTTCGCCATCAAAATTAAGAATTGTGTAGTTGTGTTGGACAGGGTACAATGTTACTTTCTTGCAAACCATATCTGGTCTTGGATACTTAATTAAAAAATGTAAAAACTTATCATCTAATAGGACTCTTATACTAGCAACTTCCAGTAAATCCTGTATAGTTACATTTGTAGAGTGCTTACTATTTATACTAAGTAAATCATTAGAATCCACAATCTGTGGATTAACTAAACCGATTTTTGAAAGAGTTATTGATAACATCAAGCTTTCAAGCTCCGCGATAATAATTCTGTTTCTAGCAAGCAAGGTCTCGTACAAATGTTCTGTATCCCCCATTTTAGCTTTGGTATTTTTTATTATAATATTGACTGTGTCTGTTAAATTATTGATTTTCTCCTGTATTCTTGTATTTATGAGAATTTGTCTATTCAATCAATTCCCTTTGATTAAATTTCACATCTTCGAAGTCATCGTAGTCAGGTGTCCCAGCAACCACCTTAAGTGCCGTGCCCAAAAATTTTATACTTCTTGTATGCCTACGATGAACATCTATTGTTGTTATTAATGTTCTTACATGCCCTATGTCCGAGTCTAATATTTTTTTCGTGTGTGATTGGGGAAAATGTTCTTCCAGTCCCTCCGTATCATCAGCTATTTTAGAATACAATGTTAGGTTCGTTGTATGCCGCAAATACTCAAAATCCTGCCAAATTGTCGCGTAACCGTCTGATATAGGGATGTAGTTTGAATTAGAATAGTTTTCTATTTCTGTTAGTTTCGCGGTCACTACCGTGACAAGAAGGACCACCACAAGAATCCTAGGGTTAAAAAGAAATTAATAAAATTTGACTTATCTTAAATTGTCCTTATGGACCACCCTCCCTTTAATGAGAACGGTTGTCCCCAAATCGGCTTCTACAATTCCCTCAATATATAATGGCGTAAGCTTATTCTATTATTATTATTATTATAATCTTCTATTTGTTTTAACAAGAACTTTTTCACCCACTTCAAATGTTCGATTCTGTCTCGTTTCATTTAATCGTCTCATTTGAGACTCTTGGGCTTTCTGTACCCTGTTTCTCATATCAATTCCAAGCTCCAATGAATCAGAAAGAATTACATCAATAGGCCTTTTGTTTGTGATCGTATGAATTGTTTTATTATATTCTATGGTTGCTAGTAATATTAATTGTACTGTATTACTAATGGATTTTTCTAGCTTAAGGCATCTAGCAATTTCTAAAATAGTACTATGCAATCTCTCGACTTGCCCATTCGAAGTACTATGAAGCGGTGGTGTATTGACAATTTCCACACCAAAATTATTACCTAGTATTGATTTTATTGTTTCAGAGTTTAATGACGGTTCATTGTCACAAAATATTATTTTTGTGCGAGGGAAAAAATTCATCAGCTGTAGAATCGGTGATTCTACATCTACTATAGTTCTCGAGTCTATAGGTTGAATTATTGCAAACTTGGAGAGTTTGTCTGCACAAGTTAAAAAATATTTTTTATCTGTTGAGAATATATCAATATGTAAAATTTCCCCTACGTATGCTGGAATTGGTGTCGCACCAATCACTTGTTTCTGCGGGTGGCGATCGTATTTCGCTTTTTTGCAAACCCTACAATTCATGACCACCTCCTTTGCTAAGAGTGTCATTTTTGGGAAAAAATAGTCTTCCAAAATTTGTTTGGTATTTTCTTGAGCTGCTCTATGAGCTCTGTTATGTTCAGTTACAACAATTTCTCTTTGCTCATCTTTATTTGTGATATCCACAACTAAATTTTTTGCATAACGAAATGTTGTTGAGGGAAATGCCTCAATCAGTGTATGTTGTATTAAAGCCAAAATTGGTAGTTCGCAATGAATTGCATTCACTACATCTTCTTTTACAGCATCACAAATTTTATTCATTAAAAGTGCTATATCTGAAAAGTTTATTATGTGTCTTGTTTTTGTTCCAAACAAAATAAATGTTTTTGTTGGCCGCTCTGTACCCTCCTCAATCACTATCTGATTTCTAAAACAATTAATCGATTTATCAGTTGATTCAATAGCATAAGATAATGTGACTTCGCTATGTATTGTTGCAATATCAGAGCTTGAACTCTTACCAAAAGTGTTATCATTTTGTAGGGTATGAACACCTTGTAAAGTAAGAAGGTTTGGTCGCGATAAAGCGTCGGCGACGTGATTTTCCTTTCCTGGTTTATAATAAATTTGAGCGTTGTGCTCATCGATGAATGCTTTCCACCTCTTTATTTTCGAGTAAGGGTTGCGATCCGAAACCGCAAAAGTATGCGGTTGGTGGTCTGTAAAGATATTCAGATTCCCAACGCCATATAAATAATTTCTAAGGCTTTTCAAAGCCCATACAATTGCTAGTAACTCCCGTTCATTGGTGGCAAAATTTAATTCCCTATCCCTCAGAGTTCTTGAAATCATGGTTATTGGTTTGCCATTTTGAGACAAAACCGCACCAAGTCCATAGGCCGAAGCATCAGTCGTTAGGTCAAACGGTTTTCCGTAATCTGGGTAGAGTAACATAACATCTTCGGATGCTAAGACCTCTTTAAGTTTATTAAAAGCTTGAAGTTGCTTTTCATCAAAATTCACAACTATTTTTTTAGACTGACTGGCACTAACCTTGCCATTTTCACCTTTCAGTATATCGGTCAAAGGCCTTGCAATCGATGCAAAGTTCTTAATGAAGCATCTATAATAGCTTGCCAGTCCCAAGAAGGATCTTAAATCAAAAATTGTACTGGGTTGCTTATAGTTTTTTATTGCATCTATCTTACTGGGGCTCGTTGTGATACCACCTCGCGATACTACGAATCCTAAAAGCTCAACCCTTTCTTTGAAGAAGTTTGATTTTTCGCGAGAAACTCTCATATTGCCTTCACAGAGTTAATCCAAGACCCAAGCGATGTGGTCGACATGGGTTTCCGTATCTTTTGAAAAAATTATAACGTCGTCAACGTAAACGTGGCACGACTTTCCTATTTGTTCCCTAAGAACATCGTCAATGGCTCTCTGAAAAATGCTCGGTGCATTTTTAAGCCCAAACGGTAGTCTACAAAACTCATATTTCCCGTTTCCTACTGAAAAGGCTGTTTTCTCACGGTCCTTTTCTGCCAATAATATTTGATGAAATACCGATTTAAGGTCTAGAGTAATAAAATATCTAGCCTTACCCAAATTTGATAATATAACACTTACATTTGGAATGGGATACCTATCAGACACTGTTTTCGAATTCAGTTTTCTGAAATCCATAACAAGACGTTTTTTAATGTTTCCATATTCATCAGTCCCTTTTTTATCTACCACCCAAACAGGGTTGTTGTAGGGTGATCTGGATGGGCGGATGATGCCATCCTTTAAAAGGTTACGAACTTCTGTGTTTACGAAATCTGCTACTCTCATTGGATATGGGTATAACTTTGAATATATTGGATTCTCATCCTCAGTGCGAATAGTCGCAATAATATTTGTGTTAAAGGGTAACGCTTCATCAGGTTCAGCGAAGACACCCTTTCTTAGTTCTATCATTTTTCGAAATCTCTCGGATACCTCCTGAGGTACCTCAATTTTTTCCACACTTGTAAAATTTACACTCTTACATTTAAAAAACTGAATGGGTTCTGATCCAGTCTTATATTCCAGCTTTTTATTTTTTAAATCGAGCTTAGAATCTGCGATTAATAAATCAAGTCATATAATTCCGTCAAACGACGTCAGGTTTGGAAGGATGAAAAAGGTAGTATTTATATTAAAAAGATTAATAGTGCATTTATGTTTTATGGAATTGAAGCTATGAAGTGACTTCACCATAAATGTCTCATCAACATTCCTTACATGTTTTAATTCTGGTAATGGTTTTATGTAGTTTTTTGATGCGCCTGTGTCTATCAATAATTTAATCTTCCTCCCTGCTATAATCCTTTCTATGTACGGGAGCAGGGAGTCATGACTAAAAAATTAATTTGGTCATATTCTGAAACTTCATCTTCTATATTAGATACTTCTGTATCAGCTTCATACTGATAATTATGATCTACATGATCATCTTTTTCATGCGCCATATGATTGACCCGCTGTTGCTTCAAGCCTGTAAACCTGGTGGCACCACTATTTGGCCTTTTTATTGCCGGGCTTACGTTTATGTTCGGTTGTGCTCGCCACTGATTATTAATTTTTTGGGGCTGTTTGAACCTGGATGAATCGATATCCATCGGTTCCATCTCCTGCTTTTGTTCTTTTGAGCTATCCTGTCGTCTGTCATAATAAGGATTTTTTCCTTGTGTGTTATTAGTATTAGCAAACCTAGCGTTTTTCGTAAAAAATCTCTGTTAGTTTTTTCCTCCATACTTTTAGCATAATTGCTAGCAAAATTATAGCGCGCATGGTTTGATTCAACCTCTTGGGCCAATGCCAGCGCTGATGGAAGATCTTTTGGCTTTGCCGAAAAAAGAATGTCGCTTAAAGATTTTGTTTGCGCCTGAAATGAACACACGTAATGCATCCATTCGGTATTTTTCATTTAATGATGCAGCCAGATCACTATCATAGTACATTATTGTTTTATTTGTTAGAAGTGTAAGCTTCCGCTCCACTTCATCATAATACTCTAAATACGTCAGATTTCCCTGTCGAAGGGTGGACATTTCTTGCTCTATTAAATAAATGGGTCTCTTGTCCCCATAGGTGAAATCGAGTCTATTAATAATGGCCTTAAAATTTAGAGAGATATCAAAAGAAGCCAAAATCATATCGGCTGTACCCCTAATTTTATTTCTAATGATTCCCAATGCCTGAAAATGGGTGGAACTCCCATTATATTTTTCATAAACTCCATAAGCGGTGTGTGCTGCCTTTCTCCATGAAACATAAGTTTCATGCTTTCCCTCAAACTCTGGTAAAGATTTTACTATGTCTAAAGTTTCCCTGCACAACACGTCACCTCTTATAGTAGCCTCTTCATATTTTTCTACTTCTGGTACATTTACAGACAACTCGGTCACCCTTTTTCCTAATTCCTCTAATTTTCCCTCAAACTGCCTTTCCTGTACCACGAGAGCACTGCTAACTGCACTCTCCACAATAGCTTTTAACTGATCTGGAGTAATTGTCATTTCTAGGTCTTCTATAAGATCTAAACTTTCAAGTCTTTCAATAATGACTCAATATCTTCATTCATACGAGAGTATGCTTCACTTTTTTTCCAAAAACAAAATTTCAGTCGCAATTCAGTATTTTTTTCACTTTTAAGTATTTCATAAGCACTCTACTTAAATTGAAACAAAAAAAAATTTTGTTTATTGATGAGTTTTCTTCAATATAGATAGTTAATTCCTCTGTTGGTTGCAGTTGCTTTTAATTTTAGTCCAATTGATGTGGTTTCCTCAACTGTTGATAGATAGTTGTTTCTTCTAGTTCGTTGTAGTTTAGCTATTATGTTTTTATATGAGATTTAGCACTCCTTTATATTCAATTGCTGGGTTCCTTTAGTTTCAACACTCGTTGGGCGCCAGTTAACAAAAAACAGGGTCTTAGTTTTTTGTAAGTCTTTTTATTGAAAATAAAATTATACAAAATTGAACCTTATTCTTCTACTTCCAAATATGATCTGCTCTTCGCTCACAAACAATACTTTATTTCAACCAACATTGTACCCCAAAAACGATGAGTCTGCGTCTGGTGTTTTCTTTGTCCTTTTAGTTTCTTATCATTCTTTTGCAATTGTAGAATAAATAGCTGACGCAGCTGGTTGTTGACTTTTCTGTAATTCAACATTCGTATTGAAATTCTGAGTTGCGCTAACTTATATACATATACACTGCCGTTCATAAGTTTCCGGACAAGCCATTTTTCCACAACAACAGATGAAAATCTCCATTTCTTTTCATTTTAGAAATTTAAATAGTATTTATTTTGTTTTGTTAACAATATATTTACTTAAATACTTTATCATATTAACTCAACTTAACAATATAATTTAAAAAGTAATACATTTCTTGTCAAATACTTTTGACGATATTTTTGGCATCCTGTCGATTAGTTTCTGTATTGTTTGAAGTGGTATAGATTTCCAGGCCTCTTGCAAAATATTCCAAAGATTTTCTTTTGATGTGAGACATGTTTTTCGGACCTCCCTGTCCAGGTGATCCCAAAGAAGCTCTATGGGGTTAAGGTCAGGTGACTGGGCGGGCTATTTCATATTCCTTAATGTTCCTTTGCATTCTTCTTCTTCCAGATATCCTCGGCTGAGCTTAGAAAAAAGTTTGGGATCATTATCTTGCATTAAGGGCTCTTCTAAAATTTGTTTGTAGGTCTCCTTATTCATGGTTCCATCAATACGGGTGAGGTCTCCGAGTTGGCGGAGCAAAAACATACCCAGACCATTATAGAACCACCTCCATGCTTCACTGTTGGAACCACACAGCTAGGATTCATCTTTTCTGCAGCTGACCGTCGAACGAAGATTCTCTTCTTTTGTACGAAAAATTCAAATTTGGATTCATCTGTCCATAAGACTTTCGACCACTGATTTTTTGGGCATTCTTGATGCTTTTGTCCCCAATCTAGCCGTTTGATTTTATTTTGTGCTCGTAGCAACGGTTTTCGCACCGCTATTCTACCGTGAAGGCCTGGGGCAGGTCATCTTTTCGTCGTTGTAACCGATATCTTGTTTGAATACGATCTGTTGAACTCTGCCAAAATTTCTGGAACTGTAAACCGTCGATCCCTTTGACTTATCATTTTGATTGTATGATCCACCTGTATTAAAGTTAATTTGGGCATCCCGCTTCTTGACCGAATGGTAACACTGGAGGACTCTCTGAAGCGTTTAATGGTGTCATGTACTGTGGACTTCGATATTTTCATCTTGTCTACAATGCCACGTATATCCTTCCTTATATATCCTTCCCTGTATATCCTTCCTTATATGAAATTATCAAAGCGTTCCTGTCCAAAGTTTTCTTTATTTCTGACCATTTCAACAATTTTTTTATTCTTTTTCTGTATAACTTCACAATTATAGACATTGAGAACAATTGACTCAAAAGTCGCATACCAATTGCTTTTATAGTGGGAATTTTTGTAAACAAGGGATGGATTATACCTCACTAATTGTTTAACAACAAATTGTAAACATTTTCCACAAAAAATGGAAATTTTATACTTTTTTAATGAGTTTTATTATGGGTTCAGCAAATTTTCCTGTTATTACTACCTATACCGGAAAACCGGTAAATTTCGGTCTTTTACCCAGAATCCTGTTACCAGTGTTGTGTTAACGGAAGGGATAATATTTTACTAATATATTTTAAAACGATTGCGTTCATACTAGTACTCTACAGGCAGAAAATTGTATAATTGATAATTGCTATTATCAATTCTATTATTGTAAAATTATTGTTAATCTTGCACTTAATCAGCTTGGCTAGACGCAGTGTGAAATTTACTGAATATCAAAATGTTGGCCGTAGTTGCCATATTTATTATATTATGATTAATGCGTAAAGGAAAAGTAGGATTTCTAAAAATCCCATGTTTAAATTTTAGTTCAATGGTAATTACCTGCTTTATTTTGGTTTACTTGTTCAGTGGAAATCGTTGTGTTGTGAAATTTTTATTAAAATAGTTAATTTATTTAAAAATATTATTAATGGAGGAATCACAAATGACTTGTGTTGCGGCGATGGCAACAGCGGCTGCATGCTATGCTGTAGCCGATGAAGATTCGCAAAGGAATCGCTCTTGTTGGGTGAAGAAGTGGAGGAAGTATCGTAGTGTTCGTGGCAACACTCAAGAGTTTTTGAGAACTCTAGGGCCCGGCACATACGATTTTAGCTGCTATTTAAGGATGGACGAAATATATTTATTTAAATATGCCTATTTTTTTACTTAAAACGTTTGCATTTTCGGCTTAAATTAGTCGCTTCTCGTCCTAACCAATGTTGTTGTTGTTTATGCCGCTGACCCTAACAACAATAATTTGTATTGCTCCCGTCTAGTTCCGGAATTATAGCCCTTTAATGTTTCTAAATTCCAGGTCTATATCTGTTAAACTTTACGAGATACCACTATGATATGAAAAATAAAATTTTAGATTTTTAGTACATTTTTTTCATTAATTAATGTTTTCCTAATTGTAATGTACGCCAGAATCAACAACAACATTGGTTACTTCGAGAAGCGCCTAATCTTTTCCCCTTTTTTTTTAATTGTTTTTGAACTTTTCGTGACTTGATATTAAAATAAGGCAAATGGGACAAATAAACGAAATTTCTCCGAAAAGGAAAATTTTTTCAACTTAATTGGCAACCGTTCGAATTCATTATGGCCGACACTTTGCTTGTTGTTGACAACTGCTTACTTGTGTGCGTAAATGATACCGAGAGAAGCAGGGTCTATTTTGGTATCAAAAATTCTCTACACTTGATACTTGAGTGTAGACTTTTCCCTTTCTTCCTCATTTCTCTGTCCAACGAACTGAGTGATACCGTATCAAATGATACTGCGTCTAGTCAAGCTGATTTACTATTATAATTTATTGTAACATTATTAATTATGAAAATTAATTATTAATTAATAAATTAATAATAAATTAAATTAATTATTAAAATGTAAATTTATTAAACATTTTATTACAAACTAGCTGACGAACATTGTCATCTAAAGGGTTTTCCAATAAGAGGTGTAATTTTGATATTCAAAGAAAAATGCCATTTTTTGAGATAAATTATCGCATGTTTATTTCCTAATAAACAGGAAGGTATGCCGTTAATAATGAAAAACAACATCGGCGAAATGGCCACCACGACCACGCTTACAGGACCATATCCTTTTCAGGAAATTTTCCATAACCAAATCGCAAAGTGGCTGCCCTATGTCCTCGATAGCCTCACGAATTCCAACTTTGAGGTCTTGAATCGACGCTGGGCTGTTGGCGTAGACCTTTTCTTTCACGTGGCCCCAAAGGAAGAAGTCGCAAAGTGTTAAATCACAAGATCTCGGTGGGCAATCGTGATCACCTCTTCGAGAGATAACACGGTCAGGAAACTTTTCCCGTAAAAGATCAATGGTTTCGTTGCTTGTCTGGCACGTAGCGCCGTCTTGTTGAAAGTAAACGTTGTCCAGATCAATACCATCTAACTCCGGCCATAAAAAATCGTTTGTGGAATGCCCAATTCCAAAGAACGACGAGGAATGGACAAACCTGGGTTATCCTCAACACTTTGGGCTACAGCAGCAATATTCTCAGTTGTTCTTGAGCGACGTGCACGGGTTTTATTCTTCATATCACTAACTTGTCCCAACAGCTCGAATTTTAATTCACGATGACCCAAAAATGCTTTAGTTTCGCGAACTGTGACTGCAATATTTTCACCATTTTTGTAGTGAAGTTTAATAATTTCAATACGTTGTTGCAGCGTGTATCGTTCCATTTGGTGTAATGGCGTAGTTTCTACTTGTCAAATGTCAAAAATAACAGCTTCAAAAGTGACAGCTACAGTGAAGTTTTTTTTGGATGTGGCTTATGTACACACCTTCGCATCCTTAACATCATGTTTTTACATAAGCTAATATATACCCGCGATCCTCCATATTTATATGTAAAACTTGTTTTTTTTCGATCATCTACAGGTTTGAATCTTATAGTCCCTAGACACACTTTCCTCAACAGTAGCAGATTCTTCTTCGTTCACACCATCAGACTTTGGAATTCACTTCCCTCGCATATTAAGATAATTTCTTCACGAGGTCGCTTCAAACACGCTGTTGTTGCCTATCTTACTACTTCTTAACCAGAGTATAAAAATCTACTTTCTCTTTTATATCTTTCTCTTATGTTCTAATTTCCGCTGTATTTCTTATATTCTTATACTTCTGCTTATACTTATACTTCTACTTCTACTTGAGTTTTCAATTTTAATTTTCATTGTTATTAAGTTTGTCACATTTGTCATGGTTTTAATGTCCTTAGTTTATAAGTATTTTTTATTATTTATTATTATGTTTGTTAATTTATTATTTTTATTTATTGTTTGTTAATTTAAGTACATTCATTTGTTGCCTTGTTATTAAGTTTGTACTCTGAGGCACTACAAAAGATTTCGATCTTAGTGTGCATTAATTGTATTGAAATAAATTGAAATTGAAATATTGAAATTGAAATAAGTATCTCCATATTAATGCCGCACACATGCAACGATTGGCCTAGCGACTTGTTGATTGTCTTTGCGAAGACCAGTCGCCTGGCAACTTTACACGTTTAAACTCGAATTCAACGGCCGAAGAGATTTGGCTGAAACCACAGCATTGGCGAGTGTGTGATCCCAATGAATATCATCCTCTAACAGACCCAAAGGATGAAAGGCTTCACGATAAGTTTCGCAAGTAATATTGTCTACAGTTCGCAACGATTGAAATGAGGTCGGTACACAGGTGTTGACAAACAACAATCGAAGGTAGATGCATTCAGCATTATTTGGATGAATGGTGTAAGTTCTATACATATCGCTCATGAACAGTCCGTCGTTTCCAAAAACAGCCTGTCCTCTATTGCGACGTTGAAATTTCTTCGTTATGCGTTCCATATGCGGATTGTGGTCGTTTTCTCGGTCTGAAGCAGCCTGAAATCTCCTCGTCGGCATTACGGATCAGACTTTGGTCGAATTGAAGAAAGCCACTTGCAAATCTTCAAGACGTCACTATTAGAGACTTTGGATTGTATAGAAGGTAAAGGGGACATTGGAAGTGTTGGCAACAAATGCCTAAAATCACGATTCATCGCCAACATGTGTAAGAATCCGCAGTTAAAGAATGGTTGTCGAAGGCTTCTGAGAAGCTTAAGAGTCTCTGGCAAGGGGTCAAACTGCGTCTTTGGGCTTTCAAAGTCGAAAAGAGGTTGGTGATCATGGTTCACGTTTCTGCAGTCCTTATAAAGCTACAGAACTAATGGTTGGAGAACTATCCTGGCGAAGAAGTTGACATTAACATGTTCAAGAACCGATAAAAGGAGAGTAACGCAGGTATTTTCTCCCCGGAGTTAAAGCTAAGGTGGAACTCCATGTCGGTAATTACATATCTGTGTATCAAGCTGAATTGCTGGCCCTGATCCATGCCGCCATCAATTGACTTGCAATCGGGAGCAGCAAATGGAAAGTATTTAATAGCACTATATAACCAGCCAGGGATCAGGATGATGTGGCATACTAATGTAAATTTAATATTTGTGTTGGAAGGTGTCCGTAAGGCACACAGAATAAGGCAACCTGGGTGATTAGCAAAAAGCAACATTACGAATGAGGGTTGCTGATGATTTTTGTGGGCCAAAACAGAGTTGCTTTAAGTAATGGGAAGGCCTCAGTGGATGAACGATTACACTCTAAACAGTCACGGCGGTGGGAAGAGTTTAGCACATGTCAACAGGCGAAATTGTTCAGACCACTTCCTGAGATGCCAAGTAGACTGCTAAACTATTGGTTCATCAAGTTGGAAATGTATGTTTTTCTTAAGGGCTGAATTTGTAAATTGATATCTTTAAAACTTAATTTTAACGGTTTTTAATTTTTTTCTTATCATGAAGGTGCATCCCTACTCTTTCAAACTCATAGTGCAAATCGTAATTCCGTTTTGAATCTGCTAATATTTATATAGTAACTTTCGCAAGAAAATGTAAGTAAAAGATGATAAGTAAAACATATGGGTAATTTTCGAATATGAGTTTCTTCGCGTATCCAATGCATAGCAGGCAGCTCGAAATTGCTATGAAGTGTTTGGGGAAGATGCAGCTAATGAGCTTCGTTGGTTTGATAAGTCTCGTTCTGGCGATTTTAGCCTTGAAAGTGAACGCGGAAGACCAGCAAGTAAGGTGTATAATGATGACCTGAAAGCTGTAGTGGAAGTAGATACGTCCAGGGTTTTCTAGCAGCAGGGTTTCACATTTCTATTCCAACAATTTTGGACAAACACTCGAACAACGCTACTCGAATTCCAGGAGCTAGACTTAGAAACTCTGTCACTCACCGTATTCACCACACCTTACAACGACGGACTACTACTTATACCAAG
The DNA here is from genome assembly GCA_943737955.2 of Myopa tessellatipennis. Classification (NCBI taxonomy): domain Eukaryota; kingdom Metazoa; phylum Arthropoda; class Insecta; order Diptera; family Conopidae; genus Myopa; species Myopa tessellatipennis. The sequence continues at coordinate 38,694,134 of OX031315.1, read as the reverse complement.
CATTGAACCAGTTTTTACAAGGGAAATCCTTCCGAAGAAGCTGTGACATCTGTCTTTTCGGATTTTATTGCCTCTCGCTTTCTAGGCTTCTTCCCTGCCGGCATAAAAAAGTCACCCTTATAATGGCAAAACACCATCGATAGCTTAGGCGCATGTTTTGATTAATTGTTCCTTATTTGAAATATAATAAACTAAACTTTTGTTTTCAAAACTGTTCTATGTCGTAATCGCACCTTCAATTTCGAGGTAACTTGAAGAGTAAGAGCCAAGGCTATTATTATTATTTTAATAATAATACTCAGATAGTATTCAGATTCAAGGTCAAGTTCAAGCATAGAGAAAGAATAACAAGAGGGCGAATCTTGAACAAAAATATTTTCCATGGTCGATCCAGTACTGGATCGAGTTTTTACTCAATGCTGAGTGTTTCGCGCTCTTCTCTTTTGCTATTGGCTGCTCTGAGCATTTGTTTCCTATCCACTACTGAATCGTTGATACATTACTCAATGCTTCGCTCTCTTGCCTTTGTTTACCTTCGTTTGTGTGTTTGCACTGATGCTCTCAGAATTCGTTCGTTCGTAAGAAGAGTTGAGCGATGGAATCTTGTATGTCAAAGGAGGTGAGAATGAATCGGTTGATCAATTTCTTGATAAAACCAGGGGTTGAGGGAACAAGGGAATTTGACTTCTTTACGTCTGTCGGTCTATTACGCATGGATTTTTTTCGCCCTTTTAGTCTTCGCTTATTAAAGGAATTTTGTTTTTTTATAACATTTTGCCGGCTTAATCAACTGTTTAGTATTTTAAATTAGGTCTGTTATTAAATTAGATTATTGTTAATTGTTATTTTGTATATTTAAGATTATAATATAATTGTTGCACCAATATTTCGTTTTATTGACAGCCCATAGGCAATGCTTCCTTAATAGAACTAAAATCATAAATATTAAAAATTTTAGTGTTTAATAATTTTAATAATGGTTTTGGACACTACAATAACAAGGTAAAATCATACACAATACAGAAGCACTTCAGTTGTTAGTACAAAATAACAAACACAAAGTCGATCTTCCGATTCCTTGGTAACGTGTTCAATATGTTGATATGCCGACTAAAGTATTCTTCTTCTTAAATCTTCTGCCTATACGAATTTACAACAGCACGCTATGCTCGGAACGTAGATCATGCCACGCGTTACAAAGCTTGGGCATCGAACAAGAAGCAGAACAAAGCTTCGAAAAGCAAAATTTCTTTCAAAAACCATAAATTGCAAATTTTAAAACGATTTCAGGCGGACGGACGGCTGCACATGGTTTGTTATTGTAAGAGAAGCAAAAGAAGACGAATCGCACCGTTCTTCTTATCACCCGCTGTACTCCACAAATTGATCGGTTCTTTCTTTCACACTTTACTTGGCATACGAGTGTTGGATCGATATCTTCTTACACATGTTCGCTTGCATTGTTAGTGCAAAATAACAGAAGCAAAGTCGATCTCACAAAGTCATGCATAGTAGATCCGAATAATGAGAGAAAGACACAAAGCAAAAATAGTGAAACTGAAATTGCGTGCTCTCTGCTTGTTGATTCATTTCGCACTCATTGCGCTTCTTCGTTTCCCTTGCGGACCGACCGCTTCCATGTCGCCGATGAGTACATTTGGCTGATTCGGCCTTCTCTATGGTTCAAGCTATTAATACAACTATTAATGCGAGCAATCGCAAGCTATTAATGCGAGTCGATAATTGTACGTAGAGCGATGAAGTCGCAGTAAGATTAAAAAATATCGGAAAGAATACAGAGGATTTAATTATCATGAAAGACTTTTTCTTACCACATTTGCAATTTTTTACTTACAAGAAATCTAACATTTCATATTTAATGACCTGATATAAAAGAGATAGTCTTATAGTATGTCTCCACCGCATATTTTTCTTTATTTGATTACGTATGGTTTGCGTATGGTACTTGGTTTAAGAATGCGCTTGCGTTAACGCCCGAACTGTTCGAGGCCGAGCCATTTGGTCTAACCGTCAACTCGGAGGCGCCGAAAAGGGGCCTACTCGATCTGGTATGCTTCGATTACACCCGACAGAGTGGGAGATCCTCGTGGATATTAGGCAGTCCTACGCCGTCAGGGTTTTGTCTAATTAGTTGGAGGATCTGACTAGGGTGCGCAACAGCATTTCTTTGATAAGCATTTTGAAAAATACTAAAAAATACAGTTAATAACTTCCACATACTTCCCTTGATAAGCAGCAACACATCATACTCAGTACTACAAAAATAACCAGTAAGAAAGTTATATTCGCTCTGGCCGAATCTTATATACCCTACACCTAAAAGTTTTGAAAAAAGTGCCGAAGCTAGGGTGTGGCGGTTCACTCTGGGCGGCAAAATGTCGGGAGCGGCAGTTGTGAAAATCATGTAGGGACTTATTGAATTCTAGGCATTTTTGGGGCTACAAGTTGATTAACTTCCCGGGCTCCATGAGGCCTAGCTACGCCTCTGTATAAATAGTAGACATGGTCATTACCTTTTTCAAAACAAAATAACTAGCTTAGTTGTTTTATAATTGTGTTAATTTAAACTTTATTTCCGGGGTAATCAACTTTTTTTCATACTGCTATACTGTATATGTAGTGTAAAAGTGGGCGGACCGCACCCAGTTTTGATGTAATAATGTTTTTTTGTAAAACAAGTTGTTATCTAGAGTTTTATTCAGGAAGTTTATATAACAATATCAAACCCTCTTTTGCTTGTGTAACCTAAAAGTGGGCGGATCACGCCCATATTTGGCACATTAACGGATAATGCTACTCTATACCCAGAAATGAATGAATTTTGTTGTAATAGCTCAAAAACGAACGCTGATATCATATTTTTAATAAAAAATAGGGGTGGTCGTGGACCGATTTTGCCCATTTTCAATACCAACCTGCACACCACAAGAAACAATGTTTATGCATCTTTCATCAAGTTTCATCACGATATCTTCACCGGTTCTCCTGTGATCGTGATTTCAACAGGCAGACAGACAGACGGACGGACATGGCTAAATCGACTCAGAAGGTCACGCTGATCAAGAATATATATACTTTTCTATACCTATCGTCTCTATTTCTATGCGTTACACATTTGGTTACAAAGTGAATATGCCCTTACCTTAAGGTGTAGGGTATAAAAATTCTCACCAACGGAAAATTCACGCTCTCAAGCTAACTTCATCACTGAGAGAACCATCAGAAAGCTGTCACTAGGCCAGTATCAATAAAAATTGAAGGCATAAGAAGGACTACTAAGACAGCTAATTGAAGGATGAATGTTGCGCTACAATCCTTAGCAGGTAAATATTCAGCTTCATTTGAGGCCTTTGTACTGCCACAAATAATCTCTATGCAGCCGTTAAGCTTTTTGTCCCTGGCTAAACCTAACCGTTAAAAATGAAAACTTAAAGTTTTTTATTGATTAGTTTTAAATACGAAAATCTAAAATAATCATTAAATATTTTAATCAATATTATTTTAAAATGAATAATTGTTAATTAAATTTAATTTTACTCCTGTTTTTTATGTTCTAAACCCTACACGTGTTGATTGGGGTAACTCCTAGGTGAAGAACCAAGCAACCATTGGTTCCTAACCCTGGTTTATTTCATCCACAGTCATCAGTTTTTGCCCTACGTAAAAGCTACATACTCTAGAAAACTCTAAGATGGCTGTTTCGTACGTCATTTGTCTTGGTTCGAAAAAGAAAAAAATGTATACTTAATAGCCTGCTTAACCTATCCAATCACATTATATTATAAAGATAAATAATAATAAAAATAGACATAAACACTAAGAAAACACAAAAATCAAAAAACAAAACAAAAATGAAAAACATTGTCACAAAAAACACAAAAACAAACAAAAACCGAAAAGCAAGCAAAAATTGTTATAGAGATGTCAATAAAAAGACCGATAAACATCTCGACCTGGTCAATTCCCAAGAACATAACCTTGGCAGATCCAACATTCTACAGTCCAGATAAAATAGATGTACTAGGTAATAGGAGCGGAGTTCTACCATGAACTGTTGTGGACTGGTAAAATTAAGACAGCAGATAACTTACCAGTGTTAGAGAACTCTGTCTTGGCATAGATTGCGGCTGGACGAGTCGAAGCCGAACAACCAAACATACTGACGTGCATCGTGAACTCCGACTATGAAGCAACCGAAGATATAATAGAAAAATACTGACAGCTGGAAAAAGTAGCTGCATCAACAGAACAGTGCTCTTCCACCGAAAAGTCATTATGCGAAACCCATTTTACTCAAACAATGGAGAGAAATCAAGCAGACCGATTCGTAGTGATAGTCTATATTGAAGTGCCATATACCAAATTAAAGGCAATGAAAGGCCCTTTTAAGATGTGAAAATTCTTATTAATCACGTATGTTTTTAAGAAAACAACGTTTTTTGTGATTGATTTTTTTACATAATCTGCATTTATTACTTATAGAGCCCAATTATAATTGGTTATTGGTTTCATAATAATTATTATGAAATGACCTTTCTTTTGATACCCATAACGCTAGAATACACGCAGTAGTTTGTATATATAAGTGTCATGATTTTAGATTTCAACACGCCCTCACGCCCACATTAATCGCGAGCAGTTTTTTTTACCATTCGGATTTTCGATTCTTCGATTTGGAAGGGAAATAGCGCAGCGAAATCAAAGAGCGGGCGTCACTTGAATCGACTTTGGGTTACGGATGGGATATTACTCAGGGCTATCCAGGGTCTTTCCAAGAAATTCGTTTGATTCAAGGATCTATGTATTATATAAGTGAATAATAAATCTTAGTTCCAGAATTTTTTTGTCCTTAAGTCAACTTATCCAATGTATTCTCGAGGTTACAACGAAGCTCGAAGTTCAAAGAAACATACTTGTTTTTGTAATCTGTGATTCTCAATAAACAATTCAATATTTTCTGTCTTTTCCTTGTTATACACACTCTCATAACTTACATATATACCCTGCAAACATTTGGACGATTGTTGGACGAGCGCGATGAATGCGCGAGTCTTCCGCGACTCTTCCAGAAGATGTTTAGAAGAGCAATCGCCTTTACGATTATTACGCGACTCTTCCAGAAGATGTTTAGAAGAGCGATCGCCTTTACGATTATTACGCGACTCTTCCGCGACTCTTCCGCGACTCCTCCAGAAGATGTTTAGAAGAGCGATCGCCTTTACGATTATTACGCGACTCTTCCAGAAGATGTTTAGAAGAGCGATCGCCTTTACGATTATTGCGCGACTCTTCCGCGACTCTTCTAGAAGATGCTTATAAAAATAATCGTACATATGATAAAAACTCTTCCGAATGTTTTTTGAATCATTCATTTTCCTGTCTAAAAAACGTCAAATATTTTTAATTCAGTTTTCAACGAAGGCAAAAAAAATTGAAAATTTCAATTATCAAAAAAATATCAATCGTTATTAAAAATATTGAAAATATTAAAGTATATATATAAAATAGTTATATATAGTGAATTTCAAAAGATATTGGGAGCTAAACTTTTGCATAGGTAAGTCGTGATTTCCAAGTGGTTTTTCCGTATAAATCTTTTTTTTTTTGGAGCAGTCCTCCACCATCTCGTTCCGTGATAGTCAAAGTGAAATCGTCCTCAACGGAAAAAAAAGTGAATTCACAAATTGAATTATTTTTGTAGGCTCTTGCGAGTTTTGTTCAGGTTGTTTATGTGCTAAACAAAAGCTCTTGCAATTTTTTTAATAATAATGGCGTCAAAAGTTATTCGTCAAGCAAGCAAGCAAGAGAGAAGCAAAAAGAATCATGGAAAATGTATTCGGTTCGGAGAAGAAAATGGAAGACAAACATGAAACCGAAAATATAGACATTGGCCTTATTAATCACAAGAATGCAAAAAAAAACATCGATAATTCAGAAATTGACACCAATGGACAAATTTTAGCTGCACCGAACATTAAAAATTTAAACGCAGACCTTGCAGCTTGGTAGAAATAAGATAAGACGATAGAAATAAGATGTTTTATAATGGATGCACCTGCGAGATCATTTTTTCTTTCAACTAAAGGACACTCCGGTTATTATTCATGTGTTCGGTGAACACAAAAAGGACAACGAATACAAAACCGGATAGTTTTCCCTCCTGACCAAATCGGCGTTTCACGAACAAACGCCTCATTCCGAAACCGTTTTCAAGCAGAACGCCATAATGAGCGAAAACAAACCATTGTGGAAACATTAAAAATTGACATGATAAAATCAGTTGGACTGGATTATATGCATATTGTTTGCCTAGGAGTTATGCGAAAATTATTGAGAGCTTGGGTCAGTCAAAAAGGAAAAAGGTTTTCTTTGTCTTCTTGGAAAATAGGCACCCTGTCACAAAAAATAGTTGAAGCAAAATTCTGCATTCCTTCTGAATTTCAAAGGAAACCGCGTGAATTAAGGGAGCTTGATCGATGGAAAGCTACTGAACTAAGACAATTCCTATTATACACTGGTCCAATTTTACTCAAATCTGTCCTATCATCGGAGCTATACCATCACTTCCTAAAATTATCAGTAGCTATTAGATTGTTATTAAAAAATGATATTTGCAACAGCAGCAATGCAAGAGCTCATAGTTTGCTTAAAGAGTTTGTCGAACAAGTTCCGCATTTGTATGATATATCTTTTTTAACGTGCAATTTTCATTATTTATTGCACATTCATGAAGATGCATATAATCATGGATCATTAAATGGCTTAAATGCTTTCAAATATGAAAATCATTTGCAAAAAATTAAAAAATCCATAAAGAAAAGCAGCTATGCAGCGGCCCAACTTTACAATCGCCAAGTCGAAAAAAGTTTCATACAGGAATCAACTAACACAGTCCGTACTTCCTCCTATTATCACTTCGGAAGGCCCTTAAATGATGGCTTTGCTTCGATTGAATTACCAAACTTCTCCCTGTCAATAAAAAAACCAAACAATTACTGTTTGGTTGGTGATGAAATTGTAAGAGTAACGAATATATTCGTAAGGGATGGATACCCTTATTTCGCAGGGCGAATACAAAATTGTAATGCCAGTCGTCCAATGGCAACTGATATTTCACTTACAGAAGGTCACTTTTACTACATCACTCATATGGAAGAAGAAAGCGTTATATATTTTTATTGCCAACAAATCGTAACTAAAGTAATTTTCTTAGAGAACTCATCTGAATCTTGTGCTGTACCATATATTCACCAAGCTCAGGATGGAAAATTCTGATGAATTATTCAATTCCCGTAATTATTAAATTAAGCACTTTAGTGACAAATATCTTAATATTAAAAATAATTGCATTACAGAGCAACAGCATTCAGAGGCATTCCAGAGAATTAACAGCCAGCACCCACGATTTACACAGTTACAAAACCCTAGCTACGGTGAGTTTATAGTGCTAGTTCAGTTCAGATGGTTTATGTTGAAAACACAAGTGTGTGAAGCTAAATTCGTAGCGAATTTTTGCAGAGATCCGAACCAAGCGAAACTCACCATGAGAGAGGTGTTATTCACCACACATCAAACATTTTATCTTATACATAGGTCAATGGAGTCAGAATGGGCTAGAGCAGAATCCAATCTCCGAACTAACATTGGAAATTAAAAAATTACGATCTGAGATGAAGATAAGGAAGAAAAGCAAAACCAAATTATAGGCAGGTTGACTGAAGAAATTGTGACCTTACGCAATGAGGTTCGTGTAATAAAGGGGGGATTACACTCCATAGAAGACGTAGACACTTATGTGATAAAAAACCTTCCTCTGAGTTCAGCAGAAGAACTAAGAAATTTCGATAACGAACTGCAAAGTAACGAGGAAGCAAGAGCCAGTTTTGTATGTGTATTTTATTATAAAATAATAGCTGCTGTTGTAACTGTTCCATTTCTTATAGAAAATTATTTTATCAAAAATCGGAGGGGAAGGCGTTTCTCAATTTATTCGATCAATTGCCAAAAAAGTTCTAAACGACGAATTGGCAATGCAGTATTCTTGGAGGGGTACCAAATAGAAAAGTAGTATTGCTGATTTTTTCTTCATTAAGCTAATTAAAGGTATTAAGTTAAGCCCATCACAAAACTGTATAAATGTTCGTTAACTTAATTTTTTTTATAGATGCATGTCACAAAAAATTCAATAACTGTGAGGAGAAGCAAGTCAATCACGTTCTTCAGCAACACTTTGTACATGCTAAAGACCGTTGCTCGAAGCGCATAAAAATTAACTAATTTTGTTACTGTTTGCTTATTTTGATTATTTTACTTTACTATTTCTTTAAGTTTTCATTACTTTAATATTATGTAAAAAAAATTATATAATTAACTAATTATTTAATTACTCTTACATACATTTTCATTAGGCGAAAGTAAGCTTGAGGTGAACGGACGTGTTTCTATTTCAACGGAAGGAGTATTAGAAAAATCTCTGTAGAGACTCAATAGAGAAGCAAATTACGCGAATCAAAAAACTCCAATGTGCGAAGACCATAAAAATAGTTAAAGTGGTAATTATTAGAAAACAAAAAGTAAATAAATTAAGGTAGAAAATCACATTAAAATTTATAATAACTAAAACTTAAAATAACTAGACCTTAGTTCTGCGAAAGACTACAAAAACGAAATGTCAAGTGAACCGTTGAACGCAACAACAATTCTATGCGACGAATGCAGTGAACCTCTCCCAATTACAGGAGAATATGTAACATGTGCTAATTGCACTAACAAATATCATTTCTCGACTTGCGCGACGGTCTCCGATAACACCTACTCTACAATGACTGCTGAGCGGCGTAAAAACTGGAAGTGTCATAAATGCCGCCAAAGAAACAAATCTTCAAATGACCCTGGGCCAACTCAGCAGACACAACAAACATCGAAGAAACAACAACGAGCCGAAGACAACGTAGTCACTGAAGCACAAAATAAAGCCCATCGGGCTATAGAAACTTTGTCACTGAAAAATATAAAAGCAGAGGTATGTGTAGTGCAATCAGATGTATGTGAGCTAAAAACTGACACGAAGGAGATTAAACGTTTGATAGAAGACCTAACTAATCGCTTTATGAAATCTCAGGCTGATATGATGAAGGAAATAACTATGAAGCTAAATGATTCTATAATCAAGTTAAATAAACAAGTAAACGACATAAATCAAAAATGCAAGGAAAGAGAGAAACACATAGAGGCACTGGAACGCAAAATGAATATGTTGGAGCAGCAGTCTCTTGACAAGAATGCAATTATTAGCTCAGTAGAAAAAAGAACAGAGGAGGACATAAAAAAAGTAGTCATGTGCATCGCAAAAACTATAAATGTTGAGTTAGAGAATAATGATATAGATGAAGCGTATCGTATGGAAAAGAGTAACAACATTGTTGTAAAATTCTCTTCGGTACGTATAAAGCAAGAAATCATGCGTAAGCTGCGTTGGAAAAAAGTGTGCGCAGACGATTTAGAAGAGAAAAGGAACAATGATACAACTAACAAAACTAACAAGAGAATATATATCAACGAACAACTCACAGCGCTAAACCGCCGTCTATTGTGGCTCGCTAAAAACAGAGCAAAGGCGTGTAATTGGAAATTTATATGGGTCAAGGGGGGTAAAATACTAGCCAAAAAGATAGAAAACAGTAATTTCATTTATATTTACACTGAAAAAGATATCGAAGCAATAAAATAAATATATAGTTCTTTTTCCTTACTTTTATACACACTACTTCTATACACTATGAACACTATTATAAACACTAACTACGTAAATTTTAACGATATTAAAACTGAATTTTTCAATAAACAAATATTAACATGCATACATTTAAATATTAGATCATTACGAAAAAATTTTAACACATTTCGAGCAGAGGTAAACAAGCTAATTCAGAAAATACATGTCATTATTTTGGTGGAGACAAATATAGAAAACCACGAGATAAATATCTTCAAACTAAATGTATTTAACGCTGAATACCTAAACAAGGAATCGTGAAGAGGGGGAGGAATAGCAGTATACATTAGAGATGATATTTCTTTTTCCTGTGAAGTACACGAAACGCTCTCTTTCGAAACTATTGAAGTCAAAATTACGAATAATAACTTCTCGACCTCGATATACGCTATATATCGACCACCTATTCTAAACACACGATCCTTCATTGACGAACTAGACACTCTTCTCCGTAACTGTCCGAAAAACGATTGCATGGTTGTAGTAGGGGATATAAATATTGATATACATCGCACTGAAGGCACTTATCTAAATATGATGTCATCTCATGGAACGCAACAAATTTTGGATTACAGCACGAGAATAGACCTAAAAAGGGGCACAAAATCAAACATAGACCACTTGTTCGTCAGAGGTAGTAATGTCGATGTATCTGCAGGTATTGTTGAAACTAGTCTAACAGACCACTTTGCAATAGTCTTCGGTATATCTGTTAAAGGCAAAAACTTCTCAGAGCAAAAGAAAGAAGAAACCGAGGTAGTATTAAGTAGCAGGAAAGTTGATGAAAATATTCGCAACGCAAATTGGAATGATATAGTAAAAATTGATGACGTTAATGAGATATGCAAAAAAATAGAGCAAGCTTTTAAAAAGATCCATGAAAGATCGCTAATGATTAAAAGGAAAAAACAGAGAAGAGCAAATGAGTGGATGAATACCGAGTTAATGATGTGTTGTGAAACCAGAGATAAGCTATATCGAAGGTGGCGATCAAAACCTAGGGACAAGGAAAGGGAATACGAATATAAACACTATAGAAACCAGATAAACAGGAAAATTGAAAAAGCAAGAAATAACTATTACAAGCAAAAATTTGATGAATATAAATATGATATAAAAAAAACCTGGAAAACTATAAACGATATAATTGGTAAAAAATCAGCAGACCTAAATGAGATTATTGTAAGAAACTTCGAAACTTCTGATATTAGCGACGTCTGTGATAAATTCGCGACCTCTTTCAAACAAGGTGTAGACCAAGCAACACACAACTGTGATATCACCACTCTCAACGAAAAGAAAAATAGTATTGTGAATTCTGTATATATTTCAGAAGTTGATGAAAATGAAATACTTTCCGCGATAAAAAACATAAATGAGAAAAAAGGTCCAGGCTCCGATGGAATAAGACCAAAATATTTAAAAAACAACGCGACTGTGATAACTCCTGTGATAACTAAACTTGTAAACCTTAGCATAAGAAATTCAAGAGTACCTGAAACATTAAAAATATCTGTGATACGCCCGATTTATAAGACTGGAAAGAAATCAGATTTCAAAAACTATCGTCCCATAGCTATACTGCCTGTAATAGAGAAATTATTAGAAGAAACAATAGTAAAGAGATTACGAGAATTTATCGAAAAATTTAACATTATACACCACAACCAGTATGGATTCCAGAAAAAAAAGAATATAAATCAATTGCTAGGTAGATTCACAAGCAATTTGAATGAGCAACTCAGTAAAAACCATCACTGTCTTGCTTTATTTGTAGACTTCAGTAAAGCATTTGACACTCTATCACATGAAAAGCTCTTAGAATCGCTGGAAAATATGGGGGTACGCGGAGAATGCTTGGGATGGTTTAGAAGTTATTTATCACTGCGGAAATGTTACGTAAAAATCGGAAAGAAAAGCAGCGTTGAAACAACTCAGACACACGGGGTGCCACAAGGATCCAAATTAGGCCCAATACTATACATAATATATGCCAATAGCATGTTAAAATGCTTAAGAAACTGTGATGTGTACGCATATGCTGATGATACAGCAATTGTTGTATCACATAGGAATTTAAGCGCAGCCATACAAATAATGCAAAGAAAAATAGATACTGCAACCAAATGGGCGCACGACAACGGGCTGATAATAAATGCGTCAAAAACAAAATTACTCCATATAAGAGCGCCACATATTCCTCGAATGCCAATCGCATTAAAGTGTCACAGTAACAAATGCCTACACAAAAACCGAATGACGGAGAATATAAATTGTACATGCGACTTGCGTATTGAAATAGTTGATAGCTACAAATACTTGGGAGTTTTTGTAGATGACCACCTTAAATGGAATATACATATATATGAATTACAGAAAAAGCTACGAAAAACATCATACATGCTGAAACACCTAGGCTATAGTGCAAACCACACAGTCCTGCGAAAAGCATACTTTGCTCTTACGGAGTCATACTTGCGGCATGGAATAACTGCATGGGGTACAGCGAACAGTTACAGAAACCTACAACAAAGCCAATACTACATACTAAAAATATTATCAAAAAAAAGAAATATGAATCATTTATTGTATGAACTTGAATCCTCACGGAAGATTCCCCAAGAAGAATCTTCTACGACTCTTCCAGAAGACTCTTCTACGACTCTTCCAGAAGAATCTTCTACGACTCTTCCAGAAGAATCTTCTACGACTATTTTTTCCCCTACACTTGAATAAAAAAGGTATATTTCATATCGAAAACTTTTATTAACAAACTAAGGTTTAATTTAGAGAGTTTTTTTTAAACAATGTTAGAAAACAACAAAAACGAATAACAATTTTTTTTAAATGAATATTTACCCCTCCCTTGGTTGTTTACCTTGTCGTGGTGGGAGGGCTTAAGTAGGTTCAAAGACCCACGGGACTGGTTGGTTCCCTGGTGAGACACCGAAAACTAAAATTCAACCAGGGGTTGGGTCAAGGTGTCAACCGTACCGTGCCGATGACCGACCAGGCTGGGGACCCCTAAATAGCCCAGTCGTTAACGGCGGACTGCGGATACTTGGCGACCTCCGCTTTTAATCAGCCTTGTCCACGCAACAGGGGCTCTGCGTGGATCGACCTCTTTTCCCCTGTACTCGTGGGAATCAAATGGAAAAAACAAATATAGACCAAAACCAAAACCAAACAAATGAAGGGGATCAGAGTACACCTGTACCCTTCAATGAGCCTTTGGCTGATAACCTCACCGCTGCGGAACGGATAGTACGTCCCGTGGGGGCTGAAACTGTAGAACGGTACACACGTTCTGCAGACTTATGTAGTGACGACTCATCCGTCACATCTGCCGATGCCACCCTAACGGACGACAACGCCAGAAGCGTCATCGCCTCTGACGATGAAACCGTAAAGGATTTGGACGTCGGCAAGCTCAGTATCAAACGGAAACGTTTGAGAACAGCTGAGCGGAAGAAGCTCCGTGCACTTATGGCGGATGGCACGCCATACAAGGATGCGCTGGACAAAGTCCTAGAGGGCTCTTCCGATAACGCTGAAACCGTCGGGCCCATGGTTTCCAAAAGGAAACGCTCCGACGGTGACAGCCCGGCAGAACCGAGTAAAAAGAACCGTCCAAACGTTCCCTCCTACGCTGAGGTTGCTGGTGCTCTGTCGGTTGGTATTGTGCCGCTGGACTTCCCGACTAGCCATCTTACTGGCGAACAGCAGAAATCTGTGGAGGAGGCCATCATTGTAGAGCTACACAAGGCTCCCGCTGATGGGCCCCAATACAGATTTCTTGGCTGTTCCTTTAAACCAGGATGGCTAGTCGTGAGGTGTGTTGACACAACCACCAGGGACTGGCTGGTCAGGACCGCGCTGACTGTCGAGCCATGGGCTGGCGCCAAGCTACGTGTGATGGAGGGGGATGACCTCCCTAAACCACATGTGGCCACAGCGCACTTCCCTGGCAAGAGAGCCAATGCGGAGGAGATCATGCGAGTCCTCCACACGCAAAATAGGGTGCTGCCGACTAAGGAGTGGAAAATCCTCCGCACGGTAGCAAGCGAGGGCGGCCTGAGTCTCACCATTGCCATGGATTAGAGCTCAGCTAAAGCCGTTCGGGAGTTGGACTGCCTCCCCTACTTCAATCTGGGGAGGGTGTCGTTCAACTTCAGGAAAAAACCCTCGGAGATAGCTGTAGCCGGTAAAGTGGGGGAGGTGAGGGAGATTAATCCTTCCTCTAATCTCTCCCGGGGGACCGCTGGAGCCGAAAAGGGTAGGGTGGTGAAGAAGGTCAGTCCTTCCTCGCATCACTCCCTGGGGCCCACGGCGGCAAACCGGCCATTTTTGGCAAAACCAATGTTTGAAGAGAAGGCAGGTACGTCCGCCTCCTTCAGAGCCGGTGGCGCTCCGCCCTCCAGAACTGGACTGACTAAACAGTCCCAAACGCTGTCCTGGAAGGGTGGACATGGTGACCCAAAGAAGCCCCCAAACCGAGATCTACCTCTGAATCTCTCAATCCAGAGACGTTCGGAGCGTGGAAGGGAAAGGGGTGGAAAAAGGGGGGCACACGCTGCCAAAAAACCTCCACGATGAAGGTTGTACAGATCAACCTTCATCATGCCAAGGCAGCAACTGCTGTCCTGTCACACAACATGTCCAGCAGCCAGCTGGATGTGGCACTGGTGCAGGAGCCATGGACCTGCACAAAGGGGAAAATCCTCGGTCTCTCGCTGCCCACAGGTAAGTGTTTGTATGCGGCAACAAGCAGACCAAGAACCTGCATTATATTTAATAATAATATTAATTTCTTCCCTTTGATAGAGTTTCTGACAATGGATCTGACTACGGCAAAGGTGAGGATTGGACCCAGGGAGGTAATCGTGGCATCGGCGTACTTCGCTGGTGATAATCCTGATTGCCCCCCTGACGAAGTGGTGAGGCTGATGGATTACGGCAGGAGAACCAAGACGGATGTCGTTCTTGGCTGCGACGTCAACGCCCACCACACCATCTGGGGCAGCACCGATGTTAATAGCAGGGGTGAGTCACTTTTAGAATTTATAAACTGTTATAGTTTAAGTATTTGTAATATAGGAAAAAGACCGACCTTTATCACAATAAATAGGAGAGAAGTGCTTGATTTGACACTTACCTCCAACACTCACTCTAATCTTGTATATAACTGGCTGGTGTCAGACGAGCCGTCTATGTCTGATCATAGACAAATTCGGTTTGAGCTCAGCCATGCCAGTGGAGTAAAAGTAACCCCATATCGACAGAAAAAGAATACGAACTGGGAAGCATTTAGCGAACAGTTAAGTAATCTAGTCGTCGATATAATACCCTCAAGAGTTGACACTATAAACAAACTGGAGCTAGCAACGGACATCGTTGGCCGCTCCATCATCTCAGCCTATGAGGACAACTGCCCGCTTAAGACCAAGAGTACAAACAGAAAAACACCTTGGTGGAATGGGCATCTAGCAAACCTTAGAAAGAAAGTTAGGAAGCTGTTTAATAGCGCAAAACGAAACAACGATTGGCCCAATTACTCGGCAGCCCTAACTGAGTACAATAAGGAAATCAGAAAAGCCAAGAAGGAATCTTTCAGACAGTACTGCGGCAAAATCGCAGATGTCCAGTCAGGATGCCGCCTGATAAAGATTCTGGCCAATGATAAAGCCACCCCGATTGGTACACTGTCCAAAAAGGGTGGAGGCTTTACTCTCGACAAGAGAGAGAGCCTGGAAGCTCTGCTCAGCACACATTTCCCGAACTCAGTCATTCTGAAACAGCCCAATTACTCTCCTGGAGGGCAGGTTAGTCAGCCATCCAGGGAGGATTGGAGAGTGGGTAATCGAATCTGTAGCAGACACGCAGTGAGGTGGGCGATCTCGACCTTCAAGCCGTTTAAATCGCCTGGGGAAGACGGCATCCCAGCGCTGCTACAGCGCTGCTACAACATGGAGCCGATACTTTGGCACCAATTTTACACAAAATCTACAGCTGTGGTCTTGCTTATGGCCACATACCATCAGCATGGAGAACAGTATTAGTTAGATACTTACCGAAAACAGGCAGAAATGACGGACAGAACCCGAAATCTTTCCGCCCAATAAGCCTAATGTCCTTCGGTTTAAAAGGACTAGAAAAACTAATCGATAAGTTTATCAGAAATGATATACTACGATACAGGTCCCTATCCAATGAGCAACATGCTTATGCTAAAGGGAAATCTACGGAGACGGCGCTAAATGAAGTGGTGACGAAAATTGAAGGAGCAATATCCTCCAAGGAAATCTGTGTGATTGCTTTCCTGGATATTGAAGGAGCGTTCAATAACACGTCCTATGAATCCATAGGCACCGCTCTCTCTAAATTTAGGGTACCACCCACTGTGGTGAGATGGATAGAAAACATGCTCCGCGGCAGGATCATAAAGTCGGAAATCGACGAGATGACTCTATCAGCGACCACCACGATGGGTTGCCCACAGGGCGGAGTGCTATCCCCCCTCTTATGGTCAATGGTAGTGGATGATCTCCTCAAGACACTAAAGTCTTTGGGAATTCACGCCATTGGGTATGCCGACGATATAGCAGTCATCGTCAGAGGGAGGTTCGAGGAAACCATATCGGAGATCCTCCAGATGGCACTATCTGAAGTACAGAGATGGTGTACTAGAGCTCAACTCTCTGTAAACCCGAAAAAGACAGTTATTGTGCCTTTTACCTCTAGACGGAAATTAGTCGGTCTAAAAGAACCTAATCTATATGGAGAATCAATACCATTCTCCAAGTGTGCGAAATACCTAGGTGTGTTCCTTGACAGTAAACTATCATGGAATCCCCATATGGATCGCATAATAAACAAGGCAACTCAGGCCTTGTGGATTTGTAGGAGCATATGCGAAATGAATTGGGGGATCAAACCCAAATCAATTCTAACGCTTTACCACTTGATAGTGAGACCGGTGGTGACATATGCGGCACTAGTATGGTGGACGAAAACAAAGGAACTGTCCACAATACGAAGGTTGGAAAGAGTGCAAAGACTGGTAGCCGTCTGTATGACGGGCTGCATTCGATCCACACCAACGGCCAGCTTAAACGTCATATTAGGCCTGGTCCCACTACACATACACGTACAGATGGTTGCAAGGTTAAGCATGCATCGCCTGTATCACTACGGATTGTTAATAGGGCCAAGGTATTCTAAAGACCACTTATCAATCCTCAAAACTCTGGAGCAGACTGAAGAGTTTGGAATGCCCTTAGATGAAACTCTACCAGTATATCGCTTCCAGAAAAAAGTAAAAGCTGTTATCCCAGCCAGATCAACGTGGGAAGCAGATAGCCATCAGGCATCATCGTATGACTATGTATGGTACACTGATGGCTCAAAGACAGACGAGGGCACAGGATCTGGTGTCTTTGATGCCTCCAGCAAGACGGGCCACACTGTGAGTCTGTCCAGGCTAACGTCTGTCTTTCAAGCTGAAATCCTGGCCATAAACGAGTGTGCTCGGCTTATGACGCTTAAACACACACGAAAGAAAAAAATAGTAATTTACACAGACAGCCAGGCTGCACTAAAAGCTCTGGACTCCTATGTGATTACATCAAAGCTTGTACTGGAAACGGCGACTATCCTATCCGAACTAGGAACCGGGTAACCCTACATTGGATACCGGCACACAGGGGCTTTGACGGAAATGAAGAGGCTGACAGACTGGCCAAGGCTGGGTCGACTGAGGCCTTTGTTGGACCAAACCCTTCATTCGGAATAAGCAAATCCCTATTTAAGCAAATAATGCAAAAATGGGTACTAGCAGAGTCAAACAAATACTGGGCCCAAACCATAGGACAGAAATGCACAAAACTGTTCCTACCACAATACTCACCACTAGAATCTAAATCCCTCTTGAGTATGAACAAGAAGTGTATTAAGACCCTGGTAGGATTCATCACGGGACACTGCAACTTGAGACACCATCTGAATAAGATGATGCTGTCGAGTGAGACTCAGTGCAGATTCTGCATGGAGTCTATAGAGTCGTCCCTGCACTTGGTCTCTGAATGCCCGGCTTTTCATAGTACCAGAAGGGTAGTCCTCGGGAAAGAAATAATGGAGCACTCAGAGCTGGCTAATATAAGCCATTCAAACCTTATGACATTCATAAGAAGAACTGGGGTGGAATAACCACTCTAACAATATAGGGACGGTACAATAGGCCAAATGAGCCGCAGTACCAGAGCTGTAGAAGCTCGCCCATCTTCAAATAATAATAATAATAAATGAATATTTAAGTAATGAAAATTCAAGGAAGCAGTAGAACAGAAATAATTTTTTTTTTTTTTTTTTTTTAAAAATATATTAACATTGCTTTATTGTTTGCTTTATTATTATTACTTCAATTTTTACAAATTACGACTTTGCTTACATTATTACTTATTATTATTAATTGTTATATTATTCCATTTTCATTTCAAAAAATATACAATATTGCAATACCTTTTTACATTAAATTAAGAACTTCATTTTAAAATTACTACAAAACCCACAAAGCTTTCCAAAGAAGCTGGACTGTGGGTAAGATAACATATATAGGTTTCGTGTATCATTTTTCAACAGTCTTTTTCAATTTGTGGCTTACATCACTTCAGGATTTCGGCTTTCGTGGTGGAAAAGTGGCTTAAATAAAATATAAGAATGTATGCATATACACATACATACATATATGCGTGTTTATTTACGTGTTATAACTTCTGCAGCATGTGATTATTTAATTGTTTCGAACGATTTGGTTGGTTCGGCAAGTTCATTAAATGTGCTGGCAGTCTGTTCAAGAGCGTTGGAATTATTACTGATAACGTATTTTTTCCATAGTTGTTGCTAAATTTTGGTATTTTAAATCTTCCTTCTTCTCGCCTTCTTGTGCCATGTTTATGATCAATGGCGATTCTGAAACTACTCTCGTCGTAAAATTCATTTAACACACTTGTCTCAAATAAGGTTCTGATATTCAAAATATGTAACTCTTTGTTTAGTAGACTATTCTCGCAATTCATATTTCTTTTTTTTGATAATATTTTTAGTATGTAGTATTGGCTTTGTTGTAGGTTTCTGTAACTGTTCGCTGTACCCCATGCAGTTATTCCATGCCGCAAGTATGACTCCGTAAGAGCAAAGTATGCTTTTCGCAGGACTGTGTGGTTTGCACTATAGCCTAGGTGTTTCAGCATGTATGATGTTTTTCGTAGCTTTTTCTGTAATTCATATATATGTATATTCCATTTAAGGTGGTCATCTACAAAAACTCCCAAGTATTTGTAGCTATCAACTATTTCAATACGCAAGTCGCATGTACAATTTATATTCTCCGTCATTCGGTTTTTGTGTAGGCATTTGTTACTGTGACACTTTAATGCGATTGGCATTCGAGGAATATGTGGCGCTCTTATATGGAGTAATTTTGTTTTTGACGCATTTATTATCAGCCCGTTGTCGTGCGCCCATTTGGTTGCAGTATCTATTTTTCTTTGCATTATTTGTATGGCTGCGCTTAAATTCCTATTTGATACAACAATTGCTGTATCATCAGCATATGCGTACACATCACAGTTTCTTAAGCATTTTAACATGCTATTGGCATATATTATGTATAGTATTGGGCCTAATTTGGATCCTTGTGGCACCCCGTGTGTCTAAGTTGTTTCAACGCTGCTTTTCTTTCCGATTTTTACGTAACATTTCCGCAGTGATAAATAACTTCTAAACCATCCCAAGCATTCTCCGCGTACCCCCATATTTTCCAGCGATTCTAAGAGCTTTTCATGTGATAGAGTGTCAAATGCTTTACTGAAGTCTACAAATAAAGCAAGACAGTGATGGTTTTTACTGAGTTGCTCATTCAAATTGCTTGTGAATCTACCTAGCAATTGATTTATATTCTTTTTTTTCTGGAATCCATACTGGTTGTGGTGTATAATGTTAAATTTTTCGATAAATTCTCGTAATCTCTTTACTATTGTTTCTTCTAATAATTTCTCTATTACAGGCAGTATAGCTATGGGACGATAGTTTTTGAAATCTGATTTCTTTCCAGTCTTATAAATCGGGCGTATCACAGATATTTTTAATGTTTCAGGTACTCTTGAATTTCTTATGCTAAGGTTTACAAGTTTAGTTATCACAGGAGTTATCACAGTCGCGTTGTTTTTTAAATATTTTGGTCTTATTCCATCGGAGCCTGGACCTTTTTTCTCATTTATGTTTTTTATCGCGGAAAGTATTTCATTTTCATCAACTTCTGAAATATATACAGAATTCACAATACTATTTTTCTTTTCGTTGAGAGTGGTGATATCACAGTTGTGTGTTGCTTGGTCTACACCTTGTTTGAAAGAGGTCGCGAATTTATCACAGACGTCGCTAATATCAGAAGTTTCGAAGTTTCTTACAATAATCTCATTTAGGTCTGCTGATTTTTTACCAATTATATCGTTTATAGTTTTCCAGGTTTTTTTTATATCATATTTATATTCATCAAATTTTTGCTTGTAATAGTTATTTCTTGCTTTTTCAATTTTCCTGTTTATCTGGTTTCTATAGTGTTTATATTCGTATTCCCTTTCCTTGTCCCTAGGTTTTGATCGCCACCTTCGATATAGCTTATCTCTGGTTTCACAACACATCATTAACTCGGTATTCATCCACTCATTTGCTCTTCTCTGTTTTTTCCTTTTAATCATTAGCGATCTTTCATAGATCTTTTTAAAAGCTTGCTGTATTTTTTTGCATATCTCATTAACGTCATCAATTTTTACTATATCATTCCAATTTGCGTTGCGAATATTTTCATCAACTTTCCTGCTACTTAATACTACCTCGGTTTCTTCTTTCTTTTGCTCTGAGAAGTTTTTGCCTTTAACAGATATACCGAAGACTATTGCAAAGTGGTCTGTTAGACTAGTTTCAACAATACCTGCAGATACATCGACATTACTACCTCTGACGAACAAGTGGTCTATGTTTGATTTTGTGCCCCTTTTTAGGTCTATTCTCGTGCTGTAATCCAAAATTTGTTGCGTTCCATGAGATGACATCATATTTAGATAAGTGCCTTCAGTGCGATGTATATCAATATTTATATCCCCTACTACAACCATGCAATCGTTTTTCGGACAGTTACGGAGAAGAGTGTCTAGTTCGTCAATGAAGGATCGTGTGTTTAGAATAGGTGGTCGATATATAGCGTATATCGAGGTCGAGAAGTTATTATTCGTAATTTTGACTTCAATAGTTTCGAAAGAGAGCGTTTCGTGTACTTCACAGGAAAAAGAAATATCATCTCTAATGTATACTGCTATTCCTCCCCCTCTTCACGATTCCTTGTTTAGGTATTCAGCGTTAAATACATTTAGTTTGAAGATATTTATCTCGTGGTTTTCTATATTTGTCTCCACCAAAATAATGACATGTATTTTCTGAATTAGCTTGTTTACCTCTGCTCGAAATGTGTTAAAATTTTTTCGTAATGATCTAATATTTAAATGTATGCATGTTAATATTTGTTTATTGAAAAATTCAGTTTTAATATCGTTAAAATTTACGTAGTTAGTGTTTATAATAGTGTTCATAGTGTATAGAAGTAGTGTGTATAAAAGTAAGGAAAAAGAACTATATATTTATTTTATTGCTTCGATATCTTTTTCAGTGTAAATATAAATGAAATTACTGTTTTCTATCTTTTTGGCTAGTATTTTACCCCCCTTGACCCATATAAATTTCCAATTACACGCCTTTGCTCTGTTTTTAGCGAGCCACAATAGACGGCGGTTTAGCGCTGTGAGTTGTTCGTTGATATATATTCTCTTGTTAGTTTTGTTAGTTGTATCATTGTTCCTTTTCTCTTCTAAATCGTCTGCGCACACTTTTTTCCAACGCAGCTTACGCATGATTTCTTGCTTTATACGTACCGAAGAGAATTTTACAACAATGTTGTTACTCTTTTCCATACGATACGCTTCATCTATATCATTATTCTCTAACTCAACATTTATAGTTTTTGCGATGCACATGACTACTTTTTTTATGTCCTCCTCTGTTCTTTTTTCTACTGAGCTAATAATTGCATTCTTGTCAAGAGACTGCTGCTCCAACATATTCATTTTGCGTTCCAGTGCCTCTATGTGTTTCTCTCTTTCCTTGCATTTTTGATTTATGTCGTTTACTTGTTTATTTAACTTGATTATAGAATCATTTAGCTTCATAGTTATTTCCTTCATCATATCAGCCTGAGATTTCATAAAGCGAGTAGTTAGGTCTTCTATCAAACGTTTAATCTCCTTCGTGTCAGTTTTTAGCTCACATACATCTGATTGCACTACACATACCTCTGCTTTTATATTTTTCAATGACAAAGTTTCTATAGCCCGATGGGCTTTATTTTGTGCTTCAGTGACTACGTTGTCTTCGGCTCGTTGTTGTTTCTTCGATGTTTGTTGTGTCTGCTGAGTTGGCCCAGGGTCATTTGAAGATTTGTTTCTTTGGCGGCATTTATGACACTTCCAGTTTTTACGCCGCTCAGCAGTCATTGTAGAGTAGGTGTTATCGGAGACCGTCGCGCAAGTCGAGAAATGATATTTGTTAGTGCAATTAGCACATGTTACATATTCTCCTGTAATTGGGAGAGGTTCACTGCATTCGTCGCATAGAATTGTTGTTGCGTTCAACGGTTCACTTGACATTTCGTTTTTGTAGTCTTTCGCAGAACTAAGGTCTAGTTATTTTAAGTTTTAGTTATTATAAATTTTAATGTGATTTTCTACCTTAATTTATTTACTTTTTGTTTTCTAATAATTACCACTTTAACTATTTTTATGGTCTTCGCACATTGGAGTTTTTTGATTCGCGTAATTTGCTTCTCTATTGAGTCTCTACAGAGATTTTTCTAATACTCCTTCCGTTGAAATAGAAACACGTCCGTTCACCTCAAGCTTACTTTCGCCTAATGAAAATGTATGTAAGAGTAATTAAATAATTAGTTAATTATATAATTTTTTTTACATAATATTAAAGTAATGAAAACTTAAAGAAATAGTAAAGTAAAATAATCAAAATAAGCAAACAGTAACAAAATTAGTTAATTTTTATGCGCTTCGAGCAACGGTCTTTAGCATGTACAAAGTGTTGCTGAAGAACGTGATTGACTTGCTTCTCCTCACAGTTATTGAATTTTTTGTGACATGCATCTATAAAAAAAATTAAGTTAACGAACATTTATACAGTTTTGTGATGGGCTTAACTTAATACCTTTAATTAGCTTAATGAAGAAAAAATCAGCAATACTACTTTTCTATTTGGTACCCCTCCAAGAATACTGCATTGCCAATTCGTCGTTTAGAACTTTTTTGGCAATTGATCGAATAAATTGAGAAACGCCTTCCCCTCCGATTTTTGATAAAATAATTTTCTATAAGAAATGGAACAGTTACAACAGCAGCTATTATTTTATAATAAAATACACATACAAAACTGGCTCTTGCTTCCTCGTTACTTTGCAGTTCGTTATCGAAATTTCTTAGTTCTTCTGCTGAACTCAGAGGAAGGTTTTTTATCACATAAGTGTCTACGTCTTCTATGGAGTGTAATCCCCCCTTTATTACACGAACCTCATTGCGTAAGGTCACAATTTCTTCAGTCAACCTGCCTATAATTTGGTTTTGCTTTTCTTCCTTATCTTCATCTCAGATCGTAATTTTTTAATTTCCAATGTTAGTTCGGAGATTGGATTCTGCTCTAGCCCATTCTGACTCCATTGACCTATGTATAAGATAAAATGTTTGATGTGTGGTGAATAACACCTCTCTCATGGTGAGTTTCGCTTGGTTCGGATCTCTGCAAAAATTCGCTACGAATTTAGCTTCACACACTTGTGTTTTCAACATAAACCATCTGAACTGAACTAGCACTATAAACTCACCGTAGCTAGGGTTTTGTAACTGTGTAAATCGTGGGTGCTGGCTGTTAATTCTCTGGAATGCCTCTGAATGCTGTTGCTCTGTAATGCAATTATTTTTAATATTAAGATATTTGTCACTAAAGTGCTTAATTTAATAATTACGGGAATTGAATAATTCATCAGAATTTTCCATCCTGAGCTTGGTGAATATATGGTACAGCACAAGATTCAGATGAGTTCTCTAAGAAAATTACTTTAGTTACGATTTGTTGGCAATAAAAATATATAACGCTTTCTTCTTCCATATGAGTGATGTAGTAAAAGTGACCTTCTGTAAGTGAAATATCAGTTGCCATTGGACGACTGGCATTACAATTTTGTATTCGCCCTGCGAAATAAGGGTATCCATCCCTTACGAATATATTCGTTACTCTTACAATTTCATCACCAACCAAACAGTAATTGTTTGGTTTTTTTATTGACAGGGAGAAGTTTGGTAATTCAATCGAAGCAAAGCCATCATTTAAGGGCCTTCCGAAGTGATAATAGGAGGAAGTACGGACTGTGTTAGTTGATTCCTGTATGAAACTTTTTTCGACTTGGCGATTGTAAAGTTGGGCCGCTGCATAGCTGCTTTTCTTTATGGATTTTTTAATTTTTTGCAAATGATTTTCATATTTGAAAGCATTTAAGCCATTTAATGATCCATGATTATATGCATCTTCATGAATGTGCAATAAATAATGAAAATTGCACGTTAAAAAAGATATATCATACAAATGCGGAACTTGTTCGACAAACTCTTTAAGCAAACTATGAGCTCTTGCATTGCTGCTGTTGCAAATATCATTTTTTAATAACAATCTAATAGCTACTGATAATTTTAGGAAGTGATGGTATAGCTCCGATGATAGGACAGATTTGAGTAAAATTGGACCAGTGTATAATAGGAATTGTCTTAGTTCAGTAGCTTTCCATCGATCAAGCTCCCTTAATTCACGCGGTTTCCTTTGAAATTCAGAAGGAATGCAGAATTTTGCTTCAACTATTTTTTGTGACAGGGTGCCTATTTTCCAAGAAGACAAAGAAAACCTTTTTCCTTTTTGACTGACCCAAGCTCTCAATAATTTTCGCATAACTCCTAGGCAAACTATATGCATATAATCCAGTCCAACTAATTTTATCATGTCAATTTTTAATGTTTCCACAATGGTTTGTTTTCGCTCATTATGGTGTTCTGGTTGAAAACGGTTTCGGAATGAGGCGTTTGTTCGTGAAACGCCGATTTGGTCAGGAGGGAAAACTATCCGGTTTTGTATTCGTTGTCCTTTTTGTGTTCACCGAACACATGAATAATAACCGGAGTGTCCTTTAGTTGAAAGAAAAAATGATCTCGCAGGTGCATCCATTATAAAACATCTTATTTCTATCGTCTTATCTTATTTCTACCAAGCTGCAAGGTCTGCGTTTAAATTTTTAATGTTCGGTGCAGCTAAAATTTGTCCATTGGTGTCAATTTCTGAATTATCGATGTTTTTTTTTGCATTCTTGTGATTAATAAGGCCAATGTCTATATTTTCGGTTTCATGTTTGTCTTCCATTTTCTTCTCCGAACCGAATACATTTTCCATGATTCTTTTTGCTTCTCTCTTGCTTGCTTGCTTGACGAATAACTTTTGACGCCATTATTATTAAAAAAATTGCAAGAGCTTTTGTTTAGCACATAAACAACCTGAACAAAACTCGCAAGAGCCTACAAAAATAATTCAATTTGTGAATTCACTTTTTTTTCCGTTGAGGACGATTTCACTTTGACTATCACGGAACGAGATGGTGGAGGACTGCTCCAAAAAAAAAAAGATTTATACGGAAAAACCACTTGGAAATCACGACTTACCTATGCAAAAGTTTAGCTCCCAATATCTTTTGAAATTCACTATATATAACTATTTTATATATATACTTTAATATTTTCAATATTTTTAATAACGATTGATATTTTTTTGATAATTGAAATTTTCAATTTTTTTTGCCTTCGTTGAAAACTGAATTAAAAATATTTGACGTTTTTTAGACAGGAAAATGAATGATTCAAAAAACATTCGGAAGAGTTTTTATCATATGTACGATTATTTTTATAAGCATCTTCTAGAAGAGTCGCGGAAGAGTCGCGCAATAATCGTAAAGGCGATCGCTCTTCTAAACATCTTCTGGAAGAGTCGCGGAAGAGTCGCGTAATAATCGTAAAGGCGATCGCTCTTCTAAACATCTTCTGGAAGAGTCGCGTAATAATCTTAAAGGCGATTGCTCTTCTAAACATCTTCTGGAAGAGTCGCGGAAGACTCGCGCATTCATCGCGCTCGTCCAACAATCGTCCAAATGTTTGCAGGGTATCTTTATTGGCTTAAACACATTATCTCTGCTGTTAGGTATAAGAGGTTCTGACTCCTTGTGACCATAATTCCTACCCATTACCTGGAAGAATTGACGAAACTGTGCTTATAACCGCTTTCGACAACATTGCAAGATTTGTCAAGAGGAAAGTAACGGTACTCCGGACCAGAAAACTCGCATACCGCTCTTTCCTCCCCATCCTGATGGTCAGAGAACTAGAACACCTGTCCACAAATCCCGTACTCTGGTCCCCCTTTCCCCAGTCCGACCGTGTTGTCTTGCGGTGGAACGGGGTGTACTCCGGTTCACAAAACCTAAATGTAACCAATCTTCCTCTGGTAGCCAGAGAGCAGAAGTACCGGTTCACAAACCCTATACTCTGGCTCTCCCTACCCCACTCCATCCGTGTTTTGTCGAGTTTGAAAAGGAACACTCCATTTCACAAAACCCAGACTCTGGCTCCCACACAGCCCGTCCAAGTCAGTCTCACCTCGATTGCCCAAAACCAAATGAACGAAACTACGCTATCTATAACCTTATTTACGCGTTGCCCTGTGCGGTTTCACCCAGAGTACGTATTTCTCCTATTCTCTTTGTTTTACCTTCGCTCGTTAACCCTTGTGGCCCGTGGTTCCTCTTATCCTTTATGACCTTATGCCGGCTAATGTCCGTATACCAGTCTACAATTATTACGTAGTTTTTATTAATTTCATTGTCAATTCTTTTACTTAGGCTTATCACTATTATAATTTCTCATTAATATTAATATACCTTTATAATATTTAATTTAATCTTTACATTTTCTTCCGTCACCCTATGTAGTATTAACGAAGAAAAAGACAATCTCTATACAATTTGTATGGAGGTACTCTGGTGCTTATTTGTCTGAGTAAAGGATTTTTGTCATACACATAAGGGTTAAATGGCTTTTAAAATATGTATATCTTTTTCAAACTTTTAAAAGCTATAACAATTAAAATTTTTATTCATACAGTAATTTATTTATTTATATACTTTATGTTATAGGTTATACAAATTTCATATGAAAAGCTTATATGTGTTGATTAATTATTACATCTTTAAACGTCTGCAATGAAAGTTCAAGTTGATTTTTTTTAAAGGAATGTTGATTTATATAATCATCTATAAATCGTATGCAACGTTCTAGAATTTTATTTGATGGTTTAGAGAACGGAGGATCTATATTATCATTGATTGATGTGGGAACTCGACCAGGGGAAAAATAGTTTTGAATATTGTTTATTCCAATATCTAGTGTGTTTTGAATTTCAGTAAACTGCAACATGATGCTTTTATAATCTTTTTCAATACCATGTAATTTATACATTAAAGCTATTATTTCAACACAGTTTTTAATATAGTTTCTCTTAATCATATCATATAACAGATCATCAATACACTTATGCCACGCCAAAAAGAATGCCATTGGTCCGAAATGTCGCGTGGATCTTAATATATCAAATTGTCCCGTTTTGTTTATATGTATGTATACTTTACCACTTATATCATGGAACTCTCTCTCGTACGGTTCGAATTGAACTATGAGTCTGTCTAATACGAATTCATATTTCTTATCATTTAAACATTTTTCTAAATATTCTCCCTTTAACATGAACGGAGTTTCAATTTGCCTTCCATTTAGCGGGAAGTATAGCTGATTCACTCGTTTGGAAGTATTCATGGAAACGTGTTCTAGATTACCACTGGTTTGCCGAGTTATAACCGTTCGAAGAGACTGATTTAAGGCATACGTCACATCACTTATAATGAATCTGGCTTCGGAAAATCCTTTCAGTGAAGGATCACAGAAAATAGTATGTGTTTTTTCATCAGACATCTGAAAAATACAATTATTAGAGTTATAATATGTAAATTGTAAATTTATCAAATGAAAATATAGCTAAAATTACAAATTAATTAGAAGGCAAAATAATTTATGTAAATTCTATATTTTGTAAGTTAACTAGCCTGTAATGAAAAAGCAAAACCAACTACAGTAGAATCTCGGTAATTCGGCAATTGTTTTGCAAATCGTTGTCGGATTATACAATTTGTCGGACTATGAAGTGTTGCCACCAACCCCTTGTAGAACGGGAATGTTTGAAGAGAAGTGCCTTGTAATACGGCAAATTATAAAAATGGTGAGATAAAATCGATACTATACGAAATGGAACCTCGTGAATTAAACAACATAATAGATATGTATTCATTCCAATATTAGAAAAGGTTTATTATAAAACGTCAATAACGCAATCACACATATTCTTGTTAATCAAATACATACGATTTCAAGGGAATATGTAAAGCAATCAAAATCAAACTGAGACGATACGCCTCTAGCAGCATGTCACGGTGCCGTGAACACGTTGCAGCTTGTTTAACCACATATTAACGAAGTTTTACTGTAATATGAACATATGTATTTGGAATGTCGGATTACAAGGGGTGCCGGATAAGACAGTGGTCGGACTACCGAAGTTCTACTCTATGCGCAAAAAACAAGCACAGAATTCGGTCAGGCATTAAATGAAAGAAAACACAAAATATGCACAAACAAACACAGCAATATTGATTCCTCCAACGAATAGCTCGTATTAAACGATTAAAGCTCGTGTTGAGCGATTTAGGTCCAAAAACTCGAACCTTTTCGCGATTGTGTTGTGGATTCACCCTCTTCCTGGCGATTATTTTCGTAGTCCACTGTAGAACGATTACGAATCAGGTTCGTGCATTAAGTATACGAATACGAACGGCTCGGCAGTTATTGCCCATTTCTCCGTCCATTTTATTGGAACAGACTTCGGAAAGAAAAGAATAGACTATATCAAATGAGAAGATTTGAGACCGATGATAATTTCGCGTAAAAAAGACATTGTTTGTATCCAAAATAGGTTCCTTATCTCTAAAATCTATTGAAATTAGTGAAAAACAATGATTTTTTATGAACAACTATTCAGGTTTATTTTATTAAATCATATACATACATATATAATGTGTTTTTAGACAGGCATAGTTATTAAAGAAAAAAAAATAGTTCAGAAAATATTAACACATTCTAGTTGCTGTCACAAATAAATTTGATTGTATGCACTAAAAGGGAATTCCCCTAAATTTGTGATATGAACATATTTCGCAAAAATTAAATTTAACCAAAAAAAAACTTAAGCCCAAAATGGGATAAAATCGTATAAAACAATTTAAATTTAATTTGTTTATTTTCAAACCGTGTTAAATCAAAACCGTGTGGAAAATGGCCGTGTAAAAACAGAGCTGCCAGTTCGTAGCTTGTAAAATAGTTGACCCAAGTTATGTTCCTGTTTGTTCTTACGTATGGTTCACATAAGTGCTCGACAACATGCTGACCTAAATTTGTACCTCGACGACATCCTTCCTTTCCCAAATATGGAATGAAATATAGAGGATTGCTAGTTCGGCTGTCGCATATCCACCATACTTTCATACCATATTTATCCGGTTTTGTTGGTATATATTGTCGGAAAGTTACTGTGCCCCTAAATGGCAGCAACTGTTCGTCGATTGACGAATTTCCCGGCATATAGTGTTTTTTTAAATTTTTATTTAATATATGATATTCCATAAATTTCTGGTTGGAGCAAATTTATCTGATCTACGGAAAGACCATGTAGATTTGTCGTCAAAACGCATGTACCATGACAAAGCCACGAATTTGTGGACTAGAGATGAACGATATTTCTGTACCGATGACTTTGTCACCGTGATTTAAAAGTCACTTGTTACTGGAGTGACCGAATATTTTTTTTATCAGTGACAGTGACAGCCTTCGTTTCACGATATTTATTTATATATTGGTTCCTTTCACTGGTTAGTTCCCGTGCCGTAAATTCGGAATACGATATTTTTTTATGAATTATGTATACAAAAACCCAGGGTTGCCTTTATGTGACATTTAACATTCTGTTCTAATGAATTCAAATTAAATATTTGCTTATGACTAATTTTTTTACTTATGAAAAATTTTAAATGCTTTTATTTTTAAATAATAATAATAAATATGTAAATAAATAAGAAATACAGAAAAATTTACCAGAACTACCTTGCATTATATTTCCTTGTTATATTTCTAGTGGTTAGCGGCAGTGCATTATGGTATGGTATTATAAAACACATACGATTATAAATTATATTATCTAGTTATAATATACATACAGTAGCGGACATAAAAATCCGGACAGGTAGTGGGGATGCATTCAAAGGGTTGTAGGGCTCCCCAGGTAAAAGGGTCTGTAGGTAGGCCAATTATTTTGTATAAATACATGCATTATGTGCATTTTTTTATCATTCTGTTGTCAATGGCATGACAAGTGCCATACAAATTTAGAAAAAAGCAAAAAGAAAAGAAAGAAAAAAATGCCAAATTTTAAAAAAATTAGTTGCGCCGATAAAGCTCAGATTTTGGCATTGCGGGCGGAAAAGCTGAGTCTCCGTGACATTAGTGGAAGAATTGGATTCAGCAAATCGTTCATTAGCGATTTTTTAATAAAGCATAAACCAGGGTCTGGATGGGTCCGAAAGACCAACGCGGCAAAGGATTGCGTTTTAAAACGCATAAGCTTGCGAAACCGTTTCAAAACGGCAGAGGATATTAGAAAAGAGTTCAACAGTGGAACCCAAATCAGCTAAAGAACTGTTCGTAGAAGACTCACAGAAGCCGGCTTATGCGCGCGCTTTCCTGCCAAGAAGCCTCTCTTGACAGCAAAAATGCGCCAAAAGCGCCTGAATTGGGCCAAAGAACACCAGAATTGGAGAGAAGTGCTCTTCTCAGACGAATGCAAGTTTAACTGGTTCGGATCCGATGGAAGTTCGTACGTGAGGCGAAGAAAAGGCGAGCGTTACAGCGATGAATGCATTAAACGTACCGTCAGACAGGGTGTTAGCCGAATGGTATGGGGATGTTTTTCCTACCATGGTGTTGGACAGCTGGTTCTTCCAGACCAAACAGTGAATACTGTTATATACCGGCACATACTGGAAGAAAATTTAATCGCCTCGGTGGAGCAACACTTTTCCCTACTAGACAACATCATATTCCAGGATGATTCTGCGCCCTGTCACCGTGCAAAATTGGAAAGTAATACTATTTTATGGATGATTGTAGAATTGACTAATAATTACAAAAATTTTAATTTGTCAAATGGGTTTATTTTTGTGTAGGTAAAGGATTACTTATCAAAAGTCGGAATTTCGGCAATGCAGTGGCCTGGAAATAGCCCTGATTTCAACGCAATCGAAAACCTGTAGCACATTATGAAAGTAGAAGTTACAAAGAGGAAGCCCAGGACTTTACCTGAATTAGACCGCATTATCGAGGAAGTCTGGTATGAGGGTATCACAGCACAGACACTACACAATTTGATTGACTCAATGCCTGATCGCATTAATATGGTCATAAAAAACAAAGGAGGTTCCACGAAGTATTAAAGTAAAGTATTTTAGAATCTTTAAGTTTATAATTGTTTTCAGGTGTAATTTTGTATTTTTATTAAATGTAATAAAAAAGTTATGAAAATTCTTGTTAACTGTTGTAAAAAAACCAAAAATCCATAATAAACATTCTACTATTTTAAACAAAAAACAGGATTTTTATTACAATTGCAATTATATGTTTCAGGTAGTTAAAGGACATAAATATTCATGGGTAAAAGGTTTTTTAATAAAATATTCAGAGGTAAAAAAATAAATGGGAAATATATTATAATAATTTTTTAGGTGTCCGGATTTTTATGTCCGCTACTGTATATAGAGTTATAATATCAAGTTATAATATTATTTTTAAACAATTACACAAACATGGTATTTTATGACAATGTTGCTTTATTTTACATTAAATATACAAATCTAATGCTAACACCGTAATTTACAATTATTTTATAATATTTACATTATCTTATAAATAAAATATTTTAGACAAAAAAAAATTAATTCGTTATTATTTGTTTTTCAAGTTTTTCGATATTCAAACATGTTAAAACTTCTTATATCGGTTACTTTTACCAAAGTCACGGTGACTTAAAGTCACTGGTTAAAATCACGGTGACAGAAATGTCACAGTCACTGCTGTCACCGTTCCTAAAAAATCACTGGAACGCTCATCTCTACTGTGGACATACAGGCACGAAACAGTGCTATACCGAATAATGGATCCCAAAGTTCTTTAAAATCAGACAAGCCTCTCCTTTGCCTTCCTGCTTCTACTAACAAACCATTATAGGGTCGAAACTCCACAGCATCCGTTTGCTTCCAGATTTGGCCAAGATGTTCATGTGCATTCAAATTTGTATATTTTCCTAACAACTTTAAAACTTCCTCGTCGAAAAATAGGCAAAATGCGTCATCAGGAGTTTCAATATATTTTTCTGGTGGTAACAACTTTATTTACGCTTCCCTTGACCAAATTATGAGCTGGCACTTTTTCCTGGGTACATGGAGGTGCACTCCACTCCGTTCCATCTCTACCCACTAACCCTGCATCGATGTCTACACTTTCCGAATCTGTAAGCCTTCCATACAAATATTATGATCATATTGCTTGGTGTGACTCAAAGTCACATCTTAGTACTCTATGCCACAACAATATTACTTTTTTAAAAAAATAATACAACGAAATTTTTTTTATTTATGATCGTTTTGTGTGACAGCACAGGGCGTTTGTCCGGGTATGTCAAATCAAGTTGATGAATTATGGCCTTGAAATTTAAAGGGATATCAACTGTTGACAATATCTAAGGTTTCATTACAAATTATGCCTACGCTTATTCCTGCTCCTTTATAAGCCTTTACCTGTGTACTGATATTAAAATTATTATATTGTGTAAAGCAAGCACTCTGGAGAACCGCTTTCACTACTTTTTTAACTCTAAAGGGGTCACTGCCATTTTTGATATTTAGTTTTTGGTTTTCACTACAACTGATTTAATTTGCTGTCTGCAGTGCTGAGCTTCACCCGTTTCTGGTTTCTAAACCCAACCAAAACCCACTTCCTCTTACCAGTAGGACAGAAAAGCGGAACAGGTCGGCTGAAAAGGGTATAAGAAAAGACCCCAAAAAATGAGGAGGTCAGCCAGCTTCAAAAGACAGAGGCGGATTTGCAAATAGTCGACTGATCAGACCCGGACGGGAAAATCAAGGCGGCGAATTTGCTCCGTGTAGAGGTTAGTTGCTGCATGAAATGACAAAAAGTGAAAGCAAGGAGAATGAGGTGGACTTCGAGGGGACTGGATGGCAGATGGGAGTCTTGAAATTCTTGGCAGCTGCGATTTCGAACCTAGGCAAAATCTAGTCAAAGGCCAAGCGCGAAATATTGTCGCAATTCTGTTTTCCGCTAAGGCCAGTGGTTATGGTATAGATTTCCCTCGTCCGCCCGTTCCAGAATTGGGAGCATCCAATGTCCCAAACAATGGTGGCATGAATTACTGGGTTGTTGTGACCCAGCAATCCCTGGAAGCCATAAAAAGGCAATAGGAATCCATTCGATTCGGCTTTGGCTCAATAAGGATCAATCCGATTCGGTTTTGGCTCCATTAAGATCCGCATGCCGAATGAAGGTGACAGTGGAGGGAGCGGTGGATCGAAGCCGAATGAAGGTTGTGTAAATAACCTTGACCACTGTAAGGCGGCTTCGGTCGACCTCCTCCTCACCCTAACAAAGAGCGATGCTGACGAGGCTCTGGTCCAAGAACAATGGCTGAGAGGTGGTAGGGTTACGGGACTAAGACTAAGTCAGTGTCAAACCTTTGAACCGAAGGTAACCGCTAAGGTAAGAACTTGTATTATGCTAAAGAGAACCCAGAACTCACGACGATAGTGTGTGAGACGAAGCAGATTTCACTCCTGCTTTATAGGCTCGAAATAGGGGGAACACTCCCACATTTAGCAATAGGACTAGATCCGAAATTAGGGACTTAACCTGCAGAAGTGCCAGGGACCTTTGTATTGAGAATTGGAGGGTGTGCACTGAGTACTGCTTTTCAGACCACCACTTTGATATGAGGATCGCACTGGCACCTTTAGAACCATTCAGGAACCCAAGAAAAACGAACTGTGTTAGGTTCTCCCAATTAGCCAACGGCAAGCTGTCTGAGGACTGGGCGAGGCTTACGAGTGGGAACATCGAGATTCGAGCTCGATTTCTATCAGCTGGATTGCGTAGCGTATTCGTCAGCTCCTGTCCAATCAGCCGTCTACACACTAACATTTAACCTGGATAGTGGACCCCAGAGATGATTCAAGCAGCTCTGTTTCAACAAAGCTAGAAGTTTCGGCAGTGATATAGACTGAGCTTATTGAAATATCTTGAGTTTTCTCTCGAAAACTTTATTTTATACAACTTTCCTGTTTACGGCGCAGACTTCGGCCGCTCAGGAGAGGCAAGCTAAAAGGAGGCGAGCTCCTTGGATCCAGCCTTGGCTGTCGGATATGTTTCTTTTACTTTGCCGCCAGCTGTGAACCTAAAACGAGCACAAGTTCCTCAACCGCATTTTTTACGCCATCGGGCCTATTAGTGAAAACATCTCTTGTACAGATTTAAAAATAACATTGCAATTTCAAAGTATTTGAAATAAAGATCAATTTTGGCATTTTAGAACCGCTGCCTTTGCGACGAAACCCTTTGGTGCCGATTTGCAGAGAAACAACCCTTTAGCTTATATTTTGCAATAATGGCGTGCAAATTTCGTGGATGCAAAACAATCAGTGTATCGGAGACACTAGTATTCTGCTCATTATGCGATGACGACTATCATGTGAAATCCGTTGGTCTTACAGGAAGAATTGCTGATAAAATTGGTATTGATGGAGGACTAAGGTGGTCTTGCAGTAAGTGTAGATCGCGTGATGTCGAAGTAATACGCATTTTGGGTCAAGTGACTTTAGAGAACTTGAAAATGATTTGACAGCTTTACATAATAAATTGAATGACTATGAACATTTTTTCAATAAATTTAAACTCATGGACCAAACTTCATCAAAGTGAAAACGCTCCAATAAAAACACTCGTGACCCATCATCACTGATTAATCTATTAAGTCTTCTTTGAACTTGGTTTCTAATCCGTCATTAGCTCTGGAACCAATTGACAATGTGGTTGCCTCGGAACTTGGAAATCCGCAATCATTATCCATGGAACCAAATATAATTGTAGTTGAAGCGAGACGTGACGCTCAAACAAAAGCTCAAAGTGGACTTCTAGCATCAATGGTACCTGATTCAAGTGGACCTCCAGCGGTTAAAAATACATTGGTAACTGCGCGCAACGGCGGCGTGATTCCGAAATCATCGAAAGCCTCCTTACCCGTGCCGCCTGTTCCATCTTCCGTAAAGAGAATGTTGGTTATGCAACCAAAGAAAACGGTATTCGTATCGCGTTGAATACGATAGTTGAAGACATTCGTACCCATATCTGTACTCAACTAAAGCAATGTGATATTGTCGTATCTATATCAAAATTTAGTTTTCGTGCAAGGAAATCCTATGCATCATTTAATATAAACCTACCGGATCAATTTTTAAAGCTTGTTTCGGATCCCACCCTTTGGCCTGATAATGCAATTGTACATGAATATGTGTTTAGGCTTAGGAATACCGCCTCAAACCCTGCAAATTCTGCTATAGCTGCAACTCGTGCTAGTGCTAGTTCAAAAAACTAATCTCTGAACTCCTTTATCAAAATGTCAGAGGACTCAATACAAAAATGACTGACCTTTTATTAAAAAGCTTTGACATTGATTATAACATCATTGTTTGTTTACGCCAAAGCAAACCGCTCGCCCGGCTGCCTCTCCTGATCGTCCGAAGCCGTGTCCTCTCGGAGCGCGGACTTCGGTCGCTCAGGAGAGGCAAGCTTAAAAGCTTGACTGCGAGCTCTTCGGCTCCAGCCTTGGTGGTCGGAGTCGATCCGGCACTCTATCGCCAACCGTGAGCCACGCAGCGCGCAAATCAAGTGTCTTAGCATTATTTAAACAACTTAACTAATTCTTTATTCAACCCGAAATTCAGTTTATATTCAATATCTTTCATTAAATGTAACTAAGATTAAGTGAAAATAAATAGTGCTAAAACCAATTGAAGACTTTACATTTAAAGAAAAACTTGTACGCTAACATTTGGTCCAGTACGAGCCGGATAGGGATCGAGCTCCACAACTCCACGACATCGTCGCCCTTTTTGGTTAAAGGTAAGTTGTCTAACAGCCTTATAATGTAAATAGTTTGAAAACGAAAACACAAATGTAAACGAAAACGAAAACGAAACAAGCCAAACGAGCGATAATAGATGCTTTTCGTTGGTATTGCAGACTTTCGTTGCGTTGCAGAGAGAAAATGTTGCCATGTGTACAATATTTGAAGCATTTTTATAAGTAATTTCTAGAAACGCAAAGATTTCGGGTAGAATTCAGTGCAAAAGCGTGTCGGCAACACTGTACACAACACTATACACATACAAATTCGACACATACAATTCGACATCTTGCAAAACACAAACAATTTTACACTAGGCGATAGCCTTCTTGCTTTCGCTTGGTTTCTCGACTTTTTTCCTGGAAACTGAGGATCCATTATACCTCGCGTAGCTGATAAAATCTGCAAAGCATGTGAAAATACCAACAAAAAGCATTTTTTTCGTTTAGTGGATTTTACTCGAGTTTTGTTGTGCTCAATTGTCAAACAAACGAAAAATGACGAAAAGCACAAAACAAAACTCATGAAAAACATATGTTTTGTTTTCGTTTACGTCTTGAAACTTTTTACATTATAAGGCTGTAAATTGATAAAGTCCAAATTTTAAATTAAATACTTGATTAAACTGTACATATATACGCAGCACGTATATATATATAGGCATATACACGCGAAGTTAACGGGAGAATTAACTTCGGGTTAACGGTGCGCCAAAACTTAGAATTTGTTCACTTATATATACATAGGATAAGTGCCCTTGAACCCGGTTATATACTTGTATTGACCGGCACGTGTTGCAATTGTTTATTCTTCACCGAATACATAATTGCAGCTCGCTCACGCTTTGGTTTGCGCTCATCACTTAGAAACCAAAAAACCACCACCTTTTGCTGGCTGGTTTGGTTTTCGTGCTCTCCACAGACACGCTCGCAGCTTACGCTCTTCTGCGCGGTTCACTTAGAAACCAAAAAAACACCACCTTTTGCTGGTTCGTTTGGTTTACGTGCTCTTACATAGACACGCTCTCAGCTTGCAGGCAAACATCGAACACGTTCTTTCGTTCTAACCGTGATCGTTTAACGTGCCAAGAGAATCAATAATTCTTGCACAGTGGGCGAAAAATATAAAACCATAATAAAAAAATTCCTGTTAGGACCAAAAATATTATGGTGCTTTATTTCTGTATTAGCCCATCTAGCTAAGCTACTTTAGCCCCTGTATTCTTAGTAGTAACCCTAACGCACATACAATGGAGCGTGTTGACTCTTTTCTACGTCTCGCGGACAAATGCTGAAGGATGTGACGATGGCACCACATGTAAAAAGTGTTAAGGAAAAGTATTTCAAAGCGTACGACAACTACAAGCGATGCGTTGGACTGATCGAAATTCAAGTCAACTCGATGATAAAGACCACCGCGCCGCGACGCTATACGGATACGGCAGAGTTGCCGCCCACCGGGTACAACATTAGCTTGCCTCCATGCGATACAGATATTTTCAAAGGCGACTATCTGTCATGGCCCTCCTTTCGCGACATGTTCACCGCCCTGTATATTCAGAATACGCGTATTGCCCCAGTGGAAAAATTTTTCCACTTGAACCAAAAAACCAAAGGAGAAGCCAAGGAAATCGTACAAAAATCTCCTTTGACGAATGAAGGATTCGAGCAAGCATGGCAAAATCTATCGGATCGGAAATAAACGCGTCCTCGTTAACACGCTCCTCAAAAATCTGGTGTTGCGCCGATTACTAAGGAAACCGGTCATGAAATTAAAAATCTACAGCGTGAAATTAACAATATTTCGCCGCGTTGGCGCTCCAAGGCGTCAACACCTCACATTGGGACGCGATTACAGTTTTTTTTGTGCTCTACTCGTCTTCCGGAAGCCACACTGGCGCTTTGGGAACAATCCATACCGAATAAACGTGAAATTCCAAAGTGGTCCGATCTCGACGCGTTCTTGACACATCGGTTTGAAACGCTGGAATCGGTGCACGATATAAAAGGCGCACCCGCAGGCAAGAATCGCGCGTCACCCGCTCCACAGGTGGCCCCTTCGACAAAACGTGTCAACACATTCCAGTTGAACGTTGCGTCGACCATATGTCAGTTGTCAGTTGGACAGTCAGTTGGAAATGACTTCCGGTAAGCGTTTAATGGTAGTGAAAAGGTTACGTCTATACGTTGAATTGTCTCGCGCAAGCGCACCAGATCCAAAGATGCCCCAGTAGATACAACTGTGCGACATGTCAGGCGCGACATCATACGTTACTGCATCACGAGCAAGCGCAGAACCGACCCTTAGCTAACTCAGCGTCGCGTCCGTCCACTAAATATCCAAAGTGTTCGCCCAGTAACAACCCACTTAACGCACGAGCAACCCCCTTTACAGGGCCCTCCACGTCAGCTAACGCCGCCCAAATAAGTCAACAACAAATACAGTCCACTGATCGAAATCAGCCCATCAAGTTTCTTTCGCTGCCGCACCGAAGCCAGTTCTGTTAGAACCGCTACGGTCACCATATTCCACGACGGTACTTGCTATGCCGCGCGTGCCCTCATCGATCCAGGATCCATGCGGCCAGTGAAAGCAACGGTTCCTGGCCTCAACGAAACCATTTCTGCAAAGGTTTCAAAATCTTGTGAGTTTATGCTGAAGTCGCCACGCGACCCCTCGTTTCAGATTCATGCCACAGAGCTAGTGCTGTCGCAAATCACGGGCAGACTGCCCGCCCACTCGTTCGATAGCGCGCTGCTTCGCAGCCTCCCTCGTAACATCGAGCTCGCAGACGTCAACTTTGTCAAAAGTCAGCAAGTTGACGTTCTCATTGGAGCCGATCTCTTCCCGGCGATGATACTTGACGGTATTCGCCGCAATGTGTTAGGTTCACTTCTAGCACAACAGACTGTGTTCGGCTGGATAATCACCGGACCTGTCCCCCTGCTACAATCAGATAGCCCCAATATAAGGGTGGCCTTCTTCAACGAAGTCACCATCAATGAAGTCACCATCAATGAAGTCAACAGTTCGAACGTTTTTGGGTGGTGGAGGAACTTCCCAAAACTCGTCACTTATCCCCCTCCGAAAAGTTTTGCGAAGAGAATTTCGTGAAAACAACTCGTAGGAGCCCTGACGGCCGCTACATCGTTACGTTGCCATTCAAAAGCGAAGCCGTAAACAAACACTTACTAGGGTATTCACGACACATCCCCCACCAACAATACCTTCGCTCAGAAGCAAGGTTAGTCAAGAATCATGACCTCAAAAGGCAATATTACTTTGTAGTTCAAGAATATCTTGATTTAGGTCATATGACGGTCGTAGCGCCCCCACAACCCGATGCTGAGCACTATTATTTGCCACATCATGCGGTTATAAAGCCGGACAGCACGTCCACCAAGGTCAGAGTCGTGTTCAACGCATCCTCCCCAGCACAAGTGGGCTCAGTTTGTAACGATTCCCCTAGTTAACTGGTGTTTTCATCAACAAGCGGCAGCTTTCAGCACGTACTCGCGTTCCGGCTAGGACTCGTCGGATGGGCGGGGAAATTGCTACCATAGGGAATCCACAAAAGAAATTACGTGCTTAACAGGGAAAAGGGAAGGAAAGGAGTACAGGAATTTAAATCGAGGAAACCAGCTTAAACTTATCTTCGTTCTCCTTTCTTGGCTAACGCAGAATGAGCTACCGGAGGATCTGATGATTTGATCTTCTATATGTTACCCACCCAGCCTTGTTACCAAATAAATTCCCAATTCCCTTATCATCATTTTGGTAACCCTAAATAACATTAATTGGTCATTGGGTATATTAGTTTATTTATTCCATAATTGACATATTACTGCGTTTTATTGAATTCATTGAAATTCATTCACAATTCAGTTCAAATAAAATACTCTACTAGTGGCGTAAATAGCTCCACAACAAAACAAACCAATTAAAGCCAATGTTCCAGACCATTATTATAATTTCCCTTTCAGGCATATACTACGTATCTTAGTTGTTTCAAATCTCTTTCCTATGATCTAATTATGGTTTCAAATGACTTTCTTATTCGTATGTAAATTATTTTCAGCTTACATAAAATCTTTGCGATTCTTATAATTAGGATAATTATCTTCTCTTATATCTTATAATTTCTTCTAATTATACAAATTATTTCGATATTAAATCTAATCGTTACTAATCAATTTTCATAGGCTATAAGCGTAAACTCACAAACTTACATGGGTGATCCTTTCGGCGTTGAGCTCAGCGACGAGGAATCTTGCAACGTATCTCTTAAACAATACATATATAAAATTATATGGTTCAATCTAACCAAGTAATTTATGAAAGAAATATTGTGTTTATAACGATTTCAAAACTATTTGACTATTAACAAATTAACGTAAAATGAGGTAATTCAAGCAAAGAAATTTAAACACAATTAAGGCGTTTATATCTTATACATGCGGCGTTGATTGCAGAATTTACTCTAGGTCGGCTTCTTCTTGTTGTGCTTTAATAGTTTAGACTATCTTCTGTGGCCGTCTTAATAAGGCTCTATTACGCCGGACAAAGCTCCACTCAGTACATGCTGTGGAGTTGCGGAGGTCAGCGTAAGGTTGAACGGTTTACTTCTGGGCGAAAGCAGATGATTTGTATTTCTTTTTCTCGGCGAAAATCGAGTCTCTTTATATTCACTCTTCGCTAAGTAAAATTGCCGTAGTTAATATTTGGTTGTAGTATAATGTGCTGTTGTTAACATCACTTTTCTTTCTTTTTAAAATTTTTTAGTAACACTATTAACTTTCAACAACTCAATTTCTCCTAGATTTTTTCTTCCTCCCAAAAAGTCTTGTCCATTCCGCTTCGTAGTGAAAATCCTTCTCCTCTATCCACTTCTTAAATTTTCTCACTAGCGTCTCAATATTAATCAGAAAACGGTACTCTACTCACTCTACACCTACTAGGCAGTCTATTACAATAGCATTTATTTACTAAATAATACTGAATATTTAATCCTATAGGAACTCTAATATGGTTTCCAACTTTCGTAGATTAATTTTAATCTACTAGTTTTCCGTACTTATTTATTACTAGTTTTTTCGTTGTTAATTTATCTAGGTAATTTTCATTAGTTTATAGAAATTTAAGTTAGGGTGGAGACATTTATTTATTATACTCGTATTTATGTTTTTACTTATTTTTATTTTCTAAATGATCTTATTATTGCTATTATTAATATTATATGGATTAGGCTATGTTAAAATAAATTTAGGTAAGTTTCAGGTCGGCACAACTAAACGAGTGTAGGGTGTCTTGTCTCTTTATTTGGTTGAGGTGAATATGTAGGTAAATTTATTTATTATAGTATCGTATAAAGTACATAGTATAAGGTTACCACCAGTTGTAACAAAGGTAATTTGCCACGCAGCAATTACCTATGGGTTGGATATTATTTCAAGGGTAAACCATGCCACAAAACAGACGTCACAAAACAGATCATTTGGAATTAGTTAAGCAATTGCTAAGGAGAAATTATCTGGAAAACTGTGTTTTGGTGAATTAAGCAAATTTTTTAATATCCTTGGCATGAAATACACATATCACTTTTCCTTCTTTTTCCAGTTCGCAACAATTGTTACCGACTTTTCTTACCACTTTGGCCTTAAGAAATTTTGGAGCTAGCTTAGCACTATAATAGGTGGATTTTTTACTTTGGGAAAAATTTCTACGATAAACAATGTCTCCTTCTAAAAATTGTACAGGTCGAGTACGTAAATCATATGTCCTTTTATGCTATGTCTCCAC
This sequence comes from Myopa tessellatipennis, assembly GCA_943737955.2. NCBI lineage: Eukaryota > Metazoa > Arthropoda > Insecta > Diptera > Conopidae > Myopa > Myopa tessellatipennis. The sequence continues at coordinate 38,651,941 of OX031315.1, read as the reverse complement.
CGCAGATTAACTACTTGATTATAGCCATTATCTTGATTATGACAGTAATCAACGATATTTACTTGATTATGAATACAATTTATAATCAACCTCATATTCTATAATCAATTGATTACAAAATAAACGACCCTATAATCAAGTATATTTCGCATGCAACTCTGAGGTTTTGGAAGAACATGTGGAAATGAAACGTTGTCAAAAAAAAGAATGACAGCTAATGACAGTTTCTTCTTTCAAATTCGGAAAATCGTAACCTCTTTTAAAAAATAATAATTTTGTACTTCAAGAAATATAAACAAACGACTGACAGCACGATTTGTCAGTTGGTGGAGATATGTTGATTTGCTGACTTGATTATACGTAATCAAATAGAGGAAAATATGCGGTGGAGACATGCTATTACTCGTTAAATATGCTCGATGTATGTTTTCTATAATCTTGTTTCTGAGAATTTGCATTTTATCCTTTTCTTCCAATACCTGATCAGTTTCTTCCAACAGCTGTAATTTTCGTATAAGTTCATAGGAACCTCCATGGGTAATCATTTGTTGTCCAAATAATGCAAGATATGGAGAATAGCCAATAGTACTGTGATAGGTAGATCTAAGAGCGACGACGATTTCACTAATATGGGAATCCCATAACCGATGGTCTGTTTTTAAGTAGGAACGTATCCCAGCTAGAATTGATCTATTTACTCGCTCTGAGGCATTTGCTTGAGGTGAATAAATTGCGGTAAATTGGTGGGATACGTCATATTTTCCCAAAAAAGTTTTAAACAATTTCGACTGAAATTGTGACCCATTGTAGGTAATAACTGTCTCAGGCACTCCAAAGATGTGGAATACTTGCGTCTCGAGGAAATTCACTATATTAGGTACAGAAAATGCCTTTACCAGCTTTAGCAACGGAAATTTAGTTAAGTGATCGAGCACAATCAATATACCAATATGTCCATTCTTGGAACGAGGATACGGGCCTAAATAGTCCAAGTATAAACGTTGAAAGGCTCGCGACGACTTAGCTTGTGAACCCATTGCGGGTTTTAAGATTCTGTTGGGAGCTTTGCTCTGTCGACAAAACTCACATTTTAAGAGAAAATTACGAATTTGGATTGCCATTTTCGGCCAAAAGAAATTTCGCCGGTTTTTTTCTAAGGTTTTAGCAATTCCTACATGTCCTGACATAGGAGGATTATGAGCTTTTTCGATCAACTCCGAAGTGAGTCCTTGTGGATCCACAATTTCCAAGTTGACGCTTCCGCCAGTTCGCAACCATTGTAAAATTCTGTTCTTCGATATATAAATCCATCCAAAACTTTGAGATCTGGTAACCGATTCTGATTTTCTTCAATATACTTTTTTAGTCGAACGTACTCAGGAGAAGCAAACTTGCCAGAACTAAGGTCAACTATAGGCAATACCGAATCTAAACTATCAATGTTTGCCGACATCTCATTCTCTAAACGAGAAAGCGCATCAGGAACTATATGTTGACTTCGTTTGCGGTGTTCTATCGTAAAATAAACCCTTGCAGCTTTAGTGACCACCTGGCTAATCTCCCATTAAGATCCTGTTGCTGCATTAGCCATTTTAAGCTGGCGTGATCTGTAATCACTGTAAATTCATGACCTTCCATACTCTCTAAACTTTTCTATGCTAAGTACGGCAGCTAGACATTCAACTTCAGTCACAGAATACATTTGCTGGGCCCTATTTAACTTCCTAGAAAAAAATGCAATGGGTCGTTCCGCACCTTCATGGTCGGTTTGTACTAATACGGCTCCCACACCTATTTTAGAGGCATCACAGTGGATCATGAAGGGACGATCGAAATCAGGCGTTCGGAGGACTGGTGCGGTTGTCAACAATTCTTTTACTTTGTCAATTAAAGCTTGTGTCTCTTCGGTCCATTTAAAGGATTTCTCTTTTTCGTTAACTCAGTTAGCGGTGCAGTTAAAGCGGCATACCCGTCCAAAAATCGTCTATACCAGCCTGCTAGTCCTAGAAAGACTTTGTCCGGATCTGGCTTTATGCATCCATTTCCTATAATAAACCCTAGATATCGAACTTCTTTCAGGCAAAACTTACATTTAGCAACATTTAGAGTAAGACCATACTTCCTAAATATCTGTGCTATTTTAAGCAATAATGAGATATGTTCTTCAAAACTATCACTAACTAACAGTAAATCATCCAGGTAGACAAAAACTCGATTTTTGAGATCAGCTGGAATGACAATATCCATCAAACGACACATCGTCTGCGGAGCGTTAGTTAACCCGAATGGCATAACTTTAAATCGATACAGAGGATCGATACGATTGGGTACTGTAAAGGCTGTCATATTTCTAGAACTCTCCTCTAATCCAATTTGCCAGAAAGCATGCTTTAAGTCCAAAGAGGATATAAATTCAGCTTTGGGTAATCTGCATATTATACCGTTTATCTTTGGTTGTGGGTAGGCGTCTTTAACCGTTACGCTATTTAATTTTCTCGAGTCAAGACATAATCTAACTTTTGACTCCTTTTGAACCATGGCCACAGGACTACTCCACGGACAGTTGGCTGGTGCTAATTCAATCACTCCTAACTTAAGCATGTTGTCAATTTCGGTATGAATTTTTTTCTCTATAGCGGGCGATACAGAAAAATATCTCTGCTTTATTGGTTTCGCATCTTTTTCTATTTGAATACTATGTTCTAAAACCGAAGTTTTGCCCAGGCCTTCCTTATTAAAATCGGGAAATACTTCTATGATCTTCAGCAGGCGCTTTCGCTGGGTCTCAGTTAAATTGTTAGACTCCGAAACTTGAGTTAATTCACTGATTGTAGTGTTTTGTAGTAACCCTGGCAACAAGTCAAAAGCATGCCAAAAAAAATTCCTAAGTAGAGGTCTTGTTTTAATTCAGGAATTATAAACAATTCAAAAGGTTTAGATTCCTCACGAAAAGTCAAGTCCGTCACAATGTTATACTTATTCCCTCCTGCTGTTTCTACACTCGACTTACTTCTTTTAAACGGTAGTTTTCTTTCTAAAAATCGTTTTGCCACTTGTCCACTCAAACATGAAATGGAAGCGCCCGAATCAAGCAGACCAATGATCTCCATGTCAAATATACACACATTTACGTACGGACGTACATCTCTTTTTGTGTCCTCAAGTGATTTTAAAGAGCTTAAAAGTCTATACTTCCTTTTCCTTTTGTTAAAATAATAGTTGCGCATTCGCTTCGTATTTCTTTTAATCCTAACCTTTGATTTACATACATGATTAGTTGTTCGCGATACTTCTTCCATAAATATTTGTTGTCTAAGTTTATTATACTCCTGTAAACGCACATGATATGGTTTTATTGGGTAAAGCCTAGGAACAAATGAAACATTACTGAAAGATGGCGAAGCCTCATATACTTGAACTGCAGTGGACTTAGAACTTTTAGCGGTTTTTTGTATGCCTAGTTTTTCTTGGAGCGGAAACTGGTGTTTCTGTTTCCACTCGCCTGAAAGTTTCCGACAATTTACACAGTTTGGTTTGTAGGTATTGACTAACCCACAACCATAGCAGAAAATAGTTCGATCTGCCACACACTCATCATACCTGTGTCCAACTTCTCTACAATTCCAGCACACCAACTCCTTAGATTTTCTCTCTCGTAGGTGATCTGTTTTAATTTCAGCAACTGTTTCTTCACCATCATTTTCACAGTTCTCTACATTAGTTGGATCTGTACTAATTTCATTTACTCATAGACTAGTAAAACCCTTTTGTATCTTTTCTAGGTGCTGGCTCAGAGCTTCTCTTCTGAATACTAAATTACGTAATTGGGCTACTGTCTGTATTTCTAGATAAAACATTTCTTTGCGTATTTGAGGCTTTAGATTCCTTCTAAGTATTTCAATGAGCTCGAGTTCACTCATCGGAAACCTAAGTCTGTCAGTAAGTATTAAAATATTATGGTAAAAATCGTCGAATTTTTCATTATTTAATTGCTTTCGTTCGCGAATTGTCTCCCGGATATCTGCGTCGGATAACTGATCGCCAAAGTGTTCTTTTAACGCTGCGCACAAATTATTCCACGTCAAAACTGGGGTGTTGCGTCGATAACGCCAATACCAATCTTTAGCCTTTGCAGTAAATAAAATATGAGCATGTTCGGTTAACAAAGTAAAATCACTGGCAAGGCCATCTATTGTAAGCGAGTTTACCATATAAATAAACTTATCTATAGGAATTCCAGCCGAAGATCCACTAAACACAAGATTCCAACTAGCAATGAGATTGGCTACTTTGCTACTAGTAGATAAGGCATTTGTCGGATTTCTAACGTGAGGTTAGATATTAGATGCAGGGTTAGACACGCTGGGTCTTTGGTGTATAGGTGGAAAACTAACTCTTGGCCATTCTGGCTCTGGTGCTCTACTAATTTCTATGCGTGCTATTTGTTGGGACAGCTGTACTACCATGTTATTAATTTTATTAAGTTCGAATTGAAATCGATTCTCAAAGTCTCCAGCTACACGAGGTTCTATACTTTCCTGTCCACCTACTGTATTTTCTCTTCCATTTTCTTCTAAATTAGTATTCTGATCCATATTTGTCAATAATAAGGGGTTTCGAATGTTATTAAGATTTTGAGATTTCTGGTTACGCCGGGGCTTTAAAACTCTTTCCGTATTACCGTCAGTCATTCTTAAACTAGTATGTTCTTTATTAATAGATTCTAAAGATATCTTGTAATCGAGTAAACTATTTTTGGTCACTTTGCCATTGCATTGAGGACAACTTGTTGAGTTTTCCAACCAATCCTCTATGCAAGATTTATGAAAGATGTGCTTACAACGAGTGTTGACCAAACTTTCGGCATTGTTATAGATCTGGTGACAAACGGCACAGCTTCTGCTATCGCACAACGTAAAGCCATCTCCACTGTGTCGAACCGCCATAAACTATGATTATTATGAAAGATAATTTATAATTTCCAAATGAAGTTATAATTAAACCAGTAAGAAAGATGGGGCGGGGGTGGCGGTCCACTCTAGGCGGCACAATGTCGGGGGCGGCAGTTGTGGAAATCAAGTATTGACTTATTGCATTCCAGGCATTTTTGGGGCTACGAGTTGATTAACCGTCCCGGGCTCCATGAGACCTAGCTACGCCTCTGTATAAATAGTAGGCGTGGTCATTACCTTTTTCAAAACAAAATAACTAGCTTAGTTGTTTTATAATTGTGTTCATTTAAACTTTATTTCCGTGGTAATAAACTATTTTTCATACTGCTATACTGTATATGTAGTGTAAAAGTGGGCGGACCGCACCCAGTTTTGATGTAATAATGTTTTTTTGTAAAACAAGTTGTTATCTAAAGTTTTATTCAGGAAGTTTATATATTTAACAATATAACCCTCATTTGCCTGTGTAACCTAAAAGTGGGCGGATCACGCCCATATTTGGCACATTCACGGATAATGCTACTCTATACCCAGGAATGAAATTTTGTTGTAATAGCTCAAAAACGAACGTTGATATCACATTTTTAATAAAAAATAGGCGTGGCCGTGGACCGATTTTGCCCATTTTCAATACCAACCTGCCCACCACATAAAACAATATATCTGCAAAGTTTCATCACGATATCTTCATTGGTTCTCCTGTGATCGTGATTTCAACAGACAGACAGACAGACAGACGGACGGACATGGCTAAATCGACTCAGGAGGTCACGCTGATCAAGAATATATATACTTTTCTATACCTATCGTCTCTAGTTCTATGCGTTACACATTTCGTTACAAAGTGAATATACCCTTACCTTAAGGTGAAGGGTATAAAAATTAAGGTATAAATTTTTCCAAACGAAAATGTTCCAAGTCGGAATGCAAAAGTTCAACTATTTATTTAATCACGTAACCCAATAAACGACCAATTAAAGTTACCAACAAGCAACTCAGTCTTTGTCATTTCCAATACAACAACAGTTAACTTTAAGTGCGGTTAGCACTAAGCATTTTTTTATAAGTCACGGTCAAAGAGTACACCTCGGATGAAATAACATATTTTATGTTTAGCAACAATGTTTTCATTAGTCCAGAAATGCATCTTCGTCCGTCTCTAATTAATTACGGATTTCGCCAAAAATCTTAAACGAAGTCAAGCTGGTGGGAAAAACAATCATGTAAACAAATTTCCATTCAGGTAAGCCTTTGATGGTGAAATTCACAATCAAGCTTAATTTCCATGAACTTCCAAATGTTTTCTAGGGGGAACAGTTTTCAATTTTAGGATAAATGTTAAGATTTATCCATATGTTTTCTAAAGTGAGGTTAAGTTGTTCTTAAAACTGTCACTGCCCCACATTGGGCGCCATTTTGTAACGATTCCCCTAGTTAACTGGTGTTTTCATCAACAAGCGGCAGCGTTCAGCACGTACTCGCGTTCCGGCTAGGACTCGTCGGATGGGCGGGGAAATTGCTACCATAGGGAATCCACAAAAGAAATTACGTGCTTAACAGGGAAAAGGGAAGGAAAGGAGTACAGGAATTTAAATCGAGGAAACCAGCTTAAACTTATCTTCGTTCTCCTTTCTTGGCTAACGCAGAATGAGCTACCGGAGGATCTGATGATTTGATCCACTATATGTTACCCACCCAGCCTTGTTACCAAATAAATTCCCAATTCCCTTATCATCATTTTGGTAACCCTAAATAACATTAATTGGTCATTGGGTATATTAGTTTATTTATTCCATAATTGACATATTACTGCGTTTCATTCACAATTCAGTTCAAATAAAATACTCTACTAGTGGCGTAAATAGCTCCACAACAAAACAAACCAATTAAAGACAATGTTCCAGACCATTATTATAATTTTCCTTTCAGGCATATACTACGTATCTTAGTTGTTTCAAATCTCTTTCCTATGATCTAATTATGGCTTCAAATGACTTTCTTATTCGTATGTAAATTATTTTCAGCTTACATAAAATCTTTGCGATTTCTTCTAATTATACAAATTATTTCGATCTTAAATCTAATCGTTACTAATCAATTTTCATAGGCTATAAGCGTAAACTCACAAACTTACATGGGTGATCCTTTCGGCGTTCAGCTCAGCGACGAGGAATCTTGCAACGTATCTCTTAAACAATACATATATAAAATTATATGGTTCAATCTAATCAAGTAATTTATGAAAGAAATATTGTGTTTATAACGATTTCAAAACTATTTAACTATTAACAAATTAACGTAAAATGAGGTAATTCAAGCAAAGAAATTTAAACACAATTAAGGCGTTTATATCTTATACATGCGGCGTTGATTGCAGAATTTACTCTAGGTCGGCTTCTTCTTGTTGTGCTTTAATAGTTTAGACTATCTTCTGTGGCCGTCTTAATAAGGATCTATTACGCCGGACAAAGCTCCACTCAGTAAATGCTGTGGAGTTCTCGAAAATGCCAAAATTCGGCAAAATGCTGGACTCAAAAATGCACGCTTTCAATCACCAAATCTATGTTTCCAACCTGTCGCTTGCACCACGTGATGTAATTTTACACCACAAGGCCAGCGTAAGGTTGAACGGTTTACTTCTGGGCGAAAGCAGATGATTTGTATTTCTTTTTCTCGGCGAAAATCGAGTCTCTTTATATTCACTCTTCGCTAAGTAAAATTGCTGTAGTTAATATTTGGTTGTAGTATAATGTGCTGTTGTTAACGTCACTTTTCTTTCTTTTTAAAATTTTTTAGTAACACTATTAACTTTCAACAACTCAATTTCTCCTAGATTTTTTTCTTCCTCCCAAAGTCTTGTCCATTCCGCTTCGTAGTGAAAATCCTTCTCCTCTATCCACTTCTTAAATTTTCTCACTAGCGTCTCAATATTAATCAGAAAACGGTACTCTACTCACTCTACACCTACTAGGCAGTCTATTACAATAGCATTTATTTACTAAATAATACTGAATATTTAATCCTATAGGAACTCTAATATGGTTTCCAACTTTCGTAGATTAATTTTAATGTACTAGTTTTCCGTACTTATTTATTACTAGTTTTTTCGTTGTTAATTTATCTAGGTAATTTTCATTAGTTTATAGAAATTTAAGTTAGGGTGGAGACATTTATTTATTATACTCGTATTTATGTTTTTACCTATTTTTATTTTCTAAATATTACTATTATTATTATTATAATTATTATTATAATCTTATTATTACTATTATTAATATTATATGGGTGAGGCTATGTTAAAATAAATTTAGGTAAGTTTCAGGTCGGCACAACTAAACGAGTGTAGGGTGTTGTATGTCGCGATCGCAATTTCCACTTCCGTTTGACAAGAACTTTCAAGGCCAGTATTATTGTTTTTATAATACTACTCCGCGAGTGAGTCAAGGCCAAGTTCACATTAATGCAACCACAGCACTTTGCTTGGTAAGCCCGAAGCTTTAGTTTCATTTGTTTAATCAAGCTTTGGTTTAATGAACTTCGAAAGCTAAGGTAGCAACCAGAACACTTCGCATGGAATGGATTGTGGAAGCTGGCATTTAGTAGCGAGCTTCCAAACCCTAGAATCCATAGCGCATGGTGATTGTAGTGGATTGTGGAAGCTAGCTTTCATTAGCAAGCTTCCAAACCATTAAATCGCTTGGTTTGAAATAACCAACGATCAGAATCCACACGCGGAAGAATTAAATTGAGAACGATTTTCTTCCGCGTATTGATTCTGCGAATATTACAATTTTTATATTGCGAAATAATGGAAATTGCGACACGCGCCAACAGCGACCCACTTTGGTTCGGTCGACGGATACGTCGACCAAGCCAAAGTGGAAACAAGAAACAAATTCCAACGAGAGTCTTGCAGTAAAATTCAACCGAAGAAGTCGTTCTTCAGAATCGCGCATCAAGTCGCGATTTAGCTTTTAAGATAGTAGTACTAAAAAGAGTCTTGTTAATTTAATTAATAGTGTAACTAATCATAAGTGTAAATAACAACGAGTGTAGTTATAACAGTAGTGAAATACTGTGAAAAATAATAATAAATATAAATAAAAAAATAGTAAACCAACGACCAGGAGTTTTACTTGCTGTCCAAAGGACAACAGAGATATCTCAAGAGCACCCGTAAGGTAACACAACAAATTGGCGCAGCCGGATTTTTCGAGCCGAGGATCGCTCGAATAAAGGAAAAAGTAAGTAACAATGAAATACGAAAATTAAAAATAAGAGTTAAATATTAATTAAAAATTAAGTGATATAACAAAGATTAGTAGCTTAGGAAAAAGCAGGAAGTGAAAAGGAAAGTTATAAATTAAAAGTTAATTAAAGTTAAAATTAAGAGCAAAAAAAAAATTTTTAAAAAGAAAAAGGAAAATTCGTAAGGAAGTGAAACAATAATTTAGAAATAAAGTTACAAGGAAATTTCAAAAAGTGAAATAATAATGTTAGGAATAATTTGAAATCGAAAATATGGGAGTGACCAATTAAATTAAAATTCAACTTTAAACTAACTTGAATATGGCTGAGTATTGAACAGAACGAAATTCAATTTAAACTAAAAAATTGAAACACAGATAAAACAAAAATTTAAAGTGAAAAATGAAATTATTGAAATGACCAAATAAAACTAAAATTAAAAAGTAGGACAAATAAATGTGGAAAAGACAAAATTAATTAATTAAAGGATTAGAATAATCTAAATTATATTATGTTAAAAATATATTCAATAAAATTTTATATATACTATAATAAATTTTCTAATTGTTCTAAAGCCACTGGCAATAATCTGCCGGCGTCATAACTCAAACAAATAAAAGTCTTCGCTGAAGCCGATGGCATACTTTGCCGGCCAAGCCAAAGATTTTATAAACCAACAAAAATAAAACTAATTAAGTTGTTAATTTATTTAACAACATTTGCATTAATTTTCAGCGTTGGCAGTCGGTTCAAGTTCCGAATGCCAACAAATCAGCATACATCCTGGTGAAAGGTACTGGTTCATGTGCTAGTTATCTTTCGTTAATGCCAGTAATCAACAGCAACGACATAACGTCGCCAACATTACCTAATGACGAATTTTTACGATTTTTTTTAAAATTTTACGATATTGGTTACTGTGAGTAGCAAATTGGCGAAAATCAGATTAGTTTTACTAACTTAAATAAATTTAAGGATTTATTTAACGTGGTAAAATTCAAATGATAAACGCGAATTGTTACAAAAAAAAAAAAAAAAAAAAAAAACAGGAATCCAATTCAATACAAAAACAAAACACGTAGAGTGTATGTTTTCGTTGTATCGTTTTCGAGTGTGTCTTAGGCGTTTGAGTTCAAATTACACACGTTAAACAAAGTTTTAACGGTTAACTTGATTTCAGGGTTCGGAAATGCTCGCTCTTGCTCGCTCTTTTCCGCTCCAGCTCGCTCTTTCAAGCTCCAAAGACCATTTTTTTTCAGGAGCGCGAGCGAGCAGGAGCGGCAAAAAAAAATTTTTCAGGGCTCCTGCTCGCTCCAAAGAGCATTTGTTTTCAGGAGCGCGAGCGAGCAGGAGCCGCAAAAAAAAATTTTCAGGGCTCCTGCTCGCTCCAAAGAGCATTTTTTTCAGGAGCGCGAGCGAGCAGGAGCCGCAAAAAAAAATTTTCAGGGCTCCTGCTCGCTCCAAAGAGCATTTTTTTTCAGGAGCGCGAGCGAGCAGGAGCGGCAAAAAAAAATTTTCAGGGCTCCTGCTCGCTCCAAAGAGCATTTTTTTTCAGGAGCGCGAGCGAGCAGGAGCCGCAAAAAAAAATTTTCAGGGCTCCTGCTCGCTCCAAAGAGCATTTTTTTTCAGGAGCGCGAGCGAGCGAGCAGGAGCTGCAAAAAAGGAGCGCTGAAGCTGAGCTGTTTCTGAGCTGATGGTAGGTAGCAATTGTTTCAATTTAGATTTGAAACAAAAAATAAAAGAAAAATCATACATACCAATAGTATTAATACATTTTTCTTTCTTAATACAAGTCTTTTATATATTGTATATTAACCCCTAATACACTTCGCTCCATTCTAGTTGCAATATCAATTTTCACAGATACCATTTTATTTCGAAGCCTTTTCGATATTATATTTTGAATATGATAACTAGTGGTTTCTATATATTTGATGATATGCTTTGAGTTTAAAGATGTTTTGAATTTTGACTCCAGCGGTGAAATAAGTGGCTTGAAGAACTCTGTATCATCGAATATCCTCAAAGGAATATTCTTCACCGTTACTAAACCCACACAACATTTAATGAATGCATTTTTGTCTTTTTTTATATCTGCAGTGGTTTTGCATATTTTTGCCGGCATTTCACAATCACTGTCACTTATACTATCTTCCTCTGCGAAAATATCAATGTGATGCACTTGCCTCAAATCACGTCTTAAATTAAAAGTTTTTTTCCCGCTTATTATACTTTCACATTTTTTACACACAGACTTGTTATTTTCTGGAGTATAATTGAAATATTTGTTGTTGTGACTTAGTCTTGACATTTTATATATGTAAGTAATATAAAAAATTTTGTAATTGCGGAATACGTTTATTCAAATCAATGACAGAACCAATAATGACCATAGTTACGAAAATGTGTCATTTAAATATTAAATTGTCATTGTTTTCTGATCCAAGCAGAAAAATTTGCCAAAGGGTTATTTCATATGTAAATAGAAAAATATACTTACAATTTGAGCCTGGGATGGAATTCTCCATGCAAAGGAATATGCATGTGCATGCGTTTCAAATTTGCATTTTTTAGATGGGTTTTTTTGACAAACAACGCGTTAGGTAAAAAAATCATGATTAGGTTGACCTGCCAATTGTAAATGGTACTTCGCTGATAAAAGTACCTGTGTGTATGTGTTATATGCGTAAAGTATACATACATATATACTTTTGTACATATATTGTATTATTAAGTACCTGTCTATTCGTAGAAACGGTAGCTACATCCACATGAAAAACGAAGACAATAAACAGCAATAAAACCATTACCTCTTTTTAGCGATTCTTTGAAATTTGGCAATTTGGACCTAATTCTTCACCAGAACTTATAAAAAAATGTTCTTGGTAAAAAATAAGAAATATTTTGACAAAGTTGACAAAGTTTTTTTATTGCCTTTGACTTGTTTCAAATATAAATTGAAACAATTGCTACCTACCATCAGCTCAGAAACAGCTCAGCTTCAGCGCTCCTTTTTTGCAGCTCCTGCTCGCTCGCTCGCGCTCCTGAAAAAAAATGCTCTTTGGAGCGAGCAGGAGCCCTGAAAATTTTTTTTTGCGGCTCCTGCTCGCTCGCGCTCCTGAAAAAAAATGCTCTTTGGAGCGAGCAGGAGCCCTGAAAAATTTTTTTTTGCCGCTCCTGCTCGCTCGCGCTCCTGAAAAAAAAATGCTCTTTGGAGCGAGGAGGAGCCCTGAAAAATTTTTTTTGCGGCTCCTGCTCGCTCGCGCTCCTGAAAAAAAATGCTCTTTGGAGCGAGCAGGAGCCCTGAAAAATTTTTTTTGCGGCTCCTGCTCGCTCGCGCTCTTGAAAAAAAATGCTCTTTGGAGCGAGCAGGAGCCCTGAAATTTTTTTTTTGTCGCTCCTGCTCGCGAGTGCGAGCGAGCAAGAGCGAGCAATTCCGAACCCTGCTTGATTTCGAAGCCGCACATTTTGCGGGTGTGTCTTAGACTTTTGTCCTCAAATTTGTATTTGATTTCAAAGTCGCACAGTTTAATTTGTTTAATCGGTAATTAATTTCATCAGTTCATCGGAAATTTTTGAAAGTTTGAATTTTTTTTTTGGGTTATTTAAAAAAAAACTATTATTAGAAGTTAAACGTTTAAAGTATGCCGCTTAGAGACTTCATATTGGTTGGAGAATCAAAGCAAAGTTAGATTCGTTGTTTCAAATAACAAGCAATTATAATTGCTTGCTGATGAAAACAAATAAGGATAGCAAGCAATTAACAAAAAATAACTCGAACGAGCTCACTAGGTTAATCGTCCGAATACGAGATTGCAAACGTTGCAGTTTTGCTTACCGCTTAAAAATAGAGGCAGGTCGTTGATTCCTTCCTTGTGAGGTCTTGAATTACCTCAACAACGAAAATTGTGACGCTTCGTCTCTGCTTGAAAGAAAGCAGAACAGCGAAGTCACGAAAATTTTGACGCTTCGTCTCTGCTTGAAACAAAGCAGCAGCGGACGTCGGCGTACAGAAAAATAAACAGATGTACAGCGAATGTTTACTGCACGCTCGGTAAACGAATCGAGCTAGAATTTTAAGCCGTTAAAGAAGTTGAATCTACATAAGAAAAATTTTAATTGTAAACCCAACGCTTGAAAAGAAATTTAACTTCACAACATTAGGGAAAATTTATGTATACTATTACATAGGTTAATTGTAAAAATTCGGAAAAATAAAACCCCATTAAACTATATGACGTTCGTTTAATTAATGGCCGAGTCGTTGCAGGAGCAAGCGTATATAGAATTAGAGAGAACCCATAAGGATCTAAAACGCCAGTTGGGGGAGTTTATAATTAAATATTGGGCAATTTTAAAAGGGACTGTAGGCAACAAAGAGAACTTAGAGTTGATAAAGTCTAGAGTAGGGGAGCTAGGAGACCTTACAAGTGTAGAAAGAGCAGACGCGATAGTAGAGGAATTGCTCATATACCTAAACCAGATAATACAGAATAAGACAGAAGATTCCAAGACATGGGAATCAGAATTTAATGCACTGAGGAATAGGTACGATAGTTATTTAGTTGATAAAGTGTTTCAGGAAGATATACTTAAGAAACTAGAGTGTGAGAACGAACAGCTAAGGAAATTGTTGAAGAAAAAGGGGATAACCGAGGAAACGTTGAATAGAACCTTAGACCAGGGATTTACACAGAAATCAAGAGAAGACTGTAGCTCTTTAGAGGAAGCAAATAGACGTATACAAGAGTTAAAAGAGCAGAATAGACTTCTAAGACAGGAAATGTCGCTAGATCTCAATCAGTCACTCTTCCATAAGGGACCAGCTCAAGCGGAAGGTAGTCCGATGGACGGCAACTCAAACTCTCTCCAACAAAATACGGCAACAATAGATCAAACCAGGATGGGTATATCAGAAATAGCCAAGATAGTAAGCAGTATCGTTCCACTGTTTTCAGGGACGCAATCACCAGATTTGAAAGGTGAAGTGTATAAGTTTATACAGGCGTGTGAGTTAGCAACAAGTGAAGCAACTACAGCTAACAAATCAATATACATAGAATGTATAAAACAAAGACTCTACGGAGACGCTTACGACCTAGTAGGCTCAAAACGGTTCAACAATCCGGAAGAATTATACCTGGTGATACGAAGGGCATACTTACCAACAGTTTCATTAGACGTCACGTTAGCAGAACTTCAAAATTGTAGCCAGCTGTACAATGAGGACATTCGACAATTTGCAAGACGACTCAACACGAAAAAGGCACAAGTACTACAAGTGATAAAGGATACATACAGGGGAGAAGGTGACAGTGCACTTATATCCATGGTAACGACGTCGGCAAATAAGGCGTTTAGAACAGGGTTAACAGATGCAATCTTACGAATTCACATGCTAAGTATTACAGGGAAAAGTTTAGAGGAAATGGTGGAGATAGCAGTGAACACGCTCGTGGAAATACAAAAAAGTAATTCCATTCATCAACCAACAATTACACCAATAATTAATATGAATACGGTTGAACCTTATATAAGACCTTCTGTAAATTATCGCGTGGATTACCCAAGACCAGAAGAAAGGCGGAACGTCTCGAGAGCACCACAGGAGAAAATAATTTGTTCATTTTGTAATAAACGCGGGCATACGAGAGAAAAATGTTTAACTAGGGAAAACACACCGTATTGCCAAAAATGTCTAACATATGGTCACGAGACAAACTGGAGGTGTAATACCAATGACTACAACAGCAGTGGAGCGAACAACAAGAATCAGAGGCCGACCAACCAAAGTCGAGGAAACCAACAATGGAATCGACCTCATCAAAATTGGCAATCGAACCAAGGCCAGCAAACATGGAACCCAAATCAAGTACAGCAAACCTTGCAACCTAATCAAATGCAAAAAAACCCCGGAAATCCAAAACCGAATCCGTTTAAGGGGGTTCAAGGAAACCAGAGCACTATAAACACGCCGAACGGCAAGAATCAAACAATATGTAATTGGTGTAACAGACCAGGACACATAAAAGCAAATTGTACAGCTAAAAGAAGTTGGGAAACTCTTCAGAATAATCAGCAGGGAAACCGGCAAGGGCCCAGACAAGGCCAGTAATCTGGGAACCCAACAAAAATAGAAATTTAAGGCCAAATGAAGTAGTAATAGTAAGTCCAACATCAGAAGAGATCGTGGATACGTTACCGACTTCAAATATATTAGAAGCTAATAAAGCTAAAAATATGGGGTACGAATTGACTAATAAAATAAAAATTATCAAAAATAATGATAAAGTAAATGCTTTAAATGAACCGGTCGGTAACATAACAAATAAAGCAAAGAAAATAATAGAAATGGGAGCAGAGTTTTTAATAATCATCTTGCTAATTATACAGTTAGCATGTACATCGATTGTAAAAACAATGTTTCTCAAGTTTCAACATTATAAAGCAAGGAGCATTAGTCTTAATATAGCAGAATATATTACAGATATAAAAGCACTTGCAAGTAAAATGAAATCAGAGGTATTAGCGAAATTTAAACATTTCAGCTCAAATATACAGAACCAGGACATGAAAACAATATGTTCGTGGTTAACGTATAATTTAAATAATAATTATAAAAACACTATAAAGGAAGTATCTAACTAGGAATCAGCCACGTTAAGTGATGTGTTCATTGAACTGCCTTGTGTAGAGGCGAGAAATGGAAAACTCATTTTACTGGTGGATACAGGAGCAGATACAAGCCTAGTAAAGGAATGCGCATTAAAAGAAAATGCCATTATAAATAAAAAGGTTAAAAGGGAATTAAGTGGAGCATTTGGAGGCTGTATAACCACGATAGGGTCCACCAGCATATGCCATGATGAGGTACATCCCTTACGTTTAACGCTACACGTAGTGTCACTTAAACAAGGGGTACCGGCGGACGGCATACTGGGTAGAGACAACATGTGGAACAGATCCATTATAAACGCGCTCAATAAAAAGTTAACCCTATTTAATGAAAATAAAGAATTTATAGTTAAATTGCCACTGAAAGGCATCCAAAATATAAAAGAACAAAGAAACCAAAATAACATAACAATTGAAGCAAGAACGGTTAGAATAACGCCGTTAAAAATTAAAACTAAAGTTATGACTGTGGTAGTTCATAAACAAGAGATTGCACCAGGAGTGTACATGGGAGAAACACTAGCAAATGTGGAAAACAAAGAGGTCAAGGTACCAATCCTAAATTCAACGGCAAAAGATTTCATTCTTAGTGACAACTTTGTACCGAAATTTAGCGATTTCCACAAATACAAGCTAAGTGATGTTTCGGGCAATCAATGGACTACCATCAACAGTATAAATAATGCAGACATAGCGCAACGCATTAATAGTTTAATGAAAGATTTAGATTTGGATCCTTCCTTAAACAGAGAGGAAAAAGAATCCATAACGAAACTATGTGCGAAATACCATGATATTTTTCTTTTAGAGGGTGACCCATTGACATACACCCCGGTACTAACGCATAAAATTCCAATAAAGGTGGATCAGCCACCAATTAACCAAAAACAGTACCGAATTCCTCAAACACATAGGGAAGAAATGAATAAACAAATTCATAAATTACTAGAAGAGGATGTAATATCCCCAAGTGTCTCTCCCTGGAACTCACCACTACTTCTAGTTCCAAAGAAGAGTGGAAAAGATGGAGAAAAGAAATGGCGTTTAGTAATAGATTACAGAAAAGTAAACGAAGCGACAATTAAACAAGTTTTTCCACTGCCTAGGATAGATGAGATTTTGGATCAGTTAGGCAGTAGTAGATATTTTTCGACGTTAGACTTGGCAAGTGGGTACCACCAAGTCCTAATGGATAATACAGACAAGGAAAAGACCGCATTTAGTTCGGCTTTAGGACATTTCGAGTTCAACCGAATGCCTTTCGGGTTAACCGGCGCCCCAGCGACGTTTCAACGTCTTATGAATCATATTCTGACAGGACTTCAGGGTATAGATTGTTTTGTCTATTTAGACGACATAGTTGTATATGCAACAAACCTGGGACAGCATGAAGAAAGGTTAACTAAGGTATTCGAGGTAATTAGAGAAAATAACTTAAAATTAAACATTAGCAAGTGCCAATTCCTACGACGAGAAGTCGTATATTTAGGGCACAAGTGTTCAGAACATGGAGCACTTCCAGACCCTAGCAAGGTGGAGTGCGTTAAAAACATTCCGCCTCCTAAAAATAAAAAGGAAGTACAAGCCTTCCTAGGCCTTGTTAATTATTATAGAAAATTTATACCGGGAACAGCAAAAATAGCACTTCCCATTAACAAATTGTTAAGAAAAGACGCTAAGTTTGTCTGGACGGAAGGCTGTCAGAGAGCGTTTGAACAATTAAAAGAATCGGTTATGTCACCACCTGTGTTAGCATACCCAGATTTTTCAAAAGAATTTCTTTTAACTACCGACGCAAGTAATGAAGCGTTAGGCGCGGTCCTTTCTCAAGGTAACGTAGGCGAGGATAGACCAATAGCTTTCGCTAGCCGAGCGCTAAGCGACACAGAACAAAGGTATTCCACAATAGAAAAGGAATTTTTAGCAATAGTCTGGGCGACAAAAAATTTCAGGGCATATCTCTTAGGCAGACATTTTAAAATATTTACTGACCACCAACCGTTAAAGGGAATAGCGAATTTGAAGGATCAAACTTCTAGACTGGCAAGATTCAGACACAAGTTGTCAGAGTATGATTTCGAAATCATATATAAGCCAGGCGAGAAAAATTTGAACGCAGACGCGTTAAGTAGAACTCCTCAAAACCGCAATGTAGTAACAGCAGTCCAGACCCGCTCTAGAACCAAAGAAATGGAAATGAAGAACCAAGGAAATAGCGAAAATTCAAGAACAAGTCCGACGCCTGTAGAACCTAACACTTCAGGCATACCTCAAAAAGAAAACACCATTTTATTAGAAAATCCAAGACAAATAGAGACCGTCATCAAAGATTTTCATAATACACCATTAGGAGGTCACCAGGGAGCAGTGAAAACTTACCTGCGAATCAGGTAACAATATAGGTGGCCAGGGATGCAAAGGCAGATAAAAGATTATGTAAAAAATTGTCCTAAATGTCAAGCGAACAAAAGTTCGAAATTAACAAAAATGCCCATGGTGCTGACAGATACACCAATGAGGCCATTTGATAAAGTCTACATGGACATAGTTGGTATTCTACCAGAAACTGTGTCTGGCAATAAGTACATCTTAACGTTTCAAGATGACTTTTCGAAATTTATGGCATGTACAGCTATCCCGGATGCGGAAGCAAGTACTGTCGCCAGAGCTTTTTATGACGAATTAATTACGCGTTACGGGATTCCGCGAATTTTAATTACAGATAACGGAACAAATTTCATTTCAAAATTGTTCTCGGATACATGCAAATTGTTAGGCATTAAAAAATTGCATATAACGCCATATCATCCACAAGCTAATGGCTCACTAGAAAGAAGCCACAGACCTTTAGCGGAATATTTAAGGAGTTTTGCTAAAGAAGACGGGTCGAATTGGGATCAATGGTTAACTGCAGCGATGCATGTTCATAACCACACACCCCACATTACGACTAAGCAAACACCTTTCCGCACTTTATTCGGATTCGATACGGAGATGCCGACTAACTTAAAAAGGAAGTGTAGTCCGGTGTATAATGCCGAAGATCCGAAAAAGTTTTGAAATTCCAAGTTCAAAGAGCTCACGAAATAGTGAGGAAAAATCAGGAAATGGCTAAAAGGGTAGCCAAAAATCATTATGATAATAAGTTAAATTTAGTAGAATTTAAAGTAGGAGATAAGGTATTAATTAAGAATCAGACTAGGAAAAATAAATTTTCGCCAATATGGGTAGGACCATATAAGGTAGTAGGGATCAAAAGTCAGATTACTACAGTTTTAAATATTAAGGGAAGGGAAAAACCTTTCCACAATAACTTACTCAAGTTATATAATAGCAATTAAGAGGGAAATAGAATAGAATCACTTAAAATAAGAAAATAGGTTTAGGGGGAAATTAAATTAAGTAGTCATAGAATAAAGTAAAATTAAAGTAATCACAATACGCTTAGGATTAGGATAGAATAAATATATATAAAATAGGATTGATAGAATTTAGTATGGGATAGTAGGAAACTAACATTTTTAATTTTACTACTAATAATTTTAATTTAACTTCAGTCTTAAGGCTGAATAACGAATGAAATATTGAAAAATTCAACAAGAAAGTAAATAGAAGATCAGAATAGCGGTTCAGTAAGCAACAACTTGCTTATTTAAGCGTAAAATATAAGAAAAAGAAAACTTATAGTAAAAGAAATAAAAATATAGTAAAATAAATTCGTAATTAATATCGAAGTCATTTTTTTTTGTAAAATTTTGAAATTGAACCCTTGGTATTCATTTTTAATTGATAATATACGGTATATGTAAACTAGCTGTTTCGTTAAATAGACAGCCATATCTATTGTATTTGCAATTATTTTAGAAATAAATGCACATGAAATCTATGCATAAAGACGTAGTTTATGCATAACCACAATTTAAAAATTATATCTGCACCTAAATGCGGACATAGAAATAAAAGATAAATAAATATAAGACAGAAAATAATCGCCTCAAATCTTGCGAAGTATTCTTCTAATCCCAAATATTAATAATGAATAAGTATAATTATAATAATAAATAAATAAAATCTTCTTAAACATATAAAATAAAATTATTACAAAATATGTAATGTAATGTACGGTCCTATAAAATGTAGTTCATTAATGTTCCATGTAAAATAGTAACGACACCGCGTTAATAACAAATAAAGCAAAATTTAAGAATTGAGCGATTAACGCAAGCAATGCAACAAAGCAGAGCAACTGAACACGAGCAGAATGCAGTGTCAGTTTTAAAAACAGCTAATGGAAAAAACAAAAGGTAGAAAAGAAAAATAAAAACACCAAAGGTGAACAACTTCAAAATAGGCAAAACAAAGAGGAAAAAAAATATAGATCAAAGAAATAAGAGAAGAAAAAAATATTTAAGAAAATTAAATAATAAAAATAAGAAAAAAATATTAAACAACGCATGTTATATCAACACTATATATCCTTCTTATACATAGAACAAAGAAACTATTAATAAAAACTAATAATAAAACTAACAATGAAAAGAAATAAGGAAATTTAAAATAAAATAAAGAATATCATTATAATAACGCTAGAAATAAAAATAGATATATATCGTACACGTTAAAGTAAAAGGAAATATATCTAAATACTTGTACGAAATTTTTAAATACATTCGAAGTTAAAATTTATAGTGAATAAACTAACGAATTATATTCAACTAGAATAGAATCGAATAGAATACAATAAATATTGTAGGGATTAATACTTGTTTTGAATTAAACAAAATATTTCTAATTGATAAAATTTAATTTAAAATTAACTAATTAATTAAATAAACTTAAAGTTATATACGAATAAAGTTTTAATTCTTTTTAAATAAGAACAATTGTAGTTAGAAAACAAAAAAAAAAAAAAAAAAAAAAAATATATTGTAAGGAAAAATTGAAATATATAACATTGATAATAAGCTAAGTTAAGTTAAGGGTGATAACAAAGAAGACAGCATGCAGAGAAGCTGACCTAAAGGCCGATGTACACCCACGAGAGCAGCAGAAGACACTCATATCCTATCAACACTTGACAACAGGGCGACAATTAGCGCCCAGCCAAATAGAAGGGGGAAGGGTAGCTGGAACAGCTGATCAGCGTAGCGACAGCAACCATCGCAACCAAAGATGGAATAGTCGCAACAATCAAATGCATCAACGCAACGATGCAACAACAGTCGACAAAACGCGAAACTACCTTCAAAGATATCCGACAACAACAACATTTGAACATCAATGCGATCGAGGCGGTGACAAATACACAGTACCTTGAGGTCACGTGGAGACCAAAATCAAAAATAGAGATCTAATCCATCTGCAGCAGCTAACTACAAACCAGTGGCTGCGCAAATGCGAAATCCTCGGGAATCATGATGGCGGCCTAGCAGCTTAACTTCAAGCGAAAGTTATGTTAAGCGTAAGGGATAGCATCACAACGTCGCGGCGATGAAGCAGCTAGTAGACAACGACTAATGCGGTCACAATTAAATTTACACCAGTCATTCACAGTTCGCCAGTTAAATTTATGATACATTACTCCGTGGCACAAATCACACTCGACAACATTACCTCAAGAGATAACGATTTAAACGCATCACCAACCAACGCATGATCTTGGTAACATCTCAACCATCAACTACCGTGAAGCGAAAACCAATTGATCCCAATTGCGGGACAACGATACTACCGGTAACGAACATCTGCATCTGATCATCAAGCCTAGCACCTACCACGTCAGCTACCCCGCAGCAACATTCCCACAACACATCGAGAAGAAGACATCGAGACAACGGGGTGTACATTAACAACCGAAACTATCACCAACGAACAACAGAATATTATCAGCAGAACAACGGGAATTAAGGTCGAAAATTAACAACGACCGTTCCACGTATAGTCCCTACAACACAGCAACCAATACCCAGCAGCAGCATTCCCCACAAGAAATCCAGAAGAAGACGTTTATACAGCGGTGTGTACATCAACGGCAACATCGAAAGCATCAGCAACGCGTACATCAGCTTCAAGGTGTACATCAACATCAAAATCATCCCCAACCTACACACAGATGACACCGAAGAAAGGCAGTCACCAGTTTTATTGAATTATTATTGTAATAAGTTTTATTTTAATTATTGGTAATAATTAATTGTATTGTAATGATCACCTGAATTACATAAAAGAACAAAACGCAACATACATAAGTAGACACTAAGTGCAACCATAATAAACACACGCCCACCCCAATTCCACAGACCATAAATGTACAAGAAAAATTTAATATCGTTTTGCACGATACTAAATTTTTCTTCCCCGAGGGTGGAGGGATGTTGTATGTCGCGATCGCAATTTCCACTTCCGTTTGACAAGAACTTTCAAGGCCAGTATTATTGTTTTTATAATACTACTCCGCGAGTGAGTCAAGGCCAAGTTCACATTAATGCAACCACAGCACTTTGCTTGGTAAGCCCGAAGCTTTAGTTTCATTTGTTTAATCAAGCTTTGGTTTAATGAACTTCGAAAGCTAAGGTAGCAACCAGAACACTTCGCATGGAATGGATTGTGGAAGCTGGCATTTAGTAGCGAGCTTCCAAACCCTAGAATCCATAGCGCATGGTGATTGTAGTGGATTGTGGAAGCTAGCTTTCATTAGCAAGCTTCCAAACCATTAAATCGCTTGGTTTGAAATAACCAACGATCAGAATCCACACGCGGAAGAATTAAATTGAGAACGATTTTCTTCCGCGTATTGATTCTGCGAATATTACAATTTTTATATTGCGAAATAATGGAAATTGACACGCGCCAACAGCGACCCACTTTGGTTCGGTCGACGGGTACGTCGACCAAGCCAAAGTGGAAACAAGAAACAAATTCCAACGAGAGTCTTGCAGTAAAATTCAACCGAAGAAGTCGTTCTTCAGAATCGCGCATCAAGTCGCGATTTAGCTTTTAAGATAGTAGCACTAAAAAGAGTCTTGTTAATTTAATTAATAGTGTAACTAATCATAAGTGTAAATAACAACGAGTGTAGTTATAACAGTAGTGAAATACTGTGAAAAATAATAATAAATATAAATCAAAAAATAGTAAACCAACGACCAGGAGTTTTACTTGCTGTCCAAAGGACAACAGAGATATCTCAAGAGCACCCGTAAGGTAACACAACAAGGGTGTCTTGTCTCTTTATTTGGTTGAGGTGAATATGTAGGTAAATTTATTTATTATAGTATCGTATAAAGTACATAGTATAAGGTTGCCACCAGTTGTAACAAAGGTAATTTGCCACGCAGCAATTACCTATGGGTTGGATATTATTTCAAGGGTAAACCATGTCATAAAACAGACGTCACAAGTTTGAACCATGTGTTACACGCAGGCCCTGTTCTACAAGCGTACTTAACATTTTTAATGCTAAGAATGCGCTTTTTTCAGTATGTTTTTAGCGGT
This sequence comes from Myopa tessellatipennis, assembly GCA_943737955.2. Classification (NCBI taxonomy): domain Eukaryota; kingdom Metazoa; phylum Arthropoda; class Insecta; order Diptera; family Conopidae; genus Myopa; species Myopa tessellatipennis. Next base: position 38,628,572 of record OX031315.1, on the reverse strand, counting down.
GACATTCAGAAAATGTACCGCCAGATCATCGTCGACCCGAAACATACCCCCTACCAACGAATTCTATTCCGAGATTCGAATAGCTCCCAAGTTAGGGACTATGAGTTAGAAACGGTAACATTTGGCGTGAACTGCGCCCACTTTTTAGCGATACGCGCGCTTCTTCAGCTAGCAGACGTTACACACCAACAGTTTCCGCTTGCGGCCCACATCCTGCGACATTCGATGAACGTTGATGACGTTTTGGCTGGATCTCACAACCTTGCCACGGCCACTCAAATGCGCGACGAATTGTCAGAGGCGTTGAATACGGCAGGCTTCTCGCTTCGGAAATGGACAGCCAACGACAAACACATTTTGGACGACTTGCCTGGATCCCATTTGCTCAACGCCGAGTTCTTGAAGGTCGAGGACAACAGCACGGCAAAAATGCTTGGTATTCGTTGGAATGCCACCAGCGATGACTTCTACTTCGACACACAGGCGATCGACATACAGCCAACGTACACCAAACGAGAAGTGCTGTCTCTCATCGCGAAGCTGTTCGATCCAGCCGGTTGGTTGGCACCTATCATCGTTGCTGCGAAAATGCTAATCCAACAAGTCTGGCTAGACAAGATTGACTGGGATAATCAACCCGATTCCCGCCCTGACGCAGCAAACATGGTTGAGTTTCCTTCGAAATTACCACCATATCGCCACGATCCGAACTCCCAGGTGGATTCGGTTCACCCCCGACTGCACAGTGGATCTTCACGCCTTTTCGGACGCTTCCGAAAAAGCTTACGCCGGAGTCATCTACGCCCGCGTCCAAATCGGCGACACAGTTCATGTATCGCTACTGTACTCCAAAACGCGCGTAGCGCGCATTAAAACCATATCGCTGCCTAGACTCGAACTCTGCGGAGCTACCCTCGTCGCAGACATGCTCGACGCCCTAGTACCCAATCTGCACTATCGTCCCGAGAATGTTGTCTGTTGGACAGACTCGACGATTGTTCTTGCTTGGCTTAAGAAAACCCCTTGCTTCTGGGCCATCTTTGTGGCGAATCGCATTGCCAAAATCATTGAAAGAGCGCCCCACACTCAATGGTTTCACGTGGATTCGCACGACAATCCAGCTGACTTAGCTAGCCGCGGTGCCACGCCCCACGAATTAGCTGAGAGCACCCTTTGGTGGAATAGTCCACCCTTGGCTCCTCCACGACAAGGATCGTTGGCCCGAGCTGCGAACAGCTTCGGAGTTTGCTACCGCACTGCAAGAGAAGCCGGTAAAGGCTCTTCACATTTACTTCCGACCAGACGAAGACCCGCTTAGCAGGTTTTCCTCTCTTCCGAGAGCCCTACGCGTGTTCTCATATGTACAGCGGTTTCTAGATCACACACGCCGTCGTCAGAACCGGCTATATGCCACTTTGCGACTCTCAGCGACAGAGATTCGAGACACCAAATGCCGTCTCACATTTCGCGCTCGAAGGCAAGCGACCCGTGAGCCCTAAAAGTTGTTTACTCTCACTCAATCCCTTTATTCATGAAGAAAATACGATGCGCCTTGGCGGGCGGCTGTCTTCATGCCCGAATTTACCATTCGATGAACGCCACCCAATAATTTTGCCGTACGACTGTCAGTTGTCTCGGTTACTCGTTCTTTTTATTCATCAGATCTCGCTTCACGATGGTAACCAGCTGATACTCCGATTGCTCAGGACCCAACACTGGATTCCGCGAGTAAAAAACCTCATCAAGACAACGATCCACCGCTGTAAGCCGTGCATCGTGCATCGGAAGCAGCAAAGAACACAGATTATGGCGGCATTGCCAGAGGAACGCACGACTTTCTCCCGCCCCTTTGCTAACACCGGTGTCGACTTTGCGGGCCCTTTCGACATAAAGAATTACACCGGCCGGGCGTGCTTAATAACGAAAGGCTACACGTGTATCTTTGCCTGTTTTGCGACCAAAGCAATTCATTTAGAGGCTGTCAGTGATCTGACCACGGCCGCTTTCCTTGCGGCCTTCTCACGTTTTGCAGCGCGCCGAGGCTGCCCCGCAATGGTGTATTCCGATAACGGCACAAACTTCGTCGGCGCCTCAAAAGAGCTCAAACAAGAATTTAAGCAATTCCTTGTTCGAACCCGCGATCTCATCGAGACCTATCATTCGCACCAGAATGTTGAATGGCACTTCATCCCCCCGGTGCTCATCATATGGGAGGACTCTGGGAGGCCGGTGTTAAAAGCCTGAAAACGCACCTGCGCAAAGTCGCCCCAACGTCCAAGTTTACATTCGAAGAGTTCTCAACTCTCTTGAGCAAAATTGAAGCGTGCCTCAATTCTCGCCCGCTTCATCCTCAATCGGAGGATCCCGACGTAATGGAGGCAATAACTCCTGGCCACTTCCTAGTAGGCGGCCCTCTGCTCGCTCCGGCCGAGCCTGAAACCCTCGACAATCCGCTCTCCATTCTTAACCGATGGAGACGTGTCCAGGCCCTTGCCCAGCATTTCTGTCACCGGTGGAAAACGGAATATTTGCAAGAGCTTGCGCGTCGCACCAAGTGGAAGACTCCGCAACTCAATCTACAGCCCAACGTCCTGGTTGTCGTCCGTGACGACAACCTTCCTTCCACGTCCTGGCGGCTGGGCCGCATCATCAAGGTGTATAAGGGACAGGACGCACGAGTCCGCGTGGCCGATGTCCGAACGGCTAACGGCCAACTCACGCGTTCAATTTCTAAATTAGTATCCTTATCGTACATGTCTCGAGTTGTTATTAATACCTTTTTTCTCCACAGATCCAAGATGAAACGCGTTCGCCGCCGTGGCGCCCTTTACCGGCTGGGCCGTATGCTGGCTCCGCCAGCCGCCGTGCAAACGGCGCCCCCTACGCCAAATCCCGGCCCCGAGATGCCGCCATGCGAGGAGCACCAACCCGAACACGACGACGTGCTCAGCCTGAGTGCGTCCTACCAGTATGAGGAAGGCAACGTTGCTCCGCCGGGCTCCCTCGGGCCGCCAGCGAGCGAGACGCGATGCTCACCCGAGCCCCATTACGCTGAGGCTCCACCATCACCCAGGGCGGGTGTAGGAGCAGCATGGGCACGTGTCCGGCTCCAGTGGCTCGCAGTGCCACCGAACGCAGCCATGGGGCAGCGACGCTCGCCTCCCATCGACCAAGGCAATGGTTACCCCCGGGAGCCGCGCGATCGTCTCCGTCGCTCCCGCCCATCACGCCGCAGAGGATGCTGCCCGCTCTGCCGTGGAGCGCATCCGATCCGGCAGTGCGGCCTATTCCTCGACCTGTCCGTCGAGGCCCGGTGGAGGACGCTCGCAGGACGCCACGTATGCGTCAACTGTTTGGCATGCTCGCACACCACACCCCGCTGCACCAACACACGCCGCTGCACGGACTGCGGCGAGGCCCCTCACAGCACCCTTCACCATTAGGAGCCCGATCCACCCCAGGGCTGAGGGTCGGGGAGCTTTGCAGTCCTGCAAGGCGGGCGGGATGTTTACGCCAAAGCAAACCGCTCCTGATCGTCCGAAGCCGTGTCCTCTCAGAGCGCGGACTTCGGCCGCTCAGGAGAGGCAAGCTTAAAAGCTTGACTGCGAGCTCTTCGGCTCCAGCCTTGGTGGGCGGAGTCGATCCGGCACTCTATCGCCAACCGTGAAACACGCAGCGCGCAAATCATGTGTCTTATCATTATTTAAACAACTTAACTAATTCTTTATTCAACCCGAAATTCAGTTTATATTCAATATCTTTCATTAAATGTAACTAAGATTAAGTGAAAATAAATAGTGCTAAAACCAATTGAAGACTTTACATTTAAAGAGAACCTTGTACGCTAACATTGTTCTTACCGAAAACGAACCGCTTAAACCGAATGTACATAACTTGGAGATATTGCCTGAAGCCTATACTATCTATCGTAAAGACCGTGACCCATCTCTAACACATCTGTAACACCAGAGGTGGAGGTGTTCTGATTGCGGTTGACTCTACCTACTTTTCGCGTGAGGAAGTAATTAACTGCGATAAGGAAATAGACTTCTGCAGTGTATACGTGAAGATTGGCTCTTTAAATATCTTTGTTACATGTTCCTACATCCCACCTAATTCTCCTTACAATTTGTATATCAAGCACATCGGCTGCATAAGTAAAGTGGCTGATAAACTTGGACCTACCGACCATCTCTTAGTGCTGGGCGATTTCAACCTGCCTCATGTTATTGGGAAAAATGTGATGACTCCTTGATTCTATTACCGGCTTCTGGAATGACATTTTATCTAGAGGTCTGTACCAAATAATTATGGTCGTTGGTTAGACTATTATATTTTTCATATTTTTGAGTTATTGAAGACGGCGCCTTTAGTACTACCAGAAGATATTTATCACCCTACGTTGAAATTAACAGTTTCACAGCAGCCAGAACCTTCTCCTAGATCCAATAAATGCAGTCCCGCTATGAGGAGGGATTTTTGTTTCCGTAAAGCCAATTTCGTGATTATGAAGGCTTACCTACAAAACATTAATTGGAGATATATCTATTAGGGTAAATTTGTCCACAGAGATTTTGGATGCCGCAATCTACTCATTTAATGTCACCCTTCTGAATTGCTTTAAATATTCAGTATCGTTACGAAAATTATCGAGTTCTATTGTACCGACTTGGTATACACTTGTGTGTCGGAAATTAAGGACTTTGAAATCTAAGCATTAGAAATTGTATTGTTCAAATTGTATTGGCGTTCACCTGCAAGTTTTGCTTCGTATGTAACTACGAGATGTAAATATCAGAAACAATGCAAGGAAGCTTATGCCAATTATTTGATAAGAATTAAACGCAATTTGAATTCTTATCCAAAGTCATTTTGGTAATTTGTGAATATGAAAAGAAAGATCTCTATGTATCCGTAGGTTATGAAGCTTGACCATCGTGAATCTGATGATTCTGGAACTGAATATGTTTGCTAACTTCTTTGAATATACATATATCCGTAAATTGTAGTTTATTAGAATACCTATTTCCCATTTCTTCGGGATGTATAAGTCTGCCAATAATTATGTAAATATTGCTCTAAATGCTTTGAAAACTTGAAAGTGTAACTATAATCTGGGACCTGATGGATTACCAGCATGCGTTCTTAAATACTGTGCATAGGAACTAGAGCTGCCTATCACATCATTATTCGAGCTTTCCTTACGATCTGACGATGCGCTACCGAAATTATTTGAGTGGATAATAGCCGAACAAATATCACGGAGTATACATGCTTCAGTTTCTCCAGCACAACACGGTTTTTGCAGGGGTAAATCAACTACAACAAATTTACTCGAATTCGTGTCGATGATCATGAAAAACTTCAAATCTTCTATGCAAACAAACAATATCTACACAGACATCAGCAAAGCTTTTAATTTTGTTAATCATCAGCTATTTATTTGGCTTTCCTAAACCCCTTCTAAATTGGTTACTCTCTTATCTCAGCAATCGGACTCAGATGATGGTGTTTAATAATACAACATCAAATGACATTCCTCTTCCTTTAGGTGTACCTCAAGGGAGCCATTTGGGACCACTGTTATTCCTGGTTTTCATTAAAGATCTACCATTAGCTATTATGAATGGGAATGTATTAATGTTTGCGGACGACGTGAAACTCTTTCTGTTATATAATAATAAAATTGGCGCCAGTCTTCAACAGTCGGAATTGGATTCCCTAACCGTATGGTGTAACATCAACTGCATGGACCTCAGCCTAACGAAATGCAAAGAAATAACTTTTTCCCGTTGTCATAGTCTTTTTTTCTTTAATTACACTATTTGTGGAAAGAATTTGGAACGAGTTGAATTTGTAGATGATCTAGGAGTTCGAAAATTACGTTTCAATAGTCACATTATGCCTTGAACACATAGAAAATCGCACGACGAATATTTCGGTTGCTGCTGTATACAAGGTATGAATTGCAATAAAAAATCAGCTTTTTGAATAAAAAATAACAAGTAATTTATAAATAGGCTTACAAGATGAAATGCCGCAGGAGATGGATGGTAAGGAGATGGAGACGGTTAATTTGAGCAGTGACTAATTAAGGTTTTATTTTACATGCACACAACAATTGGAATTAAATGACGAAGAACACTTTTTCAAAGCGACCAGAATGAACTCGGCCAACTTTAACGCGCTCCTGGAATTGTTGCGACACGGATTTCTACGGTTCTCCAACAGAAAGGCAATAATTCCCGAAATACGCCTTTCGATTACTATTTTGTAAGTATTTTATATTGTTATTTTTTATTTTCGCAGAGCTTTAAATTATTGACAAACTTTAGGTTCTTGGCGCAAGGATGCAATGTTCAAATGCTAGCATGGGCTCATAAAATAGGTATTTCGACGGTGCGAAAAATTATTTATGAAACTTGCCAAGTTATCTGGGAAGAGTTACATGAGGTGTGCATGGCTCCGCCGGCCCTAACTGATTCGAATATCAATGCCAACATATTCTATGCAAATAGCGGCATGCCAAATTGCTTGGGTGCCATTGACGGCAAGCATGTCACTGTGGTTTGCCCAAAAAACAGTGGTTCATTGTATTTTAATTACAAACGCACTTTTAGCGTTCTGCTTCTAGCAGCATGCGATGCACACTACGCTTTTACGTTTGTGGACGTCGGTGCACTCGGCAGCCAAAGCGACGGTGGGATCTTTCTTCGCAGTGTTTTTGGCAAAAAAATTCTGGATGGCACACTAGAAGTTCCACCTGAAAAATGGTTACCTGATGGTTCCCAAAAGTTTCCTCATTATTTCGTGGCAGATAATGCATTTCCACTAAAACCCAATCTGATCAGGCCATTCTCTGGGCGAAACCTGTCCGGCGATAAGGAATGCTTCAACAAGCATTTATGGCTAGAGTTCATATTGAAAATACATTCGGAATTTTAGCGAATCGTTTGAGAGTTCTCCATAACAAAATATACGCCAAGCTGGAAAATGTGGACAAAATAATTTTAGCTACAACTGTGCTCACAATTTCCCAATACTGAAAACTGATAGCAGCTATTTCTACAGAGAACTGGTGGACAGAACTGAAAATGGTGTCGAAATCGATGGAGATTGGAGAACGAAAACAACCCCTCTCCCATCAATTACAGTGAATGCTTGGCGCCCTTGTATTGGATAATACAGCCTTTGGATTGAGAGACGAATTAAAAAATTTTTTATTCAGAAATAACTCATAAAATAATAATTAATACAGTAAATAAAAATTTTATTTTATATATTATTTATAAAATTATATTATTTATTATTTATATTTATTTTATTTTACTTATTATTTTTTCGACCTTTGGTTGTATTGTAAGAATTGGTATTGTTTAGGCTCGAGGTTAATTGAAAACGTTAATTCGTTTTGTGCGCTTTATACTACAATTATATCATAATGGTAGTAATATGCATATAAAACAACAAAATAAATACAACAATTTTGTTTTATAGGCATATTTGTTGTTTTATATGCATATTACTACAATTATGATATAATTGTAGTATAAAGTGCACAAAACGAATTAAGGTTTTCAATTGACCTCGAGCCTAAACAATACCAATTCTTACAATTCTTCAATACAATACCAATAAAAATATCACTGATATGGCTCTATGGCCTTATAAATCAAATCTTGAATGTCTCGAAGTAAGGAATGCTGAACTACTGCCGGCACGTTAGCCTCCACAACTTCTTGCCCCAGCAAGGATAGATGTCTTCTGAATAACGGCAATTTCGTCTCTATCCACCCCGCAACGATCGCTGTCAACGTACTGACACTTGCCGATGTAGCCTTCATGAATTCCTCCAAAGCATCATTCTTCTGTAAAGGTTACCGATTATATATTACACACAGCATTAGACATACAAATTGGCTCACCATTATCCGTCTATTCCTTCTGGTTGGCAAACCAGAACTGCCCGATGGAGTTGGCGATGGTTTTTCGGGGGTCACGGATAATCGCGTGAAAACATTTTGAGTACATGGCATTGACGGCGACGATGGGGGATGGGGAGATGGAGCAAGATAGCCGGGATCTTCGGCACCTTCGATTTCTATTTCGGCATCTTCTATGTTACAAATTGTACTAAAAAAATATATTGCTTGTTAAATATCACAAACAGTGCTATTTGTAAAACAAAAATTTACCTTCTATGCTGCTGAACATTTTCCAAAAAACTCATTTGTTCCGCAAACTTCCAATTTTTGGACGGCACAGAAGCAGCGCTTCCTGAAGCGGCATACCGTTTTCTGCACATTCGTTTGTGGGTATCTCTTAAATCCCACCACCTCCTTTTACAAATCTCAGCTGAAATATGTTACAATGTATATTAAAAATTTAATGTATGAGAAATTGAGTCAAATATTTACCATCTACGTTCAGGCTCTCACCAATGCTCTTCCAAATCTTTTCTTTGAAGAGCATGTTCTTATATTGGCCGTCCTGCAAATCGTAGAGGCATTTATTGCCTCGGACTGCCTGTATTAATTTCTCGTCGCCAGAAAATAAGACATTCTGCAAACATGAAATAATGTATTAATAATAATAGATAATTTTAATATAATTATAACATACTCACACAATGCGTTCAATTTCAACTATGAACTTTTGGTTTGTCAAAGTCAATGTAAACAAACAAAAATAAGAAGAACAAGAGCGACGACTGCGAATAAATCGCACTGCGAACGAACTGGATCGATCGTAGATGCGATTTTTTCGCAGTCGCAAGCAGAGGCAGCTACGTAATTTAATTTTTTTCTGGTTTCCCATAAGAGGCCGTGTAATTTTGACAGTTCGCACCGAATAATTCGTCGTGCGATCTATGTGTTCAAGGCATTAATCGCATATCTAGCAGAGGGAACAACACATTAGGTTTTATAAAGAGCTAGGCAAAGGAATTTAATGATCCATACATTACTAAGCTATTATATACATCACTGGTCAGGCCACTCACTACATCCTGCTACGATCATAATGTTCTGTTTCTACTAGCAAAAACTAAGACAAACAATCACACCTTTGTATTTTATAAATGCTGAAAGAAATACGCCAATCCTTGGCAATTTTCACTGGATATAGTTTTATACTGTAATAGGTTATTATAAAGTAAGTAAAGTAAGTTATAAAGTAACTACAGCAATATATGTATACAGCTTACCTTCACAACTGGAATCATTTGAAACTTTCGGCGAGCAAATTCTTTCACTGATTGTAACTTTTCATTTAATTCCAAATTAGTCATTAGTTTGTATTCAACACCGCAGTTGAAGGCCAACGAGTTATGAAATATTTTGTCAAGGCGATACTGCGTTACAGATTTCAAGATACTTTGAGTTTCATTATCCATAAACAATGGAGACGGATCTTGATCTAGGATATAAAATTCATATATGGTATATAAAAAGTAAACGCTGAAAAAGCTATTTATTTCAGCCTTTTCATATGTATATAAATATAATTTCAAATGAAACTCAATGAAACCATTACACGGTTGCGTCGTGTTCTATGAAACTTTTTACTTTACTAAACCCTAATTTATTGAGTATTTTATGCAAATTCAAAAACAATGAATTAATATTTCTTATATAAGTCGCTTGAAAATAAAATTCAGTAGCTAATTAAAAATTCAAGAGTATCATTATTACTAAATATAAAATATTGTTATGTACATATACGATTTGAATGTACCTATAGTGTATAAAAATTAGTCTTGAATTATTAAATATATTTTTGTTTCGAAGCACAAGTTTATATAATTGTTGTTTTTTAAGATAGGTTTTTAGTCAAAATTTTTAGAACGCCAATGTATTGGTAATTGCTTGCTGGTGTGCTAGAGATGTGAAAAATAAAATTTTGCCTAATTGCTTTGGATGTTTTCTTAAAATTCGTAAATTGTGTATCAATTGCAATGCTGTGTAGCTCATTGTTGAATGATGACAAGTGACGGTTTTTTGGATTCCTATCTTTGTCCAAATAAAAAGAAAATTCGTTTTTTTTTCTAAACGCGTCGGTTAATTATTGTTCACTATTTATATATTATAAAAACTACAAATTAATTATAAATAATATTATATAAATCTGTAGTTAAAATGTAAACCTAAAACAAACACCAATGTAAACCTAAAACAAACACCATTGGGAGAAACACCATTCGCTTGAAAGATCAATTTCAGACTGACGTTTTATGGCCATGACAGCATATCCCAAAGCGAATTTCACCATACCCAGATGAATACGTATCTGACGGCGCCGTAGTAGAGGGCAACAACACCCTCTGTAACAACAACACCGACTGTATATCGATATCCGTTACTTTTTATGTGACGTAGCCGAGGTGGCGTATTTATACTTACTCTAACATCGCTGGCAGAAAGGAAGGCAGCGCCGAAAACGACACCAGCGAACGTCCACAAGTGTTTTACTACTCGACTCCCGAAGTGGGTAGCTAATCCGTCTAGCCGTCGGAATGCAAGCGTCGTGCTAGCTCAGCATTGCTGTATTATTTACAACAATGCAGCGGTTGTTTGTTTGCTTTGGCAGGTCGATCGTTCGATCAGCTAAGTAAGGTAGCGTAAGCTAGCTTCGCAGTGGAGTGCAGCAAAGTGTCGCATCGATAAGGATCCGATATCCGGTCGGACAACTCCACCTACTTCTATTAGGTGATTAAGTATGAAATGTTTGATTTTCATAAGAGCTGAGTTTGAGAGTTGAGATCTCTGAGACTTGACTATAACACTTTTTGTGTTTTTCCATATCATGGAAGTGCATCATTACCCTTCGAACTCATAGTGCAAATCGTAGTTCCTTTTTGAATCTTCTGATATAGAGTATTTTAAAAAAAATCCGGGAGTAGTTTAGGTAAAAATTCCGGGTCATTTTCGAATATGAGTTTTGTCACGGAACCAATGCATCGCAGGCATCTTGAAACATCAATTAAGTGTTTGGGGAAGGTGCAGCTAATCATCGGGACTTACGTCGTTGGTTTGATAAGTTTCAAGGGTGATTTTAGCCTTGCAAATGAACCACGTAGAACACCAGCGAGTAAATTGGTTAATGATAAACTGAAAGCTGTAGTAGAAGCAGATACGTCTCAAACTACGTGTGAACTAGCAGCAGGGTTTAACGTTTCTGTACATTCGTACACACCTATTCAGTAACTCCGATGTCAACCCAGATATGCTGACGCTGCCGTGCAGTCAGTGACCGCTTCGCTATCGGAACAATTGTGCTGATGCAGAAGTACAGTCATTAGCCACTTAAAAATTTCCACGACAGCGTGCAAGAGAGCTAAACAATATAGAAATTCAGACGACAATCTGGGTACGCCTTGCTACGCTGTTGCTACACCTACTTATAAAAAAGGTGGATCCTCAAACTCACGTACTCTACGAACAATCACTAAGAAATCCACGAGATTTACAAACAATGGACAATTTGTTCTCATTTCTACAAAAGAGATAAATTCCAACACACCACGACAGTGACATCGGTGATTCATGAAAATATTAGCGGTAAAGCTGCAAAGTGCGTATGCTGTAACGTAGATAATCGGCCAATTTATTACTGTTCCTTAAGATGAGTGCACCCGACCGTCTCAAAAGGGCTCAGAAACATTAACTCTGTGTAAACCATTGCGGCCAGGCCACAACTCTAAGACATGTGCGTCGCGAACATGCAGCAAATGTTCACAGACACATAACACATTGTTACATTTGGAAGGTAACAAATCCAAAGGCAGAAAATGTGAAACATCTCCAACAAGAGTTGATAAAAATTCATCAACGACATTGGCAGCTTTAAATAATTCATCCACAAATCAAAAATATGTACTACTTGCAACTGCAAGGATTGAGGTCAAAGCAACCAATGGCCAGACCAATACATTAATTTATTTATTTATTTCAACCTTAAACTAAGCCGTTGAGGCTTTATAGTTTACATTAGATAAGTAAATAAGAGTTATACAATTATATTCAACAATTCAAAAGTTTAAGATTTTCTTTTTAGCTAAATAGACGGAGTTAGTCAAGTTAATGGCTTGGTAAACCGAATTAAAATCTACGCAGGCACTCCTAAGCGGTTCATGTTGAAGGTATGTTGACCTGCAGAAGCGTAAGTGGAGGAGTTCACATCTTTTACAGGTGCTACGAGATATACAAACGTCAATATTGCTTAGCAGGTATGTAGAGTCGTTGACACCATACAACAATTTCAAGATAAAAACTGCATTCCGCATAATTCTTCGGTCAGCTAGTGAGAATAGATTTATCAGCTTAAATCGGGACTCGTATGGTGGCAAACGTAAAGATGGATCCCAGCAAAGGTTTCGTAGACAAAAAAGTAGGAACTGCTTTTGCACGGATTCTATTTCCGAGATATAGCAGCTGAAGCGAGGACTCCAAGCTAGCGAGGCATACGCCGAAATGGGACGAACAAGCGATGAGTATAAAATTTTTGTGATATAGGGATCATTGAACTCTTTGTCCCAGCGCTTTATGAGCGTTCCAATCGGGACGAGATTGTAATTGGCAATATTATAATTAAATAAAACAAGGCTTGAACGAGAAAACGTCATCTGTTTGCACTTATTTAGATTTAGTTTCATGCAATTTACATTACACCATTGTATTAAAGACTCAAGGTCGATTTGAAGAAGTTTGGCTTCAGATTCATTTTTAAAAGATAGAAACAGTTTAACATCGTCCGCAAACATCAGTATATTTCCATATTTTACAACTGTTGGCAAATCATTTATGAATACTAAAAACAGTAGCGGCCCAAAGTGGCTGCCTTGTGAAACTCCAGATGTAACCTGGAATCCATTAGATTTCATACGTTTAAACAAAATCCCGCAAAATCCGAATAACTTGAGCTTCAAAATTAGTAGCTTATGATTAACTATATCGAAAGCCTTGCTGGAATCAGTATATATCAGTATATAATCAGTATATATTAGAGTTGAGTAGTTCGTGAACGAACTAGTTCAATTGAACGAGTCACTTGCGTGAACTATGAGATCTAGTTCACAGTTCTTAGTTGTTTTAGTCCAATCGCTCTTTTAGTTAACTCGGTCTTTTAGTCCAGTTGCTCTTTTAGTTCACTCGGTCCTTTAGTTAAGTCGCTCTTTTAGTTCACTCGGTCTTTTAGTTCAGTCGGTCTTCTAGTTCAGTAGGTCTTTCGTTTTTTTAGTTCAGCAGTTCGTTAGTTCGTTTCAGTTCAGCTGCTCGTTAGTTTTTCTGTATGTTTCATTTCGTTATGCTACGTTTACACCAACCCCAAATGCGCATTTGAGCTCTATTTCCCAAATGCGAAGCGAAATTTTAAAAATTTTCATACGATTTGACATATCAAATTTAATAAATTTGATCGCATTGGAAAGAAATGCGAATGAAATGCGAAGCAAAATAATATTTTGAATCACACTGTGGTAGGGAAAAAATAAATCCCAAAACAAAACAGTGGAAATGGAGGGGAAATAATTTCAATCAGCTGTCAAACCACAATTATAAAAAAAATCAGGCAAACAAAAAACATAAATTTAGTCTGATCAATGTCAAACCAAATGCGAACAAACCGGTGTAAACAGTTTTCAAATGCGTGATTACGAATGCGCATTTGGGGTCGGTGTAAACATAGCATTAGATCAATTTCAGAGGATGTTTCCAAACCAAATATTTATTTGAAATCTTGGCACAATGACATAACTCCGATTTTTTAGTTCTTTTTCTTGTCGTTATTGTATGTTTATTGTTGGGACTACAACAACAATATCAGTTAGTGGAGCTCTCTTTTTTTCCGAGTTATGTGTCTTTAAAGTTTGGAATTTCAGACCTATATCTCATCAACTGTAGCAGATAGCTACATGTCATTGATTTTGGAAAGGTACTCGAATTTTCTGTCATTTATATAAAACAAGCGCAATTTTTCAAAACAATTTTTCGTAATTTCTCGTTTTCCGTAATGAGTAGTAGAATTTATGTAACAAGCATTTGGTACTTGAGTGTAAGCTTTACAATGCATTTTCCTCCGCCGTTTACGATAGAATACACCTCCTTATAATGGTAAGACACTCTACGTTCTTAATATTGTGATAAATATGTATATAGGTAGGTTAATTATATATTTTATTATAAAAAAAAAATTAAGAATGGAAAAAAATGTTACTAAAAATCTAACAATATACATATAATTTAGTCATGTATTCAGTATTAGATATTGCCAGTTAAATATCAAACCGATTTTCTCATCTCGTTATCTCTAGAACTAACGAACTAAATGACAGCGTAAAGTAATTTAGTCTGAACCAAATGAGCGAACGATTCACTGAACTAAATGACCGAGTGAACTATATGAACAAACTAGTTCACAGCTGATTGAACTAGAAAGATCGCTCTCTGTAGTGAACTATAATTCCCAACACTAGTATATATTACATCTGTTTGTTTAGCAACAGAAAAATTTTTTATATAATAGTTTTTGAGACGAACTCTAACAAATTTGTAGTAGTAGACTTTCCGGTAATGAATCCATGTTGATACAATTGAGAAATTAACACTCCTTGAGATATGGGAAACGATTATCTTCTGCAATAGTTTTAGTTTAGCAATACCGCGATAGTTACTTATATTGCATCTATTTCCAGACTTATGCAATGGAATAATATAGCAGGACTTCCATGCATTCGGAAAAGCCCGAACGTAGCCAATGTTCAAAGAGTGCAGATATAGGCGATGCCAATTCATTAGCACAAGATTTTAGAATACAAGACTGTATTCCGGTCCATAATTTTTTTTAAAATTTAAAAAAACGGTCGATTTTAAAAAAATGGCTACACAGGGGAGTTCCTAATTTTTTTGATATTTTTCTCCTATATGGAGTATCTTCCGGTGGCCATGTGTTCCATCAACACACGCGGAGGTCTACCTGACCAGTGACCACTGCATCCACCCAGTCTGGCCATACAAAAATTTGACATATTCAGACTGGATTTACAAAAAAACGGCTACAAGGGAGTTCCTAATTTTTTGATATTTTCCTATGTGGAGTATCTTTCAGTGGCCATGTGCTTCATGAACGCACGCGGAAGTCTTCCTGACCATTGCATCCACCTAGTCTGGCCATACAAAAATGACATATTCAGATTGGATTTACAAAAAAACGGCTACAGGGCAGTTCCTAATTTTTTTATATTTTCTTCCTATGTGGAGTATCTTTCAGTGGCCATGTGCTTCATGAACGCACGCAGAGGTCTTCCTAACCAGTGACCATTGCATCCACCTAGTCTGGCCATACAAAAATGTCACATATTCAGATTCGATTTACAAAAAACCGGCTACAGGGGAGTTCCTAATTTTTTGATATTTTCCTCCTATGTGGAGTATCTTTCAGTGGCCATGTGCTTCACGAACGCACGCAGAGGTCTTCCTGACCAGTGACCATTGCATCCACCTAGTCTGGCCATACAAAAATGTGACATATTCAGATTCGATTTACAAAAAACCGGCTACAGGGGAGTTCCTAATTTTTTGATATTTTCCTCCTATATGGAGTATCTTTCAGTA
This sequence comes from Myopa tessellatipennis, assembly GCA_943737955.2. Taxonomy (NCBI): domain Eukaryota; kingdom Metazoa; phylum Arthropoda; class Insecta; order Diptera; family Conopidae; genus Myopa; species Myopa tessellatipennis. Next base: position 38,612,964 of record OX031315.1, on the reverse strand, counting down.
GCCATGTGTTTCATGAACGCACTCGGAGGTCTTCCTGACCAGTGACCACTGCATCCACCCAGTCTGGCCATACAAAAATTTCGCATATTCAGACTCGATTTTTTAAAAAACGGATGCAGGGTGGTTCCTAATTTTTTTTGTATTTTCCTCCTATATGGAATATCTTTCAGTGGCCATGTGCTTCATGAACGCACGCAGAGGTCTTCCTGACCAGTGACCACTGCATCCACCCAGTCTGGCCATACAAAAATTTCGCATATTCAGAGTCGATTTTTTAAAAAACGGATGCAGGGTGGTTCCTAATTTTTTTTGTATTTTCCTCCTATATGGAATATCTTTCAGTGGCCATGTGTTTCATGAACGCACGCAGAGGTCTTCTTGACCAGTGACCATTGCATCCACCTAGTCTGGCCATACAAAAATTTGACATATTCAGACTCGATTTAAAAAAAAGCGGCTACAGGGGAGTTCCTAATTTTTTGATATTTGCCTCCTATATGGAGTATCTTCCGATGGCCATGTGTTTCATGAACGCACGCGGAGGTCTTCCTAACCAGTGACCACTGCATCCACCCAGTCTGGCCATACAAAAATTTCGCATATTCAGAGTCGATTTTTTAAAAAACGGATGCAGGGTGGTTCCTAATTTTTTTTGTATTTTCCTCCTATATGGAGTATCTTTCAGTGGCCATGTGCTTCATGAACGCACGCAGAGGTCTTCCTGACCAGTGACCATTGCATTCACCTAGTCTGGCCATACAAAAATGTGACATATTCAGATTCGATTTACAAAAAACCGGCTACAGGGCAGTTCCTAATTTTTTGAAGTATGTGAAGTATGTGAAATATACAAAACAAATATTTCAATATGCCTTTGAAGTCTTTGCTAATATACTTATAAAGGGTGATTTTTTAGCAACTTTCTTTTTGTCAACACTGTTTTTGACAGCTCACGCGGGTTTCGCGCCTTGTGTCACTGTCAAACATATTCAGTTTGATCTATAATTTAACCATGACCTACCACAACGCAGAATTTTTGGTGAATGAGCTCTTGAAAAGTTGGCCGAAGATCCACTTTTTTATCGAAAAATTGTTTTTATTCAAAAATGTTCAGCGACGAAGCTCATTTCTGGTTGAATGGATACGTGAACAAGCCAAACTGCCGTATTTGGAGTGAAGAGCAGCCAGAAGGATTGCAAGAACTACCCATGTATCCCGAAAAAGTCAATGTTTGGTGTGTATTATGGGCCGGCGGTATCATTGGACCGTACTTCTTCAAAGACAACGAAGGCTGGAACGTAACTGTGAATGGCGAGCGCTTCCGTGCGATGATTACAAACTTTTTTTTGCCCAAAATGGAAGAGCCTGACTGACATGTGGTTTCAACAAGACGGTGCCACATGCCACAGAGCACGCGAAACAATGGCTCAATTAAGGGGCAAGTTCGGTGAGCAGTTTATTGCACGTTCCGGACCGGTCAATTGGCCGTCTAGATCGTGTGATTTAACGCTTTTGGACTATTTTATGTGGAGCCATGTTAAGGCTCATGTCTATACCGACAAGTCAGCAACGATTGGCGCACTGGAAGCCATGGACCATTTACGACGCAGTCGCGGCCAACATTTACATGAAATAATCTTCAAACATTAAATTATATCGATCGTTCTCTCTTTTTCTTTCGTTCTATCGTTCTAAATTTTTCTGAATTTTATGTTTTTTTTGAAAATCAAATCCGAAAGCTCTTAAACAATCACCCTATACTTATATAGATTGTGATTTTAAAAATGCGTTATCTCCTAAGATCTTGGAGTAATCCCGATGAAAACAACATGTGTTAGAACTTAGAAAAAAATTAATGAATGGAAAAATTAGTACTAAATAAAAATCTAAAATTTTATTTTTCTCCAAAATTGAACGTTCTTCGGCAAAATATTATTTTACATAAAGGTCAGATAATTCGATTACCTTTCCAACAATATTAATAACATATAGGTATCTTATAAATTTTAGGAGATATAGTGCTAAATAATAATAACTTTAAAGGGCTATAACTCCGGAACTATATGAGAGCGGTAAAAATTGTTGTTGTTGAGGCCAACGCCAAAAACAACACAAAAAATAACAACAATATCCATTAGGTCGACAGGCTCCTTATTTAAGCCTAAGAGATCTAAAAGAAATTTTGTTGTTATTGCAATTAGTGTGTAAAACAAAAACAACAACAATGCGCATTTTGTAGGGTATAAATCTGTACCCAACTGTTTTTCTTGTGTTTTTCAATTGCATTCAATTAATGATTGCATTGCGAGCGTTGATACGAGAGCAGGAAAAATTGAGGAAAAGATTGCCAAGCTTGAGAACGAACTGTGCAAATATCGGGAACAGATGTCAAACATGCGTAATGGACCAGCTAAAAATTCGGTGAAACAAAAGACAATGCGTATGCTCAAGCAGAAGAAAGCCTACGAACAACAAGCGGACAGTTTAAGCAATCAATCTTTAACATGGAACAAGCCAATTCTGCTGCAGTCTCATTCAGCTTGGCTAGACGCAGTATCATTTGATACGGTATCACTACTGGTATGATGATACCAGCGATGGCTAGACACTGTGTTATCACATTTACAGGGCAATTTTCGTTGTCAACTTTTAGTTGACAGCGCAGATTATTAGCAAATTGTCAATATTCGTATTCTGGCTGTCACCTAAAAGCTCTTTTCTTTACAATTTTGTCAAGAGCCAAATAGGTGTTGACAGCTACATTTTCAGAACAAAACAGCAAATGAACGGAAGAGAAACAGCAAATTTATTTGTTATTTTTAATTTATTTATTGTTATTTAATTTATATATTATTTGTTTAAAACCAGCTCCTGAAACACTTTCAATGAAAATATTTTATAATATTATATAAATATATTATTACATATTCTTTGGTGCTACTTACATTGAAAGATGTTTCAGGATCTGGTTTTAAACAAATAATATATAAATTAAATAACAATTTAAATAATAAAATTTAAATACATAATAATATATATTGTATATTCCACACATGGTGGACATGAACTGTACATAGTGCGCCAGCTGCTCTGCCGTAGTCCGTTCGTATTTTCTTTTGACATTTCATGTTCTATTTGTCAAAAGTTACATTTTGGTTTCTGTAACACTAAGCTTTTCAGCATGTTACTGCATTAAAGCTTTCACTGTGTCAATTGACAACCAGAATACCAATTTGAAAAGCATTGCCAAGCACTGTGATAACTTGTCTTGACAATTTCATGTCAAGCTGACAACGAGAATAGCCCCCTTAGTTTCAAGAGCCGTAAACATGTTATGTCAATGTATGTGTGAAATTTAATGAATATCAAAATGTTGGCCGTTGTTGCCATATTTATTATATTATGATTAATATAGTAATGTTTAAATTTTAATTCAACGGTAATTACCGGCTTCACTTTGGTTTTCTTGTTCAGTGAAAATCGTTGAACAGTTGTGTTGTGAAATTTTGTTAAAAGAGTTAATTTATTTAAAAATATTAATAATGGAGCAATCACAAATGGCGTGTGTTGCGGCGATGGCAACAGCTGCTGCATGCTATGTTGTAGCCGATGAAAATTCGCAAAAGAATCGGTCGTGTTGGGTAAAGAAGTGGAGGAAGAATCGCAGTGTTCCTGGAAACACTCAAGAGTTGTTAAGAACACTAGGGCCCGGCACATACGATTATACTGCTATTTAAGGATGGACGAAATATGTTTATTTAATTATGTCTAATTTACTTAAAACGTTTGCATTTTCGGCTTAAATTAGTCGCTTCTCGTCCTAACCAATGTTGTTGTTGTTTATGCCGCTGACCCTAACAACAATAATTTGTATTGCTCCCGTCTAGTTCCGGAATTATAGCCCTTTAATGTTTCTAAATTCCAGGTTTATATCTGTTAAACTTTACGAGACCACTATGATATGAAAAATAAAATTTTAGATTTTTAGTACATTTTTTTCATTAATTAATGTTTTCCTAATTGTAATGTACGCCAGAATCAACAACAACATTGGTTACTTCGAGAAGCGCCTAATCTTTTCCCCTTTTTTTTTAATTGTTTTTGAACTTTTCGTGACTTGATATTAAAATAAGACAAATGGGACAAATAAACGGAATTTCTCCGAAAAGGAGAATTTTTTCAACTCAATTTGCAACCGTTCCAAGCAGAGCTGAATGCATTGGGTGAAGAAATAGCACTTCATTATGGCACCAGTTATTTGGATGATGTTGTACAGGCACATGTTAGATAGCCTGCAGCAGATAGTATTAAACCTGGAAAAGTTCCTATTAAGACCGATGAATTTGGTTTCCGCGAGTGCCGACTAGTGTTAAATCTTCTTACTATTCATTCATTCATTTATTCAGTATTCCCTTTGTACAAAATAATTAACTAAAACTAAGGATAACATGAAATCTTATAATATAGAGAATAAAGTAGTGACATTCTTATAACTAGTATAGTGTTAATGTCACATCAAGCTTAAAAATAATATTAAAAATTCCGGAGTGAGCAGCAGAAAGGCAGATGAAAGGAATTTAAGCAACGAAAACAAAAAGTAAATAAATTCGAAGGAGAGATTTAGTTAAAAATAAAAAAAAAACTTATTCTAAGAAGCAAATTGCAGCAAGATTTCAATTTCTTTATGGTCGTGTTGCGAATTGCCCTTATTTCTCTAGGAAGTTGATTAAATAGCTTACAGGACATAACTGAGTAAGAATTTCTAAAAACTGTAGTGCGAAAATTAGGTACAGCGACCCTTTGTAAAGCAAAACTACGTAGATTACGATTATTGGGAATATGGCTAACCAAGTAACCACTTCTGTTGAAAAAAATGTCCAAAACTTTATAACAGTATAAATGTCTAAGGGGAAGAACATGTAGAACTCGAAAAAACTCTATAGAGTGCTCAGAACGATTCGCATTGAAGATTTTCCTCACACACTTTTGTAAGACAGCAAGTTTTTGTAGTTGATTACGATAGGATCCGCCCCAAAAACTAATCCCATACTCTAACTTGGAATAAAATAAGCCATAGTAGATTGTTTTAAGCAAACTAATAGAACAGTACTTTCGTAAACTAAACCAGTAAGAAAGCTATATTCGGCCTGGCCGAATCTTAGATACCCTACACCTAAAAGTTTTAAAAAAAGTGCCGAAGTTAGGATGGGGCGGGGGTGGCGGTCCACTCTGGGCACAATGTCGGGGGCGGCAGTTGTGGAAATCAAGTATTGACTTATTGCATTCTAGGCATTTTTGGGGCTACAAGTTGATTAACCGTCCCGGGGTCCATTAGACCTAGCTACGCCTCTGTATAAATAGTAGGCGTGGTCATTACCTTTTTCAAAACAAAATAACTAGCTTAGTTGTTTTATAATTGTTTTCATTTAAACTTTATTTCCGTGGTAATAAACTTTTTTTCATACTGCTATACTGTATATGTAGTGTAAAAGTGGGCGGACCGCACCCAGTTTTGATGTAGTAATGTTTTTTTGTAAAACAAGTTGTTATCTAAAGTTTTATTCAGGAAGTTTATATATTTAACAATATAACCCTCGTTTGCCTGTGTAACCTAAAAGTGGGCGGATCAAGCCCATATTTGGCACATTCACGGATAATGCTACTCTATACCCAGGCATGAAATTTTGTTGTAATAGCTCAAAAACGAACGCTGATATCACATTTTTAATAAAAAATAGGCGTGGCCGTGGACCGATTTTGCCCATTTTCAATTCCAACCTGCCCACCACATAAAACAATATATCTGCAAAGTTTCATCACGATATCTTCATTGGTTCTCCTGTGATCGTGATTTCAACAGACAGACAGACAGACAGACAGACAGACGGACGGACATGGCTAAATCGACTCAGGAGGTCACGCTGATCAAGAATATATATACTTTTCTATACCTATCGTCTCTAGTTCTATGCGTTACACATTTCGTTACAAAGTGAATATACCCTTACCTTAAGGTGTAGGGTATAAAAAGTACCGAAGAGCAGAGAGAAAATATTGTTTTAATTGTGAGATATGCTCAGACCAGTTTAAGTTTTGATCAATTGTTACACCAAGATATTTAAAGTGCTCCACCACATCTATTATAAAAAAGGCCGGATCACAAAACAATTTTTCGTTATAAGGCAATTGGCTATGTACAGTACATGCCCTACTGAATAAATAGTGTCTAGCGCATTTTGGCGAATGGAAAATAATATCAATATCAGGGGGCTGATGCTTACACAAACTGAAAAACATCAATTTGGTTTTCTTACTAACAAGGAGTTTGTGTTTCGCAAACCAAATTCTTATTAGATGTAAATCATGATTTAGATCAGTAAATAAGTTTAAAGGACTGTTCGCACAATACGCAAAACCTAAATCATCCGCAAAGGCAGTCAGTGATCCCTTATAAGATAGAGCGAAAATAGAATTTAAGTAGATTAGAAATAAAATAGGACCCATAACAGAGCCCTGTGGTACACCTAAATTAAGAGTACGTGAGCTACTTAAAGTATACCTAACTTTTACTCTTTGATATCTGTTCTTTAAATAAGATTCAAACCAATCGAGGATAAACCCATGAAACCCAGCTTTGTGCACTTTGCTAAGGAGGATACTATGATCGACCATATCAAATGCTTTGGTTATGTCTACAAAAAGACCGGCACAACTCTTATTGGCGTCAATACCACTGTATATGGTAGAACAGAAATTAAGAAGGGCATCTTCAGTTGACAGTCCTACTCGAAATCCAAATTGCATCATACTGAAAAATTTTGAGTTGTGAAGGAATTCCAAAACTCTACTCTTAATTGCTTTTTCAAATACTTTAGAAATAGATGACAACAAGGAAATAGGTCTGTAATTATTTTTATCTGTTTTGTTACCCTTTTTAAAACGGGGAATGACTATGGCGCATTTCAGCATGCTAGGAAAAGTACCAGTGAAAATACTAGTATTAAACAAGTGTGCTAATATGTCTACTATGTTAAAAGCAACTCTTTTGAGTATGTTGTTTGAAATACCATCAATGCCATGGGAGTTCGAATTTTTTAAAGAGGCAATAATATTAAACAGTTCAAAACTAGTAATAGGACGAAAGAAAAAACTTAGATTATTGCTCACATCTTCCAGGTGCTCAACATCAGCATAGTTAAGACAATTAGCGCAAGTGTTGTCAGTACAGGACTCATTACCAATAGAACAAAAAAAGTCATTAAACTCTTCAGCAATTTCTAGAGTATCAGATATAATTGAGTTGGACTGCTTTAATATGATAGTTACGAAGCATACTTTCCTTTCAAATACCAATTTTTTGGCTACTTGTGTTTATGAAAAGTACTCCTCTGGGGAAGGAGTAGATTGTAATTTTCACTTTTCTTGGAAACTACAAAACATAGATCCTTCCGGTTTGAAGCATTTTCTCTAGAATTGATTAGAAAGGATATTAATAAGCAGATATTGGGCTTTGAAAATAAGCAAGCAAAAGTCATCTGGGTCAAACCATGTTAAGTCAAAAGTCTGGGTCAAATGATGTTGTCAAATGAGTCGAATTTGAGTCGAATTTTTATAAAATGGCCCCTCCCGTCTAAACCGGGGGAAATTGACCCTCCCTCCCATACGATTTTTTTCTTGTCTAAACCCAACCTACACGTTTTAGTCTTCTGTCTCCTCTCATGCGAAACACCCTGTATAATGATTTTAAAGTTAATGGATTATGAAACTCTAAACTGTTTCCACGTATAAACGCAAGACAGGAGTAGGCTTTAGGGATTATATAGAACAGGGGTTGGATAAATGTGAACTTGCAGTCAAACAAAACTCCATGGTCAACGACTCGAGATATTTTCATTAATGGTATGCTGCCTAGGAAGTGGCCAGTCAATATAGGATTCAAAGATTTAGAGTAAGTATGTAATATGAAAGCACTTCGAGATATTAAGAGGCAGACGATTTAAAGCACTCCAGACCTGAACCCTATTTAGATCAGATTGGAGTTTTAAAATATCAGATGCATTTTTAATTTTCAGAAATATCTTGAAGTCATCGGCATAAGTGAGGTGCAAGGAGTTCATAACGCAGCTGGACAAGTCATTGATGAATAAAATAAAGAGTAGGGGACCTAAAACACTGCCTTGCGGGACCCCGGAGGATGCTTGACAGCGACTGGAATTAACTCCGTTCACGGAAACACAACCTTGCCTATTTGTTAAGTAGGATCTACCTTAAGAAGCTCCAATGTAAGCTCATTTTAGAGAGCTTAGCAACAAGGGAACTATGACACTTTGTTAAACGCCTTACTAAAATCAGCATAGACGCAATCAACCTGTAATCTAGTCTCAAAGGCTGAAATACAGTAATTAGAAAAAGTCACAAGATTAGTAACAGTTGACCTGCCAGAAACAAAATCATGCTGATTAGTACAGATTATACTTTTCACCAGAAAAAACAACTTAGATTAAACTATAGTTTCAAATACCTTGGAGATGTTAGTTAGTTTGGAAATAGGTCTATAGTTGGAAATGTCATTCTTGCTCCCACCCTTGAAAATGAGAGTAACAGTTGAAACTTTCCATTGATCAATAAAGCTGCCATCCATAGGGTTTATTAAAAATAAGACAGAGAGGTTTGCATAACGCATCTGCACACTTCTTCAACATAAAAGCAGAAAAACCATCCAGATCAGATTGAGAAGAATTCTTATACGCAATCAAAGCATTTACAACATCTAACTCGGACACGATCAAGGAGCCGATATTTCAAATTGAATCAATTCTATCTAAATCTGAAACTTGGTACCACGGCCCACTAATCTCAAAATTAGATTGAAAAGATTCCTTGAAGAGGTCAACTGTGCATGATATAGAGTGTCTAGCTACATATTTTAAGAACATGGAGAAGGGAATAAATGACCCGATTTCTTAGATTGAATGAATTTCCAAAAACATTTTAGGTTAGATATAAGAGAACTCTTATAATTAATAATATGCTGTTTATATAAGAATTTTTTTAAAAACGTAATAAATATTACTCGTCGAATAAAATAACTATTTAGCTTAAAATTTCGAGTTACCGAAGCACTTCAACAAATTCTAGAATTTATTACGCAGATTTTTCAATCCCTTAGTATACCACGGCAACTTGTAAATTCTAGGGGGTAGAGCTTGGATTTCCCGTTTACAGGTATCCAGAACGGTGTCTTAAAAATGTTGTAACAATGTGTTATATCTTTATTAGAAAGTAAATCATGCCAATCAACATTTGAAACGCAATGATTCAAGTATTCAAAGTTACATCTACTAAAGTTAAGCTTAAGACAATCATTGGTAGTATACAGTGACACATATTCGTATAAACGCACTCTTAATTTTCACTTTGCTACCTTCTCTCTTTTTTATCAATGCATAACTTAAAACAAATTCCAACTCATATTGTTTACTAAACTAATAGAAATAGGTATTGAGTGCAAAAACCTGTTTTCGTTGTTGTTGTTATATATAAATCATTGCAGTTTAAATATTTTACTAAAAACACGTGCATATTCGTTTAAACGCACCTGAACAAGGAGATCGAAAAAATATTAGTGAGTAAAAAAAATAAGTATTTGGTTGCATTTAATTGACAATTGGTAAGTTTTGTTTAATTTAAATGTAAAATTATTTTTTTAACGATATGTTTTTAAGATTTTATCAAAATGCCAAAGGGAAAATACCTCAGTGACACAGAAAAAGTACAAATCAACCTGTACCATAAAAAGGGTTATTCAAATCGGGAAATTGGGCGGAGAATTGGAAGATCAGAAGCAGTTGTGCGCTCTTTTTTAAAAAACGATGAAAATTATGGAGTAAAAAAACCCACAAAAGGCAATCGAAAACTGAGTATTCGCCAAATAAATCAGATTAGAAAGGAAGCCACCACAAATTTTTTGAACTCAACTCAAATAAAAGAAAAATTAGATCTTCCAGTGACAACGAAGCACATTGCACACATTTTACGTAACTCAGATAATGTTAAATGGAAAAAACCGGTGAGCAAGCCTGTGTTGAAGCCGCATCACAAAAAAGCGCGCTTAGACTTCGCCCAAAAACACATGCAGTGGTCAACTGAGTGGGACAATGTTGTGTTTTCCGACGAAAAAAAATTCAACTTAGATGGCCCAGACTCTTACAGTTTTTATTGGCATGATTTGCGGAACAAAAACGTACGTATGTCAAAAAGAACCTTTGGTGGTGGCAGCGTTATGGTGTGGGCGGCATTTTCATCGAGAGGTAAAGCAAATATTTGCTTTGTGCCGCCCAAAATGAATTCAAAAATATACACGGAATTGTTGGATGATGCTCTCATTTCATTTATGGATGATAAAATGGATGAAGACAGCATTTTTCAACAGGATAACGCTGCCATTCACTTTTCTCAAGAGTCATTGAAATGGTTTGAAGAGCACAACATCCCACTTATGAAATGGCCTGCATGCAGTCCCGATTTGAATCCGGTGGAGAGCCTTTGGGGCTGCATGTCACAAAAAATCAATGGACGAAAAGCCCGAGGACACCTTTACAAAACTGTGCTAGAGCTCAAGTTGGCCATTAAGGAAGCTTGGAAAGATTTGGATCGTCAGTTGCTCCAAAATTTAGTGAAGTCGATGCCAAATCGTATTTTTGAAGCCATAAATAAAAATGGTGGACCAATTAATTATTGAAAATCAAATAAACATATTCCTATGGAAAATTAAGTTGATGCGTTTAAACGAATATGCACGTGTTTTTAGTAAAATATTTAAACTGCAATGATTTATATATAACAACAACAACGAAAAAATTTTTTTGCACTCAATACCAATTGCTATTAGTTTAGTAAACAATATGAGTTGGAATTTGTTTTAAGTTATGCATTGATAAAAAAGAGAGAAGGTAGCAAAGTGAAAATTAAGAGTGCGTTTATACGAATATGTGTCACTGTAGTTTGGGACATAAACGTATGAATGCTAGGGGCACACAATGGAAACATACACTCTTCAATAGAAAAATTAACGTTATCCGACAAAAATTTTAAAACCAAGATTCTATTGATTTTATTTTTAAAGTAGTTCACTTGATATAGACAAAGACTTAGCAGATTATCAATCAGGTTAATTTCACAAGCATGATTAACATTATACGCAAACAGCCCCACGCTATTAAGCGATTCTGCCCATAAAATTTTACTTAAATTGAAATCACCTAATACTATGTTTGCACTAGACCAAAATTAGGCAATTTCGCTCCTTACCACAATTTCGGCTGAAATTGAGCATAAAATTCATAATTTCGCCATACAAAAGGACGTCAAACTAAATTGAGGTGATGAATAAATTTATGTCAATTTCTAATAATTTAATTTATGTCAATTTGCTAATAGAAAATTGGTCAAACAAAATTGACCAGCTACAAGGCGCAACAGCCATATTTACATGGATATAGCTCAAAAATATATATGTTCATTATTTGTAAAACTTTTTTCCATTGTTTTTTGTTTTCCATTGAAATTGACAATTTCCATTGTTTTCTAATGTTAACAAAACTCTCGCGCAGAAAATAAACGAAACGTCAAATGAAATTGGGAATGCCTAAACCGATCACTGCCAATTTCAAATGAAATTGTATCAATTTCGAGGGAAATTTCGGCCTAGTGCGAACACGTTATAAAACACAGAGGTTATAATTCAATCCAATAGAAGAAACTAAATTAATGATCAGCATGAGCCATATATACAGTAGCGGACATAAAAATCCGGACAGGTAGTGGGGATGCATTCAAAGGGTTGTAGTGCTCCCCAGGTACAAGGGTCTGTAGGTAGGGTAATTATTTTGAATAAATACATGCATTATATGCATTTTTTTGATCATTCTGTTGTTACTGGTTATGTTACGCGCCGCCCTGCAAAGAAGCCTCTCTTGACATCAAAAATGCTTTAAAAGCGCCTAAATTGGGCCAAAGAACACCAGAATTGGACTGTGGTGAATTGGAGAGAAGTGATCTTCTCAGACGAATGCAAGTTTAACTTGGATGGATCCGTTACACCGTTTGGATCCGATGGAATTTCGTACGTTAGGCGAAGAAAATGCGAGCGTTACAGCGACGAATGCATTAAACGTACCGTCCGGCAAGGTGGTAGCCGAATGGTATGGGGATGTTTTTCCTACCATGGTGTTGGACAGCTGGTTCTTCTAGACCAAACAGTGAATGCTGTTATGTACCAGCGCATACTGGAAGAAAATTTAATCGCCTCGGTGGAGCATCACTTTTCGCTACTAGGCAACGTCATATTCCAGGTTGATTCTGCTCCTTGTCGCCAAGCAAAATTGGTAAGTAATAATATTTTATGGATGATTGTAGAATTGACTAATAATTACAAATATTTTAATTTGTCAAATCGGTTTATTTTTGTGTAGGTAAAGGATTACTTATCAAAAGTCGGAATTTCGGCAATGGTCCCAATCGAGAACCTTTGGCATATTATGAAAGTAGAAGTAACAAAGAGGGAGCCCAGTCCTGAATTAGACCGCATTATCGAGGAAGTCTGGTGTGAGGATATCAAAGCACAGACACTACACAATTTGATTGACTCAATGCCTGATCGCATTAATATGGTCATAAAGAAGAAAGGAGGTTCCAAGAAGTATTAAAGTAAAGTTTTTTAGAATCTTTAAGGTTATAATTGTTTTCAGGTGTAATTTTGTATTTTTATTGAATGTAATAAAAAAGTTATGAAAATTCTTGTTAAATGTTGTAAAAAACCAAAAATCCATAATAAACATTGTACCATTTTAAACAAACAACCGGTAGTTAAAGGACATACACATTCATGGGTAAAAGGTTTTTTAATAAAATACCACCTCCTCTTTTAAAGCCTGTTTTTTAGGAATCACGGTCTTTTCGAAAAACTTGGTACAAATTAGCGTCAAAGAATTCCGCATCATAAAAGTCAGAGTTGTGCCAGGTCTCAACAATAACATCATAATCAGCATGAGAGCTACCAGCCAGTAGCTCACCGGATTTAGTTCTGATTCCGGACATGTTTTGGTAGTAAATTCGAAGCGGTTGTTCTGAACTAGAAGGCAACAAATTGCGACCCACCGTTAATTGGTGAGCTGCGGTGCTGTTGCTTTTGGGAAAAAACGAAACGGCTTCAACTGGTTCCAGATTGGCACTTTGTGGGATCCAGTAGACTCTCATAAAATGCGGGAGCAATACCCACTTTCAAACTGATTTTCTTTAAACTTTTAGCAGCCATGTCCTTTTTAATTAGCCGAAAGCACTCTAAGTGGCATTTATTTATGTTGGCATGCTTCTCAATGTAGGAAATCAAGTTATCATACGTAACAGAATGCTTAAAGTAAGAGATATGAACCCATTTCTTACGTTCAAGAACCTCTAAATCCGCAATATCATTCAGACCCACTATAGGATCAACACTCGAATTAGTAGTTTTTGATATGAACTTTGTTTTTTTTTTAGGTTTTTTCCTCAGACAAAGCCAGAATGAAGTGGCGCCACTGTAGCTTTAAAACCCACGTCATGGATGCCTACATTATCCTGATCAACAGTATCAATAACAGAAGAAATCGGTTCCGCAGAGAGCCGCTCCGAAGACTGAGTCAAGTCCGAAACATAAAGGAATTAGCGCGAAGAATTAATCCACTGCTGGGTAGCTGCAGCAGCTACAAATGAAGCACTAAGAGACAAATTACTGTTACTCTCACTGCCTTCGTTTATACTAACGCCCTTATAAACGATAAACGCTCGTTCCGTTTAACACCCGTTTTGTTTTGTGCTTTTCATAGTTTTGACGTTACTAACAAACAAAATACCAACAAAATACGAAAAGCACAAAACAAAACGTGTGTTAAACGGAACGAGCGTTTATCGTTTATAAGGGCTTAATTCTTTTTGAGAAATCAGCAAACATGCTATTTAATTTATTCACTCAACATAATTGAAAATTGAGCAATTAGGTTAGACGAAATTAATAGGCATTTATCACAATTAAAGACAATATTTTTAGAATCTTTACACAGATTAACAGCCTTATAATGCAAATAGTTTGAAAGTTTGACAAATGAAAACGAAAACGAAACGAGCCAAACTAGTATAATAGAAGCTTTTCGTTCGTATTGCAGACTTTCGTTGTGTTGCAGAGAGAAAATGTTGCCATGTGTACAATATTTGAAGCATATTTATAAGTAATTTCTAGAAACGTAAAGATTTCGGGTAGAATTCAGTGCAAAAGCGTGTCGGCAACACTGTACACAACACTATACATATACAAATTCGACAACTTGCAAAACACAAACAATTTTACACTAGGCGATAGCCTTCTTGCTTTCGCTTGGTTTCTCGACTTTTTTCCTGGAAACTGCCGATCCATTATACCTCGCGTAGCTGATAAAATCTGCAAAGCATTTAAAAATACCAACAGCAATCATTTTTTTCGTTTAGTGGATTTTACTCGAGTTTTGTTATGCTCAATTGTCAAAGAAACGAAAAATGACGAAAAGCACAAAACAAAACTCATGAAAAACATATGTTTCGTTTCCGTTTACGTCTTGAAACTTTTTACATTATAAAGCTGTAAAAGTGTCATTACTAATGTCAAAACAAAATGGATGGAATAAATTATCTGAGGTTACAAGGAACCACACGAGCATTACAGCCTTACAATGTAAAAAGTTTCAAGACGTAAACGAAAACAAAACATATGTTTTTCATGAGTTTTGTTTTGTGCTTTTCGTCATTTTTCGTTTGGTTGACAATTGAGCATAACAAAACTCGAGTAAAATCCACTAAACGAAAAAAATGCTTTTTGTTGGTATTTTTACATGCTTTGCAGATTTTATCAGCTACGCGAGGTATAATGGTATAATGCTTCAAATATTGTAAACATGGCAACATTTTCTCTCTGCAACACCAACGAAAAACTTTTATTATGGCTCGCTTGGCTTGTTTCGTTTTCAAACTATTTACATTATAATGCCTAGAACACAATTGGAAGCACAAAACACTAAACACATTTGTCTCTGTATCTTTTGCTTAGAACACGCACACAATTGGGCCTCGCGCACAAAAAACAAAATCTGTCATTTGTCTTGTGTAAACAATTTGAATATATACAGAAGCAGAAGAAGAGCTTGTGCACAAAAG
The DNA here is from genome assembly GCA_943737955.2 of Myopa tessellatipennis. Taxonomy (NCBI): domain Eukaryota; kingdom Metazoa; phylum Arthropoda; class Insecta; order Diptera; family Conopidae; genus Myopa; species Myopa tessellatipennis. The sequence continues at coordinate 38,597,742 of OX031315.1, read as the reverse complement.
CTGTCAAAATAGAAATAGAGCTATCTCACGGACATGCGTTTCTTTATCTAAACACAAATGTTCGTAGATAACTCATTTTTTTCTTGAATCCCATAAGAGCCTGTGTAAATTTGACAGTTGATTTTGTGTTTAGTGTTTTGTTTGTCCAATTGTGTTCAACGCATAAGGCTGTTAGAAATTCTAACTAAGCACTCAGCGCAAAAGTTTGACATGACAAAATGAGAGCTAAATGAAGACATTATTGCTAACATAATTATTATTTTATGTTTTTGCTTAATACTGGATATTTTATTGATTAAAATTTATAATCAAGAGAAAAGAAAATGTAATAAAACGAACCAGTTCATATCAGTTTTGCTTTCGAAGGTATCAAATGTAAATATTGGTAAATCAGATCTGATCTTTAAATGGTCTATGCATACTTACCGTACCACAAATCATATTCAGACAAACATCTTAGAGAATTTATAACCCGGACTTTCAACAAATTAATGTTAGTCGACACTCTCTTCACCGAAAACATTTTTAAAAACGATATAAAAGACTAGTATTCGGAACAATCGAATAAAAACTATCGAATTATTCGATATACATATTTAACATTCATGTTCGATAGTTTTACTAAAAACTATGACATATACATATATGTATCAATATATGAATATTGAACCTAATAAATTTTGGGCTTAAATAACCGCGCTTGTCGACCCCAACGATGTTGCTGTTGTTTTTGGTGCTGAACAAACAAATTTTACTGTTCTCATGCCGTTCCAGAGTTATAGCACTTTGAAGTTTGAAAAGTTCAGGCCTGTATCTCCTAAACCTTACGAGACACCTATATGTTATTGATATTGCTGGGAAGGTAATTGAATTATCTGTCATTTATGTCAAATAATATTTTCCGTTCAGTTTTGGAAAAACATGAAATTTTAGATTTTTTGTACTAGTTTTTTCCATTCATTAATTTTTTTCTAAGTACACATAATGTATAATTAACCCACATAATTATGCCAATTATAAGAAAGTACAGCCACTTACCTTTTCATAGAAGTATATATCTTTGGAATCAGTTTAGAATTTCAGGAGGAAACGCATATTTTAAAATTGTAATCAGGTACTCGTAAGTACTATTAAGTACTACGTTGTACTTCGCGAGCTCATAAAAGTGAAATTTTTTTTCACGCTCTCCATATGAACAAAAAAATAAATGGCTCCGAAAACAAAGAGTATTAATACATAAAGAGATTTCACGAGACCAATGATGCTATCAACATTTAGTTTGAATGAGTCGAGTTAAGCTCAGGTCGAAAAACTGGTCGATATCGCGGTCGACCACTTTGACTGCGAACTGAAGACTCCTGAGCTCGTAGCAAAGCAAAATTGAATGATCTACTAAGGAGTGAGTGGTTCGGAAGATCTTTTTTAAAGAGTATGAAGGGATCGGAAGATCGACTTTGCTTCTGTTATTTTGCACTAACAATGCAAGCGAATATGCGTAAGAAGAGTTAATCGATCCAACACTCTTAGGGCAGATAATGTGCGAAAGAAAGAATCGATCAATTTGTGGCGTACAGCGGGCGATGAGGAGAACGGTGCGATTTGTATTCTTTTGCTTCTCTTACACTAACAAAGCATGCGCAGCCGTCCGTCCGTCTGGAATCGCTTTAAATTTTGCATTTTATGGTTTTTGGAAGAATTTTTGCTTTTCGTAACTTTGTTCTGCTTCTTTTTCGATGCCCAAGCTTTGTAAAGCGCTGGCACGATTTACGTTCCGAGCATAGCGTGCTGTTGAAGAATTTGTACGGGCAGCAGATTTATTTAGTCGGCATATCAACAAATTGAATACTTTATACCAGTAAGACAAAATTATGGCATTGCATTTTTTGGCTAAATTTTGCGTGTAGGCCGTAACCCACGAAATATCGACCAGCAGAGCATTCAATAGGATTTAAGGAATTTAAATCCGTACAAGGCACTTCTTCTTCAATCGAACCTTCTTTAAATGTTTCACTTTCGTTGCTTGATTTGCCCGTCGGCTGAAAATTCCATTCTAACATTAGACCGATTTCAGAGCTTCTAACTCTCGCTGGTGTGAAATTATATTTGCATCCACCTTTTTTTCTTAACTCGAAATATTTATTTCTATAAAATTCTAAAAGCTGGCAATATTTTTTACAGGAGCCGCAAAAAGTTTCCAACATTTCCTCATCTGATATATAATTATTAGAGCCCACAACAAAACACATTGCTACGTTCGTTTCAATTGTGTTACTATAGTTATTATAGTAATTATATAATTATTGTAGTATTATAATGAAAACGGGGCTAATGGACTAAAGTAGATTTGTTTAAAATTATATTTTGTATTACCACATACATACATAATATAAATATTCCTATAATTTTGTCTTACTGGTATAAAGTATTCAATTTGTTGATATGCCGACTAAATAAATCTGCTGCCCATACAAATTCTTCAACAGCACGCTATGCTCGGAACGTAAATCGTGCCAGCGCTTTACAAAGCTTGGGCATCGAAAAAGAAGCAGAACAAAGTTACGAAAAGCAAAAATTCTTCCAATAAAATGCAAAATTTAAAGCGATTCCAGACGGACGGACGGCTGCACGGGGACCTCATGTCGTGGGGTAAGGTCTTGCTGACAGGTACCCACGTATGTAAATCAATTATATGACATTCACTTCGGTGATGCCATTGACTCCTCTGACCCGTGACCACTGGAGATTGGACGAAGTCTCTAGCGGCTGAAAGGGGATTCCAAGTTGTGTTCACCCACTCTTCGAAGTGGGGTTCCTACGAAGATGAACTGATTCCGTTTTTGACTTAGATGTACCATATTCACCTCCTCACGGTGATCTCCGGGCAACGTTTTGAAAGTCCCTTAGTTTTGTGTTTAACACATTTCTAATACCATCATAACGGCTAAAGAATATGGTTTATACTATGCTTGTCACAGTCATTCTGTAAGTTAATACTAAATCAAAAGACCCTCTAGTTGGGATATATGAAAGCACAACGTGTGAGTAATTATCCTGGCTGAGGGTAGTCGTAGCGGAGTTAAAAGCTAAGCTATTATTATACGAGTGCTCGAAAGGTGATCACCCTAAGCCTAGTAGAGTCAGAGTTGATATGGCGCCATTGGAGTTTAATAGTTGTTTTTTGGGTTGGATACCCGTGATGTGCAAATTATGACGTATTAACGAGGCAGAACTGGCAAGCATTAGGGAGCCATCAATAGTGATCATCAGTGGAGATATCACAAGCCAAAGAATTTAGCGAGAAATCGTTAATGGAGGTAGATATTTCAGATGGTGATGATCGCTGGTGGTTTTCCTAGAACAGGGCAGCCAATGCCTTACAATAATTGGTAGCGACGTAAAACTTCATGTTTAGTTGCGCTAGAGCTAAGAGCACTATCTACGGACCTAAGATTTTTAAATCTTATCAGGAAGTTGTTGTTGGATTCGTAGGGGCTGTGGCTCGTTGGATAGGGATGTAAAATAAGATATTAGGTAAGACTAATATCGAAGCAATGTGTAATCTTCCAAGGAAAGATACATCTAGTCTGGTTAAGAGGGCAACCAGACTTGACTGGTTTGTGCTTTTGCCAGACAGTGTTAGCCTAGAAAAGTTAACACTCTTTAGTTCAACAATAGTTGTTCGAAGCATGTAAACATGCCGCAGAATAAGGGGTTGGTCCCAGGTGTCTGCGTTAACAAGTACTTATCGTATAATCACATATGACCCGTGACCACTGCATCCACCCAGTCTGGCCATACAAAAATTTCGCATATTCAGAGTAGATTTTTTAAAAAACGGCTGCAGGTCGGTTCCTAATTTTTTGATATTTTCCTCCTTAATGGAGTATATTTTAATGACCATATGCTTCATCAACGCACGCGGAGGTCTTCCTGACCAGTGACCACTGCATCCACCCAGTCTGGGTGGAACGGCTGCAGGTCGGTTCCTAATTTTTTGATAATTTCCTCGTATATGGAGTATATTTCAGTGACCATATGCTTCATCAATGCACGCGGAGGTCTTCCTGACCCGTGACCACTGCATCCACCCAGTCTGGCCATACAAAAATTTCGCACATTCAAAGTCGATTTTTTAAAAAAGGCTGCAGGTCGGTTCCTAATTTTTTGATATTTTCCTCGTATATGGAGTATATTTCAGTGACCATATGTTTCATCAACGCACGCGGAGGTCTACCTGACCAGTGACCACTGCATCCACCACGTCTGGCCATACAAAAATTTCGCACATTCAAAGTCGATTTTTTAAAAAAGGTTGCAGGTCGGTTCCTAATTTTTTGATATTTTCCTCCTATATGGAGTACCTTACAGTGGCCATATGCGTCATCAACGCACGCGGAGGTATTCCTGACCAGTGACCACTGCATCCACCCAGTCTGGCCATACAAAAATTTCGCACATTCAGAGTCGATTTTTTAAAAAACGGCTGCAGGTCGGTTCCTAATTTTTGATATTTTCCTCGTATATGAAGTATCTTTCAGTGACCATATGTTTCATCAACGCACGCGGAGGTCTCCCTGACCAGTGACCACTGCATCCACCCAGTCTGGCCATACAAAAATTTCGCACATTCAGAGTCGATTTTTTAAAAAAAGGCTGCATGTCGGTTCCTAATTTTTTGATATTTTCCTCCTATATGGAGTACCTTTCAGTGGCCATATGCTTCATCAACGCACGCGGAGGTCTTCCTGACCCGTGACCACTGCATCCACCCAGTCTGGCCATACAAAAATTTCGCACATTCAAAGTCGATTTTTTAAAATGGGCTGCAGGTCGGTTCCTAATTTTTTGATATTTTCCTCGTATATGGAGTATATTTCAGTGACCATATGTTTCATCAACGCACGCGGTGGTCTACCTTACCAGTGACCACTGCATCCAACCAGTCTTGCCATACAAAAATTTCGCACATTCAGAGTCGATTTTTTAAAAAAGGCTGCAGGTCGGTTCCTAATTTTTTGATATTTTCCTCCTATATGGAGTATCTTTTAGTGGCCATGTGTTTCATCAACGCACGCAGAGGTCTTCCTGACCAGTGACCATGCATCCTGTTATAACTTTTATATGGGTGTTCTTTTTCTTCTTCAGTTGTCCTCGGGACAAGCAGTAAAATTCCTTGTTGTTGTTTAGTATTCAATTTCCCTTGTATTTTATTTAGTAAATCTTTTTTATTCACCAAAACACTAATTCTATTCTTAGATTTTTATTTTAACTAATTTAAATTTTTACTAATTTTTAATTCTAATTCGCGACTTTATACGCGGGTACACGAGAGACGACGACGACCTCGTCGTTCTGATATAATTTTAAGACTCCCGTTGGAATCTTTTGCTTGTTTCCACGTTGGCTTTGTCGACGCACCCGTCGACCGAACCAAAGTGGTTCGGTGTTGGCGCGTGTCGCAATTTCCCTTATTCCGCGATTTTAGTATTTCGCAATTTTTATGTTTCTCAATACCAATATCATCGGCAGAATTAAATCGTTCCCAATTTAATTCTTCCGCGTTTGGTTTTGGACCTTTTTTATAATTTCCTCCAACCAAGCGTTTTATGGTCACTGCAAAGAGCTATGATTTTTATGGTTTGGAAGCTCGCTACTGAGCGCTAGCTTCCACGATCCATACCAATGCTAAACGCTATGGTTGCTGGCTTGGCTTTCCAAAGCTTGACTAAAGCTTCTGGCTACCAAATAAGGTGCTGCGGTTACAGGCTTGGCTTTCAAGTTTACTTTAACGAAAGCTTGGATGGAAATTGCGATCGCGACATACAACATCCCTTCACCCTAGGGGAAGAAAAATTTAGTATCGCATAAAACGATATTTAATTTTTCTTGTACATTTATGATTGGGTTTTGGTGGCTTATGTGTCTCTGTTCTTTCTATATTATGTAATAGTACTTAGGGTAGTGTATGTATGTAATAATACGTGTTTGGCGTTTTATATGCAAATTTTATAATATACTATATAAAATAATTAACATGAAATAAATATATAAAAATAAAATAATATAATTAAAATGAAATAAAATTTTGTTGTTGACGTCGATGCCGATCTTACGGTTGCTGTGTAGAACATATTGACGCTGGTGTCGGCGTTGACGTTGCTGCGAATGTACACGTTGACGATGGTGTCGACGTTGACGTCGATCTTGACGTTGCTGTTGACGATGGTTTCGACTTTGACGTTGATTTCGGGCTTCAGCTGCTGTTGCTGAGCATGTTGACGATGGTGTCGACGTTGACGTTGCTGTGGATGTACGTTTTGACGATGGTGTCGAAGGTGACGTCGGTTTCGAGCTTAACGCTGCTGTTGCTGAGCATGTTGACGATGGTGTCGGTCTCGACGTTACTCTGAATGTACATGTTGAAGTCGACGTTGGTGCTACTGTTGATGTACACCCCGTTGTATCAATATCTTCTTCTCGAGGTTTATGTAGGAATGCTGTTGCTGGGTAGCTGACTTAGTTGTAGTTTTTGTAATATGTTTGTTGGTAGAATCTGCTTCCCACAATTGGGATCAATTTTTGTTCGCTTTAGCTGTTGATGGTTGAGATTTTTCAAAATCATCATTTGTACATAAGCTGACTGCTGATGCTCTCGAGTTGCTTATACTTGTGTTGCATTTCTTACATCGCCAGCACTTTATGTATTTTGTGACTGTTGTTGTTGTGAGGGGCTCTGTCTTAGGCAAGAGTAGGCCGCAGTAAATTGAACAGGCGAACCGTTGACTGCTTCTCGTTTGTTTACTTGGTGGTTTATCACCGTTGCAGCCAATCGATGATGCGATAACTTAAGTTGTCTTAGGCGAAACTTTGCCTGACCGTAGATTCTTCTTCGACGTGGCAGCACGCGATTCACTCGCAAGACTCAAAGTAGAGCTGTCATGGGTGGATATGCAGCTAGGCTGCCATCATGAGTTCATCATTCACAATGATTTCGCTATTCAGCGACAAGTGATTTGTATCTGCTGATGAACTTTCTTCTCGAGACTACTATCAGGTTATGTTGTTGTCATGGTTTCCAGCCCGTTTTTTCCAGATTTCAGGTTGTTGCTGGTTGTCTTTGTTGACCTGATCAGCTGTTTGGTACAGCTACACTTCCCTCTTCGATTTGTTTGGGCGATTCTTCGTCGCCCTGTTGTGTGTCGTTGGTCTATGAGTGCGTGGTTTGTTCTGCTGTAACGGGTGTACATTTGGATTGCTGTCCGGTTCTCTGCATGCTGGATTCTTCTTTTATATACATATTACATAAAATATTACATATAATTGTTCATGTTTATTTTTCTTTTGTTCCTACAGTATATTTTTAAGCTAATTATACTTTGTTTACAATTACGAATGATTTAAATTGTTATTATGTAGTTGTGCTATGTAAATTGTACGTAAATTGTATTTATTTTAATTTAACGGATGTACACGTTGACGATGGTGTCGACGTTGCTGTTGACGATGGTTTCGACGTTGACGTTGATTTCGAGCTTGACTGCTGTTGCTGAGCATGTTGACGATGGTGTCGACGTTGACGTCGATCTTGACGTTGCTGTTGCTGAGCATGTTGACGATGGTGTCGAAGGTGACGTCGGTTTCGAGCTTGACGCTGCTGTTGCTGAGCATGTTGACGATGGTGTCGACGTTGACGTCGATCTCGATGTTACTGTGAATGTACATGTTGAAGTCGACGTTGCTGCTACTGTTGCTGTACACCCCGTTGTATCAATATCTTCTTCTCGAGGTTTATGTAGGAATGCTGTTGCTGGGTAGCTGACTTACATAGTTGTAGTTTTTGTAATATGTTTGTTGGTAAAATCTGCTTCCCACAATTGGGATCAATTGTTGTTCGCTTTAGCTGTTGATGGTTGAGATTTTTCAAAATCATCATTTGTACATAAGCTGACTGCTGATGCTCTCGATTTACTTGTGTTGCATTTCTTACATCGCCAGCACTTTATGTATTTTGTGACTGTTGTTGTTGTGAGGGGCTCTGTCTTAGGGAAGAGTAGGCCGCAGTAAATTGAACTGGCGAACCGTTGACTGCTTCCCGTTTGTTTACTTGGTGGTTTATCACCGTTGCAGCCAATTGATGATGCGATAACTTATGTTGTCTTAGGCGAAACGTTGCCTGAGTGTCGAGTCGTAATCGCGGCAGCATGCAATCCACTCACAGGACTTGAGGCTGTCATGGGTGGATATGCTGCTAAGGCGGCCATCATGATTTCAGTTGTATCTGTTGATGGTTAACCATCTGGTTATGTTTTCGTTGTTGTTGCTAAGATATTGTACTTGTTTGAATTCTGCTCTTTCAAACATCAGGTCGTTGCTGGTTATCATTATTAACCTGGTCAGCAGTTTGGTACAGCTACCCTTCCCTCTTCGAGTTGGTTGGTCGCTATTTCGTCGCCCTGTTGTGTGTCGTTGGATTATGAGTGCGTGGTTTGTGCTGCTGTAATGAGTGTACGTTTGGAATGCTGTCCGCTTCTTCTTTTATATACATTATTACATACATATAATTTTTCATTTCTAGTTTTCTTTTGTTCTTACAGTATATTCTTAAGCTATTTATACCTTGTTTACAATTAAAAATGATTTATATTGTTATTATGTAATTGTGCCATGTAAATTATACGTAAATTGTATTTGTTTTATTTCAATTAATATTTTATCTCTATTCTAATTTAAAATAAAATTCCATTGCGTGATTTCTAAACAGTTTAATAATTTTAGTTCTTACAATAAATATCTACATATTTTGTTCCCATATTACAGTTAGATTAATTTTGAAAGTACTTTTAGTGTTCCTTTTTATTTGAAAATGTACTACAATTATTATTTATATATATGTATTTATGTAACGATGTTTTTAATATTTGTGTATTGTATTTTTCCTTTTAGTTTGGTTATTTTAATTTAATCACCATTACATTTAATTTAGTGTCATCTTTTTTCTTTTATTTTTGTGTTTATTAGTTTTTGTAAACCTGACACTGCATTTTGCTCTTGTTTGGTTGTTCAACTTTGTTTCTGCAGTATCGCAGTGCTTGCGTTAATTATTATTCTTATTTTGACACATGCTTGTCTATGCCCTACATTTAGCACTAATAAACTTATTTAGTAATGGAACAGAAAGTATTAATAAGAAAAATTAAATAATTTTGATGCAAATAAGCATAGTGATCTTATCATAGGTCAATTTAAAAAAGAGTTTATGGATCTTAGAGAAGAATTCAACTCAAAATTTGATGTGCTTGAGAAATCTTGCATGGAGAGGTTAAATCAGCTAAGTGCTGAACTATATAGTACGGTGAGAAAAGTAACTTCTGACTTTAAAAACTTAAGTGATTCTCTAAACGACAAAATCAAGGAGCTCGAAAGCGACAAATGCAGAATGAATGCCAAAATATCCGAACTAAGTACCACTCTTTTCGAAGCAAAAGAATATTTCGCTCCGGGAATATATGCCGGGTGTTTACAAGATCTGTGCAATAGGATTGACTCTCTTGAGCAGAAGCAAGTGGAGGCAAAAGCGGTGCTTTTCTCGATCCCTCAACCAAAAGATGAGAATCTGACCAGCATTTACATTCTGCTGTGTTTTACCATCAGATTTCGCTCAGCTCTTGTAGTCAGCATCTATCGTGTCAGGAGAAATGAAACCAATGCAGCTAGCTCCCCGCCCATCATTATAGAATTTAATTGCATTACGACAGGGACTGCCTGTTGCATGCGGCTGCTAATTTTCGCAAAACGTCGAGACGTCAGCTCTCTCTTCAGGATGTTGGAGTAGAAGCTGAAGGTAGCTGTTTCTTAAATGAATGCCTTACAAACACAGCGAGAGCCATTTTGCAGTCGGCGATAAAACTAAAACGCAAGCAAAAACTTTCTGCCGTGTTCTCACGGAGAGGACGAATTTTTATTAAAACGTCAGCTGATGAGCGCTTCACTGAAGTTTCCAATATTGAGGATTTGCATACCTTTCGTGACGTGGAATTGGATTGAATCAAGAATTAATTACCTCCTACAACATACCTATCGTGTTTATAACTCTTATATCAAATCATTTATATGTATACTTTCTGCTTTATTTCTGCTCGCAAAAGTTTTGCTCTATTCTCCTGTCTTCTCTTTATTTCTCTACTCTCCTATGTGCTTAATGACTGCTGTTTTTGAGAAAAGTATTGGTTTAATTTTGCCTGAACTTCTTAACGCGTCGGGCTATACTCTTTGTTCCATCTAGTGTGCACTTAATGGTACACAGTTCACATGGTCTTGGCTGTGGTGACAATCATAAGTCTCTTATTAACATCCTTTGCAAGCAAAACTCGGGTTTGAATATTGTTCACTTTAATGCCCGTAGTCTGAACTCGTCTAAGCTTGACTATATAAGATATGTATTTAAGACATCCAGACTCTTGTGTGGATGTATACAGATGTTATCTGTATATCCGAAACTTGGTACTGTTGTGAACTGGATGATGTAACTGTCAATATTAACAGCTTTAATGTCTTCAGGAAGGATCGGGTAGGGCGAGGTGGTGGGGGAGTTGCTATTTACTGCAGGTAGGACCTTCGTGCCACTGTAATTTCAACATCTGATAATTCTGGTGTCGAATTTATTAATGTTAGTATTGCTGATACCTTATATTTGTCGTGTGTCTATAATGGTGATTTCAATATAAATCTTCTATCTGAAGATCATACCAAGCTAACTTTCTGTGATATTATTGACGCCCTCGGGTTATACTTAGTTAATAAATTCGTGCCCACTAGATTTTCTAACAATGCTTGTCCTTCTCTTCTTGACTATTTTATTGTTTCTGACTTATCCAAAGTTCTACTATTTGACCAAATGTTTTTTCTGTCGGACCATGACCTCATTTTCTGCTCTCTAAATATAGATCTCTCTCACACTAATCAACCTTGCACTTTCTCGTATAGAGATTTTAATTCAATTGACTTCTTAGCTTTATATCGTGATATCGCTGAACACCCATTTGACGAATGCATGCTCGTAAATTCTGTAAATGATAAAGTAAATTTTCTTTCTTCACGTATTTTTAATCTCTTTGACTGCCATGTTCCCCTAAAGACTTCTAAACGTATAAATTCTTCTTGTCCTTGGTTCAATCGTAATACTCTTGACGCTATAAAAAAAGAACAGATTGCATAATAAGTGGCGTAGACTTCAAAATTGGGAGATCTTCCGGTCCGCTAGAAACAAAGCTGTTCGTGTATGTAGGTTAGCTAAATCACAATACTTTTCCTCAAAGCTGAACATATCTCTTCCCACTAAAATGCTATGGCGTAACATAAACAAACTAATTTTTTTTCTGATGCTACGCTGCCTACATCTGACCATTTCTTACAACCCTCTATGCTTGTTGAACACACTTTTAAGTTCATGCCGGTGACGGAACTTGATGTTGGGAGTTGCTTGAAGAACATAAAGTCCAATGCTATTGGCAATGACGGTTTTCCTTTGAAATTCGTAAAAATGTTACGTCCACACATTATTTCGCCATTGACTCATATCATAAATCAGTGTTTTCAATCTTCAACATTTTCTGAACTATGGAAATCCGCCATAGTATTACCAGTAGCCAAGAAATCTAATTCCTCAGCTGCAAGTGATTTCAGACCAATTAGCATATTGTCACCTTTAAGCAAGATTTGCCAAAAGTTGATCGCTCAGCAAATCTCCAAGCACTTAGAGGTGTCAAAGCTCTTGTCTCCACTTCAATCTGGCTTTCGTGTTGGGCGCAATTGCTCCACTGCTACTGTCAAAGTGCTAGATGATATACGGCCCTCATTCGATGATGGTTCACTAACGTTACTTTGTTTGTTAGATTTTACCAAAGCCTTCGACAGAGTTATCCATAGACGGTTATGCTATAAACTTAAGTATTATTTTGGTTTTCAAGATAGTGCGGTTCATCTGATGTGTAGCTATCTGACAGGCAGGTCTCAAAGAGTAAAAGTACGTGATATATTATCAGAATATAAGCCTATAAAAGCTGGAGTGCCTCAAGGGTCCATACTTGGCCTATATATAAAAAGAAAGCCTTGCCAACTCTCCCAACAATTTCTCTTGGAGGTGTTGCCTTAAACGTCGTATCGAAGGTAGTAAATCTGGGTGTCTGTATTAATTCAACCTTATCTTGTGTTGATCACAAAAATAATGTCATAAAAAGGATCTACCACTTACTGCGCAACCTGAGGCTATCAGCGCACTCTACCCCTGTTGAAGTTCGACGTTTGTTAGCATTACAACTCTTTTTACCTATAATCACGTACTCTGATACTATATATGCTACATTGGACTCCTCATCGCAATTAAGGTTAAGCATTGCCTTTAATCACATAACGAGATACGTATTTGGTTTGCGTAAGTTTGATCATCTGGCATCTTATCGCGTTGCTCTTCTCGGATGTGACTTATCAAATCATCATAAAGCCAGAATATGCTTGTACCTCTTTAAAGTAATAGTGAGTAAGACTCCGGGGTATTTATTTGACAAATTGCAGTTCAAAAGATCTACAAGAAGTCGGGTACTCATAATGCCACGATGTGCATCTTTACACACGTCGCGTTTATTTTTCATCACCGCCATACGCCTATGGAACATGTTGCCGCGCTGGCTTAGAGAGTTGCCTGGTGTAGGGGAGTTTAGACGCGAAGTTTTTCAATACTTTTCGCTGCAGTAGGTCTTTCTCTATATATCTATTTCTTTCTACTCTCCTGCTATCGCTATTTTCATTCCTTTTATTCTATTTTAATTTTTTAATTTTAGCTCTAATTTTATATTATTTTAGTTTCAATTATTTAAGATATGTATATGTGCTCATTGTACCTTTTAATGTAATTAGTTAGCTTAATGCATTCTGTTTTATGTTACTACAAAAGACTTGTCGTCTTAGTGTATGATTGTCAAAATAAATAAATAATAATAAATAATAATAATAAGATAATAATAATAATAATAAGATGTGCTTTTTTTTATTTTATTTTATTATTAGTATTCATAGTATTATAGTATTCATATTATTATATTATATTCATATTATTCATATTATAGTATTCATATATTAGTATTCATATTCAAATTTATTTTCTGCCTACATGGGTCCGAATTTGTATGTACATATATAGTATGTGCGTGTATGTTCTATGCGTGAACTAAATCTTCAGGCGTAACGTTTACATGTGCATTCATTATTTTAATGACTGCAAATGTAATGGTAATAAACTGTCTTTTAAACGTAACAGTTAAATAACAAGGACCGTGTATCGATTTAAGACAGAATGATTTAATGAGAATTCTAAATATAATCTATAGAATGATTTAAAATAGTCCTAACGACCTTACTGCGTATGTGCGTATACGTATTTAATGTAGGGTATATTTCGCTAATATCCGCTGTTTCGTGTTGCATTTCCTACGGATGTTTTCGCGAATATTGTGAATAATTGTGTTTTTTTTTTTTTTGTTTATTAGTTTATTATTAGTGACTCTAATTATTCATTCAATGTTCGTGCAACGTTCCGCGAACATTCTGTTTATTCTGTTTATTTTACTTTAATTAATTTGTTCTTTAAAGACTTCGAAATGTATCCTATCTGTCACTACAAATTTCCCTTGGGGCTCTACATGACTGCCTGCCTCGAGGACGTTGCTGCCAGGCGTTGGGACTTGGAGCCTCTGGTCGGATATGTGCTAAAACTACAACAAGAATTTGAGGAGCACCCTACCCGCAGGAGGTTGCAGTTGCTGTTTAGCTGGAGTCGTAAGATTCGCACTGACTACTATATCTGGCACCCGAGCCGGAGCGTCGTAATGCCAGTACAGTCGACAACAGATATGGGGAACTTCCTAATCAATTAGATTTACCGTTTCCCTAACAACGAGTCCTCCGTACGTCACTACTCCTGTTTCTCTCCGGTTAACCTCTGCTCTTGTTCCTGCCTGTTCGGTTACCAAACGATTATAAGTTTCTGCCTTGGAGTTCTAAGTTTGCACGTCCGTTCGATCCAGCAGCCGATGCTCAAGTGATGTGTAGTTGCCTCTGAGTTTTCAGCTAACCTCTGCTTGTCTTTTGTTTTCGTGATGCTGCTTTCGTATGTGTCTGTGTGTTTGCTTCTGTTTCACTGTGTATTGTTCCCGCTGATCGGTTGGTGCTGTGTGTACATGCAGTGTTTCTCTCGTTTCGCTTTGTTCGCTCGTTCTGTCGCTCTTTGTATTTGCTCAATTTCATTGCATCTCGCTTCTTGCTCTGTGGTTTGGCGCTGTTTGATGAATGATGTTCTTTTCCGATCGCTCTCTCGCTCTTTACTTCCTTAACGTTAGGCTTATACTTATAAATCTTCTCTTATACTAATGTCTTATATTATTGACAGTACAGGGATGCCGTTAGTTCTCTTAGTATAATAACTTAATCTACTGTATGTATTCAATCTTAAGCTATCCATAACAATTCAATAATAAAAAATAAATAAAATATACAGGTTTTTTTTATATTTTATTTTTTTAGAAAAAAATAATAATTCAAGTTTATATTATTTAAACTAATTCAATTTAATATGAAAAATAAAATACAGAAAGTAAAGAAAAATACATAATTGGTGGTTTTGTGTAGCGGAATTCGCCTGAGAGATTCCGTCGTCACACCTTTCCCCTATTTCGGATCGGGAATGACACGCCACGAGATCGCCCCGGCTCTAGAGATCTGGATGCGGTATAACTTACCGCCTATGGTACGTCGAGTCTTGATCTGGCGTCCTGGTTTCCAGCGGGCCAAAACTTTAGCGGCTTTCTGCTCGAGACTTTTCACAACTTCAGCATCATCGGGTGGTAAGCCATTGGAGACTGCAGCTCCTCCCCACAGCTCAGCACTCAGGCACCTGTCGTTGGGTGGTAGCAGTACGGCATTGGTTACTGCAGCTTCTCTCCACAGTTCAACGCCTAGGTCATCCTGTCATCGAGTGGTAGTGACTCAATGCCTGCGACGCCAGCAATGGTGTCAGCATTGTTCGCGTTGTCAGCGATGTCGGCTACACCAGCGATATCAGCTTCATCCCATAGCTCAGCATTCAGGGAGATGGCGTCGTCCAGGAAGTTCTCTAGAATTATACCGATGTCCTCGTGTGGGCCTTGTGCACATGTGCTCTTCTCTTCCGAAAGCTTCGCTTCTAACGGGGGTATACCAAGCATGTCCACCCGACTCCGGTTGTCCTCGGGTATGAACGGCTTCGAAACGCCGACCAATGCGGAAAGGTGAGCTACCTGAGTTTCTTGGGCAGGGTGCCGGGTTAGTGGTCGGGGTACTTCTTTCGGCCTGGTGCCCCCATCCAGGGCCTCGTCTGTCCAGATTTCCGGGTTCAACACCGTCTTAATAAACTGCAGGGTCGTAATTTGCTGAGTGTACCCTGGTCCGGTGGCAAGTTCTTGGTCGGTCTTAGTGGTGCAAAATACCCTTTGTCGATCGTCGTCGCTTGCCGAGCCTTCATCCTCACTTACCACGCCGTTGTCATCGCTTGCCATGTCGCCGCTGACGTCATCGTTCATGTTCTGGAGTTCTTCCTGGGCTTCAGGGTCGTAGTTCCAATTGTTGCCTGGGGGTGGAACTTCACGACCCCATCCGGACTCAACCTCGAGGTCGTCTTGGGGTTCACCATGGGATGCGCTATTGTCGGAGCCACAGGCTTTGTTGGGTGATATTATTTATTCGTTCGTTTATTCGTTAAATGTACAAGTTGAACTTTTTCTGTTTAATTTCTGTATAAATTTATTTAATGTTGTAACAAAAGATTTATGATTTCACTTATCTATCAAAATTTGAAACGGTTTGAAAAGGGTTTGGCACTGTAAAGGAACTGGCGTCCTGCGTGGTTCACGGCTCAAACAACAGTGTCGGCTCGACCCCGACCACCAAGGCTGGAGCCGAAGAGCTCGCAGTCAAGCTTTTGGCTTGCCTCTCCTGAGCGGCCGAAGTCCGCGCTCGGAGAGGACACGGCTTCGGACGATCAGGAGAGGCAGCCTAGCGAGCGGTTTGCTTTGGCGTAAACATCCCGCCCGCCTTGCAGGACTGCAAAGCTCCCCGACCCTCAGCCCTGGGGTGGATCGGGCTCCAACTGGTGAAGGGTGCTGTGATGGGCCTCGTCGCAGTCGGTGCAGCGGCGCGTGCTGGTGCAGCGTGGTGTTGCATGGGAACACGCCAAGCAGTTGGTGCACACGTGGCGGCCGGCAAGCGTCCGCCATCGGGCCTCGACCGACAGGTCAAGGAAGAGGCCGCACTGCCGGAGCGGATGGTCCCCACGGTAGAGCGGGCAGCATCCTCGGCGGCGTGAAGAGCGCGCTCGTGGCGGCTGCCAAAAGTCGCGGGAGCGACGGAGACGACCGCGCGGCTCCACCGGGTACCCATCTCCCTGGTCGATTGAGGGGGAGCGTCGCCGCCTCATCGCTGCGGCGGCTGGTTAATAACAACAACTCGAGACATGCACGATAAAGATACTAGTTTAGAAATTGAACGCGTAAGTTGGCCGTTAGCCGTTCGGACATCGGCCACGCGGACTCGTTCGTCCTGACCCTTATACACCTTGATGATGCGGCCCAGCCGCCAGGACGTGGAAGGAAGGTTGTCTTCACGGACGACGACCAGGACGTTGGGCTGTAGGTTGATTGCGGAGTCTTCCACTTGGTGCGACGCGCAAGCTCGTGCAAATATTCCGTTTTCCACCGGTGACAGAAATGTTGGGCAAGGGCCTGGACACGTCTCCATCGGTTAAGAATGGAGAGCGGATTGTCGAGGGTTTCAGGCTCGGCCGGAGCGAGCAGAGGGCCACCTACTAGGAAGTGGCCAGGAGTTATTGCCTCCATTACGTTGGGATCCTCCGATTGAGGATGCAGCGGGCGAGAATTGAGGCACGCTTCAATTTTGCTCAAGAGAGAGAACTCTTCGTATGTAAACTTGGACGTTGGGGCGACTTTGCGCAGGTGCGTTTTCAGGCTTTTAACACCGGCCTCCCAGAGTCCTCTCATATGAGGAGCACCGGGGGGGATGAAGTGCCATTCAACATTCTGGTGCGAATGATGGGTCTCGATGAGATCGCGGGTTCGAACAAGGAATTGCTTAAATTCTTGTTTAGGCTCTTTTGAGGCGCCGACGAAGTTTGTGCCGTTATCGGAATATACCTTTGCGGTGCAGCCTCGGCGCGCTGCAAAACGTGAGAAGGCCGCAAGGAAAGCGGCCGTGGTCAGATCACTGACAGCCTCTAAATGAATTGCTTTGGTCGCAAAACAGACAAAGATACACGTGTAGCCTTTCGTTATTAAGCACGCCCGGCCGGTGTAATTATTTATGTCGAAAGGGCCCGCAAAGTCGACACCGGTGTTAGCAAAGGGGCGGGAGAAAGTTGTTCGTTCCTCTGGCAGTGCCGCCATAATCTGCGTTCTTTGTTGCTTCCGATGCACGATGCACGGCTTACAGCGGTGGATCGTGGTTTTGATGAGGCTTTTTACTCGCGGAATCCAGTGTTGGGTCCGGAGCAATCGGAGCATCAGCTGGTTACCACCGTGAAGCGAGATCTGATGGATAAAGAGAACAAGTAACCGAGACAACTGACAGTCGTACGGCAAAATTATTGGGTGGCGTTCATCGAATGGTAAATTCGGGCATGAAGACAGCCGCCCGCCAAGGCGCATAGTATTTTCTTCATGAATAAAGGGATTGAGTGAGAGTAAACAACTTTTAGGGCTCACGGGTCGCTTGCCTTCGAGCGCGAAATATTCCTCGGGAAAATGGGTCTTTTGACAGATGATTGTGAGACGGCATTTGGTGTCTCGAATCTCTGTCGCTGAGAGTGCAAAGTGGCATATAGCCGGTTCTGACGACGGCGTGTGTGATCTAGAAACCGCTGTACATATGAGTACACGCGTAGGGCTCTCGGAAGAGAGGAAAACCTGCTAAGCGGGTCTTCGTCTGATCGGAAGTAGTGGTGAAGAGCCTTTAGCGGCTTTTCTTCCAGTGCGGTAGCAAACTCCGAAGCTGTTCGCAGCTCGAGCCAACGATCCTTGTCGTGGAGGAGCCAAGGTGGACCATTCCACCAAAGGGTGCTCTCAGCTAATTCGTGGGGCGTGGCACGGCGGCTAGCTAAGTCTGCTGGATTGTCGTGCGAGTCCACGTGAAACCATTGAGTGTGTGGTGCTCTTTCAATGATTTTGGCAACGCGGTTTGCTACGAAAGTGGCCCAGACGCAAGGAGGCTTCTTAAGCCACGCCAGAACAATCGTCGAGTCTGTCCAACAGAAGACATTCTCGGGACGATAGTGCATATTAGGTACAAGGGCGTCGAGCATGTCGGCGACGAGTGCGGGCGCCAATCGTGTTTTGGAGTACGGTAGCGATACATGAACTGTGTCGCCGATTTGGACACGGGCGTAGATGACTCCGGCGTAAGCTTTCTCGGAAGCGTCCGAAAAGGCGTGAAGATCTACTGTGCAGTCGGGGGTGAATCGAATCCACCTGGGAATTCGAATCGTGGCGATCTGGTGGTAATTTCGAAGGAAACTCAACCATGTTTTCTGCGTCAGTGCGGGAAGATGGTCATCCCAGTCAATCTTGTCTAGCCAGACTTGTTGGATCAGCATTTTTGCGGCAACGATGATAGGTGCCAGCCAACCGGCTGGATCGAACAGCTTCGCGATGTGAGACAGCACTTGTCTTTTGGTGTACGTTGGCTGTATGTCGATCGTCTGTGTGTCGAAGTAAAAGTCATCGTTGGCGGCATTCCAACGAATACCGAGCATCTTTGCGGTGCTGTTGTCCTCGAACTTCAAGAACTCAGCGTTGAGCCAATGGGATCCAGGCAAGTCGTCCAAAATGTGTTTGTCGTTGGCCGTCCATTTCCGAAGCGAGAAGCCTGCCGTACTCAAAGCCTCTGACAGTTCATCGCGCATTTGAGTGGCCATGGCAAGGTTGTGAGATCCAGTACATTTTCTGAATGTCACCGCTAAAAACATACCGAAAAAAGCGCCATCTTAGCATTAAAAATGTTAAGTCAGCTTGTCGAACAGGGGCTGCGTGTAACACATCGTTCAAACTAAGCCCACTTGTGCTGGGGTAGGATGCGTTGAACACGACTCTGACCTTGGTGGACGTGCTGTCCGGTTTTATAACCGCATGATGTGGCAAATAATAGTGCTCAGCATCGGGTTGTGGGGGCGCTACGGCCGTCATATGACCTAAATCAAGATATTCTTGAACTACATCATCATATTGCTTTTGAGGTCATGATTCTTGACTAACCTTGCTTCTGAGCGAAGGTATTGTTGGTGAGCGATGTGCCGTGAATATCCTAGCGAGTGATGATTTACGGCTTCGCTTTTGAATGGCAACGTAACGATGTAGCGGCCGTCAGGGCTCCTACGAGTTGTTTTTACGAAATTCTCTTCGCAAAACTTTTCGGAGGGGGATAAGTGACGAGTTTTGGGAAGTTCCTCCACCACCCAAAAACGTTCGAACTGTTTTTCGATGGTGACTTCATTGAAGAAGACCACCCTTATATCGGGCTACCCGATTGTAGCAGGGGGACTGGTCCGGTGATTATCCAGCCGAACACAGTCTGTTGTGCTAGAAGTGAACCTAACACATTGCGGCGAATACCGTCAAGTATGATCGCCGGGAAGAGATCGGCTCCAATGAGAACGTCAACTTGCTGACTTTTGACAAAGTTGACGTCTGCGAGCTCGATGTTACGAGGGAGGCTGCGAAGCAGCGCGCTATCGAACGAGTGGGCGGGCAGTGTGCCCGTGATTTGCGACAGTACTAGCTCTGTGGCATGAATTTGGAACGAGGGGTCCCGTGGCGACTTGGGCAAAAACTCACAAGATTTTGAAACCTTTGCAGAAATGGTTTCGTTGAGGCCAGAAACCGTTGCTTTCACTGGCCGCATGGGGATTTTGAGCATCTTCTGGACGTGGTCAGAGATGAAGGATACTTCGGATCCTGGATCGATGAGGGCACGCACGGCATAGCAAGTACCGTCGTGGAATATGGTGACCGTAGCGGTTCCTAACAGAACTGGCTTCGGTGCGGCAGCGAAACAAACTTAATGGTTATCGGGCTGATTTCGATCAGTGGACTGTATTTGTTGTTGACTTATTTGGGCGGCGTTAGCCGACGTGGAGGGCCCTGTAAATGTTTGCTCGCGCTTTTAGTGGGTTGTTACGGGGCTGATTGGGTTGCAATGCAGCGTTTCTATTTGTCGGAGACTTTGGAGGCTCAGTGGACGGACGCGACGCTGAGTTAGCTAAGGGTCGGTTCTGTGCTTGCTCGCGATGCAGCAACGTATGGTGTCGCGCCTGACATGTCGCGCAGTTGTATTTGCTGGGGCATCGTTGTATCTGATGCGCTTGTGGGAGACAATTCATACAAAGGCGCAACTTTTTCACTACCTCTAAGCGTTTACCGGAATTCATTTCCAAAAACTGCGGACAGACTCGAATTGTGTGTTGCTCTGAGCACAGCTGACATACGGTCGATGCCACATTCAATTGGAATGTGTTGACGCGTTTTGTCGGGGGGGCCACGTGCTGTTGAGCGGGTGACGCGCGAGTCTTGCCTGCGGGCCCGCCTTTTATATCTTGCACGGTTTTCAGCGTTTGAAATCGATGTATCAAGAAAGCGTCGAGATCGGACCATTTTGGAATTGCAAATTTATTTGAGATAAATTGCTCCCAAAGCGACAGGGTGGCTTCCGGAAGCCGACTAGAGCATAGAAAAACTATTATAGCGTCCCAGTGTGACGTGTCGACGCCTTGGAGCGCCAAAGCGGCGAGAATATTATTGATGTAGATTTTTAATTTCGTAACCGGTTTCCCTCGTAATCGTCGCGAGACCAAAGAGATTTTTAAGGAGCGTGTTAACGAGAACGCCTTTATTTTCATATCGATCAGATGAATTTCGCCACGCTGTAACGATGTTTCTTAGGCCGGGATATAACTCAGCGAGTCCAGGATTTCGTTAAAGGAAAAAAAAGATTTGTATTTTTGGGTACTCTTCAGTATAAATTTAACTTTATTGTAATCTTCAATCTATTAGTAATCTCCAAGGTTTGTTACATATGTATATGACATGTACAAACGGTGACTTCGAACGAACGCTGAAGCTGGTAAGCCGTGTTGTTGTGTCGGGGAATCAGGCTTCGTAATGTAGGGTGTGCGTAAGTTGATTGTGTGTGCCGAGAGTATACGTGGGCGCTGACTGAACTTTCAGAGAGTATGCGTAGGTATTGGCTAAGCTCCGAGAGAGTAGGCGTAGCAGTTGTCGTGCTCTGAGAGAGTATGCGTAGCCGTTGTCGTGCTCTGAGAGAGTATGCGTAGCAGTTGTCGTGCTCTGAGAGAGTTTGCGTAGACGTCGACCGTGCTCTGTAGATATTGGCCGTACGCTGACTCTGTGGTGGACGCTGACTGGGCTCCGAGAGTGTACGCGTAAACGTTGATCGTGCTTTGAGAGACTCGCTGACTCTGTTGTGAACTGGGCTCCGAGAGAGTAGGCGTAGCAGTTGTCGTGCTCTAAGAGAGTATGCGTATCAGTTGTCGTGCTCTGAGAGAATATGCGTAGCTGTTGTACTTTACGCTGATTGTGCCGATTGCGATTGCTGAATGCTCACCCGGGTAGTACGTACGAAAGATGGGGAGGACGGGAGACCAGGAAGATTTATCAAATCTGCCTACTTGGTCGGAGAGGAAGGAGAGTGGATGGGAAGCCTTCTCTTATTTCTGGAGACTTATCAAGTCTGGCAGTTTAATAAGAGAAGGAGGAAGGGAGGAGGATTTGCTATGTGTTTTTCTTATTTTTAGAGACTTATCAAGTCTTTAATAAGAGGAGGGGGGAGGATTGGCTGCGTACTTTACTTACCGCGGTGTTAGCTTTGACTGATGTTGATCGCATCGAGGTTGGCAACTGACTGACTCCTTTGGTTGAACTCGTTCCTTTTATATGCTTGTGCGCGGATTTTGTTCCGCTGTGTACGTGTGTCTTTGTTCTCTCTTCTCTTGCTCTTTCTCGTAGGCATTCTTTTGTGGTTGTTGGTCCCGTTATTTCCATGAATTGCTCTTCGTTGTTCGTTCTGGTCACCGCTTGTATTTCTTATCGCTAGTTCTTATTTTACTGTTGCTTATATTTATTGCCTTATACTATATTAATACATTACATGATTTTTATTAGATTAAATTTATTCATTATATTTATTAGTATAAATTCATTATTTGTATTATATTAGATTTATTAGATTATTAAATTCATTACATTATATTTTATTTATTATATATAGGTGGTATGAATACATTATGAAATTCATTATTCTTGTTAGCTTAAATTATATATATAAGTAGCATTAATAGAAAAATATAAGTTTTGTAATAAAAATTCATAATATTTTGAAATATTGTGTGACGCAGGATTTTGCGTCATCACATCCCCTCCGGACTTTCCGTGACGACGAAGACGTTGACGTGCCTTTATCTGGCTATGATGACGATGAATTGGTGTCCGCCGATGTCGGTCTTGAAGCGTCGTTGCTTTCCTCGGGCTAAGGATTGCTTGCTGTCTTCGATGCACTGTCGCAGCTCTTGCGGCCAGCAACTTTCGGGAACGGGCGTCTTTTGTTTTGCTGGCTTCGGGTCGTCGTTCCTAGTCTCTTCCATAGGACTTATGGATGACCTTGTGTAGTCCTCGTTGGTTGAGAGTTCATCACAAGTTGTGGAATTAGCGCTCGTTGTATTGTCGTTTGCCTCATCTTCGGAACTGCTGCTACTTGTGTCGACATTAGGCAACTGAATCGTTGGTATGAGCACTCTCGGGTTCTCCTTACGGGCCAAATACCTGATGAGATGGGCTATGCGTCGCCGAAAACGATCTATTTACAGTTCCGTGACCGCGTTTCTATGGTATAAGTCGTGTATCTGGGTCAGATTAGGAAGCCAGGCGGCAAACAGCTCGGCAAAGTATAGCATGTATACGCCGCAATCGTTGGTATTATTTTGTTGCGGCATTGGGATTTTTTTTTTCTGGAAAGGACTTGTTTTGGTGTTTGCTGGATGACGACTGATACGCTGTAGGCGAGAATACTTTTGAATTGCGGTATGCTGTGTTGTGGGGGGTTCCCCACATGGAATTTTGGCGTGATTCTCGTGGAATATTTTTAGTTCCTTAACATGGGCGGACCTGGTCTGAGTAGAGCCAATGCGTTGATTCTTGACTCTAACTGGTGAGATGAAATTCAAAACTTTGTAGGGACCATCATAACGAGGGGCTAGTTTTGCCGCAAACCCATCACATGCCTTGGATAGATGGTGTTTCTTTACAAGTACGTGCTGTCCTATTTCGGGTTGCCACTGTCGTCGTCGCAGGTTGTAACTACGTGCTTGGTCTTGAGCTGCTCGTTCCAGATTACGTTGTACTATGCGGAAAACTTCCTTCAGTTGATTGGCTTTGTCATCAGGGTTTTGTGAGGTTTGTCCGCTTCCAAACGTCTTCTCGTTGTAGAGTGTTCGTGGAAGGCGTGGCTCGCGTCCTTGATTAAGGAAGGCTGGGCTATAGCCGGTAGTTTCGGAGACGCTGGTGTTGATTGCAAGAGTGATCTCTGGAAGTAACTCGTCCCATTTTCTTTGGTTGCCTCCGGCGAGTTGGGATACCATGGTCTTGATCGTTCGGTTTGCCCTTTCGGTGGCGTTCTCTTGTGGAGTGTAGGGTGCGGTATATTGTTGCTTGACTCCGAGCTCTTGCATAAATTTCTGGAAACTTTTGCTCGTAAATTGTGCTCCGTAGTCCGTAACCAAAATCTTCGGTACTCCGTACCGGGATAAAATACACTCCCGAAAAGCTTTCTTCACATTTGTTGCGGTGGCCTTGCGCATCGGAATTATTTCGGTCCACTTTGTAAATTTATCTATGAATACCAGCATCATGGTGTTGCCATGGGTTGATCGAGGTAGTGGTCCAACGAAATCGGTGCATATGATTTTCCAGGGTTCGCTGGCTATTTGGGTCAGCATATGTCCTGCTAGTTTTTGTTGGTTGGCTTTATAGCGTTGACAGGATTCGCCTTGTCTTACATGGCGGCGTGCATCTCGGAACATTCCTGGCCAATAGTACAGATTTGCCAGTCGTGTGATGGTTTTTCGAATTCCCAGATGTCCAGCAGTTGGTGCATCATGGTTTTCTTTGAGCACCCGGTCTCGCATGGGTTTTGGAATACATAGTTTCCAAGACGCACATTCTTCGTCTCCACTTCGGTTAGCGATGTGTCGGTAAAGCTGTTCTCCTTCTATTAGATAATCAGGGAACTTCGCAGGGTTCTGATGAATTTCAGAAATCTTGTTCTTTGTTCAGGAGCACGTGGTTTGGTCTAGCGGCTCTACCAGTGTTTGACAGAGCACTTCTCGAGGTTGTCGTGACAGCGCATCGGCTACGACGTTGAGTTTGCCTTTTCGATAATGTACGTCATAACGATACTGCTGCATTTCTAAGGCCCACCTTGCAATTCGTCCGGATGGATTCTCGATCGTGTTCAGCCACTTGAGTGCCAAATGGTCGGTGACTATGGAAAACTCGTATCCCTCGAGGTATTGTCTCATTTTCCTTATGCCCCAGATTATCGCCAGACATTCTTTTTCAGTCGATGAGTAGATTAGTTCTGCTTTATTTAGTCGGCGACTGGCATACGCGATCACTCGTTCCTGTCCTTCGGCCTCTTGCGTGAGTACTACTCCCAATCCATGATCACTTGCGTCCGTTTGCAGCGTAAATCTCTTCGTAAAGTCGGGGCATGTTATTACCGGTGCCTTCGTGAGCAATGCTTTTAGATGTTCGAATGCTTCCTGTTGTTGAGCTTCCCATTTGAACCGACGATCCTTTTTGAGTAAAGCCGTTAATGGCTGCACTACTTCTGAAAACGCTGGCACAAATGGTCGGTACCAGGATGCTATTCCCAAACAGCGGCGTAATTCTCGTAGGTTTCTCGGTGGTTGCAATTCCTGTATTGCGGCGATTTTCTCTGGGTCGGTGTGTATCCCTTCGGCGATTACCAGATGTCCAAGATATCTTATTTCAGTCTTAAAGAACTCGCATTTGTCGTTGTTTATCTTCAGATTTGCTTCACGTAATCGTTGGAAGACGCGGCGGAGGTTGCACATATGTTCTTCAACGGATCGGCCGGTGACTATGATGTCATCTAAGTAGGCGTAAGCGTAGGGTTCCAAGTCGGGTCCAATGACACAGTCGAGTGCGCGCTGGAACGTCGCGGGAGCCGAGTGAAGGCCAAAAGGCATGACCCGCCATTGATGCAGTGTATTTCTTGCTCTCTGATTCCATAGGGATCTGCCAATACCCGTTCTTCAGGTCGATGGTACTTATTACTTTGGCGTCTCGCAGCTGGTTGAGTATATGTTGAATTCGTGGCAACGGATAGGCGTCCGGGAAAGATTTTGCGTTGAGTTGCCTGTAATCCACACACATTCTCCATTGGCCATTTTTCTTCTTCACCAAAACTATAGGCGCACTATGTAGACTATTCGATGGTTCTATTAACCCCTTTTCCAACAGCCCATCAATCTGTGTTGATAACTTCTTGCATTGCGGGATTTCTTAGAAAGTAACGCTGCTTGATAGGTCGCTCGTCTGTCATTATTATTTTGTGACACGCAATGTTAGTTGGGCCTTTGACTTCATCGAATTGCTTCAGTTCGTCTTGGATGAATTCGTCTATTGCTTCTGATTCTTTGATCTGCTGGCTACGTATGATTAAGCATTCTGACTTGCTATTTGGTTGCGTTTCACTGCAAATGGTCAAGCTATGTCCTCCCAGTGATATATTTGCCCCTATAGTTTTTAGAAAATCTAGTCCTAAGATTAAGCCGTCGACAGCGTTCGGAAGAATTAGTAGCGACATGTTGACGACGCTGTTTCCGACTTGTATGGTCACATCTAAGGCGGAGGTTGTCATGGTTGTCACTCCGTTGGCTAACTGGACGTACGCCTGTAATGGGACCTGATTCGTTGGGGTCCGTACTGCTTGAGCTAGCTCCTCGTTAAGGAAACTGCGTGTGGCTCCTGTATCTACTGTGCCTTTGATTTGTCGTCCGTTTAAGTTTACCACCGCGACAATTCGTCCACCTTCTAGTTTTACCTCTGTTTCTTCTGGTTGGCTGGTGCTCGTTGATGTTGTAGGGGAGGAGGTTGTAATGCTCGGGGTCCCGTTCTGCCTCCTTAAGAGCGGGCTCCTCTGCCGTTTTCCGTTTTTGGTTTACAGCAGTGAATTGTCCTGACACCCTTCTTACCACACTCCCAACAGAA
Source organism: Myopa tessellatipennis (assembly GCA_943737955.2). Lineage (NCBI taxonomy): Eukaryota > Metazoa > Arthropoda > Insecta > Diptera > Conopidae > Myopa > Myopa tessellatipennis. Next base: position 38,571,346 of record OX031315.1, on the reverse strand, counting down.
TAACACTGGCGAAGATTGACAACCTTGACTGTAATGCCCTTCTTGTACGCACCTACGGCATGCTGTTCTTGGGTTTAATCGCTCTGCCACTAATTCCGCTAGCCGATGCTTTTCTTCTTCTACCCGATGTCTTTGTGCCTCTGTGGATCTATTTGGCTCACGTCGCATATGCGTTGGTGGTTCGTATCGTGGTTCTCTATTCTTCGGCTGTTGGTTCCTTGTGGCTTCCTCTAAATGTAGGCACTCAACCTCTGTTGCTAAAATGGTTAACTCGTCTAGGGTTGAGAAGTCTCTTCGACGTATATACCACCGGTAGTCTGTGCGTGAATAGTCGAATATACGTTCCAGCTGCTCGGTGTTGGTATAATTCGCGTGTCACATAAGGTCTTGGAGAGCGACAACATATTCTTTAAATGGTTCATTAGCCTTTTGCTGTCTCATACGGATTTCGTCACCAAGTTTTTCGAAATACCGCGGTGGTAGGTAGAATCGTAAGAAGTCAGTTTTGAATTCCCAGCCTGACCACTGTCTATTGTTGTTGCGATACCACATAAGGGCTTTGTCCTTGAGGAGTTCTGGCATCGTTCGTGGTAACAAATCTCTTTGCACATTGTACGTCGCGGCGAGTTCCTCAATTCTTTCAATGAATTCGAGGGGGTCGCGGCCTCCATCGTACTTAATAGACCACTTCCGTACCTTTTCTATTGTTGTTCCATATTCGGTAGTGCTCGTATGTCCCTGTGAATTGCTTGGTGTGTTGGTTACAACAGGCGGTGTAACAAACGTATCCTGGTCTGTAAATCCAAGTAAATTAGGTGAATTTGCTCGAGTCCTGGTATACTTGCTTTCGTAAGCCTCAAGTAGCCTCTCAATTTCCTCATTATACCCCTTCTGCGTTATGAAAGTGGCTAACTGCTTACGTAATTCCTCTACGGTGTCTCGTTCTGCTAACTCCAAGTCTCTCGTAATGCTTAGGAGTTCTTCCTTATTTACTTTGTAAATCCATGCTGTCTTCGCCATATTGAAAGATTAGCTTAAAGCGGTTTTAATGAAAACTATGGTTTTGTTTCCTTTCGATGAAGAGTCCCTGTTCGGGCGCCACCTGTAACGATGTTTCTTAGGCCGGGATATAACTCAGCGAGTCCAGGATTTCGTTAAAGGAAAAAAAAGATTTGTATTTTTGGGTACTCTTCAGTATAAATTTAACTTTATTGTAATCTTCAATCTATTAGTAATCCAAGGTTTGTTACATATGTATATGACATGTACAAACGGTGACTTCGAACGAACGCTGAAGCTGGTAAGCCCTGTTGTTGTGTCGTGGAATCAGGTTTCGTAATGTAGGGTGTGCGTAGGTTGATTGTGTTTGCCGAGAGTATACGTGGGTGCTAATTGAACTTTCAGAGAGTATGCGTAGGTATTGGCTAAGCTCCGAGAGAGTAGGCGTAGCAGTTGTCGTGCTCTGAGAGAGTATGCGTAGCCGTTGTCGTGCTCTGAGAGAGTATGCGTAGCAGTTGTCGTGCTCTGAGAGAATATGCGTAGCTTTTGTACTTTACGCTGATTGTGCCGATTGCGATTGCTGAATGCTCACCCGGGTAGTACGTACGAAAGGTGGGGAGGACGGGAGACCAGGAAGATTTATCAAATCTGACTACTTGGTCGGAGAGGAGGGAGAGTGGATGGGAAGCGTTCTCTTATTTCTGGAGACTTATCAAGTCTGGCAGTTTAATAAGAGAAGGAGGAAGGGAGGAGGATTTGCTATGTGTTTTTCTTATTTTTAGAGACTTATCAAGTATTTAATAAGAGGACGGAGGAGGATTGGCTGCGTACTTTACTTACCGCGGTGTTAGCTTTGACTGATGTTGATCGCATCGAGGTTGGCAACTGACTGACTCCTTTGGTTGAACTCGTTCCTTTTATATGCTTGTGCGCGGATTTTGTTCCGCTGTGTACGTGTGTCTTTGTTCTCTCTTCTCTTGCTCTTTCTCGTAGGAATTCTTTTGTGGTTGTTGGTCCCGTTATTTCCATGAATTGCTCTTCGTCGTTCGTTCTGGTCACCGCTTGTATTTCTTATCGCTAATTCTTATTTTACTGTTGCTTATATTTATTGCCTTATACTATATTAATACATTACATGATTTTTATTAGATTAAATTTATTCATTATATTTATTAGTATAAATTCATTATTTGTATTATATTAGATTTATTAGATTATTAAATTCATTACATTATATTTTATTTATTATGTATAGGTGTATGAATACATTATGAAATTCATTATTCTTGTTAGCTTAAATTATATATATAAGTAGCATTAATAGAAAAATATAAGTTTTGTAATAAAAATTCATAATATTTTGAAATATTGTGTGACGCAGGATTTTGCGTCATCACAACGCTTGCTCGAATCCTTCATTCGTCAAAGGAGCTTTTTGTACGATTTCCTTGGCTTCTCCTTTTGTCTTTTGATTCAAATGAAAAAATGTTTCAACCGGGGTGAGGCGCGAGTTGCGAATGTATAGGGCCGAGAACATGTCACGGAACGAGGACCATGACAGATAATCTCCCTTAAAAACGTCACATGGAGGCAAGCTAACGTTAAACCCAGGAGGTGGCACCTCTGCCGTCTCCTTACCGGGCCGTGGCGCGGAGGACTTTGTAATCGCGTTGATTTGAGTTTGGATCCATCCCCCGCATCGCTTATAGTTGTCGTACGCTTTGAAGTACTTGTCCTTAACGGCTGCTATGTGCGGTGTCAACTTCTCATCCTTCTGCATGTGCTCGAGGAGGGTGAGATACGCGGTCTTGATTACAGTCCACTGCGACTGAAGCTCCGTTATGTCCAACTCCGGGGTTTCCCCCGTTTGGGATTCCGGTGAACTGTCCAGAACGTGCGCGCTGAATTCTACCAAAGCGTCCGACAGACGTATAAAATTGTTTAGCCGCGCCATGGTACGTGGGTTAGGGCTACTACCAATTTAGCAGAGGGATACGCGATATGAAATCGATTTTCGTTGGTACAAAGGAATACAGGGGCTAAAATGGCTTACACAGATGGGCTACTAAAGAAATAAAACACCTTAATATTTTTATTCCTAACAAGAATTTTTTATTAGTATTTTGACAACGTAATTTTGTTTCTTGCCAACGGTGCAAGTGCTGTAGACTTCCTTGGCACGTTAAACGAAGCTGCGGCAGTGGTGAGCGCGTTCCGATCAGCGTATATTGATGAGCGGAGAGAGCACTTAACAGTGTGTTAGCAGCGGGAGTCGTTTCAAAAACAAGAGAGCGCTTCTTAAACACCGAAAAATTTGCGTCTGCTTTGAATGGTGTACACCAACACAGAGTGTGACAGCGAGAGCGAAAGAAAAAACACGCAATGATAAATCCAATTCTACCGACAATGTTTTGTTGCTTCTTTCGGATTGTCTCTGGTCAGAGCGTATCTAAGCAAACAGGTTTCGAGTGCATGATTGACAACTTATGCGAGAAACGCGCCGCTTGTAGCGTATCACGCGGAGAGAGCGATCAATTTTCGAACGAATGAACGTGTTGCTTGCTTGGCTGCAAGCTGAGAGCGTGGCTATGTGAGCGCACGTACCAATCCAACCAGCAAAAGGTGGTGATTTTTTGGTTTTTAAGTGAACCGCGCAGAAGAGCGTAAGCTGTGAACGTGTCTGTGGAGAGCACGAAAACCAAACCAGCCAGCAAAAGGTGGTGATTTTTTTGTTTTTAGGAGAAGAGCGCAAACCAACGCGAGAGCGAGCTGCAATTATGTATTCGTCGAAGAATAAATAATTGAAACACGTGCCGGTCAATACAAGTATATGACCGGGTTCAAGGGCACTTTTATGTAATATATATAAGTGAACCAATTCTAAATTTTGGAGCACCGTTACACCGAAATTAATTCCATTAATTTCAAGTGTAGACGGGAGTATATGTGCCTATATATATATACGTGCTGCGTATATATGTACAGTTTAATATTACACGAATGTTCTAATGTACACGAATATTTAGAACTTTAATTTATATGATTTACAAATTATTTGAATTTAAGAAACCTACCTTTCATAAAAGGGCGACGATGTCGTGGGTTGGAGCTCGATTCGGCTCGTCCTGGACGGTATTCCTGCATTAGATGCTTCGATCAGAAAACAATGATGAATGAAATTAAGGCAATAAACAACAATAAACCATATTTAAGCGATTCTTTGAAATTTGGCAATTCGGAACTAATTCTTCACCAGACCTTATAAAAAAATGTTTAGAGTGTTAAAAAATAAGAAATACATATTTGACAAAGTTTTTTTTATCGCCTTTGACTTGTTTCAATTATAAATATTGAACAAATTATTTACTTGCTACCTACCATCAGCTCAGAAACAGCTCAGCTTCAGCGCTCCTTTTTTTTGCAGCTCGTGCTCGCTCGCTCGCGCTCCTGAAAAAAATGCTCTTTGGAACGAGCAGGAGCGCTGCAAATTTTTTTTTGCCGCTCCTGCTCGCTCGCGCTCCTGAAAAAAAATGCTCTTTGGAGCGAGCAGGAGCGCTGAAAATTTTTTTGTCGCTCCTGCGAGCGAGTGCGAGCGAGCAAGAACTCTATAAAAATTTCAACTCCATTAAAAAAAAGAATATAAATTAAGTAATTATTCAGATTTTATTTGTTTCTAATTTTTATTGTATCTTTACATAATTTTTATTTTATTTAAACAAGATTGTAAATTTATTCTAATATCCATGTTGCAGCATAAGTGCCTGTATCGCACGTCTTATATGGACGCTTGTACTTATTCTAGATTTAATACCCAATAAAAAAGCAACTCCTAGAATTTCAACAGAATACTCCTGTAGCAATACAACCATTTCAACTAAGTTCTCTATAGCTGTTGATGCTACAGATGAATTCTCATCACACAAGCATTGAATAAATGCGTTAAGTGTACATCGAATTACATCTGATCTACCGGGTTGATTTTTTAGGTGACGAATTAATAGAATATATGCATTAGAACGTACTTGAGCGGTTGAGGAAAATATTAAATCAAGAAGACGATCAAAGAGTTCATGAAGAAACGAAAAACGTTTAGATGTTAAACTTTCAACTTCTTGTAAAGCGCACAAAATGATTTCATCTGTGCTAGAGCGTTTAATAGTTTGTATTAAATTTAAGACATTTGACGAGACTTTAAATACTTGCTTCTGAGTTTCAGGAAAGACTAATGTTTTTGTAAATTTGTTTTCGATATCTAGCTGTAAAGAAATTCCTGGTTCATGTACTTCTCCATCTAAAGGTAAATTTACTCCTGACACATTTTTAACATCGAGTGGTTCATATAAATCAAATTCTTGCTTCAGTTCTTCTCCTTCAAGACTACTTAAGATTACAGACTTGTGTTTGAGTAATGATATGCCTTGCACCAGCTGTTGCAAAGTTATTAAAAAGTTAAACTTAATAGCTAACTCCTGAAGAATAAAAGTATACTTTTCGATGTATATGAAGGCGCTAGATGGATTTTTTTTTATGTATGCATGCAGTAGCTCAACAAATTTAATTACTAACTGATGGGTTTCCTTTTCTCGACCATGATATTTAAAAAAAGTAAAGTAACAATCAAGACATGACTGCAAGCTCAATTTATAATCATCACAAAATATCATTGGTTGCAAAAACTCAAAAGTGCGTAATAAGTGTATGAATCGTTGAATATGGTGTTCATCACGAAGAGCTCGAATACTCATATGAGCTTTTCCTTGAATTTGTAAACAAAATGCACCCAATTGCCTTAGAAATAAAGCTGGATGTGATGCAGCTAGTTTTCGCATTAATAACTCTAAATCGCCGAAAATGGTATCAAAATCTTTTTTACTGCAAATATTTCCTGAACATGTTATTAAATAATTCGCAACTCTATCAAATCGAAATCCATTGAGATGTTCAAGTTCAGAAATGAACGCATCACTAAATGTGTCTCTTACGAACTTAATTTTTGGATGCATCATATACAATTGCTGTATAAATTTTAAAGTAAGAGACGTCGAGCACGGATATTTAAGTGCGAACACGAGACAATTAATAAAAATTGAGGGGTTTTTATTTGAGACTTGATATAATAGATCAATTCGAGACGACAGCCTATCACAATGTTTTATATGCTCAAGCAATGAATCCAATTCACTCTCAACCATAATATATTGTGTTAATACTTCAATATTTCTGCTATCCAAGACCCATATTGTATCAGTTTTACAATTTTTTGATATTGACTTATCACGTCCTTTCCATAATTTAGGGTTATTCAAAAGTGCTTCGATAAAATTAAGTATTGCACTTTGATTAAAATCAGATCTGAATTTGGAGAGCAAATAATTTACTGTTTCATTAAGAGTATTCCAATTTGTTTCATGACACAATAACGATAACAAATAAAACCGAAAGTCGGTGTTCGTTTTCGAAAACATTAAGTTCATTTGAAGGGGTTTATTCACCAAAATTAATTCAGGATCCACCTTCACTAGCCAATCAATTAATATGCCATACTGAATATATTTTGCACAGTTGTTTACAAGGCCACGGGGATTAATAGCATTCATTTGAATACTGCTTATAATTTCATGAAACATTTTTTTTGTACTTTTAGTTTCGCAACTCTCGTGTATTAAATTTAAACAACTGTATTGCTGATTGTTTATTTTCAATAAAGTTTGATTACTTTGATCTGTACTTTTTAGGAATAGATTAATTTTATTTTGAAAAACAGGTAGTAATTTATCATTTTCCGAAATGTCTGTTTTGTTCGCACTCCTAATTATATCGTTCAGATCATTTAAAAGTGCAAGTTCCAGTGTTTTCCGGGGGTTCATTAATAGTGTACGCAGTAATGTATATACATGTTTATTGAATCTGTATTGTAATGATTTAACTGTTTTTACATTCTCGACTAGGCACATTAAATATACCTTAGCTTGATGTGTTGTATTGATATAACAATCTTTGGCATTCCTTTCAGAACTGCACATCTGGTGAATGATTTTACGAAATTTAAGAAAATTCGATTTGTTTATGGAAAAAGTGTTCATAATATTATCACAATCATTATTATCATTTTGGTTTGAAATTATTGTGTACTTTTGTGAACTCATTGGCAGAATTCGGATGAAATCTATATATTCTTTCTTATCAATCATTAATCTATGCAGATCTGGCACTACCTGAGAATGTGAAAGTAATTCGAGAGCATGAACAGTAATGTGACCATTTTTTGCACCTCTACCCTGTTGAATTTCAATAAGTTGGGCAAGATACGCTCTGTTTAAAATAGCATTTTTTACTGTTTCAAATTGTTCAATAACCGCATGGTCTAGTAACGCTAGTAGTTTTGACATTGATGCCACTGGAGTTCCAAAATTCTGTACAAATAGCACAATTTGGTCAGGCATTAATTCACTTAAAGCAGCTCCAATCAAACGCTCCACTGATGACCTTATCATTTTTAATTTTAACCAGTCGGGCAATAATTGAACTCGATTATTATGAGAATCAGGTGAATAGGCATTTGGTTTGCTTCGCCCCAGGGGAAACCAATAATCAAGAATGGGAATAGATTCGGGAATTGTAGTACGTGAGTGCGTAAGCAATATAACAAAAGCGTGAATAATATTTAAATGTATTGGCAACTGTATTCCATCTTCAAACTGAACCATTAACAAATCAGGGTAATGAGTCCATTCATATGGCTCCTGATGATCTCGTAGTTTTATAATATAATTATTAAACATTACAAACAAGCATTTTAGTGTTTCTTCACGTCTACTATTTAAATCATTAAATATGCCTGCAGTTACAATTTGTGATTGTAAAGGAATAGAGGTAATATGCATAAACATTGTATTCCTTTCAACAATAAGTTGAGCCATGTCCATAACATGATCTAACATGACAGAAACTGGATCGTTCTGGGTATGGGCGGCAATAAACTGAATGTAACACATTACGATCTCTGGTTTATTTTCAACTTGACATGCTGACCGTAATTGTGTTATTATAAAAGAAGAAGCGTCTTTAAAATATGGTATTTGTGGCAATGAAAGAAGAAGCCAGTTTACATCATCTCTTAACAACAGTTTGAGTACTGCATATGCAGCAATTCGCGACTGTTTCACAGTTGAGGATAATCTTCTAAAAATATAGTCCAACAGTTCACACACTGATGCTTTATCTGAATTTTCTTCCATTATAAGTTTTTGCAAATAACTCAACAATTTTGCATCGCGGGTGTTTTCTTCGCTCAGTATATGAACAGTGGAAAGGAGGAACTCACATAAGCATTGAACAGGTAGATGACGAAATTCCCCATCGCTATTTTGAACCAGATCAGATAGCCAAGGCATAGACTGAGTGGTGCCTTGACGGTTAATAATTTCCAAAAGTAGATCAGGCTTGCGGCTACGACACAATAAATGACCAAGTTTAAGTGTTTTATTGAGATGTTTCAGTTGATCCAACACAACTGACGGAACTCGTCGAGCGGGTCCCATTGGGTCCATAAGCATTAACTGTGAAATTAAGACAGCATTTTCCTCGGTAATAACAGCTTGAAGCGTCTGAGCTGCCAAATATGTTTCAAATTCTATAATTTGTTCCCGTTCCATAATTGAGATCTAAAACAAGGTGTATAAAATTTGAAATAATTACAATTTAATATTTCTAACTTGGTTACCACGAAGGTAATTGGAAAACTTAATTATATGACCCACAGATGGCGTTTTTAGAAATCAGTACCTGTATTCCAGGTGCCTCGGATTGAATTACGTTACAAGCAAAGCCACAATAAATTTCCAACCCATCTTTAATTTATATTAGAAATTGTAATCCGATAATACTTGAATCATAGATGGCGCTGTTATACAAGTTTTTCTTTAAAATGTTGGTAAACGTGACTAAATTTGACACTAAGCAAACAACAGCTGTAAAGGCGTGGAACGAAAACTTAATTTAATCCTAATCCAATCCGAGGTTCCTGCTCTCTCTGAACTTGTGCACTCGTTCAGTTTATACTATTCATTGTCATTATTCAACAAAGTGCACAATAAAAAAGAGTATTCCAACACAAGAGAAAAGTATTGCACAATGCTTGATTACCCGATAGCACAATAAGTACACTATCTTATTTCTATCCTTCGCATGGGTGCTGTAAGCAGCAGAAGGGGAATTTGGTGTCCTGATAACTGTGTATACAATGATCAATACTCAAGCAAATACTTTGCACCTTTGATCAAATTTTATTGCCTTCTTTCGAGGCACAATATTTATTACAGAATTAGATTAAGAACTAATACAGAATGGAGTTTATACAAGTTTAACAAGCGAGACAAGTTCTCAGGGTTAAAAAACTGACGTTGTTAAGATGGCTAAAGCTGGTTGAACCACCACACTAAACTCACAGATTCGTTGCCTCAACCCAACATGCTCGATCCAATTCACCACAGTTGTACTTCGGAGATACTGACTTTCGGTGTATGATACCGGTTCTTCTATACCTTTTCGAAGCTGAAATTTTGGCGTCGTTCACTGTTTCGTTTTCCGGTTGGATTTCACCGAAACAAACATACCTGTCTCACTCAATCTTATTCTAACAAGATTTTTCTCAGCAATAGTTCCTTTTAGACTACTACCAAAGAATATACAATATACAGGGTGTTTCGCATAAGAGGGGACAGAAGATCAGAGCGTGTAGGTTGGGTCGAGACAAGAAAAAAATCGTATAGGAGGGGGGTCAATTTCCCCCCGTTTAGACGGGAGGGGCCATTTTATAAAAATCCGACTTAACATCGAAAAAAATAATATTAAAAAAAAAAGGTTAAACCTATATAACTTTTGCTTGCTGATTTTCAAAGCCAAATATCCTCTTCTCAATATCCTTTTTAAATTAGGTTCCTATGTCAAACTTTTTTTGAGAAAATTAATGTCAAAGCTAAAATTTGGAAAAAAAATTCCGAAAAAAAATTTTTGGTCGCCATTTTTTGTTTAAACTACGGTATTAAGTATAAATTTTTTTCCGACCATAACATTTTCTAATCAGTTTTAGAGAGAATGCTTCAAACCGGTAGGATCTGTGTTTTGTATTAGGTGTACAAATAAGTTTCCTCGGTATTATTTTTTCCATCATTTGCCACTACTTTTCCCCATCTTTCTGGCAACATTCGGATACCCCGTCGAAAAAACTCTTCATCTTTTGACGCTATCCACAAATCTACCCAATTTTTGGTGTCTTCATATGATGTGAAGCGCTGCTCAGACAGACCACGTGCCATCGACCGGAACAGGTGATAATCAGAAGGGGCTAAGTCTGGTGAATACGGCGGGTGGGGTAAAACTTCCCAGTTGAGTGTTTCCAAGTATGTTTTTACCGGCGCCGCAACATGTGGACGAGCATTATCTTGTAAAAGAATAATTTTGTCGTGTCTGGAGTAGTAATGGGCGCGTTTTTCCTTAAGTGCCCGACTCAATCTCATCAATTGTGTTCGGTAGAGAGCTCCAGTAATGGTTTCGCTTGGTTTGAGCAATTCATAATACACGACACCAAGCTGATCCCTTCTTTGTCCTTCACGTCAAACTCACCGTTCTTAAACTTTTGAAACCATTCCTGACAACTTCTCTCACTTAAAGCAGCTTCACCATATGCTTCTAGAAGCAATCGATGCGCCTCAGCTGCAGATTTTTTCAAATTAAAGAAGTAAATCAAAAGTTCCCGCAAATGATGCTTATTCGGCACAAAACTTGACATTTTTGCAGAAAAAAAATTACGTGATGCTGATACGGAATCACTAGTACTTTAAGGTTATGGTGTTGCCGGATGACGAAACTTGGGTGATATTACGTTTTACATCTGACAATTTCTCTATAACCTTATGTTGGGGCCATCTTTTGACAAACCGCGGAAACTTATTTGTACACCTAATATATATAAAATAGGATTGATAAAATTTAGTATTCGATAGTAGGAAACTAACATTTTTAGTTTAATCTTCCTACTAATAATTCTAATTTAACTTCAGTCTTACATTTGAATAACGAATGAAATTCATCAAATTTCATAATGAAAAAAATAAAAGCAAGTCCAAACCACGTTTCGTTTCAAACCACGAAATATAAGATAATTTTACGTGAAATTAATATTAATAATATAAGGTATATGAAAAGTAGCTGTTCCGTTAAATACACAGCCATACCTATTGCATTTGCAATTATTTTAAAAATAAATGCACATGAAATCTATGCATAAAAACGTAGTTTATGCATAACAGAAATTTAAACTTCATATCTGCACCTCGATGCGGACATAGAAAGAAAAGTTAAATAAACCTAAGACCAAAAAAATTATAGCCTTAATTCTTATAAAATATTCTTCTAATTATAAATATTCTTCTTAATTATACAAAATAAAATTTTTACAAAATATAAAATGTACATATACAGTCGTACAAAATGTAGTTGATTAAGATTCCATGTAATTGGGCGATTAACGCAAGCTCTGCAACAAAGCAGGTGCAAAAGTAGAGCAACTAAACACGAGCAGAATGCACTGTCAGTTAAACAATTAATGAAAAAAAAACCAACAAAAACAGTAAATCAAAATTTTAGCACAAGCCAAATGAGGAAAACAAAAAAAAAACACCAAAGGTGAACAACTTGGAAATAGGCGGTACAAAGAATAAGAGAGAAAAAAAAACAGTAATATATATTAAAGAAATAAGAGAGGGGAAAAATATTTTTTTTTAAAACACATGTTACATGTTAAAACACATGTTACATGTTAAAACACATGTTAGTACACTAGATGCCAGAATAAGAATAAAACTAGTAATAAAAAAGGGCATAAAAATAGAAAAGAAAAGAAATAAGAAAATTTAAAGGAAAGGAAGAATATAATTATAATAACGTTAGAAAGAAAAATAGATATAAAATCGTACACATTAAAGTAAAAGGGAACATATCTAAATACTTGTACGAACTTTTTAAATACTTTTAAAGTTAACATTTATAGTGAATAACCTAACGAATTATATTGAACTAGAATAAAGTTGATATTTATTGTAAGAATTAAGACTTGTTTCGCATTAAATGAAATATTGCTAATTAATTAATATTTCTAAATTAAAATTATATAAGTTAAACTTTTTTATGTTTATTTTGGTTTTTAAAAACCAGTCGGACTAATGTCCGACTTCTTTATTGTGAGTCTACATAATAACTGATTTCACAAAGTGTTATCTTAAGCTTAGGAACTAAAATAATGCTGCTTCTCTGCTGCGGCCAATCTGCTGCGTCGAACAATGCTGCTTCTCCGCTGCTGACAAACTGCTGCGTCGGTGTTTTGCTGGGAACGGAATTTATTGGACGTGCCGAAACTGACTCCTTCTCTGCAGCGCAGGTGACATCGTGGAAATTTGGTAGTTTGCTGCGTCGGTGTTTTGCTGGGAACGGAAGTTATCGGACGTGCCGAATCTGACTCCTTCGCTGCGGCGCAGGTGATGTGGCGGACTTAGGCGGAAATTCGCTAGACCTGTTGTCAGCAAATAGCTAGGTTTGTTATAATTTATCTTGTGTTAACTCCTCCCTGCTAAATTTCGAACGTCCTCGGTCGACTATTGCTTTTTTTAGAATAGAGGAATGTCCTTTAGCCTTGCAATTTGTTCTTGTGAGTAAATTTGGGGTTGGTTTCTGGACGACGTAGGTTCCAGGACTATTGATGGCGTATTTGGATTGGTTTCTATACTAGCTGTAATATCTATGGACTTCCTTCGTAGAATTCCAGCTGCAGCGTAACTAAAAAGTACAATTAATATGACGGATGAAAACCCAAATGTTGCAATTTGGTTGATGTGGCTTTTGATCTTTAGTAAAGTGATGTTCTCGATGTTTTCTAGGTGGATTTCCTTCATCATTTCCAGAGAGAGTGTTTCTTCGAAATTCGTCCTTGACGATCTGGGTTGTACTATTGCTGGTAAGGGTTTAGCGTGGGATACTTGTCTAGAAATATAGCTTTTTCCGTTGATATTGATTGTAGCATTGTTATATTTTATAACAAATGTTCCAGTTAAATTAATTTCTCTGTCATCTATTGCAACTAAACCATTAAATTGGTTAAGAAGCAGGACTCCTGGCAAAATTTCTTCGACGGAGATTAAATGCTGGTTGTTGATAACTGTGCAGTTTGATGGTCGGTTTCCAAGCAGGCTCGCAGTGCATGAAATGTTTTCTAGTTCCTGTATATTCTTATTGTTACAAATAACTAAATTATTATACGTTTTACATAAAGATTTTATTCCAAATATTTTTGCCGAAACTGACTCCTTCTCTGCAGCGCAGGTGACATCGTGGAAATTTGGTAGTTTGCTGCGTCGGTGTTTTGCTGGGAACGGAAGTTATCGGACGTGCCGAATCTGACTCCTTCGCTGCGGCGCAGGTGATGTGGCGGACTTAGGCGGAAATTCGCTAGACCTGTTGTCAGCAAATAGCTAGGTTTGTTATAATTTATCTTGTGTTAACTCCTCCCTGCTAAATTTCGAACGTCCTCGGTCGACTATTGCTTTTTTTAGAATAGAGGAATGTCCTTTAGCCTTGCAATTTGTTCTTGTGAGTAAATTTGGGGTTGGTTTCTGGACGACGTAGGTTCCAGGACTATTGATGGCGTATTTGGATTGGTTTCTATACTAGCTGTAATATCTATGGACTTCCTTCGTAGAATTCCAGCTGCAGCGTAACTAAAAAGTACAATTAATATAACGGATGAAAACCCAAATGTTGCAATTTGGTTGATGTGGCTTTTGATCTTTAGTAAAGTGATGTTCTCGATGTTTTCTAGGTGGATTTCCTTCATCATTTCCAGAGAGAGTGTTTCTTCGAAATTCGTCCTTGACGATCTGGGTTGTACTATTGCTGGTAAAGGTTTAGCGTGGGATACTTGTCTAGAAATATAGCTTTTTCCGTTGATATTGATTGTAGCATTGTTATATTTTATAACAAATGTTCCAGTTAAATTAATTTCTCTGTCATCTATTGCAACTAAACCATTAAATTGGTTAAGAAGCAGGACTCCTGGCAAAATTTCTTCGACGGAGATTAAATGCTGGTTGTTGATAACTGTGCAGTTTGATGGTCGGTTTCCAAGCAGGCTCGCAGTGCATGAAATGTTTTCTAGTTCCTGTATATTCTTATTGTTACAAATAACTAAATTATTATACGTTTTACATAAAGATTTTATTCCAAATATTTTATTATTACAGTTTAGAATATTTTCGAATTCAATTTTATTGATAATATTTTTATTCTTAAGAGCTTTTAGCATTAATTGTTGACAAAATTCTTTAGTTGTCATAGGTAAATTTACAACATAAATGATAGTAGAATCATTCGAAGCTATTCTAACATTTCCAAATTCTAAAGCTTCGATTATATTTATATAGGGCATTTCCTCTTCGTCAAGTAATTTTTTTGTTACATTAAATTCGTTACTAGACAAAATAAAGGTGTTTACAATTCCTGCTTTTGCCCATTGTATAGCATTTTCAATATTTACTAGTTCTTCTTTAATTATCTGAATTCTATTCTCAACATAGGTTATTAATTCTAATCTTGACGGATTTCTTTGCTTAAACATATTTATTATATGGTTAGTTATGTTGGTTACTTTATTTATTCTCTCTATGGAGTCTCTATTAATTATGAGTTGTTTATTATTATTTCTTAGGATATTGTTTACTTTGTCCTCTATTATCTGGAAGTCCTGGTGATCCGGTGTGCCGGCTATCCACTTCCAAGCACTACCAATAAAATCAAGGGATCTTTTGGTTTTATGGTATGGTTTAAGTCGGGAAATTAGGTTTCTTAATTGGGTCATTTCATGGGATAGGAAAGGATAGGAAGAGTCATTTTTGTTTAGTTCATGTTCTATTTTGTGCTATAGCTCGTAAATAATTCTTTCGTACGGTTCTAGTTCGATAATGTGGATTAGTTTAAATTGTCCGGTTTGAATTTTGGCTGTTCCTAAGTCAAGGGATATGAGTTGTGCGTTCGAGTAATCGAACAATTGTGCATCTGCTCTGCATGATGTAACAGTGGTAAGTAGTAACCTGTAGAGTGGAAAAAGCGTTAGGTTTTTATATTATTTTTGTGTACTATCTTTCCTGACTTGGTTTTGATAGTTGTAGAATAGTTTTGTTCTACTATTTCTTTTCTGTATCGGGGTGTTAATTTTGAGCCTAGTCGTTTATTGAGTTTAACGTAGATTATGTCACCTGTAGAATAGGTTTTAGTAGGTTGTCTTTTTTTGTTGTGGTTTTTCAAGTCTCGTTCCTGCGTTTTTTGTAGATTTTGTATATTTATCTGTCTATTATGTTCTTGTTCAATATTGTTAAGGGTTCTCCCTAGGAAAAGTTCGAGGGGCTTTTTATTTGTTACTGTATGGATTGAGGCATTATAGCTGTAGACGGATGTATTTAGGAGTTCGATGAAAGATTCATGTGAGGCTTCACTCTTCAAGCATCTCATAATTTCTGAAAGCGTACTGTGAAATCGTTCCACCTGTCCATTTACTGTACTAGAATATGGTGGAGTGGTATAAATCTGAATTCCTAATTGGTTCTCTATCATGAATTTCAGGGATTCTGAGTTTAGGGATTTCTCATTGTCTATAACTATTGCTTGGGGTTTTCCGAAGGTGAGAAGAATTTCTCTTAGAGGTTCTTTGATATCTTGTATGGCTCTGGATTTCAGAAGTTTGACTTGTGCGTATTTTGAAAATTTGTCTATTGCTGTTAGGACACTATTTTTTTCAGTTGAATAAATGTCGATATGGATTATCTCTCCTGCATACTGAGGAATTGGGGTAGCGCTTAACTCTTGGTTATTAGGGTGTCTGTCGTATTTATGTTTTTTGCAGATATCCCATTGCTTTACTATCCTGATAATTTTGTTTGTCATCTGTGGGAAATATACTCTTTCTAATAGTTGTGCTTTGTTTTCTTTACCGCACCTATGTGCTCTTTTGTGTTCTTTTATAATTTCGTTACTTTGTTCTATATCGTTAGTTATATCGTTAACCTGTTTTTGCGTGTAACGTACTTTGTATGATCTAAAATGTGATGGATACATTTCTTGAATTTGACCCATTATGTTTTCGGCTGTCAGTATACCGTTAATTACGCTAGGATTAAGGTATTTTTTAAATATTGTCTTGATATCGTCCTGAGTATAGTCTGGTTGTATTATTGTGTGCCTGTGATACGTTGGGAAAGGGATGCAGAATTGGTAACTAGCGGAGGCTCCTGTAAGGAGGAAAATTTGATTCTTAAAAACATTTATGGGAACTTCGACCGAAGGTATAAGGTCGTTTGCGGAAGTGTCGCTACTATGAACGGTTGGAGTTAGTGAATTTATTTGTGATGAACGTGGAGGTCTGGATAGTGCGTCCGCGACTATGTTAGTTTTTCCGGGCCTATATTGTAGTTCGTAATTATACTCTTCGAGAATGGCCTTCCATCTTTTCATTTTACTATTGTTGTTCTTGTTGCTTAGGGCATAAGTGAGAGGTTGGTGGTCTGTAATAATCTTTACTGATGCTGCACCATAAAGATAATTTCTTGTTGAGTTTAATGACCAAATGATGGCCAGCATTTCTTTTTCATTAGTAGCGTAATGTTCCTCTGTCCGGTTAAGTGTTCTGGAAATAAATGTAATCGGTTTACCGTCTTGGGATAGAACGGCTCCCAATGCGTAATTTGATGCGTCGGTAGTTAATTCAAATGGTTTGTTGAAGTCTGGGTAGGCGAACATTACGTCGTTTGAAGTTAGTGTCCTTTTTATTTTATCAATTGCTTCTATGGCGTCGGAATTTAAGTAAATTGCTTTCGTATTTGATTTAGTCTTGGATAATCGTCCGTTTTCTCCTCTTAGAAGTGAGGTCAGTGGCTTTGCAAGGTCAGCATAACCTTTTACGAACCGTCTGTAGTAACCAGATAGGCCTAAAAATGAACGAAGGTCCTTGAGGGTCTTTGGAAGTGGGAAATTTTTTATTGCCTCTACTTTTTCTGGATTAGTGCGGATGCCACTAGGGGTTACTAGGAATCCTAAAAATTCTACTTGTTCTTTAAAAAATTTGCATTTGTCTAATTGTACCTTCATGTTTGCTGCGCTTAATGTCGAAAATATGTCTTCTAATCGTTTTATATGAGTTTCCTCTGTCTTACTAAATATGATAATGTCGTCGATGTAAACGAAACAGGATTTTCCTATGTGGTCGCGAAGGATATCGTCGAGAGCTCGCTGGAAGATTGAAGGTGCATTTTTCAATCCAAAAGGAAGTCTGGTATACTCAAATTTACCGTTGTTGATTGAAAATGCTGTCTTCTCTATATCGGATTCTTTAAGAGGAATCTGATGGAAACCACTTTTCAGGTCGATTACTGAGAAGAATTTATTATTTCCGAGTTGGGAAAGAACTTCTTCAATTTGTGGGATCGGGTATCGGTCTGCTTTTGTCACGGAATTTAACTTTCGGTAAACAATCACAAGTCTATATTGCTTGTTACCATGAGAGTCCGGTTTTTTGTTAACTATCCTTACTGGAGAGTTATAGGGTGAACGCGATGGTCTGATGATACCATCGTCTAGTAGGTCCTGAACCTGTTTCTCTACTTCATCTTTTAAAGGCATCGGATAAGGGTAACTCTTAGTATAAACGGGTGAATCGGTTGTGGTGGTTATTTCACCTATTACTTTTGTAGTGTAAGTTAATCGTTCGTCTGGTTCTAAAAATAGACTCCAGAATTTTGCTGCTAATGTTCTAATAGATCCTGTTGGTCTGTCATGTGGCCTGTTTTTAACGGATGTATTGCGGATGAGGATTTTTGCTTGATTTTAATTTTTACCTGATTTCGTATTGTCATGTAACTGTCCTGTGTGTGGATTATAGCATTCAGTTTTTTTAAAGTGTCATTACCTATAATTCCATGAAAGGAATTGAGGTTTGGAAGAAGGAAAAATTGTAGCTTGTCTGGTTGACTGAAAAGGTTTATTAAGGTGTGGTGTGTTATTTTAATATCTCCGGCTATAGATTTAGCGAATCTGCTAGAACCTGTGTCTATTAGGAAAGTGAATATTTCACCGTTCCTCGCTTTACATTCGACGTACGGGAGCGAGGACTCGCTTAGCCTAAAAAATAGACGTCTCCAAATTCTGATAGATTTTGTTCGGATTCAATGTCGCTAATGTTTATTTCTTCAAGATAGTTTTCTGGAGGTTCTTGGTCTGGCGTTTTCTGTGGTGGTTCTGTTACGGGATCGATATGATACGTTGGCATCTGTTGGGGTGGTGTTATTGCGGGCTCGATATGATAATTGCGCTGATACTTCGGCGCGTTTGGCTGCATAGAACCATAGGGGGCGATTGGTCTTTTCCCTAGATTTTGGTCTCTTGGTCTGTTCGCATAATTTATATTTTGTGTTTGGATGGTCCGGTCCACATCCATAGGTACTGGCCTTGGTTGTGTGTTTGCTGCGAATGGCCGTAGTGGAGCATTCTGTGGCCATTGGTAATTTCTTGGTTGGAAGGTTTGGGGATTGTTAAATCCGGGTTGTGGCAGAAAATTACGTTGGAATGGCATCGGTTGGTGCCTTGGCATATACGCTACTTGAGGATAAAAGGGTTGTCGTTGATGTGGGGTGATCTGTGTCCAGTTATGTCTTGGTGGAAGGAACGGAGATGGCAGATGATTAAATTTTCGTGTTGTATCTGATTTGCTGTGTGCGTATTGCGTCCTAAAGCTTTGATTCTCCAATTTTAAACATAAATGGAGCGCTTGCGGTAAATCTGTAGGTTCACGCACGGCTAGAAGTCTAGGTAAATCACCCTTAAGACCTCTAATGAAGGTGTCTAAAGCCTTGTCTCTATATGTCTGTGTAAGCAATTCTAGCGACTATTTCAAGACAGGAGATTTTGTTGAGAATGAGTGTTAAGTGGTTGTACACGGATTGATAAAAATCTTGTACCGGGGAACTTCCTTGTACGAGCGAAGTCATTTGATATTCGAGGGTAGTGATATCGCGCTTGTCTGCGTAATGTAGAGTAAGGCAACGGGAGATTGCTTTCCAATCTAAGGGGGTGTTATAAGATTCTAGAACCGAGTCGGCGGCTCCTACAACTTTATTTCGTATGGCGTTGAGGATTCCAAAATATCTTGGTGTACCGTTTTCGTTTTCGTAGATTTGGAAAACGCGATCTACACTTTTTCGCCATGAGCTGAATTCAGTTGCATTACCTGAAAATTCGCGGATATAACGCACCATGTCGGGGATTTTATCTAATTGGGACGTTTGTCCTCTAAACTCCTCTCTAATTGTTTGGTCGGTACCGTTCAAACGGTCAGCATTAGGGTTGAGCGCGGTTCTCATTATGTTGCTTCCCTGTTCCGTCATTACCTGGGTAATTATTCTAGTCAGATCATCCATTGTAAGTAAGTTTGTATTGGGTGCACTGGGTGGAGTGGATGTGCTGGGGTTATTTAATAGAGGGGGTCGGAGTAAATTCTCGGGGTTTGACATGTTGTAAAAATGTTTCTTAGGTTTCCTTTTTATACGCTAGAGGGTCCCGTGGGAATCGCAGCGTTATTCTTATAATTGTATTTTTATTCTGACTTTATATATTTTTCTTTATTATACACTGGAGGGTCCCGTGGGAATCGCAGTGCTTTGGTTAATTTTTATTTTTAAATTATAAATTTACTTAATTTTTTATACTGGATGTATTTTTTATTATACACTGGAGGGTCCAGTGGGAATCGCAGTGTTCTGATTAGTTTTTATTTTTAAATTATAAATTCACTTAATTTTTAATACTAGTTCAGTTTCACTTCTTCACTTCAGTACACTTCTTCCTTTTTTCCTTTTATAATTTCTTAACTATTTCCTTATAACAATAAAATTCTTTCCTTTCTCTTTTATTTATTATCTTTTGACTTATTACACTTATACACTTCTTTATTTTTTTTTTATAATTTCTTAACTATTTCCTTCTATTAATATTTTTTCCTTTTTCTTTTATTTATTAACTTTGAGCATATGCTTACACTTCTTTCTTTTTTTTTTATAATTTCTTAACTAATTCCTTATAACAATAATATTGACTTACATACTAAGTTTCCGCAGTGCATAAACGCTTTTAACGCTTTAAACGCTTTACATTGGAGCTGCTTGAGGTCCTTTAAGATTTTTTAAACAATTGGAGCTGCTTGAGGTCCTTTAAGATTTCTTTAAACAATTGGAGCTGCTGGAGGTCCTTTAAGATTTCTTTAAACAATTTGAGCTGCTTGAGGTCCTTTAAGATTTCTTTAAACAATTGGAGCTGCTTGAGGTCCTTTAAGTTTTTTTTTTAAAACACTTTAGAACCAGGCTTAATTTGCGCTGCGCTACTTGAGGGCTTTGCGACAAATTATTTTATTTTGCCTGGTCCCTGTTCGGGCGCCAGTTAAACTTTTTTATGTTTATTTTGGTTTTTAAAAAACCAGTCGGACTAATGTCCGACTTCTTTATTGTGAGTCTACATAATAACTGATTTTACAAAGTGTTATCTTAAGCTTAGGAACTAAAATAATGCTGCTTCTCTGCTGCGGCCAATCTGCTGCGTCGAACAATGCTGCTTGTCCGCTGCTGACAAACTGCTGCGTCGGTGTTTTGCTGGGAACGGAATTTATTGGACGTGCCGAAACTGACTCCTTCTCTGCAGCGCAGGTGACATCGTGGAAATTTGATAGTTTGCTGCGTCGGTGTTTGGTGGGAACGGAATTTATCGGACGTGCCGAATCTGACTCCTTCGCTGCGGCGCAGGTGATGTGGCGGACTTAGGCGGAAATTCGCTAGACCTGTTGTCAGCAAGTAGCTAGGTTTGTTATAATTTATCTTGTGTTAACTTATACGAATATGATTTCAATTCTTCTTAATTAAAAACAAATTATAAATAGAAAAAACTGAAATATATAATATTGATAATAGGTTAAGCGTGATGACAAAGAAGACAGCATGCAGAGAAGCTGACCGGAATGCCGATGTACACCCAGAAAAGCAACAGAAGACGCACTCATATCCTAACAACACATGACAACAGGGACACAAATAGCGACGAACCAACTCGAAGGGGGAAGGGTAGCTGGAACAGCTGATCAGCGTAGCGACCACAACCATCGAAACCAACGATGGAATTGTTGCGACAAACAAGCACTTCAATGCAACAATGCAACAGCATTCCATCACAAAACACGAAGATACTTTCAAAGAGGTCTAACAGCAGCAATTTGAACCTGAAAATTACCGAACGACAATGGTGACAGATACACAGAACCTTGAGATCACGTGGAGACCAAAAGCACCCCAATGAGACACAATAAAATAGAAAGCTAACCCATCGGTAGCTATTTACAACCCAATGGCTGCGCAACAACGAAATCATCATGAATCATGATGGCAGCCTAGCAGCGTAACTTCACAGGGTAACTCTACATTAGGTTCTGCGAAGGGAGTGCATACTGACGCGGTTTCAAGCGGAAGTTTGTCAAGCGTATGTGACAGCATAATCACATCGCGGCGGCAGCGATTTAAAACGCACCACCACTATCTACAAGAAAAGATGTTGAAGATGATGAAGCCAGACGTCAAAAACGATGATTCCTTCCGGCAACATCTCAACCATCTACTACAGTTCAAGCGCACAACAATTGATCCCAATTGCGGGACAATCGACACTATAACCAACGAACAACGGCACCTTATCAAGACCTAAAGTTAACAGCAACCGTTTTGAACACCTACAACATAAATACAATCAGCTACCCAGTAGCAGCAGTCCCACAACGCACTGTCAAGATCGACATCAACGGCAACATCGAAAGCAACATCAACGTGTACGTCAGCATCAAGGTGTACAATGTACACCTGTACATCAACAACAAAACCATCATCAACACCAGCAAGAACATCAACGTCAAAATCAACATAAAAATCATCCCCAACCTACACACAGATGACACCGAAGAAATGCGGTTACCGGTTGTATTATTAAATTATCATTGTAATAAGTATTATTGTAATTATTGACAAATAATTGCCGTGTAATTACAACACAATTGTAATTGTAACACAAACATACATAAGTTGACACTAAGTACAACCATAAGAAACACACGACCACCCACAATTCGACAAACAATAAATGCACAAGAAAGATTTAATATCGTTTCGTACGATACTAAATTTTTCTTCCCTGAGGGTGGAGGGATGTTGTATGTCGCGATCGCAATTTCCAGTTCCGGGAGACAAGAACTTTCAAGGCCAGTATTATTATTTCATAATAATACTCCGCGAGTAAGTCAAGGCCAAATTCATGTTGTTAATGCAACCACAGCACTTTGCTAGGTAGCCCGAAGCTTTAGTTTAATTTGGTTTAGTCAAGCTTTGGTTTAGCCAAGTCAGCAACTGGAGCTTGGCAATTGGAATGGATCGTGGAAGCTAGCATTTAGTAGCGAGCTTCCAAACCATGAAAACCATAGCACTTTGCAATTGGAGTGGATTGTGGAAGTTGGCATTTAGTAGCGAGCTTCCAAACCCTAAAATCCATAGCGCTTTGCAATGAAGTGGATTGTGGAAGCTAGCTTTCTGTAGCAAGCTTCCAAAACATAAAATCGCTCGTCTTGAAAAACAAACGATCAGAATCCACAAGCGGAAGATTGGATTTTTGCGAATCTCACAAATTTATAATTGTGAAATAATGGAAGTTGTGAACCACGACATACTGACCCACTTCAGTTCGGTCGACGCAGTGGACTAGAATTGACGTTTTCGACTTAGTCGCGGTCAAAATTCTGTAACTTTTGATCAGATTAAGATATTTGAATGCGGTTTTTTGCAAAGGAAAGAATAAACATGTATCTTTACGCTTATCTAAGTACGAAATATCTAGATATTTTTTTTATATTTTTAAACAATTTCGACACGTCAGTCGCGTTTAATCAAAGTCGCGTAAAAAAATAACCTTTTTATCTTATTTGTTTTTTTTATTATTAAGTATTATTAAGCAATATTAAAAGTTTATTGTTTCAGTGTAACAATTTAAATGTTTGGGATACTCAATTTCGACAAAAAAAAGTTCACAATACTTAAAATTGTGTGCCTTTAGTATGAAAAAGAAACATAGTCGCATGTAAACATTGCTAAAATAAGAACACCAGGTATTTTTTCATTGTTATGATCATTTATTTATTTAAAAAATTTAAATATAGGAACAGTTTTACATAAATTATTACATACTCTAAAACACAAATAAAATTTACAACTTATTTTTTTTCAAAAAAATATTCGTCTGTAGGTTTCATTAGAAGTTCTCCAGCTTCTCTATCTAGAGGTATTGTTGTCTTAATAAACTTTTTTCTCAAAGACGAAATGTAAGTATCAGAAGAAATGAAGAGCATTCTAAATACTGACGTGACGTTTACTTAAAAATTAGGCGTGGCAATAGTCTAATTTTTTTCTTTTTCAATCTTAAATAGCCTGTGATTACAGAGAATATTCGGGCCAAATTTGTTGAAAATATCTCTATTCGTTCTCCTGTAATCGAATTTTATTTAATTAGTGGGCGGACCACACCCATTTTTGGTAGTCTGCTTTGGTCAGAGACAGTGGATTTCTGGACAAAATTTCAACCGAAAATTCGTTCTATCAGTTGAGAAATTGAGCTATAAGCATGGATGAATTTATACCCACTATAAAAAGTAGGCGTGACAATGGTCCGATTTTACCCATTTTCAATACCAATGAGTTTCTAATGATAGACATTATTTTTGCCAAGTTTGATGAAGATATCTCTATACGTTCTCCTATACCTGTCACGCCTCCTTAATGCGTTACAAACGGAAGCACTAAGTGAATATACCTTCATCACTTCGTGTGTAGGGAATAGAAACTTCACTATAATAAAATTAAATAATTAAGATAAGGAAATAAACCCTATTCCGTGAAAAAATCGATCAAATAGGTACGAAAATACACCCCTTCCTAAAATCATAGGTACTCAAGAATATACACAAAACAGGTAGGTAAAATTTTCAAACGGAAAAAAAACGGTTCCGGCGGGTCCGGGCGGGTCAGGTATGTTTGGGGCATATGTTTATAACACTTCATAGTTTCAAGAACAATAAACTCTAGGATAAGCATTTATAAGCGCTGAGACTTATAATCTCCCAAGGGGGTCAAGGTCCGCTCAGGTTTGGGGGAAAACGGGACCACAGGACGTCCCTCCGAAACTCTCCTGGGCGGGCAAGTCGGCTTCTACCTCCACGCGGTGATCCCTGGTAACCAAGTCGTCTCGGCTGTAGGGGATAACTGAGACTTCCTGGGCTGACAGAAGCGGCGACTCCTACTTTTATCCTCTGTAACTCCCTGTTACCCGTACCCATGTCTCCATCCCATCCTTCCTCCTTTGCGGTCCCTGGGCTGGATTAAGGTGTTAGACGACCCGTGCCGATAATCAACCTGGCTGGGGGCCCAATTAAATAGCCCAGTCGTGAACGGAGTATCCGGTTAACTGGCGCCCACCGGATTAAATAGCCTTGCCTGCACAAGGGGCCCTGTGCGGGTGGACCTCCATTCCCCATTACTCGTGGGACCAAAAACGGACAACATACAGAAAACAAAACTTACGATGAACGAAGGGAGGGAAAGGGCTGGTGTGGAGGCCCCTGTCGAGGCGGAACCCGATGAGGGATTAGCTTCGGCAGGGTGTGGGCAACCACCGGGAGGTGTATCCGCAACCTCGGATGGGGTTGTGGTGTTCGCCAACCGGCCGAAAACCCAGTCAGATGGACGACTTTTTCGTCAGAGGGGTGCTGGAATTCCCAGTGGAACGGAACCGTCCAAGGGTTTAGTTCCTTGGGACGTCGTGGCACCCATATCGAGTCCGGGTGAAAGCGACGACGAGACGGATCCCAAGGTAATTTCCAAGGGATTAGTTGGTCGTAGCGGCAAACCGGAAGGGCGAGCCGCAGAAGTGGTCGCCTCAGCGATCTCTTGCAAGAGGGAGAAGCAGAGGGGTAAGCGGAAGCGGCAGAAGACGAGAAGAGCATTGGAGAGATCCATAGCTAAGCTGACTTCTCGGCTTAGCGAGCTCTCCTCGTGTGGGACCAGTCCGGAAGAAGGCTTGCCAGGTAAGAGGTTTAGAGGTCACACCTCAATGACCACGGTGCCGGGGAAGCTGGAAGCCGGTGGTCAGAAGAGTGCTGCAGATGGGGCGAAAGCCACTGAGTCAGTGCTGCAGAGTGGTCCTTCGACCAGCAATAAAGGGCGGACGGCGGTTCCTAGGAAGCGTCCCGCTCCAGCTGGTCAAGGCCCATCTATGCACAGCAATGAGCCCGTAGCCAAACGACGGTCTTTCGCGGGGGTCGCGGGGAGTGATCTGCTTGCCGGCATAGCGGACCTCTCCGGCGGGGGGCTATTGGAGGAAAGCCATCTGGCAACCTTCAAGGCCTCTCTGCTGAAGGCGCTGGACTCTCTGGACGGTGGAGGGGACATCGGGTTCATTGGGAACGCCTACCTAGACAGTGGATTCATTGCCATTAGGTGCAAGAATCAGCAGTCAAGGGAATGGCTGTTTAAGGCTTCTGAGAAGCTGGAGGGTCTCTGGCAGGGGGCCAAACTGCGTCCGGACAGGCTTTATGCTTTGAAGGATGAAAGGAGGATGGTGTTGGTGGTCCACGGTGCTACCGAAACCACAGAGACCATCCTAAAGAGGCTCCAACGGCGAGAACGGCTGCGTAAGGGATACCTCCAAATGGAGGGTTACCTTCGCAGAAAAGTTCGGCGAAGGGGCGAAAGTCGGGGTTAGGCTGACGGTCTGGTGCCCAAAGGAAGAGGCAGAGGCCATCAAGACGGCAGGGGGGAAACTCAACTGCGGTCTTGATCAAGCTGTGGTCATATTCCAGAGGGATCCAGCCTGAAGCGAATACCGAGTCCGCGGGGACGGTGACTCAATCCTTCGGGAATGTAACACCGGGGCGGGAGGTGGGCCTGCGCGGACAAACTCTGAAGGTGTGTCAGCTGAACATTCATCACAGTAGAGCAGCGTCAACAATGATGCTGCGACACTTTGAGGAAGACAAGCTGGACATAGCCTTGGTGCAGGAGCCCTGGGTACTCCATGGTAGTATTAAGGGCTTATCCTGTAAAGGGACAAGCCTCTTCTGGCCGCCAGGTGAGGGCAAGAAGAGGATCTGCGTAATGGTGAGACGGGGTGTCCAGGCGATACTCATGACTCATCTATGTTCTCAGGACCTAACGGACTTGAGGATTGGAAGCGGGAGTGGCTCCTTTCTGATCGCATCTGCCTACCTGCCATATGACTCAACAGAGCCGCCACCACCTCTGGAGGTGGGAAGGCTTGTGAGTTACGGTGTGGATAGGGGGTTGAATGTGATTATAGGTTGCGATGCTAATGCTCACAGTACAGTGTGGGGTAGCTCCGACGATAATCGCAGAGGTGAGAGTATTCTCGAATTTGTGAGTAAATTTAACCTGCAAATCGTAAACAGGGGGTCTGAACCAACTTTTGTCAACGCAATAAGAAGTGAAGTTATTGACCTAACCCTGGCAAGCCTCGGAATGTTAGATAGACTATCACACTGGAGGGTCGGGGACAGGCTAACCATGTCTGACCATAGGGCCATCCGGTTCGATGTCGCGTACGGACTGAGACGGCGGCGAGGAAGCAGGTTAACGAGGATCCCAAAGAACACGGATGGTAATCTGTACCGGGAAGTTCTGAAGGGATCTCTGCCTGGGTTGAACAGAATGCCCAGGAATACAGCAGAAGTAGAGATCGAGGTGACGAGGTTAAACTCTGCCATGATCTCTGCGTATGAAAGGGCGTGCCCTCGGACCATGGTGGATGAAGAAGACTCTGTCCCTGGTGGAATGAGGAACTGGAATCCATGAAGAGGGAGACGAGAACGGCCTTTAATCGGTACATGAGGCACAAAGACGCAGTGTCTTGGGCTGAGTATAAGGAGAAGAAGAAACGGTTGAAGAAGACCCTTCGCAAGAGGAAGAGGCAGTCGTGGAGGGACTTCTGCACCAATACGAAGGATATCTCTGATGTATGCAAACTACAGAAGCTGATATCGAAGGATCCAGGGTCCAAGATGGGACTCATCCGTAACAAAGATGGAGTCCTGCTGGAGACACTGGAAGAGTCTACTCAAGAGATGGTGGACAGACACTTTCCTGGAAGCACCGGACATGCTGGGGCCTGGCCATCTTTACGAAGATGGTATCACAGGTCGGAAAGGACCGAGGCGGAAGGGATAGTGACGAGGAACGGGATAAGAAGTGCGATGATGACGTTCTCCCCGTTTAAGACTCCAGGACCGGACGGGATATTCCCTGCTCTGCTGCTCTGGGCCAGGAGCATCTGCTCGAGCGTTTGCGAGGAGTATTCGTAGCATGTCTGGCAATGG
Source organism: Myopa tessellatipennis (assembly GCA_943737955.2). Taxonomy (NCBI): domain Eukaryota; kingdom Metazoa; phylum Arthropoda; class Insecta; order Diptera; family Conopidae; genus Myopa; species Myopa tessellatipennis. The sequence continues at coordinate 38,543,793 of OX031315.1, read as the reverse complement.
GTTATGTGCCTGGAATTTGGAGGGAGGGAAGAGTGGTATTCCTACCAAAACCAGGAAAAAGGACTACACGGAGGCCAAATCCTTTAGACCGGTCTGCCTTACCTCTTTCGTCTTAAAGACGATGGAGAGGGTGGTGGTGGACTATCTAGAGGGAACAGTATTTGTGGAACGTCCTCTAAGTAGGTTTCAACACGCGTATAGAGCGGGGAGATCTACGGAGACCGCCCTCCACGATCTGGTCGGTGTGGCGGAAAAGGAACTGATCAATGGAGGAATCGCTATGACCACTTTCATGGACATAGAGGGTGCTTTCGATAAGATCTGTTTTGGAAGATTGAAATTAGCCCTGGAGGCCCGTGGGCTCAACCCGAACGTAACAAAATGGATTGAGTTCATGCTACGCCACAGGGCAGTAAATCTTCAATGTGGGAGTCATAGGCTAAGAGCGATAGTGACGAGGGGATGTCCCCAGGGAGGGGTGTTATCACCAATCCTTTGGAACATCACTGTGGGCTCCTTGCTTCAAAGGCTGGACTCAAGGTGCATACACACAGTGGGTTATGCAGACGACATAGCGGTGAAGGTGAGAGGGAAATATGTTGACACCATGCGGGACGTGATGCATGGGGCGCTCTCCACGGTAGAGGGATGGTGTAGAGAGCAGGGCCTCACCATCAATGCTACTAAGACGGATATGATCCTCTTCACAAGGAAGAGGAAAATTCCGAACTGGAATCCTCTAAGGATTTTCGGATCCGAAATCAACATCTCCCGGAAGGTTAAGTACCTAGGAGTAATCCTAGATAGCAAACTTACCTGGAAGGAGCATGTGTTGGAGAGGATTAGGAAGGCAAAGGCGGTGCTTTTTCAGTGCAGAAGAGTGTGCGGCCTTCAATGGGGTATATCCCCAAATAAGGCACACTGGATCTACACTGCTATGGTTAGACCCTGTCTGACGTACGGCTCAGTTATCTGGTGGCATAAAGCAGATCAGATAACGATAAAGGTCGAACTGGACAGGGTCCAACGTCTGGCATGCATAGCCATCAGTGGTGCCATGCGCACCACCCCGACCTTCGCTCTGGAGGCGATACTCGGGCTGCTACCGTTAGACTTATTTATTAAGAGGACGGCGGCGCTGGCGGCAATGCGCATGCACAGGAACGCTGTATGGCGTGGTGCTGATTTACCAGCGGCAGGACATGGTCGCATTATCGACATTGTCCGGGCTAAGGTCAGCGATGTTTGCATGCCTATGGATGGTATGTGCAGGGTGCGAATCACCGATAGGTGGCACGATACTCTGATCGCAGATGGCCGATTGCACGATGAGTGCAGCAAGCATGACCTAAACATCTTCACGGATGGGTCATTGATGGATGGAAGGGCAGGTGCAGGAGTCTTCTCTTCGGAGTTGAATCTGGGCTGTAAGCTCCATTTAGGGAAATACGTGTCCGTGTATCAGGCCGAATTACTGGCTCTGATACATGCTCTGGACCATCTGACTGGCGATCAGGTGCGGAATAGCAGTATCCTGCTAGCACTGGATAACCAGGCGGTGATTAGGAGCATGGCGCGGACGAACGTTAACTCCAGACTGGTGCTAGAGGCTGTCCAGAAGCTCAATGAGTGTGCCCAGTACAACAAGGTAACACTCTGTTGGGTCAAAGGGCACATAGGCACAGAACAAAACGAGAAAGCGGACTCTCTTGCTAAGGAGGGAGCTGCTGACCATTTTTGCGGGCCTGAGCCGAGAGTCGCTCTTAGCGATGGGAAGGTCAGGGCCTTAATGGACGAGTGGTTGTACTCTGAACATGCACGAAGGTGGAGCGAGCTCTCCACATGTCGTCAGGCGAAGATGGTTATCATTAAACCGCTTCGCAGAGAGGCCAGGCGACTACTCGAATACAGAAGAGACAGTCTTAGTTGGCTTATCTCTTTGATCACTGGACACGGCAATTTCAGATATCATCTTCATAAGATGGGTCTTGCAGAGGATGATGTCTGCAGGCTGTGCCTAGAGGATGAAGAGTCGGCGGATCACATTGTGAACCATTGTCCGGCCTTGGCAGCCAGAAGGCTCAGCGTGAACGGTCACAATGACGACGTTCGACGCTGGGATTCTTGGTTTAAGAACGCACTTGCGCTGACAAGGGACCTGGTCATGAAGCGGGAGTTCGACTCGTTCGGCCGCCTGCAGTGACCTAGGGACGTGGGGGCGAAAAGGGACCTACTCGTTCTGGTCTGCTTCGACTACTTCCCCAAGAAAGAGGACGGTTTTAGTGGGTAGTCCGCTAGCGAGGGAGTCCCACACTATCGGCGGACCTGGTTCAAGCAGGGACACTGGTGTGCGTAAAAGCATTTCCTACCTCATTTAATAAAAAAAAAAAAAAAAAAATAATCTCCCAAAGTTAAAATATATATAAAAATTAACGTTTTTTTCAAAAATTACCGAAAAATACTTAGACTCAAGGCACAAAGTTGTTGTTATATTTTTCCTATAGATAATTAAATGACCTTTCAGAAACTACTTAATTCATTGAGTTATGTTAATTTTTTAGATACAGTCATTTGAATTTTGGCAAAAAACAAAAACAATACAACTTTTAGAGAATGAAAAAAAGGTTCACATTTGATCGCCCACCAAAACTATTCACGAAGGTTTCCAACCGAGATATTTTGGCTCATGAGGTATTGAACTATTATAAACAAAATTGCATACAAAATTTTTCAAAAACTCGGCGCGACTTTTTGGACTTTTGGCCGCGGTTCCGAAGCGATAGTCCACTGTGCGACGTCTGTGTCAACCGAGCTAACGTGGAAGCTAGAAAAGATTCCATCGAGAGTCTGGTGTAAATATTTAAACGAAGAAGTCGTTTAATCGCGTATAAAGTCGCGTATTAGTTCATAGTAAGAAGTGTATAAAAAGTTAGTAAAGTACAAAAGTAGTGTTAAGCGTTACAAGTCAAAGTGTTAAACATAAAGCATAAATATAAACTAAATCTACAATAATTACAAAATAAAGTAATTACAATTCTACCACAAGGAGTTTTATTAATTGTCCAGAGGACAATTGGGAGACTAGAAGGAAGACCACACACTATAAAGTGAATTACAACAATTACGATACCATTAATACCGTACATGGAATCAGAAAACACGCACTTGAACCAAGTTTCAGATATGCAAATAACATCTACAGCAGAGTTCTCAAAAATATATCTAAAATAATCTAGTTTCATCCCATTCAGACTCCTAGTATTGAAATGTACTACATTAAATCCACCCGATCGATTCGACCTGTCATCAACACCAGCCAATAAACAGTGGACAGAGGCCAGCTTCAAGCAATATCAGACATTATACAGTCAAAACTTTTACCAAGTTAAGAAAAAAACTAACATTACGATTTAAATTACAACGGCGTCAATGCTCTCCTTGTGAACGACTATCTTAGCCTCAGCTGTTGCTTTAACGTAGACTCTACCACGCAGCGAAAACACGGTGTGCAGCAACTTCTCTCTTCTCTTACCATTGGCATAATGCAGCAACTAACGATTTGCTTTAGTAAGACCTTCATGCACAAACCGTCGAGGCCAGCATCACTGAGCTGCAGCCGAAGATTATTCGCTCTGCGAAAAGCAGCAACAGCTTTCAACAAATTATTGCGCTCATTCGGCGAAGATAATTTAGCAATAATCACAGAGTTTTTATTTCCCGTTGTAGGTTTCACACGAAATATATTTTGAATACAAGGAGAGCAACTTCAACGGAGGGCAAATCTTACCAAAAATATCAGCGAGATTCTCTCTCGGTAATAACGGTCTTGATCTCTTTGAATTGCTCTTTCAAAACATCAAATTCAGAACAGACAACTGCAACAACAGCAACTCTCTCGATAATCTTTTTAATGGAAGATTTGATATTCGACACCTTAGCTGATACCTCACTGAGTCTCTGCAGTACTCGCCCCTCAGATGCCGTTAGCGCAGCCGTCAAATTCTCAACAATTGTCTCCTCAAGACTATTCAGCTTAGTATTTAGGTTAGATGCTGAGAGTAACGCAGTTAGAGCAAGGGATATCCCATCGGAGCGCAGCAATTTGGCGCCAAAAGTAGGTGAAACATTTCTTGTATTCTTCGCTGGACAAGACATTTCAAACAGGGTGATGAATTAATAACAATGCAAAAAAACAATATCACTTAAAACAACAAAAATCAGGTGCAGCGTTTAAACACAAGAAAAATTCAGGCAGAGTAAACGAAACACTACACAGAGCTTTACAGCGAACGCCAAAAACACATCTACTCACAGTGACATTCTTTCATTCGACGAAAGAAAAATTTTTATCGATTCTTATGGAAATCCCGAGATTTTGGTCATTATCTGAGGGAGGTGCATCAGCATTCACGGCGGGCAACAATGCCCAAATGAATTCGTCCTTGAATCTATAAAATCAAACACAATTTCTTGAGTTTGGATGAATTTTTCTTTCGTAAATTTGTAATATTTGCATTCGAAAAAGAATTTACCTTAAAAGTAGGGTTAAAGTGACAACATGATTGTGTCGGCTGGCCGTCTTTTTTGTCGACGTTCAAAATTATTTCGAGCGTTAGCTTGTACTGATCGAGTCTAACTTGATTGAATACGTTGTTCCGGAGTCATAATCGATCGCCCTTGCGAAATTCTTACACGATTTCCTTCCAAAACGGTGTCTGCGTTCTTCATCTTTCTCATTCACACGATGGTTACTTGTTCGAGCTGAGTTACGCGTATGTCGACCGTCTAACTGGTGGCATTTTAAACCGCAAACCAAACAGCAAAATATGAAATTATAACGAACTGCTATGACCACAGTCAACTAAAGCACAAAATTATCACGCACTGATCACTGATAATAATTATTGTCAACTTTTTTAAATATACTATATATGCAAGAAAGATAGATTACTATCATTATTGTATATCATATCAAAAATTGTCATTTTTTATTGTTTTTTTTTAATCTCATATATTTTTTTGATTTTGATTTTTATTTTTGTAAACTTTGATGTGACAGCAAACAACTGATGTAAACTGTTTTTTTCTAATACTTTTTTACTGAAATTTTAGTTTCATACAAATTAAAAATACAAATTTTCGACTTTCCGATCGAGTTTCCCAACATTTTCTTTCATACAAACCTTGTCCTGACAATTACGAACACAACAAAACAATCAGTCAAATCGGTCCAGGCGTTCTCAAGTGATGGTGGGACATACATTGTCATTTCATTTTTATATATATAGATAGATAGATATTACGAAAATAATTATGCGAACCTGCCTAGTAAGTGGTGGATGATTTTTAAAAAAATTTTGTCATGGATAGACGGCTGATAGATGGTAATTGTCGCTAAGTGTATAGATGAACTAGGAACTATCCTTTATCGGAGATAAGGTGGTTTTTTCGGCATCTGCGGAAATTCATGTGTTGTTATTGTTGAGTTTGATGATTTAAGGGTTATAAAGAATTTAAAGAAAAAAGGAATATCCAATCTTTTCAGGTAGTTAATTATTTATTTTAATTAGTCGCATGTCACTTTAGAGCAATGCTGGCCACGCCGTAAGCACTCGTGCTAATTTTTTCTCTCGGCTATGTACACATGTACACGACAAAAGCCGTCGGGTTTTCACACCGATACTAGCTCGTATCGTTCGTAGCAACTGAGTCAGGCGACGTGCAGACTTCAAGCAAGCGAGATCGCGCCAGACCATTTTATAATTGCACTGAGCAAAATGTTTTATAAGGAATGGGAGAATCACTATTTTTTCTTTGAAAATTAAAGAAATCGGTTTGAAAGTATTATTGATATTGAGGATATTATTGAGAAATAGTAAACTCAATTTCATTGCTAAATAATTTCCATGATTTCAAGTTTAACAACCCCCAAACAACAATCTTCTCAGTGTACCGGGCAGAGACAATTTTTCCGCAAAACAACCTCTCTCAACGCTTCACCCATGCACAAAATATGATTGTATAAGTTTTGGCCAGCACTGCTTTAGAGTTAGATAACTCCTAAACGGCTTGACCGATTTTGATGAGGTTTACGCCATTACGCTGCAAATTTTACTCAGATACCGTATATTAGCTTAATATATTATTTAGCTAATAATATTATATTATAATAATAATTTACAGGTTCCCTGAAGAAAAAAATTTTTTTCTGTGAAGCCGAGCCCTGGACACCGACGAACGTACCACGGCTCGAAATTTGATTCGTCACAGTGGCGCCTGAACAGGGACCGCAAAGTACAATACGAGCAAGTCAAAAGTGAAAGGTTACTGAATAGGAGTTGTAGCGTTTCACAGTTCCGCTACGTTTACAGTTAGGAGTTTATGCTATGTACACATACAAACATATTTGCATAGTCTACGAGGTGTCTAAATAATGTAATGAGACTGGCAACGTCGCTTTCGATCCGGCAACGCTAGAGACGAGAGGTTTTGAGCAGCATCAGGTGCACATGTGATACGACTCCAGTATGAGTTTTAACTCGCTACAGTCATTTGTTTCCCCGTAACTAAAAATGAATGGCGTCAATTTTGAGCAACGGTGTGTTATCAAGTTTTACTACAAACTTGGACACAATGCACAGAAACATTTGAAAAACTTCGGCAGGCTTATGGAGAAAATGTTTCGTCAAGGGCTCGGGTTTTTCGGTGGAGTGTCGGTTGAAGATGAACCACGAAGCGGAAGGCATTCAAGTGCAAACACCAATGCAAATGTCAACAGAGTCCGGGATCTTGTGCGTTCAGATCGACGGTTGACAGTCAGAATGATCGCGGAACAGTTGAATTTGAATCACATCTCCATTCATCAGATTATGACCAATGAATTGGAGATGAAGAAAATTTGCCTAAGACCTAAAGGATCTCAAAAAGGAAAGGAGTGTTGACTTTCTGCGATGGATGAAAATAATACCCGTTTTCCTGAACGTGTCATTACTGGTGACGAGTCTTAGGTGTCACACAAAACAGATGTAACCGACCAGCTGAAGGCTATTCCACTATCCAGCTATGCTATGATAATTGGAAGGACCGTCTCCAGCGCTGTGTGGCTTCCTAAGGGACCTATTTTGAAGGAGACAATATTGCATTGTAATTATATTTGAATAAAAACTTGAACAAAAATCAGTCTCATTACTTTATTTACACACCTCGTATGTATAGACGGCCGTTAACATCGGTTGTCCTTGAATTAAGTCAATGACTAAACATATAGAACAGTCAGCAAATATCAATTACATAGAGCTCCGGAGTGCAACAACTGATGGCTTTTAGCACTGAACTGAGTCAATGACTTGGCTCAGGTTACGTTAGCAAAAAACTACATTGGCCGTGTACGGATGGCTTCAAGCTGTGTCAGCAACTTCAGCTACCTGTAACTAAAATAAGGTGTACATAGAGAAACTATTGGTATAAAGAAAAAGAAAGTCATTTTAATTAATAAAAAGAGAGCTTCCAATAAAGTATTAGTGTTCAATTTACTCATTTTTTTCTTTCGTGGTTACACTTCTTGTCCAGAGTTGATTCAAGTATCGAATCTAGCCTTTTACAACAATCATCATTTAGAGTTTGTTCAAGTACCGAATTTAGATCTCCTTAAACCACATTTTTAGTGACTCCGACGTGATCCAACAAATATCACACCAGACAAGCAAACACCTGCGACATAGGAATCAATCAATTCAATAACTGAAACGGAATTTTAAAAAGGATTCCGCAGACGGCGAAACGAACGTCACAGACTTCAACGACCGTCTACAACGCCTACAGAACCTCTGGGATGAATTAGAATCAACTGACAACAAAATTCGAGTTGGTGCTAATATTGCAATGGATAATGCATATTTCCCATCTGATTATTATAATCAGATAGCGACAGTGGTGGAAACATACACCTGTTTCAATCTGTTTCAAGTGGAGATTTTAAATTATCCTCTAATTACAAATAAAACCAGAACTCCAGGCATTGATGAGAAGGTTAAACATCCAAATGGCATTGTTAGAACGTCTCCTCGCGTCTCTTCCAGTCAACACAGAACATCAGCCATGACAATTTTACAATTCGAAGATAGCTACATTTAAGCAAACCTGGCAACAAATCGAAGCTTTGAATGATGATCTATTGTCCCAATGCACCAGTCCAACAGCGATAGGCTACAATCTGCAGAAATATATCGACTTGTAGCTAAAGGTACAGCAGATACTGACTGATAATGAGGACCATCAGGGTCGACCTTCTACAACTCCACTTTCAAACACCATGCAGTTGCCCAATGTAACCGTTCCCAAATTCGATGGAGATTATTTAAAGTGACGTCAATTCTAGGAGTTATTTTCGCAATTGGTAGATTCAGATGCAGCGTGGTTGTCTACCTCGGCGGGGTTGACGCGATTGATGGCGTCTGCTTGGTCGTGGGGTTGCAACCCGCGCCGACAGAAAAGCTTTACGACACTGGTTGAGTCATCAGGCACGCGCGGCAGAAGAACTTATGATGGCCGTGGAGTCGAAACCCACCCGGCAGAACACGTCGCTGATCTGGTCGTCGAGCACGCGTGGCAGAAGAACTTATGATGGCCGTGGAGTCGAAACCCACCCGGCAGAACACGTCGCTGGTCTGGTCGTCGAGCACGCGCGGCAGAAGAACTAATAATGGCCGTGGAGTCGAAACCCACCCGGCAGAAAGACTTTATGATGGCCGTGGAGTCGAAACCCACCCGGCAGAACACGTCACTTCACTGTTTTTTCTGCGGCTCTGCTGAGGCTCTTCGTCGTCTTCGCTTTCGCTGCTGGTCTTGCTGCTCGGTATTGCTAGTCAAAATATACTTACCAGTTTTATGCTTCCTTCTTGCTGGTTCGGACCCGAATGATCGTTCTTTGTGTGTGCTTCCTTTTATATGCCCGGCGTACTTGGTCTGTTCCTGATGTTCACGTGTTCGCCGCTGTGCGAACCCGTGTGACAGAAAGAGAGAGAAATACATGCTGTTACGATGGTGCAATCGTGTGCTACTGTGAGTGGATATGTGTATGTACAATAAAACAGTTGACTTATGTAATAAAGATTTTATTTTATAAAATTTTCGTTACAGGATCGTCAAATCAAACTTAACTGGTGTTCAAGAACATCGTTTCATCAATTTTAAAATACCTATTTTATTAATAATAATAGTTTATAAAAATATTAAACACTCTCTATCTGGTTTCGACATTCCTGAGGGCCAAGCTGCTGCAGACGCCGCGCATTCGCTGCCTATCCGAGCAGAACTCACATATCACCGTGAGAAGTCAGGCAGCGCAGCTGAGACGCATCTACGGCGATATCGCAGCTGAAACGCAGTCAGCAATAACAGCGTCATGACCGCTGCAGAGCTTAGATATCGCCGTGAGAAGTCCTGCAGCGCAGCTGAGCCGCAGCCAAAGCGGTCGGCAGTCTCGCCGTCGTGACCGCTGCAAAGCTCAGATGGCACCGTGAGAACGCAGGCAGCGCAGCTGAGCTGCAGCCAAGGCGGTCAGCAGTATCGCCGTCGTTATCGCTGCCGAACTCTGGTGTCACCGTGGGAGTATCTGCCAGCAGAGTTGACACACCAAGGGAACCCAAATTATTAATTCTTCTTCTTCTTAACTTCTATATAAACTCTAGTCAATCAATAAATTATTATTGTTCCTCAGCAACAGTGAAAAACATAAGGTGTGATTCTTTTCATTCATTCTCATCCAGTGCTCCAGTGAAGTCTCCAGAGGATTGTTCCTTCAAGTTCAAGTACTTGAAGTGACTTCAACCCAAACCCAAAGGACGTTCAAGGGTTCCATCAACACAGCAATTTGAAACAAGTTCAAGTGCTTGTTTCAAAACCCAGTTATCTCTACCAATTCCTACAAGTTTATGCACTTGTAGGAATTATCAACTTGAGAAACTCAACATTTGGTGACCCCAACGTGATCAATCTTTTACGCTCACGATAGAGGCGAACCAGCCAGCGCCATGACGGATACCACTTCGTTCAAAGATTCCGTGTCACAGCAGCAGGACATCGGAAATGAGATACAGCGAATCATCCGCAACTACAGAAAGGATCCTGCGGATAGGAAGACGTCAGCCACGTACTATGAAGAGCGCTTGCAAAAGCTGACCGACGCATGGGAACAGTTCGACCAAGGAGATTATGACCTCCGCTCTCGAGAGGAGATGGACCTAACCCATGAATACTTCACTAAGGATTACTACAAAAACATTAAGACACTAGTAGACCAATACACAGAAGTATTTACACAAGAACTGGAGACCTTGCACCAATCCCAATCCTAACATCAAGAAATCCCAGCTGAAGTGTGTCCTAAACCATTAGGCAAGTCAGCCAGCACGAACAACTACGCAGCAGGAGGAACCGCGGTCATGTCTCTCATTCGCAAACAGAGGGCAATGAAGGCGAAACTTCACCCTCGCAGTGTCTCGTCACCATGGAGAAGCTATGGACAAACATCGAGGCAGATTCAGGAGTGGACTTCGAAGGACCGTTTTGGATCCAATTTAAGCTCCTTGGGAAAAGGCCACAAAAGGCGTATGTGGCCCTATTTTGCTGCTTCAGCACCAAGGCGGTCCATCTTCATCTGGCAAGTGACCTGACAACCGAGGCCTTTTTGGGATGTCTGAAGCGGTTTATAGGCGCAGAGGTCACTGCAGCAATCTATGCTGTGACAATGCAACTAATTTTGTTGTTATTCAACAAAAGGACAATCAAATACAATTTCATTTCATTCCGCCAAGGGCGCCGCACTTTGGAGGGCTGTGGGAAGCCGCAGTCAAGAGTGCCAAACATTTATTCATCAGAAGCTCAGGCAAGGCTTCATTAACCTATGAAGAATTAGAGACTCTGATGATAGAAATTGAAGCCATCCTGAACTCAAGACCACTGACCCCAGTTTCAGACGACCCAAATGATCTGAGTTGTCTACGCGCAACCATGTTCTGTACTCTTAGCTCAAATCGAACAACTCGCCACGGGGATACAGTCGAATAATGAATTGCTGAAAGGCGACCCTTTAACAAAAACAAAAAGTGGAGCCATAAATGTAATCGGAAAAATCGCGCGATCATTATTCGGCGTTCTCGACAGCGAGTATGCCGAGCAAGCAGCAATAAGAATTGATAACCTCAAGCAAAACGATATCCTATTACTGTCACGGATTGATAATCAGACCTCATTTCTCGACAGTACCCTAAACCTCATTAAGAGAAATCAAAATGAGAAAGGGTTGGATCCGCCATAAATCACACCAACGATCAATTGAACGGCCTCAGTCAGCAGTTAGCTTCGGAGAAAATAACACAGACCTTCCTAGAGTTGACGCTACAAGCTACTTTAGCATTGATGAATATCAGACGCATTCAAGATACTCTAATCGACATTCTTACAGAAACACATCACGGAGCCATTAATCCATTGTTAATTTCTCCAGAGCAGCTAAAAATAGAACTCCTAAAAATCAAAATCAATCTCCCCACAACATTAAGGCTGCCAGTACCACTCAGCGACTTACTAAAACTTTACACCCTCATGACAATAGAGGGAGAATCGCCGAAAAGTGCTTTATCTTTAAGATTAATCTACCATTAATCGCCACAGAAGCTTTTGAAATGCTCAAACTCCCCCTATTCCGTGGCAGTCAAACGACACCTTCACCATGATAACAGCAGAATTTCACTTTCTAATCATCAACCTACATCGGGATCAATACGTTTCAATCACGGAGTCGGAGCAACACACTTGCTTCAAGTACTACCATCACAGTTATCTTTGTCATCAGATTCGTTCAGTCTCCCAGAAAGGTTCACCACTCGGTGAGTGCGAAATAAGTGTGCTCCACCCCAAGACAAGATCACCCTCGTCATGTGGTGTCCACGATGCTGGACCCGGGCCACTCTGGATACAGCTACACAACTGGATTGTGTGGACAAACTAAAGTAACACATGGAAAGAACATGGCAACGAAGAACAACGGGAACTTGTTTACGAACAAACTTTAAAACAAGAACAAGCAACGCAGAACATATAAATACGCAAACAGCAGTACAGAAGGCATCAGTCAGCGAGCAGCGAGTGCGCCACGCGTATGAAGGCAAACACACGGATCAATCAGTGAACATCGAATACGCACAGCAGTCGATTTATGATCAGTCGATCAGGCAGTGAACATAACCGAGTGAATCGAAGTGAAAGTAAGACCAGAAAGAGTGTTAACTTCGGCCTGGCCGAAGTTCATATACCCTACACACGTTTACTTAAAAATTAGGCGTGGCAATGGTCTAATTTTTTTCATTTTCAATCTCAAATAGCTGATGACTGATGATGATGATAGTAGAATATTCGTGCCAAATTTGATGAAAATATCTCTATTCGTTCTCCTGTAATCGAGTTTTATTTAATTAATGGGCGGACCATTTTTGGTCAGAGACTGTGGACTTCTGGACAAAATTTCAAACGCAAATTCGTTCTACAAGCTGAGAAATTGATCTATAAGCATGGATGAATTTATATTCACTATAAAAAGTAGGCGTGGTAATGGTCCGATTTTGCCCATTTTCAATACCGATGAGTTTCTAATGATAGACAATATTCGTGCCAAGTTTGATATCTTTATTTGTTCTCTTGTAATCGTGATTTCCACAGACAGACAGACAAACAGACAGACGGACGGACATGGCTAAATCGACTCAGGAGGTCACGCTGATCAAGAATATATATACTTTTCTATACCTGTCACGCCTCCTTTAATGCGTTACAAACGGAAGCAGTAAGTGAATATACCCTATTCACTTCGTGTGTAGGGTATAAAAACAAATAATCGGTGCCACGACTAACAAAGACATTAAGTAAAGATTACTAATTAAACAATAAACAGTGAATCAATTTGCTGTTCTTGCACGGCGTATGCACACTAGCTAAAGTGTTATATCAGTGAACCGCTTATATCAGTGAACCGCTTGCTATTCTTGTTCGGCGTATGCCCAGTTAAGTCCGTAATACCAAGGAAATAACCGATGAACCAATTAGCTATTCTTGCACGGCGTATGCCCACCAGCTCAATTGTACAAACCATACGAGTGAACCTTTGGCTGTTCTGGTTCAGTGTATGTCCACCAGCAGAATTGCCAAGTGGCGGTAGCAAGGCGTAACATCAGATAGGGATCAACGAGCCAAAACTTCGCATTTCGCTGCAACAAAGGAAATATACCAATTAATAATTGTGAACCAAATTGAATAAATAAAGAAATAAAATAAAATCCAACCGAATTAAGTCTTGTAATTTGAAACCTGGAGGCCGCTCAGATTATCCCGGCCGAAAGTTCGTTACACTACATACATACCTGTAACTAAAATGATGTGTTCATAGACAAATTATTAGTATAAAAGACTGCAATTTTAATCAATAAAAAGAGAGCTTACAATAAAGTGATAGTGTTCAATTCACACATTGTTTTCTTTCGTGGTTACACTCCTTGTCCAGAGTCGATTCAAGCATCGAATATGGTCTTTTACAACATGTACCGACAATTTAATAAATAAAATTATGTTACATAACACAGCCGGCCAGTTCACTGTATATACACATACGATATACATTCGCAGTAGTGCACGGTTACACCATTACCGCTGTCTTTTTCTGTCACACGTGTTTGAACAGCGCTGAACACGTGAACATCGGGAACACACTGAGTACGCGGTCTATATAAAAGGAGGCACCACACACAAAACGACACTCGTGTCCGGACCACCAAGCAGGAAACACAAAACTGGTAAGTAAATTCTACATAGCAACACTGAGCAGCAAAGGCAACTCAGCAGGACTATAATGACATTAACGCCAACACCGACGTCGAAGTCAACATCAAACTCCGCAGAGCCGCGCGGGTTCGACTCCTCAACCAATGAAGTGTAAAGTGTTCTCTGCCGCGCGGGTTACGACTCCACGGTCATCATAAAGTCCGAGAAAAGTGAAAATTACGAAGCATATTTTCCACGGTCATCATAAAGTCCGAGAAAAGTGAAAATTACGAAGCATATTTTCCTTTCAAATACCAATTTTTTGACTACTTGTGTTTTATTACTGGTGCAAAAATATGAAAGAAGACTGCTCTGGGGAAGGAGTTTAGATCGTCATTTTCACTTTTCTCGGAAACTACAAAACATAGATCCTTCCGGTTTGAAGCATGCTCTCCAGAATTGATTAGAGAATTTTATGGTCGGAAAATTTTTATATTTAATACCGTAATTTTTAAAAAAAATTGCGACAAAAAATTTTTTTTCGGAATTTTTTTTCCAAATTCTAATTTTGACATTAATTTTCTCACAAACTGTTTGACATTGGAACCTAATTTAAAAAGGATATTAAGAAGCGGATATTTGGCTTTATAAATCAGTAAGCAAAAGTTATATAGGTCAAACCACTATTTTTTAATATTTTTTTTTTCGATGTTAACCGTCTAAACGGGGGGAAATTGACCCCCCTCCCATACGATTTTTTTCTTGTCTCGACCCAACCTACACGTCCTAGTCTTCTGTCCCCTCTAATGCGAAACACCCTGTATATGTACATTTAGTAAGCAGATAGGAGCGAACGCAGCACAGGGGCGGTGTCCGAATTAGCAGATCAGAAGTTGTCGCACTTAAGTTATTAATTTAAGTATTTGATGGTTATAGAATTATAAAGAACTATATTGAAAATAAAAAAAAAACAAGAAAAACCCAGTAAGAGTGCTATATTCGGCCTGGCCGAATCTTAGATACCCTACACTTAAAAGGTTTTAAAAGGTTTTTAAAATTTAATTGAACGAAATAGTTTAATTTATTCAAATATTTAATTTATTTAGTCCTAGCTACGCCACTGTGTAAATAGTAGGCATGGTCGTTACCTGTTTCCAAAACAAAATAACTAGCTTAGTAGTTTTGTTATTGTGTTCAAATTTAAACTTTATTTCCGTGGTAATAAATTTGTTTTCACGAGCTATACTGTATAATTAGTGTAAAAGTGGGCGGACCGCGCCCAGTTTTGCTGTTATAATGTTTTATTGGAAAATAAGTTGTTATGTAAAGTTTATTCAGGAAGTTTATATATTTAACAATATAACCATATAACACCCTCTTTTTCCTGTGTAACCAAAAAATGGGCGGATCACGCCCATATTTGGCATATTAACGGATAATGCTACTCTATACCCAGCATAGTCATGTTGTCATAACTCAATATCGAACGCTGATATCACATTTCTATTAAATAAATTATATAAAAAGGGCGTGGTCGTTGACCGATTTTGCCTATTTTCAAGTGGTTCATGAGTGGTCCGCCCACTCATTAAATAAAACTCGATTTTCATCAAATTTGGCACGAATATTCTTTATCATCACAGGCTATTTGCGACTGAAAAGAAAACCAGTAAGAAAGCTATATTCGGCCTGGCCGAATCTTAGATACCTTACACCTAAAAGTTTTGAAAAAACTGCCGAAGCTAGGGTGGGGCAGGGGTGGCGGTCCACTCTGGGTGGGACAATGTCGGGGGCGGCAGTTGTGGAAATCAAGTAGGGACTTATTGAGTTCTAGGCATTTTTAGGGCTACAAGTTGATTAACCGTCCCGGGCTCCATGAGACCTAGCTACGCCTCTGTATAAATAGTAGGCGTGGTCAGTACCTTTTTCAAAACAAAATAACTAGCTTAGTTGCTTTATAATTGTGTTCATTAAAACTTTATTTCCGTGGTAATAAACTTGTTTTCATACTGCTATACTGTATATGTAGTGTAAAAGTGGGCGGACCGCACCCAGTTTTGATGTAATAATGCTTTTTGTAAAACAAGTTGTTATCTAAAGTTTTATTCAGGAAGTTTATATATTTAACAATATAACCATATTTTGCCTGTGTAACCTAAAAGTAGGCGGATCACGCCCATATTTGGCATATTAACGGATAATGCTACTCTATACCCAGGAATTAAATTTTGTTGTAATAGCTCAAAAACGAACGCTGATAGCACATTTCTAATAAAAAATAGGCGTGGTCGTTGACCGATTTTGCCCATTTTCAATACCAACCTGCACACCACAAGAAACAATGTTTATGTAAATTTCATCACGATATCTTTACCGGTTCTCCTGTGATCGTGATTTCAACAGACAGACAGACAGACGGACGGATATGGCTAAATCGATTCAGGAGGTTACGCTGATCAAGAATATATATACTTTTCTATACCTATCGTCTCTATTTCTATGCGTTACAAAGTGAATATACCCTTACCTTAAGGTGTAGTGTATAAAAATTAAACCATTGCCGCGCCTTATTTTTAAGTAAACTTGTGTAGGGTATATGAACTTCGGCCAGACATAACGGATGTACTGAAGTAGACGGACGGACTAACGGAGACTTGGACGGACATCAGAAAAGGGAACCGCAAGACTCTGAGAGCCAAGCGCGGTTCATGGTTGTAACTCGGCTGAGTTACAGATGGGGTGGACGGCTCATGACGTATTGTGATGTAGGTTGGACATAGTGTATGGGTGAATGGTGATTCCGGTGAGGTTAAGGAAGAATGAAAGCGTGAATGGGGAAGGATGAATGTGGGTGAGTCTGGCGAGTGGGAGTATTATGGTTAGGTGCAAGTGGGTGTGAAAGGGTATGAGTGAACAGACCCACTAGGAATTACATGGTGTGTGAGCAAGTGACCCTGTGTAAACGTCCCTTCACATTTCTCCTATTTTTCCCCTCTTTCTTTATAAATAAAATTAATCATGGCAGGATTTTGTTTTCTGTGTGGGCCAGGGTGGCAAGAAACCACCCTAAATTGCCGGCGAACTTAGCCGCATGCCTCGTGCCACCGCCACCCCAACCTAAAATTACAACAAAACAAAATGGAAACAATTCAGCGCCTTTTACCAAAACACTGTTTTCTTACTATTCGCTGATCACAAATCTGGTGTTGGATTTGCTAGTTTGACTCTAGTTCCTAAGACTTTCGAATTTGTACTTTCTGCGCAAAACAAGTTTACAGATTACATTGACGAAAGAAAAAGATTACATTGCTTTGGTAAAAGCGGTAAATTGGTATTCAAAAGAACCATATTCGCGGAAACACAATTACTATAAAATAATGATTTATACCTGTAACTCCTCTTTAGCTTTTATGTAATCCCTGCTTTGATTAGTAATACACATTTCCATCAACACTTTCATAGTCGGATAGTGATCCCAGCAGAACGCACCAAATGTTGAGGGATTATGCGCTGATATCATCAGCATAATAGTCCATGCTTTCCAATATAATACTGTTATTGCTAGCTTTGGCGGATCGTAATTATCTGGTAGTTTAATTTTCTCGGGACAGTGATATTCGGCCATGCTAAATAGGAAGTCTATTATTTCAAATTTGTTTGCATGAACCGCAGGCATATCTGTATTACGCAAGGAAGAAGCTCTTTTTATAACAGATACCAGCACTTCAAAAGTCTCAGAAATAGTAAATGGAATATCATGAGTGATTCCAATTAAAATAATTCTTAGTAATGTATCTTCATATATTGGAGTCTCTGACACAATTCGTAAAAGTGTAGATCTTTCCGGTTCAGAAGGCCACTGATCACAACGTGAATACTGCTCGGGAGATTCTAATAAGAGAAGCTTATTTAAAGCCTGACTAAAATCCAAAGGATGGATTCTGTATACATTTGGAACTATCGCATACATCCAAGAAACAGCATCCAACTGAATTTGAGACACCTGGAGGTAGAAATGATGCATCACCTGACTGTTTTTCGTTTCACGTCCACTACGTTGAGAAATATAAGTTTCTCGTACTTGGGTTGATACCGCTAGAATCATACAAAGACATGTTATGTCCACGGTTGAATGAAAAATGCGGTCCTTATATTCGGATTGCTTAATCTGAGATGTAAGTTCAGGTCTACCATTCAATAAAACTTTGCAAAATTCCACAATATTGATATCAAACCGAAGTATTCGTACTAATTCTCTAAGAAAAACACGTAATGTACGGAGACAGTCTTCTTTTAGCAATAAAAATTCTTTATATATATCTGCTAAATTCCTTGCCGACTGTTCTGGTGCTGCTTGAAACAGTGTAGCTAAAGTTGAAAAAATATAAAATAATAAGAAATTTTGTTAGTTTACATTAATTATGAAAACTTCTTATCTTACGTATAGCAACCATAGTATATACACATCACAATTATGTATAATATACAGTATGGTATGTAAATTCATATGTATATATTTTACACATGATATCTTATACCTTACCCTTATATTTCCAGTATTCATTATTATTAAGAGATAAAGCGTCAAAAAATAAGTACTATTGCTAAATTATTATTATTATTCAATGCCATTGAGCAATTTTCAAAAGAACATACGTATGACCAAAGAATGCTATCTTCGGTCTTGCAGAAACTGAAATACCCTCATATGGTGAAATATCCTTTGACTAAGCCTTTAAAAGGAAATGCTAGTGACGCACCACCATCGTAGGTACCTTAAATAGGACAGATTATGGGGAGTGAAGTCGGCTCTCCAAGACAGGGCGACTCTCCATAACTTCAGCAGATAGACAAAGCCATCCTCTATCTCCTAGCTATCCTAGAGGGATCAGGGTCTGCTCAATTATGGGTGGTAACGGGCAAACAGGACGACCTCAAAAGTTTTGAAAAAAAATAATTGAACGAAATAGTTTTATTTATTTAAATTTTTCATTTATTTAGATTTTTCATTGCATAACAATAACATTGTAGAGTGAAATATATACTGAAACTAGAGGAAGTATATATGGGGTTATAAGGAAAGCTACCTTATATTCACATTCAATCATAGACGGGTGTAAATACAGTGGCGTAGCTAGGGGGGAGGGGGTGGCGGTCCGCCCCGGGCGGCACAATTTCGGAGGCGGCAGTTTCCAAAATCAGGTATTGACTTATTGAATTCTAGGAATTTTTGGGGCTGCAAGTTGATTAACCGTCCCGGGCTTCATGAGTCCTATCTACGCCACTGTAGAAATAGTAGGCGTAGTCATTACCTGTTTTCAAAACAAAATAACTGCCTTAGTTGTCTTATTATTGTGTACAAATTTAAACTGTATTTACGTGGTAATAAATTGGTTTTCATGAGCTATACTGTATAAATAGTGTAAAAGTGGGCAGACCAGTTTTGCTGTTATAATGTTTTATTGCAAAATAAGTTGTTATGTAAAGTTTTATTCAGGAAGTTTATATATTTAACAATATAACCATTTAAGACCCTCTTTTGCCTATGTAACCTAAAAGTGGGCGGATCACGCTCATATTAACGGATCATTATCCGTTTATGCTACTCTATATCGCAGAATAAATAGTATACAGAAGTTACATATCGTACAAAGCAAATTTTGTTCGTGGGTTCCAATATTGGCACCATAGCCAACAGAGAGAGTAATAGTGCAATCGTTTCGTTGATCACTACGAAATGAATAATACGATTCTTCTCATAGATGAAATGGCGATTAGAAGGGAATTGCGATACAATTCCAAACTAGATTTAGTGGATGGGTTTGAAAGGACAAACCATATTGGTAAACAATTATTTGTGTTTATGATTAAATCAATGTATTCCAACTGGGCGTTTACAATTAATTATTTTCTTTCCAAAAATGGACTTTTTGCCAATATATTAAAAACGACCATTTTACGAAATTTAACATTTTTGGACAGTTTTGGCATCACAGTTAAAGTTGTAACTTGTGACCATGGGTCCTCTAACAGGAATTGGGAGATACTTTGGAAATACCCTATTTTGTGTATAATGACGGTAAAATTTTCTTTCAAAATGCAATAGCGCCGCTGTTGAACCAAAGTGCCAGCAATATTTAATTTTTCTGCCTAGTAATTTTTTGCTAGAGCACTACAATTAACCAGTAACTCCTGTTGATGCTGCGCATAGCTATGCAATATAAAATATTAAACTTTCAAGGGAAGAAAACCAAAGCAGAAATCTAAAGCTTGAAACAAAATTTTGTCAACACCACGTGAATTCACGACGTAGTCCAGCAAAACAGATGTACGCACACATAAACGTTTTATGCTCTCTCGTTGCTCCTCTTTGTTCGTGATAGCTTCTCTCTGTTCACGTTTGCTCTCTCGTCGTTTGACCTTCCCCTCAGTTGTTCCGACCGCACCTTAAAGTGAAAAGGCATCGCAGGTAGAGATGCGACTTCTGTGTACTATTTATTCTGTGTCTATATCCAGTAATGAAATTTTGTTGTCATAACTCAAAAACAACCGCTGATATCACATTTCTAATAAAATATATGCGTGGTCGTTGACCAATTTTGCCTATTTGCAATACCAACCTGCACACTATAAAAAACAATATTTCTGCGAAATATTATTATATCTTCACCGGTTCTCCTGTGATCGTGATTTCAACAGACAGACAGACGGACGGACTTAGCTAAATTGACTCAGGAGGTAATGCTGATCAAGAATATATATACTTTTCTATATCTATCTTCTCTATTTCTATGCGTTACACATTTTATGAAGGGTAAAATATACCGGCAACCTTAAGGTGTAGTGTATAATAAAAGTAGAAATAACACAATACAATGCAACTTAGAGCTAGATACACAAGCCATCTGCAAAGGGCATATTCACAAGGAGCTTCTTGAAAATAACTCTATTTAGATTAAAGAAAAATTTGTTGGCCAGCAAATTACCATCTTATTAATCATCTCGAAATTATCTCGAAACAGGCTCATTAAGTCCATAAATGTATTTATGGTGCATTGTACAGAAGTATCTCGCTTCCCATAAGGGGTAAGATGGTACATTAAATAGAATTAGAGTAAATAATTCTGGAGGATTAATCCTGCCATCAAATATATCTTAATAAATAGGATATTAGATATACAATTACTATGTGTTAAAGACACCTAACAAACGAGAGCGGACAGTATATTGAGGCATTTACTCCCAAGTATACAACCGCCGTAGTGCAAACCTCATAAAACGCTTTTGAAAATTCTCGAAATGATTGATTGAAATCCCATATGATGGATTTGGCGTGTTCCAAAATGGGTCTAATGATAAATGGGATAATAAACCAGCTGGTAGGTGAAAAGGTCTTAAAAATCGATCACAATTCTTTTTAGAAAGCCCATTTGAAAATTCCCTTTAGAGATAATGTAGTTATAATGGATATCAAAGCTAAACATAGTCAAAAAAATGCCAAGATCCTTAACATTACTAACTCTAAGGAACTCTGGAATATTATACTACTATAATTAGTATAAAAATATTCAATTGGATGATTATTGCGGAAAAAAATGAGAACTTTGCACTTAGAAACAACAATGTTAAGGATTTTGGCATCTATTTTGTTATTAGAAAATTAAGAAATAGTTTATTGAAATTACCCTTCCCTGGTGGTGACCTTGTCGTGGTGGAGGGGCTTAAGTCTCCTGCCTTGTTGGCTGGACCGACAAGGCGGTGTATAGTGAGCTGCATGTGGCCTGTGCACTTACATGCATGTTTTACAGCAAATGTGTGCTTGCATGTGGGGACACTGGGTGCATGCTGAGCGCTGACTATCATGTGGGAAAGGTCATACGGTTGGAGATGAACCAACAACCACCAACTGGGCTGGATCAAGGTATCATAGGACCCGTGCCGAGGATCAGCCTGGCTGGGGGCCCAGGATAAAAAATAGCTGTCTTGAACGGAGTATCCGGATACCTGGCGACCTCGGGATTAACCAGCCTTACCTGTGCACTGCGGATCTCTGCACAGGCGGACGACCCCTTCTCCGCAACTCGTGGGAACCATATGGGCAATACAAATACAAAAACACTAAAAAAGTTGGCCGGCACTCTTAAAAAGTCGGCTAGGGAGAGGGAGAGTCCTGCCGCTGGGACTGCTGGCGTTGTGGCCTGTAGGCCTGGCACCAGCGGTAAGGGTGGTGGTGTGGACGTAGGGAAGAAATCTCCGGCGGTGGTAATGGCGGCGGAGGCTGAGACCCTTGTGTCTGGCCAGAGCAAAGCCAGGGACTGTCGGGAGAAGGGTCCGTCCGAAACGGGGACTGACAAACCGTTCTGGTTCTTAGAGAACGGGGCAAGTCGGCGAACGAGACAGGAAGGCCAAGTACAGGACACGACGGCATGCCTTAAAACTAAGGGACAGACTACGGAAGATTCCTGAAAAGGGTCTGAACGACAAAGAGAGGGACTCCCTTAAGTGTGTGACGGGTGTCATTGAGCTTGTTCCGCCGATTGGCAAAAAAGCTAAGGTGCTGGGGGCGGCAGACAGAAGCCTTTCAATGAGGTCGTTAGGGATCACTTGGTGCTGGCAGTGATTGATCGCTGCGATCCCGAGGGCACCATTTCTTTCGATCATTGGAGGAAGGTTGAAGTCAAGTTGGCCCAAAGCTTCCTTTCAATGATGAAAGAGTTTCCAGGTCCCGTGCCCGTGGTCAGGGATGCTGGTTGGTATCATGGCCTAGTTAAGCTGACTGCCTGCGGCGACCAGAGATCAAACGACTTCTATAAGCTAGCCATCAGTAGGCTTGGGGAGGTCTGGCCGGGTTCAAAACTCGCAGCCGTCCCACGTGATGAAATCCCGTCCCTGCCTCGTGCAACGGCGTGGATTCCGGTGGAGCCATTTGCCCCAGCCACTGTGTTGGAGATGTTCCAATACAGCAACCCAAACCTGCCTACTTCGAAGTGGAAAGTTCTGAAGTTCTGAGGACTTCCGGTCTGCGTTGCTCGTATTGAACAAAGAGTTCCTGGAACCTCTAGAAAAGGCAGGTTGGATGGTGGGTTATGGTTTTACTTCTGTGACCCTTAAGGTCTATAAAAAGGATCAGGGTGAAGCCAAAAAGAATGCCGGGGTAGAGTCTGCAGGGGACATTGCAGCATCTGCTTCGGAAAGTCCGGCTGAAACCCCGTCCTCCCTCCCTAGAGAGGAATCTCTTTTGGAAGGACCCTCTGACTTCGAGGAAGGGTTTGAGGGCGATTTCGCCAAGAGGTTCTCTCTCGCCTCATTGGATGAGGGGGATCTCCTCAACTCCGGCTCCGAACTGGACGATACCGTGGTGGAGGTTGATAAACTGTGCCGTGAACCTACGGCTAATACAGATTAATCTCCACCACTGCAAATCAGCGACTGCTGCGCTCTTTCTTCGTCTCTCCAGGGATGAAGAGGACGCCGCCCTAATCCAAGAACCTTGGGTCGTTGAAGGCCATGTTCGTGGGCTACGGGCTCCTGGATATACGCTCTTTTACAGAAGGGGTGAAGGCAGGCCAAGATCCTGTATAGTATTGAAGAATAGGTTTAATGGCTTTCTTCTTAATACTTTAAGTGAAAATGATAGCACGGTTGTGGCGATGGAATCCAGAGACGGGCGCTACTGGCTGGCCTCCATCTACATGCCACCTGAAGAGCTAGATTTTCCCGCACCCACGACCAGAAGTCTGGTCGCTGCTGCACAGCGCTGCAAGGCGGGCCTGGTCATTGCATGCGAGGCAAATGCACACCACGTCATCTGGGGCAGCTCAGACACAAATACAAGAGGTGAGTCTCTGTTTGATTTTATTCTAAGTGAAATCCTGCATTTATGTAACTCGGGGGACAGTCCAACCTTTATAACTAGGAATAGAAGGGAAGTTCTCGACCTTACAATTGCATCTCAGGATTTGAGTTCAAATATATGCAATTGGAGGGTCTCGGAAGAGCACTTTCTGACCACCGATACATTGTATTCAATCTTGGAGGGTTTCCCGCTGAGACAACTCAGGCTGTTAGGAACGTCAGGAGAGTAGACTGGTCTAGGTACAAGGCCGAGGTTGAGGCTAGCCTGGCCGCCGGCCCAGGGGCCGCTACAAATGAGGAGGAACTTGACAGAATGGTCGAGTTTTTCTCTACCACGCTAAATAGGGCTTTTGCTAAACCATGTCCTCTTAGAAGGCCTAGGGGTAAAAGGAAACCGCCATGCTGGAGTTCTGGCCTAGCGGACCTACGTAAGAGGACCTTTTTAATCGAGCAAATGGCTATCAGCTCTGGGACGAGTACAAAGCTGTGTTTAGCAGCTACAAGAAGGAAATTCGAAAGGCGAAGAGAAACTCGTGGAAAGTTTTCTGTGGAAACATACTGAGTACCTCTGAGGCCTGCAGACTGGGAAGGGTACTGTCATCAAATCCTATTGGCACTGGTGCAATAAGGAGAAAGGATGGATCTGGACATCATCGAGGACAGAATCACTGGAGATTCTAGTGAACACCCACTTTCCGGGAAAGAGTGCTGTTGGCGAAATCGACGCAGGCAATTGCAACCACTCCTTGCATCACCTGGAACATCTGATTTCGTACAGCAGAGTAAGATGGGCTGTGGAGAAGCCACAAACCAATGTAATATGTTGAAGGACCTCTGGTCCTGCCTTCAATAATTATGCTGGATAATATTCTATTTTAATATAGATTCATAGGCTTGGCCGGCAGAGTATGCCATGGGCCTCAGCTTAGAATGCTATTTGTATAGTTGATAAAGCCGGCAGATTATCTGCCAGGGCTTGAGAAAATTAGAAGACTGCCGGTTTTAGGCTCTGATAATATTCTGTCTTTATTTTAGAAATTCTTGCCCTTTTATAGCCGATTTTTATGGGCGGACTTAAAACTAATATAAACATATTTCTTAAAATTACTTCGTTATTGGTCAGCAGATTCTGCTGATCCAATCAATAATATATTGTTTATAGATTATTGTGAATAATTGTTGACTGCACTATTTCTGTCGCAGTCTAGACAGAAGACGTCGGCAGCGAAAAGAAGTCGTCAACGCACACGCAGCAGAACTTAGCACGGTCAACGATCCAACAGGAAACGCTATCGTTGCAGTTTTTATGCGCTGCGTGTACCCTATCGTTGGTCGATTTGACTGTCGCTTAGGAAGCAGTCATGGTGACTTGTGTGGTACACTACACCAAGAGCAGCTTCAAACCATTCAAGTCTACAGGTATGGACGGCATAATGCCGGTCGAGCTGCAGCGCACCCTAGAGGAAGTCTTGCTATGGTTGGTAACCATGTACAAGAGCTGCCTACGAGTAGGGTACATTCCGTGGAGATGGTAAAGTAGTAAAGTGGTATTTATACCAAAGGCTGGTAAACTTGCACACGACACTGCCAACGATCTACGACCCATCACTCTATCATCATTCCTATTAAAAATTCTGGAAAGGATTGTGGAATTACATATTAGAGGAAAATATCTGAGCAATCTATCCCCCGCTCAACATGCCTATCGGAAGGGAAAGTCCGTGGAAACTGCGTTACACTCTCTGGTAAGCATCGTCGAAAAATCGTTGGGCTGGAGGGAGTTTTCCCTAGTGGCCTTCATTGATGTTGAAGGAGTCTTCAATAATGTGGAAGCTGACGCTATCCTGAATGTTATAAGAAATCTACAAGTCGAAGAAGTGCTAGTGTCCTTCATTGGGCAAATGCTCAAAGGTAGGACAATGGAGGCACAGCTATGCGATGCCAAAGTTAGGAGAATGATCTGGAGGGCGACTCCCATGGGGGGTGTCCTCTCCCCCCTTCTGTGGAATGCAGTGGTTGATGGGCTGCTCAAAGCTCTAGAAGAAGGGGGAATGAGAGTCGTTGCCTATGCAGATGATCTCGCTATAGTGGCGTCAGGAAAATACCTCAGTGCAATCAGAGACTTGATACAAAGTGCTCTTACCACTACAGTGCGATGGCCAAATCCTAGAGGGTTGGAGGTCAATCCCAACAAGACAGAACTTGTCTTTTTCACCAGGAAACATAAAATTCCTCAGATAGAACCTCCAGAACTGAGTTGAAAAGTAAATATTCTAGAAAGGGTAAAGAAAGCTCTGGTGGTACTCTACTCCTGCAGAAAAGCCATCGGTAAGAAATGGGGGCTCTCCCCAGGGATTACGCATTGGCTGTACGTAGCAGTGGTTAGGCCCATACTGCTTTACGGGGTAGCTATCTGGTGGCCAGCCCTGGAAAAGGTAACGAACTACAGGCTACTAGGAAAAGTTCAGAGGTCGGCCTGCATTTGCATTGCGGGGGCCCTCAGGTCCACACCCACTGTGGCTCTTGAGACGGTACTACATCTCCCCCCACTGGATATCATGGGAAGGTTCCTGGCCAAGACCTCGGTTGTAAGGCTAAATGCCCTAACTAAATGGACCCACAGGTCCGTGGGCCACCAGAGAATATTAGAGGGCTTCATTCATTCCAAAATCTAGACAACACCGCGCCGTTCATACTCCCAGCTCGCAAATTTAGTACGCTGATACCAAATAGAGGCGATTGGGAGAATCGAACACAGCCAACTGAAAGGGCTGTACAGCTGTACACCGAAGGTTCAAAGCTGAATGGCAGAGTGGGTGGTGGGGTTTTCTCGGAAAGCTGCGGGGATGCAGAAAAATTTCGTCTTCTGGACTACTGCAGCGTGTTTCAGGCGGAGGTAATTGCTATCCGCGAAGCACTGTCGTTGCTAAAAGAAAGCAGGATATCGGCAACCGTTATCTGTATTTTCACGGATAGCCAAGCGGCAATAAAATCCCTGGAATCTACCTACACCACGTCGAAGGTGGTAAAAGGCTGCCGCCAATCTCTAAACGAGATGGCATAGCAGCTTTCAATATGCCGGTGCTGGGTACCAGGACACAGAGATATTCCAGGAAATTGCTATGCGGATGAACTCGCCCGCTAGAGCTAGTGTGGGCATGCCAATGGCTACCTGTAAACGGTGGCTTAAGGAAGCAGCTCCCAAAGAAGCCAACAAGAGATGGGAGGGGAGGTCGAATTGCAGCATTGCAAGGCAAATTTGGCCCCTTTTTCACCTAAGGAATACGAGGACTCTTCTTTCACTAGGCAGGGAATGTACTCGTCGAGTGATAGGGGTTGTTACCGGATACTGCCTTATTGGCACGCATGCAAGGCGACTAGGGATATTCTCGAACGACTTCTGTAGAAGCTGCATGGATGAGGAAGAGAGGAGAGGAGGACCATCCTGCACCTGATATGCAGATGTCCTGCGCTGGCTCGTAGACGAAACACTCACATGGGATCGTACTTCTTTGACAATCTGTGTGAGATAGCATCCCTTAATATAAAGGACTTGAGCCGATATATTAATAGTTCCTCGTGGTTTGAATAGGGGTATATACATATAGATCAATAGGGTATCACAAGGGACCAAAACTGATCTAAGTGTGTCCTTCGGGACAGCCCAATCTACCTAGCTACCTACCTACCTTAATGAAATTACACCAATTCATAAGAGAGTTAATATCTTCTTGAAACTGTAAACAGTCATCAATAGATTATATCTTATGAACAATTTTCATATCTGTGTATAAGAGACTATAACAGACACTAAAGCTTTGTGACACTGTCATTAAGAAATACTCGTAAAAAAGTTTCGGAGTAATTCTTTTCCAGCTTAACGATTGAAAAGCGTCTAGTTATATAAGATTGCAATCATTTAAAAAGCTGAGAACTAAATCCTAATCAGGCAATTTTGGATATCAATAAGATATGGGAAACGCTACCAAACGCTTTATAGAAATCCGCTTGAAAAAATGCTGAGATTACTAGTTGTAGAAGTACCGGAAAAAAAACCATGCAGTTGCGTTGAAACATAGTTTCGTACTTGAGTAAACAATAAACCATGTACGATCTTGTCGAACACTTTTGGAATTACTGATACTTAGCTTATCAATAGGTTTTTAATTATCTACTATGTAAATGCATTTATTTCATTCATTTTCTTTCATTCATTTAAGTCGAAGTTGACAGTCATTCTGGTTTCCACTCATTTATTTCATTCATTTATTTATTTCATTATTTATGTCATTAATTATTTCATTCATTTATTTCATTCTTTGATTTCATTGTTTATTTAATTTATTTAAATTATTTATTTCGTTCATTTATTTCATTCATTCATATATTGGGCTGGCAAGAAAGTAATTTCGGTTTTCACAATGGATAGCGTTATGTTCGTTTTGTTACTCTTCTGAGAGATTTGGCAGCTGACACTTTCTTGTTGTTACTAAACCATCCCGCGTATTTTTATTTACAACTGAATTTATTGCCGATTTAAATATGGAGTGCAAAAATAAACATTTTCGAGAGATTTTACTTTTTATACCCTACACCTTAAGGTTAAGGGTATATTAAAGTTGTCACGAAATGTGTAACGCATAGAAATAGAGACGATAGGTATAGAAAAGTATATATTCTTGATCAGCGTGACCTCCTGAGTCATTTTGCCATGTCCGTCCGTCTGTCTATTGAAATCACGATCACAAGAGAACCGATGAAGATATCGTGATGAAATTGTAGAAATATTGTTTCTTGTGGTGTGCAAGTTGGTATTGAAAATGGGCCAAATCGGTCAACGACCACTCCTATTTTTTAGTAGATAAGTGATATCAGGGTTCGTTTTTGAGTTATGACAAGATAATTCCTGGGTATCACTCCTGGGTATAGAGTAGCATTATCCGTTAATATGCCAAATATGGACGTTACCCGCCTACTTTTAGGTTACATAGGCAAAAGATGGTTATATTGTTAAATACAGTTACTCACAAAATTGAGTGTACACCCTAGTTCAAATAGGAAAAAGGTGAATACTGACCGCATAAGGCAATGGAAAATTTTTTTTAAAATTCGTATTAACAGATGAGAGTCCTACTAAATAGTAACCAACAAAAATTATTTTTTTTTTTACAAAGAACACCCCACAGCAATTCAAAATGTGGAAACTACCGCTAAATTCAGGTCACAAAATTGAGCATACACTTGGAAATTGCACTAAAAACTTGTACTTCTTTTAATCAATAAGGCGCTAAAAAACATTTTAAAGTTTACACAGCTAATGCACGTTTTATAACTAATTTGGGTAAACTCAGTGTTTTATATTTTGTGTTGTGTTCGTAATGGCGCATACAAGAAAACAAACATCTCTTGAAATTAGAGAAGTAGTAATAAAACTCTGGTGCCAAGGAAAATCGTATCGGCAAATTGGTGAAACCATTGATAGATCTCATAGTACCGAACAATACGAAATTCCGCAGGAAGAGGTCGAAAAAAATTGTTAACAGCAGTTAATGAGCGCAATATTGTTCGGAAACTGTAAATAAATCCCAAGATTAGCGTTCCTAAATTAACAATAGCAGTATTCAAAACCATAAATAAGTCTGTATCCACTGAAACAGTTCATCGTTTGATTCGAAAAAACAATTTCAATGGACGTATCGCACGCAAGAAGCCATTCATATCTCCTGCAAACAAAAAGGAACGATTGGAGTTTGTTAGAGCTCATGTTAACAAGCCTCTGAGCTTTTGGGAAAACGTAATGTTCATAGATGAGACTAAAATAAACCTCTGGGGCTCAGATGGAAAGCAAATTGTTTGGCGAAAAGCGAATTCTCAGCTCCGAAACAAGAATTTAGTGGCCACTGTGAAACATGGCTGAGCTCAGTAATGTTATGGGGTTCTATGGCAGCTAGCGGAGCCTAAAAAGGGAAATAAGAAAAATATGGGAAGAGATATCGCCATCTTTTAATCAAAAGATGGTTGTTTCCATGCCACGGCGAATACAAGCGGTAATAGACACAGGAGGTGATCCTACGGACTACTAAAATTCGAAAATTTGTAGGATTAGAAACATTTTTCTTTAGTTTTTCTTTTAGTGTATGCTCAATTTTGTGACCTGAATTTCGCCTTAATTTTCTTATTTATAAATATGTTGTTGTGTTTTCTTTGTAAAAATAAATATTTATGTTGGATACTACCTAGTAGAACCCCGATCTGTTAATATGAATTTTTAAAAAAATTTTCCATTGACTTATGAGTTCATTATTCACCATTTTGCTACTTGAACTAGGGTGTACGCTCAATTTTGTGAGTAACTGTATATAAACTTCTTGAATAAAACTTTACATAACAACTTATTTTGCAAAAAAACATTATAACAGCAAAACTGGGCGCGGTCGAGGTAACTGCCCGGCCATGGAAAAAAAATATGTTCCGAAACAAGGATAAGCCTCGGATACGGATGGACTTACTGTTGATGACCTCTGCATACGAAATAAGGATAATGAGCTTCCGATCTGCACATGGAATGTTAGGTCCCTTAACAGGCCACGTGCAGCTAGCGGAGGCCCTGGAGTGCTGTAAAGCATCCAAGAAATGCGATGGAATGGGCCGAACAAAAAGAGAATGAAAAACTGCGACATCTACTACGGCGATTGTTATCCACAGCAAAAGCAGCACTTGTTTGGATGCGGATTTGTTATTAGAGGCAGACTTAGGCAAGAAGACTTGAGTTTCTGGCATGTGAACGAGCCCCTTGTAACAATCCGTAACAAGGCTAAATTTGCCAACATCAGCCTCATATGCGCACACGCGCCCACAGAGGAGAAAGATGATAGATAAGACAAGGTAATACTGTGAGGAAGTTTGACGTCGAACAGTTACAATCGAAAGAGATCGCCAAATCCTTTTCAGATCAAGTCTCCCTTAATCTCTTAAGAGGTATTATGCCGCAAGCATCAAATATCGAAGATCAGTGGCAACACTGCCAAACAGCCATCAGAGATGCCACATCAGATGCGCTGGGTTTCACTCGGCCACCACAACGAATCCCCTGGTTTGACGACAAGTACCGGCACATGCAGCCAAACAAGAGGCATATAAAGCGGCGCTGTATAGAAGGACTAGAGCTGCCCGCGAGCTCTACAGGCAGAAGAGGAGAGACGAACACCGGCTTCTCAGGAGGAAACAGAGGGAGCATGAGAAGCGCGCGGTCTAGGAAATTGAGGGATGCGGCTCCAGGAATGTAATTCGGAAGTTTTACCAAAAGGTAAAAACAACATGCCAACAGCACAAACCTCGAACCGAAGCATGTAGAGACGAACAAGGGAACATAGTAGTAGAGTCGCAGTCGGTGTTGAGGATTTGGAAAGATCATTTCTGTAGACTGTATAACGGCGATGAAGAACAAAACACCCCTGTCAGGCAGAATGAACCATTCAACCTGGACGATGTAGACGAACAATCCCGTCCACCCGACCTGGCTAAAGTGAAGGAAGCCATATCTACGCTTAAGCCGAAAAAAGTTGCTGGAGCAGACGGCCTGACTGCCGAGCTCTTCAAAGTGGCAGGCGATGACTTGGTAAGGAGCATACACCAAATCATCTATAGAATATGGTCGGAAGGTATGCCCGATGATTGGAAACTCAGCATTGTTTGTCCGGTCCACAAGAAAGAAGACCCCTGAACTGCGCCAACTACAGAGGCATTAGTCTTCTTAACATGGCATATAAGATTCTATCTGCCGTATTGTGTGACCACCTGAAGCCGATCGTAAAAAATCTGATCGGTCCATATCATTGTGGCTTCAGGCCAGGAAAGTCCACAATCGATCAAATATTCACACTATGACAGATCTTGGAAAAAACCCAGGAGCTCTTAATCGATACGCTCCACCTATTTATCGATTTCAAGGCCGCGTATGACAGCATCTATAGAGACGAGCTATATAGGGTAACGTCTAGTTTTGGCATTCCTTCCAAACTCGTCCGTTTGTGCAGAATGACGATGTAGAATGCAGACTGCTCCATCAAAATCGGTAATCAACTCACCGAAACCTTTCATGTCAAAAGAGGATTTAGACAACGCGATGCGCTGTCATGCAATTTCTTTAACATCATCCTTGAAAGAATTGTGCAAAACTCACGCTCCAACACAAGAGGCACAATCTTTGAAAATTCTGTCCAATTGCTCGCATACGCTGATGATGTTGACATAGTCGAAAGAAAGCAGCGTGATGTTTGTGGCGCTTTTGCGAGCATTGCGACCAAAGCGGCGAAGATGGGCTTAGCGGTTAATGAGGGCAAGACCAAGTATATGCTCTCCACAAGGACTTGCATCGGATACCTAACACCGACGACTCGGACAGAACGTCGTGCTCGACAGCTATAACTTTAAGGTAGTTAAGGACTTTGTCTACTTAGGCTTCGCTATTAATTCACACAACGACACCAGCGCTGAGTTCAAACGAAGAATAACTCTTGCAAGTCGCTGCTTCTTTAGGCTAAGAAGACAATTGACTACTAAAGCCCTCTCTCGAACAACAAAAGTTACTTTATATAAGTCCTTGGTAGTCCCTGTCCTACTTTATGGCGCAGAGGCACTTGATTAAAAAAATGGATGAGGTCGCTCTTGGCTGCTTTGAGAGAAAAGTTCTTTGGGTGATTTTCGGTCCCGTTTGCATAAACGTTGAGTGGAGGAGGAGATACAACGACGACCTGTACGGGGTGTACAGCGACACTGACCTAGCCAGTAGAGTGAAGATCCAAAGACTGAGGTGGCTGGATCATTTAGAGCGGATGGACACAAATGCTCCGGCCCGTAAAATCTTCGAATCCACCCCGCAGGTAGGCGCAGTAGAGGAAGACCGCGACTCAGGTGGCGCACGCAAATGGGAGGGGACCTTAACCAACTTGGCGTGCGAAACTGGGGGCAGTAGCTACAGATCGAGTGTTAAATATACATATCTTTTATCCTAAGCTCCCACGGACCAATTATGATCAACATGAGATTAGATTTTGATTTCTCTATATCTGGGAAGATTTTAGAAACATTCTTCATTATTTGTTTATGGCTTAAACCTCTTTTTATCTCTTGATGTTTTTAGTTTAAGTTTTGCTAGTATATTTTTGGCCTGAAAGGCTTAATGTCATAGGCTTAAGTAATGATAAATAAATAAATAAATAAATTGGCGGAAGCAATTAAAAAGAAGAGGCCAGAATTGGCAAATCGTAAAGGAATTCTGTTCCACAACGATACCGCTAGGCCTCATACATCTTTAGCAACCCGAGCAAAAAATTCTCAATATATTCAATATATGCAATATTTCAAACTTTCATTAATTGGATTCATTTATTTTATTTAATTGTTTCATTCGTTTGTTTTATTTATTTCATTCATTTATATGATTCATTTGTTTCATTCATTTATTTCATTCATTATTTGAAAATAGAAAAATATATGTATATCGTTATTCAAATGAGTCAATAAAATTCAAGTGCGTGAAGTTAAATTCGTAAATCCGACGATAACTTAGCAAAGATCTGAACCCAAAACGCGAATACGAATTCGTATTTTGTACCCATTCCAAAGTAATGGCTTCAATTGTAGCGCTCTTTTGTTCAACGAAATATATATCTTGAGCAGCAATTATACACATTTCAAGGGAATAATATATATACTTCAAAGATTACGCCTACTTTTGAAAAAATTTTAAAATTTGTGGAAGTGAGGTGTCTCCGACGGTGAAGCTTCTTCCCCAATATTCAGCGATAAGTTTTGTTCTACGAAAAACATAACTTGGCCAAGTGGAATATAAGGTTCGATAGCCTACTCCAATATCTTTCATATTCAGTAAGAACTTTTAGTGTACTCGGAACGGTTTGGTCACCATGGTCATTTGAAGTTGGCCTTACCCAGTGCAATTTTTCATGATTTGTCAGCGAAAAATTTTCTTCAACGAAAAACATAACTTGGCCAAGTGGAATATAAGGTTCGATAACCTACTCCAATACCTTTCATAATCAGTAAAAACTTTTAGTGCACTCGGAAGGGTTTGGTCACCATGGTCATTTGAAGTTGGCCTTACCCAGTGCAATTTTTCATGATTTGTCAGCGAAAAATTTTCTTCAACGAAAAACATAACTTGGCCAAGTGGAATATAAGGTTCGATAACCTACTCCAATACCTTTCATAATCAGTAAAAACTTTTAGTGCACTCGGAAGGGTTTGGTCACCATGGTCATTTGAAGTTGGCCTTACCCAGTGCAATTTTTCATGATTTTTCAGCGAAAAATTTTCTTCAACGAAAAACATAACTTGGCCAAGTGGAATATAAGGTTCGATAGCCTACTTCTATACCTTTCAGAATCAGTAAAAACTTTTAGTGCACTCGGAAGGGTTTGGTCACCATGGTCATTTGAAGTTGGCCTTACCCAGTGCAATTGTGTTATCTTCATGATTTTTCAGCGAAAAATTTTCTTCAACGAAAAACATAACTTGGCCAAGTGGAATATAAGGTTCGATAGCCTACTTCAATACCTTTCAGAATCAGTAAAAACTTTTAGTGCACTCGGAAGGGTTTGGTCACCATGGTCATTTGAAGTTGGCCTTACCCAGTGCAATTTTTCATGATTTGTCAGCGAAAAATTTTCTTCAACGAAAAACATAACTTGGCCAAGTGGAATACAAGGTTCGATAACCTACTCCAATACCTTTCATAATCAGTAAAAACTTTTAGTGCACTCGGAAGGGTTTGGTCACCATGGTCATTTGAAGTTGGCCTTACCCAGTGCAATTTTTCATGATTTTTCAGCGAAAAATTTTCTTCAACGAAAAACATAACTTGGCCAAGTGGAATATAAGGTTCGATAGCCTACTTCTATACCTTTCAGAATCAGTAAAAACTTTTAGTGCACTCGGAAGGGTTTGGTCACCATGGTCATTTGAAGTTGGCCTTACCCAGTGCAATTGTGTTATCTTCATGATTTTTCAGCGAAAAATTTTCTTCAACGAAAAACATAACTTGGCCAAGTGGAATATAAGGTTCGATAGCCTACTTCAACACCTTTCAGAATCAGTAAAAACTTTTAGTGCACTCGGAAGGGTTTGGTCACCATGGTCATTTGAAGTTGGCCTTACCCAGTGCAATTTTTCATGATTTTTCAGCGAAAAATTTTCTTCAACGAAAAACATAACCTATCGAACCTTATATTCCACTTGGCCAAGTTATGTTTTTCGTTAAAGAAAATTTTTCACTGAAAAATCATGAAGATAACACAATTGCACTGGGTAAGGCCAACTTCAAATGACCATGGTGACCAAACCGTTCCGAGTACACTAAAAGTTTTTACTGAATATGAAAGATATTGGAGTAGGCTATCGAACCTTATATTACACTTGGCCAAGTTATGTTTTTCGTTGAACAAAATTTTTCGCTGGAAAATTATGAAGATAACACAATTGCACTGGGTAAGGTCAACTTCAAATCACCATGGTGACCAAACCCTTCCGAGTGCACTAAAAGTTTTTGCTGATTCTGAAAGGTATTGGAGTAGGCTATCGAGCCTTATATTCCACTTGGCCAAGTTATGTTTTTCGTTGAACAAAATTTTTCGCTGGAAAATTATGAAGATAACACAATAGCACTGGGTAAGGTCAACTTCAAATGACCATGGTGACCAAACCCTTCCGAGTGCACTAAAAGTTTTTGCTTATTCTGAAAGGCCTTGGAGTAGGCTATCGAGCCTTATATTCCACTTGGCCAAGTTATGTTTTTCGTTGAAGAAAGTTTTTCGCTGAAAAATCATGAAAAATTGCACTGGGTAAGGCCAGCTTCAAATGACCATGGTGACCAAACCCTTCCGAGTGCACTAAAAGTTTTTGCTTATTCTGAAAGGCCTTGGAGTAGGCTATCGAGCCTTATATTCCACTTGGCCAAGTTATGTTTTTCGTTGAAGAAAATTTTTGCTGAAAAATCATGAAAAATTTCACTGGGTAAGGCCAACTTCAAATGACCATGGTGACCAAACCCTTCCGAGTGCACTAAAAGTTTTTGCTGATTCTGAAAGGTATTGGAGTAGGCTATCGAACCTTGTATTTCACTTGGCCAAGTTATGTTTTTCGTTGAAGAAAATTTTTCGCTGAAAAATAATGAAAAATTTCACTGGGTAAGGCCAACTTCAAATGACCATGGTGACCAAACCCTTCCAAGTGCACTAAAGGTTTTTGCTGATTCTGAAAGGTATTGGAGTAGGCTATCGAACCTTATATTCCCCTTGGCCAAGTTCTGTTTTTCATTGAAGAAAATTTTTCGCTGAAAAATCATGAAAAATTGCACTGGGTAAGGCCAACTTCAAATGACCATGGTGACCAAACCCTTCCGAGTGCACTAAAAGTTTTTGCTGATTATAAAACGTATTGGAGGAGGCTATCGAACTTTATATCCCACTTAGCACGTTATGTTTTGCGTTGAATAACATTTTTTGCTGGAAAATCATGAAGATTGCACTGGGTAAGGCCAACTTCAAATGACCATGGTGACCAAACCCTTCCGAGTGCACTAAAAGTTTTTGCTGATTATGAAAGGTATTGGAGTAGTTTCTATTGGTATTGGAGTATATCGAACCTTATATTCCACTTGGCCAAGTTATGTTTTTCGTTGAAGAAAGTTTTCGTTGAATATTGGGGAAGAAGTTTCACCGTTTGAGACACCTGACTTCCACAAATCTACAAATTTTTTCAAAAGTAAGCGTAATCTGTTTGAAGTATATATATTATTCTCGTGAAATGTGTATATTTGCTGCTCAAAATACATATTTCGTTGAACAAAAGAGCGCTACTATTGAAGCCATTACTTTCGAATGAGTACAAAATACGATTTCGCATTCGTGTTTAGGGTCCAGACCTTTGCTAAGTTATCGTCGCATTTACGAATTTATCTTCACGCACTTTAAAAAATACACGTTTTTGTATATTGTAACACAAGGCTGACAACTTCATTCAAAATTTAATGACCCTTATCGCTAATGACATAAATTAATAGATAAACAAAATTAATAAAAATTGCTTTTAGTTGCTTGTTTGCAAATAAAATAATTCAAAACTCCTTTCTTAATCCGTTTTCCTTTTCTAATCTTAAAATAAGGACACTAAAAGTTTTTCCAACTCGGATTCTAAAAACAACTAAATAACTAACAAATTTGTTAAGCGTAAAACTTTTGAAATAAAATAGTAATAATTAAATAACCTACCTAGTATTCCCATATTGTTAGGATTTCGTGCATTAGATAATTCGTTCTGAAGCACCAGTTTAAGTATAATGGGGAGAATAGAAGAACGAAAAGCAATAATTTCTTTCAAGCAAGCCATATAAAAATTGATCAGAGGTTTTGTCTTTAAACGCATTTTAACCAAAATTGAAAGAACCTCTTGATCTTTAGCAAGGCTGCCTATGTTGAAGCATATGTAGGAAAAGAGCTCCTGGGCAGCTTTCATAAGTTTTCCGTTGTGAATCCATAACTCCAATCGTGATATAGATAAAAACCTTACTTCTGCAAGACCAGAGGTAGAACAAAGAAACTTTAGGAAGTTTCTAGTGTAGCAATCCTGCGACTGACGTTTATTAAGATGTTCTTTTATTGCATCAGTGACATATGTTTCTACACTTCCAGAGGTCAAGTAACGGTTTTTCAAGGAATGCCTCATATAATGGTCTCCGAAGTTAATATTTACCATGTTATTACATTCAACATATCGGACGATATAATCATGGTTTTCATCCCCTTCTAGAGGTTCAACTAAATGCGGAAAGTTACAGATGGATGAATTTGTACTGTCCGCTGAGAAAACATTTCCAGATGGCACACGAGTACCAAAACCGTAGCAAATATTTGTAGTAAACAGAGCGCATAATTCATTATCAGCCCACAATCGTTCATTAACAGCATCATCTATGTAGCATTTTAAAAATGTTTCCGGCCAATCCATTTTATCGGCATATCCGCGATATAAGGCATTCGATGCTAAAATTTGAGTATGATTCAATTTAGCTTTAAGTTTATGCACTACGTCTCTACGCAATGTTGAGACTAAAAGGTTTGTAATAAGTTCATCGCAAAATAAATCCGGTCGAACTTTCGCTAAATATATAAAAAATGTATTTAATATATTATCAGCTTTAACTCGAACGGATGATTGTAGCAATGATTTCACTGTGGAACATAAAGTACTTATTGTGAATGCAGATTCGAACTTCACTATGTAAGAAAATGAACTTGTAATATGTTCTAAAGGGTCACTTTCGTTGTTTTTCTGTTCCCAGAAGTCTACAACGTTATGGGTAGAGAATAACTCGTCCGAAAAATTCAAAGAGTAAGAATCAAAATTTGACTTTGGTTTCTTATGTGAAGATGAGTGCGACGAGGGTGCTTCACGCTTACGATCTGTGGTAGAACTTGCTTTCAGTGAAAACACTTTTGATTTATCGTCACGAAGAGTTTTTGTTCCCAAAGCATAAAGTTCACTATTTGAATGTGTTGCGCTTATTTTTGCCTTGTTACCACGGCATAGTCCCTTGCTGCGTTCCATTTCTCTGATAAGTTCAATACCAAAATTAATTCAGTATACCATCAACAATGACTTTTGTGACGTGCGTCCAAATAGCACCGAAAGGTAGCAACGATTTAGGGTGGTTTATATATTATCGTTGAAGTGTTGAACGTAGGTATGATGACTTTTAATAAAAATTATTAAAAATAAACGATACTTGCACTAAGAAAACCTAATAGCCTGTTGCCATAAAAATATTTAATCCGGTTAAGGTGTTCGAAAATCGATCAGCTGATCTAGTGTTTCCATACATAATCCGGTCCGAGCTGTCAAACCGAAAAGAAGAAATAAACAGCTGTTGTTTTGTATTTGTTGATTTACACAGCTATTTTTAAGATTGTGCATCGCTTTAATTTATAATACAATGAATAAAATAATAATATTCAAAATTGTTGAAATGGACCATACCCGCCGCCATCTCCAGGCCGTCAATGTTTTCTTGCCAGAGGTCCAGCAGCATTAATTCCGCCCCCATAGACCACAAAATTCTCTCTGTTGATTTCTGCATCTGAAATAGTTAAATTTTTGTCATTTTTTAGATATTATACTTATTTAAATAAACATGTTATTAACGACATAAAACGCTTACACTTGTTTTGACATTTGGCAGAATAGTTTGGTGGCACTTTCTCTTTATCTCTTTCTAACTTATTGGCACTAGAAAAGGAGAAAGACAGTGTGTCTGCAATTCCGAACTTCGAAACAGACTTGCAAACTAAAAACTGAGGCTAAAAACCAAAAGCATTTTGGGTTAGCGCTGGAATCGCAACAACAATTTCAAGGGAGTTAAAACAGTTTACGAGTGGTTTTGGGGCTTAAAACTGTTTATTCCAAATTCCTGGAAAAACCATTTTATGGAAACACCATATAATACGCATTTGTCATATATCTACGGCAGGCATGTGGCTCCAATTATGTTGTTGTTATGTATATTGGTGTAGTTCTAGACGCTGACCCCAACTTCAAGAAAAGTTGATCCCGGGTTCAATTGAGATTAGAGTTAGCCTCTTGAACTTTGAAATTTAAGCGCCGATATCTCGTAAACTATAACAGATATGCGTATGATATTAGTTCCGTTATAAAGGCATTAATAATATCTTTCATTTATGTTAAATATTATTTTGCCGATAATCATTTATTTTCGAACATAAACACAATTTAACATTTTTAGTACTATTTTTTCTATTCATTAATTTTTTTAAAGGTAAAATGTATAATTAACTTACATAATTATGTCAATATGAAGATAGTAGAGCTCCTTACCTTTGTATAGAAATTTATTTCACGAGGATCGGTGCAGCAATTTCCAAGAAAACTCATTTTAAAACTTACAAGAAACCACTTTTGGAAATTGTACTATTACACATTTTTTCAATTTGAAACTCTGGTACATTTCATTATGGCGGAGATAATTTACCAAAAATGAAAGTTTTGTTGTGACCTGTAAGGCCGTGGTTATGCTATCGAGTTTTGCTTGGCAAGTAGGACTTTTTTTTTTGTTGTTTTGTGTGTAAAAGAGAGAATGAGATATTTTTCTGTTCTCAACATCACTCTCTCACACCGAGCACGAAAACTCGGTCTAGCGTACACCGAGGACACCAAGCAAACCGATGTTGCTTAGTCTCAATATTCACAAAAGTATTGAAAAGTGGAGTGGAGTGAAAAAATGGAATTAACTGATAAATCTATCAATTATATTCTTGTAATTATCGTTTCAAAATATTACGACATTATATATGTTAAACACATTTCAATTAATATAAACATTTGGTCTTCCATCGCGTCGAAAACAACATCTAAAATGCCTTTTTGATTTGCTTCGACTCGGTACTTGAACCGATTCGATGAGTTAACTGAAAGGTGAATGCAAATTCGACTCGTTACTTGAACCGATTCGGTGAGGAACTGCACAGTAAAAACGAAGAACCACTATTTCAATTAAACACTTTGAAGGTTTTGATAGCTCTCTTTATTGATAAAAACCGCAGTCTTTTATACTGCTTAATTGTCTATGTAAGCAATATGGCCATTACATTGGTTGGCCTTGAATTAAGTCAACGACATATAGAACAATATAAAACATACTCAGCAAATATAAACTAAGTTCGGAGTACCACGAACGATGGTTTTTTGGCATTGAACTGAGTCAATGACTTGGTTCGGGTTGCATTGGTTGCTCGGGTTGCAATGGATGGCTTCAAGTGGTGTCAGCAACTTCGTAGCGGAATTGTGAAACGCTACATCCTCCCGCCCGTCGAATGTTATTCGACTTCATATGCGAATCGTGTATGATGATTCGCGAGTTGAACGTGCCGGCTTCGGTGGGCCTTGAGTTGAGGTTGAGACTCCGGAAATGTTGCGGCCTTCAGACGATTCTTGAAGTCTTCTAAATCCTGGTCCTGGAAGTCGGACCATGAATCGGCCTTCAGATGTCTTTGAAACGGTTTGTGCGAAATGGTTTTCGCACATTTTTTCCGCCATAGTCAATTGTCGATCATGATCGGCTTCTTCTAGCTTCCAAAATCGTTCCACAAGCTCAGGGTTTCTACCTCATCCTTGCTGAATATTCCGTATGTCAACGACCTAGTAGAACCTCCCTCTTCCATTCTTCCGGAGATGATCCAGCTTAAGACCGTATTTTGTAGTGTTGGCAGGTTCTCGCCGATCTTCAGTTGCTCTGGGATCTGCTAGTGTGATATTTGTAGGTAGAGACCAGCTGGCCCGCGATACTGGTTGAGCGGGTTGTGAAGACACAATTTGTGGAATGACATGTGCTTCGACTCTGGTGGAGAATTTTCCTCATGTAGATTCTAGCTTGATATTGATGCGCTGATCTGATCGTCGTCCCTTCCCGCCAATACCTTCGATGCGTATTGTAGAGGATTCAGGTGATACTCCCAAGCGTTTGACTAATCTTTCAGTCACCAGGTTGACTTGAGATCCTGAATCAAGAATCGCCTTGAACTTGTGCGATCTTCCATTATTCGTGGAAATCACAACTATTGCGGTGGCTAACAACACCACCTTCTGTTTGCTGGCTTGAGTGTTGGCAGCTGCCACGGTGGCAGGTGTGCTATTCTCTTCACGCGTGGTGGCAAGAGTTGGCTGCCTTGTCTCTTTAGGAAACAAAGTTGTTCGTTCAGGCTCCAAATGTAACAGCGAGTTGTGCCTTTGGTTACACTTCATGCAACTTCGTGATGAACATTTGTCTGCCTTGTGGCCTGCCTTCAAACAATTGATGCACAAGTGTTCCTTACGGACGAAGTTAAGCCGCTCTGACGCTCGTAATTGCAGGAATTTTGCACACGCATATAAAGGATGTTGCCCACTCCTGCATACCTTGCAATTACCCTGATTGGTTGGGTATTTTGTGTGTTGTTTGAGCCGCCTTCTGTCCAATCACTTCCAGTGATTGAAAGTGCCTTTCCAAGAAGTCGAGAAAGTGGCCGACTTTCTGAACTTCAGTCGGATTCAAAATGCTGTGTTCATATCGGATGAGAGTTGATCTGTCTAATTTTTTCATCAAGATGTGTAACAGCAGCGGATCCCATGTTGATGTGTCTACATTCAGATTTTGTAGAGCTAATAGCCACTCTTGTGTCGTGTATTTTACTCTCTTGACATCGGATGCTGCACCGTTTATCGAAGGTTGATCTGTTAGCCTTCGCGTCAATGTAGATATAAAGATACGCTTATTATCGTAGCGTTCCTGAAGCATTGTCCAAGCTGATGTGTAGTTTTCTTCTGTTGGTGTGAGATGATTTATGAGTTCGGCTTCTCCAGTTACGTTAGATTTCAAGTAGTACATTTTGTGGAGATTCGGTATTGGCTGCAGGTCCACGAGTTGGGAGAATAGTTCATAGAATGGTCGCCAGTTCAAATAATTCCCGTCGAATTTAGTGATTGTTACTTTGGGTAATTGAACTGCGTGTCGTAGGGTTGCGTCAGCGGAGGATGGCGGTGCCATGGTTACGTTGTGGCCACCTCGGTCGGCATAGATGGCTAACTTGGTCAGTAACTGCTGCACCCTTTGCTCCATGTCGACGTACTGCTGATTGCTGTGCCCTATGGCTGCCGGATTCTCGAAGTGCATCCAGATATCGTCATATAACGCCTCAATCTGTTGCCATGTCTGGCTGATGTTCAGCATCTTCCACTCGCAGAATTGTCGCGGTTGATCCTCTAGATTTTCAGGAATAGCGCTGATCAGACGTTCTAACGAGGCTGCTCTGATGGCGAACTTTCTTACAATTCCCAGTGCGCCTTGACTCAGAGTTGCTTGCGACTGGTATTTGCTGAATGCTGCTGCTTGCTCCTAATCTTTCGTCGCTGAATGCTGTGCGGTTGACTGATTGCCGTCCTGTTGCCGTCCAGCGCTGTGCTGCTTCGTGATCTCTTGCTGAAATAGCTCGATGTATTCTTCGACCAACGTCATGATTTTGTTATAATAATCCGACGTGAAATAGTTGTCGTTCAATGGAGGATCCTTGATGATCCGTATTTGATTGTCTGTAGCTTCAAAGCGTTCCCAGACCTCCTGTAATGCTTGTAGCCGCTCGCTGAAGTATCCAATCCTTTTCTTACGCTCGGCAGTATCCTTTTTAAAGTTTCTAATGATGCGTTGGATCTCTTCTCCATCCTTTGCTTGTTGAGCAATGTATTCTGCGAACATCTCATCAAAAGGTTGCGTCGTGATCGAGCGATCACGTCGGGGTCACCAAAAATGTTAGCTAAAGGGGATCTAAGGTGAATGAAAATTCGACTCGGTACTTGAACCGATTCGGCTCACGACTGTACGAAGAACGACTGCACAGTAAAAACGAAGAACCACTATTTCAATTAAACACTTTGAAGGTTTTGATAGCTCTCTCTGTATTGATAAAAATCGCAGTCTTTTATACTGCTTAATTGTCTATGTAAGCAATATGGCCGTTAACATTGGTTGGCCTTGAATTGAGTCAACGACATATAGAACAATATAAAACATATAGTCAGCAAATATAAACTAAGTTCGGAGTGCAACGAACGATGGTTTTTTGGCATTGAACTGAGTCAATGACTTGGCTCAGGTTGCTTTGGTTGTGAACGGATAGCTTCAAGTGGTGTCAGCAACTTCGTAGCGGAATTGTGAAACGCTACAAATACGTTTTCTCATTCTTGCTCCATGTCGACGTACTGCTGATTGCTGTGCCCTATGGCTGCCGGATTCTCGAAGTGCATCCAGATATCGTCATATAACGCCTCAATCTGTTGCCATGTCTGGCTGATGTTCAGCATCTTCCACTCGCAGAATTGTCGCGGTTGATGCTCTAGATTTTCAGGAATAGCGCTGATCAGACGTTCTAACGAGGCTGCTCTGATGGCGAACTTTCTTACAATTCCCAGTGCGCCTTGACTCAGAGTTGCTTGCGACTGGTATTTGCTGAATGCTCCTGCTTGCTCCTGATCTTTCGTCGCTGAATGCTGTGCGGTTGACTGATTGCCGTCCTGTTGCTGTCCAGCGCTGTGCTGCTTCGTGATCTCTTGCTGAAATAGCTCGATGTATTCTTCGACCAACGTCATGATTTTGTTATAATAATCCGACGTGAAATAGTTGTCGTTCAATGGAGGATCCTTGATGATCCGTATTTGATTGTCTGTAGCTTCAAAGCGTTCCCAGACCTCCTGTAATGCTTGTAGCCGCTCGCTGAAGTATCCAATCCTTTTCTTACGCTCGGCAGTATCCTTTTTAAAGTTTCTAATGATGCGTTGGATCTCTTCTCCATCCTTTGCTTGTTGAGCAATGTGTTCTGCGAACATCTCCTTATTGTTTGCTTCGGTCATCAAAAGGTTGCGTCGTGATCGAGCGATCACGTCGGGGTCACCGAAAATGTCAGCTAAAGGGGATCTAAATTCGGTACTTAAACCGACTTTAGGCCTTTTAATAAGTAGACGGGTTGCTGTTGAAGGTAAGAAAAAATATACATATTTGAAGAAAGCAAGAGTGGGCCAAGCACAAGCGTAACCACGCTTTTTGCACGGACTCCGGTCACAAAAATTAGATAAATTTCCCACAGAGTTTTGCTCGATAGCATAACCACGGGGTAACGCTGCTCCACAAATAATTTTGAACTTATCCTAAAATGAAAAGCATTATGAAAAATCGCTCGATTTTTCATAAAAATTTTTCGCCTGCGCTGCTATTCG
Organism: Myopa tessellatipennis; assembly: GCA_943737955.2. Lineage (NCBI taxonomy): Eukaryota > Metazoa > Arthropoda > Insecta > Diptera > Conopidae > Myopa > Myopa tessellatipennis. The sequence continues at coordinate 38,499,297 of OX031315.1, read as the reverse complement.
TTTTCAATGCCAAAACAAACTTATGAATTATGTGACATGTTTTAAAATTTCTTTCAGTATACCTTAGTCTGAAAAAAGAAGAGCATTAAACAATACTCTGAAAAGAGACGATTTTGTTATAGTTTAATATGTTTTGTTTTGTGTAAACAACACAACAATTACTTTGTTGTTGTTGTTGGTGTAGTTTTTGGACCCCAACAACAACAAAAGTTGATCCCGGATTTAATTTGGGTCAGACTTATAACCACTTGAACTTGGAAAATAAGAACAAAGTAATCTTGGAACAATTTTACTTTAACGGTTTTGTCCCGATCTTTGTAACTTTTTTAACGTTCTTTAGGACCAGTATAACGGTAAATAGTCGCCCAGTTTTGGTGGCGTGGCATTAGTTTGGGGGTTATCGACGTTTGAAGGTGACGAATGATCACCTCTTTAAAGGTTTATTATTCCGAAATTAGGTAAGGTACATTAATGTTCGAGGTGTCAAAAGAAGGGTATTGCCACACCCCTTATTTCCCTAATACACGATTTAACCGCCTAGGTTTGGAAGATATTTGACATTTAAGAAAAAAGTAGTGTATGTGCTATTACAGAAACCCCTCCCTCTTATATGACAATACGGGTATATATTAAAATCACTCTTTATAAATACCATAATTTTCTCTTCTCAGCGATATATAATATGTCACACTTACCGTTCGAGTTGGTAAATTGCAGAAGGGATGATTATTTAAAAACAGTGTTTTATGTGTATTTCATGATTTTTAAATTTTAGAGCGCGTGTGCAGTCTTCGGCCTCCGGCCTATGGCCCCGCTTTTTAATAGCTACTTGTTATAAATATACAGGGTGTTTCGCATAAGGGTGTTCAAAAGTCTAGGGCGTGTAGGATGGGTCGAGACAAGAAAAAAATCGTATGGGAGGGGGGGTCAATTTCCCCCCGTTTAGGCGGGAGGGGACTTTTTGTAAAAATCCGACTTAACACCGAAAAAAATAATATTAAAAAATAATGGTTAGACCTAGATAACTTTTGCTTGCTGATTTTCAAAGCGAAATATCCGCTTCTTAATATCCTTTTTAAATTAGGTTCCTATGTCAAACAGTTTTTGAGAAATTTAATGACAAAGTTAAAATTTGGAAAAAAAATTTTGTTATAAAACGAAACAAATATACATTAATTAAAAGATAGGCGAAAATACCCCCACACACAGGTTCTTAAATCATACCCTTTGAAATTAGTTTCATTATATCTCTTATATTATGGAAGATATCCAACTCTTAAAATCCTGCACAGATTATAGCGAAAAAAATAGCTGTGGAAAGCTAATGACCTATAATGTGTTATTTCCCACAAATTTATGTGAGTTAATTACACATTTTACTTTATTAATGGGGAAAAGAAATACGAAAATATTAAAATCGCGTTTTCTCCAAAAATAGTTTGGTAAGTTTTTGGTAAAATCTTACATTACATTAATAGAAGGTATTAACCTTGTCTTTCTAACGGTATATATCTGGATATCTTCCATAGTTAAGATATAGGGAAACTAGTTTCGAATTATAAACGTGCTATAACTCAGAAAGTTCACTTTGAAGGCAAATGACTTTGTTGTTGTTGGGGTCTGCATCACAAGCACCAACAACAACATAATTGGCGATTCCGGAAAGATCCCTATTTAAGCCAAATGTTCTACTTAATCCACGCCTATTCTATCTTAAGGACTATATTTTTACCAATTACCAACGAGTATCCTAGTTTGGTTTCCAAGATGTTTGCGATAATGTCCTCGACTCGACCAATTATGCACTTTCAAAGCGAAGAGCAATAGCAAACATCAAAAAGTAAACCAATAATTGCAGATAGACTTATTTATATATTTATGAAAATCCTGTAGTAAGTTCAGAAGGTATCAACATTTTCTATCTCCATTAAAACCTATTCCATCTTGAAGAGGATATACATATGTACCTCTTCACATTTCTGCATAAAGACTATGAGGTTGTGAATTGTGTAGTTGTGTAGTTGCAATCGTTATTGATGGCTCACATGTAAAGATATTAGCAAAGAATATAAAATATTAAGATTTATAGAATAGAAGGTTGCGCCAGTAAACAAAGAAAAGTGGTCTCGTTCTGCGCATCTACGTCAATAAGTATTTATTTCTGAAATCACTAGGGTCACGGTACACACGGTACAAATGCCAAGCTTGAAAAGTGGCATGAAGAAGACTTAGAACAGGTTAAATGTTACTCGAACGCTCCGATTTTGTTGATGTAGTTTTATGCGGTACTTCACTTCATTATTCATTATTGGAATAATAATTCACACAATAATTTTCTTCAAACATTCTTCATTCATTCATAACGGACCTGCGCGTGGCGCAACCTTCTTTCTATAAACCTTGATACAATATATAGAAGGCGCATCTCATACGATTTGTTGAACGGCAAAATTTGTTCCGTGGACGTACCAATACGTATATATGGCGCAATATTGAGTAATTTGTTGTGTTGTTACGCATTCTCTCTACTCTCTTCTCATTTGTTTGATAACTTCGTGGCAATTTCGTGTTATTTGCTCCTCATTGCCATTGCTTTGTTTTTATATAAATACAAATCGGATTTGCTTGTTTTCCTTCATAGATGATTATGCTTAAGAAGAGTTGATCCAAGCCTCAATGTATGTCAAAGGAGGTGTGAATGAATCGATCGAATTGTAGATAAAAGCAGGGGTTGAGAGAACAAGGCAATTTGACTTCTTTTTGACTTTTGACTTTTCTTTTTCCTTTACAATAAAAAATCTGGTGACTACTGATTCAAGTTGGGTCTATCAAGTTTGGATTTTTTTCGCTTTATTTTTCAGTTATTAAAGGAATCTTCTACTACAGTGAAAGGCAACTTCATTTGCAAAATCCCTCCGATAAATTTTTTAATATATGCTTACAGCACTTTGCTATTTTTAAAGCTCTTTTTGAAAAAAGTTGCCATGAGAAAAGTTGCAAGAAAAAATTAAACAAGAATTAATAAGTGGTACTAATGACATTGGGGCTAATGCGCTAAAGTATATTTTTTTCAAATTAAACTTTGTATTACCACAGACATAATATATATACTTTCATTTTTGCTTCCATTAACTTTTTAGTGTTATTCGTATAACGAATTCAATTCATTGATATGCCGACTAAAGCAGATCTTCTGCCTATACAAATTCTTCAAAAGCACGCTATGCTCAGAACGTAGATCGTGTCAGCGCTTTACAAAGCTTGCATATCGAACAAGAAGGAGAACAAAGTTACGAAAAGCTAAATTTCTATCAAAAAGCATAAAATGCAAAATTTAAAACAAATCCAGACGACTGGACGTGGTTTGTTATTGTAAGAGAAGCAAAAGAACACGAATCGCACCGTTCTTCTTCGCCCGCTGTACACCTCAAATTGATCGATTCTTTCTTTCACACTTTATCTGTCATACGAATGCTAGATCGATTAACTCTTCTTACGCATATTCACTTGCATTGTTAGTGCAAAATAACAGAAACAAAGTTGATCATCCGCTGCCTTCATACTCATTCAAAAAGATCTTCCGGGTCCCTTAGTAATTAGGAGATCATTCAATTTTGCTTTGTTTTAAGCGCTGAGAGTCTTAAAGCATGGCAAAGAGAGTAACTTCGCAAGTAGTGAAGCTGTTTTAACTCATTTTGCTTACACCCGCTTCTTGCGACCGACCTGTTTCGAAAAATTTTAAATTTTGAGTCATGCGTCTTCTATATTATTACATATTCTTTGATATTAGCATCTTGCTACAGCAACTGCTCTTCATTGCTCAAAAAAATTTGTACATTTTCGAAAATATTCGCACAAATTTTTGACCACATGTTGCATTTGTCCAAATTATGATTTTGTCCAAAAATTTCCCAAAAACCACAAGATTTCACGCTAAAGCACATCGTTTTTTACTGCATCTTACAGAATCACCCTTATCAACCAATAGTCAAAATTTTAAACAACTGTAGTAGGAAACTGCTACAATATACAAAAACTACAACTATTTGGGTGCTTTGAAACTAAACATCTCGGTCATTTAAAAAAAATTCGATTTATGTTTTTTTATACCCTACACCTTTGTTACCCTGTTGTCATCTGTCATTTACCGGCTTTCTCCCTCCCCAACAGTCTCATCTGTTCAGGGCGAGTCCCAACCTAGCCGGGAAATGACCAGGGAGTAACAATAACCTCCGGTGATGGAGGTATTCATCCTGCCATGCCTTCCTCCGAGTCTCCGACCTTTCAATCCCCTTCATAGTGAGAACTCAAATATTCATTTTCAGATTATTTTTAATTACATAAAAAAAATTCCAATAAGATTTTACAATCATGTGGAATATTACTTTTTTTCTGTACGTTATTCTAATTCAATAATATTCAACAATTTTCGGCGGTTTTAGTTTTTTTCTTCCTTTCCAGGAAGTTCCCTAACGACTGCTAGTTCGCAGGTATACCGATGAGAAACCCAAAACTACTCACTTGTTCCCATCCTCTTTCTGCTTAGGAGAGCAGTGGATTGGTTCCCTACAGACGGCGCAAAATCATTCCCTGGTGCCAACTACCTGAAATTTACTTTGTATACATGTAGGTCTCAAACCCTGGTTCGGAGTACACCTTTATCAAAAACTGAACTTAATTAATTAGTCACTATGTTAATTACTACTACTACAAACAACATCGAAACACAATTGCGAAAGGTACTTAGAATTTACATAAGATAATATACAGTATACACGACAAAATAAAATATCACAAAATTGTGCTTAATTCTCTATTAATGAGAGATTCTCTCGTTGCTTTGGATTTTGAACTTTCAACACTCTTACTACTTTTGCACTTTAAACTTTTCTTCAATCGTGCATCCGCCCTCATGCTAAGCAACTTTTCGAATCCTCATCGGCCTTTTCCAAAGTCTTCTCTACCCTATGATTCCTTTTCCACGGTTCCTTCGTTGACCTTGGAATATGTGGAATTTTTCGCCTATACCTCCTAACTTTCTGGGATCAACCGGTTTGCTATTATTTATTTTTATTATTTATTATTTATTTATTTTGCCAATCCTACACTAAGACGACAAGTCTTTTATAGTCACATAAAGCAGAATGCATTAAGCTAACAAATTACATTAAAAGGTACAAAGAGCACATATACATATCTTAAATAATTAAAACTAAAATAAAATAAAAAGGAATGAAAATAGCGATAGCAGCACAGTAGAAAGAAATAGATATATAGAAAAAGACCTACTGCAGCGAAAAGTATTGGAAAACTTCGCGTCTAAGCTCCCCGACACCAGGCACCTCTCTAAGCCAGCGAGGCAACATGTTCCATACGCGTATGGCGGTGATGAAAAATAAACGCGACGTGTGTAAAGACGTACAACGTGGCATTATAAGTACCCGACTTCTTGTAGATCTGCTGAACTGCAATTTGTCAAATAAATACCCCGGAATCTCACTATTACTTTAAAGAGATACAAGCATATTCTGGCTTTATGATGATTTGATAAGTCACATCCGAGAAGAGCAACGCGATAAGATGCCAGATGATCAAACTTACGCAAACCAAATACGTATCTCGTTATGTGATTAAAGGCAATGCTTAACCTTAATTGCGATGAGGAGTCCAATGTAGCATATATAGTATCAGAGTACGTGACTATAGGTAAAAAGAGGTGTAATGCTAACAAACGTCGAACTTCAACAGGGGTAGAGTGTGCTGATAGCCTCAGGTTGCGCAGTAAGTGGTAGATTCTTTTTATGACATTATTTGTGTGATCAACACAAGATAAGGTTGAATTAATACAGACACCCAGATTTACTACCTTCGATACGACGTTTAAGGCAACACCTCCAAGAGAAATTGTTGGGAGAGTTGGCAAGGCTTTCTTTTTATATATAGGCAGTAAATGGGATTTGGACACATTGATCTGAAGCCCATTTCTAGAAACCCACTGGTAGATACCATCCAAATCAGCATTAATTTTAGCATGCAGTTCCTGTAGCTCATTCGGTTTACCAGATATGTACACTTGAATGTCATCTGCGTATGCATGCTAGAGTAAGTACAAACTCCAAAAATGTCGTTTAAGTACATAGTGAATAATAGTGGTCCAAGTATGGACCCTTGAGGCACTCCAGCTTTTATAGGCTTATATTCTGATAATATATCACATACTTTTACTCTTTGAGACCTGCCTGTCAGATAGCTACACATCAGATGAACCGCACTATCTTGAAAACCAAAATAATACTTAAGTTTATAGCATAACCGTCTATGGATAACTCTGTCGAAGGCTTTGGTAAAATCTAACAAACAAAGTAACGTTAGTGAACCATCATCGAATGAGGGCCTTATATCATCTAGCACTTTGACAGTAGCAGTGGAGCAATTGTGCCCAACACGAAAGCCAGATTGAAGTGGAGACAAGAGCTTTGACTCCTTTAAGTGCCTGGAGATTTACTGAGTGATCAAATTTTCGCAAATCTTGCTTAAAGGTGACAATATGCTAATTGGTTAAAGACGCTTGCAGCTGAGGGATTATATTTCTTGGCTACTGGTAATACCATGGCGGATTTCCATAGTTCAGGAAATGTTGAAGATTGAAAACACTGATTTATGATATGAGTCAATGGCGAAATGTTGTATCTATTTTTCGTGTGTGGTCTTCCTTCCTATATGTTGTATCTATTTTTCGTGTGTGGTCTTCCTTCCTGGTATCGTTGTCCTCTGTACAACGAATGAAACTCCTTCTTTTGGATTTCTATTCTTATATTTTTATTACTATTATTTTTACACACTACTCTTATGCTACACTTATTACAAAACTAACGCGCGACTTTATACGCGACGATAAACGACTTCTTCGTTTCGATATTTACACAAGACTCCCTTTGGAATCTTTTCTAGATTCCACGTTAGCTCGGTCGACACAGACGTCGACCGAACTGAAGTGGGTCGGTATGCCGTGTTTCGCAATTTCCAGTATTTCGCAATATTAAAATTGTAATATTCGCAGAATCAACACGCGGAAGAAAATCGTTCCCAATTTAATTCTTGTGCGTGTGGGTTCTGATCGTTGGTTTTTCAAACCAAGTGATTTTATGGTTTGGAAGCTTGCTACTGAAAGCTAGCTTCCACAATCCATTTTATGCGAAGTGTTCTGGTTGTTACCTTAGCTTTCGAAGTTCATTAAACCAAAGCTTGACTAAAACAAATGAAACTAAAGCTTCGGGCTTACCAAGCAAAGTGCTGTGGTTGCATTAATGTGAACTTGGCCTTGACTCACTCGCGGAGTAGTATTATAAAAACAATAATACTGGCCTTGAAAGTTCTTATTTCCCGGAACTGGAAATTGCGATCGCGACATACAACATCCCTCCACCCTGGGGGAAGAAAAATTTAGTATCGTACAAAACGATATTAAATTTTTCTTGTACATGTATTGTTCGTTGAAATAGTGGGTGGGCTTCTGTGTAGTATGGTTTTTTCCTTTCAATACTCCTTAGTAGTACTTAATCTAGTGCGAGTGTAATGACAATAATTTGTGTTGGGTGTTTTTTTATATGCAACAGTACAATATAGTAGATGTAGTGTATACTGAAATATTACGTTTTTGTTGTCGTCGATGTCGATCTTGACGTTGATATTGGTCTTGACGTTGATGCTGATGTTGTTGTTGATGATGATTACGATGTTGATGTACACCTTGAAGCTGATGTACACGTTGCTGTTGCTTTCGATGTTGCCGTTGACATACACCTCGCTGTATTAATGTCTTCTTCTTGATTTGTTGTATATAACTGTGATTGTAGGGTGGTGGTAGCTGTGTTCGGAACGGCCGCTGTTGATCCCCTATTCAATTTGTACTGGAGTTCATCACATGTTGTTGTTCAACCCTATAGGTTGATGATTGAATATGCGGTTACCGCCTGAGTTTCTGCTTGTGAAGTACTCAACGTTGGTATCCCTGCTTCACTTGTGGTGGCGTCGCATTTCTTATATCGTATAAAGTATATATATATTTTAACTTGTGTGGCAGATGAATGGGCCCCAATAGTTTGAACTGGCTGTAACTGCTTACGTTCGTCTACCTGGTGGTTTATCACCGTCGCCGCTACTCGATGATGCAGTAACGCGACAGCATGTGATCCCCTCGAAGGACTTAAATTTCGCTGTTGAGCGGCCCCCTGAGCTGTAACTAGCTGCTGCCGATAGTTTTCTATCATCTAGGTGTCTTATTACGGTGTTTCTGGTCTCAACGTGACCTTAAAATACTGTGTATCTGGTGCCATTATCATTCGGTAATTTTCAGGTTCAAACTGCTGCTGTTAGACCTATTTGAAAGTATCTTCGTGCTTTGTGGTTGAATTGTTTTGTGGTTGAATTGTGGATTGAATTGCTTGTTTGTCGCAGCAATTCCATCTTTGGTTGTGGTCGCTACGCTGATCCAGCTACCCTTCCCCCTTCGAGTTGGCTGGGCGCTAATTGTCGCCCTGTTGTCAAAGTGCTGCTGTGTGTTGTTGCACTTTTGCTGTTGTGATGGGTGTACATCGGCACTCAGTTCAGCTTCTCTGCATGCTGTCTTCTTTGTTATCACCCTTAACTTAATTTATTATCAATGTTATATGTTTCAATATTCTCTTACAATGTATATATTTTTAACTACAATTGTTTTTAGCACTATAAAGCTTAACTTCTAAAGTATTTAAAAAGTTCTTACAAGTATTTAGATATTTTTCTTTTTACTTTATTGTGTGCAAATTTATATATATTTTTATTTCTAACGTTATTATAGCGATATTTTTTCTTTCATTTTAATTTCCTTATTTCTTTTCATTGTTAGTGTTATTATTAGTTTTTATTACTAGCTTCTTTGTTCTATGTATAAGAAGGACATATAGTGTTGATGTAACATGCGTTGTTTAATATTTTTTTCTTATTTTTATTATTTAATTTTCTTAAATATTTTTTTCTTCTCTTATTTCTTTGATCTATATTTTTTTTCTCTTTGTTTTGCCTATTTTGCAGTTGTTCACCTTTGGTGTTTTTATTTTTCTTTTCTACCTTTTTTTTCATTAGCTGTTTTAAAACTGACAGTGCATTCTGCTCGTGTTCAGTTGCTCTGCTTTGTTGCATTGCTTGCGTTAATCGCTCAATTCTTAAATTTTGCTTTATTTGTTATTAACGTTATTCGTTAATATTTTACATTGCATATTTATGTACTACATTTTAGTACTACACCTTATTATTATGAAAATAGAAAAAGTATTTATATTAATACTACTGTTTGTATTCTTATCCTTTTCTAATTCTTGTCTTCTTATGATATAAAGCGTTTGGTGCGAATATATATATATATATATATATAGTGTGTGTGTATGTTATATGCCTGAACTAACTCTTCAGGCATATTTTTACATGTGCATTTATTAATATAATTACAAATGCAAAATTATATTGGCTGTGTATTTAAAACGGCACAGCTACTTTTCATATACCGTATATTATCATTCAAAATTAATACAAACTAAAAAGTTCAATTAAAAAAAAAAATTATTCAAATATTAACAACGAACTTTATCATGAGTTTTCTTTTCTTATAGTTTCACGCGTAAGTAAACAAGTTGTTGCTTATTTAAACGCTATTCTGATTTCTTTTTTATTTCTTTGTTGAATTTTTCATTATGAAATTTGATGACTTTCATTCGTTATTCAAACGTAAGACGTTAAATTAAAATTATTAGTAATAAATTAAATTAAAAACATTAGTTTCATACTATCCTATAATATATGCTATCAATCCTATTCTATACTAATTTACTGTATCCTATTCCTAATAAGGTGACCATTCTGATTAACTTATTTTATTAGTTAGTGATTAGTGATTAACTCTATTTTATTAGTTTCAGTTATTTTGGTGGGTTCCTATGTATTTATCTGGTTAGTCCTATTTTCCTATTTAGTTGCTATTATATAACTTAAGTAAGTTAATGTGGAAAGGTTTTTTCTTTCCCTTAATTTTTAAAACTGTCGTAATTGGAATTTTAACCTTTGCTACCTCATATGGCCCTATCCATATTGGAGAAAACTTATTTTTCCTAGTCTGATTCTTAATTAATACCTTATCTCCTACTTTAAATTCTACTAAATTTAATTTATTGTCATACTGATTTTTGGCTACCCTTTTAGCCATTTCCTGATTTTTCCTCACTATTTCGTGAGCTCTTTGAACTTGGAATTTCAAAACTTTATTCGGATCTTCGGCATTATATACCGGACTACACTTCCTTTTTAAGTTAGTCGGCATCTCCGTATCGAATCCGAATAAAGTACGGAAAGGTGTTTGCTTAGTCGTAATGTGGGGTGTGTGGTTATGAACATGCATCGCTGCAGTTAACCATTGATCCCAATTCGACCCGTCTTCTTTAGCAAAACTCCTTAAATATTCCGCTAAAGGTCTGTGGCTTCTCTCTAGTGAGCCATTAGCTTGTTTATGGTATGGCGTTATATGCAATTTTTTAATGCCTAACAATTTGCATGTGTCCGAGAACAATTTCGAAATTAAATTAGTTCCGTTATCGATAATTAGAATTCTCGGAATTCCGTAACGCGTGATTACTTCATCATAAAAAGCCCTGGCGACAGTACTTGCTTCCGCGTCTGGGATAGCTGTACATGCCATAAATTTCGAAAAGTCATCTTGAAACGTTAAGATGTACTTATTGCCAGACACAGTTTCTGGTAGAATACCTACTATGTCCATGTAGACCTTATCAAATAGCCGCATTGGTGTATCTGTTAGCACCATGGGCATTTTTGTTAATTTCGAACTTTTGTTCGCTTGACATTTAGGACAACTTTTTACATAATCTTTTACCTGCTTTGCATCCCTGGCCACCTATATTGTTACCTGATTCTTAGGTACGTTTTTACTGCTCCCTGGTGACCTCCTAATGGGGTATTATGAAAATCTTTGATAACAGTCTCTATTTGTTTCGAGTTCTCTAACAAAATTGTGTTTTCGTTTTGTGTCAAGCCTGGAGTGTCAGGTTCTACAGGCGTCGGAATTGTCCTTGAATTTTCGCTATTTCCTTGGTTCTTCATTTCTATTTCTTTTGTCCTAGAGCGTGTCTGGACTGCTGTTACTACATTACGATTTTGTGGAATTCTACTCAACGCGTCTGCGTTCAAATTTTTCTTGCCTGGCTTATATATGATTTCGAAATCATACTCTGACAACTTGTGTCTGAATCTTGCCAGTCTAGAAGCTTGATCCTTTAAATTCGCTATTCCCTTTAATGGTTGGTGATCAGTAAATATTTTAAAAGGTCTGCCTAAAAGATATGCTCTGAAATTTTTTGTCGCCCAGACTATTGCTAAAAATTCCTTTTCTATCGTGGAATATCTTTGTTCTGTGTCGCTTAGCGCTCGGCTAGCGAAAGCTATTGGCCTATCCTCGCCGACGTTCTCTTGAGAAAGGACCGCGCCTAAAGCTTCATTGCTTGCGTCGGTAGTTAAAAGAAATTCCTTTGAAAAATCTGGATATGCTAACACTGGTGGTGACATAACCGATTCTTTTAACTGTTCAAACGCTTTCTTACAGCCTTCTGTCCAGACAAACTTAGCGTCTTTTCTTAACAATTTGTTAATGGGAAGTATTATTTTCGCTGTTCCCGGTGTAAATTTTCTGTAATAAATCACGAGACCTAAGAAGGCCTGTACTTCCCTTTTATTTTTAGGAGGCGGAATGTTTTTGACGCACTCCACCTTACTAGGGTCTGGAAGTGCTCCATGTTCTGAATACTTGTGCCCTAAATATACGACATCTCGTCGTATAAATTGGCATTTGCTAATGTTTAACTTTAAGTTATTTTCTCTAATGACCTCAAAAACTTTAGTTAACCTTTCCTCATGCTGTCCCAGGTTTTTTGCATATACGACTACGTCGTCTAAATAGACAAAACAATCTATACCCTGAAGTCCTGTCAGAATACGATTCAGAAGACGTTGGAACGTCACTGGGGCGCCGGTTAACCCGAAAGGCATTCGGTTGAACTCAAAATGTCCTAACGCTGAACTAAATGCGGTCTTTTCTTTGTCTGCATTATCCATTAGGACTTGGTGGTACCCACTTGCCAAGTCTAACGTTGAGAAATATCTACTACTTCCTAACTGGTCCAAAATCTCATCTATCCTGGGAAGTGGAAAGACTTGTTTAATTGTCACCTCGTTTACTTTCCTATAGTCTATCACTAGGCGCCATTTCTTTTCTCCATCTTTTCCACTCTTCTTTGGAACTAGAAGTAGTGGCGAGTTCCATGGAGATACGCTTGGAGATATTAAATCCTCCTCTAGTAATTTGTGAATTTGCCTATTCATCTCTTCTCTATGTGTCTGAGGAATTCTGTATTGTTTTTGATTAATTGGTGGCTGATCCACATTTATTGGAACTTTATGTGCTAGTACTGGGGTGTATGTCAATTTGTCACCCTCTAAAAGAAAAATATCATTATACTTCGCACATAGCTTTGTTATGGATTCCTTTTCCTCTTGGTTTAAGGAAGGATCCAATTCTAAATCGTTCATTAAAACATTCATTCGTTGCGCCATGTCCGCATTACTTATACTATTGATGGTAGTCCATTGATTGTCCGAAACCTCACTTAGCTTATATTTGTGGAAATCACTAAATCTCGGTACAAAGTTGTCACTAAGAATGAAATCTTTTGCCGTTGAGTTTAGGATTGGTACTTTGACCTCTTTATTTTCCACATTTGCTAGTGTTTCCCCCAGGTACACTCCTGGTGCAATCTCTTGTTTATGAACTACCACAGTCATAACTTTAGTTTTAATTCTTAACGGCGTTATTCAAACCGTTCTTGCTTCAATTGCTATATTATTTTTGTTACTTTGATCTTCTGTATTTTTGATGCCTAGTAGTGGCAATTTAATTACAAATTCTTTATTATTATTAAATAAGGTTAAGTTTTTACTGAGCGTGTTTATAATGGATCTGTTCCACATGTTGTCTCTACTCAGTATGCCGTCCGCCGGTACCCCTTGTTTAAGTGACACAACGTGTAGCGTTAAACGTTGCCTCATCATGGCATATGCTGGTGGACCCTATTGTGGTTATACAGCCTCCAAATGCTCTACTTAATTCCTTTGTAATCTTTCTATTTATAATGGCATCTTCCTTTAATGCACATTCTTTTACTAGGCTTGTATCCGCTCCTGTATCCACCAGTAAAATGAGTTTTCCATTTCTCGCCTCTACACAAGGCAGTTCAATGAACACATCACTTAACGTGGCTGAATCCCAGTTGGATACTTCCTTTATAGTATTTTTATAATTATTATTCAAATTATTCGTTAACCACGAACGTATTGGTTTCTTGTCCTGTAATTGTGTCATTAAAATTTTAAATTTTTCTAGTACTTTTAATTTTATTTTATTTGCAAGTGCTTTTATATCTGTAATATATTCTACTATATTAAGACTAGTGCTCCTTGCTTTGTGTTTGTGTGGGGGATGTGTGCGCAAGGTAAGCGCAACACACCGATATATAATATAAAGATAATATAATAATAAGAGTGACTGGGGAATTGAAAGACTTACCGATGGTTCGATGTGGTGTTTGTTTGATGTGGGGTGATGAGGTGATGGTGATCGTTATCGTGGTGATGATGGTGGTGGAGATGGTGACGGCGATCGTGGCGATGGTGATCGTGGTGGTGATGTTTGTGGTGGGGTGATTATTCACTCGCGTGGGGGTTGCGCACTTGAAAATAAGAAACTCGTCGAAAAAACACGTCGCGTGGTAGTTGTACGTCGAGTTAAGTCACGATTGAAAAGTAAAGAGAGTACACCGGTCAAGATCTCAAAGTAAAGTAAAAGTTAAGTTGGGGGCGGAAGTCATCAAAAAACTCATTGACCTGTCAAGAGTTGACAGGTCGCAGTCCGGAAGGTTGGCTGCGCTGACCGACGTGCACTGCATTTGCATCTACAGGGGAGTAGATGGCGCTGCTTTCTCTGGGAAGGCGAAAGACCAGCGCTGGGGTATGCAGTCGAGTCAGAATAAGTGTTTGGCGTAAACATACCGCCCGCCTTGCAGTACTGCAACTTTGCTCAGGTTAGAGACACACGAAAAAAGGGGGTTTTCGCCTTAGTCACGAATACGCGATGATGTGGGGTTCAAATCATCGGGTTGGTCAAGGACTCCACGGGGGGGGAGTGACCAACAGATTGGGTTGCATTCGGGAAACTAAGGAGCGCTGCTCAGGGACGGCAGCGCCTATGTCTCCACCTTACGTGCAGACAGTTGCACGTATGTGTGAGGGGGGGGCGCACTGGAGTGCGTGGCGCTCGCTGGGGATGGAGCTTATGATGGGAATAATGTAATGACATTAGCGGGGAGAGTTCGCCGGGGTGCGAGGAAATCCTTATATACGAGATTCGAAGGGGAGTATAGTTATTTTACTGAGGGGACGTGTGATGGCCCCTTTCTCGGTTCGGAGGGTGACGACGCGTATTCTGTGGTCATCACCGGGATACAGGTGGGTCACGCGACCGAGTCTCCATTGCGTTGGAGGGAGGTTGTCATCGCGTAACACCACAAGATCTGCAACTTTAAGGTCTGGTTGGGGTACCTTCCATTTGTTGCGTTTGTGAAGTTCGGTGAGGTACTCATGTTTCTATCGAGTACAGAATTGTTGATAGATGGCCTTTACCTTGAGCCATCTATTAACAATCTTAAGGGGGGAGTTTAGTAACGCCGGTTCAGCGGGGGCCAGAAGAGGGCCACCGATGAGGAAATGGCCGGGCGTTAGAGGCTGTAGATCCGATGGATCGTTGGACATGCTACTAAGGGGTCTCGAGTTGAGACAGGCTTCGATTCTGGAGAGTATGGTAGCAAACTCTTCAAAGGTGAAGTGCATATTGCCGACAAACTTTCGGAAATGGAGTTTGAAGCTTTTAACGCCAGCTTCCCAGAGACCGCCCATATGAGGCGCGGCAGCGGGGATAAAATGCCATTTGAGCTGCTGATAGGCACACTGTGAGGTGACCGCTTCGTGCGATTGTTGAAGGAAGATCGTCCAATCGTTCCGAAGTGTTTTGGAGGCTCCCACGAAGTTCTTTTCATTGTCCGAATAAACATCCTTGGGGCATCCGCGACGGGCGCTGAAGCGGTTGAAGGCAGCGAGAAATGTCGGAGTCGACAGATCACTAACCGCTTCAAGATGTATGGCCTTCGTGGCGAAGCAGACAAAGACACAGACATAGCCTTTGGTGATGAGGCATGCCCTCCCAGTGTAGTTTTTGATATCAAACGGTCCAGCGAAATCTAGACCGGTGGCAGCAAAAGGGCGACAGATGGTTGTCCGCTCAGGGGGTAGAGCGGCCATGATTTGGGTGCGCACTTGTTTCCTCTGAAGGACACAAGGTTTGCAGGTGTGAATCGTGGCCTTGATGAGGTTCTTGGCCTTGGGTATCCAATGTTGCGTACGTAGCAAGCGCAACATCAGTTGGTTCCCTCCATGCAGACTGATGTCATGGATGAAGCGAACCAATAATCGGGTGAACTTGCAGCTGTAAGGAAGAAGAATGGGATGGCGTTCGTCATAGGAGAGTGACGGACACGCGGATAGACGGCCACCTACGCGCACCAATCCATCTTGGGATAAGAATGGATTAAGCGATAGAATGGAGCTCTTGGGGGGTAGATTTTGTTTCATATCGAGGGAACGATATTCATTGGCAAAATGTACCTTTTGTGCGAGAATAACCAGTCTCGTTTTGACTTGCTGGATCTCATCGGAGTCAATAGCGGTGTCGAGTCGACGAGAGGACAAACGATACTTTGGGTGGGTATGATGTAGAAACCTAAACACGTACGATAACACGCGAAGAGCTCGTGGTAAAGAAGAGAATCTCTCCAACAAGTCTTCAAAGTGGGGGAAGTACGCGAAATTGGCTTTGACTGGTTTTGCTTCCAGTTCGGTTTCCAGAGTATCGAGGGGGATAGAGTGTGGCCAGTGTTTCCTATCTTGCCGCAACCAGTCAGGTCCGAACCACCATAACGAAGAGTTGAACAGCTCTGACGGATACAGACCGCGACTGGCTAAATCCGCTGGGTTGTGTTGTGATTCAACATGAGACCAGTGGGTGGCGTCGACGATCTCCACGATCTTGGCTATGCGGTTAGCGACGAACGTGGTCCATGTGCATGGTGGTCGTTTCAACCACGCGAGCACAATGGTGGAGTCAGTCCAACAATACAGGTCGTACTGTGGGAAACCGAGCTGGGGTAGAACCGCGTTCAGCATTTCGGATAGAAGAGCCGCGCCGCACAGTTCAAGCCGAGGAATGGAGATCGTTTTGATTGGGGCTACTTTGGTTTTGGCAAAGAGTAGCGAAACACGTACTTCGTGTGCGTTACGGACACGCGCGTACACGGCGCCCGCATACGCTTTCTCGGAAGCATCGCAGAATGCGTGGATCTCGACCACACTCTCTGGGGTGAATTGAATCCAGCGGGAGATTCGCATAAGTTTGATTTCGGGGTAGCACTGGGCGAATTTTTGCCAGAGCTGGGAGGTTTGGGGGGTCAAGGGGTCGTCCCAGCCGATGCCATCAAGCCACACTTGTTGCATGAGCGTTTTGGCAATTAAAACGACTGGGGCCAGCCAACCTGCCGGATCGAATAACTTGGCTATCAGCGATAACATTTCTCGTTTCGTGCAAGAAGGGGAAATATCGCACGGCTTTGCCTCGATATTGAAGTAATCACTTTTCGCGTTCCATCGGATGCCGAGAGTCTTGGCGGTACTAGCGTCTTCCAACTCTAGAAAATCTCTATTGAGCAGGTCTTCCGGAGGAATTCCTTTTAGGAGTTTTGGATGGTTAGCTGTCCATTTTCTCAGCGTGAAGCCGGCGGAGCGAAACGCGAGTGTCAACTCAGATCGAGTGCGAAGTGCGGTGTCAATATCGTGAGCACCGCACAGCGCGTCATCCACATACATGTCTTGTTTGAGAACACGCGCAGCGAGGGGGTACTGTGGATCAACATCCTTAGCCAGCTGATGGAGAGTGCGTATGGCGAGATATGGAGCACAATTCACCCCAAACGTCACCGTTTGGAGCTCAAAGTCTTGGAGTTCCTCGTCCGGCGAGGTCCGGAAGAGGAGTCGCTGATAGCACGTATGCTGGGGATCAACCAGAATTTGGCGATACATCTTCTCAATGTCTCCATTAAAGACATATTTGTAGAGACGCCATTTCAGAAGCAAGAGTGTTAAATCCGACTGTAATGCCGGGCCGGGGTAGAGCACGTCGTTAAGGCTGAGGCCATTGGAGGTCGGGCAGGAGGCATTGAAAACCACACGCACTTTTGTGGAGCTGCTCTCGGGTTTGAGAACCGCGTGATGTGGTAGATAGTACGTGGGTGAGTGTGACTGGAGTTCAGATTCGAGAAGTAATCTCATGTGATGTAGGTGTGAGTATTCACTGATCACCGAGTCGTAGGTGACCTTGAACGTGGGGGTTTTCAGAAGTTTGGTTTCGTTGCGAAGAAATTGCTTACGAGCTATTTCACGCGAGTGACCGAGCCTCAACGGCGATGGGAAGCCCTCCTTGAAGGGTAGCGCAACGATGTAACGTCCATCTTCCCGCCTTTGGGTGGTGCTCGCGTAAAGATTCTCGCAGAATGTCTCGGCTGGAGTGCATAGACGTTGCTTGGGAACTTCCTCCAATTCCCAAAAACGTGTGAGCTGACGGTCAAGAGAGACCTCATTGAAGAATGAAACTCGGGTGGTAGTGATGGGGGCTGGGATTGCTTGAGAAAGTGGACCGGTGAGGATCCACCCGAAAACGGTCTCCTGGGCAACGAGAGAGCCCAGAATATTCCGTTGTAGCCCGTCAAGCAAGATAAGGGGGTAGATGTCCGCTCCAATCAAGACATCTATTTGATCGCTTTGGTAAAAGCGATCATCAGCTAGTGGTAGGTTCGGAAGAGAATCGAACAGGGTCCGGTCAAGGGAGCAGACCGGTAGGTTGCCGGTTAGTTTTTTAAGCACGAGAGCAGTGGCTTCAATGCACAGTCCGGCCGATCGGGGAGAACCGATACTAAACTTACAAAGTTTGTTCACCACGGCTGTAACGGTTTCGTTAACGCTGGCGACTTGCGCTTGGACCGTAGTCGTCGGAAGTCGCAAGCGTTTTTGTACGCGCTCGGACAGAAAGGTGGCTTCGGAGCCAGGGTCGATAAGAGCGCGAGCAAGGTAGGATTCATTGCGATGACAGATGTGAACCATCGCAGTGGCGAGTAGCACTTGCTTGCTTCGGGAAGTGAAGCAAGTAAGCACATTTGAAGTGGAAGGGGCTTCAGTGGACTGTATGGTTGGGGTAGAGGGAATCGCTCGAGAATGCGAAGGGGGATTTGACGGCAAGCTTTGCAGAGCAGCACTTGGACCGCGTTGAGACGGAGTTTTAGGGCGCGAGGTTGTATGGGTAGATTTCGAACGAGAGTTCGATGGGGGGGCCGAAGCCAACTCGCGATGTAATAATGTATGATGTCGTTGATTGCACGACATGCATGTGAACACACTTTTACAGGTTTCCACTTGATGTGAGTGTGCCAAACAGTTCGTACAGAATTGTATCTTTTGAACTGTCGCCCACCGTGTGGCTACCTTCATTGCCAGAAAACGTTGGCTTTTGCGAAGTGGGTGTGGCCGATCAGTGCATAGTTTGCAGTTGGTCGTAACCATATTAGCCTGGAACGTATTCACAGGTTTCGAGGTGGAGGAAGGGCGCGCGGGGGAATACGAAGCTTTCTTAGGGGGGTGGACCGACTTTCGAATGTCGTCCACGGTTTCCAAGGTTTGGAAATGGGAGGTGAGGAACGCGTCCATTTCACACCATTTAGGAATGTCGCGCTTATGGGTCAGGGATTGTTCCCAAAGAGAGAGCGTAGTTTCGGGGAGGCGAGTAGAGCAGAGATGCACAACAATTGCGTCCCAGCTGCCCACGTCGACATCGTACAACGTGAGAGCTGAGAGGCAGTTGTTGATATCTCGCTGGAGGCGTTTGATCGCAGCTCCAGACTCCTTGTGGATTGGGGTAAGGGAGAATAGCGTTCGGAGTCGAACGTTAACAAGTATACGTTTATTCTCGAACCGATCAGTAAGATTCCTCCATGCTTGTTCGAATCCGCTATCTATAAGGGGGGACTTTTGGACTATCTCCTTTGCTTCACCTTCCGTCTTTTGGTTGAGGTGAAACAGCTTTTCGACAGGAGATAGTCGATTGTTCCGGATATATAGCGCGGAAAACATATCGCGAAATGTTGGCCATGATTCGTAGTCACCCTTGAAGACATCAGTGTCACACGGTGGCAAGCTAATGTTGTGACCCGAGAGATTCGTCTGAATCATGGGAGATGAAGCCGACATCAACAGCGGAGAGGAACTGGGGGCAACGAGATGCTGCTGTTCACTCACTTTCGCGGAGACACGCACGTAGACCTGATAACACCGCCGGTATTTGGTCTTAACCACGGTGATATCGGCGCTTCGCGCATCTGGGTCCTCATCGGCCGTGCCGTTGAGGTATTCCAAGCATGAGGTATATGCTAACTTCAGGTCAGACCAGACGGCTTTGAATTCTTCCTGGTGGATGGCCAGCGAGAAACCCGAGTGTTCGCGTTCCGGAATGTTGTTATATTCGCTTTCAAATTCTTCCAATGCGTCGGAAGCATTTATGAATTTAGTTAGGGGGTCCATTGTAGTAGTTTACCGAAACGAGAAAGCGAGAATTTGGATATATAGAGTTAAACTCACGAAGTGGGGTTGAACGAGTTTAACTAGGGGTGAATTATACGAGGGGTTTACGAGGGGTTGAACCTTTAATTCGAGTCGAACGAACGAGGCACAAATACTTCAACTTGCGGTCAGAAGTATGACAAGAAAATTAGTTCAATTCGAACTCAATTAAAGTTTGGAAAAGCACTTTAAATTGCGGTTGGAAATAACGAGAAACCAATAATTTAATTCGCGTTGAATTAAACTTGGAGAAAAGGAACACTTTACTCGCGAGAGAATATTAATTTAATTTGAGTTAATTAAACGTGGGAAGAAATCACTTTAATCGCGAGAAAATCTTAATTTAATTTGAGTTAATTAAACGTTGGAAGAAATCACTTTAATCGCGAGAAAATCTTAATTTAATTTGAGTTAATTAAACGTTGGAAGAAATCACTTTAATCGCGAGAAAATATTAATTTAATTTGGGTTAATTAAATTTTGGAATAAATCCCTTTAATCGCGTTTGAAATAACTCGGGAAAATATTTTAATTGAATTCGCGTGAATTAAATTTGGGAAAAAAAACACTTTAAAACGCGTTTGAAATAAATCGGGAAAATATTTTAATTTAATTCGCGTGAATTAACTTGGGAAAACAAACACTTTAAAACGCGATTCAAATAAATCGGGAAAATATTTAATTTAATTCGCGTGAATTAAACGTGGAAAAACAACTTGAAATAAAATTCAAACAATTGTGAAAATATGAATTGATATTTTATTTTTGTCACACAGTGTAATTACCATGTGTATTTACAATGCAAGAGAAGTTGCTTGATGAGTTGCAATCGCTAGTTGCCAACTCTATTTTGTGAGAGGGGAAGCTTCACTTGCGCTGAGAGAGCGACTTATCGTGTGTAGTCGTGACGTCACGGAACGTGTTTTGTACTTCGAGTACAGAAAACACCTGACGTCACTGAACGTGTTTCTGCTTGGTGTACAGAAACACACGAAAGGGAGGACTCGGGGGAAATATTCACTAAGCCGAACCGATCGACAATTTTTTACCAATATTACGCGGAATGTAATATTTGGCGTTTGAAACAGGGGGGGGGAGGCACTTCACTTTTAATATTATATATTATATTATATACAGGGGATCGAGAGGTCGGAAGGGGATCCGGGTCGATTGGACCAAATGTTTGTGTGGGGGATGTGTGCGCAAGGTAAGCGCAACACACCGATATATAATATAAAGATAATATAATAATAAGAGTGACTGGGGAATTGAAAGACTTACCGATGGTTCGATGTGGTGTTTGTTTGATGTGGGGTGATGAGGTGATGGTGATCGTGATCGTGGTGATGATGGTGGTGAAGATGGTGACGGCGATCGTGGCGATGGTGATCGTGGTGGTGATGTTTGTGGTGGGGTGATTATTCACTCGCGTGGGGGTTGCGCACTTGAAAATAAGAAACTCGTCGAAAAAACACGTCGCGTGGTAGTTGTACGTCGAGTTAAGTCACGATTGAAAAGTAAAGAGAGTACACCGGTCAAGATCTCAAAGTAAAGTAAAAGTTAAGTTGGGGGCGGAAGTCATCAAAAAACTCATTGACCTGTCAAGAGTTGACAGGTCGCAGTCCGGGAGGTTGGCTGCGCTGACCGACGTGCACTGCATTTGCATCTACAGGGGAGTAGATGGCGCTGCTTTCTCTGGGAAGGCGAAAGACCAGCGCTGGGGTATGCAGTCGAGTCAGAATGAGTGTTTGGCGTAAACACTTTGTATTGGTGAAAATTGAGAAACATAGTTTTTACAATCGATGTACATGCTAATTGTATAATTAGCAAGATGATTATTAAAAACTCTGCTCCCATTTCTATTATTTTCTTCGCTTTATTTATTTTTTTACTGACTGCTTCATTTAAAGCATTTACTTTATCATTCTGTTTGATAATTTTTATTTTATTATTAAAATTGTACCCCATATTTTTAGCTTTATTAGCTCCTAATATATCTGAAGTCTGTAACGTATCCACGATCTCTTCCGATGTTGGACGTACGGTTACTACTTCCTTTGGCCTTAAATTTCTATTATGGTTGGGATCCCAGATTATTGGCCTTGTCTGGGCCCTTGCCGGTTTCCCTGCTGATTGTTTTGCAGAGTTTCCCAACTCTTTTTAGCTGCACAGTTTGCTACTATATGTCCTGGTCTATTACACCAATGACATATTATTTGATTCGTGCCCTTCGGCGAATTCACAGTATTCTGATTCCCTTGAACCCCCTTAAATGGATTCGGTTTTGGGTTCACGAGGGTCTTTTGTGTTTGGTTCCATTGTGTTTGAGCTTGTTTTTGTTGCCTATTGTGATCCGGTTGTTTGGGTTGCCAGGTTTGCTGCACTTGAATTGGGTTCCAGGTTCTCTGTGTTTGATTTGATTTCCAAGTTTGATGAGGTTGGTTCCACTGCTGATTTCCTTGACTTTGGTTCCGATTATTCGGCCCTTGATTTTTGTTGTTCGCTCCACTTCTGTTGTAGTCATTGGTGTTGCACCTCCAGTTTGTCTCGTGACCATATGTTAGACATTTTGGACAATACGGTGTGTTTTCTCTAGTTAAACATTTTTCTCTGGTATGCCCGCGTTTATTACAAAATGAACAAATTATTTTATCTTGTGGCGCTCTCGAGATGTTCTGCCTTATTTCTGGTCTTTTGTAATTCACGTGATTATTTACTGCAGGTGTTATATATGGTTCAATCGAATTCATATTATATATTGGTGTAATATTGGGTTGATGAATGGAGTTACTTCTTTGTATTTCCACCAGCGTGTTTACTGCTATTTCAGTCATTTCCTCAATACTTTTCCCTTTCACATTTAACATGTGCGTTCGTAACGTTGCATCTGTTAACCCTGTTCTAAACGCCTTATTTGCCGATGTCGTTACCATGGATATAAGTGCGCTGTCACCTACTCCCTTATATGTGTCTTTTACTATTTGCAATGCCTGTGTTTTTTTCATGTTGAGGCGTCTTGCGAACTGCCGGACGTCCTCATTGTGCAATTGGCTGCAATTCTGGAGTTCTGACAACGTTACGTCTAATGCAGCTGTTGGTAGGTAGACTCTTCGTATCGCTAGGTATAATTCCTCTAGAGTGTTGACATGTTGTGTGCCTACAAGATCATAAGCGTCTCCATATAATATTTGTTTGATGCATTCTATGTAAAGTGGTGTATTTGCTTCAGTTGCTTCATTTGTAGCCAACTCGCACGCCTGTATGAACTTATACACTTCAACTCTCAAATCTGGTGACTGCGTTCCTGCAAACAGTGGAACAATACTGCTTGTTATATTGGCTATTTCCGCTATACCCATCTTGCTGTGATCTGCCGCTGGTTGCTTATATGTAGGGAATGAAATTGGATTATGTTCCTTTGGACTGGGTGCGGCGGGGGTTGGTTCCTTATGGTATAGTGACTGGTCGCGCGCTAGCTCTATTTCCTGTTTTAGCCGTCTGTTTTCCTCTTTTAATTATTGGATTCTGTAATGCGCCTTTTCTAAAGTCTAACAGTCTTCTCTTGACTTTTGTGCTGATTCCAGTTCTAACGTTTTATTTAAGGTTTCTTCTGTTAATCCTTCGTCATTCAGTAATTTCCTTAATTGCTCGTTCTCGTCTTCCAAAGTCCTTAGTATTTCCTCTTGAAAATGTTTTTCGTTTACACAAGTATCGTATTTCTTTTTCAAAGCCTTAAATTCTGATAAACAGTCACTTAGGCCTTGGTTTTTATTTCTTATAATATTTTGAAAAAAATACAGCAAAATACAGCAATTCATCTATGACCGCGTCAGTTTTTTCTAAAGTCGATCTTTCTCCTAGGGATTGTATTCTAGTCTTTATTAACTCTAAATTTTCCTAATTGGAAACAGTGCTTTTCAGGATGCTCCAAAGTTTTGATGCAAAGTCTTCTATTTGCCTTTTCAAATCCTTATGGTTCTTTTCTAAGGCTAAATATGTCTGTTCCTTTAGCGATTCGGCCATTAATTATCCTATACTTATTATTACAAGTATATATTTGGATATTTTCGGAGTCAATTAAAACTTTAATTGATTCTCTAAAAGCAATTAACTTTTGCTTACTCAGCTTTAATACGGCTCATTGACACCCCTCTTTTTTTTCCATCGCTTTGTAAACATTCGCTATACATTCGTACGCCTGTTGTTTTGCTTCTTTTATTAATTTCTTGTGTAATCCGAGCTCGTTGCTTAATTATGCTCGCCCGTTGCCTGACGTACTTTTGTGTTTATTGTCTTTGGTTTTTGTATTGTTTTTGCTACCAGCTGCTGCTTTTAGTTTGACAATTCTGGCCTTGCTTGAAGTTCAAGTTCAAGTTTATGACCTACTTCTTTTTGCAATGAGTTTCTTGCAATTAAGCATAATTTATTTTATTTATTGTCTTGCAGCTATGGCTGCTAGCCTGGATACTATTAATTAATTTGTTATTGAAAGCAAAAAAAAACTAACGAATTTGTTGGTTGGCTTTTCTTTATTTATCAAACTTAAATATAAACATAGTTTAATTTTTGTTTCCTAAAGTGGTTTCCATTAAGCTAGCTCAAAATTTGGTTTTGACTTGCCAAAAATAGCATTAAAATTTTCGACTGTATTTTTCGCCTTTCATTGTAACCATTTAAGCAAAATTATTTTATTCGGTCGTGTTCCGACATATTAGTTTTATTTGTATAATTTTAATTATTGTTCCCAAATTTTTTTTTTTTTTAAAGTTTAAGGTCTCTAATTTTAGATATATGTATAATTTAAGAACCATTATGGTTTTCTTTCTTAGGGTTTTTTGGAAATTTGTTGTATTTTCTGGGTTTAGCTCCTTTCAGTTTGCGTTCCTTGAAACTTTGCTTTAGTTTATTTATTTCCTCCCAAACTTGGTGTGTCCTGTTCCACGGAATTGGGTGTACTTCGTCTGTTACAAGTGCCTTCAAATAAGCTAGTCGCCTCTTACCAGTTTACCTCCTCGCCGCTGCTTCGGTTCCGTTCTTCCCTCTGGCTGCGGTATTACTGTAGCGTCCTTTTCCTTTCGAATTTGCTGCCGCTTTCGGTATTCCTCGATTGTTAGTCTGGCTGGTCCCTGCCTCTTTATCTCCGATGGGACGTACTTCGGTGGTTGCACTTTAGTGTCCGTCACGCTTTGTGGAATGTACTCCATTTCTTTGATGAATTTTCCCAGATATTTTCCCCTCCCTGTTAATTTTCGAAATTTCCATTTTTATTAGTAATGAAATTTTAATCTGTTTTTTAAAATGTTCTACTTTTGAATGAGATAATTGAAATGTGCGACTTTGAAATCAAATTACTTAAATGTTAAAATTTATTTAACATGTGTCATTTGAAGTCAAACGTGTAAGACACATACCCGAAAATGATACAACGAAAACTGTTTTTAACAATTTGCTTTTATCATCCGAACTTTACCACGTTAAATAAAATTTATTTAAGTTAATCAAGTCACTCTGATTTTCGCCAATTTGCTAATCACAGTAACTAATTCTGTAAATTTGTAATTTTTGAATTTGGACTCCAAACATTCTCTTTGAATTAAATATTATACGTTTCCTGCACATCTGCTTTTCACTTATTGGACTTTTGTTGACTTTCTAACATGCTAAATCGCTTGTTTTAATTTCAATTAAATTGTTAGTTCATGTACAACATTGTTATTACATTAATTCGAAATATATATACTATTATATATATACTATATTCGAAATATATATATAAAAAAAAATCCTATTTTCTCTAATACTTTATTCTATAATTATAAAAATATAAGAATGACTTCCCGAGTGAAATGAGTCGACCTCAGCAAAGATTTTGTCCAGCTAATGCTATTGGACAGATAAGTTTGCCGTGCAATTAAGCTAGCATCCTTTTGATGTAACCGATGATTTTTGGACCTGAAAGTTATTTTAATGTTTTATAGAATATATATAAAATAATTAGGGTGTTCACAGTTCGTGTTATGTGCTGTGTTAACATTGCCGTCTGTTAACTTTAAAATATTTTGCCACCTGTTAACTTCATTTGTTGTTGTTTTGAATGCAAACGAAAGATACCACATTTTGCCGAAATTGCCATGCACTGGCGCGTGTTTTTCTTTCGTATTAAGTTTCTCTCTGTCATCAGCTGTTTGTTCTATCTGCTATCTGTCATTTTCATTCAGTGCAAAATGGAAAACGTGGTTGAAAGCTATAAAGTAACTAATTTTAAGATTTTTAATAAAAAATATCCTCATTAGGTCTTATTATTATTTTCAGACAAAGGGGAAACGTGTGCGTAAGGCTCCGTATAAAAAATGGAATGAAATGGAGCAGCAGCAGTTAATAAATTTTCTTCGCGATAATAGACCGATTGAAAAACCAACGGCTCAGCTATATTATAAGCGCTTCCTGGCGGAAAGTGGAAGTGAACACGAATGGTCTATAGTGCGCTGCAAGGTAAAAAACCTAAGAAATAGTTTCGTGAAGGCAAAATCCTGGCAAAATTCAACGGGTGCTGGCGCCATGCAGGAAGGTGAGACTGCAAAAGGTAAGTTCAAAATACAATCGTGGTTTTTCTCCGCAGATTTTAGGTCTTTTGTTGGTTTCAGATGTGGTAGCAAGGATGTGCCCCCTTTATGATGAGCTTGAGGGTATTTTTGGATACAGAGAATTTACAGCAAATGCATCAGTTCTTGATACGGAAGACAGCAGCACATTGGACAACCCTGTTATGATCTCTTTCTCTGATAACGACGTTGTTGAAGAAACTGGACCGCTGCCGGAGACCCCTCCCACTACATCAAAGGCGACCCGAAAAGGAATTTATTCGAGAACACCGCTTGCAGACATGCTCGAAACTCACTCTAATTTAATGAATTTTAAAAAAGATAGAATGAATATGGATCACGCTATAAAGGAAAAGGATTTACTCCTTAAAGAGAAAGAACATATTAAAGCTGAAATACAAATTAAACAAGCAGAAATTAGGAGTCAAGAAAAAATCAAGAGAATGGAAATAGATATGAGGGAAAGAATTTTTCTGAAAGAATTAGAGATGAAAGAAAAAATAGAAATGGAAAAACTCAAATAAAATAATAAATCAAACTTGTTTACGAAACTTTTATTTAGTGTTTATTATTTACAAATTCTGTTAATCCAGTTCGTAAGTCACTGTGTTCATACAGTTCTTGTGGATATGCATATTCTACACTTCCAAAACTATCATTAACGGAAGCAAAATCTATTAAAATATTGTGCAATATGCAACAAGCCAGGATCCATCTACAACAATTTTTATAGCTTTTTTCGTCAGCTAACCGGAATCTGAGCTCCTTTAAGCTGCTGAATTTCTCTTTTAATCTTCCGAAACAATTTTCTACACGAACTCTGTGCTTTGAAAAGTATTGATTAAATTTTTCTCTCTTCTCTTGGGATAACTCAGTGCTATTTTGTCGAAATGGAGTAATAACATTTCTGCTTAAGGAATATGCAGAGTCTCCAGCAATCCACTGCCGTTCGCAGAAAAAATTTTGAGAATGTTTTCCAATGGACGATTCTGCAAATATTTTAGCATCATGAACACTACCCCTGTATCCAATTGTAGCTTGCCGAATTTTTAGTGAATAATCACAGACTATTTGCATTTTAACGGAATGTTGCTTTTTGCGAGAGTAATAGAATTCGTGATCCTTTATAGGAGATTCTGCCAATCTGATCTCAGTGGCATCCACATAGCCGATACAACCTGGCAGCTCATCCATTGTGTGTGCAACAATTTTGCGTCTCTCATCTGGCGATGGCCAATGTAAAAACTTTGGTTTCAATTTTATTATTGCAGCTATAATTCGTTCCGTTATAGTTATTACCGTTCCTCCGTCTCCAATGCCAAATAATGTTGCAATCTTTCGGATTGATGCACCGTCTCCATTGGAGCCCAAGCGGAAAAGTGCAATTTTTAATTGCAAATCGATTGGGAATTGTGGCACAGAATTTTTGTTTCTGAATGCAGGATCCCCCTTGATTAAATCAAAAATATAGTTGAACTCTATTGGTTCCAAGCGTATTATATGTCGCATGCGATTATCGTCAAGGTTAGAAAGAACTCTGTTATACCATAGTGTAGATTTGGGAACACCCACATGACAGCTTCTTCGGCAACTTACAACTAATGCTATGTCCAATGTGGTGTCATCGTCACTGCCTATTAGTGGAAAATTTAATAATTTTCTGGCAATTTATGACAAATGCATTTACTTACTTGAATTTTGCGCCATCATCTCTAAAATGTGTTTTAAGCAGAAGGCATTTATAATTTTTTCCTTGCCGCTCATGCGAGGCATTTTGCAAACGTGTATAATTCCGTTCTGTCAAATGTCAAATTTAACACAGGGGTGCTCACAGTTTTATTTTTTTGTCGTTTTAAAGTTACCACATGGTAACTTTAGCACGAAACTGTGAACACCCTAAATATATTTGATATAATAATAGAATTAAATTCTTTTAATTCTATTACTATCCTTTTCACTTTTTCCTATTGTTTGATTCTACTTTTATTTTTCAATTTTTTACTTTCACTGTTTTAATTTTTTCTGAACTCACTTTTTTGCCAATTTTCCTTTTTTTTTTCTTAAACTTGTTTTTCGCATATACGATTACTTGCTCTTAACTTTTAATTTTAACTAGCTTATAACTTAGAACTTTTCCTTTTCAATTTATTCTTTTGTTGTTTTTTTTTTTAAAAATGCTATAATACTTCTTTATGAAACTTCATTTAAAGGTATGTCGTGTTCTAATTTATTTTATTCTAAAGATACTTTCCACCTAAATTTTTCACACACATTCAAGGTAATTTAAAGTTGTATTTTAATTTTATTTGGTCACTCTTATACTTTCGATTTCAATTTAATCCTAACATTATTATTTCACTTTTTGAAATTTCCTGACAACTTTATTTCTAAATTATTGTTTCACTTCCTGTCTTCCCTAAACTATTCAGATATTGATTATTCAAATATCTCATTCTACTGACTTTTTTCCTTATCGAGCGATCCTCGGCTCGAAAATTCCGGCTGCGCCAATATGTTGTATTTATTTTTCGTGTGTGGTCTTCCTTCCTGGTATCGTTGTCCTCTGTACAACGAATGAAACTCCTTCTTTTGGATTTCTATTCTTATATTTTTATTACTATTATTTTTACACACTACTCTTATGCTACACTTATTACAAAACTAACGCGCGACTTTATACGCGACGATAAACGACTTCTTCGTTTCGATATTTACACAAGACTCCCTTTGGAATCTTTTCTAGATTCCACGTTAGCTCGGTCGACACAGACGTCGACCGAACTGAAGTGGGTCAGTATGCCGTGTTTCGCAATTTCCATTATTTCGCAATATTAAAATTGTAATATTCGCAGAATCAACACGCGGAAGAAAATCGTTCCCAATTTAATTCTTGTGCGTGTGGGTTCTGATCGTTGGTTTTTCAAACCAAGCGATTTTATGGTTTGGAAGCTTGCTACTGAAAGCTAGCTTCCACAATCCATTTTATGCGAAGTGTTCTGGTTGTTACCTTAGCTTTCGAAGTTCATTAAACCAAAACTTGACTAAAACAAATGAAACTAATAGCCTGTTTACATAAAAATATTTAATCCGGTTAAGGTGTTCGAAAATAGATCAGCTGATCTAGTGTTTACATACATAATCCGGTCCGGGCTGTCAAACCGAAAAGAAGAAATAAACAGCTGTTGTTTTGTGTTTGTTTATTTACGCAACTATTTTTAAAATTTTGCCTCGCTTTAATTTACAATACAATGAATAAAATAGCAATAATATTCAAAATTGTTGAAATGTATTTTGCTATGGTGACGAAATTCGCAAGTTTACAGAATTTGGAAAGTGAAAAGTCCATTGGGCCATCTCCGCCGCCATCTCCCTATAAATATGGACATTTTTGCGGAGTCCGCGCAGGCCGTCAATATTTTCTTGCCACAGGTCCAGTAGCATTAATTCCGCCCCCATCGACCACAAAGTTCTCTTGGTTGATTTCTGCATCTGAAATAGTTAATTTTTTGTCATTTATTACATATTATACTTATTTAAATAAACATATTACTTACGACATGAAACGCTTAAATTTGTTTTGACATTTGGCAGAATAGTTTGGTGGCACTTTCTCTTTATCTCTTTC
Source organism: Myopa tessellatipennis (assembly GCA_943737955.2). NCBI lineage: Eukaryota > Metazoa > Arthropoda > Insecta > Diptera > Conopidae > Myopa > Myopa tessellatipennis. Next base: position 38,469,204 of record OX031315.1, on the reverse strand, counting down.
TAACTTATTGGCACTAGAAAAGGAGAAAGATAGTGTGTCTGCAATTCCGAACTTCGAAACAGACTTGCAAACTAAAAACTGAGGCTAAAAACCAAACGCATTTTGGTTTAGCGCTGGAATAGCAACAACAATTTCACAGGAGTTAAAACAGTTTACGAGTGGTTTGGGACTTAAAACAGTTTATTCCAAAAACCTGGAAAAACCATTTTATGTAAACACCTTATAAAGCTTCGGGCTTACCAAGCAAAGTGCTGTGGTTGCATTAATGTGAACTTGGCCTTGACTCACTCGCGGAGTAGTATTATAAAAACAATAATACTGGCCTTGAAAGTTCTTATTTCCCGGAACTGGAAATTGCGATCGCGACATACAACAAAATAATATGTGGAAGTAACATTTTTACGAATTTCAAAGGAAAACCGTCATTGCGAATAGCATTGGACTTTATGTTCTTCAAGCAACTACCAACATCAAGTTCCGTCACCGGCATGAACTTAAAAGTGTGTTCAACACGCATAGAGGGTCGTAAGAAACTGCGCACCCCGAGTTTGTTTATGTTATAACGTGTTCGCACTAGGCCGAAATTACCCTCGAAATTGATACAATTTCATTTAAAATTGGCAATGTTCGGTTTAGGCATTCCCAATTTCATTTGACGTTTCGTTTGTTTACTGCGCGAGAGTTTTGTTAACATTAGAAAACAATGGAAATTGTCCAAGTTTTACAAATAATTAACATATATATGGATTCTAATATTGCTGTTGCGCCTTGCCCTTCGTAGCTGGTCAATTTTGTTTGACCACTTTTCTATTAGCAACTCGACAGCCATTTCACCCCACAAATTTCGCTTTTTATAGCTTCTTTTATTTTTCGAAAAATTCTTCAATGCCACAATTGTAATAGTCAAATGTACTCAGTGCTGCCAGTTCAATACCAATTTATTACACATTTTATTACAAAATCAGGGTTGATTTTCTATTTCTAGTCAATTTCGCTTCCAATTACGTTGAAATAGAAATTTCGCCTTTTGTATGGCGAAATTGTGGACTTCATTCTCAATCAGCTTGGCTAGACGCCGTATCATTTGATGCGGTATCACTCAGATCATCGCAGAGAGAGATGGGGAAGAAAAGGAAAAGTCTACACTTTGGTATCAGTTGTAGAGAATTTGTGATACCAACATAGACCCTGCTTCTCTGGGTATCACTTACACACACAAGTAAGGAGTTGTCAATGGGTCGGCCATAATGAATTCGAACGGTTGCAAACGAAGTTGAAAAAATTCTCTTTTTCGGAGAAATTTCGTTTATTTGTCCCATTTCTTTATTTTAATATCAAGGCACGAAAAGTTCAAAAACAATTAAAAAAAGGGGGAAAAGATTAGGCGCTTCTCTAAGTAACCAATGTTGTTGTTGTTTCTGGCGTACATTACAATTAGGAAAACATTAATTAATGGAAAAAAATACTAAAAACGTAAAATTTTATTTTTCAAATCATAGTGGTATCTCGTAAAGTTTAACAGATATAGGCCTGTAATCTAGAAACATTCAAAGGCTATAATTCCGGAACTACATGAGAGCAATACAAATTATTGTTGTTAGGGTCAACGGCATAAACAACAACAACATTGGTTAGGACGAGAAGCGCCTAATTATTATTAATACTTTTAAATAAATTAACTAAAAAAATTTCACAACACAACTATTTCCACTGAACAAGAAAACCAAAGTGAAGCAGGTAATTACCATTGAACTAAAATTTAAATATGGGATTTTAAGAAATCTTATTTTTCCTTTACGCATTAATCATAATATAATAAATACGGCCAACATATTGATATTCAGTAAATTTCACACATACATTGACATAACATGATTACTGCTTGTGAAACTAAATGTGATACCACAGTGTTTAGCCATCGCTGGTATCATTATACCAGTAGTGATACCGTATCAAATGATACTGCGTCTAGCCAAGCTGAATTTCAGCCGAAATTGTGGTAAGCAGCGAAATTGCCTAATTTTGGGCTAGTGCGAACATAGTATTACGATCCTTCCTGAAGACATTAAAGCTGTCAATATTGACAGTTTCATCATCCAGTTCACAACAGTACCACGTTTCGGATACACAGATAACATCTACACAAGAGTCATTAAATACATATCTGATATAGTCAAGCTTAGACGAGTTCAAACTACGGGCATTAAAGTGAACAATATTCAAACCCGAGTTTTGCTTGCAAAGGATGTTAATAAGAAACTTATGATTGTCACCACAGCCAAGACCATGTGAATTGTGTACCATTAAGTGCACACTAGATGGAACAAAGAGTATAGCCCGATGCGTTCAGAAGTTCAGGCAAAATTGAACCAATACTTTTTTTTGCTATTAGCAAAAAAATAATTTTCCCGTTTAACATCATTTTCTATTTTACAAAATCTCTCTAGAAAGTGCTATTAGTTCACGCTAAGGGGAGAAAATCTCTACTTCCTATCAAGTTACAACGGAATACCCTACTCGCTATCCGGCGTTCATGAATTCATAGCAGTAGTGGTTATAGGCCGGTTCTGGAACAACGTAGCGACTGCGTTGCCTGGCGTGCTGCATGGAGCGGGCAATGTCACACTTCTAATCATGATGCGTGCATCACTCTCTTTGATTGGTTAATTCAGGGGCAGATGTGATATGGAGCATTGTGGTAAAAGTGGGCGTCGGACAAAGTGGGGTGTGGCAAAAAAGTAGGCGTAGAAAAAGGGCGTAGTAGTTAGTAGACGTGGCAAAAGTGTGTGGGAGGAAATGAGCGTGACAAAAGTGGTGGATAAATGGGCGTGCCAAAAGTGGACGTAGGAGGCAGTGGGCGTAGGATGAAGGGGCGTAGCACAACGTATATATATACCGACATACACACATACATAGCTCGGCGTGCTGACTGTTGCGTGTATGGTGTGCCCCTCTGCCTTGATCTCTGCCTGCTTGGGTATCGTTTGTGGTGCTTGAGATTTTTGTTGTTGTTCTGAATATGCGTAGCGTTGTTGTTGAAAAATATTTTTTATTGCTCTCATTTAATTGCTTTTAGTCATTTTGCTACGTGGTTGTTATAGATTTAGTAAATGAGTTATGGGCATTTCAAGTGTTCGATTGCCTCGCGACCACATATATTGTATGTACAATTATTTCAATCTCGGAATTGAAGTTGACATTTTTGGTACTTCTGTTTACAAATATTTCTCAGAATAAAAAGTTGTAAATTAGAATCATAATGGGAATAAACGGCTGGAGAATATGTGGATACTCAAAATGTTTTTCATAGGAGTATTGTTTATGTTCAGTACAGATGGGTGATGGATGCAAATGCAGTTGGCTTGGTAGTAGTTTTGCTCAACGGACGTTTAGAAATTTTTTTTTTTGCACAGAATCATATTGTAAACAAACGCAAGTGGTCATTTAGAATGTGGACGAATTTGTTTGTATATTGAACTTTGAATGGATGCAGATGGCTGGATACAGAGTCGTTGTTGTTGTTCACTTTAATGGAATATAGAAAACCATAACATTTTGCTGGGGTCTCTGCAGCTCGATCCATAAGCATAAAACTAGCCCCATCGAGTACAAAGAATGCATTGTAAAAGTGTCACCAAAAAGTAAAGATCGAATTTTTACTAAAAGAAAAGTGTTCTAAAATTTACAGTTGTAAAAAGTTGTAAAAAAAAAGAAAAGTTGCTCATTTTTAAATTTAATAACACTTAATAGAAGTAAGTTTCCAAGTATTATCGGATATTAAAATTATTATTTTATTACGTCATGTGACAGCGCTATTTCTGATTCGCCACAAAAATCCGATCCTTTATATGGCCCATTCCGTGAGGAGTTTCCAGGATCTGCCATCGGACGCATCCACAGGTGGCGGATAGTGGATCGCTCGGTATGTCCTCGACATGTTGGGTAGGTGGGATAACGTACCACACGCGGAACAAAACTGGATACGGTCCCCGAAAACAAAACGAACCTAGACGGCAAAAGAGAAGAGAAACTTACGGTGCAGGGAAAGGGATACCCAGTACCGGCGGCTTTGGTGAGTGAGCAAGCGGGCTCCCAGTCGTCGTCATCCTATGACCGCAGTGCTTTGGTGGTGGGCAACTTGGCTACCATGGCATTTATTGCTACAAGATCGGAAGACACGACAAGCGTAGTGTTGTATGTCGCGATCGCAATTTCCAGTTCCGGGCGATTTGAACCTTCAAGGCCAGTATTATTATTGTTTTCATAATACTACTCCGCGAGTGAGTCAAGGCCAAGTTCATATTCTTAATGCAACCACAGCACTTTGCTTGGTAAGTCAGAAGCTTTAGTCAAGCTTCGTTTCAATTAACTTCAAAAGCCAAGTCAGAAACCAGAGCACTTCGCATGGAATGGATTGTGAAAGCTAGCGTTCAGTAGCGAGCTTCCAAACCCTAAAATCCACAGCACTTTGCAATTGGAGTGGATTGTGGAAGATAGCTTTCAATAGCAAGCTTCCAAACCATTAAAACGCTTAGCTTAAAAGAATCAACAATCAGAATCCACACGCGGAAGAATTAAATTGAGAACGATTTTCTTCCGCATATTGATTTTGCGAATCCCACAAATTTCAAATTGTGAAATAATGGAAATTGTGAACCACGGCATACTGACCCACTTTGGTTCGGGTGTGTCAACCGAGCCAACGTGGAAACTAGAAAAGATTCTAACGAGAGTCTTGTTAAAATCTTTAAACGACGAGGTCGTTTAATCGCGTATAAAGTCGCGGGTTGTTAGTTTTGATAATAAGTGTAACTAATCCTAAGTGTAATTAATAACAAGTGTAGTTATAACAGTAGTGTTTAAAAATAATAAGAAATAAAAATATAAAAATAGTAGATCAACAACAAGGAGTTTGATTCGTTGTCTAGAGGGCAACGACCATCAGAAGACGTCCCTATTAACTACTTTAACTACAACAGTAGACATGGACAGGGACCGGACGGGGGATGACAGACTGAACTATACCTTACTGGACCCAACTAAGGTATCGATGGACTGAGACGCGAACGTGATTGTCCGTCCGCCAGCCACCGATACGGAGAGGCTGAACCGACCTAAGCCACGGTGATCTGGCGCGGCCTGGCGCAAAGCTGCCAGGCTGAAGAACTTGACCGCAGAAGGGGAGGCCGTCCTATCCAGGTCATCGGGAACTCCTAAACACTCCGGCGAAGGGACCGTGGTGGGGGCCGCGTTAGTGGACTTCGCCACAAGGCTCCGTTCTCCGGAAGAGGCTGTACAGGACGCTAAAAGACGGCGACCAAGGCAAACTTGGAATGATGCCCTTATGGACATTATACTAGCATCCGATGATGGAGTGCCGGTTTTCCAAATCGACCATTACCGGTTGGCAATTCCTGGTACAGGTGGCTACCGAGGACTGCATAAACGGACTGCGCAGGATGGTGGGCAATCTGCCGGAGCTTTGGAATGGAGCTCAATTGCGATTAGTCGCAAGGAACGACATCCTGGTGCTGAAGAAATGCACCATCTTCCTACGTGGCCAAGTCACAAAGCTTCCATCGGAGACGATCCTGATACTGCTGCGGAAACAGAACTCGGGCCTAAGGCGCACCGTCCTAACGTACACCGGACAGATGACGGACCAAGACCGTCCTAACGTACACCGGACAGATGACGGAAAGGCACAAAAGCAAGGGTTGGACCTGGTCGTAGAGGTCACCTCCTCACAGGAAGACGACTTGCTGTTGTCTCCGGTATACTGATCACAGACGCAGGCGCTGCTCGAGAGGGTGATGGCAGGTAAGTGTGGCGTTGCTCTAATACAGGAACCTTGGACCGTTGAAAACAAAGTTTCTGGATGGGGCAGCGTATCGTTCCAAATATTTTACAATGCAGGTTCAGGTAGACCCAGGACCTGCATAATATGTACGAAAAACTATCTCTTCTTACTTAATCTCTTCTGCAGGTCCCTCATCAGTCGACGTGGTGGTGGTGGAGGAGGTGGGATCTTCCCTACTGCTGGCCTCACTATACCTGTCGTACGATGCACCAGGACCACCGCCGTCGGAAGAACTGGAGGCGCTGAGGGCATACGTTAGGGGTTGAGGGTTATTCTGCGAACAAGTTGACTCAGTAAACGAGGCAGCCAAAATGAAGAAACTTTTATCGACAACTCACTCGCAACACACTGTACATGTGACAGGGAAGGACGGGGTTCCAGCAAGGGACGTGGAGAGTTCGATAAAAATACTAATGAGCGAGCAATTCCCCAACTGTCTGGGGGCATACACGCAACCAAACAGGAAAGGAATGCACGAGCATAGGGATGGAGTAAAGATAACCCATCACATGGTAAGGAAAGATATAAATGGCTTCGGACCGTTCAAGGAACCAGGGGCGGACGGCATCTTCCCGACAATGATTCAATGCTATGAGGATGCACTGCAACACAAACTAGCCTCACTGTTTACGGCATGCATCCAATTGGGATACACACCGAAGGCATGGAGACAGGCGAAGGTGGTCTTTATACCCAAACCAGGGAAAGAGGACTATACCTCATCCAGGGCATACAAACCAATAAGTCTGACATCCTTCATGCTCAAGACCATGAAGCGCATTTGCGATACCATGATCAAAGAGAGCATTCCAAGGGAAGCACTGACAAATAAGCAACATGCTTATGTCAAAGGCAACTTAGTAGAAACCGCACTGCAAGAGGTTGTGTACGGTATCGAAAAGTCATTGGACTTTAAAGAGTATGCTCTCGCCGCTTTTGTGGATATCGAGCCTTCAACAATGTCTCCACTGAAACCCTTATAGGATCATTAAGCTCATTTAACGTGGATCGGTCCATTTTGAGATGGATAAAACACTTATTGAGCTATAGGTACATAAGGTGTGAACAATGGGGTATAAAGGTGAATGGGAAAGTGCTACAGGGAACCCCCCAAGGTGGCATTTTGTCACCTCTGCTGTGGGTCACTGTAGTTAACAGCCTCTTGAGGACACTAACGGAGGAACGCCTTCAAGTGGTGTGCTATGCCGACGACATAGTAATCATAGCCACAGGTAGGTTCCCTCAGTACTTGTCAAGAAGAATTCAGGAGGCACTGGGCAAAGTTGTAGAATGGGCCAAGCCCAGGGGCCTAAATATAAACCCTGAAAAAACGGACCTATGCCTATTCACTAGGAAAAGGAAGATACCTAATTTTGATCTTCCTGTTCTGGAAGGCACAGAGTTGAGGCTCCAGGATAAGGTCAAATATCTCGGATAAATCCTGGATAGGAAACTTAACTGGAAAGAGCACATTCAAAGCAGAGTTAACAAGGCCTATAGAGCGTGGGCTACCTGCAGAAGATTTATAGGACCCAGATGAGGACCAAAGCCACATATTTTTTTTTTTTTGAGGTAGGAAATGCGTTTACGCACATCAGCGTCCCTGCATTAGTGCTGGGCATTATAGTTCACTACAGAGAGCGATCTTTCTAGTTCAATCAGCTGTCGTGAACTAGTTTGTTCATATAGTTCGTTCGCTCATTTAATTAATAATATTTAATTTAAGTTAATTAGTAATATTATATTTAATTTTGATATTAGTATCTAATACTGAATACATGATTAAATTATATATTGCTAGATTTTTAGTAACTTTTTTTTCCATTCATTAATTTTTTTTAAAGGGACATTACTCGGAACCAAGACGAGAGCTACACTAACTCATATGGTTGTTATTGTTCCAACAATAAACACACAACAACAAAAATAACTACAAAATCGGAGTTATGTCATTGTGCCTGAATTGTGCCAAGATTTCAAATAAAATTTCGTATGGAAACATCCTCTGAAATTGATCTAACCAACTGAAACATACAGAAAAACTAACGAGCAGCTGAACTGAAACGAACTAACGAACTGCTGAACTAAAAGAACGAGGTAACTAGAAGACTGAGTGAACTAGAAGAGCGACTGAACTAAAAGACCGAGTGAACTAAAAGAGCGACTGAACTAAAAGACCGAGTGAAACAAAAGGGCGTCTGAACTAAAAGACCGAGTGAACTAAAAGAACTAAGAACTGTGAACTAGATCTCATAGTTCACGCAAGTGATTCGTTCAATTGAACCAGTTCGTTCAAGAACTACCCAACTCTACCCTGCATGAACCAGGTCTGCCGATAGTATGGGACTGCCTCACTTGCGGACTACCCACTAAAACCGTCCTCTTTCCTTGGGGGAATAGTCGAAGCAGACCAGAACGAGTAGGTCCCTTTTCTCCCCCACTTCCCTTGGTCAGTGCCGGCGGCCGAACTCCCGCTCCATGACCAGGTCCCTTGTCAACGCAAGTGCGTTCTTAAACCATGGATCCCAGCGTCGAACGTCATCGTTAAGACCATTCACGCTGAGCCTTCTGGCTGCCAGCGCCGGACAATGGTTCACTATGTGATCCGCCGACTCTCTGGAGACACCATCCTCCGCAAGACCCATCTTATGGAGATGATATCTGAAATTGCCGTGTCCAGTGATTAAAGAGATAAGCCAGCTAAGACTGTCCCTTCTATATTCGAGTAGTCATCTGGCCTCCTTGTGAAGCGGTTTAATGATAACCATCTTCGACTGACGACATTGCTCCCTCCACCTTCGTGCATGTTCAGAGTACAACCACTCGTCCATCAAGGCCCTGACCCGCCCATCGCTAAGAGCGACTCTCGGCTCAGAACCGCAAAAATAGTCAGCAGCCCCCGCCTTAGCAAGAGAGTCTGCTTTCTCATTCTGTTCTGTGTGTTGTATCTGGTTCCTCCAGTAGGATACCAGAACAAACTTAATGTAGATCTTTCCTTAAAAGGATCACTGACAGTGCTTCTAATAATAGGGGTTGTTGTCGTTGATCCTTCGACGCGAAGGACCACGGATGATTGTGCCACGGGCAAGGACCTGCCGTCTTAGTGGACTTACTGGTGGGATCCAGCAACCTGCCGTAGTGGACCCTTTCGCTTAATTACCACGGGCACCAAGGTGCCGCCTTTGTGGTCCTTTAACCTGTCGGGCAATGCTGCCGACTTTCGACAGGTGCTGAAAATAAAAGGCTGTGGTTAAGTTCCTTACGTTTATTGTTTACGGGGGCGTCCTCTCTCGACTCCTCTTTTGCTCGACAATGTTTTTGGCTGACCACTACTGCCACTTAATCTGTCACTTAATAACAACTGCTTAATTTTTACTGCCTTCTTTCTATCCGAAAGGTGGGTTTATATCTCTTCTGATATTCGTTGTTGGCCAGAATCATTTCCGCATCGAATTTGCAATTATCTCAAGAATTATTTTTAGCAATAATTCTGGACAATAATGTGCGAATTTTGCTCTTCTGATTTGAGCGCGATGTTCTACTTATTCGCGCGCTGTTCCACTTATTGGAATGCGAACAATTTCGTTCTTTATCTAGGCCACAGTGGTGTGTGATTCACTTGTACTTTCGAGCTTCACAATAAAAATGCAGCCTAGAAGTATGTGTTACCACACGTTCAGCATTGTTAACTACTGGGCCGAAAGGTATGTGGTGATAACAACGTTAAGCGTTGTTATTACCAGAGCAATGATTCTGACCTACAACATGTGCCTCTGTGCCCTTGACCCAACAGAGTGTTGACCTTGTTGTACTGCGCAAACTCATTGAGCTTCTGGACAGCCTCCAGCACCAGTTTGGAATTAACGTTCGTCCGCGCCATGCTCTTAATCACCGCCCGGTTATCCAGTGCTAGCAGGATTCTGCTGTTCCGCCAATTAGATGGTCCAGAGCATGTATCAGGGCCAGTAGTTCGGCCTGATACACGGAAACGTATTTCCCTAAATGGAGCTTACAGCCGAGGCTTAACGCTGAAGAGAAGACCCCTGCACCTGCCCTTCCATCCATCAATGACCCATCCGTGAAGATGTTGAGGTCATTGAGCTGCACTCATCATGCAGTCGGCCGTCTGCGCTCAGAGTGTCGTGCCACCTATCGATGATTTGCACCCTGCACATACCATCCATAGGCATGCCAACATCGCTGACCTTTGCACAGATAATGTCGCTAATGCGACTATGTCCTGTCGCCGGTAAACCAGCACCGCGCCAAACAGCGTCCCTAAGCATGCGCATTGCCGCCAGCGGCGCCGTGGTGCGCATGGCACCACTGATGGCTATGCATGCCAGACGTTGTACCCTCTCCAGTTCGACCTTTATCGTTATCTGGTCTGCTTTATGGCACCAGGCAACTGAGCCGTAAGTCAAACAGGGTCTAACTATAGCAGTGTAGATCCAGTGTGCCTTGTTTGGGGTTATACCCCATCGAAGGCTGCACACTCTCCTGCACTAAAAGAGCACCGCCTTTGCCTTCCTAATCCTCTCCAACCCATGCTCCTTCCAGGTAAGTTTGCTATCTAGGATTACTCCTAGGTACTTAAGCTTAATTTCGTGTTAATTTCGGATCCGAAAATCCTTAGAGGGATCAAGTTCGGCATTTTTCTCTTCCTTGTGAAGAGGATCATATCCGTCTTAGTAGCGTTGATCTTTAGTGCCTTTCCTTAGGATGCGCACAATGGGCCGCAAGGCCTAGGTGCATCCGCTCGCCTGAGGCCGGATGACTCTACGGAGTCCCTCTAATTAACCTAACCTAACCTAACCTATATGGCCCATATTTGGTATCCAACTCATTCTGCTATTCCAATTCGGAATAGAGCATTGATTCAGTAGATTTCTGAACATCTCTTGCAGTATCGAGTCCAGAAAATAATTTTGTATGGGTTGATTTGTTCACTTCTGCATCTTCGAGTTGAGTGAAAAGGTTATCGTCATCTTTATAACTAATGAAAAGATTTTCGTTTGAAAAATCGAATATCTGGCTTTAGCTGGAGCACTTGTTTATACCCTACACACGAAGTGATGAGGGTATATTCACTTACTGCTTCCGTTTGTAACGCATTAAAGGAGGCGTGACAGGTATAGAAGAGTATATATATTCTTAATCAGCGTGACCTCCTGAGTCGTTTTAGTAATGTCCGTCTGTCTCTCTGTGGAAATCACGATTACAAGAGAACGAATAGAGATATCTTCCTCAAACTTGGCACGAATATTGTTTATTCACAAAAAAGGCACTTGTTTTTTCGGAGTTTAACTGTTTTTATTGTTTCTAATAACTATTTTCTCTTCGCTTAATCGTTACAGTAAATACCACTAAAGGAGAATGTAAAACTGAAAACACAATTCTTGGCACTTAAAAATACAAGATTAGTAGTACAAATAATGGCACTTAATTAATATTTGAGATTACAGATTATGTATAAAGTTTACTCAGATCAATTTTGGAGTTTAATTAATGTTTTTGGAGATCAAATTTTGTCCTCTGAGAGGACACGGTTTCAGAAGGTCAAGAGAGGCAGCCTGGCGACCGGTTTATTTTGGCGTAAACATCCCGCCCGCCTTGCAGGGCTGCAAAGCTCCTAGACCCTAAGCCCTGGGGTGGATCGGGCGCCTACCTGTGTAAGGTGGTATGATGGGCCTCGCCACAGGCCGTGCAGCGGCCTGCGAGCACGTCAGGTAGTTAACGCACACATGGCGTCCCGCTAGCATTCTCCAACGGCCCTCGACTGGCAGATCGAGGAAGTGGCTGCATTGCCGGAGCGGATGCTCTTAACGGCAGAGCGGCAGTTCGGACATCGGCCACGCGGACTCGTCCGTCCTGACCCTTATACACCTTGATGATGCGGCCAGCCGGCAGGACGTGGAAGGAAGATTGTCGTCACGGATAACAACCAGGTGGTTGGGTTGTAGGTTGAGTTGCGGAGCCTTCCACTTTGTACGACGCGCAAGCTTGTGCATATATTCCACCGGTGACGGAAATGCTGGGCAAGGGCCTGGACACGTCTCCATCGGTTGAGAATGGAGCGCGGATTGTCAAGGGTTTCGGGCTCGGCCTGAGCGAGCAGAGGGCCGCATACTAGGAAGTGGCCAGGAGTTATTGCCTCCATAACATTGGGATCCTCAGATTGAGGATGAAGGGGGCGCGAGACACGCTCCAATTTTCTCAGGAGAGTTGAGAACTCTTCAAACGTGAATTTTGACGCTGGGGCGACTTTGCGCAGATGCGTTTTCAGGCTTTTAACAGCGGCTTCCCAGAGCCATCCCATGTGAGGAGCCCCAGTAGGGATGAAGTGCCATTCAACATTCGGGTGCGAATATTGGGTCTCGATGGTATCGTGGGTTTGAACAAGGAATTGCTCAAATTCTTGTTTGAGCTCCTTTGAGCCGCCGACGAAGTTTGTGCTGTTATCCGAATACTCCTTTGCGGGGCAGCCTCGGCGCGCTGCAAAACGTGAAAAGGCCGCAAGGAAAGCGGCCGTGGTCAGATCTCTGACAACCTCTAAATGAATTGTCTTAGTCGCAAAACAGACAAAGATACAAGTGTAGCCTTTCGTTATTAAGCACGCACGGCCGGTGTAATTTTTTATGTCGAAAGACCCCGCAAATCAACACCGGTGTTAGCAAAGGGGCGGGAGAGAGTCGCTCGTTCTTCTGGCAATGCCGCCATAATCTGTGTTCTTTGTTGCTCCCGATGCAAGATGCACGGCTTACAGCGCCCGCCAAGGCGCGCATCGTTTTGTCTTCATGAAGAAAGGGATTGAGTGAGAGTAAACAACTTTTAGAGCTCACTGGTCGCTTGCTTTCGAGCGCGTAATATTCGTCGGGAAAGTGTGCCTTCTGACAGATGATTGAGAGACGACATTTGGTGTTTCCAATCTCTGTCGCTGAGAGTCGCAAAGTGGCATATAGAGGGTTCTGTCTACGGCGCGTGTTATCTTTAAACCGCTATACGTATGAGTATATGCATAGGGCTCTCGGTAGAGAGGAAAACCTGTCAAGTGGGTCTTCGTCTGTTCGGAAGTAAATGTGAAGAGCCTTTATCGGCTTTTCTTTGAGTGCGGTAGCAAACTCAGAGGCCGTTCGCAGTTCGGGCCAAAGATCCTTATCGTGAATGAGCCAAGGTGAACTATTCCACCAAAGGGTGCTCTCAGCTAATTCTTGCGGCGTGGCACCGCGGTTAGCTAAGTCTGCTGGATTGTCTTTGCCGAGCATCTTTGCGGTGCTGTTGTCCTCGAATTTCAAGAACTCAGCGTTGAGCAAATGGGATCCAGGCAAGTCGTCCAAAATGTGTTTGGCTGGTCGTTGGCTGTCCATTTCCGAAGAGAGAAGCCTGCCGTATTTAACGCCTCTGACAGTTCATCGCGCATTTGAGTGGCTATGGCAAGGTTGTGAGAACCAGCCAATACGTCATCAACGTACATCGAATGTCGCAGGATGTGGGACGCAAGCGGAAACTGTTGTGAGTATCTTCTGCTAACAGAAGCAGAGTGCGTATTGCTATAAAGGGGGCGCAGTTCACGCCGAATGTTACTGTTTCTAACTCATAGTCCCTATATTGGGAGCTATTCGAATCTCGGAATAGAATTCGTTGGTAGGGGGTATGTTTCGGGTCAACGAGGATCTGGCGATACATTTTCTGAATGTCACCGCTAAGAACATACCTAAAAAGGCGCCATCTTAACATTAAAAATGTTAAGTCTGCTTGTAGAACAGGGCCTGCGTGTAACACTTTGTTGAGACTGAGCCCACTTCTAGTGGGGCAGGATGCATTGAACACGACTCTAACCTTGGTAGACGTGCTATCCGGTTTTATAACCCCTTGATGTGGCAAATAATAGTGCTCAGAATCGGGTTGTGGGGGTGCTACGTCCGTCATGTGATCTAAGTCAAGATATTCTTGAACCAAGTCGTTATATTGCCTTTTGGGGTCCTTAATTTTGACTAACCTTGCTTCTGAGCGAAGGTATTGTTGGTGGGGGATGTGCCGTGAATACCCTAGTAAGTGTTTGTTTACGGCTTCGCTTTTGAATGGCAACGTAACGATGTAGCGGCCGTCAGGGCTCCTACGAGTTGTTTTCACGAAATTCTCTTCGCAAAACTTTTCGGAGGGGGATAAGTGACGAGTTTTGGGAAGCTCCTCCACCACCCAAAAACGTTCGAACTGTTGTTCGATGGTGACTTCATTGAAGAAGGCCACCCTTATTTTAGGGCTACCTGATTGTAGCCGGGGGACTGGTCCGGTGATTATCCAACCGAACACAGTCTGTTGTGCTAGAAGCGTACCTAACACATTGCGGCTAATACCATCAAGTATGATCGCCGGGAAGAGATCGGCTCCAACTTGCTGACTTTTGACAAAGTTGACGTCTGCGAACTCGATGTTATTACAATATACAATAATTACAATAAATTCATATGAAAATTTTAATTGTGCCGCATTAAAAAGTACTACGACTTGTATACAAAATTAAACGTGTAATAAAACGATGGAACGTTAAGTAGTGGCGCTAAGTAATCGTTTTACAACATTTTTCACCAAACAGTTTAAAATAAATTTAAATTTATATCATTAGGAAAAATTTATGTATACTCTTACATAGGTAAATTGTAAACATTGGGAAAAATAAAACCCCATTAAACTATATGTCGTTCGTTTAAATAATGGCCGAGTCATTACAGGAGCAAGCTTACTTAGAATTAGATAGGACTCATAAAGAACTGAAACGCCAGTTGGGAGAGTTTATATCTAAATATTGGGCAATTTTAAAAGGAACTGTAGGCAACAAAGAGAACTTAGAGTTGATAAAGTCTAGAGTAGGGGAGTTAGGAGACCTTACAAGTGTAGAAAGAGCAGACGCGATAGTAGAGGAATTGCTTATATTCCTAAACCAGATAATAGATAATAAGACAGAGGATTCAAAAGCATGGGAATCAGAATTTAACGCACTGAAGAATAGGTACGATAATTATTTAGTTGATAAAGTGTTTCAGGAAGATTTACTCAGGAAATTAGAGTGTGAGAACGTAAAATTAAGAGAACTATTAGAGAGGAAGGGACTAACCGAAGAAACCTTGAATAGAACATTAGAACAGGGATTTGCACAGAAATCAAAGGAAGACTGTAGTTCTTTAGAAGACGCAAATAGACGAATACAAGAGCTAAAAGAGCAGAATAGACTTCTAAGTCAGGAAATGTCGCTAGATCACAACCAGTCACTCTTTCATAAGGAACCAAATCCGCTCGCAGTTATTCCGAAGGACGGCAACGCAAGGTCTCTCCCACAAATTAGGACAACAAAAGATCAAACCAGAATGGGTATTGGAGAGATAGCTAAAAATACAAATAGTCTGGTACCACTCTTTTCTGGAACACATTCGCCAGACTTACGCGGCGAAGTGTATAAATTCATACACGGGTGCGAATTAGCCGCAAGAGAGGTGAGTAAAGACAATATTCAGGACTACATAGACTGCATTAAGCAAAGACTACATGGGGATGCCTATGATTTAGTTAGGTCAAAACGATTCAATACCCTCGAGGAATTTTACCTCACCATAAAAAGGGCATATTTACCAACGGTCTCCTTAGACTCAGTGTTAACAGCGATCCAAAGTTGTAACCAGTTACTTAACGAGGATATACGACAGTTTGCAAGACGCCTGAACACCCTACGAACACAGGCAGTAGAGTTAATTCGAACGAAATATGACGGAAAAGGAGATATGGCAATTTTGAGTATGGTGGAAGGGGCCGTCGAGAAATCCTTTAAATCAGGGCTTAAGAACGCCGCATTGAGGATTTATATGCTCAATGTGACGGAGAAAAACATCGAAGAAATGGTAGAGTTAGCCATAGATGCACTCGAAACCATACAAAGCAGTAGCATCTTTCACGCAGACCCCTTAAACGTGAACATGAATTCATCACTTCTTGCCACCATGCCGATTACGCAACAAGAACAAATTCAACACGGAAGTCAGGGCAGAGCTTCAGAAGGAAAAAACGTCGGGCAACCAAATAGGATACAAAATACTCCACAAGGAGCGGCAGATAGAATAATATGCTCATTTTGTAACAAGCGAGGTCATACCAGGGATGATTGTTTAACTCGCAAGAACTCGCCGTATTGTCAAAAGTGTGACCAAAAGGGAGGCCAGAAAAATGTGGCAAGAAACACATATCAAAGACCCAATTAGCAAACTCAAGGAGTTCAGCAATTGAATCCACCCCAGCAAAAGTGGCAGTCAGACTAAGTCCAACGAAACTGGCAGCCAAACCAACCACAGCAGAATTGGCCTCAGAACCAATTCCAGCAGACCGGGAATCAGAAAGGGTCAATAAACCCCAACCCAAATACACTTAACGGGTTACAGAGGAATCCGCCAAACAGAGCAAACCAAACGCTATGTCATTGGTGTAATAGACCAGGACACATGATAAAAAATTGCGATGCAAAAAGGAATTGGGAGTCGTTACAAAGTAATCGTCCGGGAAACTATCAAGGGCCCAGAACAGGCCAATAATCTGGGAACCCAAGAATATTAGGAACTTAAGGCCAAATGAAGGAGTAACAGTAATTCATACATCCAAACCGATTGTGGATACGTTACCAACTTTAAGAAATAAAGTGGTAACCGTAAGTCCGACATCGGAAGCGATTGTTGAAACGTTACCACTTTCAAGAGACTTAAAAATTAATATCAAGTTAAGAGAGACTGATAATAATAAGAAAACCAACGTAACAGAGAGAAATCATACGTTTGGAGAAACAGTTGATTTAGAGATGCCAATTAAGTTGAAAGATAAAAACCAAAATTTAAATATACGGATACCGTGCTCATGAATAAGTTACCAATTAAAAATAAAACCAGTAAGAAAGCTATATTCGGCCTGGCCGAATCTTAGATACCCTACACCTAAAAGTTTTGAAAAAAGTGCCGAAGCTAGGGTGGGGCGGGGGTGGCGGTCCACTCTGGGCGGCACAGTGTCGGGGGCGGCAGTTGTGGAAATCAAGTAGGGACTTATTGAATTCTAGGCATTTTTGGGGCTACGAGTTGATTAACCGTCCCGGGTTCCATGAGACCTAGATACGCCTCTGTATAAATAGTAGGCGTGGTCATTACCTTTTTCAAAACAAAATAAGTATCTTAGTTTTTTTATAATTGTGTTCATTTAAACTTTATTTCCGTGTTAATAAACTTGTTTTCATACTGCTTTACTGTATATGTAGTGTAAAAGTGGGCGGACCGCACCCAGTTTTGATGTAATAATGTTTTTTTGTAAAACAAGTTGTTATCTAAAGTTTTATTCAGGAAGTTTATATATTTAACAATATAACCCTCTTTTGCCTGTGTAATCTAAAAGTGGGCGGATCACGCCCATATTTGGCACATTCACGGCTACTCTATACCCAGGAATGAAATTTTGTTGTAATAGCTCAAAAACGAACGCTGATATCACATTTTTAATAAAAAATAGGCGTTGCCGTGGACCAATTTTGTCCATTTCATCAATACCAACCTGCCCACCACATAAAACAATATATCTGCAAAGTTTCATCACGATATCTTCATTGGTTCTCCTGTGATCGTGATTTCAACAGACAGACAGACAGACAGACAGACAGATGGACGGACATGGCTAAATCGACTCAGGAGGTCAGGCTGATCAAGAATATATATACTTTTCTATACCTATCGTCTCTATTTCTATGCGTTACACATTACGTGACAAAGTGAATATACCCTTACCTTAAGGTGTAGGGTATAAATATAGAAACAGGGGTATCTAACTGCACTCAAACCCAGCTAAATGACGTGTTCATCGAATTACCTTGCGAAGAGGCTATAAATGGAAAACTCATTTTACTGGTAGATACAGGAGCAGATACAAGCCTGATAAAGAGGTGTGCGATAAAAGATACATAGCACAATAATAGACAAGTCGAATAGGAAAGACTTAGGCGGAGCATTTGGAGGTTGTGTGACCACAGAAGGATCGACTACTATATGCCACAAGGAGGTACAGTCCTTACGTTTAACGCTACACGTGGTGTCACTTAAACAAGGAGTACCGGAGGACGGCATATTAGGAAGAGATAATTTGTGGAACAACTCCATTATAAATACAATGGAAAAGAGTTTAACACTCTTCGATAAAAGGAAAGAGTTTATTTTACAATTACCGATAAGAGCTATGGAGCAGATTGAAGAGAAAAGTAAACAATACTACATACCAGTTAATGTAAGAACGATTACGATAGTACCATTAAAACTACGTACAAAATTTAAGAATGTTTTAATTCAGAAAGAAGAAATAGATCCAGGAATCTATATAGCAGACACATTAGTAAATGTGAAAAATAATACGGTTTATGCTCCGATATTAAATACAACAGAGTATGACTACGAGATAAACAGCGAATTTATACCAAAATTCACAAATTCCGACGAGTACACAATACAAGGTACGACGTCAATTAATAGTATAGGCAGAATAGATCCCAAAAGAAGAATAAATGAATTGCTCAAGGAAATTGAGCTAGATAAACATTTAAATATAGAGGAAAAGAATTCCATAGAAGAAGTAATAAAATCATTTCATGATGTCTTCTTATTAGAAGGAGACGAACTTTCGTTTACACGCGTATTAAAACACGAAATTCCAACAGGCGCAGATCAGCCGCCCATAAACAGAAAACAGTACAGATTACCTCAAATACATAGGGAGGAAATAAATAAACAAGTAAATAAACTTCTAGATGATGGCATAATCACACATAGCACAACACCATGGAACTCGCCGTTACTTTTAGTGCCCAAGAAAAGTGGCAAGGACGGGGAGAAAAAATGGAGACTTGTAATAGATTACAGGAAGCTCAATGAAGCAACGATTAAACAAGTTTTTCCCATTCCTCGTATTGACGAAATCTTAGAGTAATTAGGCCATAGCAGATATTTTACAACGCTAGATTTGGCAAGTGGATATCACCAAGTCTTAGTCGATGACAGGGATAAGGAGAAAACAGCATTCAGTACAGGACTAGGGCATTTCGAATTCAATCGAATGCCATTTGGGCTCACAGGTGCCCCAGGCACATTTCAAAGGACAATGAATCATATACTAACAGGTCTACAAGGCATAGACTGTTTTGTTTATTTAGATGACATAGTTATCTACGGCAGAAATTTGAAACAACACGAACAAAGGTTATGTTCAGTATTACAGAAATTACGTGAACATAATCTAAAACTTAATACAGGGAAATGCAGATTTCTAAGAAGAGAAATTGTTTATTTAGGACATAAATGCACAGATCAGGGCGCACTCCCTGACCCCAGCAAAGTGGAATGCGTTAAGAGCATTCCACCGCCTAAGAATAAAAAGGAGGTGCAGGCATACTTAGGACTAGTGAATTATTATAGAAAATTCATACCTGGCACAGCAAAGATAGCACTGCCTATTAACAAACTACTACGTAAAGACGCTAATTTTAGTTGGACACAAGAATGCCGGATTTTGAAAAAGAATTCATACTAACCACTGATGCAAGTAACGAAGCGTTAGGCGCAGTACTTTATCAGGGTAAAATAGGCGAAGATAGGTCGATAGCCTTCGCTAGCAGAGCCTTGAATGACGCAGAAAAGCGTTACTCAACTATAGAAAAGGAGTTCTTAGCTATTGTCTGGGCAACAAAAAATTTTAGAGCGTATCTGTTAGGAAGACCATTCAAAATAGTAACAGACCATCAACCGTTAAAAGAAATAGCAAACATAAAGGACCAGACGTCAAGACTGGCAAGGTTTAGACACAAGTTGTCAGAATACAATTTCGAAATCTTATATAAGCCAGGAAAGAAAAACTTAAATGCAGACGCGTTAAGCAGAATTCCACAGGAAAAACGCAAAACAATAGCAGCCGTACAAACACGGTCAAAAGCAAAAACAGCTAACCAAGATCAAAATCAAGGAACAGCCGTTGAAATCGATAAAGATGATGAGGAACCGGGAAACGGAACAAGTAACACAGCAGCATTGCTATCCGACCCGAAACAAATAGAAACAGTAATCAAAGACTTTCACAATTCACCACTGGGAGGACATCAGGGTGCAGTGAAAACATATTTAAGAATACGGAAACAATTTAGATGGCCCGGAATGCAAAAGCAAGTAAAGGAATTCATAAAAAACTGTCCGAAATGCCAGGCTAACAAAAGCTCGAAATTAACAAAAATGCCCATGGTGCTAACAGATACACCAACGCGGCCTTTCGACAAAGTTTACATGGACATAGTCGGTATTCTACCAGAAACTGTGTCCGGAAATAAGTACATTCTGACTTTTCAGGATGATTTCTCCAAATTTATGGCATGTACAGCGATCCCAGATGCGGAAGCAAGTACGGTCGCCAGAGCTTTTTATGACGAAGTAATCACGCGTTACGGAATTCCGCGGATTTTAATTACAGATAACGGAACTAATTTCATTTAGAAATTGTTCTCAGATACTTGTAAATTGTTAGGAATTAAGAAATTACATATAACACCATATCATCCGCAAGCTAATGGCTCATTAGAGAGAAGCCACAGACCTTTAGCGGAATATTTGCGTAGTTTTGCTAAAGAAGATGGGTCGAATTGGGATCAATGGTTAACTGCAGCAATGCACGTTCACAACCACACACCCCACATTACGACCAAGCAAACTCCGTTTCGCACTTTATTCGGATTCGAGATAGAAATGCCGACTAATTTAAAAAGGAAGTGTAGTCCGGTTTATAATGCGGAGGATCCAAATAAAGTATTAAAATTTCAAATACAGAGGGCTCACGAAATAGTGAGGAAGAATCAGGATTTAGCGAAACAGGTAGCTAAGATGCAGTATGATAATAAAGTAAATTTAGTAGAATTTAAAATAGGAGATAGTGTATTAATTAAAAATCAAACTAGGAAAAATAAGTTTTCTCCAATATGGATAGGGCCATATAAAGTAGTAAAGATTAAAAGTCCAATTACTACAGTTTTAAATATTAAGGGAAGAGAAAAACCTTTCCACAATAACTTACTTAAGTTATATAATAGCAATTAAATAGGAGTATAGGATTAATTAGACAATTACATAGGACACTATCAGAATAACTAAACTAGGAAAATAGGGTTAGGAGACATTTAATTAAGTTATTTACAATAATAACGTTATTAGGAGTAGGAAAATGTCAATTAATATATAATAGGATAGAATAAAAAGATATGCATGGGTTATAAACTATAAACAAGATAGAGATACAATATGACAGTAACAACAGAATGCAATAAAACTAATAGATAATTTTTCCAAAAATAGAATAAATACAGAGTTCTACTAATCACCTTGCTAATTACACAGTTAGCATGCACTTCGATTATCAAAACAATGTGTATAAATTTTCCACGATACAAAGCAGGGAGCATTAGTCTTAATATAGCAGGATATATTACAGATATAAAAGCACTTGCAAGGAACGTAAAATCACAAGTAGTAGCGAAATTTAATGGGGTGATTCTGTATCTTTCAACGGAAACGTTTACACCCGTTTTGCTTTGTGTTTTTCGTAAAACAGCTGATCGAAATGCTGCTCAACGTACACCGACGGTTCTTATTTATTTTGAAGTGGCAATCGCCGTTCCTTCCAATTTACAACAATACTTTCCACGCTGTTTGTGTGTTTGCCCTGGAAAAAGGAATTCAGTACTTTTTAAGAATGGAAACGCACCCGTGTTTCTTTGTCAAATCAAACGTACAGAAAAAAGCAAACGTTTGCCTACGATCTGAGCATAAGGTGTGTGTTTTTTGTTACATTTGTTTTTTGTTTAATTATTATGGAACCTATGAAAAAAAGGTAAGTGGAATTTATTTTTCTTATAAATTGTGTGTGATTATGTTTATCTTGCAGATTAACAAGCTCCGAGCAATTTATGCAGTTGCTGAAAGAAATGCGAGAGAATCCCTCCTTAGCAACAGGAACTCCCGTGTTTGGGGAAAATAAACTGTCTATAGACAAGGAATGGGAGAGAATCAAACGGGTGCTAAATAATCTGGGCCCTCCGATTAGGCAAACTAGAGAGTGGAAAAAGGTGAAATAAGTTAAACAATATTCTGCTCGCAAATCTGTATTTATCCGCTTTTTTAGATTTGGTCTGATATGAAAGCCAGGTCAAGGAAGAAGATATCAGAGAACACAGCAGCAAGAATGAAGACTGGAGGCGGTCCATTTGTCGAAATCCCTCTGAGCGAAATTGAAAAGGAGACGGTGGCTGTTATGAGCTATAGCTCAGTTGGTACGCCACATGGGAGATTCTTAGGGTTGCCACAAACAGCAGTAACTGCTGTCCAAATTGAAGCGTCATGTGAATATTTTCTAAAAAGTGAAATGCAAATTTTTTAAATCCTTACATTCTAAAATGACAGCCATTCACCCACTCGCGTCTTCACCACATGCAGCCATGGAATCTATAATGCATGTGGACAGCGAAGACCTGATGACAGAGAACATTCAGCCATGTTTGGAAGTGTCGAAAGTGGCCAGTCCAAGACGCGCAGCAGAACCACAAAGCCAGCCGCAGAAATCAGAGAGGGCCATGCAACCACTGCGTCGCCACGGCAAACGAGAGGAACACATGTCGCTATTGCGTGAACATAATGCGACGCAATCGGCAGTTGTTGCAGAGATGCGTGAACAGAATCGCATGTTGAAGGCAATGCTAGAAGCCAACACAGAAGCACTGCAGCGGCTTGGAGACATCCTTGCGGAAGCAGTACAGCAGAGGCAGGCAGCAGATGTACTGCTCAATTTCGGAATGGAAAATTAACCACCTATCCTTTTCTGTACTTAATTAATATGTTATGCAATGAATGTTATTTTTATGTTTATGAGATATGCAATGAATGTTATTTTTTTTATGTTTAGTTGTTCCTTTAGTTTATGAGATATGCAATGAATGTTTATTTATTTAGGTTTAGTTGTTCCTTTAGTTTATGAGATGCAATGAATGTTTATTTATGTTTTTTTGACACAAGAATGGACGACCAACATATGTTCCTCATAGTTTAGAAGATATCACTATAATATGAAAATAGAAGAATTTAACTACCAAATGTTTTTCTTTATTGTACAGTTGATGTTTTGAAAATATGTTTAAGTTAAAATTATTTTAATATTTTGAAGTCGGAATTATTTCAATATTTATCAAAATTTCATCGGGAAATGAGCGCTATTTCTCTCGCTAACCGATCACGGGTTGCGTTGCCCGCTCTTGTCGGATTTTCAGCTTCCTCACCGTCGGGGCTGTGTACGGAATTGTTGCTCAAATTTTCATCCGGCTCCCAGTGGTTCTTATGATAAATGCAAATGTTGTGCAAAATGCAGCAAGCATTTATAATTTTGGTTGCCATCTGCGGGGAATAGTGGAGTCCTCTTTCTTGATGCACACATCGAAATCGGCTCTTTATAACTCCGAAACAGCGTTCAATTGTGTTTCGAGCACTACACAATTTTATGTTATATTGGACCGCGTGGCTCTCCGTTGGATTCCTATATGGAGTCATTAAGTAAGGCAACAAGCGGTAGCCAGAATCTCCTGTAATAAGGACGTTTAGCTGATTATTATTTTTTATCAGAAATATAAATTCTAATGATCGCACCTAAGAGCCACATATTCCGTTTGCCAGCCTCATACAAGGAAGACAAGTGCCCTTCAGCAGCACTAACTCGCCAAACAAATGCGTCGTGATTTGCACCCGGATGCCTTGCATCGACGAATCGCACAACTAGATCACAGTCGCAAATCTGCAAATAGCAAACCAGTAAAAATATACATAATGCATTCATGTATTATCTTACCATGAGCGCATTTATGCTATAGTAGCCCTTCCGATTATAGTACAAATGCTTTTGATCATGAGCAGGCGACATTATTTTAATGTGTGTGCCATCCACACATCCTATAACGCCAGGTATTCCAAATCTCTCAAAATATGTCTGTTTTATCTGGAGTTCTTCCTCCGCAGTCATCTCCAGCCTAATCCATTTTGTCGCCAAATCCTCTTCAAAAATATTTAAATGCTCCCAAATAATACGGGAAACACTGGCTTGGGACATCGACGAAGCATTTTCGTTCCCAACACCTGTTTGGTAATTTCCGGTTGCCGCGAAGCGCAGAAATGTAGCGAGTTTTATAATTGGCGGAATAGCTGTGCTTCTTGATGTTGGAGAATATTTAGGTGAAACCTCATTTAAAATTTGTAAAAAGCATTCCTTATCCATCCGAAAATTTCTGCGAAATCTAGTATAATAACAATGTGAATATCAAAACAATAACCTTTTATTCACATAATTTATTAAATACTCACTCTTGAGTCGGCATATCCAGTACACTGCCATTGCTCCTAATTTCTCTGTTCCGAACTCGGCACAAAATGTTCGGATTTGCATCCTCCTCTTCCGTGCTACTCGATGACGAAAATTGTCCAAAATTCATTATGCAATTTTTATCAATTTTTATTTTCACTAGATCACTATTTATAAATATTTAAGAACACTATAATTTATAACATTCACTTGTATAATGACGCGAGAAAAAGAGATCACAAAGCAACATTATTGAACGCATACAATTACTTATAAGACGAAAAGAGCAAACTGTCTGTATAACATAAACAAGTGTAGAATATGTATGCGTTTGGTGGTTGAAGTTGCCTGGAAAGTTGAACGAAATCGAGTTCGCTCAACGAAATCCATTGGAAAAGCTAGTGAATAGAAATTTAAGAACACGGCGTTCGTTTGGGAACGTTCACTGACGTTTCCGTTGAAAGATACAGAATGACCCCATAAAATTTTTATTTCAGATTTAGGACAGGAAATTAAGAAAAATTCAACAAGAAAATATAAAGAAAATCAGAATAGCGTCTAAATAAGCAACAACTTATTTACTTACGCGTGAAACTATAAAAAAGAAAACTCATGATAAAGTTCGTTGTTAATATTGCCTGAATTGTTTTTTAATTGAACTTTTTAGTTTGTATTAATTTTGAATGATAATATACGGTATATGAAAAGTAGCTGTGCCGTTTTAAAAACACAGCCAATATAATTTTGCATTTTCAATTATATTAATAAATGCACATGTAAAAATATGCCTGAAGAGTTAATTCAGGCATATAACATACACACACACTATATATATATATTCGCACCAAACGCTTTATATCATAAGAAGAAAAGAATTAGAAAAGGATAAGAATACAAACAGTAGTATTAATATAAATACTTTTTCTATTTTCATAATAATAATGTGTAGTACTAAAATGTAGTACATAAATATGCAATGTAAAATATTAACGAATAACGTTAATAACAAGCAAAACAAAAAGCTACAAATTGAGCGATTAACGCAAGCACTGCAACAAAGCAGGTGCAAAAGTAGAGCAACTGAACACGAGCAGAATGCAGTGTCAGTCAAACAATTAATGGAAAAAAAACAACAGCAAAAACAAAAGTAAATCACTTTTAACAAAAGCCAAAAATAAAACAAAGAAATAATGAAAGCGTTGTTATACACGTACATATATGCAAGATTTAAACTTCAGTTACAAATAATAATGTACACAATATAAAAATAATTTAAAAATTAATTAAATTGTAATTTAGAATAAAATATGGACATTCAATACGAAATTAAGAAAATTAAAGGAAATACGAATGAACATATAATTATTAGGAAAAAAAAAGAAATGCACTTTTTACAAACTTTTACAAAATAACATAATTAGATATTGATTGAAAAGAAAAATAAAAGCATAGATTTAAATAATATATTTAATTAAAGATTAATTAAGATTTAATTAATAGAAAGTAAAGAAGTATAATAATAAAATTGCACCAAGATAACGCTATCTTATCAGCATTAAAATACATTAATTAAATTTTAATTGAAATTCAATTCATTTTAAAGTTGTAGTAAACAAATTATATTAAAACGAAAAATACATGGTAAAAATAAAAATAAAGAATTAAAATATGTAAAATGTGAGGCGTAAGCATCAGTGCAAAATATAAGATACATATTAAGAACCCATCACGCAGAGAACCCAACAGCCATCCCGATGTACACCCATCACAACAACAGAAGTGCAACAACACTACACAACCGTTACGAACATTTACAACAGGGCGACGATTAGCACCCAACCAACTCGAAGGGGGAAGGGTAGCTGGAACAGCTGATCAGCGTAGCGACAACAACCATCGCAACCAAAGATGGAATAGTTGCAACAATCAAAACGCATCAATGCAAAGATGCAACAACAAACTAGGAAAAATAAGTTTTCTCCAATATGGATAGGGCCATATAAAGTAGTAAAGATTAAAAGTCCAATTACTACAGTTTTAAATATTAAGGGAAGAGAAAAACCTTTCCACAATAACTTACTTAAGTTATATAATAGCAATTAAATAGGAGTATAGGATTAATTAGACAATTACATAGGACACTATCAGAATAACTAAACTAGGAAAATAGGGTTAGGAGACATTTAATTAAGTTATTTACAATAATAACGTTATTAGGAGTAGGAAAATGTCAATTAATATATAATAGGATAGAATAAAAAGATATGCATGGGTTATAAACTATAAACAAGATAGAGATACAATATGACAGTAACAACAGAATGCAATAAAACTAATAGATAATTTTTCCAAAAATAGAATAAATACAGAGTTCTACTAATCACCTTGCTAATTACACAGTTAGCATGCACTTCGATTATCAAAACAATGTGTATAAATTTTCCACGATACAAAGCAGGGAGCATTAGTCTTAATATAGCAGGATATATTACAGATATAAAAGCACTTGCAAGGAACGTAAAATCACAAGTAGTAGCGAAATTTAAAATTTTTATTTCAGATTTAGGACAGGAAATTAAGAAAAATTCAACAAGAAAATATAAAGAAAATCAGAATAGCGTCTAAATAAGCAACAACTTATTTACTTACGCGTGAAACTATAAAAAAGAAAACTCATGATAAAGTTCGTTGTTAATATTGCCTGAATTGTTTTTTAATTGAACTTTTTAGTTTGTATTAATTTTGAATGATAATATACGGTATATGAAAAGTAGCTGTGCCGTTTTAAAAACACAGCCAATATAATTTTGCATTTTCAATTATATTAATAAATGCACATGTAAAAATATGCCTGAAGAGTTAATTCAGGCATATAACATACACACACACTATATATATATATATATATTCGCACCAAACGCTTTATATCATAAGAAGAAAAGAATTAGAAAAGGATAAGAATACAAACAGTAGTATTAATATAAATACTTTTTCTATTTTCATAATAATAATGTGTAGTACTAAAATGTAGTACATAAATATGCAATGTAAAATATTAACGAATAACGTTAATAACAAGCAAAACAAAAAGCTACAAATTGAGCGATTAACGCAAGCACTGCAACAAAGCAGGTGCAAAAGTAGAGCAACTGAACACGAGCAGAATGCAGTGTCAGTCAAACAATTAATGGAAAAAAAACAACAGCAAAAACAAAAGTAAATCACTTTTAACAAAAGCCAAAAATAAAACAAAGAAATAATGAAAGCGTTGTTATACACGTACATATATGCAAGATTTAAACTTCAGTTACAAATAATAATGTACACAATATAAAAATAATTTAAAAATTAATTAAATTGTAATTTAGAATAAAATATGGACATTCAATACGAAATTAAGAAAATTAAAGGAAATACGAATGAACATATAATTATTAGGAAAAAAAAAGAAATGCACTTTTTACAAACTTTTACAAAATAACATAATTAGATATTGATTGAAAAGAAAAATAAAAGCATAGATTTAAATAATATATTTAATTAAAGATTAATTAAGATTTAATTAATAGAAAGTAAAGAAGTATAATAATAAAATTGCACCAAGATAACGCTATCTTATCAGCATTAAAATACATTAATTAAATTTTAATTGAAATTCAATTCATTTTAAAGTTGTAGTAAACAAATTATATTAAAACGAAAAATACATGGTAAAAATAAAAATAAAGAATTAAAATATGTAAAATGTGAGGCGTAAGCATCAGTGCAAAATATAAGATACATATTAAGAACCCATCACGCAGAGAACCCAACAGCCATCCCGATGTACACCCATCACAACAACAGAAGTGCAACAACACTACACAACCGTTACGAACATTTACAACAGGGCGACGATTAGCACCCAACCAACTCGAAGGGGGAAGGGTAGCTGGAACAGCTGATCAGCGTAGCGACAACAACCATCGCAACCAAAGATGGAATAGTTGCAACAATCAAAACGCATCAATGCAAAGATGCAACAACATTCGACAAAAGCACGAAACTACCTTCAAAGAGATCCGACAACAGCAACAGTTGAACATCAATATTATCGAGTGATAGTGGTGACAAATACACAGTACCTTGAGGTCACGTGGAGACCGAAATCACCGCAATGAAACACGCAACAAAATAGGGACCTAACCCATCTGCAGCAGCTAATTTCCAGTGTCTGCGCAAAAGCGAAATCCTCATGAATCATGATGGCAGCCTAGCAGCTTAACTTCAAGCGAAAGTTACGTTAAGCGTAAGGGATAGTATCACAACGTCGCGGCGATGGAGCAGCTAGTAGACAACGACTAATGCGGTCACAATTAAATTAAACCAGTCATTCACAGTTCGCCAGTTAAATTTATGGTACATTACTCCGTGGCACAAATCACACCCGACAACATTACTTCAAGAGATAATGATTTAAACGCATCACCAACCAACGCATGATCTTGGTAACATCTCAACCATCAACTACCGTGAAGCGAAAACCAATTGATCCCAATTGCGGGACAACGATACTACCGGTAACGAACATCTGCATCTGATCATCAAGCCTAGCACCTACCACGTCAGCTACCCCGCAGCAACATTCCCACAACACATCGAGAAGAAGATATCCAGACAACGGGGTGTACATTAAGAGCCAAACCATCATCAACAACAACAGGTACATCAACTTCAAGATCAATATCCACACCAAATCATCATCCACCTACACACAGATGACACCGAAGAAAGGCAGCTACCGGTCATATTATTGTATTATTATTGTAATCAGTTTTTATTACAATTTTGTTAATAATTAAGTGTATTGAAGTTCTTGTAATTATTACTAATAACTAATGAGTATTGACGTAGCACATAAGATCTTCATGAAATGAAATACACTAACATACATAAGTAGACAATAAGAAAAATAAAGCTAAACACACGACCACCCCCAATTCAACAAACAATAGATGTACAAGAAAAATTTAATATCGTTTTGCACGATACTAAATTTTTCTTCCCCCAGGGTGGAGGGATGTTGTATGTCGCGATCGCAATTTCCACTTCCGTTTGACAAGAACTTTCAAGGCCAGTATTATTGTTTTTATAATACTACTCCGCGAGTGAGTCAAGGCCAAGTTCACATTAATGCAACCACAGCACTTTGCTTAGTAAGCCCGAAGCTTTAGTTTAATTGGTTTTAGTCAAGCTTTGGTTTAATGAACTTCGAAAGCTAAGGTAGCAACCAGAACACTTCGCATGAAATGGATTGTGGAGGCTGGCATTTAGTAGCGAGCTTCCAAACCCTAGAATCCATAGCGCGTGGCGATTGTAGTGGATTGTGGAAGCTAGCTTTCATTAGCAAGCTTCCAAACCATTAAATCGCTTGGTTTGAAATAACCAACGATCAGAGTCCACACGCGGAAGAATTCAATTGAGAACGATTTTCTTTCGCGTATTGATTCTGCGAATATTACAATTTTAATATTGCGAAATAATGGAAATTGCGAAACACGACATACTGACCCACTTCAGTCCGGTCGACGTCTGTGTCGACCGAGCTAACGTGGAATCTAGAAAAGATTCCAAAGGGAGTCTTGAAAATATATCCAAACGACGAGGTCGTTAAGCCGCGTATAAAGTCGCAAGTTAGTTTAATAAATAATACTAAGTGTTAATAATAATAAGTGTTAAGGTTAATTAATAATAATAAGTATCAGTGTAGATACCAAAATTAGTGTTTAGTGTCAATAAAAATCAATAACTTAACCAGGGCGTTTTGTTCGTTGCACAAAGGACAACGAAAAGGAAGAAGACCAAGACCACACTCGAAAGTTAGATACAACAAGAGTTTAATATGTTGGTACGCTACTTTAGCATTTTCGATTCAAAGTTATAGTTGGACATCATAAGTTGTAGGGTATTTAAGTGTTTCGCTGCGATTGAATATATAGATATCGTTTTCGGTTATTTATAGACTATATAATGATCCCTAACTAAAGCCAGATTTTATCGCTCAAAGAAAATTCTTATTGTCCATTTCAAAGCATAAAAACATAAAATGTTGTAGTCAAGCTTCAATCAAGCAGCTATTTTTTTTTTGTTTGTTCAATAGCATTCTTTACAAAAGAAATAATTTAAGCTAAATCCCTAGCTTTTAATATTGAAATAAGAAGTTGTTACCATTTAGACTAAACATTGTTCATGGTATAGAAGCTAAATTTTTGTAATAGTTTTAAGCTAAATTTTGGTATGACTATTTTGATGGTTCGGCTATAGGCAGAAAAAAAGAAAAAGAATAAGAACCAAGAATAATAGTAATAAAAAGAAGAAGAAAATAAGAGTAAGAATGGCATCCCAGCTTTACCAACTAGAGCCTCTCATGTCTGTACTTCAATGTCAACAGGCTTTGAATCCGAAATTTAAAAATTTAGACAATATGTAATTACAAATTTATTCCTAAAATTTCAAACAACAACAAATCTCTTTTCTCAAAGACATATTTACAAACCGAACGCTCATTAACTACATATCTAAACCGGATCAAACAAATCCCTTACTCCTAAAGAGTAAGTCTTTCTTTTGAACTGTTAGATGAATTTTGAATTGTTATTGAATTGAATATAATTGAACTCTTATTGTAAACTACTCATGTAATCTTAACTTATCTAATGTAAACTATAAAGACTCAATGGCTTAGTTTTAAGTTGAAATAAATAAATAAAAGCAATAACAATCAGCGCTAAAGAAATTATTTTAAACACAGAAATTAAATTATATTACAAGAACAAATGACTGGATTTTCCTTTCATTTTATCATAGTCTATAATTATAGTATAGTAATATGTATGTAATATAGTATATGTATCAGTAAAAACAAAAGGAATAAAAATAATAAGCGATAATAAGCGAATAAAATATGTCAGTCTTTCATCGACATAAAAATTCACACGCACATCAAATGCTTATCCAATAGAATCTATACAACGATGTAACGAGGTTTTCCCCTCTCTAGCCGGGATATACCCGCGGATGTCCAGGGGTTCTCCGAAAATAATAATTCAGTGTATTTTCGTTTAAGGGTTTGTTTATTTATTTCTTTATGTTTTTACACCGAGTATTTCTTATCCTATTTTACATGTGAAAATCTACTTAAGCTACTCTGTGGAAAAAACGTTATCTTGCGATTAGTGGTGTTTTTAAATTATTTTATTAGGTCATTCAATTTGATTAACTATCGCGGTTATTGGCTTAGCGTGAATAAATAAATGTAATTAAATTCAATGTTTTGGTATTATATTATGTGTGGTAGTGTATTCGTGTCTTTGTGTGTGATGCAAATCACCGATCAAGTGTGACGTACGCGTGGTAGCTTAACGTCGGAAACAAGGATTTCTACGTTTGATACTGACGTTCACGTGGGAGTTTAACGTCAGGATCAAGGATTCTACGTTTGATATTGGTGCTCACGTGGAAGTTTAGCGCCAATGATCAAGGATTCTACGTTTGATTTTGGCGCTCACGTGGAAGTTTAGCGCCAAGGATTCTAAGGAGGATATGGACGTTCACGTGGAAGTTTAACGCCAAGGATTAGGTGGGATTGAATGCTTAAAGTTCACTTACCGCTCTGTTCGCTGTTCTCCAAGAAAGTGAATTTGCCCTGGTCGGCGGCTCCTTTTATATCCCAAGGGTAGCGGTACTTGGCTACCCTTTTGTTGTTCTCAGGGTCAGTGCACCTTCGACCTTGGCCTTGCGTGGCCTTGACTTACTCTGCTTGTCGGTGTCTTTGTTGTAATAGCGGCTGTCGTTTCTTTTTGGCGTGTACGTTGTTGTTTGGTTTGCCAAACTTATGTGTGTTGTTGTTTGGCGAACGTTTTGATCGCTGATCACCTTTTGGTTCCCGGCTCGCAGTATTCGTCGCTGCACTGTTTATGTATAATTGTCGTTGCTGCATTTCTATGTGCTTTGAATGGTGTTCTCCTGGTCCTTTGTGTATTTGTTGTAAATTTCTTCTCTGCTGTGTTGTTGTTGTTGTTGTCTTAATGCAATCTTCTTCTCCTTTGTATATTTGTTGTAAATCGCTTCTCTGCTGTGATGTTGTTGTCGTTGGTATTATTGCACTAATATTCTGCTAATCCCCTTAGTGTATTTGTTGTCAGGGTTCTATGCACTTGTTGTTTTTTTTCTCTAACGAGTTTATTAATATATATTTGTTCAATGTAAACTTGCCTGTGGTAGTTGGTGTAATTTTCTATGATGTGTGTCGTTTTCTGTCTTCCCGCTTTCGTGCATGTTTTTTTTTTTTTTTTTGTTGTTAAAACAGTGGCTATGTACTTATGTTTGTGTTTTTTTTCTTGGAATTCCGGTTTTGATATTCGGCTATTGTTTTTGTTCTTGATCTTGCGGCTATGTATTTTAGTTCTTGTTATTCGCTTTGCTTAACTCCCAGCTATTTAAGCGTGATGTTCGTCGTTGCTTGATTTGTTTGCGTTCCATGTTGTTTGATGTTCGATGTTCGACGTTGATTCGTTGCGTGCGGTTCGATGTTGTTTCCAGGTTTGATGCTTTGCCGTTTGTTTGCGGTTCGACGTCGTTTTGTTTGCTTTAAAGTTTGATGGTTTGCAATTGTTTTGCTGCGTTTGCAAATTGCTTTGCTGCGTTTGCAAATTGCTTTGCTGCGTTTGCAAATTGCTTTGCTGCGTTTGCAAATTGCTTTGCTGCGTTTGCAAATTGCTTTGCAGAATTAATTCCACCTTAAGTTGGGACCGCGCAACTCAAGGTTACTGCATCCCTTGAAAGCGGTTTTCAAGGGAGCAGCTCAGGTGGGGTGCAGGCCAAGTTCTACACCCGTAAATGTGAGGAAAGTTTTACTTTCCTTACACCCCCCCCTTTCTTCCCGGGGCGGTGATGATGGTGATAAGGGTTCTGGTGAGGGTTACCCTGTGGTTGTTGTACCGGAACTGGGATCGCTTGCTCCGGAATTCTGGGTTTTTGAACCGTGAGACTCGTTGACGAATTTCTTCGACGAGTCCTTGACTCATGAGGGTCCCGTTTTGCGCATCGATTTCCTCCATATCTTGGAACTTCAACACTGGGGGAATGGCGTCTTCCTCGACCGCCACAGTTGACGGGACGATGTTTTCTGGTTCAAGTATTGCCTCCGGTATTCCGTGCCTGTGTACGTCTTCGCAGATGTCGTCGTAATAGCTCGCTGTGATGGGGTCGAAATACATGGGTTGCTGAGGATTGGTGACGGTCTCTGTCGACTCTGGCTCCGGGGTTTTTGCACGCTTGTTCGGTATTAGTTCCTCGTCGAACGTTAGTGTGGGAAACTTGCGCTTCCCGCCTCCCTGAGTTGCTGTGAGTCTCCGTATGGCCCTCGCCATCTCCTTCCTCTTTCCTCCCGCCTCTATTTGGGAGAACCAGTCTGGACGGTGTAGTTGCCCGCTTCGGAAGTCTAGGAAGGGCTCGGCCAGCAACTTTTCGGCATACTTAAGGAGGAATATGCCGCAGTCTGCTCCATTCTGCTGTTGCGGGACGTTCAGTACTCGCAGCGGTAGCTCCACTTCATCGAACGTTCGGGGCCTGTCATTTGGCCTACGCACTCGGTATTCCTCCTGCAGGTACTCGCGCAGAACTTGGGCGATCGCTGTCCGTGGTCCGGGGTTAATGGAGTCCAGCTGGAGGATGCAGGCTATCTTCGCGCCCCATGTACCGTCTTCCTTGGGGAGCTCCATCATCTTGGGCCCATTGATGCTTGGGAAGCAGATGACGACGAGGAACCAGTGCTGGTTCTCGTTAATGGGCACTATGAGGTAGTCCTTCTCAAATAGGTCCACCGCTTTGGTCCAACGCCTGACCCTATCGTGTCGCTCTCGTGGAGTCCCAGGCTGTCTGACTCGGTCGTAGAAATGGGTACTGAAGAGGTGGATCCGTGGCTTCATGCGCTCAGCTGCCATTTCCTCCTTTATTACATGGAGGTAAAACTCCACCAATGCGTCGTTTAGGAACTGCCCGGTTTCCAAGCGCCTATAGTCTTCCGCGCGGATCGGTATTCCGCCACGCCCTGGTGGGTAGGTGAGCAAAGCCTCGTTGTTGTCGATGTCGTCTTCTGTCTCGTCCTTCGGGGGTGCATCCTGGTCTTTGGGGTTGTGGTCGGCGTCTACCTCCAGCACTTCGCTCGCACGTCGGAGGGGACCAAAGACGGCCACCCTTGTCTCTGCTGCTCCGTCTGTCATCGGCAGGTCGTCTAGCTGCTCGAACCATTGTTTGGTGTCAGTGTTGGCTGCCATTTTTCCGTTGGTTGGTTTTGTTGTCGTTGCGTTTGGTTGTTGTTTGGTTGTGCACTTGCTTGTTGTTCGTCGTACGTTGCTTTCTATGGTGGGGGAAGAGAAAATTCATTATGACCGGAAGTTTAACCTTTCTTTGGACAGCACGACCTAAAACAACACGTGACATATAACAGTTAACTACTTTGATTCGGTTCGTCGGTCGTTGTCGTGTTTGGTTGGTCGTTCCCGTGATGGTACTCCTTTAAGTCCCGGATGTGTGCCGTGCGGTTTTTTGTATTCTCTGGAGTAATCAGCTCGACGATGACTGGTGAGATATATCTAGTAATTCGGTATGGTCCTTCGTATTTCGGCGCTAACTTCGCTGTGAATTTATCTATTGCTTTTGACAAGTGCTGAGTCTTGGCCAGAACCAGTGTTCCAACTTGAGGATTCCAGCTTCTCCGCCGCAGATTATAATGTCTGGCTTGGTCCTTCGATGCTCTTTCTAGATTCCTTCTCACGATTTTGAAGACCTCTTGTAGTCGGTTCCCCTTGTACTCCGGGCTCTGTGGCGCTGCTCCTGTTCCTATGTTGACCTCGTCGAAGACTGTCCTTGGAAGCCGGGGTTCCCGACCCTGGGTGAGGAAAGCTGGGCTGAATCCTGTTGTCTCCGATGTCATGGTGTTGATCGCTAACGATATCTCTGGGATGACCTCGTCCCATTGTGTTTGTTTGTTGTCTATTACCTGCGCTAGTATTCTCTTCACGTTCGGGTTGGCTCTTTCCGTTGGGTTCTCCTGGGGGGTATATGGTGCGGTAAATTGTTGGCGGATTCCTAAGTCCTGAAGGAATCGTTGGAATTGCCTGCTATTGAACTGGACGCCGTTGTCCGTGATGAGAACCTTGGGAACTCCGTATCTCGCTAGGATTCTCTCCCGGAACGCTTTCTTGAGGCTATCTGTCGTGGCTTGTCGTAATGGCACTATCTCCGTCCATTTTGAGAACTTGTCGAAGAATACCAGGATCATCGTGTTTCCGTGTTTCGATCGGGGCAGAGGTCCAATGAAGTCCGCGCAGACCATAGTCCAGGGCTCGTCGGGCAACTGCGTAAGCATCTTCCCCGCGACTTTGTCTTGCACTGGCTTATACTTTTGACACGATTCACAACAGCGCACGTGTTTCCTGATGTCCCGAAACATGCCGGGCCAGTAGTACTTGTTGCTTACCCTGGCCACCGTTTTCCTGATCCCTGGATGACCGGCGCTCGGCTCGTCGTGATTCTCCTTGAGTACTCGAGTTCGCAGGTATTTTGGTACGCAGAGTTTCCATGCGGCACAAACCTCGTCATTCGATTGCCCTGGGATATGTCGGTACAACTGTCCATTCTCGATGGTGTAGTCTGCGAATTTCTCCGGATTTTGCTTGATCTCCTCCATCTTCGTTTCGGTCCAGTTGCATTTTTCCTCGTTTGTCGCCACCTTGTTGAGTTTTTCTATGGGTTGCCTCGAGAGTGTATCTGCGAACACGTTCCACTTACCTTTCCGGTACTTTACGTCGAAAGTGTATTGTTGTAATTCGAGCGCCCATCGTGCTATTCGGCCTGACGGATTTTCTAACGAATTTAACCACTTCAGCGAGAGATGATCAGTGATGACGCAGAATCTGTAGCCCTCCAGCTACGGCCGCATTTTCCTGATGCCCCATACGATGGCGAGACACTCTTTCTCGGTTGCCGAGTAATTCTGCTCGGCTTTGTTCAAGTGTCGGCTTGCGTAGGCAATGACTCTTTCTCCGCTGTCACCTTCTTGCGTGAGTACTGCACCTAATCCATAGTTGCTTGCGTCCGTTTGTAGTGTGAAGCTTCTGGAAAAGTCGGGACACGCCAGTACTGGTGCCTCGGTCAGTTTCTGCTTCATCACTTCGAACGCTCGTTGTTGCTCTTCGGTCCAATTCCAGCGTTTACCCTTTTTCAGGAGACTGGTGAGTGGGACTACCAAATCGGCAAAGTCCGGTACGAACCGTCGATACCACGATGCGACTCCAAGAAATCTTCGAATTCCTTTTACATTTGTGGGTGGTGACATCTCCTTAATGGCCGCCACTTTGTCGGGGTCGGTGTGGATCCCTTGGCGACTCACCACGTGACCTAGATACTTCAGATCCTCTTTGAAAAACTCGCATTTTTCCTTGTTGATCTTCAGGTTTGCCGCCCGTAGGCGCCGAAACACCTCCCGTAGATTTTCCATGTGTTCTTCCAGTGTTTTTCCAATCACGATTATATCGTCCAGATACGCAAACGCGTGTGGTTCCATCTCTGGCCCGATGACTTGGTCGAGTGCCCTTTGGAAAGTTGCTGGTGCCGAATGTAACCCAAACGGCATGACTTTCCACTGGAAGAGCCCCCTTCTCGGGACTGTAAAAGCCGTGTATTGTTTGCTTTCTGGACTCATAGGAATCTGCCAGTATCCATTCTTTAGATCCAGACTGCTGATGTACTGCGCGTCGCGTAGTCGATCTAAAATGTGTTGTATTCTCGGGAGCGGATAAGCGTCGGGAATTGATCGCGCGTTGAGCTGCCGATAGTCGATGCACAGCCGCCATTTACCATTCTTCTTTCGGACCAGGACGATTGGGGCGCTGTAGGGACTATGTGAGGGTTCTATGCAACCCTTTTCCAATAGTTCATTTATTTCGGCGTTGATTGCCGCTTGCATTGCGGGATTTTTGGGGTAATACCTCTGTTTTATTGGTCGGTCGTCCTTCATCACGATTTTGTGTGTTGCGATTCTTGAGGGTCCTTCCAATGACTCGAATTTCCCCAGTTCTTCTTGTAAGAACTTTTCTATATCCTGTTCAGGGTTTTGCTCGGCAATCTTTCTTTCTGGTGTGCTTTCTGCTGTTTCTCTGCTCGTCTCCATAGTATTTTCTTCCGCTGCCAGTTCTGGGTTAGTGTTGTTGGTTGTTCGGAGGGTGGAACATGTTGCTTGTTCTTCCTTTGGTGGCTCCTCCATACCGAGTGTTATTGTTTCGCCTCCACAGCTCATCGAGGCTCCAATGTTTGTCAGGAAATCCAAGCCCAGAATCACATGGTCGGTGACGTCTCTGAGTATCAGGAGTGGTATCCTGCATTCCGCTGTTCCTAACCGGATACTCACTTCAACGGCTTCTTTGATTGCGCGTACCGTGCCATCCGCCATTTTGACGCTGACATCAACTTCCAACCGTTTGCCCTCTGCCGTAATTTCTCTAGCGACCAGCTCGCTGACAAAACTCCTGGAGGCTCCTGTATCAAGGTAGCTGTGACGAGCTCCCTACCCAGCACTACTTTGGCGGAGATTCTTTCTTTGTTGGACTCTAGGCATTTTGTGGGATACGAGGAGCGTTTGGGTTCTCCGGTTCCAGCGGTCCTCGTCTCTGCTGGACACCCTGTGCGTTTCCCGGTGGTTTCTTGCAGCATTCGATGGTTCGGACACCTTCTTTGCCACACTCCCAGCAGAAAAGCTTTCTTGGATTGCGGCAATCTCGTTGGAAATGGCCGTTCTCGCCACATCTCCTGCAAGCGGTTCGTGGGTCCCTTGGGATTCCGGGTTGTACAGTCGACATCATCCTTTGTGGTTCTGGCTTTTGCCTCCACGGTTCTCGGGGTGTCCGTGCGGGTTCGTGTTCTTGGCGGATACCCTCGAAGTCTTCTGCCATCGACACTAGGTCTTCCAACGTCGAAAAGTCTGTCCTTTTTATGTAGAGTAGGTACTCCCGTTGGCAATTCCTATAGATTCTTTGCAGCCTCTGTTCCTCTGTGTAGTTCGCGTGTCGCATCATCGTCTGCATTGCCAGCACGTAGTCCTTGAATTTCTCTCGTGAACCTTGAATCCGCTTTCTAATATTGTCTTCAAGCTCTTCAAAGTACCTCGTTGGCAGAAAGAATTTTAGGAAGTCTCCCTTGAAAGACTCCCAGTTGATCCAACCTTTGTTGTTGTTCCTAAACCAACACAGAGCCTTTTCTTTTAGTAGCTCCGGCATAGTTCGTGGCAACAA
This sequence comes from Myopa tessellatipennis, assembly GCA_943737955.2. Classification (NCBI taxonomy): domain Eukaryota; kingdom Metazoa; phylum Arthropoda; class Insecta; order Diptera; family Conopidae; genus Myopa; species Myopa tessellatipennis. The sequence goes on along the minus strand of OX031315.1, from coordinate 38,430,576 downwards.
ATCCTTTGGGAGCTCGTATGCCTCGGTGAGCTCTTCTACCCTTTCGATGAAGTTAATGGGGTCCTTGCCTCCATCGTATCTACACGACCACTTTCGTACGGCGTCCATTACATCGGGATACCTCATCGTACTGCGGCTACTGTGGTCCTGTACCCGTGTCGTTACTCGACTACCACTCGAGCCCGCGTAATCGCGCGCGAGTCTTACGTTTGCGTTTTTCCCGTCGCGAGTTTCTGTCTCACTTTCTTTGTTTGATTTTGGCACCGCTCCTTGCAACCCGGTTGGAGGCGGCCTCAATCCAGGTGACACACTCCGGCTCCACTTCTCCTCTAACTCGTCTAACCGCTCTATCATTTCGTCCGTTGATTCTAACGACGTGGTTAACCCGCCGAGTAGCTTGCGAAGATCATCCACCGTACCGTTAGGTTCGATTCCGAACTCCCGCAAAATTTCCTGTAGGCTTTCTTTCGGCACATTATAGATCCAACTTTTACCCATTTTGACTTAGTGTTCTTTTCCTGTCTTTCTACTTTTTTTTTTGTTTTTTTTTTTTTTGGGTACACTGGATTTATTTTGTTTTCACTGTTTCGATTCTTTTTTTTTTCTTCGCCGTTTCTCTAACTTTATATTCGCGGTTTCGATGGGTATATTCGATTTTTTTTTTTTTTCCCCCGATGTTACTCCGTAATGTCCAGTTCACCGTTGGATCTTTTTTTTTTCCCCGTACCGTTTCGTTATAAATTTTTTCCCGTCTTCACTTTTCCGCTGTTCGTTTCACTCACGTTTTTTTTTTTTTTTTTTTTTTTTTTTTTGTTACTATGTTACGTTCGAAATTTCGGATATTTATTATCGAATGTCCCTGTATGTTCTCACTTTTCTTCACGCACTTTGTTATTATTTTTTTCTTTGTAATTCGTTACGCTCGAAATTTCAATCCCTGTTATCGAATGCCCCTGTATATTGGCTTTTTTTTTTCCGCGCACTTTTTTTTTTTTGTTTTGTACTTGGTTACATTCGAAATTTCAATCGTGGTTATCGAATGTCCCTGTATATTTATTATTAGTTTTCACTGCTTGTTTTATCTAGGTTCACTGTTTCGTTGTTATCGCTTATTTGCTTTTCTTCGATGTGTTTTTTTTTCGGTTTTTGGATGTGCCTGCAAATTTTCGTTTCTTTTTTTTTTTCTACTATCGCTTTTCTAGAGTCCCTGTTCGGGCGCCATTTTGTAACGAGGTTTTCCCCTCTCTAGCCGGGATATACCCGCGGATGTCCAGGGGTTCTCCGAAAATAATAATTCAGTGTATTTTCGTTTAAGGGTTTGTTTATTTATTTCTTTATGTTTTTACACCGAGTATTTCTTATCCTATTTTACATGTGAAAATCTACTTAAGCTACTCTGTGGAAAAAACGTTATCTTGCGATTAGTGGTGTTTTTAAATTATTTTATTAGGTCATTCAATTTGATTAACTATCGCGGTTATTGGCTTAGCGTGAATAAATAAATGTAATTAAATTCAATGTTTTGGTATTACATTATGTGTGGTAGTGTATTCGTGTCTTTGTGTGTGATGCAAATCACCGATCAAGTGTGACGTACGCGTGGTAGCTTAACGTCGGAAACAAGGATTTCTACGTTTGATACTGACGTTCACGTGGGAGTTTAACGTCAGGATCAAGGATTCTACGTTTGATATTGGTGCTCACGTGGAAGTTTAGCGCCAATGATCAAGGATTCTACGTTTGATTTTGGCGCTCACGTGGAAGTTTAGCGCCAAGGATTCTAAGGAGGATATGGACGTTCACGTGGAAGTTTAACGCCAAGGATTAGGTGGGATTGAATGCTTAAAGTTCACTTACCGCTCTGTTCGCTGTTCTCCAAGAAAGTGAATTTGCCCTGGTCGGCGGCTCCTTTTATATCCCAAGGGTAGCGGTACTTGGCTACCCTTTTGTTGTTCTCAGGGTCAGTGCACCTTCGACCTTGGCCTTGCGTGGCCTTGACTTACTCTGCTTGTCGGTGTCTTTGTTGTAGTAGCGGCTGTCGTTTCTTTTTGGCGTGTACGTTGTTGTTTGGTTTGCCAAACTTATGTGTGTTGTTGTTTGGCGAACGTTTTGATCGCTGATCACCTTTTGGTTCCCGGCTCGCAGTATTCGTCGCTGCACTGTTTATGTATAATTGTCGTTGCTGCATTTCTATGTGCTTTGAATGGTGTTCTCCTGGTCCTTTGTGTATTTGTTGTAAATTTCTTCTCTGCTGTGTTGTTGTTGTTGTTGTCTTAATGCAATCTTCTTCTTCTCCTTTGTATATTTGTTGTAAATCGCTTCTCTGCTGTGATGTTGTTGTCGTTGGTATTATTGCACTAATATTCTGCTAATCCCCTTAGTGTATTTGTTGTCAGGGTTCTATGCACTTGTTGTTTTTTTTCTCTAACGAGTTTATTAATATATATTTGTTCAATGTAAACTTGCCTGTGGTAGTTGGTGTAATTTTCTATGATGTGTGTCGTTTTCTGTCTTCCCGCTTTCGTGCATGTTTTTTTTTTTTTTTTGTTGTTAAAACAGTGGCTATGTACTTATGTTTGTGTTTTTTTTCTTGGAATTCCGGTTTTGATATTCGGCTATTGTTTTTGTTGTTGATCTTGCGGCTATGTATTTTAGTTCTTGTTATTCGCTTTGCTTAACTCCCAGCTATTTAAGCGTGATGTTCGTCGTTGCTTGATTTGTTTGCGTTCCATGTTGTTTGATGTTCGATGTTCGACGTTGATTCGTTGCGTGCGGTTCGATGTTGTTTCCAGGTTTGATGCTTTGCCGTTTGTTTGCGGTTCGACGTCGTTTTGTTTGCTTTAAAGTTTGATGGTTTGCAATTGTTTTGCTGCGTTTGCAAATTGCTTTGCTGCGTTTGCAAATTGCTTTGCTGCGTTTGCAAATTGCTTTGCTGCGTTTGCAAATTGCTTTGCTGCGTTTGCAAATTGCTTTGCAGAATTAATTCCACCTTAAGTTGGGACCGCGCAACTCAAGGTTACTGCATCCCTTGAAAGCGGTTTTCAAGGGAGCAGCTCAGGTGGGGTGCAGGCCAAGTTCTACACCCGTAATTGTGAGGAAAGTTTTACTTTCCTTACAACGAATAAAAAGAAGAAGAAGAAAAATAGCATCCTAGGTTGGCCTGCTTAAGCCACGCATTTCACCACTTAAATATCAACATGTGTCTATTCCTAAAAATAAAAACCAAAAAACAACAATACAGCAAAAGTAAAAAGTCTACTACTGCAACAACATAAACCAAACTCCTACAACAACAAAATAAGGAAAACTCCTACAAACAAGCTTCTATTGCTTCATCAGTCTATTGCTAGATTAGCCTTAAAAATGTCAAAATATTAACTTATTCTACTTATATGTTCAAATTCTACCTTTATGTATTTAAACATCCGAAAATTACGACAAACAATAAACATTATAAATGAATAATAATAATGAATACGCTAAGTATACTCCCACCAAAAATACTACCAACCATCTGAATCCGCCTCTGTCGCTACATCTACACTATCCGCCTGTCCTTTACCTCTGTCAGTCTGTCCGTCTTTTAGTCTGTCCGTCTTTTAGTCTGTCCGTCTTTTCTTTCAAATTTAGAGTTAGATGTGATAAGTTGAAGAGTGCTCAACTGTTTCGGTGAGGTTAAATATATAAATAACGTTTTGACTATTTGCTTATATTTACATTATATGACTATTTTATGATTTGGCTACAAGAGAAAAAAAAGAAGAAAAAGAATAAGAAGCAATAATAATAGTAATGAAAAAAAACAAGAGCAAGAAAAAGAGAAAATAAGAGTAAGAATGGCAACCTAGCTTTATTAACTCAAGCCTCTCATGTCTACACTTCGATATCAATAAGATGCGTCTCTCATTATCTCTTTTCTCAAACACTTATTCTCAAAGCCATCGCTTATTAACTAACTAAGCCATATCAAGAAAAAAATATCTTACACCTTAAAGCAATAATAATTAGCGTTAAAGAAATATTATTAAAAACAGTGAAACTAAAAAAAAATATATTATACAAAAACAAATTGAATTCAATTCAATTTATTTGGTAATTTTTATGTACAAGAAGAGCAAGGCTCTTATATAGTACTGCGCTATACAATATAAAGATATTATTAATGAAAGTAAATTATCCTAGGACTTATATATTATATATATGCTATCTAAGACTAAAGGAAGAAAAGATGAAAATAAATCATAGAACAGAGTAAAATAGTATATGTAGGTGAGAATAGAATAGAACATACATACAGCTACAGCATCCTCATCTCCACCATAATATAATCATTAATTGGAAAAGTGCTCCCTTAATAGCTTCCTAAATGGTGCTCTATCACGCATACCGTTCACGTTAATGGGCAGACTATTCCACAGTCGGACTGTGTTGACAAAGAAAAATCGTCCAGAGTTTAAGTACTTATATTGAGGAATGACAAGATTAAGCAATCGACTAGACTGACAAAACTGAAGCTTTTCAAATAAGTAACTTGGTTGGCGAGTATGTATAAGCCTATGTAGGAATAAACAATTACGAAAGTTGATGTAGTCGATAAAACTACAGCCAAGAAGCGAAAATCTATACTCTGACACATGGTCATACCGTCTCAAACCGAATATATAACGAGTCAAATTATTAATTAATACATGGATTTTATGCGACGATGAGGAGTCATAATTACAGTACACAACTTCGGAGTATGACAATAATGGCAGAACGAGCTGAAGTATAAGTTTCTTGCGTATACCACATTGAATGAAGGTGGCAGAGTAACGTAGATTAAACAGCATAGAGTACGATTTACTCACAGTCATATATACATGATCGCAGCATGTTAATGTGGAGTTAATGCAGAAGAAGAAGATTGGCTTTAGAAACAAATTTGAGCTGGGAATCATTAAGAAAAATAGGCGATAAACAGTGGAAATCAATATTCCTTTTGCAGATAGGCAGAACAACTGATTTAGTAGGATTTAGTGTGAGAAAATTATTTTTTGACCAAGCAGCAATTTTGCAAAGGTCATCATTGACTCTGTTGCACAATTCCTCACGCAGCGCAATACAACTTGACGCATAAAGCTGCAAGTCATCCGCGTATGCATGAATGGACACGTATCGGACAACATCAAATATATCGTTAATTAGTAAAGTAAATAATAACGGCCCAAGCACAGAACCCTGCGGGACTCCTAACCGATTAGGCGCATAATCAGAGTAGAAATCATTTACCTTAACCCTTTGATATCGATCGGAAAGATAGGACTTCATTAATCTCACTGCACTACTGGAAAATAAAAACAAAGAGCTTAATTTCTGACATAGGAGCCTATGGTTGACGCTATCAAATGCCTTAGAATAGTCTAGGAGACACAGTAATGTCATTTGATTTTTGTCATACGATATTCGTATGTCATCCGTGACCTTCAGCATAGCAATCGAGCAGCTATGATTAATACGAAAGCCAGATTGCAGCGGGTTCAGAAGTTTATGTCTTTCTAGATGTTTATGAATTTGTTCAGCCATGAGAACCTCGCAGACTTTAGAGAGCACGGGAAGAATGCTAATTGGGCAATAATCTGCTGTAATTTTAGAAGATGACTTCTTGGCAATAGGAATAACAGTTGACAATTTCCATAACCAAGGAAAAGAAGACGTAGTGAATATATGATTAATTATGTCAGTCAAAGGTGATATAATGTAAGGCAAAATCAATTTAACGAACTTTATCGGTATATTATCTACCCCTACTGAATTGGACTTGATCAATTTCATCCGACGAGCAATGTTAATGCTAGAAACATTGCTGAACGCAAACAACTCAGCATCTCGAGTGTTGCACCTAGTTCTCCACTCATAGTCCACGTATTCATCTGCAGAGCCAGACTGACCAAGAAAATGCGCGCTTAACTCCTCAGGACATAAATCACAGGACATAGAATTCCTAGATCCAATACCAATTCTTTTTAGGCATTTCCACAGTTTTTTAGAAGACCTTGTAAGATCAAGTTTGTTCAAGAAAAAAGCTTGCGAATTCCTTCCTAATTACTAGCGTAGCATTATTAGCCATTAAATAAAAAAATTAGCTATTAAATTATAGCCATAACCAGTAAGAAAGCTATATTCGGCCTGGCCGAATCTTAGATACCCTACACCTAAAACTTTTGAAAAAAGTGCCGAAGCAAGGGTGAGGCGGGGGTGGCGGTCCACTCTGGGCGGTATATTTTTAATTTCTATAATTGATGCGGTATCCCAAACAAGTGCTTTTGGTATATAAGTGATCATTGACTCAACCAGTCAAACCAGTAAAAACCAGTGACTGTTAAATAAAAGATTATTTCGTCCTGGAAAAGAACAAAAAACAAACAATAACTAACAACAAAAACCAACAACAGAAGTCAGAAGAAAAAAAAAACAAACAACCAACAACTATTAAAGTGCGAGTGAATGTAAAAAATTCGTTGCTTGCTGTGACCTGACGTGCGCCATCGGGGCTCCGGTTTAAACTTGTAAAAGATGGTTTCTCTAGCTAATAAACAGGGCATAATAATATTTGTTTCGTGCATCAAGGTGAAAATATTGTAAATTCTTACTGGAGTGTACTAATAAATCAATAAATAATAAAATAACTGAAAATATAAACTATATAGAGAGCTCCCCAAAATAGTGCCGCGCACAACAGTGATCTCTAACTTAACAGTAAAAATTCTCTAAGTTCTTTCAAGAAAACAAACAAAAAGAAAGAAGAATAATTATGCAGTGTAGTTGGTGTGAAAAATCTCTCCCTTCGAATGGGCTCTTTGTAACCTGCCATAACTGTGGGTCTAACTATCACTTCACTTCATGCACCACTATATCAGACCGGACCTATGCGAGAATGAGTGCTGATCGCAAGGCTGAGTGGCGATGCCAAAAATGCAAAGGGAGAACTAAATCTGCTTCTTATGTGCCATCAATGGGAGCTGATTCGATGTCTACAGTAACAGCCGGAGAGAAGCCACAAGGTAATGAGGTGAGTGAAGGCAGATCTGAAAATCAACTAGAGGTTTTTCTCAGCCACGCAACACCTCAAGATTAACTCTTGGGAGACGACAGTGCAGGTGATATGAGAGCGGACGTAAGAGCTATTAAAGGAATGATAGAGCAACTAACAGGTAACGTCGCAAGATCACAAGATGCTATTAAAAATGAAATAAAGGAGATGGTTAAAGAAATAAACGAAACCATAATGCCGCTGACTAGGTCGCAGGTTGCTGACCTAAAAAAGCAAAATGAGGAAAAGAACTGGCAACTTAATCAGATGGAGAACAAGATCAATGTGCTTGAGCAGAGAGCACTGATAAAAATATCGAAATGGAAGAAGTGCCAAAGGAAGATCATGAGCATCTCTTTAAATTAGTTTAAGCAGTTGGAAAGGCAATTGGGATAAATTTAGCAGAATCCGGTATTGTTGATGCATACCGTCCAAAGAGAAAGACATCCACCATCGTTGTAAAGCTCTCTTCCATAAAGCTCAAGCGGGAACTCATTGCGAAGTCCAGAGAGAAAAGAAAAAAAAAGGAAATATACCGAGGCAATTGGGAGAGAATACGAGGGAGAAAACAAAAGCAACTGACACCTGCAAATCGTCGCTTGCTATGGTTGACAAAAAAGAATGCAAAAGAGCAGGGATGGAGATGTGATTGGATTAAGGAGGGGGGTATATTAGCGAAAAAGAAGAAACTCAAAAAGTAATTAAAGTTAACTCTGAAATCGATATCAGCCGTATAATATAATCAAATAAACCTGTACTACATTCTTTAACTCTAAAATCAAATCTCAACTTACCTATATCTTCGTAACTCCTACACACATGCAATATCAGATCAGAATATAACAAAATGTCATATATCAGCAACCTTACTGCAGAAACAATAAAGAGTTTCCAATCCATCAGCATTAAGTTCCAATATAAAAACAGTATCTCCTGCTTAACATTCGTTCCTTGCGTAAGAACTTTACTATCTTCCAAGCAGAAATAGATGAAATAATAAATTCCGTAGATGTTATTGTATTAGCGGAAACAAACATAACAGATTGTGAAAATAATCTTTTCATGTTAAATGGCTTCAATGCAGAATTTTTAAATAGGAAAAACCGTAGAGGAGGGGGGTATAGTAATATACGTGAAAGACACTATTTCCTATGATATATTTTTTCCACCAGTTATATTTCACGAAGCAATACAAATTCAGATTAATTTCGAAGGAGAGCCACTCACTCTCTTAGCAATTTACCATCCACCAATAACAAACATCAAAGAGTTCAACAAGGAACTAGAGGAAACAATAAAAGAAATTGAGGTTAAGCAAACTCTAATTATTATGGGTGACGTTAATATTGATCTCCACAAGAGAGACATAAATTGTATTGAATATTTAGATATGTTATCACCTTATGGTCTCCAACCGCAAATAATAAAGAAAGCACGAGAGTAGACTTCACCGGGAGACACAAACAAATATTGATCATCTCTTCTTGCGAGATCGACAGTGGAGAAATGCAAAGCTAAATATTGTTCAATCGAACATTTCTGACCATTTCTGAAAATCTGGCAAACGCTTAATGAAATATTAGGCAAGAGAGCAAAAAATCTGGATGAAATTATATTAAAGAACATGAAAACTATAAGTGCTAATGATATAGCAAACAGATTTGCAATAAACTTTCGCAAGAAAATTGATGAAACCTGTTTACGCCAAACACTCATTCTGACTCGACCGCATATCCCAGTGCTGCCCTTTCGACCTCCCTGAGAGAGCAGCGCCATCTACTCCCCTGTAGATGTACATGCACTGCACGTCGGTCAGAGCAGCCAACCTCCCGGCTGCGACCTGTCAACTCTTGACAGGTCAATGGTGTGCTTTTGGACTTCCGCCCCCAACAAAAAACTTACTTAACTTTCTTTTACCTCCGAGTGAACATCGATAAGTATCACGCGACGAGTTTTCTGTGTTATTTCGAGTGCGCAACCCCCACGCGAGTGTTATCTCCATCATCACGAGCATAATCGTCAACAACACCACAAACACCTATCACGATCACGACCATCACCATCTTCAACATCATCGTCCCGATCACGGCCATCACCATCGTCGCCATCATCCACGCGATCATTATCTCCACGATCATCACCTACACCAACAACCACCTCATCACCCCACATCAAACAAACACCACATCGAACCATCGGTAAGTCTTTCAATTCCCCAGTCACTCTTATTATTATATTATCTTTATATTATATATCGGTGTGTTGCGCTTACCTTGCGCACACATCCCCCACACAAACATTTGGTCCTTCGAGCCGGATTCTCTTCCGACCACTCGATACCATATATAATATATAATAAATTATATTAAAAGTGAAGTGCCCCCCCCCCCCCCCTGTTTCAAACGCCAAATATTACATTCCGCGTAATATTGGTCAAGAATTGTCGATCGGTTCGACATCGTGCGCGTTAAATATTACACATCGTGAATATTTCCCCCATCTCCTCACGTTCGTGTGTTTCTGTACACCAAGCAGAAACACGTTCAGTGACGTCAGGTGGTTTCTGTACACCAAGCAGAAACACGTTCAGTGACGTCAGGTGTTTTCTGTACTCGAAGTACAAAACACGTTCCGTGACGTCACGTGACTACACACGATAAGTCGCTCTCTCAGCGCAAGTGAAGCTTCCCCTCTCACCGCAGTAGAGTTGGCAAATACCGATTGCAACTCATCAAGCAACTTCTCTTGCATTGTAAATACACATGGTGATTTACACTGTGTGACAAAAATAAAATATCAATTCATATTTTCACAATTGTTTGAATTTTATTTCAAGTTTTTTTTCCAAGTTTAATTCACGCGAATTGAATTAAATAATTTCCCGAGTTATTTTGACCGCGGTTTAAAGTGTTTTTTCCAAAGTTTAATTCACGCGAATTAAATTAAAATATTTTCCCGATTTATTTTGAACGCGTTTTAAAAGGTTTTTTTTCCAAGTTTAATTCACGCGAATTAAATTAAATAATTTCCCGAGTTTATTTTAACCGCGTTTTAAAGTGTTTTATTTCCCAAGTTTGATTCACGCGAATTAAATTAAATAATTTCCCGAGTTTATTTTAACCGCGTTTTAAAGTGTTTCTTTTCCCAAATTTAATTCACGGGAATTCAATTAAAATATTCTCCCGAGTTATTTCCCGCGATTAAAATGATTTCTTCCAAAGTTTAATTAACTCAAATTAAATTATTATTTTCTCGCGATTAAAGTGGTTTTTCCAACGTTTAATTAACTCAAATTAAATTAAGATTTTCTCGCGATCAAAGTGATTTCTTCCAACGTTTAAGTAACCCAAATTAAATTAATATTTTCTCGCGAGTAAAGTGTTCCTTTTCTCCAAAGTTAATTCAACACGAATTAAATTATTAGTTTCTCGTTATTTCCAACCTCAATTTAAAGTGCTTTTTCCAAACTTTAATTGAATTCGAATTGAACTAATTTTCTCGTCACACTTCTGACCGCAAGTTGAAGTATTTGTGCCTCGTTCGTTCGACTCGAATTGAAAGTTCAACCCCTCGTAAACCCCTCGTATAAGTGATCCCTAGTTAAACTCGTTCAACCCCACTTCGTGAGTCTCACTCCAAATTCTCGCTTTCTCGTTTCGGTAAACTACTACCATGGACGCCCTAACTAAATTCATAAATGCTTCCGACGCTTTGGAAGAATTTGAAAGCGAATATAACAACATTCCGGAACGCGAACACTCGGGCTTCTCGCTGGCCATCCACCAGGAAGAATTCAAAGCTGTCTGGTCTGACCTAAAATTAGCATATACCTCATGCTTGGAATACCTCAACGACACGGCCGAAGAGGACCCAGACGCGCGAAGCCCCGATATCACCGTGGTTAAGACCAAATACCGGCGGTGTTACCAGGTCTACGTGCGTGTCTCCGCGAAAGTGAGTGAACAGCAGCATCTCGTTGCCCCCAGTTCCTCTCCGCTGTTGATGTCGGCCTCATCTCCCATGATTCAGACGAATCTCTCGGGTCACAACATTAGCTTGCCACCGTGTGACACTGATGTCTTCAAGGGTGACTACGAATCATGGCCAACATTTCGCGACATGTTTTCCGCGCTCTATATCCGGAACAGTCTCCTGTCGAAAAGCTGTTTCACCTCAACCAGAAGACCCGAGGTGAAGCAAAGGAGATAGTCCAAAAGTCCCCCCTCATAGATAGCGGATTCGAACAAGCATGGAGGAATCTTACCGATCGGTTCGAGAATAAACGTATTCTCGTCAACCTTCAACTCCGAACGCTATTCTCCCTTACCCCAATCCACAAGGAGTCTGGAGCTGCGATCAAACGCCTCCAGCGAGATATCAACAACTGCCTCTCAGCTCTCACGTTGTACGATGTCGACGTGGGCAGCTGGGACGCAATTGTTGTGCATCTCTGCTCTACTCGCCTCCCCGAAACTACGCTCTCTCTTTGGGAACAATCCCTGACCCATAAGGGCGACATTCCTAAGTGGTGTGAAATGGACGCGTTCCTCACCTCCCATTTCCAAACCTTGGAAACCGTGGACGACATTCGAAAGTCGGTCCACCCCCCTAAGAAAGTTTCGTATTCCGCCGCGCGCCCTTCCTCCACCTCGAAACCTGTGAATACGTTCCAGGCTAATATGGTTACGACCAACTGCAAACTATGCACTGATCGGCCACACCCATTTCGCCAATGCCCACGTTTTCTGGCAATGAAGGTAGCCACACGGTGGGCGACAGTTCAAAAGATACAATTCTGTACGAACTGTTTGGCACACTCACATCAAGTGAAAACCTGTAAAAGTGTGTTCACATGCATGTCGTGCAATCAACGACATCATACATTATTACATCGCGAGTTGGCTTCGGCCCCCCCATCGAACTCTCGTTCGAAATCTACCCATACAACCTCGCGCCCTAAAACTCCGTCTCAACGCGGTCCAAGTGCTGCTCTGCAAAGCTTGCCGTCAAATCCCCCTTCGCATTCTCGAGCGATTCCCTCTACCCCAACCATACAGTCCACTGAAGCCCCTTCCACTTCAAATGTGCTTACTTGCTTCACTTCCCGAAGCAAGCAAGTGCTACTCGCCACTGCGATGGTTCACATCTGTCATCGCAATGAATCCTACCTTGCTCGCGCTCTTATCGACCCTGGCTCCGAAGCCACCTTTCTGTCCGAGCGCGTACAAAAACGCTTGCGACTTCCGACGACTACGGTCCAAGCGCAAGTCGCCAGCGTTAACGAAACCGTTACAGCCGTGGTGAACAAACTTTGTAAGTTTAGTATCGGTTCTCCCCGATCGGCCGGACTGTGCATTGAAGCCACTGCTCTCGTGCTTAAAAAACTAACCGGCAACCTACCGGTCTGCTCCCTTGACCGGACCCTGTTCGATTCTCTTCCGAACCTACCACTAGCTGATGATCGCTTTTACCAAAGCGATCAAATAGATGTCTTGATTGGAGCGGACATCTACCCCCTTATCTTGCTTGACGGGCTACAACGGAATATTCTGGGCTCTCTCGTTGCCCAGGAGACCGTTTTCGGGTGGATCCTCACCGGTCCACTTTCTCAAGCAATCCCAGCCCCCATCACTACCACCCGAGTTTCATTCTTCAATGAGGTCTCTCTTGACCGTCAGCTCACACGTTTTTGGGAATTGGAGGAAGTTCCCAAGCAACGTCTATGCACTCCAGCCGAAACATTCTGCGAGAATCTTTACGCGAGCACCACCCAAAGGCGGGAAGATGGACGTTACATCGTTGCGCTACCCTTCAAGGAGGGCTTCCCATCGCCGTTGAGGCTCGGTCACTCGCGTGAAATAGCTCGTAAGCAATTTCTTCGCAACGAAACCAAACTTCTGAAAACCCCCACGTTCAAGGTCACCTACGACTCGGTGATCAGTGAATACTCACACCTACATCACATGAGATTACTTCTCGAATCTGAACTCCAGTCACACTCACCCACGTACTATCTACCACATCACGCGGTTCTCAAACCCGAGAGCAGCTCCACAAAAGTGCGTGTGGTTTTCAATGCCTCCTGCCCGACCTCCAATGGCCTCAGCCTTAACGACGTGCTCTACCCCGGCCCGGCATTACAGTCGGATTTAACACTCTTGCTTCTGAAATGGCGTCTCTACAAATATGTCTTTAATGGAGACATTGAGAAGATGTATCGCCAAATTCTGGTTGATCCCCAGCATTCGTGCTATCAGCGACTCCTCTTCCGGACCTCGCCGGACGAGGAACTCCAAGACTTTGAGCTCCAAACGGTGACGTTTGGGGTGAATTGTGCTCCATATCTCGCCATACGCACTCTCCATCAGCTGGCTAAGGATGTTGATCCACAGTACCCCCTCGCTGCGCGTGTTCTCAAACAAGACATGTATGTGGATGACACCGCACTTCGAACTCGATCTGAGTTGACACTCGCGCTTCGCTCCGCCGGCTTCACGCTGAGAAAATGGACAGCTAACCATCCAAAACTCCTAAAAGGAATTCCTCCGGAAGACCTGCTCAATAGAGATTTTCTAGAGTTGGAAGATGCCAGTACCGCCAAGACTCTCGGCATCCGATGGAACGCGAAAAGTGATTACTTCAATATCGAGGCAAAGCCGTGCGATATTTCCCCTTCTTGCACGAAACGAGAAATGTTATCGCTGATAGCCAAGTTATTCGATCCGGCAGGTTGGCTGGCCCCAGTCGTTTTAATTGCCAAAACGCTCATGCAACAAGTGTGGCTTGATGGCATCGGCTGGGACGACCCCTTGACCCCCCAAACCTCCCAGCTCTGGCAAAAATTCGCCCAGTGCTACCCCGAAATCAAACTTATGCGAATCTCCCGCTGGATTCAATTCACCCCAGAGAGTGTGGTCGAGATCCACGCATTCTGCGATGCTTCCGAGAAAGCGTATGCGGGCGCCGTGTACGCGCGTGTCCGTAACGCACAAAGTACCAAAGTAGCCCCAATCAAAACGATCTCCATTCCTCGGCTTGAACTGTGCGGCGCGGCTCTTCTATCCGAAATGCTGAACGCGGTTCTACCCCAGCTCGGTTTCCCACAGTACGACCTGTATTGTTGGACTGACTCCACCATTGTGCTCGCGTGGTTGAAACGACCACCATGCACATGGACCACGTTCGTCGCTAACCGCATAGCCAAGATCGTGGAGATCGTCGACGCCACCCACTGGTCTCATGTTGAATCACAACACAACCCAGCGGATTTAGCCAGTCGCGGTCTGTATCCGTCAGAGCTGCTCAACTCTTCGTTATGGTGGTTCGGACCTGACTGGTTGCGACAAGATAGGAAACACTGGCCACACTCTATCCCCCTCGATACTCTGGAAACCGAACTGGAAGCAAAACCAGTCAAAGCCAATTTCGCGTACTTCCCCCACTTTGAAGACTTGTTGGAGAGATTCTCTTCTTTACCACGAGCTCTTCGCGTGTTATCGTACGTGTTTAGGTTTCTACATCATACCCACCCAAAGTATCGTTTGTCCTCTCGTCGACTCGACACCGCTATTGATTCCGATGAGATCCAGCGAGTCAAAACGAGACTGGTTATTCTCGCACAAAAGGTACATTTTGCCAATGAATATCGTTCCCTCGATATGAAACAAAATCTACCCCCCAAGAGCCCCATTCTATCGCTTAATCCATTCTTATCCCAGGATGGATTGGTACGCGTAGGTGGCCGTCTATCCTCGTGTCCGTCACTCTCCTATGACGAACGCCATCCCATTCTCCTTCCCTACAGCTGTAAGTTCACCCGATTATTGGTTCGCTTCATCCATGACATCAGTCTGCATGGAGGGAACCAACTGATGTTGCGCTTGCTACGTACGCAACATTGGATACCCAAGGCCAAGAACCTCATCAAGGCCACGATCCACACATGCAAACCTTGTGTCCTTCAGAGGAAACAAGTGCGCACCCAACTTATGGCCGCTCTGCCCCCTGAGCGGACCACTCTCTCTCGCCCGTTTGCTGCCACCGGTCTAGATTTCGCTGGACCGTTTGATATAAAAAACTACACTGGGAGGGCATGCCTCATCACCAAAGGCTATGTCTGTGTCTTTGTCTGTTTCGCAACGAAGGCCATACATCTTGAAGCGGTTAGTGATCTGTCGACTCCGACATTTCTCGCTGCCTTCAACCGCTTCAGCGCCCGTCGCGGATGCCCCAAGGACGTTTATTCGGACAATGGGAAGAACTTCGTTGGAGCCTCAAAAACACTTCGGAACGATTGGACGATCTTCCTTCAACGCACGAAGCGGTCACCTCACAGTGTGCCTATCAGCAGCTCAAATGGCATTTTATCCCCGCTGCCGCGCCTCATATGGGCGGTCTCTGGGAAGCTGGCGTTAAAAGCTTCAAACTCCATTTCCAAAAGTTTGTCGGCAATATGCACTTCACCTTTGAAGAGTTTGCTACCATACTCTCCAGAATCGAAGCCTGTCTCAACTCGAGACCGCTTAGTAGCATGTCCGACGATCCATCGGATCTACAGCCTCTAACGCCCGGCCATTTCCTCATCGGTGGCCCTCTTCTGGCCCCCGCTGAACCGGCGTTACTAAACTCCCCCCTTAAGATTGTTAATAGATGGCTCAAGGTAAAGGCCATCTATCAACAATTCTGTACTCGATGGAAACATGAGTACCTCACCGAACTTCACAAACGCAAAAAACTGAAAGGTACCCCAACCAGACCTTAAAGTTGCAGATCTTGTGGTGTTACGCGATGACAACCTCCCTCCGACGCAATGGAGACTCGGTCGCGTGACCCACCTGTATCCCGGTGACGACCACAGAACACGCGTCGTCACCCTCCGAACCGAGAAAGGGTCCATCACACGCCCCCTCAGTAAAATAACGGTACTCCCCTTCGAATCTCGTATTTAAGGATTTCCTCGCACCCCAGCGAACTTTCCCCGTTAATGTCGCCCCCTTATTTCCATTCTAGCCATGAATCCTCAGGAAACAACCCCCAACTACCGGACGTTCTTCCTCCATCAGATCCGGAACGCCGAAAACGACTGGGAGTTCGACGACGTCGACTACGACGTCTCTATCCCCGAGGCACCTAGCAAGGAGGAACCACCAGCCCTCGATAACGCTAGTCCCGACGAAGGAGCCGCCGCGCCAGAAGATACCCCGTGTGCCGATCTCGCGGGACCAACGAGTGCCCGTGCCGCTGGCCATTCCGAACCCGATGCCGGCTCCATATTGGCTTGGCGAGAGGAAGCCCAGGATTCCCTCCAAATGTGCGTCAGCGAAGCAGGCTGGTCTGCTCATGACGTGGACGACATCCCTTCCACCAGCCACAATCCACCTCAAGCGGTCTCCCCTTGGCGACTACCCGTCTCTCCTGGACGTGTACCGCCAGCGTGGGAATCATTCCCACCGGAGGAGTGCGTGCCCAGCTTCCAGACCACCACGACTAACTCGGGTAAAGAAAAGGCTCTCGCCTCGCGACGACTACGTGCTGGCGGCCGTCTCACCCTCAACCCCGTCAGGCGCGAGACCGTCGCCTGCCGGCTTTGCTCTGGTCGCCACCCCCTGCGACTGTGCGTACAGTTCCTGCATCAGCCCCTCGAAAAGCGCCTCGAAACTGTTCGCCAACTGGAGTTTTGCTCCAACTGCTTGGCGTACTCACATAGCGAGACGCAATGTACAAGCACGATGAAATGCCGCCGATGCAATAGATCCCATCATACGCTACTTCATCCGTCCCCTGCTACTAGCACCCCCCGGTCGTCCTCATCTCGAAGGCCCCCCACAACCGCACCGCCGGCGACCCCTGCACCTCCTGCTACCCCGTTGGCCTTGTCCACGATCCCCACGTCACTGGCGCCCTTCCTGCAACGGTCCGTTGTGGTCCGTCCGACAGCGCTGGTCCGAGTGCGCGGCCGTGATGGGTTCGTGTACGAGCGTGCGCTGCTGGACTCGGGATGTGAGATTTCGGAAATTTCCCGGGAATTAATCCAACCGCTGGGTCTCAAGCTGCTCCAGCTGGGACTTGACACGGTGGTGCTACTGACCCTCCGACCGCGCGGTACCGACGCTGAATCGGTCGAATTTCACGCCGTCGTCTCCGACTGGCAAACCGTCGCCCCAAAGCGATGCTTAGACGACCAACAACCACCTCATCACCCCACATCAAACAAACACCACATCGAACCATCGGTAAGTCTTTCAATTCCCCAGTCACTCTTATTATTATATTATCTTTATATTATATATCGGTGTGTTGCGCTTACCTTGCGCACACATCCCCCACACAAACAAAACATCAAACACATCAAACAAACACCACATCGAACCATCGGTAAGTCTTTCAATTCCCCAGTCACTCTTATTATTATATTATCTTTATATTATATATCGGTGTGTTGCGCTTACCTTGCGCACACATCCCCCACACAAACAAAACCATTCATGAATGTCAAATAAATACACTTCAATACCAGCCAAACACCTCGCAAAATTCTATATTCTTAGTAGAAGCTAGTGAAATTGAAGTAATGAATATACTGCAGAACCTAAAAATCAAAGGACCTGGAGGAGATTGTATAACACCGAAAGACCTTAAAATGCATGCAGATATAATGGCGCCGGTAATAACAAAATTTATAAATAGAAGTCCAATCTACAAAGCTGGAGCTTAATCCGATTTTGACAACTACAGGCCCATAGCCATAGTCCATAATGCTCCTAAAAGAGATGAATGTGACACTGAAATAGAACAGGTTCAAACCTATAAATATTTAGGAGTGTTGTATCTCCTTAGGGGTGGTTGCTTAGTTGTAAGACGGCAGTTGCAGGTTTCTCCGTAAATTTATTGTAATGTTTGTGCGTGTTTTTACAAAGTTTGCGATTTGAAATGTTAAATGTGATTGAAATGTTAGATGTTCGTTTGCTGTGTCGCGGTTCACTGATGGCAGCCAAGTGAAGACGAACATATCCGATCGCCAAGGCTGGAGCCAAGGAGCTCGCAGTCAAGCTTTTAGCTTGCCTCTCCTGAGTGGCCGAAGTCTGGCCGTGAGAGAGCACGGCTTCGGCAGATCAGGATAGGCAGCCTGACGAGCGGTGTGTTTGGCGTAAACATCCCGCCCGCCTTGCAGGACTGCAAAGCTACCTGACCCTCAGCCTGGGGTGAATCAGGCGACTAGCCGTGAAGGATCGAGTGGTGGGCGTCGCTACAGGCGCAGCTACGTGTGCTGGTGCAGCGTAGGGTGGTGTGGGAGCACGCCAGGCAGTTTATGCGGCGTCCTGCCACGATTCGGGGACAGCTCGCCGTTCGTGCCTTCAAATGCCCTGCAGGTCGCGGTTGTGGACTCCGAACTGGGCCGGCGATCGCCGGTGGAGACGATCGTCCAGGAGCCTCCTCTGGACGAGGCTCTGGTGAGCTCGGTTGAGCAGCGCCGTCTTCTTCTGCCGTGTAAGAGACACTCAGATGGAGCACGTCGTCCTCGTGCGGCTGCTGCTCGTAATGCGGCATCTCGGTGGCGGGATGCGGATTTGGGGGCGCCGATGGTACGGCGGCTGGCGGAGCCAGCATGCGGCCTTGTCGATAACGGGCGCCTTGGCGGCGGGTGCGTTTCATCTCAGATCTGTGGAGAAAAAAGACATTAATAACCACTCGAGCCATGCACGATAAGGATACTAATTTGGAAATTGAACGCGTGAGTTGACCGTTAGCCGTTCGGACATCGGCCACGCGGACTCGTGCGTCCTGACCCTTATACACCTTGATGATGCGGCCCAGCCGCCAGGACGTGGAAGGAAGGTTGTCTTCACGGACGACGACCAGGTCGTTGGGCTGTAGATTGAATTGCGGAGTCTTCCACTTGGTGCGACGCGCAAGCTCGTGCAAATATTCCGTTTTCCACCGATGACAGAAATGTTGGGCAAGGGCCTGGACACGTCTCCATCGGTTAAGAATGGAGAGCGGATTGTCGAGGGTTTCAGGCTCGGCCGGAGCGAGCAGAGGGCCGCCTACTAGGAAGTGGCCAGGAGTTATTGCCTCCATTACGTCGGGATCCTCAGATTGAGGATGAAGCGGGCGAGAATTGAGGCATGCTTCAATTTTGCTCAAGAGAGTTGAGAACTCTTCGAATGTAAACTTGGACGTTGGGGCGACTTTGCGCAGGTGCGTTTTCAGGCTTTTAACACCGGCCTCCCAGAGTCCTCTCATATGAGGAGCACCGGGGGGGATGAAGTGCCATTCAACATTCTGGTGCGAATGATGGGTCTCGATGAGATCGCGGGTTCGAACAAGGAATTGCTTAAATTCTTGTTTGAGCTCTTTTGATGCGCCGACGAAGTTTGTGCCGTTATCGGAATATACCTTTGCGGGGCAGCCTCGGCGCGCTGCAAAACGTGAGAAGGCCGCAAGGAAAGCGGCCGTGGTCAGATCACTGACAGCCTCTAAATGAATTGCTTTGGTCGCAAAACAGACAAAGATACACGTGTAGCCTTTCGTTATTAAACACGCACGGCCGGTGTAATTCTTTATGTCGAAAGGGCCCGCAAAGTCGACACCGGTGTTAGCAAAGGGGCGGGAGAAAGTTGTTCGTTCCTCTGGCAGTGCCGCCATAATCTGCGTTCTTTGTTGCTTCCGATGCACGATACACGGCTTACAGCGGTGGATCGTGGTTTTGATGAGGCTTTTTACTCGCGGAATCCAGTGTTGGGTCCGGAGCAATCGGAGCATCAGCTGGTTACCACCGTGAAGCGAGATCTGATGGATAAAGAGAACAAGTAACCGAGACAACTGACAGTCGTACGGCATGATTATTGGGTGGCGTTCGTCAAATGCCAAATTCGGGCATGAAGACAGCCGCCCGCCAAGGCGCATCGTTTTGTCTTCATGAAGAAAGGGATTGAGTGAGAGTAAACAACTTTTCGAGCTCACTGGTCGCTTGCTTTCGAGCGCGTAATATTCGTCGGGAAAATGTGTCTTTTGACAGATGATTGTGAGACGACATTTGGTGTCTCGAATCTCTGTCGCTGAGAGGCGCAAAGTAGCATTTAGAGGGTTCCGTTCACGTCGCGCGTTATCTAGGAACCGCCGTACATATGAATAGACGCGTAGGGCTCTCGGGAGAGAGGAAAACCTGTCCAGTGGGTCTTCGTCTGGTCGGAAGTGAGTATGAAGAGCCTTTACAGGCTTTTCTTCAAGTGCGGTAGCAAACTCCGCAGCTGTTCGTAGTTCGGGCCAACGATTCTTGTCGTGGAGGAGCCAAGGTGGACCATTCCACCAAAGGGTGTTCTCAGCTAACTCCTGGGGCGTGGCACCGCGGCTAGCTAAATCTGCTGGATTGTCGTGCGAGTCCACGTGAAACCATTGAGTGTGTGGTGCTCTTTCAATGATTTTGGCAACGCGATTCGCCACGAAGGTGGCCCAGACGCAAGGGGGCTTCTTAAGCCACGCCAGAACAATCGTCGAGTCTGTCCAACAGAAAACATTCTCGGGACGATAGTGCAGATTGGGTACGAGGGCGTCGAGCATGTCTGCGACGAGCGTAGCTCCGCAGAGTTCGAGTCGAGGCAGCGATATCGTTTTAAGGGGCGCTACTCTTGTTGTAGAGTACAGTAGCGATACATGAACGGTGTCGCCGATTTGAACACGGGCGTAGATGACTCCGGCGTACGCTTTTTCGGAAGCGTCCGAAAAGGCGTGAAGATCCACTGTGCAGTCGGGGGTGAACCGAATCCACCTGGGAATTCGAATCGTGGCGATCTGGTGATAATTTCGAAGGAAACTCAACCATGTTTGCTGCGTCAGTGCAAGTTGGTCATCCCAGTCAATCTTGTCTAGCCAGACTTGTTGGATCAGCATTTTTGCGGCAACGATGATAGGTGCCAGCCAACCGGCTGGATCGAACAGCTTCGCGATGAGCGACAGCACTTGTCTTTTGGTGTACGTTGGCTGTATGTCGATCGTCTGTGTGTCGAAGTAGAAGTCATCGTTGGCGGCATTCCAACGAATACCGAGCATCTTTGCGGTGCTGTTGTCCTCGAACTTCAGGAACTCCGCGTTGAGCAAATGGGATCCAGGCAAGTTGTCCAAAATGTGTTGGTCGTTGACTGTCCATTTCCGCAGCGAGAAGCCTGCCGTATTCAATGCCTCTGATAGTTCATCGCGCATTTGAGTGGCCATGGCAAGGTTGTGAGAACCAGCCAAAACGTCATCAACGTACATCGAATGTCGCAAAATGTGGGCCGCAAGCGGAAACTGTTGCTGAGTATCTTCCGCTAGCTGGAGAAGAGTGCGTATAGCTAAAAAGGGGGCGCAGTTCACGCCAAATGTTACCGTTTGTAACTCATAGTCCCTAACTTGGGAGCTATTCGAATCTCGGAATAGAATTCGTTGGTAGGGGGTATGTTTCGGGTCGACGAGGATCTGGCGGTATATTTTCTGAATGTCACCACTAAAAACATACCGAAAAAAGCGCCATCTTAGCATTAAAAATGTTAAGTCGGCTTGTAGAACAGGGCCTGCGTGTAACACATCGTTGAGACTGAGCCCACTTGTTGTGGGGCAGGATGCATTGAACACGACTCTGACGTTGGTAGACGTGCTATCCGGTTTTATAACCGCATGATGTGGCAAATAATAGTGCTCAGCATCGGGTTGTGGGGGCGCTACGGCCGTCATATGACCTAACTCAAGATATTCTTGAACTACATCGTCATATTGCCTTTTGAGGTCATGATTCTTGACCAACCTTGCTTCTGAGCGAAGGTATTGTTGGTGGGCGATGTGCCGTGAATATCCTAGTGAGTGTTGGTTTACGGCTTCGCTTTTGAATGGCAACGTCACTATGTAGCGGCCGTCAGGGCTCCTACGAGTTGTTTTTACGAAATTCTCTTCGCAAAACTTTTCGGAGGGGGATAAGTGACGAGTTTTGGGAAGTTCCTCCACCACCCAAAAACGTTCGAACTGTTGTTCGAATTATTATTATTATGTTGTTCGATTATCCAGCCGAACACAGTCTGTTGTGCTAGAAGTGAACCTAACACATTGCGGTGAATACCGTCAAGTATGATCGCCGGGAAGAGATCGGCTCCAATGAGAACGTCAACTTGCTGACTTTTGACAAAGTTGACGTCTGCGAGCTCGATGTTACTGGGGAGGCTGCGAAGCAGCGCACTATCAAACGAGTGGGCGGGCAGTCTGCCCGTGATTTGCGACAGCACTAGCGCTGTGGCATGGATCTGAAACGAGGGGTCGCGTGGCGACTTGAGCATAAACTCACAAGATTTTCAAACCTTTGCAGAAATTGTTTCGTTGAGACCAGAAACCGTTGCTTTCACTGGCCGCATGGGGATCTTGAGCATCTTCTGAACGTGGTCAGAGATGAAGGATACTTCGGATCCTGGATCGATGAGGGCACGAGCGGCATAACAAGTGCCGTCGTGGAATATAGTGACCGTAGCGGTTCCTAACAGAACTGGCTTCGGTGCGGCAGCGAAGCAAACTTGATGGTTATCGGGCTGATTTCGATCAGTGGACTGTATTTGTTGTTGACTGATTTGGGCGGCGTTAGCCGACGTGGAGGGCCCAGTAAAGGGGGGTGCTCGCGCGTTAAGTGGGTTGATACGGGGCTGATTGGGTTGCAATGCAGCGTTTCTACTTGGCTTAGTGGACGGACGCGACGCTGAATTCGTCAAGGGTCAGTTCTGCGCTTGATCGCGATGCAGCAACGTATGGTGTCGCGCCTGACATGTCGCGCAGTTGTATTGACTGGGGCATCTCTGTATTTGATGCGCTTGCGCGAGACAATTCAAGCAAAGACGCAACTTTTTCACCACCTCTAGACGTTTACCGGAAGTCATTTCCAAAAATTGCGGACAGACTCGAATTGTGTGGTGCTCTGAGCACAATTGACATACGGTCGATGCCACATTCAGCTGGAATGTGTTAACGCGTTTTGTCGAGGGGGCCACCTGCTGTGGAGCGGGTGACGCGCGAGTTTTGCCTGCGGGTGCGCCTTTGATATCGTGCATCGATTCCAGCGTTTCAAACCGATGTGTCAAGAACGCGTCGAAATCGGACCACTTTGGAATTTCACGTTTATTCGGTATTGATTGTTCCCAAAGCGCCAGGGTGGCTTCCGGAAGCCGCGTAGAGCACAGAAAAACTATAATCGCGTCCCAGTGTGAAGTGTCGACGCTTTGGAGCGCCAACGCGGCGAGAATATTGTTAATTTCCCGCTGTAGATTTTTGATTTCGTGACCGGTTTCCCGAGTAATCGTTGCGAGACCAAAGAGATTTTTAAGAAACGTGTTAACGAGGACGCGCTTGTTTTCATATCTATCCGATAGATTTTTCCATGCTTGCGCGAATCCTTCATTCGTCAAAGGAGACTTTTGCACAATTTCCTTTGCTTCTCCCTTTGTCTTTTGATTCAAATGAAACAATTTTTCAACCGGGCTGAGACGCGAGTTGTTCGTGTATAGGGCCGTGAACATGTCACGGAAGGAGGGCCATGACAGATAGTCGCCTTTAAAATTGTCTGTATCGCATGGACTTGACTTGATTTCATCTCTTTGGAGATCAAGCGTGTAAATGGTGTGAGTATCAGCCGGCATTTCGTCGAACTCCAAGCCGAACTCGATCAATCCGTCAGCCAGACGTATGAACGTATCTAGAAGCGTCATTGTGGGTGCGTTACGGTGATTACAACTTTGTCAAAGAATACACGATATGACCTTTCGTTGGTACAAAGAACGCAGGGGTTAAACTAGCTTAGGATAATAAAATGGGCTAATAAAGAATGAAAACCTTTCAACCGTTTTATTTTGAAACAGAATTTTTCTTAGTATTTTGACAACGTAGTCAGATTTCTTGCCCACGGTGCATGCGCGGTGTCTTTGTCACGTTAAACGAAGCCGCAGCGGTGGTTTGCTCAAAGTGTATTCTAAGCAAACAGGTTTCGAGTGCACGGTTGACGACTTTTTTCGCTGAGTAGATGAGTAAATATGTCGCCTGTTCTGCTGCAAGCACGGTACAATGTGCACTATTATGTGTTTCGAAGTTAACGTCGCTGGTACGAATACGAATGTAAAACGAAAAACGCGCCGCTTGTAGCGTATCACGCCGAGAGGGCGATCAATGTTGAACGAAAGAACGTATTTTATGCTTGTCTGTAAGCTGAGAGCGTGTCTATGTGAGAGCACGTAAACCAAACAAACCAGCAAAAGGTGGTGGTTTTTTGGTTTCTAAGTGAACCGCGCAGAAGAGCGTAAGCTGCGAGCGTGTCTGTGGAGAGCACGAAAACCAAACCAGCCAGCAAAAGGTGGTGGTTTTTTGGTTTTTAAGTGAAGAGCGCAAACCCAAGCGAGAGCGAGCTGCAATTATGTATTCGTCGAAGAATAAATAATTGCAACACGTGCCGGTCAATTTAAGTATATAACCGGGTTCAAGGGCACTTATCCTATATGTAAGTGAACAAATTCTAACTGGTGGCGCACCGTTACCCCGAAGCTAATTCTCCCGTTAACTTCGCGTGTACACGGGGGTATATGTGCCTATATATATATACGTGCTGCGTATATATACAGTTTATTCCAGTGTATTTAACAATTCCCACTTTATTAGTTTTCAAATTTATTTCAATTTATTTAAATTTACTTTATTTTAACTAAATTCTTTAAATTATTCAAATTTCTTATTAAATTTTACAATTTACTTGAAATTAACCAACTTACCTTTTCAACAAAAAGGGCGACGACGTCGTAGTTGGAGCTCTATCTCGATCCGGCTCGTACTGGACCAAATGCTTAGTTGTAAGACGGCAGTTGCAGGTTTCTCCGTAAATTTATTGTAATGTTTGTGCGTGTTTTTACAAAGTTTGCGATTTGAAATGTTAAATGTGATTGAAATGTTAGATGTTCGTTTGCTGTGTCGCGGTTCACTGATGGCAGCCAAGTGAAGACGAACATATCCGATCGCCAAGGCTGGAGCCAAGGAGCTCGCAGCCAAGCTTTTAGCTTGCCTCTCCTGAGTGGCCGAAGTCTGGCCGTGAGAGAGCACGGCTTCGGCAGATCAGGAGAGGCAGCCTGACGAGCGGTGTGTTTGGCGTAAACAGTGGTCTTCTAATATCTCCTTTTATCTTCAATAAAACTACACTTGGTTTCGCTCCCTTGAGTCTTTATTAATTTTTCTGTTTAGTTTGATTTAATTCCTTGCACCTTACACTGATTTTATCTTAGAAATTATTTTAGCTTAACACTACTTTTATTAATACTATTTTAAACTATCCTTAACTTCCTAATACGCGACTTTATACGCGATTCCACGACCTCGTCGTTTAGATATTTACAAAGGACTCCCGTTGGAATCTTTTCTAGTTTCCACGTTAGCTCGGTCGACACAGACTTCGACCGAACTGAAGTTGGTCAGTATGCCGTGTTTCGCAATTTCCATTATTTCGCAATATTAAAATTGTAATATTCTCAGAATCAATACGCGGAAGAAAAGCGTTCTCAATTTAATTCTTCTGCGTTTGGATTCTGATCGTTGGCTCTTTTGGCCAAGCGGTTGCCAAGCGTTTTAATGGTTTGGAAGCTTGCTATTCAAAGCTAGCTTCCACAATCCACTCCAATTGCAAAGTGCTATAGATTTTAGGGTTTGGAAGCTCGCTACTAAATGCCAGCTTCCACAATCCATTCCAATTGCGAGGCTCTATGGTTTTCATGGTTTGGAAGCTCGCTACTAAATGCTAGCTTCCACGATCCATTCCAATTGCCAAGCTCCGGTTGCTGACTTGGCTTTGGAAGTTAATTAAACTAAAGCTTCGGGCTACCAAGCACAGTGCTGTGGTTGCATTAATGTGAACTTGGCCTTGACTCACTCGCGGAGTAGTATTATAAAAACAATAATACTGGCCTTGAAAGTTCTTATCTCCCGGAACTGGAAATTGCGATCGCGACATACAACATCCCTCCACCCTCGGGGAAGAAAAATTTAGTATCGTACGAAACGATATTAAATTTTTCTTGTACATTTATGGCTTGTTGAATTGTGGGTGGTCGTATGTTTAGTATGGTTGTACTTTGTGTCTACTTATGTATGTTAGTGTATTTCATTTTATGAATATCTTATGTTCTAGGTCAATACTAATTAGTTATTAGTAACCATTACAACAACTACAATACAATTAATTATTAATAAAAATTGCAATACAACTGATTACAATAATATGACCGGTAACTGCCTTTCTTCGATGTCATCTGTGTGTAGGTTGAGAATGATTTTGATGTTGATCTTGACATTGATGTTCTTCTTGTTGTTTATGATGATTTTGATGTTGATGCACACCTTGATGCTGATGTACACGTCGATGTTTATGTTGCTTTCGATGTTGCCGTTGATGTACACCCCGCTGTACTAATGTCTCCTTCTCGATTTGTTGTATATCACTGTGGTTGGTGGGTAGTTGACTTAATGGTAGCTGTGTTTGGAACGGCCGCTGTTAATTTTCTATTACCATTGTATTGAGGTTCATTACATGTTGTTGTTCCTGCTGGTCGACCCTTGTTGATGATTGAATGTGCGATTCTCGCCTGAATTTTTGCTTGTAAAGTACGCCAGCGCTGGTATCCCTGCTTCACTTGCGATTGCGTCGCTTTTGTTATATCGCTGCCAATTTATGTATCTCCCGATTTTAACTTGTGTGGCTGATGAATGGGCCGCAATAGTTTGACTGACTGTGACTGCTTACGTTCGTCTACTTGGTGGTTTATCACCGTCGCCGCCACTCTATGATGCCACAATTGATGTCGTCTTAAATTGTTAGCTTAAAGCGATCATGATTAACTATGATCTCGCTGCTGAGCGGCGAAGTTGTATGTATCTCAACTGATCTCAGGGATGGAGATTTGTTTGGATTAAGGAGGGGGGTATATTAGCGAAAAAAGAAGAAACTCAAAAAGTAATTAAAGTTAACTCTGAAATCGATATCAGCCGTATAATATAATCAAATAAACCTGTACTACATTCTTTAACTCTAAAATCAAATCTCAACCCACCTATATCTTCGTAACTCCTACACATACAATATCAGATCAGAATATAACAAAATGTCATATATCAGCAACCTTAGTGCAGAAACAATAAAGAGTTTCCAATCCATCAGCATTAAGTTCCAATATAAAAACAGTATCTCCTGCTGCTTTCTTAACATTCGTTCCTTGCGTAAAAACTTTACTATGTTCTATCTTTACTCTTCTATCTTCCAAGCAGAAATAGATAAAATAATAAATTCCGTAGATGTTATTGTATTAGCGGAAACAAACATAACAGATTGTGAAAATAATCTTTTCATGTTAAATGGCTTCAATGCAGAATTTTGAAATAGGTAAAACCGTAGAGGAGGACGGTATAGTAATATACGTGAAAGACACTATTTCCTATGATATATTTTTTCCACCAGTTATATTTCACGAAGCAATACAAATTCAGATTAATTTCGAAGGAGAGCCACTCACTCTCTTAGCAATTTACCATCCACCAATAACAAACATCAAAGAGTTCAACAAGGAACTAGACGAAACAATAAAAGAAATTGAGGTTAAGCAAACTCTAATTATTATGGGTGACGTTAATATTGATCTCCACAAGAGAGACATAAATTGTATTGAATATTTAGATATGCTATCACCTTATGGTCTCCAACCGCAAATAATAAAGAAAGCACGAGAGTAGACTTCACCGGGAGACACAAACAAATATTGATCATATCTTCTTGCGAGATCGACAGTGGAGAAATGCAAAGCTATATATTGTTCAATCGAACATTTCTGACCATTTCTGAAAATCTGGCAAACGCTTAATGAAATATTAGGCAAGAGAGCAAAAAATCTGGATGAAATTATATTAAAGAACATGAAAACTATGAGTGCTGATGATATAGCAAACAGATTTGCAATAAACTTTCGCAAGAAAATTGATGAAACCATTCATGAATGTCAAATAAATACACTTCAATACCAGCCAAACACCTCGCAAAATTCTATATTCTTAGTAGAAGCTAGTGAAATTGAAGTAATGAATATACTGCAGAACCTAAAAATCAAAGGACCTGGAGGAGATTGTATAACACCGAAAGACCTTAAAATGCATGCAGATATAATGGCGCCGGTAATAACAAAATTTATAAATAGAAGTCCAATCTACAAAGCTTTAGCTTAATCCGATTTTGACAACTACAGGCCCATAGCCATAGTCCCGCTCATAGAAAAAATACTGAAAGAAATTATAGTCAGATGGTTAACTGACTTTATAGAAAAATATAAAATTATCAGTAAAAATCAATTCGGCTTCCAAAGAAATAAAAATATTAATAAACTATTAGGGTACTTCGCAAGCGTTATTAATGATAACCTTAGCAAAAACTTACACAGCCTGGTGCTCTTCGTCGATTTCAGTAAGGCATTTGATATGCTATCACACGAAAAGCTAATGTCAACCCTATATAACGCGGGCATACGCAGAAACTGCCTCGAGTGGCTTATTTAAGGTTAAGAACGTATCGGGTTAAAATAGAAAATTCCCCTAGCGAAGAGATAGCTGTAACATACGGTGTGCCTCAAGGGTCAAAATTGGGTCCAATTCTGTATATTATTTACGCGAATGGTATGCTGCATCAGCTAAAAAATAGTACAACGTTCGCTTATGCAGATGATACTGCAATCGTAGTAACACACAAATTACTCACTAGTGCGACTTGCATAATGCAAGGACATACACAACATAATTACAAGGTGGGCATAATTATATAATGGCCTTGTAATTAATGCAAACAAAACAAAAATCATGCATATTCGGCAGCCACATATTTTGCAACAAAATATCGCTATAAAATTCCACGACTATAAATGCATCCATGGTCAGCCAGCACCGCTTAATGCTCCTAAAAGAGATGAATGTGACACTGAAATAGAACAGGTTCAAACCTATAAATATTTAGGAGTGTTGTATCTCCTTAGGGGTGGTCTTCTAATATCTCCTTTTATCTTCAATAAAACTACACTTGGTTTCGCTCCCTTGAGTCTTTATTAATTTTTCTGTTTAGTTTGATTTAATTCCTTGCACCTTACACTGATTTTATCTTAGAAATTATTTTAGCTTAACACTACTTTTATTAATACTATTTTAAACTATCTTTACTTCCTAATACGCGACTTTATACGCGATTCCACGACCTCGTCGTTTAGATATTTACACAGGACTCCTGTTGGAATCTTTTCTAGTTTCCACGTTAGCTCGGTCGACACAGACTTCGACGGAACTGAAGTGGGTCAGTATGCCGTGTTTCGCAATTTCCATTATTTCGCAATATTAAAATTGTAATATTCGCAGAATCAATACGCGGAAGAAAAGCGTTCTCAATTTAATTCTTCCGCGTGTGGATTCTGATCGTTGGTTTTTCAAACCAAGCGATTTTATGGTTTGGAAGCTTGCTACTGAAAGCTAGCTTCCACAATCCATTTTATGCGAAGTGTTTGCCGGAACTGGAAATTGCGATCGCGACATACAACATCCCTCCACCCTCGGGGAAGAAAAATTTAGTATCGTACGAAACGATATTAAATTTTTCTTGTACATTTATGGCTTGTTGAATTGTGGGTGGTCGTATGTTTAATATGGTTGTACTTTGTGTCTACTTATGTATGTTAGTGTATTTCATTTTATGAATATCTTATGTTCTAGGTCAATACTAATTAGTTATTAATAACCATTACAACAACTACAATACAATTAATTATTAATAAAAATTGCAATAAAACTGATTACAATAATATGACCGGTAACTGCCTTTCTTCGGTGTCATCTGTGTGTAGGTTGAGAATGATTTTGATGTTGATCTTGACATTGATGTTCTTCTTGTTGTTTATGATGGTTTTGATGTTGATGCACACCTTGATGCTGATGTACACGTCGATGTTTATGTTGCTTTCGATGTTGCCGTTGATGTACACCCCGCTGTACTAATGTCTCCTTCTCGATTTGTTGTATATAACTGTGGTTGGTGGGTAGTTGACTTAATGGTAGCTGTGTTTGGAACGGCCGCTGTTAATTTTCTATTACCATTGTATTGAGGTTCATTACATGTTGTTGTTCGTGCTGGTCGACCCTTGTTGATGATTGAATGTGCGATTCTCGCCTGAATTTTTGCTTGTAAAGTACGCCAGCGCTGGTATCCCTGCTTCACTTGCGGTTGCGTCGCTTTTGTTATATCGCTGCCAATTTATGTATCTCCCGATTTTAACTTGTGTGGCTGATGAATGGGCCGCAATAGTTTGAACTGGCTGTGACTGCTTACGTTCGTCTACTTGGTGGTTTATCACCGTCGCCGCCACTCTATGATGCCACAATTGATGTCGTCTTAAATTGTTAGCTTAAAGCGATCATGATTAACTATGATCTCGCTGCTGAGCGGCGAAGTTGTATGTATCGGCAACTGCCGATGATTTGTTGATTTTCTTCGCGGGAGTGGTTGACGGTACGGTGTATTCGCCCCCACTATCATGCAGTAATTTTCGGGTTCAACTGTTGATGCTGTTATACCTTTTGGATGCTTTCCATCCTATTTTTGTTCGTGATGATGGTTGCCATTTTGGTTGGCATCGCTAAGATGATCAGCTGTTGCAGCTAATGTGTATGATGTGCTGTTCCAGCTACCCTTCCCCCTTCGAGATGGCTGGGCGCTATTCGACGCCCTGTTGTGAAAGTGCTGCTGTGTTGTTGCACTTTTGCTATTGTGATGGGTGTACATCGGCATTTAGGTCAGCTTCTTTGCGTGCTGTCTTCTTTGTTATCGCACTTAACTTTACTTAACTTAAGTTATTATCAATTTAGGTTTCTCTTACAATATGTTTTTATTCTATTTATAATTTGTTTCCCATTAAGAAGAATTGAAATCATATTCGTATATAACTTTAAGTTAGCAATATTAATTAATTAGCTATATTAATTCAAAACAAGTCTTAGGTCTTACAATAAATATCGACTTTATTCTAGTTGAATATAATTCGTTAGGTTATTCATTATAAATGTTAACTTCAAAAGTATTTAAAAAGTTCGTACAAGTATTTAGATATGTTCCCTTTTACTTTAATATGTACGATTTTATATCTATTTTTCTTTCTAACGTTATTATAATTATATTCTTTCTTTCTTTTTAATTTATTAATAGTTTCTTAGTTCTATGTAAAAGAATGACATATAGTGTAGTAACATGTGTATTAACATGTAACTTGTGTTTTTAAAAAAAAAATATTTTTTCCCTCTCTTATTTCTTTAATATATTTTTTTTTTGTTACGCCTATTTTCAAGTTGTTCACCTTTGGTGTTTTTATACCCTACACACGAAGTGAGAGGGTATATTCACTTACTGCTTCCGTTTGTAACGCATTAAAGGAGGCGTGACAGGTATAGAAAAGTATATATATTCTTGATCAGCGTGACCTCCTGAGTCGATTTAGCCATGTCCGTCCGTCTGTCTGTTTGTCTGTCTGTCTGTCTGTCTGTGGAAATCACGATTACAAGAGAACGAATAGAGATATCTTCATCAAACTTGGCACGAATATTGACTATCATTAGAAACTCATCGGTATTGAAAATGGGCAAAATCGGACTACGGCCACGCCTACTTTTTATACTGAATATAAATTAATTCATGCTTATAGCTCAATTTCTCAGCTTGTAGAACGAATTTGGGGTTGAAATTTTGTCCAGAAGTCAAATGTCTCTGGTCAAAACAGATCACCAAAAATGGTCGTGGTCCACCCACTAATTAAATAAAACTAGATTACAGGAGAACGAATAGAGATATTTTAATCAAATTTGGCGCGAATGTTGTCTATCATCAGAAACTCATTCGTATTGAAAATGGGCAAAATCTGACCATTGCAACGCCTACTTTTTATAGTAACTATAAATTAATCCATGCGTATAGCTCAATTTCTCAGCTTGTAGAACGAATTTGCGGTTGAAATTTTGCCCAGAAGTGAACTGTCTCTGATCAAAACAGATTACAAAAAATGGGCGCGGTCCGCCCACTAATTAAATAAAACTCGATTACAGAAGAACTAATAGAGATATTTTCATCAAATTTGGCACGAATACTCTCTGTCATCACAGGATATTTGATATTGAATAGGAAAAAAATTAGACCATTGCCACGCCTAATTTTTAAGTAAACGTGTGTAGGGTATATGAACTTCGGCCAGGCCGAAGTCAACACTCTTTCTGGTTATTTTTGTTTTCCTCATTTGGCTTGTGTTAAAATTTTTCATTTACTGTCTTTGTCGTTTTTTTTTTTCATTAATTGTTTAACTGACACTGCATTCTGCCCATGTTCAGTTGCTCTACTTCTGCACCTGCTTTGTTGCAGTACTTGCGTTGATCGCTTATTTTGCATTTAATTAATTTACTTGACTTATTTCCAGTATATATTTTGTTTCCCATTATCTTATTTTTTCCGTACGTTTGAGAAGTATACTTTACATATTTCTCTTATTTCCTAAATCTTGTTTTCTTATGAAATAGGCATAGGTGCGAATTTGTATGGACATATATATAGTATGTGTGTTTTATGACTGAACTAACTCTTCAGGCATATTTTTACATGTGCATTTATTATATTAATAATTGCAATTGTAATTTTAATAAACTGTTTGTATAAACGGAAACAGCTTCTTTTCATTTACCGTATGTTACCAATTGAAGTTAATACAAACTAAGAAGTTCAATTCAAAATTTACAAAAGGAATGACTCATATATCAACTACGAATTTACTTTATTATGAGTGTTGTTCTCTTATATTTTTACGCTTAAATAAACAAGTTGTTGCTTATTGAAACGCTATTCTGATTTTCTTTTTATTTGTTTTTCTTTGTTGAATTTTCCATTATGAAATTTGATGAATTTCATTCATTATTTAAACGTAAGACTGAAGTTACATTAAAATTATTAGTACTAAAATTAAAATTAAAAATGTTAGTTTTCTACTATTCTATAATAAATTCTATCAATCCTATTTTATATATATTTATTCTATCCTAATCCTAATAAGGTGCCTATTGTGATTAATTTACTTTTATTTATGACTACTTAATTTAATTTCCCTCTAAACCTATTTTCTTAGTTTAATTGATTCTAATTCCTATGTAATTTTCTAGTTAATCCTATTTTCATATTTAATTGCCATTATATAACTTAAGTAAGTTATTGTGGAATGGCTTTTCCTTTCCCTTAATATTTAACACTGTCGTAATTGGACTTTTAATTGCTACTATTTTATAAGGCCCTATCCATATGGGAGAAAACTTATTTTTCCTCGTTTGGTTCTTAATTAATGCACTATCTCCTACCTTAAATTCTACTAAATTTAGTTTGTTATCGTACTGCCTTTTAGCTACCTGCTTTGCTAAATCCTGATTCTTTCTCACGATTTGGTGAGCCCTTTGTATTAGGAATTTTAGAACTTTATTCGGATCTTCGTCATTATATACCGGACTACACTTTCTTTTTAAGTTAGTCAGCATTTCTGTATCGAATCCAAATAAAGTACGGAATGGCGTTTGCTTCGTCGTAATGTGGGGTGTATGGTTATGAACATGCATAGCTGCAGTTAACCATTGATCCCAATTCGACCCGTCTTCTTTAGCAAAACTGCGCAAATATTCCGCTAACGGTCTGTGGCTTCTCTCTAATGAGCCATTAGTCTGTGGATGGTAAGGCGTTTTGTGTAATTTTTTGATACCTAATAATTTGCATGTATCTGAGAAGAACTTCGAAATGAAATTTTTTCCGTTCTCTGTAATTAGAATTATGGGAATTCCGTAACGCGTGATTACTTCATCGTAGAAAGCCCTGGCAACAATACTTGCTTCCGCGTCTGGGATAGCTGTACATGCCATAAATTTTGAGAAATCATCTTGGAATGTTAAAATATATTTGTTACCGGATACGGTTTCTGGTAGAATACCTACTATATTCATGTAAACTTTTGGAATGGCCGCATTGGTCTATCTGTCAGCACCATGGGCATTTTTTTTAATTTCGAACTTTTGTTCGCTTGACATTTCGGACAGTTTTTGACATAATCTTTTATTTGTCTTTGCATCCCTGGCCATCCCTTCAACCTATATATTTGCCTGATTCGCAGGTAAGTTTTCACTGCTTCCTGGTGACCTCCTAATGGTGTATTATGGAAGTCTTTTATAACCGTCTCTATTTGTTTTGGGTTTTCTAATAGAATTGTGTAATCGTTTTTCGTTATGCCCGGAATGTCAGGTTCTACAGGCGTCGGACTTGTACTAGTTTTATTACTACTTTCTTTGTTCTTTATTTCTATTTCTTTTGTTCTAGAGCGGGTCTGGACTGCTGTTACTACATTCCGATTTTGAGGAATTCTGCTCAATGCGTCTGCGTTTAAGTTCTTCTTTCCTGGCTCATATAGAATTTCGAAGTCGTATTCTGATAATTTATGCCTGAACTTTGCCAGTCTTTTATGTTAGCTATTCCTCTGAAAGGTTGATGGTTTGTCCCTATCTTGAATGGTCTTCCTAAGAGATAAGCTCTGAAATTTTTTGATGCCCACACTATGTTTAAGAACTCCTTTTCTATAGTTGAGTAACGCTTTTCTGCGTCATTTAAGGCTCTGCTAGCGAAAGCTATTGGCTTATCTTCGCCTATTTTACCCTGAGAAAGTACAGCGCCTAACGCTTCGTTACTTGCATCAGTCGTTAGTATAAATTCTTTTTCAAAATCCGGATATGCCAAAACCGGTGGTGTTATTATCGCCTTCTTCAATGATTCGAACGTTTTCTGACATTCTTGTGTCCAGATAAACTTAGCGTCTTTACGTAGTAGTTTGTTAATAGGCAGTGCTATCTTTGCTCTGCCCGGTATTAATTTTCTATAATAATTCACTAGTCCTAAGTATGCCTGCACCTACTTTTTATTTTTAGGAGGCGGAATGCTCTTAATGCATTCCACTTTACTGGGGTCAGGGAGTGCGCCCTGATCTGTGTATTTGTGTCCTAAATAAATTATTTCACTTCTTAGAAATCTGCATTTTCCTGTATTAAGTTTTAAATTATGTTCACGTAATTTCTGTAATACTGAACATAACCTTTGTACATGTTGTTTTAGGTTTCTACCGTAGATAACAGTGTCATCTAAATAAACAAAACAGTCTATACCTTGTAGACCTGTTAGGATATGATTCATTATCCTTTGGAATGTTGCTGGGGCACCTGTTAGCCCAAATGGAATTCGATTGAATTCGAAATGCCCTAGTCCCGTACTAAAAGCTGTTTTCTCCTTGTCCCTTTCATCGACAAAAACTTGATGATATCCACTTGCCAAATCTAGCGTTGTAAAATATCTGCTATGGCATAATTGCTCTAAAATTTCGTCAATGCGCGGAATTGGAAAAACTTTGATCGTCGCTTCATTTAATTTTCTGTAATCTATGACCAGTCTCCATTTTTTCCCCCCGTCTTTTCTTGGGCACTAATAGTAATGGTGAGTTCCATGGTGCTATGTGTGATTATGCCATCATCTAAAAGTTTGTTCACTTGTTTATTTATTTTCTCCCTATGTATTTGTGGTAATCTATACTGTTTTCTTTTTATTTAGACGTCATGAAAAGATTTTACTATTATATTTCTTCTATTGAATTCTTTTCTTCCATATTTAAATTTTCATCTAACTCAATTTAAGTGAGCAATTAATTTATTCTTCTTCTGGCATCTTTTTTGCCTATGCTATTAATTGACTCAGTACTTTGTATTGTGTACTCGTCGAAGTTTGTGAATTTTGGTTCAAATTCCCTATCTATCTCGTAATCATACTCTGTTATGTTTAATATCGGAGCATAAATCGTATTATCTTTCACATTTACTAATGTGTCTGCTATATAGATGCCTGGATCTATTTGTTCTTTATGAATTACAACATTCTTAAATTTTGTACGAAGTTTCAATGGTACTATCGTAATTGTTCTTGCATCAACTGGTATGTAATGATGTTTACTTTCCTCTTCTATCTGATCGATAGTTTTTATTGGTAATTCCAAAATAATCTCTTTCTTTTCAATGAAGTGTATTAAATTCCTTTCCATTGTATTTATAATGGATTTGTTCCACAAATTATCCCTTCCTAGTATTGCCGTCTGCCGATACTCCTTGTTTAAGTGACACAACGTGTAGCGTTAAACGTAAGGACTGTACCTCATTGTGGCATATAGTAGTCGATCCATCTGTAGTCACACAACCTCCAAATGCTCCGCTTAAGTATTTTTTATTGTTTATTATTGTGCTATCTTTCATTGCACACTTCTTTATCAGGCTGTTATCTGCTCCTGTATCTACCAGCAAAATGAGTTTTCCATTTATAGCCTCTGCGGAAGGTAATTCGATGAACACGTCATTTAGCTGGGTTTGATTCCAGTTAGATATTCCTGTGTTTGCATTTTCATTGATAACTTATTCATTGAGCAAGTTACTTTCTGGTATAAATTTTCTCTTTCCTCTTTCACTTTGGTTGACAGCCCTGTATCAATTGTTTCTTCAAATGTATGATTTCTCTCCGTTAGATTGTTTTTATTATTATTAATAAATTCCGGCATTCTTCAACAATCACTTCCGATGTCGGACTTACGGTTACCACTTTATTTGTTAAAGTTGGTAACGTATCCACAATCGGCTCGGATGTGTGAATTACTGCTACTCCTTCATTTGGCCATAAGTTACTAATATTTTTGGGTTCCCAGATTATTGGCATATTCTGGGCCCTTGGCAGTTTCCCGGACTATTGCTTTGGGACTTCTCCCAACTCTTCTTCGCATAACATTCGAGTGTGTCCTACCGTTTTGCACCATTCACATAGAGTGTTTAGTTGAAGAGAAGGTAAAAGGTGGCTTGATGGATGTGTTGTTAATTGTATATTGTTTTCACTGTTTAATGTAATTTGTACAATGTGTTTTGAAGTGAATGTGAATATGAAGGTTTGGTTTTTTGGTGATGCGTCCGGCGATGTTCACTGATGGCAGCCAAGTGCTGGCTCCACTCCGACCTCCAAGGCTGGAGCCGAAGAGCTCGCAGTCAAGCTTTAAAGCTTGCCTCTCCTGAGCGGCCGAAGTCCGCGCTCTGAGAGGACACGGCTTCGGACGATCAGGAGAGGCAGCCTGGCGAGCGGTTTGCTTTGGCGTAAACATCCCGCCCGCCTTGCAGGACTGCAAAGCTCCCAGACCCTCAGCCCTGGGGTGGATCAGGCGCTTAATTGTGTAGGGTGCTGTGGTGGGCCTCGCCGCAGTGAGTGCAGCGGCGCGTGCTGGTGCATCGTTGGCTGGTGTGTGAGCCCGCCAAGCAGTTGATGCAAACGTGGCGGCCTGCAAGCATCCGCCATCGGGCCTCGACCGACAGGTCGAGGAAGAGGCCGCACTGCCGGAGCGGGTGCTCTCCACGGCAGAGAGTGCAGCAACCTCGGCGGCGCGATGGGCGCGCTCCTGGTGGTCGCCCATGGTTGCGTGAGCGGCTGCGAGGACCCCGCGACTCCAGTGGGTAACCATCGCCTTGGTCGATGGGGGGCGAGCGTCGTGGCCCCATGGCTGCGTTCGGTGGCTCGGCGAACAGCTGACGCCGGCCACGTGCCCATGCAGCTCCTCCTTGAGCCCCTGGGGACGGCGTTCGTCTGGCCGCAGGCGACGGGTGCCGTGGTGGGGTTGGGCGTCGGTACGGCTGGCCGCGTCCGCGACGCGCCGGAACATACGGCGTTGGAAGGCCCAGCCCAAGGCGGCGGAGAATGTACCCTGCCCGTGCTGGCATCGCTGGGGGAGCTGGTGGAGCCTCATCTGGCTGGGGCTCGGGTGAGCGCGGCGGAGGCTCCTCCTCTCCGGCCGACTGGTCAGACGCACTTAAGCTTAGCACGTCTTCCTCTTCGTGCTCGTGTCTTTCCTCCTGCGGCATCGCGGGGCCGGGATTCGTGGGGGGCGCCGTGGGCACGGCGGCTGGCAGAGCCAGCATACGGCCCAGCCGGTAAAGGGCGCCGCGGCGGCGAACGCGTTTCATCTCGAATCTGTGGAGAAAAAAGGCATTAATAACAATTCGAGACATGCACGATAAGGATACTAATTTGGAAATTGAACGCGTGAGTTGGCCGTTAGCCGTCCGGACATCGGCTACGCGGACTCGTGCGTCCTGACCCTTATACTCTTTGATGTTGCGGCCCAGCCGCCAGGACGTGGAAGGAACGTTGTCGTCGCGGACCACAACCAGGTCGTTGGGCTGTAGGTTGAGTTGCGGAGTCTTCCACTTGGTGCGACGCGCAAGCTCGTGCAAATATTCCGTTTTCCACCGATGACAGAAATGCTGGGCAAGGGCCTGGACACGTCTCCATCGGTTGAGAATGGAGACCGGATTGTCGAGGGTTTCGGGCTCGGCCGGAGCGAGCAGAGGGCCGCCTACTAGGAAGTGGCCAGGAGTGATTGCCTCCATAACATTGGGATCCTCAGATTGAGGATGAAGCGGGCGTGAATTGAGCCACGCTTCGATTCTGCTCAGGCGAGTCGAAAACTCTTCAAATGTAAATTTAGACACTGGGGCGACTTTGCGCAGATGCGTTTTCAGGCTTTTAACACCGGCCTCCCAGAGTCCTCCCATATGAGGAGCCCCAGGGGGGATGAAGTGCCATTCAACGGTTTGGTGCGAATGTTGGGTCTCGATGATATCGCGAGTTCGAACAAGGAATTGCTTAAACTCTTTTTTGAGCTCTTTTGAGGCGCCGACGAAGTTTGTGCCGTTATCGGAATATATCTTTGCGGGGCAGCCTCGGCGCGCTGCAAAACGTGAGAAGGCCGCAAGGAAGACGGCCGTGGTCAGATCACTGACAGCCTCTAAATGAATTGCTTTGGTCGCAAAACAGACAAAGATACACGTGTAGCCTTTCGTTATTAAGCAAGCCCGGCCGGTGTAATTCTTTATGTCGAAAGGGCCCGCAAAGTCGACACCGGTGTTAGCAAACGGGCGGGAGAAATGTGTTCGTTCCTCTGGCAATGCCGCCATACTCTGCGTTCTTTGTTGCTTCCGGTGCAAGATGCAAGGCTTACAGCGGTGGATCGTTGTTTTGATGAGGTTTTTTACCCGCGGAATCCAGTGTTGGGTCCGGAGCAATCGGAGCATCAGCTGGTTACCACCGTGAAGCGAGATCTGATGAATAAAAAGAACAAGTAGCCGAGACAACTGACAGTCGTACGGCAAAATTATTGGGTGGCGTTCGTCAAATGCCAAATTCGGGCATGAAGACAGCCGCCCGCCAAGGCGCATCGTTTTGTCTTCATGGATGAAGGGATTGAGTGCGAGTAAACGACTTTTCGAGCTCACGGGTTGCTTGCTTTCGAGCGCGTAATATTCGTCGGGAAAATATGTCTTTTGACATATGATTGTGAGACGGCGTTTAGTGTCTCGTATCTCTGTCGTAGAGAGTCGCAAAGTGGCATATAGAGGGTTCCGATTACGGCGCGTGTTATCTATAAACCGCTGTACGTATGAGTAGACGCGTAGGGCTCTCGGGAGAGAGGAAAACCGGTCAAGTGGGTCTTCGTCTGGTCGGAAGTAAGTGTGAAGCGCCTTTACAGGCTTTTCTTCAAGTGCGGTGGCAAACTCCGAAGCTGTTCGAAGCTCGGGCCAACGATTCTTGTCGTGGATGAGCCAAGATGGACCATTCCACCAAAGAGTGTTCTCAGCTAATTCTTGGGGCGTGGCACCGCGGCTAGCTAAGTCCGCTGGATTGTCGTGCGAGTCCACGTGAAACCATTGAGTGTGTGGTGCTCTTTCAATGATTTTGGCAACGCGGTTCGCCACGAAAGTGGCCCAGACGCAAGGAGGCTTCTTCAGCCACGCAAGTACAATCGTCGAGTCTGTCCAACAGAAGACATCCTCGGGACGATAGTGCAGATTGGGTACTAGGGCGTCGAGCATGTCTGCGACGAGTGTAGCTCCGCAGAGTTCGAGTCTAGGCAGCGATATCGTTTGAATGGGCGCCACTCGTGTTTTGGAGTACAGTAGCGATACATGAACTGTGTCGCCGATTTGGACACGGGCGTAGATGACTCCGGCGTACGCTTTCTCGGAAGCGTCCGAAAAGGCGTGAAGATCCACTGTGCCGTCGGGGGTGAATCGAATCCACCTGGGAATTCGAATCGCGGCGATCTGATGGTAATTTCGGAGGAAACTCAACCATGTTTTCTGCGTCAGTGCGGGAAGATGGTCATCCCAGTCAATCTTGTCTAGCCAGACTTGTTGGATCAGCATTTTTGCGGCAACGATGATAGGTGCCAGCCAACCGGCTGGATCGAACAGCTTCGCGATGAGCGACAGCACTTGTCTTTTGGTGTACGTTGGCTGTATGTCGATCGTCTGTGTGTCGAAGTAGAAGTCATCGTTGGCGGCATTCCAACGAATACCGAGCATCTTTGCGGTGCTGTTGTCCTCGAACTTCAGGAACTCCGCGTTGAGCAGATGGGGTTCCGGCAAGTCGTCCAAAATGTGTTTGTCGTTGGCTGTCCATTTCCGGAGAGAGAAGCCTGCCGTGTTCAACGCCTCTGTCAGTTCATCGCGCATTTGAGTGGCCATGGCAAGGTTGTGAGAACCAGCCAACACGTCATCAACGTACATTGAATGTCGCAGGATGTGGGCCGCAAGCGGAAACTGTTGCTGAGTATCTTCCGCTAGCTGGAGAAGAGTGCGTATCGCTAAAAAGGGGGCGCAGTTCATGCCAAATGTTACCGTTTGTAACTCATAGTCCCTAACTTGGGAGCTATTCGAATCTCGGAAGAGAATTCGTTGGTAGGGGGTATGTTTCGGGTCGACGAGGATCTGGCGGTACATTTTCTGAATGTCACCGCTGAAAACATACCGGAAAAAGCGCCATCTTAGCATTAAAAATGTTAAGTCGGCTTGTAGAACAGGGCCTGCGTGTAACACATCGTTCAAACTGAGCCCACTTGTGGTGGGGCAGGATGCGTTGAACACGACTCTGACCTTGGTGGACGTGCTGTTCGGTTTTATAACCGCGTGATGTGGCAAATAATAGTGCTCAGCATCGGGTTGTGGGGGCGCTACGGCCGTCATATGACCTAAATCAAGATATTCTTGAACTACATAGTCATATTGCCTTTTGAGGTCATTATTCTTGACTAACCTTGCTTCTGAGCGAAGGTATTGTTGGTGGGCGATGTGCCGTGAATATCCTAGCGAGTGTTGGTTTACGGCTTCGCTTTTGAAGGGCAACGTAACGATGTAGCGGCCGTCAGGGCTCCTACAAGTTGTTTTTACGAAATTCTCTTCGCAAAACTTTTCGGAGGGGGATAAGTGACGAGTTTTGGGAAGTTCCTCCACCACCCAAAAACGTTCGAACTGTTGTTCGATGGTGACTTCATTGAAGAAGGCCACCCTTATGTTGGGGCTATCTGATTGTAGCAGGGGGACTGGTCCGGTGATTATCCAGCCGAACACGGTCTGTTGTGCTAGCAGTGAACCTAGCACATTGCGGCGAATACCATCAAGTATGATTGCCGGGAAGAGATCGGCTCCAATGAGAACGTCAACTTGCTGACTTTTGACAAAGTTGACGTCTGCGAGCTCGATGTTACTGGGGAGGCTGCGAAGCAGCGCACTATCGAACGAGTGGGCGGGCAGTCTGCCCGTGATTTGCGACAGCACTAGCGCTGTGGCATGGATTTGAAACGAGGGGTCGCGTGGCGACTTGAGCATAAACTCACAAGATTTTGAAACCTTTGCAGAAATGGTTTCGTTGAGACCAGAAACCGTTGCTTTCACTGGCCGCATGGGGATCTTGAGCATCTTCTGAACGTGGTCAGAGATGAAGGATACTTCGGATCCTGGCGCGTTGAGTTGGTTGTTATGGGGTTGATTGCGCTGCAATGCAGCGTTTCGACTTGGCTTAGTGGACGGACGCGACGCTAAATTCGTTAAGGGTCGGTTCTGCGCTTGATCGCGATGCAACAACGTATGGTGTCGCGCCTGACATGTCGCGCAGTTGTATTTGCTGGAGCATCGTTGTATCTGATGCGCTTGCGCGAGACAATTCAGACAAAGATGCAACTTTTTAACTACCTCTAGACGCTTACCGGAAGTCATTTCCAAAAATTGCGGACAGACTCGAATTGTGTGTTGCTCTGAGCACAGCTGACATACGGTCGATGCCACATTCAGCTGGAATGTGTTAACGCGTTTTGTCGAAGGGGGCATCTGTTGTGGAGCGGGTGAGGTGCGATTCTTGTTTGCGGACGCGCCTTTTATATCTTGCACCGTTTCCAGCGTTTGAAACCGATGTGTCAGGAACGCGTCGAGATCTGACCATTTTGGAATTTCAAATTTATTCGATATTGATTGTTCCCAAAGGGACAGGGTGGCTTCCGGAAGCCGACTAGAGCACAGAAAAACTATCATAGCGTCCCAATGTGACGTGTTTACGCCTTGGAGCGCCAACGCGGCGAGAATATTGTTGAATTCCCGCTGTAAATTTTTGATTTCGTGACCGGTTTGACGAGTAATCGTCGCGAGACCAAAGAGATTTTTAAGCAGCGTGTTAACGAGGACGCGTTTATTTTCATATCTATCCGACAGATTTTTCCATGCTTGCGCGAATCCTTCATTCGTCAAAGGAGACTTTTGTACAATTTCCTTGGCTTCGCCTTGGGTCTTTTGGTTCAGGTGGAAGAGTTTTTCCACGGGGGCAATACGCGTATTCTGAATATACAGGGCGGCGAACATGTCGCGGAAGGAGGGCCATGACAGGTAGTCGCCCTTGAAAACGTCGGTATCGCATGGAGGCAAGCTGATGTTGAACTGAGTGGGCGGCAGCTCTGCCGTGTCAATAGAGGGCCGCGGCGCGGAGGGCTTTGTCATCGAGTTGACAAGATCCTGGATCAATCCAACGCATCGTACATAGTTGTCATTTTGTCGCTTTGAAATACTTTTCCTTAACGCTTGGTATCTGGGGTGCCAACGTCTCATCCGGTCGCATTTGTTCGACAAGGCCGCTATACGCAGACTTGATTAGGGACCACTGCGAGTGGAGCTCCGTCATGTGCAACTCCAGGGTAGACACCGTTTGCGATTCCGTTGAACTGCTTAGAAGGTGCGCGCCGAATTCTACTAAATCGTCCGCGAGACGTAGAAAAGAGCCAAGACGCTCCATTGTATGTGCGTTAGGATTACTACAAATTTAGGAATACCCGATATGAAATCGCTTTTCGGGGGTGCAACAGATTAAAGGGGCTAAAATAGCTTTGACAGATGGGCTACTAAAGAAATAAAACACCTTAATATTTTTATTCCCAAACAAGAATTTTTTTATTATAATTTTATGCCCAGGAATTATATTTTTCGCCCACGGTGCATGCACGGTCGACGTCTCTGTCACGTTAAACGAAGCCGCAGCGGTGGTTTGTTCAAAGTGTATTCTAAGCAAACAGGTTTTGAGTGCACGGTTGACGACTTTTTTCGCTGAGTAGGTGAGTAAATATGTCGCCGGTTCTGCTGCCAGCACGGTACAGTGTGCGCTTCTTAAACAAATGAACGATGACGTCGATAGTACGAGTACGAATGTTAAAACAAAAAAACGCGCCGCTTGTAGCGTATCACGCGGAGAGAGCGATCGATGCTGAACGAAAGAACGTGTTTTATGCTTGGCTTCAAGCTGAGAGCGTGTCTATGTGAGAGCACGTAAACCAAACAAACCAGCAAAAGGTGGTGGTTTTTTGGTTTCTAAGTGAACCGCGCAGAAGAGCGTAAGTTGCGAGCGTGTCTATGTGAGTGCACGTAAACCAAACAAACCAGCAAAAGGTGGTGGTTTTTTGGTTTCTAAGTAAAAGAGCGCAAACCCAAGCGAGAGCGAGCTGCAGTTATGTATTCGTCGAAGAATAAATAATTGCAACACGTGCCGGTCAATACAAGTATATGACCGGGTTCAAGGGCACTTTTATGTAATATATATAAGTGTACCAATTCTAAATTTTGGAGCACCGTTAAATCGAAATTAATACTGCCGTTAATTGCAAGGTGTACACGGGAGTATATAAGTGTATATATACGTGCCGCGTATATATATATATTTGTTCGCCCGTTTGATGGGGGTACCGTTTATTCAAAATATTTAAAACTTTGCACTTTATTTGATTTAATTTATTTGAATTTAAGAAACCTACCTTTCACAAAAGGGCGACGATGTCGTGGGGTAGAGGCTGGAGCTCTATCCGGCTCGTACTGGACCAAATGTTTAGTTGAAGAGAAGGTAAAAGGTGGCTTGATGGATGTGTTGTTAATTGTATATTGTTTTCACTGTTTAATGTAATTTGTACAATGTGTTTTGAAGTGAATGTGAATATGAAGGTTTGGTTTTTTGGTGATGCGTCCGGCGATGTTCGCTGATGGCAGCCAAGTGCCGGCTCCACTCCGACCTCCAAGGCTGGAGCCGAAGAGCTCGCAGTCAAGCTTTAAAGCTTGCCTCTCCTGAGCGGCCGAA
The DNA here is from genome assembly GCA_943737955.2 of Myopa tessellatipennis. Lineage (NCBI taxonomy): Eukaryota > Metazoa > Arthropoda > Insecta > Diptera > Conopidae > Myopa > Myopa tessellatipennis. The sequence continues at coordinate 38,385,883 of OX031315.1, read as the reverse complement.
GTCCGCGCTCTGAGAGGACACGGCTTCGGACGATCAGGAGAGGCAGCCTGGCGAGCGGTTTGCTTTGGCGTAAACATAGAGATTGATTCTTTTGACTTCCGTTTACCGTATTCGGCTTCTGCTTTCCATACGTCTGTTTCTGCCAATTCTGTTGGTTTTGGTTGGGTTGCCAATTACGTTGGACTTGGCTTGGTTGCCAGTTTTGTTGTGGTCGGTTTGTTTTCCAGGTTTGTTGTACTTGTTTCTAGTTATGGGGCATTTGATATTTCATGGTTGCCCCATTTCCTTGGCTTTCCTTTTTGCTACACCTCCAGTTTGTCTCGTGCCCATATTCTAGACACTTTTCGCAATACGGAGTGTTTTCCCTAATCAAACACTTTTCTCTCGTATGCCCACGTTTATTGCAGAATGAGCAAACTATTTTTTCCTGTGGCGCCCTCGAGACGTTCTGCCTTTCTTCTGGTCTTTTATAATCCGCTCGATTATGTACAGGAGGTCTTGCATAGGGTTCAACCGAATTCATATTAATTATTGGTGAAATTGTTGGTTGATGTATGGAATTACTTCTTTGTATTTCGATCAGCGTGTTCTCTGCTATTTCTGTCATTTCCTCTATACTTTTCCCTGTAACATTTAGCATGTGAGTTCGTAACGTTGCATCTTTTAACCCTGTTCTAAACGCCTTGTTTGCCGATGTCGTTACCATAGATATAAGTTCGCTGTCGCCTTCGCCATCATAAGTATCTTTTATTATTTGCAATGCTTGTGCCTTTTTTGTGTTTAGGCGTCTTGCGAACTGCCGAATGTCCTCATTTTGTAATTGGCTGCAGTTCTGAATGTCTGTCAACGTTACGTCTAGTGAAATCGTTGGTAGGTAGGCTCTTCGTATCACTAGGTATAATTCTTCTAGGCTGGTGAAACGTTGTGTGCCTACAAGATCATAAGCGTCTCCATATAATCTTTGCTTTATACAGTCTATGTAAATTGCTTTATTAGCTGTAGTCGCTTCACTTGTAGCTAATTGTAGCCTGTATAAACTTATACACTTTACCTCTCAAATCTGTTGACTGCGTCCCCGAAAACAGTGGAACAATACTGCTTGTTATCTTGGCTATTTCTGCTATACCCATATTGGTCTGTTCTGCCACTGATTGTTTAAATGGAGGGAATGAAACTGAATTATATTCCTTTGGACTTACTATGGCCGGCCTGGGTTCCTTATGGTATAGCGATTGTTCGTGCGCTAGCTCTATTTCCTGTTGTAGGCGTCTATTTTCCTCTTTTAATTCCTGTATTCTTAAGTGCGCCCTTTCTAATGAGACATAGTCTTCTCTTGATTTTTGGGCCGATTCCTGTTCTAACGTTTTATTTAATATTTCCTCAGGTTAACCCTCGTCATTCAGTAATTTCCTTTGATGTATCCCACTTATTTTTTAACGCGTTGAATTCTGATAAGCAGTCCCTTAGACTTTGGTTTTTATTTTCTATTATATTTTCAAAAAAATTCAGCAATTCTTCTATGACTGCGTCTGCTTTTTTTAAAGTTGATCTTTCTCCTAGGGCTTGTATTTTAGTCTTGATTAGCTCTAAATTTTCTTTATTGGAAACGTTGTTTTTCAGGATGTTCCAAAGTTTTGATGCAAATTCTTCTATTTGCCTTTTCAAATCATTATGGTTCCTTTCTAAGGCTAAATATGCTTTTTCTTCCAGCGACTCGGCCATTAATTAAAAGAACGACATACAATTTATTTATTTTTATTTTTCTTAATATATGTATTTATTATTTTTTTTTCTAAATTTCTAATAATTCTTAAATGTGTAAAGTTAATTGTTGTATTTTAAAATATTGTATTGAAAAACAGCTACTTAGCGCCGCCAATTAACGTTCCATCGTTTTATTAAACGTTTAATTTTTTATCCTTGTCAGCATTTTTGTCGCCAACTTTTGCTCGGTAGCGATTTTGTCGGTTTCAAGTTCAAGTTCCCTACCTACTTTTGTTTTTGTTATTTAATATAATAAAACTTTTGCAATTATGCAAAATTTTATTTAATTGTTTCTTGTAGCTACTCTTTCTGCTTTCCTGGTTGCTTGTTGGCGGTAATTACTGCTGTTTTTAGATATTATATTTTTTTTAGATATTATATTATTATATAATAGTTTTTAGATATTATTTAAAGTTGTTTTAGCTATTAAAAATTATTCCTTAACTGTTGGGAATTTGTCTGCATGCCTGCTTATTTCCTTATGTGATGCTTTCTATAATTTATTTTCTTTCATCGCTTAGTTAAACATTTTTCATTTTTCATAATTTTCAAAATTATCTTTTTATTCTCCATTTTAGTCCACAATGAGTGTGTAATTGAAAGGAGCAACCCCCAAAAATGACACTAAAGTCGCTTTGATTCCCCAAGATCTTAGTGCTTTACTTTAAGGATTAAATTATTAATTTTTGGTTCCCGAATTAACCAAAAAAAAAAAAATTTGTAGTTTACTGTTTTAATGTTTTGTACATTCAGCCTACTATTTTCTCGTGAAATTTCATACATTTACGACTGTATGACGTATTAGTTTGAAAAATGTGCGACTTTGAAATCAAATTAACTGTTAAGATTTATTTAACATGTGTAATTTGAAGTCAAACTCTAAGACACACCCGACTACGATACAGCGAAAATTTATACTCTACGCGTTTTGTTTTTGCCCTTTTTATTTTGCTGTTTTTAACTATGTAAATTTAAGAAAATACATAAAACTCTTCCTTCTTTCCCTTTTTTGTTGGATGCAATTATAATTGTTTACTACTTTTATTCACTAACCTTTAATTTTTATTTTCGATCTCTTCTAATTTGATTTCAACGTGCATTTCACTGCAGTTTTTAAATTAGGAAAAATTCAAATTCTACACAACTGACTTGACGTTATCGTCTTGCGCTTTACAATTTTTCGATAAACGATTTCGAAACTTGAATCTTGTAAGAGGTAATCAAATATATTTCAGCATTGATCGAATTTTCGCAAGTTATTAAAATTTTTCATCAATTCAACTTTTGTGTTGACAATTTCATCATTTCGATTTGATTTTAGTTTTGATATTTTAATTCTTTCAATCTTAATTGAATTGTATTTTGTTTCAAACTTCATTTAATTTATTTAATTTAATTTCGAAATTTTCTTAACTTATTATCCTTAACCTGTCTAATTTTGCATTAGATTTCAATGCAATTTGCTTTAGGATTTTTTGAGCTAATTCCCTATTTCACACTTTTAAGTTCACATTAAATCTTTTGCTTTTGTTTTTTAAAAATGTGAATTTTCCTACCCAAAAATGTTTTATTTTATCCCTATCAAAGAAAATGACTTCCCGAGTGAAAAAGGGTCGACCTCAGCAAAGATTTTGTCCAGCTAATGCTATTGGGCAGATAAGTTTGCCGTGCTTTTACGCTAGCATCCTTTTGATAAAACCGATGATTTTTGGGCCTGAAAGTTACTTTAATAGAATTTCATATTGTTGTATGTCGCGATCGCAATTTCCACTTCCGTTTGACAAGAACTTTCAAGGCCAGTATTATTGTTTTTATAATACTACTCCGCGAGTGAGTCAAGGCCAAGTTCACATTAACGCAACCACAGCACTTTGCTTGGTAAGCCCGAAGCTTTAGTTTAATTTGTTTTAGTCAAGCTTTGGTTTAATGAACCTCGAAAGCTAAGGTAGCAACCAGAACGCATGGAATGGATTGTGGAAGCCGGCATTTAGTAGCGAGCTTCCAAACCCTAGAATCCATAGCGCGTGGCGATTGTAGTGGATTGTGGAAGCTAGCTTTCATTAACAAGCTTCCAAACCATTAAATCGCTTGGTTTGAAATAACCAACGATCAGAATCCACACGCGGAAGAATTAAATTGAGAATGATTTTCTTCCGCGTATTGATTCTGCGAATATTACAATTTTAATATTGTGAAATAATGGAAATTGCGAAACACGGCATACTGACCCACTTCAGTTCGGTCGACGTCTGTGTCGACCGAGCTAACGTGGAATCTAGAAAAGATTCCGACGGGAGTCTTGTAAATATATCCAAACCACCAGGTCGTTAAGCCGCGTATAAAGTCGCGCATTAGTTCATAGTAAGAAGTGTATAAAAAGTTGGTAAAGTGCAAAAGTAGTGTTAAGTTACAAGTCAAAGTGTTAAATATAAAGCATAAATTTAAACTAAAGTAATCTACAATACTACAACAAGGAGTTTTATTAATTGTCCAGAGGAAAATTGAAAGACTAGAAGGAAGACCACACTCGTAAGTTAGTTACAACAATTGGCGCAACCGGATTTTCGAGCCGAGGATCGCTCGAAGAAGGGAAAAAGTAAGTAAAAACAAAATACGAAAATTATTATTAAGATTAGTAGTTTAGAAAAAGCTAAAAGCAAGTAACAAGTTTTACAAGAAAAAAGGAAAACTAGCAAAGAAGTGAAAAATAAAATTAACCTGAAATAATAAAAAAAAAAGAAGTGAAATAACGTATAATAGTACCTTAGGAAATATTTAAAGGTGAAATAGTTAAAGTGAACAAAGAAATGAAAAATAAAATTGAATAGATATTTAGATATAAACTGGCGTTTAAGTTCTTTATGGGTTCTATCTAATTCTATGTAAGTTTGTTCCTGTAATGACTCGGCCATTAATTAAACGAACGACATATAGTTTAATGGGGTTTTATTTTTCCCAATGTTTACAATTTACCTATGTAAGAGTATACATAAAATTTTCCTAATGATTTAAATTTAAATATATTTTAAAATGTTTGGTGAAAAATGTTGTAAAACGATTACTTAGCGCCGCTACTTAACGTTCCATCGTTTTATTACAAGTTTAATTTTTATATACTAGTCGTAGTACTTTTAAATGAGAGATAATTAAAATTTTCATATGAAGATTCAACATCTTTAAACGGCTTAGCTTTCTTGCTCGCTTCGTTTACCGAGCGTGCAGTAAACAATCGCTGTACATCTGTTTATTAGTCTGTACGCTGACGTCCGCTGCTGCTTTGTTTCAAGCAGAGCCAAAGCGTCAAAATTTTCGTGACTTCGCTATTCTGCTTTCTTTCAAGCAGAGACGAAGCGTCAAAATTTTCGTGACTGCGCTATTCTGCTTTGTTTCAAGCAGAGACGAAGCGTCAAAATTTTCGTGACTGCGCTAACGTAATTTAAGACCTCACAGAATGGAACGAATGACCTGCCTCTATTTTTCAGTGGCTAACAAAACTGTAACGTTTGCAATCTCGGTTTCGGACGATTAACTAAACACAACAAATTAAATTTCCTTTCTCATCAAGAAAAAAAAAATATAGTGAAAAGTGAAACAATGATTTAGTAATGAATTTGGCAAGGAAATTTTGGAAAATAAGTGAAATAATAATTTTAGGAATAAATCGAAAAGTAAAAATCTAGCAGTTCTTTTATAATACAACATTTTATACAATATTATTGATAATACAAAATACAACACCAACAGGATATTGGATTTTCCTATAGGAGTAAGTGCGGCCTGGTGGCCAAATCTTAAACATAGCGTGGCTCGCTTAAAAGTCAAACAAAGCAAGGCTTGGTGGCCAAACTAATGCAGCGTTAACTCGCTAAACAAACAGTCAAATTTTTTTTTCTTCTCTCTCTCAACTCAACAAAAACGACATAACGTCGCCAACATGAATTAATAGCGAATCTTTGGGTTTTTATTAAATCTACGATATTGGATACTGCTAGTAACGAATTGGCGAAAATCAGAGAGATTTTACTAACTTAAATAAATTCTATAATATTTAACGTGGTAAAATTCAATGATAAACGCAAATGGTTAAAAACAGGAATCCGATACAAACTATATTAAGACAAAACGCGTATAGTATACGGTTAGTTGTATAATTTCGGGTGTGTCTCAGACATTTGTCTTCAAATTACACAGGTTAAATAAGTTTTAACAGTTAATGTATTTGATTTCAAAGTCGCACATTGTAATTTGATTAATCGATAATTAATCAGTTTGTCTGAATTCTAAGTAAAACATTTTTTCTAAACAATACGTCACACGGTCGTAAGGGCATGACATGAGGCATGAGGTTATTTTAAAAACCATTGTTAGAAGTTAAACATTTAAAGTAATGCGCTTAGAGACTTCATATCGGTTGGAGAATCAAAGCAAAGTTAGATTCGTTGTTTCAAATAACAAGCAATTATAATTGCTTGCTGATGAAATCAATTAACGATAGCAAGCAATTAACAAAAAAAATAACTCGAGCGAGCTCACTAGGTTAATCGTCCGAAACCGAGATTGCAAACGTTGCAGTTTTGTTAGCCACTGAAAAATAGAGGCAGGTCATTCGTTCCATTCTGTGAGGTCTTAAATTACGTTAGCGCAGTCACGAAAATTTTGACGCTTCGTCTCTGCTTGAAACAAAGCAGAATAGCGCAGTCACGAAAATTTTGACGCTTCGTCTCTGCTTGAAAGAAAGCAGAATAGCGAAGTCACGAAAATTTTGACGCTTCGTCTCTGCTTGAAACAAAGCAGAATAGCGCAGTCACGAAAATTTTGACGCTTCGTCTCTGCTTGAAAGAAAGCAGAATAGCGAAGTCACGAAAATTTTGACGCTTTGGCTCTGCTTGAAACAAAGCAGCAGCGGACGTCAGCGTACAGACTAATAAACAGATGTACAGCGATTGTTTACTGCACGCTCGGTAAACGAAGCGAGCAAGAAAGCTAAGCCGTTTAAAGATGTTGAATCTTCATATGAAAATTTTAATTATCTCTCATTTAAAAGTACTACGACTAGTATATAAAAATTAAACTTGTAATAAAACGATGGAACGTTAAGTAGCGGCGCTAAGTAATCGTTTTACAACATTTTTCACCAAACATTTTAAAATAAATTTAAATTTAAATCATTAGGAAAAATTTATGTATACTCTTACATAGGTAAATTGTAAACATTGGGAAAAATAAAACCCCATTAAACTATATGTCGTTCGTTTAATTAATGGCCGAGTCATTACAGGAACAAACTTACATAGAATTAGATAGAACCCATAAAGAACTTAAACGCCAGTTGGGGGGGTTTATATCTAAATATTGGACAATTTTAAAAGGAACTGTAGGCAACAAAGAGAACTTAGAGTTGATAAAGTAGGGGAGCTAGGAGACCTTACAAGTGTTGAAAGAGCAGACGCAGTAGTAGAGGAATTGCTTACATTCCTAAACCAGATAATAGAGAATAAGACAGAAGATTCCAAGACATGGGAATCAGAATTTAATGCACTGAAGAATAGGTACGATAATTACTTAGTAGATAAAGTATTTCAGGAGGATATACTAAGGATATACTCTACTAACGTAGAGGGCGAGAACATAAAGCTAAGAGAATTATTAGAGAAAAAGGGAATAACCGAGGAAACGTTGAATAGAATGCTAGAACAGGGATTTTCACAGAAATCTAGAGAAGACTGTAGTTCTTTAGAAGAAGCGCACAAAAGAATACAAGAATTGAAAGAGGAAAAAAGACGGCTACAACAAGAAATAGAATTAGCTAACGATCAGACGCTTTATCAAAAGGAAGCTACTCCGTCCGCAGTTATTGCGGAAGATTACAACGGAAGGTCATTTAAACAAATTAAGACGACAGATAACATACATAAAATGGGTATAGGTGAGATAGCCAAGATTACAAATAGGCTGGTACCGCTCTTTTCGGGCACACAGTCACCAGACTTACGCGGCGAAGTCTACAAATTTATACAAGGGTGCGAATTAGCCACAAGGGAAGTAGGTACAAACAATAGTCAGGACTACATAGACTGCATTAAGCAGAGGTTGCATGGGGATGCCTATGATTTGGTGAGGTCAGAACGCTTCAATAGCCTCGAGGAATTCTACCTCACAATAAAAGGGGCATATTTACCTAAAATCACCTTAGATACAGTCATACAGAGTATCCAAAATTGTAACCAATTGCTTAATGAAGATATAAGACAGTTTGCAAGACGCCTAAACGCGCTAAGAACACAGGCAATAGAGATAATTCGAACGGATTACAACGGAGATGGAGATAGGGCACTATTAAGTATGCTGGAAGGGGTCGTAGAGAAAGCATTTAAAACAGGATTAAAGGACGCCGCATTGAGAATTTATATGCTCAACGTGACGAAGAAAAACGTGGAAGAAATGGTTGAATTGGCCCTAAAGGCACTCGAAATAATACACAGCAGCTCCCTCCACACAGACCAGTTAAACATCAACATGAATGCACCAGTTATTGCCAACATGCCGCATAACATACAAGAGCACCTTCAACAGGGAAGCCAGGGCAGGGCTTCAGGATGAAAAATAGTAAGGCAACCAACCACGATACACGATACTCCACAAGGAGCTACAGAACAGGCCAGTAATCTGGGGACCCAAAAATATTAGTAACTTAAGGCCAAATGGAGGAGTAGCAGTAATTCATACATCCGAACCGATTGTGGATACGTTACCAACTTTAAAAAATAAAGTGGTAACCGTAAGTCCGACATCGGAAGCGATTGTTGAAAAGTTACCAACTTCAAACGACTTAAAACTTAATATTAAGTTGAAGACAGATAATAATAAAACCAACAGGGAGAAATTATACGTATGGAGAAACAGTTGATTTAGAGATGCCAATCGAATGGAACGAAATGGAAAATAAGAGCAATAACAAAATGTAGCGATTAATTCAAGCACTGAAAAAAATGCAGAAACAAGTTGAACAACTGAACACGAGCAGAATGCAGTGTCAGTTTTAAAACAGCTAATGAAAAAAAAGAGAGAAAGAAAAAGAATAAAACACCAAAGGTGAATAACTTTAAAATAACTAAGAGAAAAGGAAAAATACAATACACAAACAATAAAAACATTGTTATAAATATAAATACATATATACAAAATTTTAAAGCACATTGGCAAATACTAATGTACACATATACATATATAAAATTAATTTAATTAAATTGAAATTAAAAATAGAATATTTCCATATAATCAAAAATGAAGCAAAATAAAGCTAATATTAATATGAAATTAATAATGAAATAAAGGCTTAAGAGAAAACAAAAAATTTTTTTATAAAAACTCATAGTAATAACGTATATTAAAGAAGAATCCAGCATGCAGAGAAGCGGAACTGAATGCTGATGTACACCCATGAGAGCAGCAGAAGACACTCATATCCTAGCAACACATGACAACAGGGCCACAAATATCGCCCAACCAACTCGAAGGGGGAAGGGTAGCTGGAACAACTGATCAGCGTAGCGACAACAACCATCGCAACCAAAGATGGAATAGTCGCAACAATCAAACGAATCAACGCAACGATGCAACAACATTCGACAAAAACACGAAACTACCTTCAAAGAGATCCGACAACAACAACAGTTGAACATCAATGCGATCGAGGCGGTGACAAATACACAGTACCTTGAGGTCACGTGGAGACCAAAATCACTCAAATTGAGACCTAACCCATCTGCAGCAGCTAACTACAAACCAGTGGCTGCGCAAATGCGAAATCCTCAGGAATTATGATGGCAGCCTAGCAGCTTAACTTCAAGCGAAAGTTATGTTAAGCGTAAGGGATAGCATCACAACGTCGCGGCAATGAAGAAGCTAGTAGACAACTACTAATGCGGTCATCCACAGTTCGCCAGTTAAATTTATGGTACATTATCCCGTGGCACAAATCACGTTATACAACAGTACCTCAATTCAAAACACATTACAATTGATCCCAATTACGGGACAACGATACTAACGACAACGAACATCTGCATCTGATCATCAAGCATAGCACCTACCACGTCAGCTACCCCGCAGCAACACTCCACACATCGAAAAGAAGACATCGAGACAACGGGGTGTACATCAACTTCAAGATCAATATCAACACCAAATCATCATCAACATACACACAGACGTCGACCGATGTTGGATGTTTTACATGTTAATAAATGCACATGTAAAAATATGCCTGAAGAGTTAGTTCATGCATATTACATACACACAGATGACACCGAAGGAGTGCAGTTACCTCTTGTATGAGACTTGCTATACCATCGTATTATTGTATTATTATTGCAATTGGTTTTATTGTAATTAATTATTATTATTGTAATTATTGTAACTAATCTCACCTCAACCAATTGACATAACACATAAGATATTCATAAGAGAGGAAAGGAAAAACACAACCATACATAAGTAGACAATAAGCAAAATCAACCTAAACACACGCCCACCCCCAATTCAACAAACAATAAATGTACAAGAAAAATTTAATATCGTTTTGCACGATAATAAATTTTCTTCCCCCCAGGGTGGAGGGATGTTGTATGTCGCGATCGCAATTTCCACTTCCGTTTGACAAGAACTTTCAAGGCCAGTATTATTGTTTTTATAATACTACTCCGCGGGTGAGTCAAGGCCAAGTTCACATTAACGCAACCACAGCACTTTGCTTGGTAAGCCCGAAGCTTTAGTTTAATTTGTTTTAGTCAAGCTTTGGTTTAATGAACTTCGAAAGCTAAGGTAGCAACCAGAACATTTCGCATGCAATGGATTGTGGAAGCTGGCATTGGAAGCTGGCTGGTAGCGAGCTTCCAAACCCTAGAATCCATAGCGCGTGGCGATTGTAGTGGATTGTGGAAGCTAGCTTTCATTAGCAAGCTTCCAAACCATTAAATCGCTTGGTTTGAAATAACCAACGATCAGAATCCACACGCGGAAGAATTAAATTGAGAACGATTTTCTTCCGCGTATTGATTCTGCGAATATTACAATTTTAATATTGTAAAATAATGGAAATTGCGAAACACGGCATACTGACCCACTTCAGTTCGGTCGACGTCTGTGTCGACCGAGCTAACGTGGAATCTAGAAAAGATTCCAATGGGAGTCTTGTAAATATTGTTGTAGGTCAGAATCATTGCTTTGGTAATAACAACGCTTAACGTTGTTATCACCACATACCTTTCGGCCCAGTAGTTAACAATGTTTAACTTGTGGTAACACATACTTCTAGGCTGCACTTTAATTGTGAAGCTCGAAAGTACAAGTAAATCACACACCACTGTGGCCCAGATAAAAGCCGAACTTGATCTCATTCCGATAAGTGGAACAGCGCGCGAACTTGATCGCATTCCAAAATATGCAATGAGCGTCAAATTGCAAAAACGACGCGGAAATGATTCTGGCCAACAACGAATCTCAGAAGAGATATAAACCCATCTTTCGAATTGTAAGAAGGCAGTTGAGATCAGATAGTAGCTAATAACTTACAGATTGAGTGGAGTAAAAATTAAGCAGTTATTGTGAACTGACGACACTTTCAAAGGAAAGATTGTAAAGCAAAAGAGGAGGACACCCCCGTGAATAATAAACGTAAGAGAAATTAACCCAGGATCTTTTTATTTCAGCACCTGTCGAAAGACGGCAGTATTGCCCCACAGGTTAAAGGACCACAAAGGCGGCACCTTGGTGCCCGTGGTAGTTAGGCGAAAGTATCCAATACGGCAGGTTGCCGGATCCCAACGGTAAGTCCACTAAGACGGCAGGTCCTTGCCCGTGGCACAATTGTCCGTGGTCCTTCGCGTCGAAGGATCAACGACAACAACCCATTATTATTAGAAACACTGTCAGTGATCCTTTCAAGGAAGGATCTACGACATTAAGTTTGTTCTGGTGTCCTACTGGAGGAACTAGATACAACATTTTGGCGCAGCCGGTTTCACGATCCAAAGATCGTTCCTTTATTGTTAAAGTGAAGTTTAAAATAAATTAAAAATAAATAACAATGTTTTTTAAAATAGCATAAACACAAAAAAAATCACCAACCAATATAGATGTCATCGAAATCAGTATTACCCCTCGAAGAAGCCCTTAAGGATAAGCAAGCTGGACCTAGACCAATAACAATAGAAGAGTATTGGAAGAGGCAGAAGTCAACACGTGAGGAGCCAAAGAAAGAAATGACTGTTAACCCACACCCACCAAAGAGTCGCGGCGGAAGAAAAGTAAAACAACGGAGGGAAGTCGCCAACCTGCATCGGCTAGCAACAATACCCACAACTAAAGAGGAAAAGAATGAATTCCTGAGGCAGATCCGCCAAATTTATAAAACCAACGACAAGAAACAACGTGGGAAGAACAGCGACAAAAACTAAATAAAATTGTTGTAAAATTATATAAATTAAAATTTAATACATATAAAATAAATTTATAGAGAATTTTTGGTTAAGAATTAGAATTTAAATTGAAAAATTTTGAAAGACTGTTGACAACTCATGTCTAAATATTAGTTTTGGTTAAGTGAAAACTTTCATAAACTTGTTGGGCAAATCAAGAAGAAATTTGAGCTAGGCACAACCACCTGGAGAAAACACATTTGAAATAAGGTCTATGTTTAAGTTTTGGAAAAGAATAAATAAATGAATACAACACACAAATCCCTTAGTAATTTTTAATAACACAGTAATTAATAGCAACCAGGCTAACAGCGATAGCTGCAAGCCAATAAATAAAATAGATTCTGCATAATTGCAAGAAATTTATTGCAGCAATAAGTAGGTCACGAACTTGAGCTTGAACTTCAAGCAAGGCCAGAAGCGACAAAATTACTAGCGAGCGGCAGCTGGTAGCAAAAGCGCTAACAGAGCAGAAACGCAAATACAAGCAATAAAAACAAAAAGTACGTCAAGCACCAGGCGAGCACAATTGAGCCACAAGCTCGAATTACAAAAAAAAAAAAAAAATATATATAATAATAATATATGTACGAGTATAAGCGTACGAATGTTTACAACTTGTTCAGCCAAAAGGGTGTCAATGAGTCGTACTAAAGCTGAATAAGCAAAAGTTAATTGCTTGAAGAAAAGCAATTAAGATCTTAATTGATTATAAAATATACTAAATAAATACTTAGAACGATGAGTATAAGATAATTAATGGCCGAATCGCTGCAGGAACAAGCTTACATAGAATTAGATAGAGCACATAAAGAACTGGAACGCCAGTTGGGGGAATTTATATCTAGGACTTGGGCAACTTTGAAAGAGACAGTAGGCAACAAGGAAAACTTAGAATTGATAAAGTCTAGAGTAGGGGACCTAAGAAAATTGTCAAGTGTAGAAACAGCAGACGCGATAGTAGAGGAATTGCTTAAATTCCTAAAACAGAGAATAGACAATAAGACGGAAGACGTGAATAAATGGGAATCAGAATTTAACGCATTGAAGAATAAGTACGATCAATGCTTACTAGATAAAGAGTTTCAGGAAGATTTACTTACCAACATAGAGCGAGAGAACGAAAAACTAAGAAAATTACTGAATAACAAGGGACTAACCGAAGAAACGTTAAACAGAACATTAGAAAAGGGATTTGCACAGAAATCAAGAGAAGACTGTAGTTCTTTAGAAGAGGCAAATAAACGAATACAAGAGCTAAAGGAGCAGAATAGACTTCTAAGTCAGGAAATGTCTCTAGATCACAATCAGACACTTTTTCATAAGGAACCAGCTCAGTCCGCAGTTAGTCCGAGGGACGGCAACGCAAGGTCATTACAACAAATTAAAACAACAAAAGAACAAACCAAAATGGGGATAGGAGAGATAGCAAAAATTACAAATAGGCTGGTACCTCTATTTTCGAAGTTTATAAATTCATACACGGGTGCGAATTAGCCGCAAGAGATGTGGGTACAGACAGCATTCAGGACTACATAGACTGCATTAAGCAGAGATTACATGGGGATGCCTATGATTTAGTGAGGTCACAACGCTTCAATAGCCTCGAGGACTTCTACCACACGATAAAAAGAGCATATTTACCAACGGTATCCTTAGACTCAGTGATAATAGGTATACAAAGCTGTAGCCAGCTACTCAACGAGGATATACGACAGTTTGCAAGACGCCTAACCACTCTACGAACACAGGCACAAGGGATAGTTCGAACAAAATATAATGGAAACGGAGATATGGCACTTTTGAGCATGGTAGAAGGAGCAGTAGAGAAATCATTTAAAACAGGGTTAAAGAACGCCGCATTGAGAATTTATATGCTCAATGTTACGAAGAAAAGCATGGAACAAATGGTGGAACTAGCAATCGATGCACTAGAAAGCATACAAAACAGTAGCCTCCTCTACTCAGACCCCTTAAACATAAACATGAATTCATCAATTCTTGCCACCATGCCGATTACGCAACAAGAAAAAATTCAACACGGAAGTCAGGGCAGAGCTTCAGGGGGAAATAACGTCAGGCAACCAAATAGGAAACAAAATACTCCACAAGGAGCGGCAGATAGAATAATATGCTCATTTTGTAACAAGCGAGGTCATACCAGGGATGATTGTTTAACTCGCAAGAACTCGCCGTATTGTCAAAAGTGTTTAAAATACGGACACGAGGCAAACTGGAGGTGTGACCAAAAGGGAGGCCAGAAAAATGTGGCAAGAAACACATATCAAAGACCCAATTAGCAAACTCAAGGAGTTCAGCAATTGAATCCACCCCAGCAAAAGTGGCAGTCAGACTAAGTCCAACGAAACTGGCAGCCAAACCAACCACAGCAGAATTGGCCTCAGAACCAATTCCAGCAGACCGGGAATCAGAAAGGGTCAATAAACCCCAACCCAAATACACTTAACGGGTTACAGAGGAATCCGACAAACAGGGCAAACCAAACGTTATGTCATTGGTGTAATAGACCAGGGCATATGATAAAGAATTGCGAGGCAAAAAGGAATTGGGAATCATTGCAAAATAATAGTCCGGGAAACTACCAAGGGCCCAGAATAGGCCAATAATCTGGGAACCCAAGAATATTAGGAACTTAAGGCCAAACGAAGGAGTAACAGTAATTCATACATCCGAACCGATTGTGGATACGTTACCAACTTTAACAAATAAAGTGGTAACCGTAAGTCCGACATCGGAAGCGACTGTTGAAACGTTACCAACTTCAAGCGACTTAAACATTAATATCAAGTTGAAAGGGACTGATAAGAATAAGAAAAACAACGTAACAGAGAGGAATCATACGTTTGGAGAAACTGTTGATTTAGAGATGCCATTTATGTTAAAAGTGAAAACCCAGGATTTAAATCAGAAGATACCGTGCTCAATGAAGAAGTTAGCAAATAAAAATATAAATGTAGAAACAGGAGTATCTAACTGCACTCAAACCCAGCTAAATGACGTGTTCATCGAATTACCTTGCGAATAGGCTATACATGGAAAACTCATTTTACTGGTAGATACAGGAGCAGATACAAGCCTGATAAAGGAATGTGCAATAAAAGATAGCACGATAATAGATAAGTCGAATAGGAAAGACTTAAGCGGAGCATTTGGAGGTTGTGTGACTACAGATGGATCAACTACTATATGTCATAATGAGGTACAGTCCTTACGTTTAACGCTACACGTTGTGTCACTTAAGCTAGGAGTACCAGCAGACGCCATATTAGGAAGAGATAACTTGTGGAACAACTCCATTATAAACACAATGGAAAAGATTTTAACACTCTTCAATGAAAGAAAAGAGGTTATTTTGGAATTACCGATAAAAACTATCCAGCAGATAGAAGAGGAAAGCAAGCAACATTACATACCAGTTGAAGCACGAACAATTACGATAGTACCATTAAAACTTCGTACGAAATTTACGAATGTGGTAATTCATAAAGAAGAAATAGATCCAGGAATCTATATAGCGGACACACTAGTAAAGGTGAAAGATAACACAGTTTATGCTCCAATATTAAATACGACGGAATGTGATTATGAAATAAATAGCGAATTTAAACCAAAATTCACAAATTTTGACGATTACAAAATACAAAGTACTGTAAAGTCAATAAATAGCATAGGCAAAATAAATGCCATAGGAAGAATAAATAAATTGCTCCATGAAATTGAGTTAGATAAAGATTTGAATATGGAAGAAAAGAATTCAATAGAAGGAATAGTAAAATCTTTTCATGACATCTTCCTATTAGACGGAGACGAACTCTCGTTTACAAACGTATTGAAACATGAAATTCCAAAAGGCGCAGATCAACCGCCAATAAATAGAAAACAATATAGATTACCTCAAATACATAGGGAGGAAATAAATAAACAAGTGAATAAACTCCTAGATGACGGCATAATTACACATAGCACTTCACCATGGAACTCACCGTTACTTTTAGTGCCCAAGAAAAGTGGCAAGGACGGGGAGAAAAAATGGAGACTAGTGGTAGATTACAGAAAACTAAATGAAGCCACGATTAAACAAGTTTTTCCCATTCCTCGTATTGACGAAATTTTAGAGCAATTAGGCCATAGCAGATATTTTACAACGCTAGATTTGGCAAGCGGATATCACCAAGTTTTAGTCGATGACAGGGACAAGGAAAAAACAGCATTTAGCACGGGACTAGGGCACTTCGAATTCAATCGAATGCCATTTGGGCTAACAGGTGCCTCAGCAACATTTCAGAGGATAATGAATCATATCCTAACAGGTCTACAAGGAATAGACTGTTTTGTTTATTTAGATGACATAGTTATCTACGGTAGGGATTCGAAACAACACGAACAAAGGTTATGTTCAGTACTACAGAAATTACGTGAACATAATCTAAAACTTAATACAGGAAAATGCAGATTTCTAAGAAGAGAAATTGTTTATTTAGGACATAAATGCACAGATCAGATGCTCCCTGACCCCAGCAAAGTGGAATGCGTTAAGAGCATTCCGCCGCCTAAAAATATAAAGGAGGTGCAGGCATATTTAGGACTAGTAAACTATTATAGAAGGCAATAATAACACCACCGGTTTTGGCATATCCGGATTTCGAAAAAGAATTCATACTAACTACTGATGCAAGTAACGAAGCGTTAGGCGCAGTACTTTCCCAAGGTAAAATAGGCGAAGATAGGCCGATAGCCTTTGCGAGCAGAGCCTTGAATGACGCAGAAAAGCGTTACTCAACTATAGAAAAGGAGTTCTTAGCCATTGTTTGGGCAACAAAAAATTTCAGAGCATATCTCCTAGGGAGACATTTTAAAATTTTTACTGATCATCAGCCGTTAAAGGGAATGGCAAACTTAAAAGATCAAACTTCAAGACTGGCGAGATTTAGGCATAAATTATCAGAATACGATTTCGAAATCATATATAAGCCAGGCAAGAAAAATTTAAACGCAGACGCATTGAGTAGAATTCCTCAAAATCGGAATACAGTAACAGCGGTCCAGACCCGCTCTAAAACAAAAGAAAGGAAGACCCAAGGGAGTAATGATAAAACAAGCACAAGTCAGACGCCTGTAGAACCTGACACGCCGGGCATAACGCAAAATGAAAACAGAATTCCATTAGAAGACCCAAAACAAATAGAGACAGTTATAAAGGACTTTCACAACACACCATTAGGAGGTCACCAGGGAGCAGTGAAAACTTATTTAAGAATTAGGCAACAATATAGATGGCCAGGAATGCAAAAACAAATCAAGGATTATGTAAAAAACTGTCCTAAGTGCCAAGCAAACAAAAGCTCAAAATTGACAAAAATGCCCATGGTGCTGACAGATACACCAATGAGGCCATTTGACAAAGTTTACATGGACATAGTAGGTATTCTACCTGAAGCTGTGTCGGGTAACAAATATATTTTAACGTTTCAAGATGACTTCTCGAAATTTATGGCATGTACAGCTATCCCAGACGCGGAAGCAAGTACTGTTGCCAGAGCGTTTTATGACGAAGTAATTACGCGGTACGGAATTCCTAGAATTCTAATTACAGACAACGGAACTAATTTCATTTCGAAATTGTTCTCAGATACATGCAAATTATTAGGCATAAAAAAATTACACATAACGCCTTACCATCCGCAGGCGAATGGCTCATTAGAGAGATGCCACAGAAGACGGGTCGAATTGGGATCAATGGTTAACTGCAGCTATGCATGTTCATAACCACACACCCCACATTACGACGAAGCAAACACCGTTCCGCACTCTATTTGGATTTGATACAGAGATGCCGACTAACTTAAAGAGAAAGTGTAGTCCGGTATATAATGCCGAAGATCCAAATAAGGTTCTAAAATTCCAAATACAAAGGGCTCACGAAATCGTGAGAAAGAATCAGGATTTAGCAAAAGAAGTAGCTAAAAGGCAGTACGATAACAAATTAAATTTAGTAGAATTTAAGGTAGGAGATAGTGTATTAATTAAGAATCAAACTAGGAAAAATAAGTTTTCTCCCATATGGATAGGGCCATATAAAGTAGTAGGAATTAAAAGTCCAATTACTACAGTTTTAAATATTAAGGGAAGGGAAAAACCTTTTCACAATAACTTACTTAAGTTATATAATAGCAATTAAGAATGAAATAGGATTAACTAGACAATTAGGTAGGAATACATTAGAATCACTTAAAATAAGGAAATAGATGTAGGAGAAAATTAAGTTAACCATAATAGGCACTTTATTAGGAGTAGAACAAAATCAGTTAAGATACAATAGGGCAGAATAAGATAGGGATAAAACAAGACAGGAAAACAGAATGCAATAAAACTAATAGATCATTTATAATATAGAAAATAATTAATAATAATTAAAAATAGAATATTTTTACAGAATAAAGTAAACGACATGGCGAGAAAGGAGCTGGGGAATATAGAGTTAGGACTAAGGATGGTGCAGGTGCAGTCAGCGGTGGAGGCAAGCCTCATCGAAATACAGGGACAACAGCTGATAGAGATGGCAATAATAGATGACCTATATAGCGGGAAGCTGCATCCAGCTGTGATAAGCGACGAAAAACTGAAAGAGGCAGCAAAAACTTTAGACTTGACGAACAAGGCAGTCTGGATACTGGAAAATAATCTCGACATCCATCAAATGGCCATGGTCAAAGCATTTCGAGGCGCACAAGGTTTCATAATAGCCATAAGGATTCCGTTACCCGAAGATGAACGATACAACGTGCTAAAAGCGTACCCCATTCCCATTTTTTTAAATGAGAAGTGGGATATAACGACGCAGGTAACTTATGATTACTTGCGGAATCAAAAATACAGTGGAAGTTTATCGGAATATCACAGAGGAATCTAAAAGACTGCCATTCAGTACACACGGCTGAGAGAAAAATGGACCAAGAGTTAATAAGAGTGTGTAAAACACAAGGAAAGTCGCTAACAGGAAACAGCGATGTGTGCGAGAAAACGCTATTGCATCACAACAACTTGAACAAAGAAATCTGTAAGCAAGTAGCCATACCAGCGAGTGAAGGGCTAATGATAAAATTAAACGCTCCAAACGCATGGCTGTACAGTCTCCGGAGAGAGCAGAACTTTGACATTAAATGTAAAAATAGCACCACCGCAGTAACGGTCTCAGGGTTTGGACGCATTGAAATAAAGGAAAATTGCGAAGTCCATGGGATGGACATAGTTCTAAATTACGAAGACAACGCGAAATCTACAGTAGGCGGGGTACACAAGACCCAGAACCACACAACACTGATCAACGCTCTCCGAGGCAACTGATCGGAAACCATTAAAACGGGTATCTCAGAATACAGGCTCAAACCGGTCAGTCTAACGGGGACCATGGACGTGAAAGCGCCAATATCAGCGGGAGGGAAAATGATAGAGGATTTAAAAAAGGAAATTAAGCAGGAACAGAGTATCATCCACTTGAGCAGCAAACAAACAGTGTTGGAAACCACAGGTGTCATTGGGACAGGAACACTCTTAGTATTAATAGGGATGGGAATACTACTAATAATTTATAGAAGCAGGAGGAATAACGCAAGGAGCGACTACAGTACACATCGAAGATTGGCACCGCCGAAACCATCAATATCGTTGCCGTTTTCATCAATATCACTGCCAAGTGCAGCAAATACATAACTTTAAGCAACAAACACAAAGTCGACTTCTTGATTTATTCAGCAAGGGTTCAGTCACGAAACACTTCCGTAAATGTGTACAACATACACCAAACGTGGAATAAAGTAAACTAATCACAATAGGGTTAGGATTAAGATATAATAAATATATATAAAATAGGAATGATAACATACAGATATTATAGGATAATTTTAATATGATAATGACAACACCAACTCACGGAGGTTATCCCTTGCCTAGAGGACAACTCCATTACCAGAAGACAACAACTATAACGAATTGAAACCGACACAAGAAGGGAAAGAAAAAGGAGGAAGGCAGATATAAAGTTTTGGTTTTTTTTTATTTTTTTTTTATTTTATTGATGTCTATAAGGAAAAAAAAAAATTTTTTTTTTTTTTTCTCACCACATAAAATAAAAGCATTAATATAATAATTTAATAATTTAATACATCGGCGAAAGCAGCTCGGCTAAGCTGGGGTATTGCGGGGGGAGCTCTGGCCAAAGGCGGTGAAGGGATCCCAGAGCGCTGACGACAAAGGACAGCAAGTCCAACGATGAGTCTGTCCACAATGCCCGGCGTAGCTCCTGTAAGATGGGGACCAGGGGCTCCAGGTCCCAATTGTCGGCCAGGATGGCGGCCACAACGTCATCGAGGTACACGCCCACGACGAAAACGTACTGCTGGGTTGGGTAGCGTGGCATGGTGGTAAACGGGTAAAAACTTTCCGACTTAAAACACGACTCAAACAAGAAAACTTTACTGAATGCAATCATGATAGCGCCGAGCGTATTTATAAGCGAAGGAAAACAAACTCGAACCCGGAAAAGGTAACTGGAAAAGACACATCAGCATTAAAATCAAGAGTAAAACTATGTCGCGGGTGCAATAAAAATATTGATAATTTCGAAAATTTAGTCCACGCACATGGTGAGCACCCTACATGGAAACAGTTTGGTAATAAATACGAATTTTAAGGTAAAACAATCTTGTCAGATTAGAAAATATTTCGTAAATAAAATACGGTATATGGAGAGTAGCTGTGCCGTTTGAAATACACAGCCAATATAATTTTGCATTTGCATTTTGCATTATATTAATAAATGCACATGTAAAAATATGCCTGAAGAGTTAGTTCAGGCATATAACACACACACACTATATATATATATTCGCACCAAACGCTATATATCATAAGAAGACAAGAATTAGAAAATGATAAGAGTACAAACAGTAGTATTAATATAAATACTTTTTCTAGTTTCATAATAATAAGGTGTAGCACTAAAATGTAGTAATAAATATGCAATGTAAAATAAAAACGAATAAAGTTAATAACAAGCAAAACAAAAGCTAAAAAGAGCGATTAACGTAAGCAATACAACAAAGCAGATGTAGAAGTAGAGCAACTGAACACGAGCAGAATGCAGTGTCAGACAAATAAGTAATGGG
This sequence comes from Myopa tessellatipennis, assembly GCA_943737955.2. Classification (NCBI taxonomy): domain Eukaryota; kingdom Metazoa; phylum Arthropoda; class Insecta; order Diptera; family Conopidae; genus Myopa; species Myopa tessellatipennis. The sequence goes on along the minus strand of OX031315.1, from coordinate 38,364,456 downwards.
AAAAAAAGAACAACAACAACACCAGTAAATTAAATTTTAACACAAGCCAAAACAAAAAGAAAACACACCAAAGGTGAACAACTTCGAAATAACCGAAACAAAACAAAAAAAAAAAAAATATTAAAGAAATAAGAAGAAAAAAAAAAGAGAAAAAAAAAAAAACATTGTATGGTAAATATACGCATGAAGATGTGAAACTACTTAAAATACACAAAACGATTTTAAAAAAAAAAAAAAAAGAAAAAAAAAAGATAACTTAAGTGTAATTTAGAAACAAAATATGCTAATATATGACAAAAAAAAAAAAAAAATATGTTAGAAGTTATTTTAAGGGTAATTTAGCAACAAAATATGTACAGTTAAAACTGAAATTAATGAAAATAGAAAGGAAATAAGAAAATGAAAGGGCAAAGACATGAAAGACATAAGACAATAAAGTCGATATTTATTGTACGAATTAAAACTTGTATTGAATTAAAGAAAACATTGAAATAAAATGTTATCAAGATATAATAAAATATTTCTAATTAATTAATATTTCTAAATTAAAGTTTTACGAATAGGATTTCAATTTTTTTTTGTAATTGGAAACAAATTATAAATAGAAGTAAACATATTGTAAGAGAAAACTAAAATAGGAAAAATTACTTAATGGAGATAATAAAGAAGACAGCACGCAGAGAAGCTGACCTGAATGCCGATGTACACCCATCACAAAAGCAAAAGTGCAACCAAACACCACAACATGTTGACAACAGGGCGACGAAGAGCGCCCAGCCAACTCGAAGGGGGAAGGGTAGCTGGAACAGCTGATCAGCGCAGCGACACCAACCATCACAAACCAGGATAAAATTGTTGCAACAACCAAACAGATCAAGGCAGCAGAAGTAAAAAAGCAAAACACGAAGTTACCTTCAAAGAAATCTAAAAGCAGAAACAGTCAGAAACTGACGAGATGACTTATAGTCACCAGCCTTGCAAGTTACGTCACGCGTATGCGACACCAAAATCACGGCGTAATAGCAGCAAGTAGACGAACCACTAATACAGTCATGGGTTCGATAGTTAGACTTACGGCGACATTTAGAACTTACGGGGTAGGCACGCTATACAGCATTACCTCAATTACCTTACGTTAGCGGCAGCGATTCAAAATGCACCACCGCAAGAAGAAAAATTTAAGATTGATGATGAAGTTGAAGATTGATGATGTTTGTTTAAAACAACGAACCCGGCGAAATCTCAACCATCCGCTACAGTTCGAGCGAACTTCAATTGATCCCAATTGTGGGACAACCGACACTATTACCAACCAACAACCGAAGAGTATCAGCAGAACAACGGGAACTAAGGTCGGAAGTTAACAGCGGCCGTTCCGAGTATAGTCCCTACAACACGGCAGCAACCACGTCAGCTACCCAGCAGCAGCATCCCCACAACAAATCGAGAAGGAAGACTTTAATACAGCGGGGTGTACGTCAACGGCAACATCAACAGTAAAATCAACAGTAACATCAACAGTTACATCAACAGCTATACCAACTCCAAGATCAACACCAACATCAAATCATCATCAGCCTACACACAGACGACGCCGAAGAAGTGCAGCTACCAGTTGTATTATTATGTTATTATTGTAATTGTTTTTATTGTAATTATTGTTATAAGTAGTTGTATTATAATTATTGTAATTATTACTAATAATTAATCATTATTAATATGTCACATAAGATATTCACAAAACCACAAACATACATAAGTATACACTATGTAAAGCCATAATAAGCATACGCCACCCATATAAATGTACAAGAAAAATTTAATATCGTTTTGCGATACGCCACCCATATAAATGTACAAGAAAAATTTAATATCGTTTTGCGATACATTATTATTAGTAATAATTACAATAATTATAATACAACTACTTATAACAATAATTACAATAAAAACAATTACAATAATAACATAATAATACAACTGGTAGCTGCACTTCTTCGGCGTCGTCTGTGTGTAGGCTGATGATGATTTGATGTTGGTGTTGATCTTGGAGTTGGTATAGCTGTTGATGTAACTGTTGATGTTACTGTTGATTTTACTGTTGATGTTGCCGTTGACGTACACCCCGCTGTATTAAAGTCTTCCTTCTCGATTTGTTGTGGGGATGCTGCTGCTGGGTAGCTGACGTGGTTGCTGCCGTGTTGTAGGGACTATACTCGGAACGGCCGCTGTTAACTTCCGACCTTAGTTCCCGTTGTTCTGCTGATACTCTTCGGTTGTTCGTTGGTAATAGTGTCGGTTGTCCCACAATTGGGATCAATTGAAGTTCGCTCGAACTGTAGCGGATGGTTGAGATTTCGCCGGGTTCGTTGTTTTAAACAAACATCATCAATCTTCAACTTCATCATCAATCTTAAATTTTTCTTCTTGCGGTGGTGCATTTTGAATCGCTGCCGCTAACGTAAGGTAATTGAGGTAATGCTGTATAGCGTGCCTACCCCGTAAGTTCTAAATGTCGCCGTAAGTCTAACTGTCGAACCCATGACTGTATTAGTGGTTCGTCTACTTGCTGCTATTACGTCGTGATTTTGGTGTCGCATACGCGTGACGTAACTTGCAAGGCTGCTGACTATAAGTCATCTCGTCAGTTTCTGACTGTTGCTGCTTTTAGATTTCTTTGAAGGTAACTTCGTGTTTTGCTTTTTTACTTCTGCTGCCTTGAACTGTTTGGTTGTTGCAACAATTTTATCCTGGTTTGTGATGGTTGGTGTCGCTGCGCTGATCAGCTGTTCCAGCTACAACGCTTAACGTTGTTATCACCACATACCTTTCGGCCCAGTAGTTAACAATGTTTAACTTGTGGTAACACATACTTCTAGGCTGCACTTTAATTGTGAAGCTCGAAAGTACAAGTGAATCACACACCACTGTGGCCCAGATAAAAGCCGAACTTGATCTCATTCCGATAAGTGGAACAGCGCGCGAACTTGATGGCATTCCAAAATATGCAATGAGCGTCAAATTGCAAAAACGACGCGGAAATGATTCTGGCCAACAACGAATCTCAGAAGAGATATAAACCCATCTTTCGAATTGTAAGAAGGCAGTTGAGATCAGATAGTAGCTAATAACTTACAGATTGAGTGGAGTAAAAATTAAGCAGTTATTGTGAACTGACGAAACTTTCAAAGGAAAGATTGTAAAGCAAAAGAGGAGGACACCCCCGTGAATAATAAACGTAAGAGAAATTAACCCAGGATCTTTTTATTTCAGCACCTGTCGAAAGACGGCAGTATTGCCCGACAGGTTAAAGGACCACAAAGGCGGCACCAGGTTGCCGGATCCCAACGGTAAGTCCACTAAGGCGGCAGGTCCTTGCCCGTGGCACAATTGTCCGTGGTCCTTCGCGTCGAAGGATCAACGACAACAACCCCCTATTATTAGAAACACTGTCAGTGATCCTTTCAAGGAAGGATCTACGACATTAAGTTTGTTCTGGTGTCCTACTGGAGGAACTAGATACAACAATATATCCAAACGACGAGGTCGTTAAGCCGCGTATAAAGTCGCGCATTAGTTCATAGTAAGAAGTGTATAAAAATTTGGTAAAGTGCAAAAGTAGTGTTCAGTTACAAGTCAAAGTGTTAAATATAAAGCATAAATGTAAACTAAAGTAATCTACAATAGTTACAAAGTAAAGTAATTATAAATCTACAACAAGGACTTTTATTAATTGTCCAGAGGACAATTGAAAGACTAGAAGGAAGACCACACTCGAAAGTTAGTTACAACAATATATTATTATATAATTTATTATAATTGTATTATATTTTAATTTTAGGACTTAACGTAATTTTCACTTTTATCCTGCTCTTTAATTTTATTTTTTACTGCTACCATTTCACTGTTTTAATTCTTCCCTAAGCTAGTACTCTTATTATATATTTTTGTAATTTTTTTTTTTCTGTGTTCACTTTTACTATTTCACTTTTCAATTTTCTCTTTTTACTAAGCTACTAATTTTTTCTCATTTCACTTAACCCACTCAAGTATTTAGGGAACCTACCAGAATCTCATGGAGATCCGAAGGACCTTAAATATTAAAAGTGTACTGCAAAATAACTTTGGAGACAGACGTAGTTTTGACGAATTATTTGATGACCTAAGGGCCACCAGTTTTAAAACAAACAGCGTGGATTTCTACAGTGAAATTAAAACTATTATAACTTAAGACGACTGAACAATAAATCCCTATTCGTTCTTGGAGTAGGAGCAGGGGCAAACACTGTCGTTGAAAATAATATACGCACCGCTCTAAACATATTCAAATCGAAAATTCCAGAGCCAATGAAGACTATTCTGGCTTACAGGAATCCTGATACACTCGAAGGTGCGATGAACATTCTCTTCGAAGCTGGGTATGCCTATCTTCGACCAGAGAATCCGCAACATACCAATCAAAATAAGCAAACAAAACAAATCACTCAAAACTTCACCCACAGTGGACAAAATTTGACTTAAAGTACAAATCCACAAATTCAACAATCCTTCAACCACCAAAATAGAACTAATTTTAATGGACATAGTAGACAAAATCCGCAATTCGGACAAACATCTAACTACCAAAATCTTAACGGAACTAATTTTAATAATCAAAATGGACAAACTTTCCAACCGAATGTTAGGCAAAACTTCACACAACAAGGACAAAATTTTGTACCACAGAAGAGAAATTATTTTCCGCAAGGAAATCAACAAATAATAACAAATAATAGCTTACCAATACCTGAACCCAATAATAGCTTACCAATACCTGAACATTATTAATTATGAGGTCGTTCAAGGAAGGAACGAAAATTTTCATTTTCCTGCCTCGGAGGACTACCATATATAAAAATAAAAACTAAACTAGGGTACGCTAAATTTATAATAGATACAGGTGCCACTAATTCAATATTAAACCCAGGCGTATGCCACCTGACATGGATACAACAAACCAAACCCATCTCTATAAAAACACTTCAACATAAGATCCACACAGATACAAAAGCTATAATACCAATGTTTAAAGAATTCGGTGCATAACCTGACGTCCTAGAATTCTATATTATCCAATTCCATGATTTCTACGATGGCTTAATTGGTAACAACCTTTTAAGACCACTAAAAGCTAACATAAACTATAGAAATAATACCATACAAATAAATGAACAAACATTACCAATTTTTTAGAGGCGAAGAAGGGCCAAGTCTTACTACTAACTTAGTTCATTTTAAGAAACAACACAAAGACAAAGACATTAGTAATAAAATTAAAGTAGAAAGTCTAAATACGCGGAAGGTAGACAGACAAAATTTTAACATAATAAAGGGCAATGAAGACAAACCCTTACTAGAACAAATTAGAAGTTAGCATCCCAATTTAGAAGAGAAAAACCAATTGTTACCCATTATAAATAGGTACTCGGACATTTTTAGCAGGAAAACTCAGACCTCACCTTCACGAACGCTATAAAACACAACATACGGATATTATATGAAATAGTAACTCTCCTTACTCCGCACCCATATGGATCGTACCGAAGAAGGTCGATGCACGTGGGAAAGCCAAATGGAGGCTTGTCATTGACTATCGTAAACTAAACGAGGTCACAATAGACGACAGGTATCCAATACCAAATATAGACGTAATCCTGGACTACACTGGACAATGGATATCATCAGATTAAGATCCAAGAAGAAGACATTCATAAAACCGCCTTCAGCGTGGAAGGGGGACATTATGAATTCCTACGAATGCCGTTTGGACTCAAGACAGCTCCAGCGACGTTCCAAAGGTTGATGAACAACATACTTAGGAATTACATAAGCAAAATTTGCCTCGTCTAGTTAGACGATATAATTATTTTTTCAACATCTCTACAGGAACACATTAATTCAATTAAATTAATTTTTACCCGCTTAAGAGAAGTATGATTCGCTTAGATCCAATTAGATAAGTCCGAATTCTGTCAGAGAGAAACCGAATTTCTCAGACATACAGTAACACCGGAAGGAATAAATCCCAATCCTAAAAAAATAGAGTGCGTACAGAACTTTCCGATATCAAACAATTTTTGGGACTGACCGGTTACTATAGAAAATTTATAAAAAAAATTTTAAAAAAGGACGCTAAGATAGATATTTCCAATCCACAATACAAATCAAGTTTCAACACCCTTAAGACACTACTAACAAACGATCCAGTATTCCCCTATCCTGATTTTACAAAGAAATTTACACTCACCACGGATGCTAGCAATTACGCATTAGGGGCAGTTCTCTCCCAAGATAATCACCACATATGTTATGCTAACCGTACTTTAAACGAACACGAGATCAATTACAGTACTATAGAAAAGGAATTGTTAGGAATTGTATGGGCTACAAAAATTTTAGACCCTACATTTTCGGTCGTAATTTCTAATTAAAACCGACCACAAACCATTACTTGGGTCTTCTCGATAAAAGAACCCAACTCTAAACTCGTTAGATGGAGATACAAGTTATCCGAATTGACTACGAGATCAAATACAAAAAAGGAACGAAAAACAGTAATGCTGATGCACTTTCAAGAATAAACCAAGAAACTGCAGACATAAACATGTTCGAAACCAGCCAAACAATAAAAGAAGCTGAATCACCCATCAACATATTCAAAAACCAAATTCCCATAAAAAAAGTTTTGTCAGGATCAGCAAGGATAAAAAATGAAAAGATTTTTAGAAACTCAAGCAAAACCATAGGTATTAAAGAATTAGATAAAGAACTCGCTATCACACTGCTTAAAAATCATTTCAACCCTGAGCAGTTGAACGCTATATTAATAGAAGATGAATTCTACAACGTTTTTAAAATTACTTATGACGAAATGTTCTCAAAAAACAATAAATTTAATATTCTACGGTGCTCAAAGATAATAGAAGATGTGGCGGATGAAAATAAACTAACCGAAATAATTGCAAAAGAACATTTAAATAAAAATCATAGGGGAATACAAGCAGTCTTTAATGAACTAAAAACCCGAATTTATAACTCAAAGCTAAAATTAAGAATAACTCAATTTACGAATAATTGCGAAATATGTACATTGGAAAAATATGATAGAAACCCACCAAAAATCCCTTTCAAGATAACCGAAATTCCAAGAAGGAATTAATTACATAAGGGAGATAAGAGGAGGCAAAAATCATAGGAAGTATAGGAAAATAGAAGCTAGGAAAACTGACGAAGAACACTTAGAAAACATCAAGACAGGCCATACTACAAGTCGCACATTAAGCAAAACAAAAAATATCAGGACAAGAACAACCCCACAATAAAAGCAAAAAATTAATAAACTTTCAGATGACGTTATGCACGATAGTAATATTCTTGGCTGCTGCCAAAGCACAAACCCCTGACATCCAAGACCTAACAAACAATAATGGATATATACCGATAAAGGCTGAAGAACTGAGACCAATCGAAAACAACAATAAAATTCTTCACATCATCAACACCACCGTATACGACCAGACAATGGAATTGATCTTTGAAAACATAAAAACACTCAAGACGACTACAGTTGAAACAAAATCACTACTAAGTACAATAATTAAAAACTTCTCTCTGCTAAAAGCAAAAATAGAAACCCTAAACCCACACTCTAAAACTAAACGAGGTTTACTGAATATAGTAGGAAAAGGACTAAAAGTTATAGCAGGATCCATCGATAGTGATGACGAAATACAAATAAACGAAATACAAACAACTTTATATCTCTACAAATACAGAATTTCACAAACCACATAAACGAAAAACAGGCCTTAATAGAAAATTACTTGAATAAATTCAAATATATTTTAGGAAATAAAATTACAACATCAGAAGACGAAATCACCTTCATAGAAAAGATATACCAAACAGACAAAGACATTTCATTTTTAAGACACCACATAGACGATATCGGACATGTAATATTCTCAAGCAAACTAGGAATAATCCCTACAGACATTCTAACAATCACAGAGTTATACCTAATCGAGGGCTTTGAAAGTTATACAAATATTAAAGTAGCCGAAGCAACCTTATTATAATTTTCCTAATACCACAATTTTCCACAGAAATATTATCAAGAATAAAATTTGAACCCATTCCAAATATAAGTAATAAGTCGATAATCTTAGATTATGTTTCGTGTCAAATAGTAACCTGTATGAAGCAGCCAACATTGTGCCTCTCAGTGACTATCTGACCGAATTGGCAAATCGTTTCCTGCTTAGCATTGAGGAGCATCATGATGATGACATTCGGACTGTTCTTCAGCACGAATTAGTACCCAGTCACAGATATCTGCATTCGTTGGCCATACGAAACATCGATGACAACTTCTTCAAGATGCGTTGCATTGGTCAACATAGAGGATAATACATGTTTTTTTTATTATTCTCCTTTTCCTTTTTTGTTCTTTCTTTTCTTTTTATTTTCGTTCTAATTATTTTTTATTCGACACCCATCATATAATTTTAATGCACATTATCTAGTTTAGCTTTCATTTAGTGTATACTAATATTTTCGTTTATTAGTATGCAGTCAGTCCCTCTTTTTATTCTGTTTGGCCCCTTTGTTGTGCCAACTCTTTTTTTTAAGATTAGATATAAGTTTAATTTGTAACCATTTGTTTATACAAATTTAATGAGTTTTAATAAATTAATTCTTAATAATTAAAATTCTTAAATTATGACGAAGTTTTAGTAGATTTAAAAAATAGTTAGGCAATTCACAGTTTACCCTCATAAGTTATGAGATACTAAGTTATGACTTCGAACTGTGCACAGTCGCTTTATAAAGTGTTAAAAATTTTCCTAATACATACCTGCGAGTGTTGTAATCGTACTAACATAGATTTTCATACAAAACAACAAAAAATTTTCTTACGACAGTCATAAATTGTTTTAAGTTATGACAACTTATGACTTATGACGACTTATGAGGGAAACTGTGAATTGCCTAAATATATTTATATGATGTATTTTTAAGAGAAAATTGAAAGAAAAATTTTTCAAATTAAGAACAAATGCTTAAACGGATATACTATATTAAAATTTAAGGAGGCAAACTGTAAAATGCAGATTTCAAAACAAGAAGAAGTGGCCGAAATACTATCAGGTATCTTAATTTTTAAAAATTTTAACGGCGCGATATCTCATAATTGTGACAAAACCGAAATTAATACAAAAGGAAACTTTCTAATAAAATTCGAGAATTGTAATATAAATTCATTTAACAAAACCTTTTCTAATGTAAAAATTAAAGTTTATGATAAACGTATTTTACCACATTTCATCACAAAAATTACAAATGTTTCAAATACCACTATTGCAGATATAAAACTAGAATCATTGTACCTAAAACAGATTAAATATGAAGAATATACACAACGAACAATGAACCAAAATAAAAATACAAATGTAACAAGCATTAGTACAGACATAGTAATAATTTTAATAGTAATAGTTATAACTATAGTTTTTTATATGACAAAACAAAATTTGTCCATATTGTATATTTCGTCGGAGCCTCAAACTAACGGTGGGGTGTTATAGCGACACCCGTAAAGATAATATAAATACATACATACATTCATATATGTACATATGTATGTACATTCTCATACATATGTATTCATTCACCTGAATTAAAATAAGTTCCTAAAGGTACGGTCAAACAGAACGCGTAAATAATCGCCGCCCCGCGGCGATTGCCGCGAAGGCAGTTGCATTACACAGGTTCTTATGGGGGTAGTCAAACAGAAACGCGCTACTCGGCGTAAAAACTGACGCGTAGTAGAGCGGCAAAAAAGATCGGAGTAGCGCGTTAGAAAATTTTGCAAAATCTTGTATAAGTATGTGTGTATTTTAGGAGTGTGAGTAGAAAAATGGTTAGAACTGCAATTCACTGCGTTGCCATCTGCTGTGTTATTCAGATCTATTTTTTTCGTGGTGCTGTTAAATTTTCTGTTTTTCGTGGTTTTGTTATTTCTTCATTTCTTTAAAAATGCTAGACATGCTAATTGAATTGGTTAGAAAAAATCCATGCATATATAATACAATAGATCCGGACTCTCAATTTGTGGCTTCACCAGCTCATGAAGCTCTTCAAACTTGCATCGCGTCATTCGGAAATATGTCCAAAATTTTTCATCATTATTTTCTAAATCTCTGTATAGATGGTGGAACTCGCCGAACTGCTCCCGCGCTTCATTTATTTGGCTTACCCAGGGACGCCTTCGCTTAACTCTTCTCTTCGCAATTAGCAGCAACAGTAGTTCTTCATCGGAAGACATATTTGACACACTTCTTTGAAGGTACACTTCAATTTATTTTTAATATAAAGACGAAAATTTTTGCAACACACTAATGTTTCGATGAAATATTTGTGTCTCACAACATATGGCCGTGCAAATATGAAATACTGTTTCCCTGAGAAATTTTTCATATCACACAACCAAATTCCCCAGAGAAAGTGACAAATCCCATGCAATAAATTCAATTACTATCAATATGGCATTCTACTATTCACAGACACGAACAGCTGATTTGTGTAAATGAAAGTAGTGCCGCGTTATGTTTGACTGCCTCCGCGTATAATCTACGCGTGGCGGCGATTATTTACGCGTTCTGTTTGACCGTACCTTAAGCGAGCATTCCAAAGAATTTTGTTGCACGAAATTATTAATTCCCAAGAAATCAAATTTCATATTCCCGCCGCGCGAATTATTTGCAAAATTCGATTAATTAGCAAAACAATTCCGAAGAATTGTTTTGAAGAAAACAATAAGAACAAGTCCAGCGCAAATATGCAAGGGAAAAAATAATTATGGTATAAAAGACTTAGTAGTATAAAAAAATCAGTCATTGATCAAATTAGTGACAGATCGCTAAATACACCAAGCATATTCAATAAAAGAGGCAAGAGCCCAAAAGAAATTTAACAAGTGTTTTTTTTACTTGATTAAAAAGTGAAAGACAAAACTGTTAGCCTCAAAAATGTCCTTCATCTGCACCAGTATGGGGGCCAGTGGCTCTAGATTCCAAGCATTGGCCTGGATCTCGGCCAACACTTCAGCAACAATCAAACCCACTGGAAAAACTTTTTGATGGACGGCATATCTCGACATTATAAGCAAAATTTGATTGAATAAAATTACGATAACAACGAGCGTATTTATAATAGGGACCCCCCAAAACGAAAGCTTAGATCAGCAAATTATTAAGTGCTGGCAAAATCAAAAAATTGTAAGCTTTTATTCTCCAATATAAACCAACAGCAAGATTTATAGTGATTACCATGAACAGATTCAATTAGCAAGCAAAATTTCTTTTTGCCTTCATAAAAACTCGTCTACACGTTTTAAAAATCCCGACACAGTAACGTTCTCCATTATTTTACCGTGAATTAATTTTAGTCGTGAACCAGTTGCGTTTGTTTACATTATGATTCTGTGCGAAAACAAAAATTTCTAAAAGTTGAAACGATGCGATTCTCTTCGGTCGTTTTAATGACCTATATCGCGATTTCAATATTAGGTTTTTTCAAACCATATCCATAGCCGGGGTGGCTCAGGGCTGTCCAGGTTCGTTTCAAGAAATTTTTAGTAATAAGGGCCATTGTTGATTTTATTATCAGTTTATTGTTGAACTCTACGATGCGAAAACAAAACGCATGTAATTTTGACAGTTCGGGAACTAATTTTGACAGTTCAGAAATTTGTTTACAAAATATTTTGAGAGAGGAATGCAACTCTTGTTCTTCTTCATAGCAATAAGGCAGAAATATTATTTTTCAAATACGTAAAACAGACCAAGGAGATAGTTTTAAAAGCAACGCATGTTTCTAGAAATGTACATGAAACCTTTTTTATGTGATATACACACAATATTGAATATTTTGCAAGTAAAACAAAGTTAAAATTCATAAAATTTGCTCATTTCACAAATTTAGTCAGCTGTTTTAACCTACCACACGTATTTTTAGCCGAAGGAGATGCCAACGTATTCGACATGTTTTGTTGAATATTTATTCGTGATTTAGTTTAATGTTTACTTATTGTAATTTTAGTTCTTTTGGTCTTTAATTTAAATGAATTTTAATTTAAATACATGAATTGTGAATTTATTTTTATTTATCTAATTTTAATTTAAATAAATGAATTGTAAATTCATTTTTGTTAACTCATTTTAATTTAAATAAAAGAAAAATTAAAAAACAAGTAAGTTTCCATTACTTTTTAATATTTCCAAACCGCAGGTCATCAAAACCGCGATAACTCTTCAATGGACAGTAATTTTTTTATTAATGTTTAGTTTAAAGCCAAACAAATAATAAGTAATAAAGTTGTGTCATTGGTATCCCTGCCACTAACTCACCCCATCATTTGGTGACCGTGGGGTAACAAGCCAAAGCGGTTTACCTTTTCAGTTATCATGCTTTATAATAGCTTGCTTTAGCTTGTAACAAGTCGACAATTTCACCATAAAATTCACATACACTGTATGTGAACACCCGGACGGACATTTTTTTGAGCTCTCTCACGAAATAAGAGGAGTTTCCAGTCTTGTAGTCTTTGGGAGAGGCTAATAAGTTGGGAGAGAGAGAGGTTACAAGTTGGAGGGATTATGCGCTGCTGGAACTTACCGAGATGTTTCTGCTTAACTGTCTGAAAACCAAGTGATCAAACTTTTTTTTTTTTTTTTTTTTTAAGTAAAGTTCTTTATTTTAATTGTTCAGTTTTATACAATTTGGCTTAAAACTAGACTTATAACTAAAGAATTTAGAAACAGTTGGCACAAATGGGGCCTAACCTATGCAACATGTGTTAATTAAGTTTGCTTAAGAATTAACAAAGTATTTGTTTAAGTAAATAAATAAATATTATTGAATATTTATGATTATCCTCGTACAGTGATGGGGGTTCGCTTTCGATAGAAAGCCTCCGCGTCGAAATTACTTTCGAGAATTGCTCCCGCGTGAAGGTATCTGTGCTCTGGAATAATTTCTAGATTGTTCAAACTTGTGATGAAGGCTTCTGGGTGGTCCTGAAGCTGTAACAGCAACCTTTTGGCCAGATCAGCCATGTAGCAGTCAAATGGAGTTATATTTGTTTTGATGTACAACTCGGTGTTTCTGATGTATTTTAGTGTGCAGGGAGTTCGCCTAATGCCAAGGCATGAGCGAAGTATCTTCCTTTCGAAGATCAGCAGTTTTGCCATATGGTTTGGAGAAATAGTGAACCATATAGGAAATCCGTATGTAATGATCGGACGAATCAGTTGTTTGTACATCAAAAGTTTGGTGTTTTGGCAGAGTCCACAGCGTCTTCGAAGTAGTTCGGCAGATGAAGGGCAAAGTTAGCTTTTTTCAATACGCTCAAGGCGTGTGGATTGAATTTGAAGCGTTCCGTGAAGTGTATTCCCAAATACTTTGTCGAAGGAGAGGCCAATACTACGCTGTCATCCGGAAAACGAAGCTTGAGGTTTCAACGACTGGTCACAGCTCCACGGTTCCTCAACAGTGTGGTAGGGTTGCGGAAGCAAATTAACTCCGATTTGCTGGGGTTGATTTTAAGACCCCATTTCTTGTAGAAATTCCACAGTTGGTGAATGTGGGGCTCAACTCTGCGTAATTCTATAACTGGTGATAGAGAGCTGGTATAGGTGATTGAGTCATCTGCATACAGAATTCTTTTCGTCAAAGGGGGGCCTGATGGTTGATCCGCGGTGAATATGTTAAATAATGCTGGACCCAGCCTCGAACCTTGTGGCACTCCAGCGAGAATTCGCTTCATTAATGATGAGCTGTTCTCTATTCGAACAAAAAAGTGCCGGTTCGACAGGAAACTGCGCACTAGTTTAACCAAGTGACTGTTAAAGTGGAATAACAGCAGTTTGAATATAAGACCGTTAATCCACACGCTGTCAAATGCCTTCTCTATATTAAGAAGACAAGCAACGGTGTATTCCTTATTGTTTAGAGCCTTGATGACATCGCCGTGTAATCTAAGAAGGGCATGGACAGTGGATCGCTTTTCCCGGAATCCATGTTGAATCGAGGGTATAATGTCATTGTCTGTGCAGTTCTTCTGAATCCGTTTGAGGATCATTGACTCGAAAACTTTGTTGAGCTTTGTTGAGCTCAGCAAGCACACATCTGTACTCTTCGTTATTACTGTTGAGTGTAGCATGGAGAATTCTCTGGAGTTTCTTACGAAGGCGCTGACGGTGAGCTTGAATTGCTTGTATATTTACAGGCAGATTCGCGAAAAAACCTTTGTACCGAGCCACCACTTTTTGATTGTCAACGACACTGCTGATACTTTCTTGGAAGTTGGAAACTGCTTCGTCAATTTCGCTATTTGTGAGGTTCTGAGACGTTGGCGGCAGAATTAATAAGTCCTCAACATCACTCCTGAAGCGATTCCAATTTATTTTTGTAAGAATGACCTGGCCTTCTTTCGCTGTTCTCTCCAGTATCAGCCGTTGGTTTAGTCTTACAAAAACTTCAACTGCCATGTGATCAGAGTCACTTGGGAGTGCTCTGCAAGTGAAGTTTTGTATCTCAGGCAGGATGTTAAATAGATTCGAAGAGCCCAAGAAGAAGTCTAAAGTTGATGGCGTTCTTGGGTAGATCTTCTCTGCCTGCGAGATTATCACTAGTGAGTGCTCGTCGCAGTGCTGATCCATCCACTCAATGATTGCATCGCCTTGCATAGAGTTGTTGTCGTCTAGCCAGAGACGTGTGTCGTGCATTAAAGTCACCGCCTATAATGCAGTATGTATGTAGCATGCATATCTGGTGAATAGTGCTCAAATCTTGCTTGATGTGTGCTTTAGATATGCCGCTTTGAATATAGAGGGAGATGATGAGTATACACTCGTTGTTAGATGATTTAAGAACCACAGCTGAAGCCTCAGAAGTTATGAGCCCTGTAATCTGGCACTGAACAGCGTTGAATACTCTGCGCAACAATATTGCAGTTCCCCTCTTTCCATCACATTTTGGGGTTCGGAAGATGGTGTAACCCTCCTGGCTAAACCGATTTCTTGTTGTTACATTGGTTTCTTATAATAGTAGAACGTCAGGTTTTCTGGATTTGATGAAGAAATCCAGGGAAGCTCGTGATAATATGTGATAATATTGAGCTGCTTTAGCCTGAACATATTTAACATATAAGTTGGCCCAAAACCATGGCTTTCGACTTGTCATCGAGCTCTCCATAATTTTTCGGTACCACCTTCCTTGCTTTATGGAGAAGAGAAAGGAAATCGGTAACGAATAGCCTATCGGAGTCCTCAAAATTGTTGTACGCAGAATTGCGAGTCTCGGCAGTTGGCAGGGGCGTGTTTCTTGAATGACTAGGATGTTTTGTCTGACTTGTGTTTTTGAGGGTTGGTTTGATGGACCGCGTACTGGAAGCTGTCTGAGCGTAACTCACACCTGATTGGATCCCTTTTTTGGCGGCCTCCAAAGCGAAATACTGCTGCTCCTTCTTTTTGATTGTCTGTTTTTTTTCTTTCATCTAGCAATTTTTTGTATTTGGGACAACCCAAATAGTTTGCCGGATGCCCTTCCTGGTTGCAGTTCACGCAGAAAACTTTGTCATCCTTGGAGTTGTCGGTTGAACGGGGACATTGACCGGGATTGTGGCTGTTACTACATTTGACGCAGCGATATTTCATGCCACACTTGGACGCCACATGGCCAAACAGCTGACAATTTCGGCACTGACTAATGCCATTAGGCTTAAGCTTCTCCCAATGAATCTTCTGGTTTAACAGAAGAGTTTTGGAGAAAATGCTGGGCAAGTCGCATTCCTTTTCAAACTCAACAATAAAGTTATTTGTCCTCCTTTCAGCCTTCCTAGTCCGGAAGGGTGTGACAGCCAATACTTTAATATTGTTGTTGTTGAGCTCAGTTTTTATGTCTTCTACATCGTAGGAGTGGTGGATTCCTTTTAGGAGAAGAAGCACTTTCCTATCTTCTTTTGGAGTGAATGTGGAGAACTCGGTTTTCTTTGTTTTGAGGAAATCTTTCAGTCTGTTGAAATCCTCCTTGCTCCTGGTGGTGATCACAGATTTTGTTGAATTCACATTATGTATCTTGTATGAGATCAGCCTCTCATTAGCGAATCTGTTCAATTCCGACACGTTGAGTCGATAGCTGATAATTGGAGGCATTAAACTACTGCTTGACTCTGCTGGTCTCATTGTTGGCATTTGTTGAGAGAAGCATGTAGTTTTAGTTGTCAACATTACGCAGTCGTGGAAGTCTTTTTGTTTTTTATATAGGCTAAAAGCGGGCACGTAGCCACTTGTACAGCTTGCCTTTGGGCTGTCTTGAGAAAGACAGGTAGGCTGCAAACTGTAGTAAATACGGTCGGCTGATATCTGCAGGTAGAATAATACACTTTGAAACTGTGTTTATAGCACGATGCTTAGGCACTGTAAAAGGTTACTGTTCGCTCTCAATAACTGAGACCGAATGAATGTGAAGTGACCAAACTTCACTGTCGTTCCGCTTTTATATCCGTTGTTTGAAATTCGTTTTATCCATTGCCTGACTCGCTGTAACTACGTGTTACTAGTGTGTCTAGCACACACCAAACATTATCTCAGTGTATATGTGTTCATGTATGCGTAAACAACCTACGCAATTTCTGTATATGTCTCTGTCTCGCTCAGATACACACGGTTACCAATGTTTCCCTAACAGGGGTGCATTAAAAGTAGCAGTTGTAATACAATAGTACTTAAATAACTTAGGAATTCAGTAAGCGCTTAGTAATTAATTTAATTTTATTGAAAAAAACTTCTTAACTCCTTAAATAAACTTAGTAAATTTCTTTCATTTGAATCCATTAAATAAACTTGCTAATGCCTTCCAATATACATAGTGATAACTTTACATTTAATTTCATTACATCACACAATGTTTAAGTACAATACTAGGTGACTATGTAATTTGTGTATGATAGGGTGGTTTACAGAACACTCCCTAACAAAGTCCGCTGAGAAAAGAAAAAGAACAGCAACAACAACATAGCAAAACTACTACCCAGCCATCTGCATCCATTCAAACTTCAATATACAAACAAATTCGCCCATATTCTAAATGACTAGTTGCGTTTGTTTAAATTATGACTCTAATTTACGACTTTTTACTCTGAGAAATATTTGTAAACAGAAAGTACCGAAAATGTCAACTCCAATTCAGAGATTGAAATAATTGTACATACAATATGTGTGGTCGCGAGGCAATCGAACACTTGAAATGCTCATAACTCATTTACAAAATTTACAACAACCACATAGCAAAATGATGAAAAGCAACTAATGAAAGCAATAAAAAATATTTTCCAACAACAACGCTACGCATATTCAGAACAACAACAAAAATTCCAAGTACCACAAACGATACACAAGCGGGCAGAGATCAAGGCAGAGGGGCACACCACACTCGCAACAGTCAGCACGCCGAACTATGTATGTGTGTATGTTCGTATATATGTGCGTTGTGCTATGCCCCTTCATCCTACGCCCACTCCCTCCTACGTCCCTTTTTGGCACGCCCATTACTCCACCACTTTTGCCACGCCCATTTCCTTCCACCCACTTTTGCCACGCCCCACTTTGTCCGACGCCCACTTTTACCACAATGCTCCATATCACACCTGCCCCTGAATTAACCAATCACCGAGAGTGATGCAGGCATCATGATTACAAGTGGTGCATTGCCCGCTTCAGGCAGCGCAGTTGTTTCAGAACCGGCCTATAACCACTACTCATAGCACCATTTTATGTTTGCTCTCATTATCCTTCTTTCTTATTTTCCTAGGTACAAGTTTATTCATAGTTTTCCACTTCATTCAGGAATTGCACCACTTATTTCGGAATTGGTACCTGGCCAATGCCCTTACCATGCGCATTTCCCCCATCAAGAGATTTACTATATCGTTACACCAATACTCAATCACCTATCAACTATGGCTGCCTGACAGCTATTTGTTTACAATCAGAGAAATTGTACAAGTCTTCGGCTGGGTAAGTCAGTAGATATTAAAACAAATTTATCACTTTAATAATTAATTTTATTCTTTTATATCACTTCTGCTGACTACACAGTCGGTGAGTATTCTGTTGGTGGTACTATGGGTTTTAATTTATTGTTTCTTTCAGGTTTAAGGAAGGTGCTGAGGAGCTGCACGCAACACCTTAAGGTTAAGGGTAATTAATAAGGGTATAAAGCAGAATTTTTGTTACAGAAACACCAACTGAAAAAATCATATTATTCATTTAGAAATATTTCAAATAAAAAAACAAGCATTTGTAACAGGAATAGATAAATTAACAAAGTTCGCTGCAGCCTATATCATAGAAGATAGAAATTGGCGAACGAAGAAAACATCTTGGAGCATTTCGCTAAATTTGTTAACCCTAAAAAATTTATAATGGACAACGAGTTTAGATCAGAAAAGTTACTGGAGTGTTTAAAAGACGAAAATATATATGTCCCTTTGACAAAAACAAATTCACATACCGGCGCACAGTGGCCGGTTTTTCAACTTATCGATCAAAAATCCATATCTTTTGACTCTCTTGGAATATTTTATTCCGGTTTTTTTTCTTGGATTCTTCTAATCTTAAGCTTGTAGATGTAAGACTACAATCATAAAAATCGATTCTTGAAAACCAGAGATATGAGAGTTTCAATCAGGGTACATACTAAAAAGCCTCAAAAAAGTGATTATAAAAATTATATGTTTCTTCTTATTTAATTATTAAAGACTATTTATTATCAACAACGAACATATTAATAAAATACATTAATAAAAATAAGGTAATAAATAAGGAACTAATGCAAATTAAACAATTTTTTCAAAACATTCATTGATAGAATTCCGCTCATCTAGTAGTAAATTTTGTGCAACAACTATCTAACTCGATTGAGTAGATTTCCATTTTTGGCGGATATTTGAAATATATGGATCCGATGTCCACAGCAAAACTGCAAGCAGATCCTCATTGGTAAAATATCTTGAAATTTTCCTTGTTCACGAAAGAATATGTAATCCTTGTTTCTTTTTTCTTGTGGTTCTTTAGAAAGATCACCAAGTGGAAGTAGACTATTTTCAATAATTTGCTCGCCATGATAAAGAATTTTATGAATGGTTGATGGCATATTCCTCCAGGAATATTTTTCGTTGTAAATTTTTTGGCATCAATCATCCTGCTGCATGCTAAAACTTTTATTATTATTTTGAATCGCTTAATTAATTCAACGTCCACTCCTGTAATTAAAGCTGCCGTCTCAGGATCTGAGAAAAATCTTTTAGCTGTGTTTCCATCATTCGTATTTCCCTCTCCTTGTTTTGGTTGGTCAATTATTGGCCAATCAATTATTATTCACGATATTGTTCCTGTATTTTGCTTTTTTTTCAGCTTCCGTTTCTTCTTATTCACTAGATTTTGTATAAGCGTTTGTTGTATGTCGCGATCGCAATTTCCAGTTCCGGGCGATTTGAACTTTTAAGGCCAGTATTATTATTGTTTTCATAATACTACTCCGCGAGTGAGTCAAGGCCAAGTTCATATTCTTAATGCAACCACAGCACTTTGCTTGGTAAGCCAGAAGTTTTAGTCAAGCTTCATTTCAATTAACTTCAAAAGCCAAGTCAGAAACCAGAGCACTTCGCATGGAATGGATTGTGAAAGCTAGCGTTCAGTAGCGAGTTTCCAAACCCTAAAATCCATAGCACTTTGCAATTGAAGTGGATTGTGGAAACTAGCTTACAATACCAAGCTTCCAAACCATTAAAACGCTTGGCTTAAAAAAACGAACGTTATAATGGAAATGGAACGAAATAATGCAAATTGTGAACCCCGGCATACTGACCCACTTTGATTCGGGTGTGTCAACCGAGCCAACGTGGAAACTGGAAGACTCCAACGAGAGTCTGGTACAAATCTCAGAACGACGAGGTCGTTTAATCGCGTATAAAGTCGCGGAAGAACAGTGTAAATACAAAGTAGTGTAACTTAAAAATAAGTACGTAAGGAAAAGTATCACTAGAAATCCAACCTAAAGTTAATTATATGATACGAATTAAAAGTGTGTAAAATTAAACCAAGAAGAAAAGAGTTAATACTAAAAAGCAACAAGAAGCCTAAGGCAAGGAGTTTTACTGGTTGTCCAAAGGACAACTCACAATACTGAAGACCACCTTAGAAAATTACTGTTTACGCCAAACGCCGCTCGTCTCGAGTCGCCTCTTCTGACCGCGCTTGTCAGCGGACTCTCATCCTGCTGACATGTCGCGGCTTCTCACCACGGAGTCGTAGGTGGACGAGCGAACGGCCGACACTCGCCAGCGACGTTTCGTTTTGATCACTTTTGCAGGGATAATCGAGAAGAGCAGACGTAGACAAAGAACGCATTCACATCAGAGTCCACCGACAACATTACCAACATTTAATCATTTATATACATTTAATCAGTCATATTCACATTCATTCAAACCACATTGTACAAATTAAATTAAACAGTGAACAAAAACCAAACATTATAATAAACAACATACACTCAACAACAAAACCTTCTCAACTTTGATCATCACACCTCATCTCTTCACGAAAAACAATTAGAACACGTTCCTTTTGAGTATATGTATGTTCCATGAAACGAATTCTAATGTGAAGAGGCGACAATCCGAATTCGTATGACTCTTCAGAATAATTTGCATCTGCTGGCTCTTGGCTTAGTGTACTCGCGGTTTGATGGCATATAATACAGCTAGAGGATGCCTTAGTATCAGTTAAGGCTTGTCCGTCTTTTCCATCAATCATGGTGAGCAGAAGTTTGAAATCCATTTGAATAATGTGGCCATGATACTCAAATAGCCGCGGTTGAAGTTCATCAATTTGCCCCCTAATTTTATTAACTTCTTCGGTTATCACATCACTTACAAAGGCCAAGACTTTTCACATAATTCTCTTCCAATGAAAGCAATAATCTGTACACATTTACAGTACATATGCAGTAAGAGCTAATTACCTGATAATTAAAAAAAACCTAATTACTGCAAACCAGGGTTCGGAAAACGTTTCTTTTTTATATCGCTCAATTTATATCCCTCACTGAAGATAACAATACTTCCATCCTCACTCATCTTTTTCCATCTTTGTTCAAAAAAATACATATCGCTCACGTTCAAAATAATTTCGATCTTCCAACAAAACTATCACTTGGGATGAAAAAAATTCTTATCTTCAAATATTTCGATCCCTCAAGTTGAAAATATTTCGTTTCTTGACGAATAGCGATCACAGAAGATGAGAAAACTTCGGCTTTCGTACCAAAACGATCTTCGGTGATGAAAAAAAGGCTGCGCAGGCAAAGAATCGATCTTTGAAGATGAAAATAATTTCGACGCAGGATCGAAAAAAGCAGCGCAGCAGAGTTGAACAGCACGGGTTTTG
Organism: Myopa tessellatipennis; assembly: GCA_943737955.2. Classification (NCBI taxonomy): domain Eukaryota; kingdom Metazoa; phylum Arthropoda; class Insecta; order Diptera; family Conopidae; genus Myopa; species Myopa tessellatipennis. The sequence continues at coordinate 38,342,902 of OX031315.1, read as the reverse complement.
TTGGTGTTTGGATGGTTCGCTTCGCGGCAGAGACAATTGCTTGAAAATAAAGTTTTGTTTGTGTTTCGTATGAATATGTTTTTGTTGGATTTCGTATGCGATGAATTAAAATTAAGCATTTAGCGCACTCCTGGTGATGGTAACTAAGCTGAGAAATAGAGTAAGTCATGAAAATTTATAAAATATTTTATCAGTTAGGCTTAATAAAGACGTATTCGATCAAACAAACTTGAATTAAACGATGAAAATTTTGTCATAATTTCTCTAAGGGGTAAAATTTTATCACTAATTACTGGTAAATATTCAAGCAAACATTAAAAAAACCTTATGACTTTATAGATTTATAGATCAGGTTCTTTAGCAAAGCACCCAAGAGGTATACAAAAACAAAGTGTTGGAAATGGTTAACCCTTTCTGCGAGCTCGTTACGAATATATGCAATAAATTTTCAGGTAGGCATTTGAATACTTATGTACATGTATGAATGGAAGGCAAATTTGTATATCGGCCTTGAAACTAATTACTTTTGGAGTAAAAAAGGATTGATTATTAGAGGGCCAACAGGTAACAAATTTTATAAAGGAAGAAGTGTTTGAATTCATGTTTCAAATGTCCGTCGGATAATAAAATTCACGAATTTAAGATGGCACAATCTCTGCTTTCAATCGAATACAAATACTTTCAATTAATGTTTTTCTAATACATTACTTAATACATACATAATTCATAATCAAAATTTGTAATAGGAATATGTATAAAATATATTAGAATTACTTATTAAAAAACACCAATTTACTTATTAAAATTTTACAAATTTATATCTTACGTATTTACTTTCACAAATTTCCCTCACACCCCACACCATGCAAAATTAATTTTTAATCATCGTGTAACAAATCCAACAAAAACATATTCATACGAAATACAAACAAAACTTCATTTTCAAGCAATTGTCTCTGCCGCGAACCGAACCATCCAAACACCAACAAAACCCGTGCTGTTCAACTCTGTTCCGCTGCTTTTTTCGATCCTGCGTCCAAATTATTTTCATCTTCAAAGATCGATTCTTTGCCTGCGCAGCCTTTTTTCCATCACCGAAGATCGTTTTGGTACGAAAGCCGAAGTTTTCTCATCTTCTGTGATCGCTATTCGTCAACAAACAAAATATTTTCAACTTGAGGGATCGAAATATTTGAAGATAAGAATTTTTTTCATCCCAAGTGATAGTTTTGTTGGAAGATCGAAATTATTTTGAACGTGAGCGATATGTATTTTTTTGAACAAAGATGACAAAAAAAAAAACGCTCATGAGTCAAAACAGATTTTCATCTTTTGAGATCGTTTTTTTGTGAGGGATATAAAAAAATTGTTCGTTTGAGGGATATATTCCGAACCCTGCTGCAAACTATCCCAGTACCTTTCCATACTTTGAAATATATACAGGGTGTTTCGCATAAGAGGGGACAGAAGACTAGGACGTGTAGGTTGGGTCGAGACAAGAAAAAAATCGCATGGGACGGGGGTCAATTTCCCCCCATTTAGACGGGAGGGGCCATTTTATAAAAGTTCGACTTAACATCGAAAAAAATATTAAAAAATAATGGTTTTACCTAGATAACTTTTGCTTGCTGATTTTCAAAGCCAAATATCCGCTTCCTAAAATTCTTTTTAAATTAGGTTCCTATGTCAAACAGTTTTTGAGAAAATTTATGTCAAAGTTATAATTTGGAAATAAAAATTCCAAACAAAAATTTTTGGTCGCAATTTTTTTTAAAAATTACGTTATTAAGTATAAAAAGTTTTCCAACCATAAAATTCTCTAATTAATTCTACAGAAAATGCTTCAAACCGAAAGGATCTATGTTTTGTAGTTTCTGAGAAAAATGAAAATTACGAAGCATACTTTCCTTTCAAATACCAATTTTTTGGATACTTGTGTTTTATTACTGGTGCAAAAATATAAGAAGACTTCTCTGGGGAAGGAGTTTAGATCGTAATTTTCACTTTTCTCGGAAACTACAGAACACAGAACCATCCGGTTTGAAGCATTCTCTCTAGAAGTGATCCCCCACACAAACATTTGGTCCAATCGACCGGGATTTCACCCCGACCATTCGATTTCCTCTAACCTCATATATATATACCTCAAGTGTCCGTCGGTGCGGCGTTGTTTTTACTGATAAATTGGAAGCAACACCTGAGCTTCCAAGTTAACCACTCACCACCACCACACCCCCCCCGCCCCACATTCTAAGTGTTTCCTATACTATGGTACAAAACACGTTCGTGACGGCACGTGTTTTCTGTACTCGAAGTACAAAACACGTTCCCTGACGTCACGTACACACGTTTCGCGTTCGCTCTCACACGCACGGTGCATGCAAAGCATCCCGACATTTGCATGTATTCGGTATAAAACATTGGAATCGCAATAAGTCGTGCTATAGGTCAGAATCATTGCTCTGGTAATGACGATGCTTAACGTTGTTATTACGTTGTTGGGCTTAACGGCCCAGTAGTTAATAAATCTTAACGTGTGGTAACACATACTTCTAGGCTGCACTCTAATTGTCAAGCTCGAAAGTACAAGTGAATCACACACCACTGTGGCCCAGATAAAAGCCGACTTGATCGCATTCCAATAAGTGGAACAGCGCGCGAACTTGATCGCATTCCAAATTTGCAATGAGTGTCAAAATTAATTCTTGAGATAATTGCAAAACGATGCGGAAATGATTCTGGCCAACAAGGGATCTCAAAAGAGATATAAACCCATCTTTCGGATTGAAAGAAGGCAGTTGTTGTTGAAGTTACAGATTAAGTGGCAGTAGTTGAAATTAAGCAGTTGAAAGTAAGCAGTTGAAGTTTCAAACTAAACATTGTCAAGCACAAGCGAAGTTGAGAGAGGACGCCCCCGTAATAAACACAGCGTAAGAAAATTAACCAAGCAGTTTTTATTTCAGCACCTGTCGAAAGTCGGCATCACTGCCCGACGGTTAAAGGACCACAATGGCGGCACATCCATGCCCGTGGTACCATCGTCCAGGGGATCTAACTACGGCACCGTTGCCGGATCCCAATTTTAAGACCACCAAGTCGGCAGATCCTTGCCCATGGCACAATCGTCCGTGATCCTTCACGTCGAAGGATCAAGGACGAAACAACCCCCCCCCTGGTCTAGAAATACTGTCAGTGATCCTTCTCGAGGAAGGATCTACGACATTAAGTTTTTTCTAGTATCCTACTGGAGGATACAACATTTTGGCGCAGCCGTTTTGACGATCCAAGGATCGCTCCTTTATTTTGAAGTGAAGTATAAAATAAATTAAAAGTAAATGACAATGTTTTTTTTTTAACAAATAGCATAAACAAAAAGAAAAATCACCAACCAAGATCGATGTCTTCGAAAGCTGAATTATCCCTAAAAGAAGCCCTCAAGGACAAGCAAGCTGGACCGAGACCTATAACAATAGAAGAATACTGGAAGAGGCAGAAATCGACGCGAAACCCAAGGAAGGAACTGAATAGCAACCCACACCCACAAATGAGTCGCGGCGGAAGAAAAGTAAAGCAACGGAGGGAAGTCGCCAACCTGTACCGGCTAGCTACGATCGCCACAACCAAGGAGGAAAAGAAGGAGTTCCAGAGGCATATCCGCGAGATTCACAATACAAGGGATAAGAAACAACATAGGAAAAACAGCGACCAACACTAACTGGAATTATGTGAAATTATTTATATACATATTTTAAAATTTAATACATATAGAATTATACAAATAAAATTAAAGGTAGTACTTTAAATAGAATATTGCTGTTTAATTCATTACAAATGGAATTTAAATTGAAAAATTTTAAGATTATTGGCAATTCATGTCTAAATAAGATATTTTGTTTAAGTGAAAAATTTCATAAGTTTTGGGGCAAGACAAAAATAAATTTGAGCCAGTCAGACACAACCAGCGCCTTTAAGAAAAAATTTTTTTTTGAAATTATGTTTATACTTAAGTATGGTAAAAGAACAAATAAATGAATACAACAAACAAATCCGTTAGTTATTTTTCAGTAACAAATTAATTAATAGCAACCAGGCTAACAGCGATAGCTGCAAGACAATAAACAAAATTTATTCTGCTTAATTGCAAGAAATTCATTTATGCAAGAAGTAGGTCACAAACTTGAGCTTGAACTTCAAGCAAGGCCAGAAGCGACAAAATTGCTAGCGAGCGGCAGCTGGTAGCAAAAACGCTAACAGAGCAAGAAACGCAAATACAAGCAATAAAAACAAAAAGTACGTCAGGCACCAGGCGAGCATAATTGAGACACGAGCGCAAATTAAAAAAAAAAAAATATATAAAAATAATATATAATAATATAGATATATACAAGTATAAGCGTACGAATGTACGAATGTTTACAACTTGTTCAGCCAAAAGGGTGTCAATGAGCCGTATTAAAGCTGAATAAGAAAAAGTGAATTGCTTGTAGAAAAGCAATTAAGATTTTAATTGATTATAAAATATCCTAAATAAATACTTAGAACGATGAGTATAGGATAATTAATGGCCGAGTCGCTGCAGGAACAAGCACATTTAGCCTTAGAAGAAGACCATAGGGATTTGAAGAGAAAGGTAGGAGAACTAGTGACAAAAGCTTTGGATCATTTTAAAAAATACCGTTTCCAATAAAGAATATTAGGAGTTGATAAAAACTAAAATAGACGCACTAGGAGAAATATCAACTGTAGAAAAGGCAGACGCATTAGTAGAAGAATTACTAGTGTTTTTAAAAAATATAATAGAAAATAAAAATAAAAGTTTAAGGGACTGTGCATCAGAAGTTAACGCGCTAAAAAATAAGTACGATACTTATTTTAAAGAAAAACATTTTCAAGAGAATATACTAAGGCCTTTAGAAGACGAGAACGAACAACTAAGGAAATTACTGAATGACAAGCGATTAACCGAAGAAACATTAAATAGAACACTAGAAAAGGGATTTGCACAGAAATCAAGGGAAGAATAAATGAGCAGAATAGACTTCTAAGTCAAGAAATGTCGCTAGATCACAATCAGTCACTCTATCATAAGGAATCATATCATATCCGAAGGATGGCAACGCAAAGTCTCTCCCACAAATTAAGACAACAAAAGATCAAACCGGAATGGGTATAGGAGAGTTAGCTAAAATTACAAATAGGCTGGTACCACTCTTTTCTGGAACACATTCGCCAGACTTACGCAGCGAAGTGTACAAATTCATACACGGGTGCGAATTAGCCGCAAGAGATGTAGCTAAGACAACATTCAGGGCTACATAGACTGCATTAAGCAGAGACTACATGTGGATGCCTATGATTTAGTGAGGTCACAACGCTTCAATAACCTCGAGGACTTCTACCTCACAATAAAAAGGGCATATTTACCAACGGTATCCTTAGACTCAGTGACCACAAGACGCCTAACCACTCTACGAACACAGGCAGTAGAAATAGTTCGAACGAAATATAACGGAAACGGAGATATGGAACTATTGAGTATGGTGGAAGGAGCCGTAGAGAAATCCTTTAAAACAGGGTTAAAGAACGCCGCATTGAAAATTTATATGCTCAATGTGACGAAGAAAAACATAGAACAAATGGTAGAACTAGCAATCGATGCACTCGAAAGCATACAAAACAGTAGCGTCCTCCACTCAGACCACTTAAACATTAACATGAATTCGCCACGTCTTGCCACCATGCCATATACCCAACAAGAACAAATTCAACATGAAAGTCAGGGCAGAGCTTCATGAGGAAAAATTGCCAGGCAACCAACTTCGATACAGAACACTACACAAGGAGCGGCGAATAGAATAATTTGCTCATTTTGTAACAAGCGAGGTCATACCAGAGACGATTGTTTGACTCACAAGAACACGCCATATTGTCAGAAGTGTTTAAAATATGGACACGAGACAAACTGAAGGTGTGACAACAAGGACAACAACAGAGGTGGGTCGAGCAACAAAAATCAAAGGCCTACCAACCAAAGTCAAGGAAATCAGCAATGGAACCGATCCCAACAGAATTGGTCTCAAAACCAATTCCAGCAGAACGGGAACCAAAAACGGGCGATAACCCAACTACACTTAACGGATTGCAGAGGAATCAGCCTAACAGAGCAAACCAAACGTTATGGCATTGGTGTAATAGACCAAGACATATGATAAAGAATTGCGAGGCAAAAAAGAATTGGGAAGCGTTGCAAAGAAATCGTCCGGGAAACTGTCAAGGGCCCAGAACAGGCCAATAATCTGGGAACCCAAAAATATTAGTAACTTAAGGCCAAATGAAGGAATAATAGTGATTCAGACATCCGAACCGATTGTGGACACGTTACCAACTTTAAGAAGTAAAGTAGTAACCGTAAGTCCGACATCGGAAGCGATTGTTGAAACGTTACCAAATTCAAGAGACTTAAAAATAAATATTAAGTTAGAGAAGACGGAAATAGCAAAAACAACGTAACGGAGAGAAATCATACGTTTGGAACAATGGATTCAGTGATCCCAATAGAAAGGAAAGAGGAAAAACAGAACCAGGTAAGAGGAATGAGGAAAACCCAAAAATACCTTGCTCAATGAATAAGATAACAAATAAAAGAAATACAGAAACAGGAAAATCTAACTGCAATCAAACCCAGCTAAATAATGTGTTCATCGAATTACCTTGCGAAGAGGCTATAAATGGAAAACTCATTTTACTGGTAGATACAGGTGCAGATACGATCCTGATGAAGAAATGTGCGATAAAAGATAGCACAATACTAGACAAGTCGAATAGGAAAGACTTAAGCGGAGAATTTGGAGGTTGTGTGACCACAGAAGGATCAACTACTATATGCCATAATAAGGTACAGTCCTTACGTTTAACGCTACACATTGTGTCACTTAAACAAGGAGTACCGGCAGACGGCATATTAGGAAGGGATAATTTGTGGAACAACTCCATCATAAATACAATGGAAAAGATTTTAACACTCTTCAATGAAAAGAAAGAGGTTATTTTGGAATTACCAATAAAAAGTATTGCTCAGATAGAAGAGGAAAATAAACAACACTATATATCAGTTGATGCTATAACAATTACGATAGTACCATTAAAACTTCGTATAAAATTCAATAATGTTGTAATTCATAAGGAAGAATTAGATCCAGTAATCTATATAGGAGACACATTAGTAAATGTGAAAGATAACAAAGTTTATGCTCCAATATTAAATACGACGGAGTATGATTATGAAATAAATAGCGAATTTAAACCAAAATTCACAAATTTTGACGAGTACACAATACTAAGTACTAAGTCAATAAATAGCATAGGCAAAATAGATGCCAAAAGAAGAATAAATGAATGGCTGAAAATGAATGAATAAATAAAGATTTAAAAATTGAAGAAAAAAATTCATTAGAAAGAATAGTAAAATCTTTTCATGACATCTTCCTATTAGAAGGAGACGAACTTTCGTTTACAAACGTATTAAAACACGAAATTCCAACAGGCACAGATCAACCGCCAATTAATAGAAAACAATATATAGAGAGAACAATATATAGAGAGAACAATATACATAGAGAAGAAATAAATAAACAAGTAAACAAATTTTTAGATGACGGCATAATTACACATAGCACATCACCATGGAACTACCCGTTACTATTAGTGCCCAAGAAGAGTGGCAAGGACGGGGAGAAAAAATGGAGACTAGTAATCTATATATATAAAAATGGTGTAAAAAGTGTATAGTAATTCATAAAATGAGAACGGCTGGTCCGATTTCTGTACACTTTTTTGTCAGTTGTTGAGGAGAAGGTTTTTACGGAAGAAAATTTTGGAAAATCCTTCCGGAAAAGTCGGAAAATTGGAAAAATCGAAAATCGAGTTTTTGTATGAAATTTTGTGTGAAATTATTCCTTAATGGCTTTTCAAATGAAAAAATTGAAAGTTCTCATCCAAAATCCGATAGATGGCGTTATACGTTGACTTAGTCTTTGCGCAATCTGAGACAAACTACCCGACGGAATTTTCGAACTCGCTTGATATACCAGGAACTCCGCCGCATAATTTACAGCTGAAGGTGGGATCGATCATAATCATGTTTCGGAATCTCAATCCTCCAAAATTGTGCAACGGTACGCGGTTGTCCGTCAAAAAGCTAATGAACAATGTGATTCAGGCGACAATCATCAAGAGCAAATTCAAAGGAGGAAGTCCTTATCCCACGAATTTCCATTATTCCAACTGACCTTCCATTCCAATTCAAGCGGATTCAGTTCCCCGTTCGATTGGCATTTGCGATGACAATCAATAAATCGCAAGGCCAATCACTAGAAGTCTGTGGGATTAATCTCGAACTTCCCTGTTTTTCGCACGGTCAGCTGTACGTTGCATGTTTGCGTGTTGGGAAACCGTCTTCGTTATTTCTTTTTGCGCCGGAAAACAAATCGGTTTCAAACAAATTATTAAATCTACAAACAAGAAGTTTTAGTCGATGACAGGGACAAGGAAAAAACAGCATTCAGTACAGGAACTAGGGCACTTCGAGCAATATTTCAACGGATAATGAATCATATCCTAACAGGTCTACAAGGAATAGACTGTTTTGTTTATTTAAATAACATAGTTATCTACGCTAGAAATTTGAAACAAAACGAACAAAGGTTATGTTCAGTATTACAGAAATTACGTGAACATAATCTAAAACTTAATACAGGAAAATGCAGATTTCTAAAAAGAGAAATTGTTTATTTAGGACATAAATGCACAGATCAGGGCGCACTCCCTGACCCCAGCAAAGTGGAATGCGTTAAGAGCATTCCGCCGCCTAAAAATAGGAAGGAGGTGCAGGCATATTTAGGACTAGTAAACTATTATAGAAAATTCTTTCCGGGCACAGCAAAGATAGCTCTTCCTATTAATAAACTACTAAGGAAAGACGCTAAGTTCAATTGGACGCAAAAATGCCAGACAGCGTTCGAAGCATTGAAGAAGGCAATAATAACACCACCGGTTTTGGCATATCCGGATTTCGAAAAAGAATTCGTACTAACTACTGATGCAAGTAACGAAGCGTTAGGGGTAGTACTTTCTCAGGGTAAAATAGGCGAAGATAGGCCGATAGCCTTTGCCAGCAGAGCCTTGGATGACGCAGAAAAGCGTTACTCAACTATAGAAAAGGAGTTCTTAGCCATTGTTTGGGCAACAAGAAAATTCAGAGCATATCTCCTGGGCAGACATTTTAAAATTTGCTAAAAAAAAAATGCTAAAACAAAAAAAAAAAAAAATACAAAAATTAAACCAGATAGTGTCTGAGCAGCTGGAGTATCCGGTTAATGAACAAAGTACCCTTTTACAACATAAAGTACCCTATTACAACGCAAAATACGTAAAAGTAACATAAACGAAAATTTTTTAAATAAATAAGAGTGTACAATAATTGATTTCATTTAAATATTTAATTTATTTCATTTTTTTATCATTTTCATTTTTACACAGACTACAAATTTTAATGAATTTCATTAAATAATATTTTTGTTTATTTAACTGCTACCTACTCTCATTACTCAATACATAAACGAAATCATCACCAATTAAGGAAACGGACTACAATGTTTATAATTTGTATAATTTTTATTTATAATATGAACATCGTTTTAATAATATGGTTAGTAAAATAAATCCAGGTCCTCAGACAAGGATATAGGGACGGTAGCTCCGGTCACAATTGATGAAGTGTACCAAGGACGCCAACCACAAATAGGAGCCACTCGCGAGTTGGATTGGCCCCAAAAAGGTCCTCCAGTACCGTCAGTAGGGGAATGAGGGGCTTTAGGTCCCAAGCATCCTCCCGAATGACTGTCAGCACTTCCTGCAAGTAAAGGCCCTGGGGGAAAGTGTACTGTCGGCTCAGATATTGTTGGTATCGTGACATCGTGGTTGAAAGGTATATTAAAACGTTTAAACTGCTTGTAAACGGTTAAAACTTTACTGAATAAAATTACGATAGCACCGAACATATTTATAAGCGCGAGTAAAAAAAACAAAAAAAAAAATAAAAAAATAATGACATCAAACCCGGAAATCCAATACGAAACGCGAATTAAAAAAAAGAACTACATTGCGTTTGCAATTTCAATATTAGGGATTGCACACGCAAAATCATGCCTGAAGATTGAGTTCCTGCATACCACACGAATACACATATACAATACACATATGCCAATAGGTCACTAAGCCATAAGGTATGTAAACTGACCAATAATGAAGAAGAAAAAAAAAAAAAAAAAGAATCATGGCATACAAATCGGTCAATTAAATGTAAATTAAGCGATTAACGCAAGCAATGCAACAAAGCATGTATAGAAGTAGAACAACTGACCGCGAGCACAAGGCAGCGGCAGTTAAAACAATAAAAAACAGTAATGAACAACTTCAAAAATAATCAAAACAATAAGAAAAAGAAGTAAGAGAAAAATTGTTCGAAATTATTGAATGTGCTATCACTGGCACTTTCTCGATTGTCGAAGTTCGTACGAGTGAGCTGCATACCAGCGAGTGTATCGTTTCTGCACGACACTTGTATCATTCTGTCACTTGGTTTTAGTACATTGTCAACGCAAGGTTGTTTGCTGCAACCAAATTAGAATTAAATAAAAGATTTAACAAAAAGTTTAAATTTAGTATTAGGTGTACAAATAAGTTTCCGCGGTTTGTCAAAAGATGGCCCCACCAGAAGGGGCCATGGAGAAATTGTCAGATGTAAAACGTAATATTCCAAGTTTCGTCATCCGGCAACAACATAACCTTAAAGTACTAGTGATTCCGTATCAGCATCACGTAATTTTTTTCCTGCGAAAATGTCAAGTTTTGTGCCGAATAAGCATCATTTGCGGGAACTCTTGATTTACTTCTTTAATTTGAAAAAATCTACAGCTGAGGCGCATCGATTGCTTCTAGAAGCATATGGTGAAGCTGCTTTAAGTGATAGAAGTTGTCAGGAATGGTTTCAAAAGTTTAAGAACGGTGAGTTTGACGTGAAGGACAAAGAACGCAGTGGAAGGCCGAAAGTGTACGAAGACATGGAAACCAAGCGAAACCATTACTGGAGCTCTCTACCGAACACAATTGATGAGATTGAGTCTGGCACTTAAGGAAAAACGCGCCCATTACTACTCCAGACACTACAAAATTATTCTTTTACACGATAATGCTCGTCCACATGTTGCGGCGCCGGTAAAAACATACTTGGAAACACTCAACTGGGAAGTTTTACCCCACCCGCCGTATTCACCAGACTTAGCCCCTTCTGATTATCACCTGTTCCGGTCGATGGCACATGGTCTGTCTGAGCAGCGCTTCACATCATATGAAGACACCAAAAATTGGGTAGATTTGTGGATAGCGTCAAAAGATGAAGAGTTTTTTCGACGGGGTACCTGAATGTTGCCAGAAAGATGGGGAAAAGTAGTGGCAAATGATGGAAAATACTTTGAATAAAACGTAATGTACTGTTCCTTCACAATAAATTCCTAACTTTTTATAAAAGACCGCGGAAACTTATTTGTACACCTATTTGTACACATTTTGGCATCCCCTGCGGGGAAATTCTCCGACAATACATTCGTGCTAACCTTGCTGTCGCAGATTGTGGAAATTTTTCAATAATTCTGTGCGAACCTTGCTGTCGCATATTGAAGAAATTCTCCGACCTAATTCCGTACGAAATTTGCTGTCGCAGATTGCTGAAATTCCACAACACAAGTCCGTGCGAACCTTGCTGTTGTTGCGGGAGATAAATGAAGAAAGAAAAACAAAGAAACGAACATGGTCTACTCGCTCAAGTAGCTGCCAAAATAAAGAAAAGAAAAGAATAAGAAACAGGCAGAAAAAATGAGAAATAATAAAATAAGGCAATAGAGGGAGCCACTGCTTGGGGAATGGAACGAACATGAAACAATACACATAACTGAGTAAGAGCGCGGTTAAGGAGAGAAATTGTTATTAGCATATAAAAAGATTTAAGAAAAAGCGGTAAATCAATTTTGTGTATGCCCAAATTAGCATGTAAGTGAGGATTTTTTTTTGGTCAGACCCGTTAAGATTTCAAGTAGAAGTATAGCCTTTAGAAAAACCTAAAACTAAAATCATTAGCTGACCGAACGGACTCGCAAGTGGAGGTGTAGGAGCGTCACGGTTGTTTTGTGTTTAAATAGGTGAGGCAACCTTAGTGGTGGGATTAGTAAGGTAGGCCATAATAGTTTGTGAATAAATTTAAAGATAAAATAAAGAATTGAATCCAGGTGACACGGTGAGAAGTCCAAGACGTGATAGGAAAGTGAATAGGAGGCAGAGTGCGGTTTCACTAGTTTCCCCGTGGCAAAAATCTGCAGAACGAAGCCAATCATCTTGGGCTGGGATAAAGCGCTGCTTACCGCGCCAGTACAGATAAGTGGCAAAACCTATCAGAGCGTGGCCACAAACCTCGCGCGCAAAAGTTTCATTCGTCGCGGTACTAAGGTGAGTTCGCGCAAGCGAACCAGCAACGCCGCCAATCCACCAAGTCCGTGTCACCACTTAAAACGAACCACAAAATACACCACTTAAAATAAACCATAAAATACACCACATAAAATTAAACCACCTGAAATACATCACCTGAAATACATTACCTGAAATACATTACCTGAAATACATTACCTGGAATACATTACCTGAAATACATTACCCGAAAGACACCACGTCCCTAAGAGTTCCAGTAACACGTTCGACCGACGATTCCGAACCACATACATTATTTCACCAAACACTCCGAACCAACTCAAACCGCGCAGCACCTTGTGCGTAGCTAGGAAAGTAAAAAGAAGCCAGATACCGGGTGCCACCGTCAATGGAAAGATAAGTTGAGAGTCGGAAATAAGCACCGATATACAGGGCCCCATCATTATTATCATATTCTCTTTATATACATATATCTCAATTTATAAAAAAAATTTAATATTTCCATGTTATTCTACTTAAAACGCCAAAAGTCTCGATTGGTGTCTTACTATCGTTTCGGTATTGCTATATTTAAAATTTATATATTCTATTTTGTTGTAATTGTTATATTGGTACCTAAGCATTAGTGCCATTCGCACGAGATATGATTCGTGGCGAACATTAAAATTTATGTAACGCCAATTTCAGGGCTGAAAGCATAATCGCCTTTAATATACAAATACGTCCACGTCTCGAGCGAGCTCCTTCGAGGTAGGGTAATAATAAATCATTTTTTTTTGGTGAATTTAAAGCTGAGGAAATTGGCGGATTTTAGTATCATTAAATGTAGTTAAAAGTCAAATATTTGTATCGTGAATAAACGATCATAATTAAATCATCATTAAGAAATAGAAAAATGTTTATGTATTTGAAAACGAAGATGGGTTTGTAATTTAACCAGGCACAAAGGGGGGGTGTGATGTGGAGTGGTGGCGAAAGTTCTCTCTAAATACAGCAAGAGGGATGTAGGTGAGCGAGCAGAACGAAGTTGTAGAATTTCCGGTGCGAACTGGAAATTATTGTTGTCTCCCCCAGGAAAACATGACGGGTTAAGACCACGCCCATAATGCGACGAGAGCTAGCCGCGGCATATCGTGTTTGCACCCTGTAAACGGGGAACACAACAATATGGCGCCAAAATAAGGTCAATACAATTGCGCATGCGAGGGAGACACTGCCGATAGGTAACCGCAGACCTAAGTCACAGAAAAGTTTTTAGGCATTTTCCTCAAATTGAAACTGAGCCACAAAAAGTCAAATTAAAGGAATAGTTACGAATTTTTTTTATTATTTAAATCTGATAAAACCTCCCGGGTCTGACGACTTGACATGGAAAAATACTCCATGTACAATTGCGCAGCTAGGAGGGGAATGAGAGCGGAGCATGAGAAGCTGCAAAACCTCACCTGAAACTCAGTCAGTAAGAGGAAAATTACTTTTACATTGCATTGCACGCGATTGTTCCTCCGCAAATTCATATCACCGGTGGCTTGGCGTAGCCGCAGTAGCTAACGCAAAATTGCACCATGGTGAGAACGCTGCGAAGCAACAACCGTGAGCAAAGTAAATGAAAGTATAGAACAATAAAGTAAAATCGTTTTTTTTACGGTGAACGAGATTTTTTTCGAAACGCCGAGACTCGTCTTGGAGCCACAAGGAGCTCGAGAGATGAACATGCTGCGGTGAGGAGAGGTTTCGTCTACCTGAAAAAGAAAAATTGTAAAAGTTTTAAGGAAATTAATTTTGAGAATAGTTTGATATAAGTTTTAGTTTAGAGAAAGAATTGAGAAGAAGAAGTCTCGCCGCCAAAGTGCCGCCCACTCACGTCGCGCCCCTTTATCAGCCGTCTTCAAAACGAAATACATTTGAAAATTTTTTAATATAGATTGCATATACACATTAAACATACATCTACCCATACCATATATATATTATTCCATACCTCATACACAAATATTTCAAGAAAAGAAAAAAACCCAACAAAAATATACAACGTTTTATTAAATAACAGCAGATTTCGGCGAAATTGCCGAAATTAATCTTAAGGTGAATAAAGCATTACCGAACTTTATGAGAAATCTTGTTGTCTTGTCTTGTTACAAACAGGTGAAAGGTTTTGGAAAGACGGAAGAGAATTAATAGTCGTCGTCTGTTTTTTTTTTTAAATAAAGAAAAGGAATTGGTATACTAAGGCGGGCAAATCGTGAAAAATAGTAGTTAATATTTATAGTTGGGATACGCTTTTCAAGCTTCTAAACAACTAAAAGTAAAAGCAAAAACCGACCAAAATTTTTTTGGGTAAGCGAATTCGCGGGCCTCAAGCAATTAGTCTTGATGAATAGTGCCGAACAGATAAGCAAGAAGAGAACCAAGGGAAGACGTATTAGGTTTGCTTTAAACCGATCATCTCCCCAAATAAAACTGCCCAAATTTGAGATTCCGTTGCGCGATCTGAACATGTCTGAATAACAAACCCCAATTGAAGTTGCAGGCATGGCCGATAGGTCAATGATAGATCTGTCGGAAACCATCATGGTAACCGGTAAATTAGATAGAGTAGCGAAAAATGTCCCGGCACAACAGTTTCTCAACGAGAACGAAGCGAGCAATCGTCCGCAAAACCGTGGTGCAATCCCGAAAACAGTCACCATTCAAAATGTGCAAACATACCAACTGAGATCTCCACCGAGGCAAGGACCGAGTTGGCCAACACACGCGCCGGCCACTGCAAACTGTTCACCAGTATACGGTGAAAATAAGGAGAGGCTAGGCGAAATGGTAACTAGCGCATGTGAGGCGGTACGGTCATCTTTAGATGAGACAATTAAGTCACAAATACAAGCCGGTTTAGAAAGTGTTTGGAACCGGGTAGAAATAATGGTAAAATCGGCAATGCTACCGCAAGGAAACTGGAAAGGTGGTAGGAATAGGCAGGAGGAGAATAGGTTTTCACAATACGTTGAGCCAACGAATGAACAGCTAGGCTTTGATAGAGGGAAAACAAATAATAATAAGCCAAGAAAACATGTAGCAAAGTCACGAGCCGTATACCATAACACTCTGGGTAACGGGAATGTAGCAACCAATCACACCTACAATGCACCGAATAGGCAGAATTCAAACCTCAACTTTACAAGTAGAGGGGATAATAGACATGATGATAGATTTCAGTTTCACCAAAATCAAACAGGCTTTCAACCAACAAATGGTCAGGAAAGATTGTCGCTAGGTTCATCGGCGAGTAGACAGAGCATAAATGGGTTAGAACATATGGAGGTGCAACCCGTAACGTCCACAGTAAAAATCGGGAAGTGGGGGTTGAGCTTCGACGGAAGTATAAACAAGTTAGCCGTCGATGATTTCGTTTTCCAGGTAGAATATTTACAGGCACAGTATTCGTGTACTTGGACAGAAATACTCCGCGATTTTCACCTGCTACTAGCCGGTGAAGCCAAAGATTGGTATTGGCTATATGTAAAAACTAATACGGTTCCCAACTGGATAACTTTACGTGACGCTCTGATGAGAAGGTACCGAATTAACCAGTCAGACTTCGAAATAATGCGAGAATTAGTAGACAGACGTCAACAACCTGGGGAATCAATAGATTCGTTTTTCCAAGCCATTGGGAAACAGAGAGCGCGATTGACTTACCCTGTGCCAGAACAAGACATAATAAAAGAAATGAAAATAAATTTGAAAGATAACCTTTATCGTATGGTACATGCAATCCCGGTACACACAGTTGAACCACAAGCGAATGCCTTGAAATAGAGAGTAACCTCCAACGGCGCGAATCACGAAGGCATCAGCAAAATCCTCGATATCAACGACAAGTGAACGAGATGGCCCTGGAAGTAAATGAGGAATTAGTAGAGGATTGTGATCCGGAAATGATACAAGTAGAAGCACTGAACCCAGCAGAAATAGACGCAGAGCTGCATCCAAAACAGCAACCACAAATGATACGACAGTTGAAGTGTTGGAATTGTCAACAGCTGGGGCACACGTTCATGGACTGTATGTCGTTGCAGCAACACGTTTTTTGTTTTAAATGCGGTAAACCGAACACCATAACGCCGAAATGTACGACGTGTAAGGAAAAATCCAAGAGGAGCGTGGTGACAGCGGGGAAGCCAGGCTCCAGCCAAAATCCCGCGAAAAGAAACCAATAAAAGACCCAAACGATGAAAGTAATCAAGAAAAGGAAGCAATTCCCGAGCAAGAGGGCGACGGTTCGATAGACGGCAGTAAAATCAGCATATTGAAAAGGTTAAGACACATTAACAAATTTAAACAGATTCCGAGTGTAATAAAGCCAATTGAAGAAAGGTTACGGAATTATTACGAAGCGCGGGAACGAATTTTTAACGAAAATCAAAATTATGGAATGCGAGTGATATCCAGAAAAATTCAGAAAGCCCGAGAAAGGTATCAGAAAAGAAAAACAGCGCGTAAACACGTTATTGAAGCAGTGAACCAAGTGGACGGCGGAGACCCGCGAGTGTATGCCAAGATTTGAGTTGGTGACAAGGAATTAAAAGCGCTGCTGGACACGGGCGCAACCATCAGTCTACTTGGAAAAGGCTGCAGGGAGCTGATTGAAGAATTGAATATTCCTGTTGAACAATATTTTTGCACTGTTAAAACCGCTTCTGGAAATAGAAATAATATAATTGGTAAAGTCATTTTAGAAATAGAATATAAATGTAAAAAGAATCAAATTGTGTTTTATTTATGCCCTTACCTTGAACAAGAAATGTACCTTGGTATTGATTTTTGGAAGAAGTTTGGTTTAGCCACGTATGTAATTGGGGTAGCGGAAGCCAAGCTGGAAAACAAGTCCGCGTCAGATGAAGAAGACGACACGAGCGCAGCCATGCACGACCTAACGCCTGAACAAAAGAAAAATTTGGAATTAGTAAAAAAACAATTTATGACATTCGAAGAGCAAGGATTGGG
This sequence comes from Myopa tessellatipennis, assembly GCA_943737955.2. NCBI lineage: Eukaryota > Metazoa > Arthropoda > Insecta > Diptera > Conopidae > Myopa > Myopa tessellatipennis. The sequence continues at coordinate 38,325,361 of OX031315.1, read as the reverse complement.
TAAGACCCATCTAGAAAAATATTCGATACAACTAGTGGAAGGATCTAATCCTGTCAAAGAGAGGCACTTCCCTATGTCGCCAGCGGTACAAGCTATAGTGTACGAAGAAGTCGATAAAATGATTGATTTAGGAGTGATCGAGCGAATTGAAAGTCCTTGGAGCAACCGGATAACCGTAGTGCGCAAGCCTGGGAAAAATCAATTTTGCCTCGATGCGAGGAAGCTGAACGAGAAAACTGTTAAAGATGCCTATCCTCTACAAAACATCGAGGGGATCCTGAGTCGAATCGACTACACACACTATATTAGCAGCGTAGATTTAAAATTTGCCTTTTGGCAAATTGAATTATACGAAAAAAGCAAAGCTTACACTGCATTTACCATACCGGGACGGCCACTGTACCAATTCGCAGTAATGCCATTCGGCCTCTGCAATGCCGCACAGCGGTTGTGCCGACTCATGGATAAAGTCATTCTCCAATCTTTAAAATCGCACGTTTTCATATACCTTGATGATCTTTTAATTATAGCTTCCGATTTCGATACTCATGTGCGCGTCTTAAGCGAAGTGGCTCAGTGCCTGAAAAAAGCGAATTTAACAATGGGCATGAAGAAATCTAGATTTTGTTTCAAAGAACTAAAATATTTAGGTTTCATTATAGGAGGTGGAACATTAAAAACGGATCCGGACAAAGTGGCTGCTATTCAGAAGATTCCCATACCTCGTTCGACGCGTGAGGTGAGAAGTTTTTTAGGAACAGCAGGATGGTATCGTCGCTTCATCCAGGACTTTTCAATCATTGCCGCACCTCTCAGTGACACGTTAAAAAAAGGTTCTAAATTCACGATCACTCCAGAGGCGATTGAAGCGTTCCACAAATTAAAGCGAACACTAACCACAGCTCCGGTGCTAACACACGCAAATTTTAATAAGAGATTCTGGATCCAATGTGACGCTTCAGAGAAGGGTGTAGGAGCGGTATTGTATCAAGTAGACGAAGGAAATAATGAAAGACCAATAGCATTCTATTCGCAAAAATTAAACAAACATCAGAAAAACTACAGTGTGACCGAGAAAGAATGTTTGGCAGCGGTATTAACAGTGAATAGATTTCGTCCGTACGTAGAAATGATGCCATTTACCGTCATCAAGGATCACGCAAGTCTTAAATGGCTAATGACGTTGAAAGATTTGAACGGTCGGTTGGCGCGGTGGTCGTTAAAACTACAGGCTTTCGATTTTCAAATTGAGCACAGAAAAGGATCCGAAAATATCGTTGCAGACATGCTGTCTCGAACAGTGGAACAAGTTGAATTATCCCAGGACGAGCTGCTAAGAATAGAGACGTCTGAATTTAATACGCCCGAATATCTAGATTTGATCAACACAGTCATCCAAAATTCTGAACAGCTACCGGATTTAAAAGTGGACGGGGGAATGCTATATAAACGCACTGGATTCGATAGGAATGAAATAAATTCTGAATTAAGCTGGAAACTATGGATACCGGAGTCGTCAACTGCAAATCTCATTGCTAAAGCCCATGAACCACAAATAGCAGCTCACGGCGGAATTGCGAAAACTCTGCATCGACTAAAACAATTCTACTATTGGCCAGGAATGGCTACGCAAGTGCGAAATTATATAAGCCAATGTGTCGTATGCAAGGAATCGAAATCCGCGAACTGTGAACTCCGTCCAGGGATAGGACAGGAAGTCATCACGGAACGTCCATTCCAGAAACTATATATTGACTTCCAGGGAAAATACCCGAGGTCAAAAAGAGGATGCGCATACATTTTTATCGTGGAGGATCACTTCAGCAAATTTATGTTTCTAAACGCGATGAAAGAGGCGACAGCAGCGAATGTAGTGAAGTTCCTGACGACTGAAATATTTTATAAGTTTGGGGTACCCGAAACGATTCACAGCGATAATGGTCACCAGTTCACTTCAAAAAAATTATCTGAAATGTTAGACAACTTTAAAATTAACCATATTAAAACTGCAATATACTCACCGCAGTCCAACGCGTCCGAGCTCGTAAACCAATCCGTATTAACAGCAATTAGATCGTACTTGAATGAGGATCAGCGGGATCGGGATCTCTATTTGTCAGAAATAGAATGTGCGTTACGAAGCTCGATCCATGCAGCAACAGGAGTCACTCCATTTTTCGCATTGTCTGGTTTTAATATGTTCACCAGCGGCGGAGACTATAAGTTAGCTCGTAAACTAGGTTCTATGAGTGATAGCGAATTATTGGTGCTTAATCGTGAAGACAGACTGACACTAATACGCGAAAAGATTAAGAATAGTTTACATAATGCCTATGAGAAAAGTGCTCGTAGGTATAACCAGCGCAAACGAATTATTAAATTTTATCCTGGTCAAGAGGTGTACAGAAAAAACTTTGCACAAAGCGACTTTAAGCACAATATAAATGCTAAGTTTTGTAGAAAATTTTTAAAGTGCCGCGTTACTAAAGCCGTGGGTAACAATATGTACGGGCTAGAAACTCTAAATGGGAATCCACTGGGGACATTCCACGTAAAAGATATTAAACAATGACAAATCACGATATACCTTTCTGATAGTCAACCGTTCGGTTAGCTAGTTTCCTCCATGTTAGCATTGAGTAGTCACCAAAGCCCAGTAAAGAAAATTTGTTCTCTAACAGTTAATCCACGCGTATCTATGGTAGGCATTAAGGTCGATCCACCTGAGATACGCGAAAAGAGCACAAAGTAATTTCGGAATGAAAAGTTTTAGGTTATGTCTTCCCGTATGCAGTCTATCCTTATGACAAATTACCGGCTAGCTCAGATAATAGTCAGGGTCCTGGGCGGAAGCCTACGTTGGGCGCTGGACGAAATCAAAGTAGTATTATCACCCAGCACACTGTGCTTCTCCTCCAAGCGTGCACGTCCAAGCTCAGAGTTTTGCTGCGGGAGATAAATGAAGAAAGAAAAACAAAGAAACGAACATGGTCTACTCGCTCAAGTAGCTGTCAAAATAAAGAAAAGAAAAGAATAAGAAAAAGGCAGAAGAAATGAGAAATAATAAAATAAGGCAATAGAGGGAGCCACTGCTTGGGGAATGGAACGAACATGAAACAATACACATAATTGAGTAAGAGCACGGTTAAGGAGAGAAATTGTTATTAGCATATAAAAAGATTTAAGAAAAAGCGGTAAATCAATTTTGTGTATGCCCAAATTAGCAAAATGTATGCAAAATTAAGTGAGGATTTTTTTTTTTGGTCAGACCCGTTAAGATTTCAAGTAGAAGTACAGCCTTTAGAAAAACCTAAAACTAAAATCATTAGCTGACCCAACGGACTCGCAAGTGGAGGTGTAGGAGCGTCACGGTTATTTTGTGTTTAAATAGGTGAGGCAACCTTAGTGGTGGGATTAGTAAGGTAGGCCATAATAGTTTCTGAATAAATTTAAAGATAAAATAAAGAATTGAATCCAGGTGACACGGTGAGAAGTCCAAGACGTGATAGGAAAGTGAATAGGAGGCAGAGTGCGGTTTCACTAGTTTCCCCGTGGCAAAAATCTGCAGAACGAAGCCAATCATCTTGGGCTGGGATAAAGCGCTGCTTACTGCGCCAGTACAGATAAGTGGCAAAACCTAATTTGTGGTAATCGCTATAAAACAAGTGAAGACAGTCTTCCGGTCCAAGCGTGGCCACAAACCTCGCGCGCAAAAGTTTCATTCGTCGCGGTACTAAGGTGAGTTCGCGCAAGCGAACCAGCAACGCCGCCAATCCACCAAGTCCGTGTCACCACTTAAAACGAACCACAAAATACACCACTTAAAATAAACCATAAAATACACCACATAAAATTAAACCACCTGAAATACATCACCTGAAATACATTACCTGAAATACATTACCTGAAATACATTACCTGGAATACATTACCTGAAATACATTACCCGAAAGACACCACGTCCCTAAGAGTTCCAGTAACACGTTCGACCGACGATTCCGAACCACATACATTATTTCACCAAACACTCCGAACCAACTCAAACCGCGCAGCACCTTGTGCGTAGCTAGGAAAGTAAAAAGAAGCCAGATACCGGGTGCCACCGTCAATGGAAAGATAAGTTGAGAGTCGGAAATAAGCACCGATATACAGGGCCCCATCATTATTATCATATTCTCTTTATATACATATATCTCAATTTATAAAAAAAATTTAATATTTCCATGTTATTCTACTTAAAACGCCAAAAGTCTCGATTGGTGTCTTACTATCGTTTCGGTATTGCTATATTTAAAATTTATATATTCTATTTTGTTGTAATTGTTATATTGGTACCTAAGCATTAGTGCCATTCGCACGAGATATGATTCGTGGCGAACATTAAAATTTATGTAACGCCAATTTCAGGGCCGAAAGCATAATCGCCTTTATATATACAAATACGTCCACGTCTCGAGCGAGCTCCTTCGAGGTAGTGTAATAATAAATCATTTTTTTTTGGTGAATTTAAAGCTGAGGAAATTGGCGGATTTTAGTATCATTAAATGTAGTTAAAAGTCAAATATTTGTATCGTGAATAAACGATCATAATTAAATCATCATTAAGAAATAGAAAAATGTTTATGTATTTGAAAACGAAGATGGGTTTGTAATTTAACCAGGCACAAAGGGGGGGTGTGATGTGGAGTGGTGGCGAACGTTCTCTCTAAATACAGCAAGAGGGATGTAGGTGAGCGAGCAGAACGAAGTTGTAGAATTTCCGGTGCGAACTGGAAATTATTGTTGTCTCCCCCAGGAAAACATGACGGGTTAAGACCACGTCCATAATGCGACGAGAGCTAGCCGCGGCATATCATGTTTGCACCCTGTAAACGGGGAACACAACACTGTCGTAGATTACGGATCTACTCGAGCCTAACTTTCGAGCGCATCGCGGATCTACTCCGGCGGATAGCGCTCAAGAAACTAACTCAAGGATCTATTCCGATGACTGAGCGCCCTGCTGAAAGTCTGCAGATCTGATTTTCCGATTGAGGTTAAATCGGGCAGGGCGAGAATAGGTTAGGGCGGAACAGTTTAAAGGCAACTGGAACATCTACTATAGGCAAATAAGCTATTTCTACCAAGTGTCAGGCTGAAAGGTACTCTGTCAAATCAAAATGGAGGCAAAAATTAATGCACTAACGCAGAGTGAGGCAATCATCACTAAATATCCAACCAATACGCGAAAAACAGCAAAATCTAAACAAACAAAGGGTTTTTTTACTGTTCGGGGCACGCTTTTACGACAATATTGGAGTAAATACGTCGCTCGTTATGAAGAACTGGATCGAGATTCCGACTCGAATTTGGAAAAACGCCAGGAAGAAGGAACTGTAATGTCATACGACGAAGTGGAGCGCATCGTTGGGGAAACCTTGGGTGAGTTAGAAGACTTGAGCGCTGAAGTAATGACTCCTCTTGCAGACAACTCAACAGCTCATGGTTCCAATATGTCATTTGAACGATAGACAGCGGTGCACTACACTTTCGCCGACGTTACCGCGACTGAAAATTTCGCAGTTCGATGGCTCGTTTTTAAACTGGTACTCTTTCAAGGATCTGTTCAGTTCCGTCGTCATCAAAAATATGACGATTTTAAATACTGAGCGTTTACAATATTTGAAAGACAGTCTCATTGGCTGTGCAAAAACACAACAACCGATGCTAATTTTTGTGTTGCATGGGAACTGTTAGAGAGCATATATGATAATAAGCGCATAATTATCAATGCACATTTAACAGAAATTATTAAGCTGCCTCTAATGCGAAAGGAATTGGCTGCTGATTTGCGAGCGCTGGTAGACAGTGTTACGTCGTCACTACGAGCATTAGAGCATCTGAATCGTCCAGTAGATCATTGGGATGATTGGCTGATATACACCGTTGTACACAAACTCGATACCGCCACCGTAAGAGCTTGGGAACTTTCCATATCGGGTAGCACGACACTTCCCACCTTTGAAAACCTTCGCCAATTTCTAGGGAATTACATTAAATCTCTTGAAATCGTACATGACTTCGGCGACACGAAAAGCCCAAGGTCAATAAAGGAGACATCCCACGGGACACCTCGAAAGCAAGGGATAAAAGGGTATCATACCACTCTCGAGTCGTGCTCTTGCTGTTCTAACAACCATTATATTCTATTTTGTACTTGTTTCCGAAATCAAACCGTACAGCAAAAACGAAACACAGCAGTGAAGGCGAACCTCTGTTTAAATTGTCTGCGACCAGGACATAAACTCAAGGAGTGTCCATCCACTCGACGGTGCCAGAAATGCAAAGCACCTCATCATACCATTTTACATAAGTATTTCGATACTTCCACGCATAGCAGTACTACTTCGGTCCATCCAGTCCAATCCAGTAGGGACCAATCACGACTTTGCGGCTAACTTTGCAGCAGTACACAAGACAACTATCACGGGAAGCCGTCTCGCCACTACAACGTCGATGCTCCTTGGCACCGCGATAGTTGAGATACATTCCAGCACTGGTTATTTATTACAATTGCGTGCTAGACAATGGATGCGAAGCTACTTTCATCAGCGAGTTCGCTGTTGCTAAGCTGAAACTGCCAAGAACCTCAGTCAACATTCCATTGAGTGGTGCTGATGGAAAGGGACTAACCATCGCTACTGGAGCGGTAGGATTTTCTTTACATTCTCTCAATTCATAGTTCTACATGCATTGCAGCGCTTTGGTATTGCCTCGTGTTGGAAGTCCCAGTCCAGCCATGAATTCTCCAGCAGAAGACTTCAAACAACTTCAGCGTCTTCCCTTAGCCGATCCTAATTTCAACACTTCTGGAAATGTCGGCATCCAACATGCAATATTATTGCACAAAACACCCATTTGGGTTGGGTTATTTTTGGTGGTCGGCTCACGTGCGATCGGTTTCAAGGTAAAGACCTAATCAACTGCTTCCACGTCCAGGTCGAGCTGGATCAGCTACTCCGCAGATTTTGGGAGTTAGAAGAGGTCAGCGTGGACCACAAGCTAACGCAGGAAGAACAATTCTGTATCGAGTTTTTCGATACATCGACTATACGTACTGGCAGCGCATCGTGTGGCGAGCTTCGGAACAAGATGAACCAGAGACTTATAGATTGCTAACCGTAACTTATGGCGTTAATTGTGCACCATTCCTGGCGATCAAAGTTTTGCAAACACTTGCACGAGATGAGAAGGAACGCTATCCAAAAGCTGCCGACATCCTTCTGTCAGAATTCTATGTTGATGACGTGTCGGCAGGTGCTGACACAGTCGCTGAGGCGAATCAAATGCGCATTGAATTACCCCAATTGTTACAGTCTGGAGGGTTCACATTACGGAAGTGGACCTCCAACTCACCGGCGGTACAAACCGATATTCTTTCTACCGATTCTACTGATTCCGAAGTTTCATGTGAGTTACCGCATGAACATAAATCGAAAGCTTTAGGCGTCTTATGGAAGACCACCTCAGACAGTTTCGGCTATGAGCTAAATGTAGGCGCTTCTGACCAGAGTTTCCCAAAACGACAGTTGCTGTCTAAGGTCGCAAAACTTTTCGACCCACTGGGATTTCTAGCTCCAGTATTGATACGAGGCAAACTAATGTTTCAACAACTGTGGATTCTCGGCGTGGATTGGGATGACGAACTTCCTATAAGCATTCAAGAACAATGGCTCAGTTTTCGAACCGATTTAAACGAGATAAACAATCTTGAAGTTCCGCGTTGGATCCATACGTCAAACAATAATACTTCGTACGAGTATCATGGATTTGCCGATGCATCAACACACGCTTACGCAGCCGTGGTGTACCTGAAGTCTGTGTCAGCGTCGAAAGTCAACATAACTTTACTTGCCGCAAAAACAAAGTTTGCACACATCAAAAAGGTGACCATACCACGACTAGAGCTCTGCGCGGCCCTACTGGCTACACAACTAGTGACAAAAATACAACAAATCCTTAAACTTCTCTCAGTTAACACGTTTCTGTGGTCAGATTCAACCACCACCATTGGGTGGATTCAGTCAAACCCTGGCCAGTTGAACGATTTCATCGCAAATCGAACCACGCAAATACTTGAAATGACATCTGGTGGAGGTTGATACGTACGATCGACAATCCTGCCGATTGTGCCTCGAGAAGTATATCATCAAAACAGCTTCTTGCCCATCCGTTATGGTGGTCGGGCCCAAACTGGCTACAGCGTCCAAAATGTGATTGGCCCACTCTCCAACCAAGAAGTCAACTGAATTTACCGGAAATGAAAAGGATCCAAGTTTCGACTTCTCAGCTGGAATCAGCGGACTCGTCGATTATCTCCAAGTTCTCTGACCTCAATAAATTGTTAGCGATCACGGCTTGGTGCCAACGATTCATCTCTATCAAATGTAGACGGGATTACGCTACTGCTCCCTATTGCGTTTGGGCAGAAAGGTATGCTGCTTTAAAATCGTGGACGAAACGAGTGCAACAGATCGAATTTAGCCAGGAGTTCAAACAACTCAAGGTCCAGCAACCCATTTTCAGAAGAAGCAAACTAGTCCGATTGTGTCCTTTGATCGATTATGAGGGTATAATGCGTGTTGGTGGGCGGCTCAAACACTCAAACTTATCAGTGAATGCCCGGTATCCTATGATACTTCCTAAGAACAATCATTTTACTTTTCTTGTTATTAAACAGGCACACGAACAATTACTTCTTGCCGGTACGCAAGCCACGCTTTACCACGTTCGTCAGCGATTCTGGGTAATCGACGGTCGCACAGTCGTCAAACAAATCATACGGAAGTGTATGAAGTGTTTTCGCCAAACATGTCAACCCCATATACAACTTATGGGTCAATTGCCGAGTCAACGATGCAACGTCTCGCTGCCTTTCACACACACTGGAGTGGATTATGCGGGCCCATTTTATGTACGCACAACGAAAGGCAGAGGTCATCGAGCTTATAAAGGCTACGTCGCAGTCTTCGTTTGCTTTGCCACGAAGGCATGTCATCTAGAGCTGGTGAGTGATATGACCACCGACGCATTCCTCGCCGCATTAAAGCGATTCATCGCTACCAGGGGTCTCTGCACGGATATCTATAGTGATTGCGGTAAAACGTTCGTAGGTGCCGATGCGTTGTTACAGGAGGAACACCAAGCCCTAAAGGCTCAACTCCATACCGCAGCCGCATACTCTTCGCAGCGTGGAGTCAACTGACATTGCATACCACCAGCTGCACCTAACTTCGGTGGGCTGTGGGAACCTTGGGTGAAAAGCATGAAAGTCCATCTTAAACGGGTTGTTGGGACGACAACATTAACGTTTGAGGAGTTCTACACAGTTCTGAAGCAGATGAAGAACAGCTCTTACCGATGACCCTGACGATGTCTCGGCCTTAACTCCAGGTCATTTTCTGGTCGGCCGACCTTTCACTTCGGTGCTGGATACTCAGGCAATCGACAGCAAGGTGACACCGCGCAACAGGTGGAAGCTGCTCTCGCAGATGTATCATGATGTTTGGCGCAGGTGGTCATACGAATACTTACAAGGGCTTATTGCCAGACCCAAATGGCGGCAGCAACATCGTAACATAGAAATTGGACAACTTGCTCTCATTCGCGATGAGCGAATCCCTCCAAACCAATGGGCTATGGGTGAAGTAGTAGACATACACACCGGTTCCGATGGGGTCGTCAGAGTCGCAACTTTAAAAACAAAATCTACCATACTGAAACGTCCAGTTAGCAAACTTTCGATATTGCCTGTTGAAGCGGCGCTTGAAGACGGCGGCAATTAAAACTCCAAGTAATTCTTTCGTCGACTGTTGTGACGATGTGGGCGGAATGTTCGAAATTATTGAATGTGCCATCCCTGGCAATTTCTCGATTGTCGACGTTGGTACGAGTGAGCTGCATACCAGCTAGTGTATCGTTTTCTGCACGACACGTGTATCATTCTCTCACTTGGTTTTAGTACATTGTCAACGCATTGTTGTTTGCTGCAATCAAATTAGAATTAAATAAAAGATTTAACAGAAAGTTTAAATTTAGTAACAAAAATTGTTATAACAATACATACGAGGGCAGATTGATATTGAAGCTACCTAGCGCTAGATACCAGCACAAACACAAAAACTTGTTTTTTAGAAATTGCGATCTGTCAAACGTCTCCTATATAATATATATTAGATAAGTATAATAAAAATAAGAAAAAAAATTTTTATATACAATATATAAAATCTTACACATAAAAGTAAAAAGTAACATTAAAAGACTTGTACGAATTTTCATTTAAATACTTTCGAAGATAATATTTAATAGCACAAATAATATTCAGCTAGAATAACATAAAGAATTATTACACGACTTAAAATTATTCAACTAATTGCATAAACATTAGGAATTATGTAATGAGATTTTATATTAAATTAGGTTAAAGACAAAATATATATATTTGAATCAAAATAAATACAATAAACGTTATAATTCACATACTACAACTACACAATAAAGATTTCAATTATTTTTAGATGTAAACAAAGTATAAACAGTATAAAAATATATTGTAAGAACAAAAAACATAATTAGATAGTTAAATGCAATAACATACATATGTATATAAGAAGCAGCGAGATTGTAGAAAACCTGCCAGCATTCCCGATGTACACCCACGAGAGCAGCAAAATACACTCATACTCCAAAACACACGACAACAGGGCGACGAATAGCGCCCAGCCAACTCGAAGGGGGAAGGGTAGCTGGAACAGCTGATCAACGTAGCGACACCAACCATCACAAAGCAGGATAAAATTGTTGCAACAACCAAACAGCTCAATGCAACAGAAGTAAAAAAGCAAAACACGAAGTGACCTTCAAAGACGTCTAAAAGCAGCAACAATCAGAAACTGACGAGATGACTTATTGTCAGCAGTCTTGAAAACATTACAACAACATAATAGGAAGATAGTCTCTGAAGGAAGGTAGCCGATCACCAGTATCATGGCGCCATAGTACGGCAACATATTCAGTTACGGCAGCTTTGCATTAATGCCCGCGAGTGACCTGCTTGCCTTTGTCACTATCTATGTTTAAGAGGAAGTTACAGCAAAATCACGACGCAATAGCAGCGAGTAGACAAATCACTAATACAGTCAGAGGTCCGCCAGTTAAATTTACGGCGACATTTTGAAACTTACGGGGTAAGCACGCTATACAGCATTACCTCAAGCGGCAGCGATTTAAAACGCACCACCACTATCTACATGAAAAGATGTTAAAGACGACGAAGCAAGACGTTAAAAACCATGATTCCGGCTACATCTCAACCATCCACTACAGTTCAAGCGAAAAACAATTGATTCCAATTGTGGGTCAACCGACACTATAACCAACGAACAACCGAATAGTATTACCAGAACAACGGGAACTAAAGTCGAAAGTTAACAACGGCCGTTCCGAGTATAGTCTTTCAACACAGCAACAACCACGTCAGCTACCCAGCAGCAGCAGTCCGACAACACACCGAGAAGAATACATCGATGCAACGGAGTGTACAGCAACATTAGCATCGAATTCGCCATCAACATCAACGTCAAGATCAACATCTATTAAAGTCAAACCGTACATATACGGCATCAAAAGATTATATCAATCGGATTGAAAGAAGGCAGTTGTTGTTGAAGTTACAGATTAAGTGGCAGTAGTTGAAAGTAAGCAGTTGAAGTTTCAAACTAAACATTGTCAAGCACACAACGTAAGAAAATTAACCAAGCAGTTTTTATTTCAGCACCTGTCGAAAGTCGGCATCACTGCCCGACAGGTTAAAGGGCCACAAAGGCGGCACATCCATGCCCGTGGTACCATCGTCCAGGGGATCTAACTACGGCACCCTTGCCGGATCCCAATAGTAAGACCACCAAGTCAGCAGATCCTTGCCCGTGGCACAATCGTCCGTGGTCCTTCACGTCGAAGGATCAACGACGCAACAACGCCCCCCCCCTAGTCTAGAAATACTGTCAGTGATCCTTCTCGAGGAAGGATCTACGACATTAAGTTTGTTCTAGTATCCTACTGGAGGATACTGGATACAACAGTCGCTCTCACAGCGTAACTGAAAGTTTCCCTCTCAACCCCGACCTCCTTCCAGCCCACGTAGTGGATAAAACGAAAAAGAAAGACGAGAAACCAAAGCATCCAAGTTGTCTGCCGTGGCCCAATTTACACGAGCGACAAAGTGAAACCTTAAATTTCACCACCAGAACAATTTACAATTGTAAAAACTTATTAACTACAATATAACACAATATACACTATACACTACAATATAACACTATATATATAAATAAAATAAATATGTTTATATATACACTATAGTACAAAATAAAAGATTCAGCCTGGTTTTACAATTATTTTGAGTTTTTCTTCCGCGTGAATCCTCCTCTGGTTCATTCATTCAAAACGAATATCGGTTTTTAGTCAACATCATTCTCTTGTATACATTCAACTCGAATGAAGTGAACTCCTTCGACGTTTCAGCAACCGCGATTTAAAGTGCTTTTTCCAAAATTTAATTCAACTCGAATTAAATGTTCTAATTCAACCACTCGTATAAATCACCTCTAATTAAAATCGTTCAACCCCAACTCGTGAGTTTAACTCAATATATACAAATTCTCTATTCCTCGTTTCGGTAAATTACTCCAATGGACCCCGTAACTAAATTCATAAATGCTTCCGACGCTTTGAAAGAATTCGAAGACGAGTATAACATTCCAGAACGCGACCACTCGGGTTTCTCGTTGGCCATTCACCAAGAGGAATTCAAAGCCGTCTGGTCAGACCTGAAAGTAGCATATGCCTCATGCTTGGAATACCTCAACGGCACGGCTGATGAGGAAGAAGATGCGCGAAGCGCCGATATCACCGTGGTTAAGACCAAGTACCGGCGGTGTTACCAGGTTTACGTGCGTGTCTCCGCAAAAGTGAGTGAACAGCAGCATCTCGTTGCCCCCAGTTCCTCTCCGTTGTCAATGCCGGTCTCCGGAGGTGCGATCAAACGCCTCCACCGCGAGATAAACAACTGCCTCTCGGCTCTTACGTTGTACGATGTCGACGTGGGCAGCTGGGACGCAATCGTTGTGCACACTATTACATCGCAAGTTTGCTTCGGCCCCCCAATCGAACTCTCGTTCGAACACTACCCATACAACCTCGCGCCTCAACTCCCCATCTCATCGCGGTCTAAGTGCTGATCAGCAAAGTTTGCCGTCGAACCCCCTTCGCAATCTCGAGCGAACCCCTCTACCTCTACTATACAGTCCACTGAAGCCCCCTCAACTTCAAATGTGCTTAAATGCTTCACCTCCCGAAGCAAGCAAGTGCTACTCGCTACCGCGATGGTTCACATCTGTCATCGTAACGAAACCTACCTCGCTCGTGCTCTCATGGACCATGGCTCCGAAGCCACCTATCTGTCAGAGCGTGTACAACAACGCTTGCGACTTCCGACGACTACGGTTCAAGCTCAAGTCGCCAACGTTAATGAAACCGTTACAGCCGTGGTGAACAAACTTTTTAAGGTTAGCATCGGCTCCCCCGATCGGCCGGACTGTGCATTGAAGCCACGGCTCTTGTGCTTCAAAAACTATCCGGCAACCTACCGGTCTGCTCCCTTGACCGGACCCTGTTCGATCCTCTTCCGAACCTACCACTAGCTGATGATCGCTTCTACCAAAGCGATCAGATAGATGTCTTGATTGGAGCGGACATCTACCCCCATATCTTACTGGACGGTATCCGACGGAATATCGTGGGGTCTCTCATCGCCCAGGAGACCGTTTTCGGGTGGATCATCACCGGTCCACTTTCTCAGGCCCCCCCGGCTCCAAACACTACCCCCCGATTGTCGGTTTTCAATGAGGTCTCTCTTGACCGTCAGCTTGCACGTCTCTGGGACTTGGAAGAAGTTCCCAAGCAACGTCTTTGCACTCCAGCCATGAACCGCCAAAAAGAAGACGAAGCCCACGCGTGCGTAACCCCACCCCCGAGGCGCCCCGAAGAGTACAGCAGCTACTTCCACCGGTCGTGCCGATCCGGGCTCGACTGGGAGTTTAGCGACTCCGATTTCGACCTCACGTCATCCAGCAATAGCGGTCCAAGGCCACCCAAGTGTCCGCGGACGCTAAGCCGATAATAGCAACACAGGACCTCCCCATGGTCGCTGCCCCCGAAGAGCGGGAACTCAGCCCGGTGCTATCGATCGGCTGCACGCCCGTTGCGCCACTCAAGGACCGGCCGATCTCCCGCCGCTTCGTCCAAGACGTGTGAATGGAGGACGCTCGACCGGATGCGATTCCATCCACCAGTCAGAATCCTCCAGGCCGCATTTCCCCAAGGCGTCAAATCGAGGCACCAGGCCGTGTGCCACCCGTGTGGGAAACCTTCCCTGCGGCAGAATGCGTCCCCTCATACCAACGCCCCACCACGCAGCCCCCTACCAAGCGCGCCTCCCACTCCCAGCTTCCTGGTTGCTCCCCCCTCTGGAGCCCCATTAAGCCCCGCCGTTTTAACCCCAACTCCCCACGGTGGTCTAGAGCGACGAACCCCCTCGTCACCGCGCTCTACCCTGAGCAAAGTTGCAGTACTGCATTGCGGGCAGTATGTTTACGCGAAACGCCCCCTGCACGGCTCGTATATGCCCCCAAACGCTAGACGACCTCGAGAGATTAGCGCCATCTACTTCATAGTAGAACCAAATTGCACCTGTTGTAGTTATCTTTAGAGTGTGGTCTTCCTTCTAGTCTCCCAATTGTCCTCTGGACAATTAATAAAACTCCTTGTTGTAGAATTGTAATTACTTTATTTTGTAATTATTGTAGATTTAGTTTATATTTATGCTTTATGTTTAACACTTTGACTTGTAACCCTTAACACTACTTTGTACTTTACTAACTTTTTATACACTTCTTACTATGAACTAATACGCGACTTTATACGCGGTTAAACGACTTCTTCGTTTCGATATTTACACAAGACTCTCGATGGAATCTTTTCTAGTTTCCACGTTAGCTCGGTTGACACAGACATCGACCGAACTGAAGTGGGTCAGTATGTCGTGGTTCACAATTTCCATTATTTCAAATTTGTAATATTCGCAGAATCAATACGCGGTAGAAAATCGTTCTCAATTTAATTCTTCCGCGTGTGGATTCTGATCGTTGGTTCTTTTAAGCCAAGCGTTTTAACGGTTTGGAAGCTTGCTATTGAAAGCTAGCTTCCACAATCCATTCCAATTGCGAAGCTTTATGGTTTTCATGGTTTGGAAGCTCGCTACTAAATGCTAGCTTCCACGATCCATTCCAATTGCCAAGCTCCAGTCGCTGACTTGGCTAAACCAAAGCTTGACTAAACCAAATTAAACTAAAGCTTCGGGCTACCTAGCAAAGTGCTGTGGTTGCATTAACAATATGAACTTGGCCTTGACTTACTCGCGGAGTATTATTATGAAATAATAATACTGGTCTTGAAAGTTCTTGTCTCCCGGAACTGGAAATTGCGATCGCGACATACAACATCCCTCCACCCTCGGGGAAGAAAAATTTAGTATCGTACGAAACGATATTAAATTTTTCTTGTACATTTATTGTTTGTCGAATTGTGGGTGGTCGTGTGTTTATTATGGTTATACTTAGTGTCTACTGATGTATGTTTGTGTTTTTTTCTTTTATGAATAATGTAATTGAAGTAAGAAATTATTAGTAATAATTACAACATAATAATTACAATAAAACTTCTTACAATAATAATTCAATAATACAACTGCATTTCTTCGGTGTCATCTATGTGTAAGTGGATGATTTTGATCTTGAAGTTGGTGTTCTTGTTGTTGTTGATGATGGCTTCGATGTTGCCGTTGATGTTGATGTACACGTTGATGTTGATGTACACCCCGTTGTATCCATGTCTTCTTCTCGGTGCGTTGTGGGACTACCCGTGCTGGGTTGCTGACGTGATTGTATTTATGTTGTAGTATCTTTGTTGGTAGAATCGGATGTCCCACAATTTGGGATCAATAGTTATACGCTTGCGCTGTTGGTGGTTGAGAATTTGTTGCCTTGTTGCATTGGTTGTTTCTTTGTTGCAACTATTTCATCTTTAGTTGCGATGGTTGTTGTCGCTACGCTGATCAGCTGTTCCAGCTACCCTTCCCCCTTCGAGTTGGTTGGCGCTATTTCTCGCCCTGTTGTCATGTATTGTTAGGATGTGAGTGCGGCTTCTGCTGCTCTCGTGGGTGTACATCGGCATTCCGGTCAGCTTCTCTGCATGCTGTCTTCTTTGTCATCACGCTTAACCTATTATCAATTTCAGTTTTCTCTTACAATATTTTTTTTTTCTATTCATAATTTGCTTTTAATTAAGAAGAATTGAAATCATATTTGTATATAATTTTAAGTTAGAAATATTAATTAATCAGCAATATTTCATTTAATGCGAAACAAGTCTTAATTCTTACAATAAATATCGACTTTATTCTAGTTCAGTATAATTCGTTAGGTTATTCACTATAAATGTTAACTTTGAAAGTATTTAAAAAGTTCGTACAAGTATTTAGATATGTTCCCTCTTACTTTAATGTGTACGATTTTATATCTATTTTTCTTCCTCACATTATTAAATTATTATATATTCTTCCTTTCCTTTAAATTTTCTTATTTCTTTTCTTTTCTATTCTTATGCCCTTTTTTATTACTAGTTTTATTCTTAGTTATTATTAGTAGTTTCTTAGTTCTATGCATAAGAATGACATCTAGTGTAGTAACATGTGTTCTAACATGTAACATGTGTTTTAACAAAAAATATTTTTCCCCTCTCTTATTTCTTTAATATATATTTTTTTCTCTTATTCTTTGTTCCGCCTATTTCCAAGTTGTTCACCTTTGGTGTTTTTATTTTCGTTTTCCTCATTTGGCTTGTGTTACAATTTTGATTTACTGTTTTTATTGCATTTTTTTCTTTTCATTAACTGTTTAACTGACACTGCATTCTGCTCGTGTTCAGTTGTTCTACTTTTGTTGCTGCATTGTCGCAGCTCTTGCGTTGATCGCTTATTTTAACTTTATTTTATTTACTTTGCGCTATATTTATTTTTTTTCTTTTTGTTTTCAATATAATATTTTTCGTACTTTTGAGCAGTATGCTTTACTTATTTCTGAATCTTCTTTTCTTATGACCTATCGGCCTAGGTGCGAATTTCTTTGTACATATATATGTAGTGTATGTGTGTTTTATGTCTGAAGTAACTCTTCAGGCATATTTTTACATGTGCATTTATTATATTAATAAGTGCAATTGTAATTTTAATAAACTGTTTATATAAACGGAAACAGCTTCTTTTCATTTACCGTATGTTACCAATTGAAGTTAATACAAACTAAGAAGTTCAATTCAAAATTTACAAAAGGAATGACTCATATATCAACTACGAATTTACTTTATTATGAGTGTTGTTCTCTTATATTTTTACGCTTAAATAAACAAGTTGTTGCTTATTGAAACGCTATTCTGATTTTCTTTTTATTTGTTTTTCTTTGTTGAATTTTCCATTATGAAATTCGATGAATTTTATTCATTATTTAAACGTAAGACTGAAGTTACATTAAAATTATTAGTACTAAAATTAAAATTAAAAATGTTAGTTTTCTACTATTCTATAATAAATTCTATCAATCCTATTTTATATATATTTATTCTATCCTAATCCTAATAAGGTGCCTATTGTGATTAATTTACTTTTATTTATGACTACTTAATTTAATTTCCCCCTAAACCTATTTTCTTAGTTTAAGTGATTCGAATTCCTATGTAATTTTCTAGTTAATCCTATTTTCATATTTAATTGCCACTATATAACTTAAGTAAGTTATTGTCGAATGGCTTTCGAATGGCTTTCGAATGGCTGTCGAACCGCACTACACTTTCGTTTTAAGTTAGTCGGCATTTCTGTGTCGAATCCAAATAGAGTGCGGAACGGTGTTTACTTGGTCGTAATGTGGGGTGTGTGGTTATGAACATGCATAGCTGCAGTTAACCATTGATCCCAATTCGACCCGTCTTCTTTAGCAAAACTACGTAAATATTCCGCTAAAGGTCTGTGGCTTCTCTCTAATGAGCCATTAGCTTGTGGATGGTATGGGGTTATGTGTAGTTTCTTAATGCCTAACAATTTACAAGTATCTGAGAACAATTTCGAAATTAAATTAGTCCCGTTATCTGTAATTAGAATTCTCGGAATTCCGTAACGCGTGATTATTTCATCGTAGAAAGCCCTGGCAACACTACTTGCTTCCGCGTCTGGGATAGCTGTACATGCCATAAATTTTGAAAAATCATCCTGAAAAGTCAGGATGTACTTATTTTCGGGCACAGCTTCTGGTAGAATACCGACTATGTCCATGTCAACTTTATCAAATGGCCTCATTGGTGTATCTGTTAGCACCATGGGCATTTTCGTAAATCTCGAACTTTTGTTTGCTTGACATTTCGGACAGTTTTATACATAATCTTTTATTTGTCTTTGCATTCCTGGCCACCTATATTGTTGTCTGATTCGCAGGTAAGTTTTCACTGCTCGCTGGTGACCTCCTAATGGTGTATTATGAAAATCTTTGATAACAGTTTCTATTTGTTTTTGGGTTGTCTAGTAAAATTGCGTTTTCATTTTGCGTTATGCCCGGACTGTCTGGTTCTACTGATGTCGGACTTGTACTCCTTTTGTCACTACCTCCCTGGTTATTAATTTTCTTGGTTTTAGAGCGGTTCTGGACCGCTGTTACTACATTATGATTTTGAGGAATTCTATTCAACGCGTCTGCGTTCAAGTTTTTCTTGCCTGGCTTATATAATATTTCGAAATCGTATTCTGATAATTTATGTCTAAACCTTGCCAGTCTTGAAGTCTGGTCTTTAATGTTAGCTATTCCTCTTAAAGGTTGATGGTCTGTCACTATCTTGAATGGTCTTCCCAACAAATAAGCTCTAAAATTTTTTGTCGCCCACACAATGGCTAAGAATTCCTTTTCTATAGTTGAGCAACGCTTTTCTGCGTCATTCAAGGCTCTGCTAGTGAAGGCTATCGACCTATCGTCGCCTATTTTATCCTGATAAAGTACTGCGCCTAACGCTTCGTTACTTGCATCAGTGGTTAGTATGAATTCTTTTTCAAAATCCGGATATGCCAAAACCGGTGGTGTAATTATTGGCTTCTTCAATGATTCGAACTCTTTCTGGCATTCTTGTGTCCAATTGAACTTGGCGTCTTTACGTAGTAATTTGTTAATAGGAAGAGCTATCTTTGCTGTGCCACGTATGAATTTTCTATAATAATTCACTAGTGCCAAGTATGCTTGCACCTCCTTTTTATTCTTAGGCGGTGGAATTCTCTTAACGCATTCCACTTTGCTGGGGTCAGGGAGTGCGCCCTGATCTGTACATTTGTGTCCTAAATATATAATCTCTCTTCTTAGGAATCTGCACTTCCCTGTATTAAGTTTTAAATTATGTTCACGTAATTTCTGTAGTACTGAACATAACCTTTCTTCGTGTTGTTTGAGATTTCTACCGTAGATAACAATGTCATCTAAATAAACAAAACAGTCTATCCCTTGTAGACCTGTTAGGATATGGTTCATTATCCTTTGAAATGTGGCTGGGGCACCTGTTAGCCCAAATGGCGTTCGATTGAATTCGAAATGCCCTAGTCCCGTATTAAAGGCTGTTTTCTCCTTGTCCCTGCCATCGACTAAAACTTGGTGATATCCGCTTGCCAAATCTAGCGTTGTAAAATATCTGCTATGACCTAATTGCTCCAAAATTTCGTCAATACGAGGAATGGGGAAAACTTGTTTAATCGTTGCTTCATTGAGCTTCCTGTAATCTATTACAAGTCTCCATTTTTTCTTCCCGTCCTTGCCACTTTTCTTGGGCACTAAAAGTAACGGCGAGTTCCATGGTGATGTGCTATGTGTGATTACATCATCATCTAGAAATTTGTTCACTTGTTTATTTATTTCTTCTCTATGTATTTGCGGTAATTTGTACTGTTTTCTATTTATTGGCGGCTGATCTGCGCCTGTGGAAATTTCGTGTTTCAATACACTTGTAAACGAAAGTTCGTCTCCTTCTAATAGGAAGACGTCATGAAATGATTTTACTACTTCCTCTATGGAATTCTTTTCCTCCATATTTAAATTTTTATCTAACTCAATTTCATTGAGCAATTCCTTTATTCTCCTTTTGGCATCTATTCTGTCTATACCATTAATTGACGTAGTACTTTGTATTGTGTACTCGTCGGAATTTGTGAATTTTGGTTTAAATTCGCTGTTTATCTCGTAATCATATTATGTTGTATTTAATATCGGAGCATAAACCGTATTCTTTTTCACATTTACTAATGTGTCCGCTATATAGATTCCTGGGTCTATTTGTTCTTTATGTATTACAACATTCTTAAATTCTGTACGAAGTTTCAATGGCACTATCGTAATTGTTCTTGCATTAACTGGTATGTAATGTTGCTTATTTTCCTCTTCTATCTGCTCGATAGTTTTTATCGGTAATTCTAAAATAACCTCCTTCCTTTCATTGAAGAGTGTTAAAATTTTTTCCATTGTATTTATAATGGAGTTGTTCCACAAATTATCTCTTCCTAATATGCCGTCTACCGGTACTCCTTGTTTAAGTGACACAACGTGTAGCGTTAAACGTAAGGACTGTACCTCATTATGACATATAGTAGTTGATCCTTCTGTGGTCACACAACCTCCAAATGCCCCGCTTAAGTCTTGGTTTAAATTTAGTTTTTTCTCGTTCAATTTAATTGGCATCTCTAAATCAACTGTTTCTTCAAACGTATGATTTTTTTCTGTGACGTTGTTTCTTTTATTACTATTGGTCTTCTTCAACTTGATATTAAGTTTTAAGTCTTTTGAAGTTTGTAACGTTTCAACAATCGCTTCTGATGTCGGACTTACGGTTACCACTTTATTTGTTAAAGTTGGTAACGTATCCACAATCGGTTTGGATGTATGAATTCCTGCTAATCCTTCATTTGGCCTTAAATTACTAATACTTTTGGATTCCCAGATTATTGGCCTATTCTGGGCCCTTGGCAGTTTCCCGGACTGTTGCCTTGGGACTTCCCCCAACTCTTCTTTGCATAACATTCGAGTGTGTTATGTCCTACCCTTTTGCACTATTCACATTGAGATTGAGCCTTTTGTATTCCGTTCGCTGGATTCGGCTTCTGCTTTCCATACGTCTGTTTCTGCCACAAACACTTTTCTCTAGTATGCCCACGTTTATTGCAGAATGAGCAACTTATTTTCTCCTGTGGCCCTCTCGAGACATTCTGCCTTCCTTCTGGTCTTTTATACTCCACGCGATTTTGTACCGGAGGTCTTATGTTTGGTTCTACCGAATTCATATTAATTGTTGGTTGATGTATGGAGTTACTTCTTTGTATTTCGACTAGTGTGTTCACTGCTACTTCTACCATTTCCCCGATACTTTTTCCTGTGACACTTAGCATGTGTATTCGTAAGGTTACATCTTTTAACCCTGTTCTAAACGCCATATTTGCTGAAGTTTCTGCCATAGATACAAGTGCGCTGTCACTTTTTCCCTTGTATGTATCTTTTATTACCTGCAACACTTGCGCTTTTTTCGTATTTAGAATATTCTGCCAACGTCACGTCTAATGAAACTGTTGGTAGGTAGGCCCTTCGTATCACCAGGTATAATTCTTCCAGGCTGTTAAAACGTTGTGTGCCTACAAGATCGTAAGCGTCTCCGGATAATCTTTGTTTTATACAATCAATGTAAATTGTTTTATTAGCTGGAGTCGCTTCACTTGCAGCTAACTCACACGCCTGTATAAATTTATACACCTCACCTCTTAAATCTGGTGACTGTGTCCCTGAAAACCGTGGAACAATACTGCTTGTTATTTTGGCTATTTCTGCTATACCCATATTGATTTGTTGTACCACTGATGGTTTAAATGTAGGAAATGGAACTGAGTTATGTTCCTTTGGACTGGCTATGGCCGGCATGGGTTCCTTATGATATAGCGATTGTTCGTGCGCTAGCTCTATTTCCTGTTGTAGTCGTCTATTTTCCTCTTTTAATTCCTGTATTCTTAAGTGCGCCCTTTCTAATGAGACTGTCTCTGTCTCTGACCAAAACAGACTACAAAAAATGGGCGTGGTCCGCCCACTAATTAAATAAAACTCGATTACAGGAGAACTAATAGAGATATTTTCATCAAATTTGGCAGGAATATTCTCTTTCATCACAGGATATTTGAGATTGAAAAGGAAAAAAATTAGACCATTGTCGCGCCTAATTTTTAACTAAACGTGTGTAGGGTATATGAACTTCGGCCAGGCCGAAGTTAACACTCTTTCTGATTTTATTATTAAATTTGTACCTAAAATTTTTTGCTAAAGCAAAAAATGTTCTAGCTTCTAATGTTTCTGAAGTCGGTAACGTATCTACGATCTCTTCCGATGTTGGACGTATAGTTACTCTTTCCTTTGGTATTAAATTCCTATTTTTGTTGGGTTCCCAGATTATTGGCCTTGTCTGGGCCCTTGCCGGTTTCCCTGCTGATTGTTTTGCAGAGTTTCCCAACTCCTTTTAGCTCCACAGTTCGCTACTATATGTCCTGGTCTGTTACACCAATGACATAGCGTTTGATTCGCGCCATTCGGTATGTTCATAGCATTCTGATTCCCTTGAACCCCCTTAAATGGATTCGGTTTTGGGTTCACGAGGTACTTCTGTTTTTGTTTCCATTACATTTGACCTTGTTTTTGTTACCTATTTTGCTCCGGTTGGTTTGGTTGCCAGGTTTGCTGAACTTGACTTGGGTTCCAGGTTTGCTGTACTTGATTCGATTGCGAGTTTTGATAGGGTCGGTTCCATTGGGAGCCATTATTGGGCCATTGATTTTTGTTGCTCTGCCCGCTTCTGGCGTTGTCCTTGTTGTTGCACGTCCAGTTCGTCTCGTGTTCATATGTTTTCATGTTCATATGTCGTGTTCACGTTTGGCAGTACGGTGTGTTTTCCCTAGTTAAACATTTCTCTCTCGTATGTCCACGTTTATTGCAAAATTAACAAATTATTTTTTCCTGTGGCGCTCTCGAGACGTTCTGCCTTTCTTCTGGTCTTTTATAATCCACTCGATTATGTATAGGATGGGGTTCAACCGAATTCATATTAATTATTGGTGAAATTGTTGGTTGATGTATGGAATTACTTCTTTGTATTTCGATCAGCGTGTTCACTGCTATTTCTGTCATTTCCTCTATACTTTTCCCTGTAACATTTAGCATGTGAGTTCGTAACGTTGCATCTTTTAACCCTGTTCTAAACGCCTTGTTTGCCGATGTCGTTACCATAGATATAAGGTCGCTGTCGCCTTCGCCATCATAAGTATCTTTTATTATTTGCAATGCTTGTGCCTTTTTTGTGTTTAGGCGTCTTGCGAACTGCCGAATGTCTTCATTTTGTAATTGGCTGCAGTTCTGAATGTCTGTCAACGTTACGTCTAGTGAAATCGTTGGTAGGTAGGCTCTTCGTATCACTAGGTATAATTCTTCTAGGCTGGTGAAACGTTGTGTGCCTACAAGATCATAAGCGTCTCCATATAATCTTTGCTTTATACAGTCTATGTAAATTGCTTTATTAGCTGTAGTCGCTTCACTTGTAGCTAATTGTAGCCTGTATAAACTTATACACTTTACCTCTCAAATCTGGTGACTGCGTCCCCGAAAACAGTGGAACAATACTGCTTGTTATCTTGGCTATTTCTGCTATACCCATATTGGTCTGTTCTGCCACTGATTGTTTAAATGGAGGGAATGAAACTGAATTATATTCCTTTGGACTTACTATGGCCGGCCTGGGTTCCTTATGGTATAGCGATTGTTCGTGCGCTAGCTCTATTTCCTGTTGTAGGCGTCTATTTTCCTCTTTTAGTTCTTGTATTCTAGCATGCGCCCTTTCTAAGGATGCACAGTCCTCTCTTGACTTTTGTGCTGATTCTTGTTCCAGCGTTTTATTTAATGTTTCTTCTGTTAAACCCCCGGCTTCCGTAATTTCCGTAGTTGTTCGTTCTCGTCTTCTAAGGTCTGTAGTATGTTTTCTTGAAAATGTTTTTCCTCTAAATAAGTATCGAACTTATTTTTTAACGCGTTGAATTCCGATAAACAGTCCCTTAGCCTTTGGTTTTTATTGTTTATTAAATTTTCGAAGAAATTCAGCAATTCTTCTATGACTGCATCTGCTTTTTCTAACGTTGACCTTTCTCCTAGGGCTTGTATTTTAGTCTTGATTAGCCCTAAATTTTCTTTATTGGAAACGGTGTTTTTCAGAATGTTCCAAAGTTTTGATGCAAATTCTTCTATTTGCCTTTTCAAATCCTTGTGGGTCTTTTCTAAGGCTAAATATGCTTGTTCTTGTAACGCCTCGGCCATTAATTATCCTATACTTATTGTTCTAAGTATGTATTTTGGTTCAATTAAAACCTTAATTGGTTCTCTAAAAGCAATTAACTTTTGCTTACTCAGCTTCAATACGGCTCATTGACACCCTTTTTTACCCGATCGCGTTGTGAACATTCGCTGTACATTTGTACGCTTGTTGCTTGTTTTTTTCTTTCGTAACCTGAGTTCGTTGCTTAATTGTGCTCGCCTGGTGCCTGACGTACTTTTGTGTTTATTGTGTTTTACTTTCATTCTTTTTGCTACCAGCTGCTTGCAATTTGACGATTCTGGCCTTGCATGAAGTTCAAGTTCAATTTTATGACCTACTTCTTTTTGCAACTACAGTAGAATCGATTTCGCTTTGTTCTTGCAGCTATTGCTGCTAGCCTGGTCGCTATGAATTAATAAAAACTAACGACTATGTTTGGTTTTTGTTTCCTAAAGTTGCTTCTGTTAAGCTAACTCGAAATTAATTTTCGATTTGCCAAGAATCGTATTAAAATGCTCGATTGTATGTTTAACTTCGGCCTGTAACTGAGACAATTTTAGCAAAATTATTTTATTCAGTCATGTTTCAACATATTAGATTCATTTGTATAATTTTAATTATTTTTTCCAAAATTTTTAATTGAAGGTCTCTAATTTTGAATATACATTTTATTTTAACAATTATGATGTTCTTCTTTCTTATTTTGTTGGTCAATTTGTTGAATTTTCATGTTTTTAGCTCCTTTCCGTTTGCGTTCCCTCAAACTTTGCTCTAGTTGATCTATTTCCTCCCAAACATGATGTGTCCTGTCCCACGGGATTGGGTTTACGTCATTCGTTACTAGTGCCTTTAATTATCCAAGTCGCTTCCTTCCGTTCTTCCCTCGGGCTGGGGTATTGCTGTAGCCTGTTCTTTCGAATTTGTTCCCGCTTTCGGTATTCCTCGATTGTTAATTTGGCTGGTCCCTGGCTCTTTATCTCCGATGGGATATACTTCGGAGGTTGCACTTCAGTGTACGTCACGTTTTGTGGAATGTACTCCATTTGTTTGATGAATTTTCTCGTCGATTTTTCTATCCCTATTAAGTTTTAAAATTTCCATTTTTATTAATAAGAGAATTTTATTTGTTTTCATAAATTATGCTCTAATAGTTATTAGTTAGTTTTATCAATAGAATCTTTTTCCTTCCCTATTTATTTTTTCTTTTCTTGCAGCTTGAGCTCGATAATTCTTAATTCAAGCGGAGGCGAAGCGTCAAAATTGTTTTTACGAATTTGCTGAGGTAATTTTAAACCTCAAATAAAAACTGCACGTTTGCAATTCCGAATTCGTAAAATCTACACTAATGTGGCTTTGATTCTCCAACGATAAGAAGTCTCTAAGCGCTTTACTTTGAAATATTAAACCTTTAGTTTTGGTTTCCTAATTAACCAATGACTTTAAGATTCTTGGTTTAATTTTGTGTAATAACTGTAATAGTACATTCCGACTATTATGTGGTTGTGAAGTTTCATACATTTTATTCTGTAGGAATTATTATAAAAATGTGCGACTTTGAAATCAAATTAAATGTTAAAATTTATTTAACGTGTGTAATTTCAAAGCAAACTCTAAGACACACCCGAAACTTATACTCTTTGTCATATGCGTTTTTGTTTTCTAACAATTTGCTTTTATCATCCGAACTTTATCACGTTAAATATAATGTATTTAAGTTAATAAAGTGCAGTGATTTTAGGCAATTTGTTACCACAGTAACCAATAACGTATATCAACAAGACAAAAATTCGTCGTTCATTAATTTCACTAAATCCCCAATTTTAGTTTTATACGTTTCCCCGCATTTATTGTGTTCACTTATTGAATTTTTATTCAAATTCTAAACATGCCAAATCACTATCTGGTTTATTTATTAAATTGAATTGCATTTTGTTTTAAATTCCAACAAATTACAAATTCTTTATTTGCTTAAATTTGACTTTGTTTGTATTAAAATCAAATTAAAACTTGTTATCTTAGTAAATCTAAAATTGTCTGACTTTTCCTCAACTTTTAGTGCAGTTTCTTAATTTTTTCTTGTTACATTCCACAAATTAATTTAAAATTTCCCTTATATTTGGACAATTAATCCTCTTATCTACTAAATGAATATTAAACCTATAAAATCGCTTCCCGAGTGAAAAGGGTAGACCTCAGTAAAATTTCCGGCTAATGCCTAGGACAAAGGGACAAGTTTGCCGTGCTTTACGCTGGCATCCTTTTGATGAATCCGATGATTTCTGCACTTGAAAGTTATTTTAATAGAATTTCATATATTATAATTTATTTATTTATATATAATGGCACACAATGCAGTAAGAGCACGCTCTTTTATAGCATATTAATATAATAACAAATTTTAATAACATTCAACAAAAATATACATAATACAAACATAAATCTTAAAGCTAATACTTATAGATATAAATTAAATTAAAGATATTAGTACAGGAATAAGAAGATAGAGCAAGAAAATAAATTATAGAGATAAAAGAAAGACACACTCGCGTAAAAGACAAGGAGAAGAGAGGATCTACGAAAAATAGTGGCAATATGTTGTAGTTTCCAGAGTTTAGTTGAAATAAAATAACCGAGTTGAAATAATGAAATAAAATAACGAGTTTCTTAAACCGGCTTCCCTCCCTAGCATTTTTAATCCTGGTGGGCAGATTATTCCAGAGCCTAATAGTGTTGATGAAGAAAAATCGCCCACTGTTTAAATATTTAAAAGAAGGCACAGTGAAAGTTTTTGTGCGATCAGAATGTCCAAATTTCAGTTTTTGGAAGAGATAATTAGGACAGCCAGTGTTAGCAAGTCGGTGCAAGAACACACAATTACGGTAGTTGTAGTAATTATTAATGTCGCAACCAAGCAATGCATATCTTAGCTCTCCTAAATTGTCAAACCGCTTGACACCATATACATAGCGTGTAAGGTTATTAAGTAATACTTCTAATTTGTGAAGTGAGATCGAATCAAGTTTACAATAAATTAGCTCAGAATACGTGACAATAGGCATAACAAGCTGAAGCACTAGTTTACGTCGAGTGGATAGTGGGACAGATGCAGCAGAATAACGAAGATTACGTAGGATACAATATGATTTTCTTACAATAGAATTCACATGATCAGTGCAAGTCAACGCAGAGTTAATGTGAATTCTCAGGTTCACCGCTCTAGTGACAAATTTAAGCCTTTCATTACCTAAATAAAGAGTCGGAAGGTCAGAAGGATCAAAGGTGTATCTAGAAATAGGTAAAACTAAGGACTTGGGGATGGGAGAATTGGTGCTGCATTGAGTTGAAGGGAGTTCTTCGTAGACCAATCAATAATAATTCTTAAGTCATCATTCATCCTACAACTCAACACATCCAGATAATCATAGGGTTTAGACATATATAGTTGAATGTCATCGGCATAGGCATGCATGGAGACATAACGAACAACAGAAAAAACATCGTTAATAAATAGGGAGAATAACAAGGGACCTAGAACAGAGCCCTGTGGTACACCAATGCCGACCCTTTTAAATTCAGAAGCAATGCCAAGTTTCACTCTTTGAAAGCGGTCCGACAAGTAACTTTTAATAAGCTTAGCGGCACCTCCGGAGAAGAAGAAATAATTCTGCAGCTTGGTGATTAGTAATTTATGGTTCACGCTATCAAAAGCTTTGGAATAATCTAAAAGGCACAGGAAGGTGACATCTCCTCGATCATAGGCCACTCTTACGTCATCTGTAACTTTTAGTAAGGCAGTTATGCAACTGTGTTTCCGCCTAAAGCCAGATTGCAACGGATGAAGAAGTTTACTGGAAGAGAGATAAGAATTGATTTGTTCTGACATAAGGGATTCACATATTTTCGACAATGATGACAAAATACTTATAGGACGAAAATCAGAGGGTTCAGAAGGAGAGGGTTTTTTTGGTATAGGGCAAACAGTGGCTAACTTCCACTGAGATGGAAATGAAGAGGTAGTGAACACAGAATTATAGATAAAAGTAAGTTGGGGCAGGATATGAGGCAAAATAATTTTTAGAAATTTAATAGAGACACCATCTTCACCAGTTGCAGTTGACCTAATAGAGTTAACATGGTGGTAGACTTCGCACTCAGTTACTCCTCTAAACTGAAAAGAGCCCTGCTCCCTGATGTCAATCGTGCAAACGTTTGTGGACAGGTCAAGTTTTTCCTCTCAGCTGCCTCCAAAACTGCTTTGAAGAAATTGAAGTGTTGAACTTAGAGGTGAAATAGTTTTTCTTCGACATTCTAACAGTCAAGACCGCATGATTACGAGCATTTTTGTAATCGTTCCAGCTACTAACCGTACGATTTCTTTTCCACTTATTGTGTAATTTGTTTTTTAGGCAAATAGCTTTTTTTACTCGTGTAGTGTACCATGGGCAAGAGGGATTGATAACATTGATTGTTTTCAGAGGCACAAAATTATCAAATAAAGTATTTACGATGTCTGTAAAGTATTTAGTTTTTTCGTCAATATCTATTAGATGCCAGAATTGTGACCAATCAATTGAGGAAGCAGTAGCGGCCAAAGTCACAAAATTTATAGATTTAAAATCACGAAATGAATACGATCTAGGTACTTCACGTACAGATAATTTTAGATCAATAGAACAGAATAGAAGATCATGGTCAGAAATAAAAGATATCTGTGAAAACATAGTCAAAAGGGATTAGTCGGAGATAATAAAGAGGTCAAGCAGACTTGGCCACGCGTTATTAGCGAATCGAGTTGGATTACATTTATTCACAATCGACAAACCTGACATAGAAACCAAGTCACAAAAACTATTAGATATGGCGTCAGTATATAAAAGATTCACATTAAAATCACCACATACTGTAATAAAATCATAATCTAAAGACGATCCAGACAAATACACAAACAGAGGCTCAAGATCACAGGACTTATGCGGATTGTAAACACAAGTAATAAGTACGCTATGCACTGTGTCACAGATAGAAACACACAGATATTCCACCTCAGCGTTACCTGAGTTACACACAAACGTGCATTTATAGGCAGACTTAATGTATAAGGCAACACCTCCACCACGCCTTCCCAATCTATCACTCCGGAAGACTGTGTAATTTTGTAGCGCTATCACAGAATCGGCTATTTCTGGATGAAACCATGTCTCTGAGACACAGATAGCATCAATATTAGAGTTACCAAAGACATACTTAATACATACTAATAACATACTTAATGTAATCAAGCTTATAATTATTCAGACTTCTGGCATTAAAGTGCACAATATTAAAACCATTATGCTGTTTGCACAAAATATTTAGAAGCGTACGATGATTCTCCCCAACACCATCCGACGATACACAATTAAGCATGACGGGTTAAGAGAAGTGAAGCCAGCAAAACCCAACAGGTAGGAACACAGACAAAAATAGAGAAACTCTTTACTTTGGAAACCACAACACCTTGCAAAGATACCCAGGTGAGAAAAGATTAGTGTGTAAAGTAAAAGTAAGGAAGAGAAAGGGGAGATGCAGAGAATGCAGAGAATAAAAATAAAATACAGTTAAAAGTAAATACAAATTTGAGTATAAAAAAAAAAAAAATAAATACAATGCTGACAGTGAGAGAACTGTGAGACAAAGAGCAGAAAAGAAGAATATGCTCAGTAGAAGTAAGAGGAAAATAGAGTAATGACAAAAGAAAAAAAAAATAAGTAAAACTAAATACTAATAATAAATTTAAAGCAAAACTATTAAAACCTAAACAAGACAAAAATTAAAATTAAACTAGCAGACGTTAAATTTCATTAGCTGTTGGTGGCGCAGTCAATGCTTTCTATGTCCTCCACTAAAATAGGCTCCCCATTAGCATTGCTTTTTACAAAAACTTTTCCTCCAGCAGTGTAGGCAGCAAATAGCTTTTTTTCACGTTTTAGTAGGAGTGCATGCCTTAAAATTACTCGCCTCGACTTCGTTATACTCTCATGAACATGAACCCTTCCATCAACATTAAAGTCAAGATCTCTTGTGGTTAAAGCACGGCGTTTTTGTCGACAAAAAGAAGAGATCGCACGTAAAAACAGGAATCGATCACGACTTGAGGGATTAATTAATGGCCCACTATTGCGACTATTGTTATTTTTAACTCGGAATGCATCACGCATGGCAGGAACAGGTTGACAACTGACGACGTTGCATATTTTCGCATATATAGCTTTAATGTCCTCACCTTGAGAGTAGGGAATGCTAGACACAATCACGTCACCAGATATAGACTCATCCTCAAGCTGAGTTAGCCTTTTTCTCAGTTCAGCCATACCGATGCTCATAGAGTTGCGATGCATTGTAGTAGCACTCTCAATTACATCAACCCGGGATTCGAGAGCATGCAACTGCATTTTGATGTTACCAACAACAGCATTCAGTTCGCCAAATCTCTCCATGATACGCTCCTCAGCCTTTGCAATAGACGAAACAACTTGTTCAATGATGCTCTCACGAAGAGTAGCAAACTTCTGATCGAGCGTCTCCATAAACGACGAGTGATCGGACCGAGTGTCAGCAGACCGTACAGTTGCGGGGGTGGTGGGGCTTGCCCAGGCGCCAGCAATACTAGTGCTGATGATGTTGTTGCTACGAGTTGCGCGCTTTGTAGCGCCGCTCGACTGTTTGACGTTTTCAGCGCCAGAATTTTTCTCACTGCTTTTCATACTCGTAGTTTAGTTCAATTTGCAGATTATTAGTATTAAAATATATGGTTATGAAATTAATTAATTAGTTTTCACAGGCTTGCCAATATCACATAAAAGCACAACAAGTCCAGAGCAGCAAATTAAGCGAAGGAAAAAGAAGCGCGAATTTTACCACCAACTTTAGTGCGTCTACACTCCACGAAACATCGAATGTGAATGTGAATTATAATTGTATTATATTTTAATTTTAGGACTTAACGTAATTCTCACTTTTGTCCTGCTCTTTAATTTTATTTTTTACTGCCACAGTTTCACTGCTAATATTCTAACTTTATGATTTCACTTTTTCAATTTTGCCTTAGTAATACTTGTATTTCCCTGAATTGCTACCCTTATTATATATTTTTGTATTTTATTTGTTATTCCTTTCTTCACTTTTGCTATTTCCCTGTTTAATTTTTCCTAAGGTACTACTTTTTCCTTATTTTATTTCTACTCACTTTTTCCCCTCGAGCGATCCTCGTTTCGAAAAATCCGGCTGCGCCAATTGTTGTAGTTATCTTTAGAGTATGGGCTTCCGTCTAGTCTCCCAATTGTCCTCTGGACAATTAATAAAACTCCTTGTTGTAGAATTGTAATTACTTTATTTTGTAATTATTGTAGATTTAGTTTATATTTATGCTGTATGTTTAACACATTGACTTGTAACGCTTAACACTACTTTGTACGTTACTAACTTTTTATACACTTCTTACTATGAACTAATACGCGACTTTATACGCGGTTAAACGACTTCTTCGTTTCGATATTTACACAAGCTCGTTTTCCACGTTAGCTCGGTTGACACACCCGAATTAAATTGGGTCAGTATGCCGGGGTTCACAATTTCCATTATTTCACAATTTCAAATTTGTGGGATTCGCAAAATTAATACGCGGAAGAAAATCGTTCTCAATTTAATTGTTCCGCGTGTGGATTCTGATCGTTCGTTTTTTTAAGCCAAGCGTTTTAACGGTTT
This sequence comes from Myopa tessellatipennis, assembly GCA_943737955.2. NCBI lineage: Eukaryota > Metazoa > Arthropoda > Insecta > Diptera > Conopidae > Myopa > Myopa tessellatipennis. The sequence continues at coordinate 38,293,057 of OX031315.1, read as the reverse complement.
GGAAGCTTGCTATTGAAAGCTAGCTTCCACAATCCATTCCAATTGCGAAGCTTTATGGTTTTCATGGTTTGGAAGCTCGCTACTAAATGCTAGCTTCCACGATCCATTCGAATTGCCAAGCTCCAGTTCCTGACTTGGCTAAACCAAAGTATGACTAAACCAAATTAAACTAAAGCTTCGGACTACCTAGCAAAGTGCTGTGGTTGCATTAACAATATGAACTTGGCCTTGACTCACTCGCGGAGTATTATTATGAAATAATAATACTGGCCTTGAAAGTTCTTGTCTCCCGGAACTGGAAATTGCGATCGCGACATACAACACACCTCTGCAACCACAATCAAAGCCACTGCAGCCAACCTCCCCGGCCGTGACCGCCATGATCACATACTGTCATCACTGACAGCTGTGAGAAAACCACTTCACTTCCGTTTGGACTGCCGTCGAATATCAACGTATCGAGCGAACACAGCAATTCTCAACCACCATCATAAAAATCATCCACACCACAATGCTCACAATTATCTACCAACACGATCAACTACCAACACGATCATCTACCAACACGATCATCTCCCAACACGACCAACACCAAACATAATCATCATAATCATTCAATCTACCAACATTCTACCACATCATTTCCATCAAAACCGTAATCGATTTACATCTCAACACACACTATTGGTAAGCGTTTCATTTCATCACTCTACATTCCATATTTACTTGCAATATATATCGGTGTGTTGCACGAATCCCAGTGCACACATCCCCCACACAAACAATTATTTTTTTCGACGTTAAGTCGGATTTTTATAAAATGGCCCCTCCGCCTAAACGGTGGAAAATTGACCCCCTCCCATACGATTTTTTTCTTATCTGGACCCATCATACACGCCCTAGTCTTTTGAGCCCTCTTATGCGAAACACCCTGTATATCAGCGTCACCTCCGGAATCGATTTAACCCTGTCCATCCGTGAGTCTGTCTGTCTATCTGCGGAAATCACGATTACAAGAGAACGAATAGAGATATCTTCATCAAACTTGGCACAAATATTGTCTATCATTAGAAACTCATTGGTCATTGGAAAATGGGCAAAATCGGACCATTACCACTCCCACTTTTTATAGTGAATATAAATTCATCCATGTTTATAGCTCAATTTCTCAGCTTGATTTCAGAAGAACGAATAGAGATATCATCGTTCGATCAATTGGTAGCATCGATAGTAGAGATATCTTAATCAAATTTGTCACGAATATTCTCTGTCATCACAAGCGATTTAAGATTGAAAAGGAAAAAAATTCGAACAATGTGTAGGGTATATGAACTTCGTGTGTAGGGTATATGAACTTCGGCCAGGCCGAAGTTAACACGCTTTCTGGTTTTATTATTATTATTTTAGGGGTGCAATCACTCAGAATACTTCAAAATTATGGATGAGGATGAAATGGTGGTTGAGGTGAAATCTTTCCAAACAAAGATGATTTTAATTAAAAAAGTTGAAGGTATAAGTCATCGCTATGTTATTCACTATAGAAATCTTCAGCAATGTATCCAAAATGTTGTAGATAAGTTAAGTTAGTTAACGTGGTTATAAAAACTGTTTGGTAAATAAGACTATTATATTAGTATATATGTACACCCGTGACCAAAAAAAAAGCCGTACTAGTAGCATTTCCTTACTCATGCAAAATTTAATAAAAAAAGGAAAGCTACCTACAAGTTTTTATTTTTTTTTATATTATTTGATCCCTATAGCCTCTACCTGTAAAAAAATCTTTAGGAAAAGAGGAAAGGGTTGGCCGGCAGATCGATTTCCGCTAAAGAGGTGGAAAAACCCAAGATCTAATTTTTTTTAACTTTTTAAAAATAAAAAATGTTGGTTTTTTTGGTTTCTGTTATTTTTATTATGTTTAAATATTCTTAGAATTCAAGAATTTTCTGTATACTCTTTTGTTTTTCTTTAAATTCTTTTTCAATATTTCGTTGATCCTACTTTGGCCTTCAAAACAGCTTCCACTCTTCTGGACATGGTTCTTGGTTTTTTCGTCGTACCACACTTTCTTTATAATAATTTGTAACTCCTGGATGGATTTTGGAGAAATCTCTTGAATTTTTCGATGCATAATTCCCTGGCCAGGACATCAATAATATCCCCAGATTTTCTTTTAATTGTGTTACCTGTGAATGCACAATGACCATTAGAATGCATTTTTAAGTAAAACTTACAGGTTTACTTACAGAGCGAGCTCGGTGGCACGGTGCACTATCGTCTTGAAAAAGTGTGTTTTCAACATGGCAGCTCAGCCCCTCAATTGTTGAACCACGCCCTTTTTGATAACATTTTTATACTTTTCTGCATTCACGGAACCTCCAGCAATAAAATTTGCCCAACTCCAAAATATTTTATGCATCCCCATACCAAAACATAAGGTGAATGCTTGACTGTTCGAAGAATGCACTCATCTGAATATCGTTCCTTCGATCTCCTTCGAATTGTGGCTTTTCCATCGGGCCCAATCAAATTGAACTTCGATTCATCAGAAAATATGACATTTCTCCAATCAGAAGCTATCCATTTTTTATGCTCCTTGGCCCATTTTAACCGCCTTTTCTTAATAGCCGCTGTTAAACCCGGCTTTTTGGCTACTCGGCGAGCTGGAAGACCCATATTTGTCAGGCTCCTGCAGACAGTTCTTCTGCTGATTTGCATTCCCAGCTTTTCCTGAAGGTCTCTCCTCAGTTCCTTAACAGTCTGGAACCGATTTCGAAGGCACATTCGTTCCAACGATCGATCTTCCCGCGGTGTAGTTATTCTTGGTCTCCCACTTCCGGTTTTCCTCTGTATGCTTCCGGTTACTTGAATTTTTTTTAAAAAACATCGCACTCTGCTTTCGTTACACCCAATTCTTTGACACATTTTTCTATTGGAATAGGTTTCTCCACTTAGTGCTACAATACGGCCTTTTTCTTCTTCACTTAATACCATATTTAAAACTTCTAAAAAACGACTTCGAATGGATCTGATCTGATTTCTCAAACGTTAATGGATAATTGTTGACAGAGTGCGTCATTTTATAGCAAAAATTATATGCATAAACAGGTAAAAAGAAAATTTTTTATCAGACGAAACCCTTTCCTAACATTTTTTACCTGCAAAGTGAAAAACTTGGGAATTTTCCAGGTGCGGCTTTTTTTTGGCCTCGGGTATACATATTTAGGTCTAAGGTCCATGAAGTATATGCTCAATTAGTTCATTAGATAGCATTAAGTCCTAGTGAGGATAAGAGATATATTAGAGAAGATTGTGTAAATACGTATGCGTGAGGGCATCACAGAATAGATTTTGAATTAAACAAAGATGTAGATATGCTTATGAGTTATGCTTTTATTTTTATTAATAATAAATATAAAATAATAATAAAAAACAATCTTGTTATATATGTAGATTAAAGCATACTTAAATCTTTTAAAAATTTGTATTAATATAATAAAATTATACATTTACTAGCTTAACTACCCGGCATTGCGCGGGAAATAAAATATTATTTTATAATACAACATTGTATTTTTAATTTGGTATGTTTTTATTTATGTTTTTTATGTGTTAATTTTAATTTGACAAATTTTTATTGTACAATATTAGAAATGTTTTTTTTAATCTTCTTGCTGTTTAGTTTTAATTAATGTACCTCTTTATACAATAAATTAGAGGTTTTGCCATCAGCTGCTAGCACAACCTAGCTGTTAGGTGAGCTCGAGAGCAGGCGACGTAAAGCTGTCCATGTGAAAAGCAGTCTTACCTAAAATCAATTCCTGCTATTTTCAGTTAAGTTTGTGAGACCGTAGACCAGGTGGGTTAGGTGTATTTATTAACTCCACAGGATAGTGTATAGTTATCTATGTGCAATACTGTGTCCATAGTTTTCTACAGATATTCTGTTTCTTCAAATGACTTCAGCAATGTGCCATTAATGGATGATGGCTGATCGTTCTTAGGTGTAAGAATCGCACGTGTCCAACCACTCTGTTGTTTTATGGTGTAGGTTTTGGATATCCGGATATATTCCTTGTATTAGCTCGTTAACGGTCGACACAACTAAGACAAGATTTAGTTGAATTTGAATTTTGCCATCAGTTTCCGGATATTCTCCGTTTCCTATTTGCAGGAATAGTTTGGAGAATTGGTCAGCGAAAACATCTCCCTTTAAATGCAACCGCATGCTTTTCTTAAGGTGGAGTTTTTGTATTAAGGGCCAATGATTTCATGCTTTAATACATGCCTTAACTTCGTTATGTTATTGTTTGTCCTTTTTTAAGTCCTTAGAAGTAACTTTTCCAAAAATCCATTCTTCTCCCTTGTACATATATTAAAAGAAACCTGTGTGCAAAATGTCACCTTTTTAGGTCCAAGGGTTTAGCCTGTGCAAAGGACAAATTCTGTGTATATCCCTTTTGAAGTTCTTAGAAGTAACATTTCGAAAAATCCATTCTTATTCGTCGTATACATCATAAAAGAAACTTCTGTAGAAAATTTCACCTTTCTAGGTAAAAGGGTTTAGCCTGTCCAAAAAACAAATTGTGTGTGTGTCCTCTTTGAAGTCCTTAGAATTAAAATTTTTTAGTAATATATTCTTTGACACATTACAAAAATTTATAACATGCTTCGTTTTATTTTATTATGTCATTGGGTGTGTTTTTACCAAATTATGTCCTTTTTTAGACCTTTAGAGGATGAATTTTGAAAAATGCTAAAATGGTTTTTAGGCATTTCTACGCGGTATGTTTTTGTGGAAAAACAAAATCTATATTTGATGGCTAACAAAAGAGTTATGTGTTTGTCCTTTTTGAAGTCCTTAGAAGTAAAATTTCAGAAAAATCCTTTCTGCTCTCTGGTATACATCATAAAATAAACCTCCGTGCAATTTCACCTTTTTAGATCCAAGGGTTTAGCCTGTTGAAAGAAAAAATTCTATGTATGTCCTTTTTGAAGTCCTTAGAAGTAACATTTCGAAAAATCCTTTCTTATTCGACGTATACATCATCAAAGAAACCACTGTGCGTTGATGGGATGTGAGTGAGTCAGACTTTTCATTTTTATATGTATAGATATTTGAAAATTAACAACTGCACAGCAACTTCAAGTGTTTCAATGTTTCTTCAAGTGTTTTCAGATTTGTACAGCCCAATGTCCAAACCAAATGGTGTTTTTTAAGCTGCATGAGAACTATAGATACCGATAATTATTGTTTGACAGCTGAGAATGTGTTGTTGAACTGTGTTGACATCTCTGTTCAGTAAGGTTTGGCAAGTCATCATGACTTGCCGGAACAACGTTTCCAAATTGTGGAAATTTACTGTGAAAAAATAAATCTGCTCTCGACTGCGTCTATTTTACGGTCAAAATAACCGGCCTAGTGATCAAGCAGTTCGTGCAATTATTGATCGTTTTAATTATCGTTATCGATCGAACTAATTTTAATCTTCTCGATTCAAAAGCATAAACAAGTTCTCCTCTCGTATCGATTGGGCGTGTTACTATTCTTCTTCAATATATTATATTTCTTCTTTTTCCCATTGCAAAATGCTTTGCTCGACATGTGCATCTATTCTGAATCGCGACTCGGATATTTTGTCAATAATTACGTGTACCTTACGATTCATCAGAAAGCAAGCAGAACGATGTAACTAAACCAGTGTTGGCCACGCCATAGGCACGCGTGCTAATTTTTTCTCTCGGTTATTCACGTGTACACGACAAAAGTTTCCACACCGACACGAGCGATCGTTCGTATCAAGTGCAGTCAGTCGACGTTCAAACCAGAGATAATGAGATTGGACACTTCGAATTCGTCGCAAAACACATTAGCATTTTCACTAACACTACGATAAAAAATTGTGATTTTGTGCAAAAAACTTGTACTTCGCTCTAAAAAACTTGTACTTCGCTGCAAAAAATTTGTACTTCGCCGAAAATAAATTGATCGCATGAACGCTGTAACGAGGTTTACCCTGTGTCCTGCCTGAATTCGTTTGAATTCTTTATTTATCGATTTTTATTTATTTGATGCTTCAATATTTCGATAACAAATGTTACTTAAATTTGTATCTTATATTTCTAAAAATCTACTTAAGTTACCCTGTAGGAAAAGAAGGTTATGTATGTTGGTAGTGTATGTATGGTGGATTCTAGTGTGTAAGTCAAAACGCAGATTAGTGTGTTTGTTCGCTTTATTTCTGAATTTTCTCCGATTGTTAGCGTTGGGTTAGTGTGACATGAAAAATCTATGGCTACTTGGTTTCTTGATTTAGGCAACGATTTATCCTTTTAAGGTTCTGTTTGGTTCGCAGGGGCACGATCGCTTGGAAGTTGAGATTGGCAATCGCTCGGCGAGCTCAATGTCAAGATCAAAACCCAATGATCGAGGATACGAGGCTCTGATATTGACGCCCGCTCGGCAAGCTCAGCGTCAAGATCGAGAATCACGGATCAAGGATAGACGGTTTCGTTGTCGCTGCGTCGCTAAGCAGCTAAACGTCAAGATTCGGAATCGTGAATGCACGTTTTGGCTATTGACGCCCGCTAGGCAAGCTCAACGTCACGGTCAAAGATCAAAGATACGAGGTTCCGACACTGACGCCCGCTCGGCAAGCTCAACGTCAGAATCAAAATCAAGGATCAAGGATACACGGCTTCGCTATTGGCGCTCGCTAGGTGCGCGCTATGACCAGATCACAGATCAAGAATACAAGGTTCCGATATTGACGCCCGCTCGGTGAGCTCAGCGTCAAGATCAAGAATCAAGGATCAATGATACAAAGCTCCACTAGTGGATACTAGGCTCCGATATTGACGTCCGCTCGGCAAGCTCAACGTCAAAATCAAGAATCAAGGATCAAATTATTTATAATTATAAAGTGTGCTTACCGCTTCGTTTGCTGGCTTCCAGAAAAGTGAATTTGCACTGCTCGGTGATTCCTTTTATATTCCAAGGGTAGCGGTACTTGGCTACCCTTTTGTTGTTTTCAGGGTCAGTGCCCCCTTTGCGTGGCCTTGAATTAATCCGCTTGTCTCATTTGTTGTAGCAGCGGTTCCAGTTTTTCCAAGTGTACGTTGTTGTTTTGTTTGCCGAACTTGTGTTTGTTGTTGCTTGTTGTTTGTCGAAGACTTTGATCGCTGATCATATTGGGGTTCCAGGCTCTCAGTACTTGCCGCTGCACTTTTTTTGTATAATTGTCGTTGCCGAATTTCTATGTGCTTTGAATGTTGTTCTACTAATTCCCCTAGTGTATTTGTTGTAAATTTATTCTCGGCTGTGGTGTTGTTGTTGTTCGTATCCTGCTAATGCCCTTAGTGTAGTTGTTGTCAGGGTTTCATGCTTGTTGTTGTTGCTCTAAACGAGTTTATTACTATATATATGTTCAATGTACAACTTGCCTGTGGTGTAATCTTCTATGTGTACTCTATTTTGATGTTTGTCGTTTTCTGTGTTCCCGCTTTCGTGCATAGTTTTGTTGTTGAAACAGTGGCTATGTACTTTTGCTCGTGTACTTGGAATTCCGGTTTTTTCGGCTATTGTTATTTTTCTTTGATCTTGCGGCTATGGAATTTTGTTTTTTTTGTTGTTGGTTTTGCTTCACTCCCAGTTATTTAAGCGTGATGTTCAAAGTTGCTTCGTTTGTTTGGAGTTCGATCGTTTGTTTGATGTTCGACGTTGGTGGTTCGAGGTTGCTTCGTTTGTTTGATGGTCGACGTTTGTGGTTCGAGGTTGCTTCGTTTGTTTGATGTTCGACGTTTGTTTTGTTTGTTTTGAAGTTCGCAAGTTACTTTGCAGAGTTTGCAAATTGGTTGCAGAATTAATTCCACCTCAAGTTGGGACCGCGCAACTCGAGGTTACTGCGTCCCTTAAAAGCGGTTTTCAAGAGAGCAGCTCAGGTGGGGTGTAGGCCAGGTTCTACACCCGTGGTTGTAATGAAAATTACATCTTCATTACACTCCCTCCCTTCTTTCCGGTGGGGGGAATGATGGTGATCATGCTAGCCGTCTTGGTTATTCGGTAGCCTTCGTGTCGGAACTGGATTCGGTTACGGTTCTTCTCCTGGTCTCTCCTCCCGCTTGTTCGTTGGCGTATAGCGTCGACGAGTTCTTGTCGGATGTTGAGGGCCCCGCTTCGTGCTTCCAATTCTGCCAGATCTCGGAATTGTACGACCCCGTGTGTGGCACAATCCTCGGTCGTATTCTGGCCTGATTGTGTATGGTTGGGCGGAATGACTTCCATTGTGGTGAGTTCGGACGTCGCGAGTTCTGGCGGGACCGCTGGTGGTGAATCCAGTCCGTTGACCTCGGCACAAAGATCGTCGTAGAACGTCCCAGAGATGGGGTCGAAGTAGACTGTCGGACTGGTCGTGTCCAGAACCTCTGGTAATTCGGGCGTCGTGGTTTTGGCCCGTTTCCTCGGCACCTCTTCGTCGAACCGCAGGGTTGGGAACCTCCGTGTGTTCCCTTGGTTTTCGGCCAACCTTCGGATGATGCACGCGATTTCTTTCCTCTTTCCTCCTATTTCTCTCTGCGAGAACCATGCCGATCGACTTAGGTGGTGTCTGCGGAAGTCTGGGAATGGGTTCCCTAGAAACTTTTCGGCGTAGTGAAGGAGGAATACTCCGCAGTCGCTCCCGTTCTGTTGCTGGGGCACCTCCGGTACTTCCAACGGTAGCTCGGTTTCCGTGAATCCCCTGGTTCTGTCGTTAGGCCTTCGTGCTGCGTACTCGTGCCGTAGATAATCCCGGAGGAATTGTACCGTTTCAGTGCGCGGCTCGGGGTTGATGGAGTCCATTTGGATGATGCACGGCACCTTCGCGCCCCACGTGCCATCTTCCTTTGGCTGGTCCATCATCTTCGGCCCGTCGGCGCCAACGAAACAGACCAGTAGTAGGAACCAGTGCTGGTGTTTGTTTACTGGGACGAGGATGTAATCCATCCCGAATCCATCCCACCTTCTTGGTCCAACGTTTCACCTTCTCGTGTCGTTCCAGTGGTGTGCCGGGCCGGCTTATCTGGTCGAAAAAGTGGGTCGGGAAGATGTGTACCTTGGACCTCAGGAGATCGGCCGTCACTTCGTGGTATACGATCTTCAGGTAGACCTCTACCACTACGTCGTTCAGGAACCGACCACTCTCCAATCGCCGGTAGTCCTCGGCTTGGATCGGTATTCCGCCATGACCTGCGGGGTAAGTGACGAGTGGTTCGCCGTTGTCGATGTCGCCGCTCGTCTGCATTGTCGCAGGTACCTCCGTTCCCTGCTCGCGTTTTCCGGCTTCTTCTAAAACACGCTGAAGAGGGCCGAAGATGGGGTCTGTACCTCCGCTGGTGCTGTCGTTGCCAATAGTTCGTCCAGGCGGTCGAACCATTGCTTCGTTTCAGTGTGAGTTGCCATTGTTTTGTTGTTGTTGTGGTTTGCTTTTGTTTGGTGCTTGCTGTACTTTGCTTTCTAAGGTGGAGAAGGTTTGGTTAGCGCTAGAAAGAAATATTATTAGTATGGACAACACGATCTACAACAACACGTGACATATAATCGTTGGACGGCTATGTTTCATGCTAGCCGTCTTGGTTATTCGGTAGCCTTCGTGTCGGAACTGGATTCGGTTACGGTTCTTCTCCTGGTCTCTCCTCCCGCTTGTTCGTTGGCGTATAGCGTCGACGAGTTCTTGTCGGATGTTGAGGGCCCCGCTTCGTGCTTACAATTCTGCCAGATCTCGGAATTGTACGACCCCGTGTGTGGCACAATCCTCGGTCGTATTCTGGCCTGATTGTGTATGGTTGGGCGGAATGACTTCCATTGTGGTGAGTTCGGACGTCGCGAGTTCTGGCGGGACCGCTGGTGGTGAATCCAGTCCGTTGACCTCGGCACAAAGATCGTCGTAGAACGTCCCAGAGATGGGGTCGAAGTAGACTGTCGGACTGGTCGTGTCCAGAACCTCTGGTAATTCGGGCGTCGTGGTTTTGGCCCGTTTCCTCGGCACCTCTTCGTCGAACCGCAGGGTTGGGAACCTCCGTGTGTTCCCTTGGTTTTCGGCCAACCTTCGGATGATGCACGCGATTTCTTTCCTCTTTCCTCCTATTTCTCTCTGCGAGAACCATGCCGATCGACTTAGGTGGTGTCTGCGGAAGTCTGGGAATGGGTTCCCTAGAAACTTTTCGGCGTAGTGAAGGAGGAATACTCCGCAGTCGCTCCCGTTCTGTTGCTGGGGCACCTCCGGTACTTCCAACGGTAGCTCGGTTTCCGTGAATCCCCTGGTTCTGTCGTTAGGCCTTCGTGCTGCGTACTCGTGCCGTAGATAATCCCGGAGGAATTGTACCGTTTCAGTGCGCGGCTCGGGGTTGATGGAGTCCATTTGGATGATGCACGGCACCTTCGCGCCCCACGTGCCATCTTCCTTTGGCTGGTCCATCATCTTCGGCCCGTCGGCGCCAACGAAACAGACCAGTAGTAGGAACCAGTGCTGGTGTTTGTTTACTGGGACGAGGATGTAATCCATCCCGAATCCATCCCACCTTCTTGGTCCAACGTTTCACCTTCTCGTGTCGTTCCAGTGGTGTGCCGGGCCGGCTTATCTGGTCGAAAAAGTGGGTCGGGAAGATGTGTACCTTGGACCTCAGGAGATCGGCCGTCACTTCGTGGTATACGATCTTCAGGTAGACCTCTACCACTACGTCGTTCAGGAACCGACCACTCTCCAATCGCCGGTAGTCCTCGGCTTGGATCGGTATTCCGCCATGACCTGCGGGGTAAGTGACGAGTGGTTCGCCGTTGTCGATGTCGCCGCTCGTCTGCATTGTCGCAGGTACCTCCGTTCCCTGCTCGCGTTTTCCGGCTTCTTCTAAAACACGCTGAAGAGGGCCGAAGATGGGGTCTGTACCTCCGCTGGTGCTGTCGTTGCCAATAGTTCGTCCAGGCGGTCGAACCATTGCTTCGTTTCAGTGTGAGTTGCCATTGTTTTGTTGTTGTTGTGGTTTGCTTTTGTTTGGTGCTTGCTGTACTTTGCTTTCTAAGGTGGAGAAGGTTTGGTTAGCGCTAGAAAGAAATATTATTAGTATGGACAACACGATCTACAACAACACGTGACATATAATCGTTGGACGGCTATGTTTCGGTCGGTTCGGCAGTTACTGTCGAGTTTGGTTGGTCGTTCACTTGATGGTATTCTTTCAGATCCCTTATGTGTGCCGTGCGGATCTTTGCGTTCTCGGTGTTGCTCAATTCTACGATGACAGGCGATGTGTATCTTGTTATCCTGTAGGGTCCCTCGTACTTTGGTGCTAGTTTCGCGGTGAATTTGTCGACTGCTTTCGACAGGTGGTGAGTTTTCACCAGGACCAGTGTTCCGACCTTCGGATTCCAGTGCCTCCGTCGCAGGTTGTAGTGTCTGGCTTGGTCCTTTGATGCCCTATCCAGATTTCTTCTCACGATGTTAAAGACGTCTTGCAGTTGATTGCTCTTCTGTGCTGGACTCTGTGGCGCAGTTCCTGTGCCCATGGTGACCTCGTCGAATAGTGTTCGTGGTAGCCGCGGTTCCCGACCCTGGGTGAGGAAAGCTGGACTAAATCCCGTTGTTTCTGATGTCATGGTGTTGATTGCCAATGAAATCTCTGGAATGAATTCGTCCCACTGTGCCTGCTTGATGTTGATTACCTGTGCTAAAATTCTTTTGACGTTCCGGTTTGCCCTTTCCGTTGGGTTTTCCTGGGGAGTATAAGGAGCGGTGAATTGTTGCTGGATCCCCATCTCCTGAAGAAATCTTTGAAATTGGTTACTGGTGAACTGAACGCCGTTGTCCGTGATGAGAACTTTTGGAACTCCGTATCTTGCGAGGATTCTTTCTCTGAAGGCTTTCTTTAGGCTGTTCGCTGTGGCTTGTCCCAGGGGTACTATTTCCGTCCATTTCGAGAACTTGTCGAAGAATACCAGGATCATCGTGTTTCCGTGTTTTGATCGTGGCAGTGGTCCAATGAAGTCCGCGCAGACCATAGACCAGGCCTCGTCGGGTAACTGCGTAAGCATCTTCCCTGCGACTTTGTCCTGCACTGGCTTATACCGTTGACACGAGTCACAGCATCGTACGTGTTTCCTGATGTCTCGGAACATACCCGGCCAGTAGTACTTGTTGCTTACTCTTGCTACGGTTTTCCTGATTCCTGGATGACCGGCGCTTGGCTCATCATGGTTCTCCTTCAGTACTCGAGCTCGCAGGTATTTTGGGACACAGAGTTTCCACGCGGCGCAATCCTCGTCGTTCGATTGTCCCGGGATATGTCGGTACAACTGCCCGTTTTCGATGGCGTAATCTGCAAATTTTCCCGGATTTTGTTTGATTTCTTTGATTTTAATTTCGGTCCAACTACATTTTTCTTCGTTTATCGCCACCTTGCTGAGTTTCTCTACTGGTTGTCTCGAGAGTGTGTCTGCGACCACGTTCCACTTACCTTTCCGGTACTTTACATCGAACGTATACTGTTGCAATTCGAGCGCCCATCTTGCTATTCGGCCTGAAGGATTCTCTAAGGAGTTTAACCACTTCAGCGAGAGGTGGTCCGTGATGACGCAGAATCTGTAGCCCTCCAAGTAGGGTCGCATTTTCCTAATTCCCCATACGATGGCGAGACACTCCTTCTCGGTTGCCGAATAGTTCTGCTCGGCTTTATTCAATGTCGACTTGCGTATGCAATGACTCGTTCTCCATCTTCACCTTCTTGCGTGAGTACTGCACCTAATCCATAGTTGCTTGCGTCCGTTTGCAGTGTGAAGCTTCTGGAAAAGTCAGGACACGGCAGTACTGGTGCCTCTGTAAGTTTCTGCTTCATTACCTCGAACGCTCGTTGTTGCTCTTCGGTCCAATTCCAGCGTTTACCCTTTTTTAGGAGTTTGGTAAGTGGAACCACCAAGTCGGCGAAGTCTGGTACAAAGCGTCGGTACCATGAGGCTACTCCGAGAAAACGCCGAATTCCTCTTATGTTTGTCGGTGGTGACAGTTCTCTGATAGCGGCTATTTTGTCTGGATCGGTGTGGATTCCTTGGCGGCTCACGACGTGGCCGAGGTATTTCAAGTCTTCTTTGAAAAACTCGCATTTTTCTTTATTTATCTTAAGATTTGCTGCTCGTAGCCGTCGGAATACTTCTCGCAGATTGTCCATATGTTCTTCCAATGTTTTCCCGATCACGATTATGTCGTCCAGATACGCAAATGCGTGTGGCTCCATCTCTGGCCCGATGACTTGATCTAATGCCCTTTGGAACGTCGCTGGAGCTGAGTGTAAGCCAAACGGCATTACTTTCCATTGGAAAAGTCCTCTCCCTGGAACGGTGAAAGCTGTGTACTGCTTGCTTTCGGGATTCATAGGGATCTGCCAATAGCCATTTTTCAGGTCGAGACTGCTGATGTATTGTGCGTCGCGTAGTCGGTCCAGGATGTGTTGTATCCTCGGAAGTGGGTAAGCATCGGGGATTGATCGCGCATTCAGTTGCCGATAATCGATGCATAACCGCCATTTCCCATTCTTCTTCTTTACTAGGACGATAGGTGCACTGTAAGGGCTATGTGAGGGCTCGATGCAGCCCTTTTCCAACAGCTCGTCTACCTCCGCGTTTATCACTGCTTGCATTGCGGGATTCTTGGGATAATACCTCTGTTTTATGGGTCTGTCGTCCTTCATCACGATTTTGTGGGTGGCTATCTTCGATGGTCCTCCCAGTGAGTCAAATTTCCCCAGCTCTTCTTGCAAGAAACTCTCTATCACCGGCGTAGGATTTCGTTGGCTGCTTTCCGCTGTCGGGGTGTCTTCTGGTGTCCGATCATCGGCCCCCGTGGTCTTGTCTGCGGCTTCGTTTCCGTGGCGCACCGTGTTCGTCGTCCGGAGTGTAGAGCACCTTGCGTTTTCCTCCTTTGGTGGCTCAGTTATTGGTATACCGAGCGTTATCGTTTCACCGCCACAACTTATCGAGGTACCTACGCTCGTCAGAAAATCGAGGCCAAGAATCACATTGTCGGTGGCGTCTCGGAGTATTAGGAGTGGCATCTCACATTCTGCCGTCCCTAACCGGATACTCACATCGATAGCTTCCTTGATCGTCTGTGCGGTTCCGTCTGCCATTTTGACGCCAACGTCCACCTCCATAACTCTTCCTTCGGCCGCGATTTCTCTGGCTACTCGCTCACTTACGAAGCTTCTGGAGGCTCCGGTGTCCAAAGTAGCGGTGATGAGTTCTCTACCCAGTGCTACTTTGGCGGAGATTCTCTCTTTATTGGCCTCTAGGCATTTTGTGGGGTACGAGGAGCAGTTGGGTTCCCTGGTTCCAGCAGTCCTCGTCTCTGCTGGGCACCCTGCGCGTTTCCCTGTGCCTTTTTGCAGCATTCAATTGTGCGGACACCTTCTTTTCCGCACTCCCAACAGAAGAGCTTTCTAGGGTTGCGGCAGTCTCGTTGAAAGTGCCCATTTTCGCCACATCTTCTGCAAGCTGTCCGGAGGTTTTTTTGATTCCCGGGCTGAGTGGTGGACAACATCCTATGTGGCTCTGGCTTCTGTCGCCATGGTTCTCGAGGCGCACGTGTGGGTTCTGGTTCTTGCCGAATGCTCTCGAACTCTTCTGCCATTGACACCAGTTCTTCCAACGTCGAAAAATCGTTTCTTCGTATGTACAATAAATACTCACGTTGGCTATTCCTGTAGATCCGCTGCACTTTCTGTTCCTCGGTGTAATTTGCGTGTCGCATCAGCGTCTGCATCGCTAGTACATAGTCTTTGAACTTTTCTCTCGCTCCTTGAATCCTTTTCCTGATGTTATCTTCGAGTTCGTCAAAGTATCTCGTTGATAAGAAGAATCTCAAGAAGTCTCTCTTAAACGACTCCCAGGTGGGCCAACTCCAATTGTTGTTTCGGAACCAGCACAGGGCCTTTTCCTTTAGAAGCTCCGGCATGGTTCGTGGCAAAAAATCTTTTGGCAGCTCGTACGCCTCTGTGAGTTCCTCCACTCTTTCTATGAAGCTGATGGGGTCCTTTCCCCCGTCGTACCTACAAGACCACTTCCGTACTGTGTCCATGACCTCGGGATACCTCAGCGTACTTCGGATGCTATGCTCTTGCACCCGTGTCGTTGCTTGGCGAGCGCTCGTGCCCGCGTAATCTCGTATCTGTCTCGTGGTTTTCTCGTCTGCCACTTCGGCGATGGTTTTACTCGGTTTCGGCACCGCCCCTTGTAACCCGGTTGTAGGCGGTCTTGCCATCGGCGAAACGCTCCGACTCCACTTCTCCTCTAACTCGCTTAATCGGTCTATCATTTTGTCCGTCAATTGCAACGACGTGGTTAACCCGCCGAGTAACTTGCGCAGCTCCTCCACCGTACCGCTCGATTCGATCCCGAATTCCCGTAAAATTTCTTGTAGACTTTCTTTCGGCACATTATAAATCCAACTTTTACCCATTTTGACTTAATGCTCTTTTTTTTTTTTATTTTTTGATTTTTTCTCTTAAAAGGGTACCCTGGATCTTTTTCTCACTCACGTTTTCACTGTTTCGTTTCTTTTCTGTTTCTATAACTTTAATTGCTTTATATTCGCGGTTTCGGTGTGTATGTTCGATTTTTTTTTCTTTCCCGATGCTATTCCGTAATGTCCAAATTCACCGTTGGATCTTTTTTTCCACTCACTCCCGGTTTCCCTGTTCCGTTTTTTTTTTCCCCCGTTTCTCTGACTTTAATCACTTTATTTTCGAAGTGTATTTTCGATTTTTTTTTTTCGAGGCTATTCCGTAATGTCCAGTTCACCGTTGGATCTTTTGTTTTCCCGCACAGGTTCGTTGTAATTTCTTCCCGTCTTCACTTTGTGTTCGCTGTTCGTTTTTTTTTTTTCCCCCGCACTATGTTAAGTTCGAAATTTCAATCGTTGTTATCGAATGTATATTTTCAAATTTTTCCCGCGCACTTTGTTAGTCTATGTTCGCTGTTTTGTTGTTATGTCTCGCTTATTTGCTTTTTTTTCGCTTTTTTTGCTTTTTAAGTTCGAAATTTCAATCGTTGTTATCGCGTTTTCCAGTTTATTTGCGCTTGTTTTCACTGCGTGTTCGTTCTTTCGTTGTTATTTATCACTTGTTCGATTTTCTTTGGTGGTCTTGTTTCTTGGTTTTCTGTTGATTTTCTAAAGTCCCTGCTCGGGCGCCATTTTGTAACGAGGTTTACCCTCTGTCCTGCCTGGATATACCCGCGGATGCCCAGGGGTCTTCCGCAATTATAACGCAGTTTTGTTTTCGTTTGAATTCTTTATTTATCGATTTTTATTTATTTGATGCTTCAATATTTCGATAACAAATGTTACTTAAATTTTTATATTATATTTCTAAAAATCTACTTAAGTTACCCTGTAGGAAAAGAAGGTTATGTATGTTGGTAGTGTATGTATGGTGGATTCTAGTGTGTAAGTCAAAACGCAGATTAGTGTGTTTGTTCGCTTTATTTCTGAATTTTCTCCGATTGTTAGCGTTGGGTTAGTGTGACATGAAAAATCTACTTGGTTTCTTGATTTAGGCAACGATTTATCCTTTTAAGGTTCTGTTTGGTTCGCAGGGGCACGATCGCTTGGAAGTTGAGATTGGCAATCGCTCGGCGAGCTCAATGTCAAGATCAAAACCCAATGATCGAGGATACGAGGCTCTGATATTGACGCCCGCTCGGCAAGCTCAGCGTCAAGATCGAGAATCACGGATCAAGGATACACGGTTTCGTTGTCGCTGCGTCGCTAAGCTAAACTTCAAGATTCGGAATCGTGAATGCACGTTTTGGCTATTGACGCCCGCTAGGTAAGCTCAACGTCACGGCCAAAGATCAAAGATACGAGGTTCCGACACTGACGCCCGCTCGGCAAGCTCAACGTCAGAATCAAAATCAAGGATCAAGGATACACGGCTTCGCTATTGGCGCTCGCTAGGTGCGCGCAATGACCAGATCACAGATCAAGAATACAAGGTTTCGATATTGACGCACGCTTGGTGAGCTCAGCGTCAAGATCAAGAATCAAGGATCAATGATACAAAGCTCCACTAGTGGATACTAGGCTCCGATTTTGACGTCCGCTCGGCAAGCTCAACGTCAAAATCAAGAATCAAGGATCAAATTATTTATAATTATAAAGTGTGCTTACCGCTTCGTTTGCTGGCTTCCAGAAAAGTGAATTTGCACTGCTCGGTGATTCCTTTTATATTCCAAGGGTAGCGGTACTTGGCTACCCTTTTGTTGTTGTCAGGGTCAGTGTCCCCTTTGCGTGGCCTTGAATTAATCCGCTTGTCTCATTTGTTGTAGCAGCGGTTCCAGTTTTTCCAAGTGTACGTTGTTGTTTTGTTTGCCGAACTTATGTTTGTTGTTGCTTGTTGTTTGTCGAAGACTTTGATCGCTGATCATATTGGGGTTCCAGGCTCTCAGTACTTGCCGCTGCACTTTTTTTGTATAATTGTCGTTGCCGAATTTCTATGTGCTTTGAATGTTGTTCTACTAATTCCCCTAGTGTATTTGTTGTAAATTTATTCTCGGCTGTGGTGTTGTTGTTGTTCGTATTCTGCTAATCCCCTTGGTGTAGTTGTTGTCAGGGTTTCATGCACTTGTTGTTGTTGCTCTAAACGAGTTTATTACTATATATATGTTCAATGTACAACTTGCCTGTGGTGTAATCTTCTATGTGTACTCTATTTTGATGTTTGTCGTTTTCTGTGTTCCCGCTTTCGTGCATAGTTTTGTTGTTGAAACAGTGGCTCGTGTACTTGGAATTCCGGTTTTTTTTCGGCAATTGTTATTTTTCTTTGATCTTGCGGCTATGTAATTTTGTTTTTTTTTGTTGTTGGTTTTGCTTCACTCCCAGTTATTTAAGCGTGATGTTCAAAGTTGCTTCGTTTGTTTGGAGTTCGATCGTTTGTTTGATGTTCGACGTTGGTGGTTCGAGGTTGCTTCGTTTGTTTGATGGTCGACGTTTGTGGTTCGAGGTTGCTTCGTTTGTTTGATGTTCGACGTTTGTTTTGTATGTTTTGAAGTTCGCAAGTTACTTTGCAGAGTTTGCAAATTGGTTGCAGAATTAATTCCACCTCAAGTTGGGACCGCGCAACTCGAGGTTACTGCGTCCCTTAAAAGCGGTTTTCAAGGGAGCAGCTCAGGTGGGGTGTAGGCCAGGTTCTACACCCGCGGTTGTAATGAAAATTACATCTTCATTACAACGCATGCAAAATCAGTTTTCGGGGGCTGTTTATGAAACGTCAAAACAAATAATTAAAAATATTATCTTTTTTATAAGTGTAAAATATATATAAAACATAACTCCCCGTTCCGTATAATGGTAATTATTGTATGTTTCCATATTTTACCCAGTATTGGTTGTTTATTTCTCATTTTTACTTTTTTAATTTTTGGTTGCAAATGCATAGTTGTTCACCTTGTGCCAAAAAGAATTACGATTAATAACTCCAGAATGGTCGCATTTATATATTTTTATTTGTTTTCTAATATTTTTTAAAGTTATATTTTTTTATACAACATTGATGCACTTGGGGGCTCAAACATCCGTTTACACCTACCATTTTAGGTTTGGGAAACTTCACCACCTTTGTTTATACGGTTTCACTCAGTTTGAAACGGTTTCACTCAGTTCGTGGGAGAGAAAGATGAGGAAGAAAGAGAAAAGTCTACACTCTGGTATCGAATGTAAAGAATTTTTGAAACGAAAATAGACCCTGCTTCTATTTCTTCTTGCGTTTCTTTGCACGCATATAAGAAAGCAGTGGTCAAACGAAAAAAGAGCAACGCAGTTTGCCGAACGCGTGTTCATATTTTCTCTCACTCTGGCCAACA
This sequence comes from Myopa tessellatipennis, assembly GCA_943737955.2. Taxonomy (NCBI): domain Eukaryota; kingdom Metazoa; phylum Arthropoda; class Insecta; order Diptera; family Conopidae; genus Myopa; species Myopa tessellatipennis. Next base: position 38,274,177 of record OX031315.1, on the reverse strand, counting down.
TTTGGATATTCATTAAATTTCACACACACTTTGTCATCAGATGTTTACGACTGTTGAAACCAAATGAGAAACCACAGTGTGTAGCCACCGATGTTATCGATGTACTAGTAGTGAAACCTTTTGAAAAGATATGCGTTTAGCCAAGCGGATTTCATAACTAACTGAATCCGTGGTGAAACATGAAACAGCTGATTTTTTCAACATACTGAAAGACAGAAACAAGAACAACAATATGGTAGCTCTCACGTATAGTGTATATGAATTCAACAGCTCATAAAAAATAGACGTCAAACCGATTTTTGAAGGGGCGAATTCGAAGTGTCCTATCTCATTATCTCTGGTTCAAACTTCAAACAAGCAGTATCGTACCAGACTATTTTATGATTGCACTGAGCAAAATGTTTAACAAGGAATGGAAGAATCAATATTTTTCCTGTGAAAATTTTTTAGACGAACCGCAATGCATGATTTGCAATAAAAAGGTGGGACGCGCATCTAAATTTTTTGTAAAGATTGTATGTTATGGCCAACACTGAACTAAATAGTTGGAGGTTAATCGCTCAGAACAGCGATGTTGTTGTTGTTGACTTCAACTTACGATCACTTACACCAAGAAGCTCCCTCTCTGCCAATATTGAAGAGAAAGAGTCTGTACCTAATATTGTTGAACTTGTTTCGCCTTGTGATAAGGATACTTCTTCTTCCATCAACAACAATGATCGCTTTCAATTAGTGAAGAACAAAAAGGGAAAGAATACGAATAATCCCATATATTCTCAAAGTTTTTGGTTCTGACTTTGACACAGAATACTATGTGTTACCCAAGAATAGTTGGGTTCATATTTCTGAATTTAAATCTGTTACAACTCCGGAGGAGTTATTGATATTGTCAATCATATATCTAATAAATTGCAAATTCATCTCATTTAAGATTACAACTGCGGAGGGGAGATTGATATTGTCAATCATATATCTAATAAATTGCAAATTCATCTCTTTTAAGATGCTACCGACTCGTCAAAAAACACACTCCTTTAACTGATCTGAGTCATGTTATCTTCAAATTGGGATTTCCTGAACAATTACTGTTTGGGCTTAGCACAGGCACTAGCTTTCTTTTTATTTGATTTGATTCGAAAGTAATTTGAAATGTGTACAGTGTCGAACGTTGGTTTTTAGGGTATATAAAAATGTAGATTGACCTTAGTGTAGCTTGGAAGTTGCGTCCAGCGTGGTTCACGTTTGGCAGCCAAGTGCCGGCTCCAATCCTACCACCAAGGCTGGAGCCGAAGAGCTCGCAGTCAAGCTTTAAAGCTTGCCTCTCCTGAGCGGCCGAAGTCCGCGCTCTGAGAGGACACGGCTTCGGACGATCAGGAGAGGCAGCCTGGCGAGCGGTTTGCTTTGGCGTAAACAATTACTGAATAAAGTTATGGATGCTTCAATATGGCCATTCCAAAAAACGCAATTGTTCCACCGAGCTAGACGATTCTATGATTTCTATACTTTATCAAAATGTTCATGGTCTTAATACAAAACTAAAAGAACTCTATTTGAAATCATTTTATATAAATTATGATGTTATTGCGTTCGCTGAAGCATGGGTCGCTGAAAGTGTCTTTAATCTAAAAATATTATCACCGCAATTCACTATTTACCGGATGGATAGAAACTTAGTCCAGACTGGTTCAAAGAGAGGTGGTGGTGTCCTCATTGCTCTTACATCATCCTATTATTAAAAAAAATGTAATCGTAAATGAAAACCAGAATGAACTTCATGGCATTGATTTATGTTATGTATATGTAATGTATGTACATATATGCCTATTATTTTATATTATGCCTATTGTTCTTATATCTCGCCAATGCAGTGGTGGACGTGTACCAAAAACATTAGAAGTCGGTATGTAAAATAAGTGACAGTCTGTCACACACCGAATGGGGAGCGATACACGAAGCATCATTGTGCGTGTCTTAAATAAAGCTTTAAACTTGCTCACTGCTACACAGGGTTCGGAATATATCCCTCAAACGAACAACTTTTTTATATCCCTCACAAAAAAACGATCTCAAAAGATCAAAATCTGTTTTGACTCATGAGCGCTTTTTATTTTCTCATCTTAGTTCAAAGGAATACATATCGCTCACGTTCAAAATAATTTCGATCTTCCAACAAAACTATCACTTGGGATGAAAAAAATTCTTATCTTCAAATATTTCGATCCCTCAAGTTGAAAACATTTCGTTTGTTGACGAATAGCGATCACAGAAGATGAGAAAACTTCGGCTTTCGCACCATAACGATCTTCGGTGATGAAAAAAAGGCTGCGCAGGCACAGAATCGATCTTTGAAGATGAAAATAATTTCGACGCAGGATCGAAAAAAGCAGCGGAACACAGTTGAACAGCATGGGTTTTGTTGGTGTCTAGATGGTTCGCTTTGCGGCAGAGACAATTGCTTGAAAATGAAGTTTGGTTTGTATTTCGTATGAATATGTTTTTGTTGGATTTGGTATATGATGATTAAAAATTAATTTTGCATGGTGTCGGATGTGTGGGAAACTTGTAGAAGTAAATACGTAAAATATTAAATTGAAAAAATATTAATAAGTAAATTGGTATTTATTAATAAGTAATTCTAATATATTTTATACATATTCCTATTACAAATTTTGATTATGAATTATGTATGTATTAAGAATGTAATGTATTAGAAAAACATTAATTGAACTCGATTTCGAGTATTTGTACTCGGTTAAAAGCAGAGATTGTGCCGCCTTAAATTCGTCAATTTTGTTATCCGACGGACATTTGAATTCAAACACTTCTTCCTTTATAAAATTTGTTACCTGTTGGCCCTCTAATAATCAATCCTCGTTTGATTAATAAGTAAAAATGTTAATAAGTAATTTGGTATGTTTTTAATAAGTAATTCTAATATATTTTTATTTTATTTATTTATTTTTATTTATTATTATTGAATAGGAGTTGCGCAAAAAAAATTGACACAGGGAATATATATAACAATAACAAATAATTTAGAAAACTTAAGCTAAAATAATATAATATACATATAAATTGTTTAATTATTTAATTAATAGGTATTAGATATGAATAGACGACAGGGGTACAGAAAGGAGAAAAATAGATACAGAATGGAGAAAAATAGGTACAGAAAGGAGAAGGTATGTAAACTCTTGGTTGCAAAGTCGTTGTTTTAGGTGTTCAAAAAATGTTCCCTAGCATGACGCCTGAAAGCTCTCTCTCCCGCTATAGCCTTTAGCCTATTTGGCAGATTGTTCCATAGCTTGACAGTGTTGACGAAAAATAGTCTCCCCGTGCTTAGGTAATTGAACTTTGGAACAATTAGATTGGATAGTCGGTTAGAGCTTCCAAAGGACAATTTTGCAAACAAATAATTAGGAGTTCTCGTATGGATTAGCCTGTGCAAAAAGACGCAGTTTCGATAATTAATAAGGTCAAAGAGATCACCACCTATGAGAGCGTGTCTCCGAACACCGAGTCGGTCAAAGCGTCTTAGACCACAAACAAACCTGGTCAAGTTGTTGAATAAGACCCTCAATTTATTCAACGAAACAGAATCAAAGTTACAGTACACTAATTCACTGTATGTTATGATAGGCAGAACGAGTTGCAGAACCCTGGGGAACCCCTGCCTCGAGTGGCTTAAAGACAGAGTAAGCTGAATTAACTTGAACTTTTTGATATCGCTCACATAGGAAACTGCGTATAAGCTGAGTCGCATTGGAGGAAAATAGAAAATACTTCCTCAGCTTATGGCATAAGAGCGTATGATCAACACTATCAAATGCTTTCGAGAAGTCAAGCAGACAGAGAAGTGTAACATTCTGTTGGTCAAATGCTACTCTTATGTCATCGGTGATTTTGAGCATAGCTGTAGAGCAGCTGTGCTTTGAGCGAAAGCCGGACTGAAGAGGGCTAAGTAAGTTTTTGTTTGAAATGTGACAATTAATTTGGGATACCATTAACGATTCACAGACTTTGGAGAGAAAAGGCAAGATACTTATAGGTCGAAAATCAGACAGGAGAGAAGCAGCAGATTTTTTCGGTACAGGGATAACTGTGGCTAATTTCCACAAGGAAGGAAAAGAGGAAGTAAGGAGAATATGGTTGATAATGGCTGTGAGGGGTGAAATTAAGTAAGGTAGAATTAACTTGACAAATTTTATTGAAATTCTATCAAGACCCACCGAAGGCGATTTGATAGATAAGACTTCTTTGATAACATCAGATTCCGAGACATTCGAGAAATGAAATAACTCGTCTTCATTATCATTGTAAGTTAGTTCATCTATATGGGGGGCATTAGTATAATTGGTCGAAAGGAATTCGCTAAATTCGTTGGGATTTAGGTTAACATTCGTAAACCTTTGACGCCCAAGTCCAATATTTTTTAATCGTCTCCAAAGTTGTTTAGAGCCCAGATTAGGTTTAAACCTAGATACAAAGTAATTGTAATTTTGTTTGTAATTTTGTTTTTTTTTGTTGTTGGTTTTGCTTCACTCCCAGTTATTTCGATAACAAATGTTACTTAAATTTTTATATTATATTTCTAAAAATCTACTTAAGTTACCCTGTAGGAAAAGAAGGTTATGTATGTTGGTAGTGTATGTATGGTGGATTCTAGTGTGTAAGTCAAAACGCAGATTAGTGTGTTTGTTCGCTTTATTTCTGAATTTTCTCCGATTGTTAGCGTTGGGTTAGTGTGACATGAAAAATCTACTTGGTTTCTTGATTTAGGCAACGATTTATCCTTTTAAGGTTCTGTTTGGTTCGCAGGGGCACGATCGCTTGGAAGTTGAGATTGGCAATCGCTCGGCGAGCTCAATGTCAAGATCAAAACCCAATGATCGAGGATACGAGGCTCTGATATTGACGCCCGCTCGGCAAGCTCAGCGTCAAGATCGAGAATCACGGATCAAGGATACACGGTTTCGTTGTCGCTGCGTCGCTAAGCAGCTAAACTTCAAGATTCGGAATCGTGAATGCACGTTTTGGCTATTGACGCCCGCTAGGTAAGCTCAACGTCACGGCCAAAGATCAAAGATACGAGGTTCCGACACTGACGCCCGCTCGGCAAGCTCAACGTCAGAATCAAAATCAAGGATCAAGGATACACGGCTTCGCTATTGGCGCTCGCTAGGTGCGCGCAATGACCAGATCACAGATCAAGAATACAAGGTTTCGATATTGACGCACGCTTGGTGAGCTCAGCGTCAAGATCAAGAATCAAGGATCAATGATACAAAGCTCCACTAGTGGATACTAGGCTCCGATATTGACGTCCGCTCGGCAAGCTCAACGTCAAAATCAAGAATCAAGGATCAAATTATTTATAATTATAAAGTGTGCTTACCGCTCCGTTTGCTGGCTTCCAGAAAAGTGAATTTGCACTGCTCGGTGATTCCTTTTATATTCCAAGGGTAGCGGTACTTGGCTACCCTTTTGTTGTTTTCAGGGTCAGTGCCCCCTTTGCGTGGCCTTGAATTAATCCGCTTGTCTCATTTGTTGTAGCAGCGGTTCCAGTTTTTCCAAGTGTACGTTGTTGTTTTGTTTGCCGAACTTATGTTTGTTGTTGCTTGTTGTTTGTCGAAGACTTTGATCGCTGATCATATTGGGGTTCCAGGCTCTCAGTACTTGCCGCTGCACTTTTTTTGTATAATTGTCGTTGCCGAATTTCTATGTGCTTTGAATGTTGTTCTACTAATTCCCCTAGTGTATTTGTTGTAAATTTATTCTCGGCTGTGGTGTTGTTGTTGTTCGTATTCTGCTAATCCCCTTGGTGTAGTTGTTGTCAGGGTTTCATGCACTTGTTGTTGTTGCTCTAAACGAGTTTATTACTATATATATGTTCAATGTACAACTTGCCTGTGGTGTAATCTTCTATGTGTACTCTATTTTGATGTTTGTCGTTTTCTGTGTTCCCGCTTTCGTGCATAGTTTTGTTGTTGAAACAGTGGCTATGTACTTTTGCTCGTGTACTTGGAATTCCGGTTTTTTTTCGGCAATTGTTATTTTTCTTTGATCTTGCGGCTATGTAATTTTGTTTTTTTTTGTTGTTGGTTTTGCTTCACTCCCAGTTATTTAAGCGTGATGTTCAAAGTTGCTTCGTTTGTTTGGAGTTCGATCGTTTGTTTGATGTTCGACGTTGGTGGTTCGAGGTTGCTTCGTTTGTTTGATGGTCGACGTTTGTGGTTCGAGGTTGCTTCGTTTGTTTGATGTTCGACGTTTGTTTTGTTTGTTTTAAAGTTCGCAAGTTACTTTGCAGAGTTTGCAAATTGGTTGCAGAATTAATTCCACCTCAAGTTGGGACCGCGCAACTCGAGGTTACTGCGTCCCTTAAAAGCGGTTTTCAAGGGAGCAGCTCAGGTGGGGTGTAGGCCAGGTTCTACACCCGTGGTTGTAATGAAAATTACATCTTCATTACAACGCATGCAAAATCAGTTTTCGGGGGCTGTTTATGAAACGTCAAAACAAATAATTAAAAATATTATCTTTTTTATAAGTGTAAAATATATATAAAACATAACTCCCCGTTCCGTATAATGGTAATTATTGTATGTTTCCATATTTTACCCAGTATTGGTTGTTTATTTCTCATTTTTACTTTTTTAATTTTTGGTTGCAAATGCATAGTTGTTCACCTTGTGCCAAAAAGAATTACGATTAATAACTCCAGAATGGTCGCATTTATATATTTTTATTTGTTTTCTAATATTTTTTAAAGTTATATTTTTTTATACAACATTGATGCACTTGGGGGCTCAAACATCCGTTTACACCTACCATTTTAGGTTTGGGAAACTTCACCACCTTTGTTTATACGGTTTCACTCAGTTTGAAACGGTTTCACTCAGTTCGTGGGAGAGAAAGATGAGGAAGAAAGAGAAAAGTCTACACTCTGGTATCGAATGTAAAGAATTTTTGAAACGAAAATAGACCCTGCTTCTATTTCTTCTTGCGTTTCTTTGCACGCATATAAGAAAGCAGTGGTCAAACGAAAAAAGAGCAACGCAGTTTGCCGAACGCGTGTTCATATTTTCTCTCACTCTGGCCAACATTTGGATATTCATTAAATTTCACACACACTTTGTCATCAGATGTTTACGACTGTTGAAACCAAATGAGAAACCACAGTGTGTAGCCACCGATGTTATCGATGTACTAGTAGTGAAACCTTTTGAAAAGATATGCGTTTAGCCAAGCGGATTTCATAACTAACTGAATCCGTGGTGAAACATGAAACAGCTGATTTTTTCAACATACTGAAAGACAGAAACAAGAACAACAATATGGTAGCTCTCACGTATAGTGTATATGAATTCAACAGCTCATAAAAAATAGACGTCAAACCGATTTTTGAAGGGGCGAATTCGAAGTGTCCTATCTCATTATCTCTGGTTCAAACTTCAAACAAGCAGTATCGTACCAGACTATTTTATGATTGCACTGAGCAAAATGTTTAACAAGGAATGGAAGAATCAATATTTTTCCTGTGAAAATTTTTTAGACGAACCGCAATGCATGATTTGCAATAAAAAGGTGGGACGCGCATCTAAATTTTTTGTAAAGATTGTATGTTATGGCCAACACTGAACTAAATAGTTGGAGGTTAATCGCTCAGAACAGCGATGTTGTTGTTGTTGACTTCAACTTACGATCACTTACACCAAGAAGCTCCCTCTCTGCCAATATTGAAGAGAAAGAGTCTGTACCTAATATTGTTGAACTTGTTTCGCCTTGTGATAAGGATACTTCTTCTTCCATCAACAACAATGATCGCTTTCAATTAGTGAAGAACAAAAAGGGAAAGAATACGAATAATCCCATATATTCTCAAAGTTTTTGGTTCTGACTTTGACACAGAATACTATGTGTTACCCAAGAATAGTTGGGTTCATATTTCTGAATTTAAATCTGTTACAACTCCGGAGGAGTTATTGATATTGTCAATCATATATCTAATAAATTGCAAATTCATCTCATTTAAGATTACAACTGCGGAGGGGAGATTGATATTGTCAATCATATATCTAATAAATTGCAAATTCATCTCTTTTAAGATGCTACCGACTCGTCAAAAAACACACTCCTTTAACTGATCTGAGTCATGTTATCTTCAAATTGGGATTTCCTGAACAATTACTGTTTGGGCTTAGCACAGGCACTAGCTTTCTTTTTATTTGATTTGATTCGAAAGTAATTTGAAATGTGTACAGTGTCGAACGTTGGTTTTTAGGGTATATAAAAATGTAGATTGACCTTAGTGTAGCTTGGAAGTTGCGTCCAGCGTGGTTCACGTTTGGCAGCCAAGTGCCGGATCCAATCCTACCACCAAGGCTGGAGCCGAAGAGCTCGCAGTCAAGCTTTAAAGCTTGCCTCTCCTGAGCGGCCGAAGTCCGCGCTCTGAGAGGACACGGCTTCGGACGATCAGGAGAGGCAGCCTGGCGAGCGGTTTGCTTTGGCGTAAACAATTACTGAATAAAGTTATGGATGCTTCAATATGGCCATTCCAAAAAACGCAATTGTTCCACCGAGCTAGACGATTCTATGATTTCTATACTTTATCAAAATGTTCATGGTCTTAATACAAAACTAAAAGAACTCTATTTGAAATCATTTTATATAAATTATGATGTTATTGCGTTCGCTGAAGCATGGGTCGCTGAAAGTGAAGCATGGGTCGCGGATGGATAGAAACTTAGTCCAGACTGGTTCAAAGAGAGGTGGTGGTGTCCTCATTGCTCTTACATCATCCTATTATTAAAAAAAATGTAATCGTAAATGAAAACCAGAATGAATTTCATGGCATTGATTTATGTTATGTATATGTAATGTATGTACATATATGCCTATTATTTTATATTATGCCTATTGTTCTTATATCTCGCCAATGCAGTGGTGGACGTGTACCAAAAACATTAGAAGTCGGTATGTAAAATAAGTGACAGTCTGTCACACACCGAATGGGGAGCGATACACGAAGCATCATTGTGCGTGTCTTAAATAAAGCTTTAAACTTGCTCACTGCTACACAGGGTTCGGAATATATCCCTCAAACGAACAACTTTTTTATATCCCTCACAAAAAAACGATCTCAAAAGATCAAAATCTGTTTTGACTCATGAGCGCTTTTTATTTTCTCATCTTAGTTCAAAGGAATACATATCGCTCACGTTCAAAATAATTTCGATCTTCCAACAAAACTATCACTTGGGATGAAAAAAATTCTTATCTTCAAATATTTCGATCCCTCAAGTTGAAAACATTTCGTTTGTTGACGAATAGCGATCACAGAAGATGAGAAAACTTCGGCTTTCGCACCATAACGATCTTCGGTGATGAAAAAAAGGCTGCGCAGGCACAGAATCGATCTTTGAAGATGAAAATAATTTCGACGCAGGATCGAAAAAAGCAGCGGAACACAGTTGAACAGCATGGGTTTTGTTGGTGTCTAGATGGTTCGCTTTGCGGCAGAGACAATTGCTTGAAAATGAAGTTTGGTTTGTATTTCGTATGAATATGTTTTTGTTGGATTTGGTATATGATGATTAAAAATTAATTTTGCATGGTGTCGGATGTGTGGGAAACTTGTAGAAGTAAATACGTAAAATATTAAATTGAAAAAATATTAATAAGTAAATTGGTATTTATTAATAAGTAATTCTAATATATTTTATACATATTCCTATTACAAATTTTGATTATGAATTATGTATGTATTAAGAATGTAATGTATTAGAAAAACATTAATTGAACTCGATTTCGAGTATTTGTACTCGGTTAAAAGCAGAGATTGTGCCGCCTTAAATTCGTCAATTTTGTTATCCGACGGACATTTGAATTCAAACACTTCTTCCTTTATAAAATTTGTTACCTGTTGGCCCTCTAATAATCAATCCTTGTTTGATTAATAAGTAAAAATGTTAATAAGTAATTTGGTATGTTTTTAATAAGTAATTCTAATATATTTTTATTTTATTTATTTATTTTTATTTATTATTATTGAATAGGAGTTGCGCAAAAAAAATTGACACAGGGAATATATATAACAATAACAAATAATTTAGAAAACTTAAGCTAAAATAATATAATATACATATAAATTGTTTAATTATTTAATTAATAGGTATTAGATATGAATAGACGACAGGGGTACAGAAAGGAGAAAAATAGATACAGAATGGAGAAAAATAGGTACAGAAAGGAGAAGGTATGTAAACTCTTGGTTGCAAAGTCGTTGTTTTAGGTGTTCAAAAAATGTTCCCTAGCATGACGCCTGAAAGCTCTCTCTCCCGCTATAGCCTTTAGCCTATTTGGCAGATTGTTCCATAGCTTGACAGTGTTGACGAAAAATAGTCTCCCCGTGCTTAGGTAATTGAACTTTGGAACAATTAGATTGGATAGTCGGTTAGAGCTACCAAAGGACAATTTTGCAAACAAATAATTAGGAGTTCTCGTATGGATTAGCCTGTGCAAAAAGACGCAGTTTCGATAATTAATAAGGTCAAAGAGATCACCACCTATGAGAGCGTGTCTCCGAACACCGAGTCGGTCAAAGCGTCTTAGACCACAAACAAACCTGGTCAAGTTGTTGAATAAGACCCTCAATTTATTCAACGAAACAGAATCAAAGTTACAGTACACTAATTCACTGTATGTTATGATAGGCAGAACGAGTTGCAGAACCCTGGGGAACCCCTGCCTCGAGTGGCTTAAAGACAGAGTAAGCTGAATTAACTTGAACTTTTTGATATCGCTCACATAGGAAACTGCGTATAAGCTGAGTCGCATTGGAGGAAAATAGAAAATACTTCCTCAGCTTATGGCATAAGAGCGTATGATCAACACTATCAAATGCTTTCGAGAAGTCAAGCAGACAGAGAAGTGTAACATTCTGTTGGTCAAATGCTACTCTTATGTCATCGGTGATTTTGAGCATAGCTGTAGAGCAGCTGTGCTTTGAGCGAAAGCCGGACTGAAGAGGGCTAAGTAAGTTTTTGTTTGAAATGTGACAATTAATTTGGGATACCATTAACGATTCACAGACTTTGGAGAGAAAAGGCAAGATACTTATAGGTCGAAAATCAGACAGGAGAGAAGCAGCAGATTTTTTCGGTACAGGGATAACTGTGGCTAATTTCCACAAGGAAGGAAAAGAGGAAGTAAGGAGAATATGGTTGATAATGGCTGTGAGGGGTGAAATTAAGTAAGGTAGAATTAACTTGACAAATTTTATTGAAATTCTATCAAGACCCACCGAAGGCGATTTGATAGATAAGACTTCTTTGATAACATCAGATTCCGAGACATTCGAGAAATGAAATAACTCGTCTTCATTATCATTGTAAGTTAGTTCATCTATATGGGGGGCATTAGTATAATTGGTCGAAAGGAATTCGCTAAATTCGTTGGGATTTAGGTTAACATTCGTAAACCTTTGACGCCCAAGTCCAATATTTTTTAATCGTCTCCAAAGTTGTTTAGAGCCCAGATTAGGTTTAAACCTAGATACAAAGTACCTTTCTTTTGATTTCTTTACCATTAGAGTGGCAAGGTTACGCGCTCGTTTGTACAAGTCCCAATTCGCTTGTGTAGGATTTCTTTTGAATCTTGTATGGAGCAAATTTTTTTGACTAATGGCAGCTTTAACCTGTGACGAAAACCACGGACATGAATTAGGACTTACATTTATTGTACGAACAGGCACAAAAGAGTCAAACAGAGATTGAACCACATTGACAAAAAACTTGATCTTATCATTAACCAGGAGGGCAGCACAAAGGGGTGCCCAGTCAATACGCGCACTTGTCCGAAATAGTTCGTCAGTATTGATAGATTTGTAGTCAAAGAAAGAAAACGAAGTGGGTAGGGAATTATTGCCGAAGCTAATGTCAAAAGAGCAGAAAAGTAAGTCATGGTCAGTGTTTACGCCAAACGCCGCTCGCCTCGAGTCGCCTCTTCTGACTGCGCTTGTGAGCGGACTCTCATCCTGCTGACATGTCGCGGCTTAGAAGAGGCGACCCGAAAGCTCGACTGCGAGCTTCTCACCACGGAGTCGTGAGTGGACGAACAAACGGCCGACGCTCAGGAGCGACGTCCTTCGTTCGACACTCTAGCTGCGATCGTAAAACAAGAAAGACGTCCACAGACAACACCAAACCTTCATATTCACATTCACTCAAACCACATTGTACAAATTACATTAAACAGTGAAAACAATATACAATTAACCCCACATCCATCAAACAACCTTTTACCTCATCTCTTCAACAAAAACATTGATCCTAAGCGAGCCGGATCGCGCTCCAGTCATCAAAAGAAAGTAAAGGTATTGATTTGAGTTTTTACTATATTTGAATATATATTGAAGTGAATATTTTCTGTGTGCCACGATATATCTACTATATATATCAAACACATAATATACGCAGGACTGTACACCCGAATTTCGAAAACTCGGTGTAACGGTACCCTCAAGCAGAAAATCCATCACGTGGATTACCATATTTGTGGCTCATACGCAAATCATTAGTGCACTCTAAACCGGTTTGTGCAGCCGCACTCTCAGAAAATATTCGAACGTAGGTTTGTGTTTTTCGTTGCTGTCGACGCCGCGCTCTCGCCACGGTACGATATAAAAACTCTGCTTGCGTGCTCCAACTCCGTTGCGAAGCCACGCTCTAAGCAAACAAACGTAGGTTTGTGTTTTTCTTCGCTGTCGACGCCGCACTCTCTCCGCGGTACGATATAACAACTCTGCTTGCGTGCTCCTATTCCGTTGCTCAGCCACGCTCGCCGCACAGAAACGTCGGTTTGTGTTTTTTCGTGCTCTTTCGCTATTGTAGAAACCAAAGGCTTACTTGTGTGCGCCAATTAACGTAAGCAGCCACTCTAAGCAAACAAACGTAGGTTTAGGGTTTATTCATTCTCGACGCCGCACAGTGGCCGGTTTTTCAACTTAGCGGCCAAAAGTCACTTTTTTCAATGTCACCGATTTCAAAATGGGTTAGGTCATATGAAAGTAGAAACCTGAGAACCTAGGGAGCCAAAAAATTACAGCTTTATCTTGATTATTTCATTAGTAACTATGCAATAAAAAACAGCACTTTTTATTTTCAACTAAAATAAATACATTTTTCCAACTTTTCACAGATTTAGATATCCATATCTCTGTCAATATTTCAGATATTAAGTTCCGGTTTTTTTTATTAAATTCTTGGATATATTCATTGTCAAATGTTGTTACAATTGAGTAAAACTGTGGTATAGTTATTACGTAACAAGAATTCCAGAAATGCTCCAATTTTGGTTAAATTTCGTCGTATTTTGGAGCAGGACTTTTGCGCTCCAAAGTGCTCCAAAACAAATTTTACACCATTGTAAAGCTGAAAGTTTCCTCTAAAAGCCCATACCAAAAAAAAGCCCATTTTTTTTGCATCGGTTTGCCCCACCGGGCGCTAGAGCCCATTATATGAGTCAAAGTCACACAATGCAAACGTTTTTAACATGTTTTCCGTTATTTTTTTTTTGTTAGTGTTATACTTTTCTTTCAAATTATATGTATATTTGCACTAATTAGGTTTTTCTAATTATCAGGTAATTAGCTCTTATTACATATGTACTGTAAATGTACCTGTCCTAATATATTTTACCTGTAAAATGGAAAATTTAGGCACATAAAAATTTCTCATAAATGGGTATCAGGTAAGTATTACATGTGCATAGGTAAAAAATCCGTGACGGAAAGAGTATTTAAAGAGTTGCGTTCATCGAGTTTCCATATTCTTGGCAAAAACATGGCTAAGTTCACATATAAAAATTTGGTAGATATTTACTTCTTACGAAAGACGACAAAGATGTTACTTCGCATATTCTAAGTGATCCTTTTTTTGACTCATGCGATCAAGAAGAGACATATAAAAAGAAAATATCTAACTTTTTATCGCATTTAAAAAAACGTTACACAGATGTGAATCGAAATAAGGAAAAACTGTACCAACGCAACACAGAATGGATGAAAACTGAGCTCGTTTTTGAAAAAGAAACCATGACTGATAATGGCAGCGAAGGAAAGGGTCGACCAAGGAAATCGATGGACGAATGCAGTGAACGATCTAGAAGGCGTAAACTTGGCGACATCAATGACGAAATATCTCATGAGAATATACAAAATGCATTCCTTCATCAAGTAGGTCCATCAAGAAATAAAAAGGACAAGATAGAAGTAATTGAGAAAATGATGAAAGCGAGCCCCAGACGCGTCAAAAGGGTACTGAGCAGTGTTCCAACTCCGACTGATGAAAAGAAGTTTACTCCTGAGGAAGCATTTGCACTATTTTTGGATTTGAAATTAACAAAAAACCAATACAAAGAATTACGCAAACGAACTAATGCAAACAAATGCAACGTGTTTCCAAGTTATGACGAGATAATTTCAATTAAAACGGAGTGTCTACCCTCAAAAAAAGCAATTGAAATTACTGCAAGTTCAGCAGAGGTGAAATTACAAGATCTTCTAGAACACACTGCGAACAGATTATTGCTTTCATTGGAAGAGACTTATGTGAAAAGTCTTGGTGATTGCAACCTTACCCTCCTTTGTAAGTGGGGATGTGACGGATCATCTGGCCAGAAGCAGTATAAACAATTTAATGCAGATAATTCAGCAGACACCAATTTGTTCATGATATCATTCGTTCCTTTGCGATTAAGGAGGAATAGCACTGAGGCTGAACCGTCAATCGAAAAATATGTACCGATTGATATATGGAAGAATGGGACACCTTCATCGACAGAATATTGTAGACCAATTAAATTTGCATTCAAAAAGGAGACTAAAGATGTGATAACCGAAGAAGTTAATAAAATTAGGAGGCAAATTTATGAACTTCAGCCGCTGCTATTTGAGTATCATGGCCATATTATTGAAATAGATTTCAAACTTCTGCTGACCATGATTGATGGAAAAGTCGGACAAGCCTTAACTGATACTAAGACATCTTCTAGCTGTATTATATGCCATCAAACCGCGAGTACACTAAGTCAAGCACCAGCAGATGCCAATTATTCTGAAGAGGCATACGAATTCGGATTGTCGCCTCTTCACACTAGAATTCGTTTCATGGAACATATACTCAAATTGGGCTATGATTTAGAATTCGGAGCAACAGGAACGGTTAGACAAAATGCAGTGAATATGGAGAAACGGAAGCTGAAAAAAAGCCAAATACAGGAACAATATCGTGAAATAGGGCTAATAATTGACCAGCCAAAACAAGGAGAGGGAAATACGAATGATGGAAACACCGCTAGAAGATTTTTCTCAGATCCTGAGACGGCAGCTTTCATTACAGGAGTGGACGTTGAATTAATTAAGCGATTCAAAATTATAATAGAAGTTATAGCATGCAGCAGGATGATTGATGCCAAAAAATTTGGTGAATATGCAAAGAAAACCGCAGAAATTTACAACGAAAAATATCCCTGGAGGAATATGCCATCAACAATTCATAAAATTCTTTATCATGGCGAGCAAATTATTGAAAATAGTCTACTTCCACTTGGTGATCTGTCTGAAGAAGCACAAGAAAAAAGAAACAAGGATTACAGATTCTTTCGTGAACACAACACAAGGAAAATTTCAAGATATTGTACCAATGAGGATCTGCTTGCAGTTTTGCTGTGCACATTGGATCCATATATTTCAAATATCCGCCAAAAATGGAAATCTAGCTCAATCGAGTTAGATAGTGATGCACAAAATTTACTACTAGATGAGCGGAATTCTATCAATGAATGTTTTGAAAAAATTGTTTAATTTGCATTAGTTCCTTACTTATTACCTTATTTTTATTAATCTATTTTATTAGTATGTTCGTTATTGACAATAAAAAGTCTTTAATCATTAAATAAAAATAACCGTATTATTTTTATAATCTCTTTTTTAGGCTTTTAAGAAAATTTTAATAGGTACCCTGATTGAAACTCTCATATCTCTGGTTTTCAACAATCGATTTTTATGATTTTAGTCTCACATTAAAGATTAAGATTAGAAGAATCCAACAAAAAAAAACCGGAATAAAAAATTCCAAGAGAGTCAAAAGATATGGCTTTTTGACCGCTAAGTTGAAAAACCGGCCACTGTGCGCCGCGCTCTTTAAACAGTGTGAGCTTAAAAAACTTTGCTTGCGTGCTCCAACTCCGCTGCGCAGCCACGCTCAAAGCAAGCAAACGTGGGTTTGCGGTTTTTTTCTCTCACTCGGTGTCGCGCTCTTTCGATAGACAGAAAAAACTGTGTTTGTGTGCTCAATCACTTGCGCAGCCACGCATAAACTCGGCTGGAAAAAACGTCGGTTTTGCGTGTTTCTTTTTCGTGCTCTTTCGTCATTGAAGAAAAAACAAAGGCCTAGCTTGAGTGCTTAGAATCATTTAAACAAACGCGCTAAGTATAAGCCTACGATCTGCAACACTCTGCTGATCAACCAATCTTTGGTGTACTTTTCGTTTGTTCTTCGACAAAATCAGATTCTCGCACGCTTCTCGTGTAGCCTTAGTTTGCCCCACTGTTAAAACAAATACAGTCATTTGGTGCTCGCTAACGAAAGCAGAGAAGTTACATACACTTATCCTTGGAACGTTGGTGTATCAGGCTTACGCTCATCTAGTGAGCACTCTCTTCGAAGGCGTGTCTAAAGTGCGACATACATAGGAAATTTAAGGTCGCAAATCTCATCAGTGAAGTAATTGCATTTTGGTGAGAATTTCTACGCTCGACTGTGCGCTCTATCATCTCTGGTGTAATCAGCAACGAGCATCGATATAGCGTAGTATACAGTGGGCGACCGCTGAATTTCGTTCGTAAAAAATATTAGTTACAATCCATGCTAAATAATAAAAAATAAACTAGACACTAAAGAGTTTGTTCTTATTTTCTCATTTTTCAACAGAGGTTTAGCTCCTGGATTTTATTTTTTTTTACAACCTTGTTACGTTTTCGTTAGTAACATTTTTCAACAATGGTTGCCCTTGATACTTTTATTCGTCTCGCCGACGCTCTCGTCGAGTTTGAAGTCGATTTTCAGGCAACGCCTTCTCGGGAACACACCATTCGTACGCTCGACCTCCAAAGAAACGAACTCAAGTCTCAATAGATGCTGATCAAATGCACGTTTGACAACATCCTGTCCAAGATGGAGTCAACGAGCGAGGAGTCAAGCACCTTAGAAACCCTGAAGGAGAAGCGTCGCCGTTGTTACGCCGTCTACCTACGATGCACCGACACCATCATAGAAATGATAGAGAATCTAGCAACTCCATCCGCTTCAGCGGAAGCCTCATTCGTCGAAAGTCCGTCAGGTTACAATATTAGCTTGCCCCCCTGTGACACCGAAGTGTTTCGCGGCGATTACCTCTCGTGGCCCTCTTTCCGTGACATGTTCAGGGCCTTATATATCCAAAACACAAGGATAGCGCCGGTGGAAAAACTATTCCACCTCAACAAGAAGACTACCGGTGAAGCCAAAGAGATCGTCCAAAAATCTCCGTTAACCAATGCTGGTTTCAGTCAGGCCTGGAAAAATCTTTCCGATCGGTATGAAAACAAACGCGTTCTCGTCAACACGCACCTGAAGAAACTTTTTGGTCTCGCCCCGGTTACCAAAGAGAATAGAAGCGAAATAAAAGACTTGCAGCGAGAAGTTAACAACATTCTCGCAGCCTTAACGCTTCAAGGAATTGACACCTCCAATTGGGACGCCATAATCGTCTTCCTGTGCTCCAGTCGTTTGCCAGACGCTACCCTTGCGCTGTGGGAACAGTCCATCCAGGACAAAACTGAAATTCCCCAATGGACTGATTTCGACGCTTTTTTGACGCACCGTTTTCAAACGCTCGAGACCATGCAGGATATAAAGAGCGTTTCCAGCACGAGAGGTAAACAAGCAAGCCAACCTGCACCAGCAGCAAAACGCGTCAATACATTTCAGCTAAACATTGCAATAGACCGTTGCCCTTTGTGTCACAACCAACACAGTGTGCGGGTGTGCTCTCAGTTCTTGAGCCTGGACATTCACCAGCGGCTGAATGTCGTCCGGAAACACCGCTTGTGCAACAACTGTCTGTCCAATTCACATTCTGTGAAAAATTGTCCGAGTCGTTATAATTGTGCTAAATGTAACGAAAGGCATCACACACTTTTGCACCGTGAACCAACTTCAGCCCCCTCGACCCTTGTACCATGTTCGACTCAAAGAACCTATCAAGAGCGGAGGCACGATAAAAGATCTAGAGCACAGACGGCAACTGTCGTGAAGCCAGCGCTCGGTTCGACCCGGCCCGCCTTCAACACCGATCGATCTCAAACCCATCGCGCCGCGAACGTCGATCGACCACACTCCGCAGCGAGACCCGCAACAGTTGAAGCCTCTCCGAGGCCTTCAACTTCGGCTCAAGCCGCCCAGACAAACCATCCGATTAACATACAGTCCACTCCTCAGACTCAACGGAATCCTCAAACTCAGCAGGATTCCCACCAGGTATGCTTCGCAGCCTCACCAAAACAGGTGTTGTTAGGGACTGCAATGGTCACAATCTACCATAATGACATCTGCTACATCGCTCGAGCTCTGATCGATCCCGGATCAGAGATATCGTTCATATCAGAACGAATCCAAAAAATGTTGAAACTTCCAATGCAGCCCGTAAACGCAATGGTCTCCGGCCTTAACGAAACCGTTTCGGCAAAAGTTTCAAGGTCCTGCGATTTCATACTCAAATAGCCTCAGGACCCACTCTTTCAAATCCACGTCACCGCTTTAGTGCTGTCCCAAATCACGGGAAAACTTCCGTCGCACTCTTTAGACAGCGCGATGCTCCGTAGTCTCCCTCGAGACTTCGAGCTAGCAGATGCAAACTTCGTCACAAGCCAGCAGATAGATGTCCTCATAGGAGCCGACCTCTATCCTGCGATATTGCTTGACGGCATCCGCCGTGGCGTGTTAGGCTCCCTGATAGCCCAACAAACGGTGTTTGGGTGGATCATAACCGGACCAGTTCCCGGTCTCCAATCCGATAGCCCGAACATCAAGGTGGCCTTCTTCAACGAAGTCACAATCGAACAACAGTTCGAACGTTTTTGGGAGGTGGAGGAAATTCCCAAAACTCAAATTCTATCTCCCTCAGAAAAGTTTTGCGAAGAAAATTTCGTAAGAACGACACGGAGACACGATGACGGCCGTTACATAGTCGCTTTGCCGTTCAAAAGCGACTTTCCAAATGGACTCCGCCTAGGTGCCTCTCGACAAGCGGCACTCATGCAGTATTCGCGATCAGAGGCAAGGCTACTTAAGACTCCAGACTTTAAACGGCAATACGATGAGGTAGTTACAGAGTATCTCGATCTGGGACACATGATCGCCGTGTTACCTCCGCAGATAGGACCGCAGCCTAATCACTACTATCTGCCTCACCACGCCGTCATCAAACCAGAAAGCACGTGGACAAAGGTAAGAGTCGTGTTCAACGCATCATGCCCGACAACGAGCGGGCTCAGTCTGAATGATGTCTTGCATGCTGGCCCAGTCTTACAAACCGACTTAACCTTTTTGATGTTAAGATGGCGCTTCTGCAGGTATGTTTTCAGCAGCGATATACAAAAAATGTATCGCCAAATTCTGGTCGACCCAAAACATACCCCCTTTCAACGAATTCTCTTTCGAGACCCAACTAATTTCGAAGTTAGGGACTACGAACTGCAGACAGTAACCTTCGGCGTCAACTGCGCTCCATTTTTAGCGATCTTCTTCTCTTCTCCAACTGGCAGAGGACATACAACACGAATTTCCGCTTGCGGCCCAGATCTTGCGGCATTGTATGTACGTTGACCATGTACTAGCAGGCTCTCATGATCTCGCAACTGCCAACGAGATGCGGAACCAACTGATAGAAGCTCTGCGCACGGCAGGTTTCTCGCTTCGGAAATGGAGCGCCAACCACATAGACATTCTACGCGACTTGCCAGAATCTCATCTACTCAGCACGGAATTCTTGAAGTTCGAAGACAGAAGTACAGCAAAGATGCTCGGAATTCGTTGGAACGCCTCAAACGACGACTTCTACTTCAAGACACAAGCGATCGAATTCATGTCAAGCTACACCAAACGAGAGGTACTGTCGCTTATCGCGAAATTGTTTGACCCAGCTGGCTGGCTAGCCCCCATTATCGTCGCCGCAAAAATGATCATCCAGCAAGTGTGGTTGGATAAAATTGAGTGGGATGAACCTTTGCCACCAATCTCACAGCAGACATGGCTTAACTTCCTGCATAATTATCACCATATTGCTGCGATACGAATACCGCGGTGGATTGGGTTCACCCCGGACTGCGAGGTGGACTTTCACGCCTTTTGTGACGCATCTCAGAAGGCATACGCTGGTGTTATATACGCCCGCGTGAAAATTGCGCAGGGTGTTCACGTTTCACTATTGTATGCTAAAACAAGAGTAGCTCCCATCAAAACGCTATCTCTGCCTCGCTTAGAGCTCTGCGGAGCCACTCTTCTAGCCGAAATGATGGACGCCTTAGTACCACACATGCACGTACGACCAGGTAACGTTTTCTGCTGGACAGACTCGACAATTGTTCTTGCTTGGCTTCGAAAGCCTCCTTGTGTCTGGGCCACCTTCGTGGCAAATCGCGTGTCTAGAATCATTGAGAGAGTATCACACACTCAGTGGTTTCATGTTGAATCGCAAGACAATCCTGCCGATTTAGCTAGCCGCGGTTCAACTCCACAAGACTTAGCTCTTAGCTCCCTTTGGTGGAATGGTCCGCCATGGCTCCTCCACGACAAAGATCGTTGGCCCGAACTGCGAACTGCCTCCGAGTTTGCTACCGCGCTGGAAGAAAACCTGGTGAAGGCGCTTCATATCGCCCTCAATAGCGACGAAGATCCACTCGAAAGGTTTTCCTCGCTATCCAGAGATTCAAGACACAAAAACTCGTCTCACGATTCTCTGTCAAAAGACCTATTTCAGTGATGAGTATAGCGCACTCGAAACCAAACGGCAGTTGACTTCAAAAAGTAGTCTGCTTTCGCTCAATCCGTTCATCCATGAGGATAAGACACTGCGTCTTGGCGGGCGGTTGTCGTCGTGCCCTAACTTGTCATTTGACGAGCGACACCCGATCCTCTTGCCTTACAACTGTAATCTGTCGAGATTATTAGTGCTCTTCATCCATCAGATATCACTGCACGGTGGTCATCAACTGATGCTCCGGTTAATCCGGACCCAATACTGGATTCCACGAGTCAAGAATCTTATTAAAACGACTATTCACCGTTGTAAGCCGTGCATCTTACACCAAAAGAAGCAGATAACGCAACTCATGGCTGCAATGCCGGAAGAACGTACCACGTTTTCCCGACCCTTCACCAACACGGATGTTGACTTTGCGGGCCCGTTCGACATTAAAAATTACACTGGTCGCGCCTGTTTAATTACAAAGGGCTATGTTTGCGTGTTCGTTTGTTTCGCGACGAAGGCCATTCATCTCGAGGCAAGTAGTGACCTTTCGACGGCAGCGTTTTTAGCAGCGTTTTCCCGGTTCGTCGCCCGACGAGGTTGTCCAACTAAGATCTACTCGGACAACGGCGCCAACTTCGTTGGCGCCGCGAAAGAGCTGAAAAGTGAATTCCAAGAATTCGTGAGACGCACAAGTGACTTAAACGAGGTCCAATATTCGCACCAAAATGTCTCCTGGCACTTCATCCATCCTGGAGCTCCTCACATGGGAGGACTCTGGGAGGCCGGTGTTAAAAGCCTAAAAACCCACCTTCGAAAAGTGGGTCCAGCTATGAAATTCACTTTCGAAGAGTTCTCGACTCTTCTCAGTAAAGTAGAAGCGTGTCTTAACTCACGCCCCCTTCATGCGCTCTCAGAGAATCCCACCGTCATGGAAGCGATAACTCCAGGTCACTTTCTTGTGGGTGGCCCTCTTCTTGCCCCAGCTGAACCGGAGAATCTTGACAACCCCCTTTCGGTGCTCAACCGCTGGCGACGAGTTCAAGCCCTAGCGCAACATCTCTGCCAACGGTGGAAGTCTGAGTACCTACGAGAGCTGCAGCGCCGCACTAAGTGGCAAACTCCTCAACCCGATCTTCGAATCCACGACTTGGTAGTCATCCGAGATGAAAATCTACCCTCCACTGCTTGGCGGTTAGGCCGCATCAACAGGGTCTATCAAGGCAAGGACCAGAGAGTCCGGGTTGCCGATGTGCGCACCGAAAAGGGTCAGGTCACCCGACCCATCACCAAATTAGTGTCCCTTCCAGCTTTAAGACGAATTTCTACTAATGTTTCTTCTCTCCACAGATTGCCAATGAAACTTATACGGCGCGAGTACTCCCGCTTCCGGGCTGGCCGTGTGTTGGCGCCCCCAGCCGCCGTACCGTCAGCTGCGCCCCCTCGCCACGAGGCTCCCGTGCTCCCAGCCATCCTGGAGAACCCTCCAGACGAGGACTGGTTAGAGATGGACCCCTCCTCGCACACAACCTCGGAGCCGACCGAGGAGCAGCAGCGAGAAGCAGTGTGCCTTATGAACCCCCGAGACCTCATCCTTAACGAGATGCGGCAGGCCTATGCCGTCCGCGGCCTAGAGATCGATGTGCCCCAATCGGCGGTCGTACCGCTAGCTCCTGCGCGGCCGATGAGCCCCCGTGAACCGACGTTCGACCAGGTTCGGCAGGCTTACGTCGCCCGCTGGCTGACGAGCGAAGTGCCCCACTCTGCGGACGAGCCGCTCGACCGGCCTGAATCGCCACAACATCAACGATTGCCGGGGTCGCCGATATTTTCCGACGACGACGAGAATGACGAGGACCAACTTCCGGCCCTGCTCCGGTACTTCAGTGAAGTATCCCCGACTCCACGACCAGCAATGTCGCCAACGCATCCAAGCCGCGGCGCAATCCCGAAGATGGCTCCGCCCCAACCACGGCCATCAATGTCGCCGAGCCGTGACTCGGCTACAAAGGTGGCTCCCTCCGCCCAACAACTATCGCTTCCACAGACTCTACCGAGCCGCGACGCCGACCTACATCGCTCTCCCTCGCCAGTCTACGATGTCTGGCTCATAGACTTGGAAGCGGCCCCTCGCCCACCGCCACCACCTCGCTGGCGAGACGTGCGTGCCATCCGACCGGCCAGCCGAGAAAGAACGTCACCCATGAGTCGCCAACTGGGTGATCCTTCAAGGCGGGCGGAATGTTTACGCCAAACGCCGCTCGCCTCAAGTCGCCTCTTCTGACTGCGCTTGTCAGCGGACTCTCATCCTGCTGACATGTCGCGGCTTAGAAGAGGCGACCCGAAAGCTCGACTGCGAGATTCTCACCACGGAGTCGTGAGTGGACGAACAAACGGCCGACGCTCAGGAGCGACGTCCTTCGTTCGACACTCTAGCTGCGATCGTAAAACAAGAAAGACGTCCACAGACAACACCAAACCTTCATATTCACATTCACTCAAAACACATTGTACAAATTACATTAAACAGTGAAAACAATATACAATTAACAACACATCCATCAAACAACCTTTTACCTCATCTCTTCAACAAAAACAGTCAGAGATGAAAGAAATCTGGGTACATCGTAAAGCTAAAGCGGGCTCAGAGACTGCAAAATAGTCAAGTAAGCTAGGTTGGACGTTATTACCAAATCGGGTAGGAAGTGATTCGCTCACGATAGAGAGACCAGCTGTAGAGAACAATTCCCGAATAGATGAAGAATAACAGTCAGTCTGTAAAAGATTGATATTAAAATCGCCACAGATTATTAAATGATTAACTCTTAGTGAGTAGTCAGCTAGAGTGTCAAAAAAATTACGAAGATTGGTATGTTTGTTAGGGTTGTACACACATGAAACAAGTACTTTTGAGACTGAATCGGACACAGAAATAGACAAATACTCGGTATCAGAGTCCCCAGACATGAATTCTAACTGTGAACGATAAATAGATTTAACATAGATGGCGACTCCACCTCCGCGTCGACCAGGTCTGTCGCAGCGAAAGAGTGTATAGTTGTTTATTCTAAGAACAGATTCTTTTAATTCGGGTCGGAACCAGGTTTCAGTCACACAGATAATATCGACGGACGAACACTCGAATAGGCTCCTAACATAATCTAATTTGTATTCGCTTAGGCTACGAGCATTAAAGTTAACAATATTGAACGCGTTATTTTGTTTACAGAAAATATCGATAAGTAATCTGTTATCATAATCAACACTACCAGCCGTAGGGGAGACAATCATCTGAACACCATATAGGAAGAGATGTCAGACAATAAGCCAGGAGAACACAAAACACAATTTACTAAGCATTCAAGAGAATTACTAACAACGACAGTGAAGCTAGGAAGTGAGCAGACAAAACAAAAGAATAGATAAAAATGAACAAGAGTGGTAACTAAATGAGAGTAACTGAGAAAAGTAATTTTAAAAAAAGAGTGAAAAAAGTAGGTGAGGAAAAAATATTGGAGCAGGTTGTCGGAAAGAGAGGGAATTAGAAGAGAGTGAAGGTAACAACGAGTTAAGTGAGAATCAGTACAATATACGCATAACAGTTTAAGGTAAAAATGAAGCATTTTAAGTATAAAAAATAAATACATTGCTGACAGTGAGAGAAGTGTGAGACAAATAACAGAAAAAAAGAATGCGCTCAGTAGGAGTAAGGAAAAGAAAATAGAGAAATGAAAAAAAAAAAAAAAAATAAGTCAAACTAAGTACAAATTTAATGCAAAAAACTATTAAAACTAAGAAAAATTTAAATTAAACTAGCAGACGTTAAATTCGATTAGCAGTTGGTGGCGTAGTCGATGCTTTCTATGTCCTCCACTAAAATAGGCTCCCCATTAGCGTTGTTTTTTACGAAGACTTTTCCTCCTGCAGTGTAGGCAGCAAATAATTTTTTTTTACGTTTTAATTGGAGTGCATGCCTTAAAACTACGCGCCTCGACTTCGTAATGCTCTCATGAGCATGAACCCTTCCATCAACATTAAGGTCAAGTTCTCTTAGGGTCAAAGCACTGCGTTTTTGTCGACAAAAAGAAGAAATCGCACGTAAAAACAGGAATCGAAACTTCATAATTAATGTCCCACTATTGCGACTATTGTTATTTTTAATTCGGAATGCATCACGCAAAGCAGGAACAGGTTGACAGCTGACGACGTTGCATATTTTCGCATATATAGCTTTAATGTCCTCACCTTGTGAGTAGGGAATACCAGACACAATCACATCCCCAGATATAGACTCATCCTCAAGCTGAGTTAGCCTTTTTCTCAGTTCAGCCATATCGATGCTCATACAGTTGCGATGCATTGTAGTAGCACTCTCAATTGCATCAACCCGAGATTCGAGAGCATGCAACTGCATTTTGATGTTACCAACAACAGCATTCAGTTCACCAAATCTCTCCATAATACGCTCCTCAGCCTTTGCAATAGACGAAACAACTTGTTCAATGATGCTCTCACGTAGAGCAGCAAACTTCTGATCGAGTGTCACCATAAACGACAAGTGATCAGAGCGAGTGTCAGCAGATCGTTCAGTTGCGGGGGTGGCGGGGCTTGCCCAGGCACCAGCAATACTTGTGCTGATGATGTTGTTGTTGCTACGAGTTGCGCGCTTTGTAGCGCCGCTCAACTGTTTGATGTTTTCAGCGCCAGAATTTTTCTCACTGCTTTTCATTGTTAAATTCGATTTGCAAATTATTAACAACTATTTAAAATATATGGTTATGAAATTAATTTTCACAGCCGAGATAATATTATATAAAAGTACAACACGTTTAGAGCAGCAAATTAAGTAAAGGAAAAAGAAGCGCGAATTTTACCACCAACTTTAGTGCGTCTACACTCCACGACTCATAACGAGAGAGGATATTTTATACATATTCCAAATTACAAATTTTGATTATGAATTATGTATGTATTAAGAATGTAATGTATTAGAAAAACATTAATTGAACTGGATTTCGAGTATTTGTACTCGATTGAAAGCAGAGATTGTGCCGCCTTAAATTCGTCAATTTTATTATCCGACGGACATTTGAATTCAAACACTTCTTCCTTTATAAAATTTATTACCTGTTGGCCCTTTAATAATCAATCCTTTTTCATTCCAAAAGCAATTATTTTCAAAGCCGATATACAAATTTGCCTTCCATTTATATAGGGTTCTCCAATAAGAGGTGTAATTTTGAATAGCCCGCTATTTCGGTAGCTGTCACTTTTGAAGCTGTGATTTTTGACATTTGACAAGTAGAAACTCCGCCATTACTAAAAATGGAACGATACACGCTGCAACAACGCATTGAAATTTCAACATATAACACATACGTGGAATGCACTACCTCATAGAGGCAACAATAAAATTAAGATAATAAATAGGGTTTTCCAATAAGAGGTGTAACTTTGATATTCAAAGAAAAATTTATTTTTGAGATAAATTATCGCATGTTAATAATGAAAAACAACATCTGCCAAATGGCCACCAAACTTTTCCCGTAAAAGATCAATGGTTTCGTTGCTTGTGTGGCACGTAGCGCCGTCTTGTTGAAATTTCAATGCGTTGTTGTAGCGTGTATCGTTCCATTTAGTAGTTGGCATTAGTAATGGCGTAGTTTCTACATGTCAAATGTCAAAAATAACAGCTTCAAAAGTGACAGCTACCGAAATAGCGGGCTATTCAAAATTACACCTCTTATTGGAGAACCCTATATCATGTCCGCTAATGATTTGAGAAAATATTTCATTCATATAAAAATGAATTTGATGCATTGCTGCTCTAAGAGGATCTAAACATTCTTTTATGGTGCATTGTAAACTGCATAAGTTTAAATTTACGTAAATGCAAGCAAATGACCTTTTCGCGATTGAATTATTTCATTTTCTCTTTTTCAATCAGGAATCATAACCTGGAAATTTTAAACTTCCTTGAGGATCTTGTGGTGTTGGATTGTAAACTACGTTTTCACACACACATTAATCGAATCACCAGCAGATCACTGAGTCTACTTGTATTTATAAAACGCTTGGCAAAAGAATTTGATGATTCTTACATCAACAAAACTCTTTACACATTATTCCGTCCTATTCTAGAGTACGCAACGCCTGTTTGGTCCACTAGCTATGCCTGTTTTATCTCTAATTTTGAAGCACTGAGGAAGAGTTTATAAAAATGCCGAAAAACTTAAATCTAATACTAAGGAGCTATTATTGAAGTCAGTAAGTTGATAAGTCAAACAAGTTGAAACAAATAAGCCGAAATAATAAATTGTTTATCTGCGCCCCATTTTTCCTAATCTAATCCTGATTTTAAATGGAAAGCAAAGGAAGTCACATGCAGACGTCCCCACAAAATCACACACAAAAAAAATTTGTGTCACGAAATATCAGCTGTTCGACTGTTAAGATTTAAATACAATTTTTGCTCAAGTAAATAAATTCTGTGAATTAAAAATGGACAACGACAACAATGTAGTCATGGTATTCATAGGTTTGTCAGTACCTTTATCAGTCAAACCAGCTAAACTGGGTAACTTACACCACAGAATAAATAGTATACAGAAGTTGCATCTCATACGAAGCAAATTTTGTTCTAGGGTTCCAATATTGTCACCCTATTGAACAGAGAGTACCAGCATGAGAACATGCAAGAGAGTATACAAAAAATTGAGAAGCTGGTGCGAGCGAAAGAGAGTAGCATATGCGTTTTCGGTGGTTTTGTTTTTACTAGAGCAAAGCAGCTTATGTGTGCGTGTGTATGCATTGATAGCTTCTTCTATCGTAAACTTGCATGGTGTTGCATTGCTTCTCTTGTTTTCGATTGTGTGGCTTGGATTCGAAATCACTTGGGAATTGTACTTTCATGCGAATGGTTGTGTTTTCCTGCGCTTATATATCGACTCCATTTTTACTTTGTATTTTGATATTTGACTCTATTTTGGATTTTGAATTGTTGCTTTTATAATTGTTGACGACTTTGCATACGATTTGGGTTATTCTTTGGACTTATATTATTTATATTGATTGTTGAGGGCTTGTCATACGATTTTGAATAGGAAAAATAGATTCCGTACGGCTGTTGGTAAAATTTTCCAAAAGTCCGGCATTCGATGCTGCATAAAAACATGCGGTAAATCTAGGCGACATGGTAAAAAGATGAAAATGTTTAAATTTCCTCCCTATGACTCAGCTATGGGTCAAATTTGGCGAGAAAAATGTAATATTCCAACAAAAGATTACACAAAAAAATTGTCGCTTTGCGCCAATCACTTCTCAAGTTAAAAAAGATTGGTAAAAACAAGTGGTAAAAAAAAATTGAAATTCGGAGCTGTTCCGATATTAAACTTAGAAGTTATTGAGGAAGATTACAAGTCGTTGGAGCTTGATTGTCCAGCTAAAAAGAGCCGAACAAGTGACTCCGTAGATGGATGTTGTAATGACTGTCAAAAATATCTCAAATCAGTTAATTTTTACAGAAAAAAATATTACGACATGGTAGTAAAATATAAAAATCTCCAAAGCCGCAAACAAATATCAACAAAATCAAGCGTATTTCAAACCATCGACTCTTTTAAAATAAGTAAGGAGTCAAAAACATTTTGCAAACTTCTTCTTAGTTCACGCCCTAAAGAATATAAGCAAGATGTAAAAGATTTGGTTCAAAACATTTATTATGTCTCACATTCAACGTAACAATTTTTTAAGAATAAATTGCATCTAAATTTGCCACATATCTCTACTGTTTATCGATAGGCTCCTGTAAATTCCCTACAACCAGGTTTTAAAAATAACGGTTTAGAATTAATAAAAAAGAAGTGCTTAGATTTGAACCAGTACGAAAAGAATAATATGATTCTGCTGATGGATGAAATGGCGATTAGAAGAGAATTGCGATACGATTCCAAATTAGATTTAGTGGTTGGATTTGAGGAAAATGGGGTTGAAAGAACGAACCAGATTGGTAAACAATTGTGTGTTTTTATGATTAAATCAATGTTTTCCAGTCCAATCAATTGGGCGCTTACATTTAATTACTTTGTTTCAAAAAATTGACTTTCTGCCGATTTACTAAAAGAGATAATATTACGAAATGTAGCAATTTTGAACAGTTTTGGCATTATAGTTAAAGTTGTAATTTGTGACCAACGGTCCTCTAACACCAAGTGTTTCTTGGAATTGGGAGCTACTTTAGAGAAACCCTATTTTATGTATAATGGTAGTAAACTTTTCTGTGTATATGATTTTCCACATCTAATCAAATCATTAAGAAACGGTTGGCTTCAATGTGACCTGACAACACCAAATGGAATTGCTAGTTTTAAAGTAGTTAAGGAACTATGGGAAATGGAGTGCAAATCTAATACAAAAATGTGTCTTAAACTCACAAGTCAGCACATATTTCCGAACTCTTTCGAAAAAATGAAAGTAAAACTAGCCACCCAAATTTTTAGTAGGACAGTTCAAGCAGCAATTAAAACTATTATTGATACAGTAGGCTTTAAAAGTTGCTCAAAAGAAGTTTGTTTATCTACGGCATGCTTCATAGGAAATATTGATAAAATATTTGACTGCCTAAACAGTGGTCTGCAGTTCAACTTAACAGTCCATCACACGAATATATAAAATTCTACCTTGAATATCTCAATGAAATCTCATTTGTTGACAAAAAGAAAAAACTATTTTTTTTAGATGGAATGAAATTTACCCTAAACGCTGTATTGCAATTAGTAGACGAGCTTTTTAAAAAAAAATTCCAAATATTTTTTTTAATGACAAGAGCATTAAACCAAGATAAGCTCGAAAATATGTTCTCGGTTCTACGACAAAAAGGTGGAAATAATATTAACCCCTCAGTTTCTGATATAAACACTTTATTAGCACGATTAATGTCTGCAAATATAGTGCAGTTGAGTTCTTATGAACTATGAAGAGCTGAGTGATACCACAATTATGATTTTCTGAACTGTTCGGAATTTAGTATCGATTTGGCGTCTTTAAGATACTTCATAGGTTATATATGTAGTCTACAAAATGATACCGAAAATTAATTGTGAAATTTGTGTTGCTATTTTGAGAAAAGAAGACGAAGTATTAACAGTTCCTAGTGAACTTTTCATATTTCATAAAAATTACAATTCTCTTAAAGATTTTGGTAACCTCGTTGCTCCTTCACAAATTTTCTTGGAAGTTAGCAAACAACATATTACAGTGTTTAGCAATATTTTTGACTCACAAACTGTTGGTATAGAAAGGTTAATAAAATTCAAATGCAAAAATGCCACACCGCAATGGTTTTCCTCATGTTCTGATCATAAAGAATTAATATTGGACTTCATACTCTTCGTACTCTTGAGGAAGCATTGCTCGCGGGCTTCAGAGAAAAAAAATTTTACTAAAGCCCGCAAACTTAAAATCCCTTCGCAGTAAAGGTTTTGGGTTATTCTTCCCTACATATATCAGAATGAAATTTGTACAAAAATACCAAATAATGGAATAACGTTAATTGGTGTTACCCGGCGCTTTTAGTTTACATAGGGAATAGTACGCGTACTAGTTATTTCTATAACCACTTTTACCCAAATCTCTATCGGAAGCTTGAAGCAAAGTAAAATACCGCCGCTTTCGGTCTAAAGTGCCGGCAAAATTTCATTTTTCTCTATAGTATTTTTTTACTAGAGCGCTACAATTATTCAGTAACTCTTTCTGGGCGACGCATAGCTATGCGACATAAAATACTAAACTCAACTTTCAATGGAAGAAAACCAAATATAGAAATCTAAAACTTGAAACAACATTTTTTCAACACCACGTGCATTCACGACGTAGGATAGCAACACAATACACACACATATAAACATTTTATGCTTGCTCTCTCGTTGCTTGATCTTCCCTTCAGTTGTTCCACCCGCACCGTAAAGTGAAAAAGTAAATATGTCATCAGAGCCATGTATGTGTTCAAAACCAAACTTTTTAGATAAATGACGCTCATTTATGTATGAAATAACGATAAGCGCAATCCGATTAGACTTCCTAATAGCAGTCGAGTACGATTAAAAAATTTGTATATAAACTGGTTTAACCCGAAATAAAAGGAACGCAGCTATTATAAGGAAAAGAAATACAAAGTTGAGAATTTAACTAATAATAAATACAAAGTTCAGAATCTAACTATTATCCTCGTATATAGTTATATTGGACAACAACAAACACGAGTTTCATTGAAAGCATTGCGTGTTTATTGCAATCTAGCAAAACAAAGTCAGATTACTTCACAAGGTTAGCGGTCCTCAATGGCGTGGAAGGTAACGCACTTGCCTTTCAACCTTGAGGACGGTGGTTCGAATCCTCATGTGCATGGATGTTTAAATTGTGTTTTTGTTATCTTTCTCTTTACCTATCTCCTTATCAGTCGATGGCCATAGCTGTCAGTACTGTCTGACTTGTGCAGTAATTAATTACTGCATAATAAATAAAATAAAAATTACTTTACAAGGAAACCAAAGTAGTTGCTGCCTAATTTCCCTTCCAAATCAATTGCACTCTCCAACAAATAGTGTACATTAGTGTGACCGCAAGTTATATGGACAATTTTTTTTCGTATTTTCACTTGGGAAACCCCTTAGATTGATTCAAAATTAGAAAAAAATTATATATAAAAAATTTTAGATCGTTTGCATAATTAGTGGGCGTGCCTTGAGCTCGCAAAGTTTGGTAAAAATGCTATTTTTCTCACTATGGCTCGCTTTAATTGTTCATAACTTCAGTAATATTTATTTTAGAGAAAAACTTTATTCACAAATATTCTAGGGCTATATCTAATGAACAATGTTGCTCTATATTAGTTTTCTTTAACATTAATATTTAATCCAGGAAAAACCAAATTAATAAATAACAGCGAAATTTTCACATATCTTCGCATTCTTTGCCTGGTGATTATTTGTTTTATTAAATGGTGTAATTATAAAAAGTTTTGTAATAAAATCTCCTTCGTGCTCATAGGAAATTGTTTTTGATAGTTTTTGACTACTTGCAATACATATTGTTTTTGTTCCTCGTCTTTTGTGAGCATTGTGTTGTAGTCTTGCATCAATTTCACCGCTCGTTCAGCTGTATCGTTTACCACGTTAATGTCATTAACAGTTTGAAGAGCAGTTTTAAAATTATTATCCGCAGGCCATAAACTTGGATAATTTTTCAAAAATGCTGTATTGATTTTAAAGCGAAGAAAAAAATTGTTTGTCTCAGAAGAAATGAACTGATCCATTCCGCCTTCGATAACCTGCATAACATTTAAATTTTGAATTGAGGCGCGTTTTACGTATTCATCTAAAGTCTCACGACTCAATGCCTTCACCATCTCTTTTTTTGACTCAACAGAAACACTGTTATCAAAAAATGCTAAAGCCCCACATTCAGGGCTCAAGTACCTTAAGTGGTTTTCATCATCAGGTGGTATCAGCATCAATTTTTTTAAAAGAATACAGTTTTTTCAAAAGCTGGAAATCTTTGTATGGTGTTTCAGCAGCAGAAGAGGCAGAGAACCATATCTCAACATATAATGAAACAATAAAAATACATATATTACGTAAAGCTTTCCTATCTTTTACTGCCAAATCAAATTCACGTCGAAATAAAAATATTTTGAAGCAGTATATAGCTTTTGCCATCCATCTCGCGTGGTGGACAGCCGCAGGGGCGCGAAAAGCTACATTGCGAATAGTTGGACTTCTGCCAAGAAATATGAGTGTTATCTGAAGAAACTCCCCGTAATCATCTCTTGGCAGTTTAGTTTTGATCGCATCGTTCACAAATTCAATTATTTTATCTTTATCTGCTGTTAAATATTTTTTGACATCATTATCATCCATTCCAGACTGATAATTATTTTGGTTTATATTTCCCCATGTATTTTTAAATTGCTCAAATATTTTTACATTTGGGCTTTCGGTTTTGCTCATCTTAACTTCAAAGGCCCTTTTTATTAAGGCCTCCAAAAATGTGGTGACGGCAAGGTAGCCAAAAAAACTGCTTTTGAAGACTGTGTTCAATAGTTGTACAGGTTCCATTAAAACGGCCTGTATTTACGGCAGTTGTGTGTCGAACACCAAGGCTTTTATATGATCTTGAAGTCCCCATTCAAATATAGCTTTACAAACAGCAGACGCCTGCTCTCTGCCAGTTCCACTTTTAAGTGCGGGCACTTCAAGTAGTTGCTCCGTACGCCCGCATGAAATTATGACTGGAAGTCTGTCAACTTTTTCATTCCCAGTAAGAGCTGGTAACAGCTTTCCGTCCCAGTGCAAACAAATTGCACCAAGCTCGTTCTTGTTGAAACGTTCTTTTATATTTTTGAACTGTTCTGCTCGTATTTTTTCTCTTGCATTATGTATAGACGTTTTATTTATAATATAGTTTTGTACTTCAAGACCGACTGCTTCCACCACAGATATAATTAAATGCACGGCTTTTCGATCACTGACCTTGCAAACATCTAAAGCGACTGCAAGTTTTGGAGTCATTATATTTTTAAATCCTCTCATTTTTTTGGCTGGCGTTGGCATTACAGCTTTTGCTCCCAAGAACTGCTAAAAAGGAATTAAGTGTTCTGGTTATATTTTTGTAAGGTAACCCTGTGTGTTTCAATTATTTCTCATCTACGTTTTATATAGTTTCGTTCTCACGTTTTACTTATAATTTATAACCTTGAACTTACCTCGTAGCTAGCAGCGATTTCGCTGATATCGCTCTCCGAACTGCAGGAAGAAAGTTCAGCTGTTTCATCTGAATAAAGACAGTACAAATAAATATATATTATACTATATTAAAAATAATATACAATTTCTTCTTACTAGAAGCTGCTAATGCACGATTGCTCTGTTCTTTCCGTTTTAAATGATTTTGTTGACGTTCTAACATTCTTTCTTCAC
The DNA here is from genome assembly GCA_943737955.2 of Myopa tessellatipennis. Classification (NCBI taxonomy): domain Eukaryota; kingdom Metazoa; phylum Arthropoda; class Insecta; order Diptera; family Conopidae; genus Myopa; species Myopa tessellatipennis. The sequence goes on along the minus strand of OX031315.1, from coordinate 38,240,140 downwards.
ATACTGCTGTTATGTAATCGATGCCATACATGAACCCAGGTCTACCTTTCTTTCTTTGATTCTCCAAAAATATTTTGTCTTCTGAATTTTTAATAAGGTCCAGTGTATTTGCACTTGCTATATCAAATAAGTCATCTAACTTCGAGGTCCACCCCTCTTCTCTTTCTTTTTGCGTTTCCGATTTAATTTTAGAATTTTTATTCACTTTCCTCCATGCATTATATAAATCTTCAAGCTTTGTTATGCAGTGCTGCTTGGTTCTAGTGGGGATTCGAGCTTTATCCCAAAAAATATTCACTTTTTCGATCACTAATTTAGCACTCTCACGTAAATTTAATTTTACTGCTCGTAAATTAAAAAATAATACCTTCATAACTTCTTTGTTAGAAGGTAGTTTACACCCACTTAAGGAAGGAGAAAAATAGCCTAACAAATAAATTTTTTCACGCAAAATTCTTGATGACTTGTCTAATTACTATCAATGCACGACAATAAATGAAATGTAGTCGTCGTTAAGTAACAACAAATATAATATTCTGCTCTGCTACTCAGTAAGAACTAACGGTAAACTGTTGCATTGCAGTGTTGCAAATAATTCGCAAGAAATCCACAACAATTTGAGTATTTACTCGAATTAACAAGCCGGCGAATGAAGGTTGTTTAGTTAATTGTTACTCATAATTATTATTCTATTTTGTTTTTGACTTTTTTTATAATGATGATTGAGAAATAAAAAACATAACGCAGATGAACAAAAGCAATAAATACTAAGAAAATATGTTCGTATGCAAAAAATGCGAAGATATGTAAACATTTCGCTGTTATTTATTAATTTGGTTTATCCTGGATTAAATATTAATGTTAAAGAAAACTAATATAGAGCAACATTGTTCATTAGACATAGCCCTAGAATATTTGTGAATAAAGTTTTTCTCTAAAATAAATATTACTGAAGTTATGAACAATTAAAGCGAGCCATAGTGAGAAAAATAGCATTTTTACCAAACTTTGCAAGCTCAAGGCACGCCCAATAATTATGCAAACGATCTAAAATTTTTTATATATAATTTTTTTCTAATTTCGTATCAATCTAAGGGGTTTGCCAAGTGAAAATACGAAAACAAAAATAACGGTCACACTAGTGTACATACTGTAACGAACTTTCGGCCGGGATAATCTCAGCGGCCTCCAAGATTCAAATTACAAGACTCGGATTCGGTTGTATTTTTATTTCAATTATTTATTTATTTATTCAATTTTTGTTCACACTTATTTATTCTATATTTTCCTAACTTGACTGTTGCGCGGATGCGATGTTCACTAGAACTTGACTGCTCGGTGACTGATCTATATCGTGTATGCGATGTGCACTCTAGTTTGACTGTTAGCCGACTGCTCCCCCTTCTTGCAAGTGTTGCACTTAGTTGGCAAACATGTTCCCGTTGTTCTGCTTGTGTTACTCTCAGCTCGTAAACATCTTCAATTTGTTGTGTTTGTATTGCGCTTAGTTCGCAAACATGTTCCCGTTTATCCTCGCTGCTCTGGCTGTGTTGCGCTGGGATCGTAAACATGTTACCGTTGTTCTGCTTGTGTTCTGTTTGTGTTGCGCTTAGTTCGCAAACATGTTCCCGTTGATCCTCGCTGCTCTGGCTGTGTTGCGCTGAGATCGTAAACATGTTACCGTTGTTCTGCTTGTATTCTGTTTGTGTTGCGCTTAGTTCGCAAACATGTTCCCATTGTTCTGCTTGTGTTCTGTTTGTGTTGCGCTTAGTTCGCAAACATGTTCCCGTTGTTCTGTTTGTGAGTTTTCCACACAATCAAGGTTGCTTCCTTGGCGATCTTGTGAAGCAGTATTGTTGTGCGGTAATTTTCGACTTTCGAAAATTGTCGTCACACTCCCTTCTTGCTTCGGATGGCATGGCCAAAAGCTGTGTGTTTCTTTCCCTTAGATGTTTCTTCTTTTCCCCCCTTTTCCTCCTAGTACCTCCTCCTGTCATTTGCTCCTTAGTCTGCGTTTTCTTTACTCCCACCTTCCCATTCTGGCGGATCCGAATTTTCGTCGGCCGCTGGTCGGTGCTGCGGTCCGCCCTTTGGCGGTTCGGCGTTTGTGCCTTTGGAGAACCTCCCAGGCGACTTCATCGGCGCTCCTGTTCGCCGTTGGTGCAAGTTGTTGTGGGGGTGCTCTCTGTCCCCTCTCTTGCGTGTCCCTCTGTATTGGAGCGTGTTTCCGTGTGTGTATCTCCCTCATCTCGTCCGTGTAACGTTTTGTCCTCTGGAACATGTCTGACAGTTTCCTTTGTCCTCGTTCCGCCTTATCCTCTTGTTGGTTTGCTCGTTCTTCCCACTCCTCTATCTTTGCCACAGTATCGTCAAGTTCCCTTTTTGTGTTGTGCATGATCTGGGCCCTGCGTCCATTTTCGATTTGTAGCTCGTTTGGTTTCTCCTGTTGTCGTTGGTATCCTTGCTGGTGTTGTTGTATTTCGCCTCTGAGTTGTTGTAGTTCTTTGCCCGTCCTCTCCGTTTCCCTTGCCGTCTTCTCCATTTCTAATTGTCGCTCTTTTATCTCCTGCTCCTGTTGCCTGGTTTTCTTCCTCTCTTTCTCCAGCTCGGCGTGGATCCGTTCTAATTCGTGATTTTGGTCCCTTTGTTGTCGATGTTGTTGTTGTTTCTTCTCCTGTAGTTGTTGCATCCGTTCCTGATGTTGGTCGTGCAGTCGTTGCTCCGTGTGGATTTCTTGTTCTCTAGTTGCGAGGATCTCCAGGTATCCGGCCAACCGTTCTTCTTCGGACTCACCATCGTCCTCGTGTATGTATTGTGTTCGTACCAGCACATGTTGGGTCACCGTGAGTATCCGATCGGAGAGCCGGATCTTATCCATCATGGTGATTAGTTCCCGCCTGTCCCTTGTTAACTCGTGTTCCGCTTCGTTGTCCTGTTCCTCGCGCATGTCCTCCGACCCGGGGTATATTTCGTCGTTCATGTCGGTGTCCATATCGTTGTCCGGTTCGTAGCGTGTGTTATTATCTGGTGGGTAATAGAGGTTACCGCCGTTCGTCTGTTCCTGATAGTTGTACGTGTCGCGTGAATCGCTGGTGTCGTCATCGGAATCAATTATGATTATCGTTGGGTAAGGCATCGTTCGCTGAGTTTTGGTGTGATCACTTTGAAAGTCTGACTACGAATGGTTTACTTGTTGCGCGTGTTCTTGTGATCTAGCTGTCGTCTATCATTTCTTTCCTTTTTTCCTTGAGGTTTGTATTTGTTTGTAGGGTTGATTGCTAAAACCCGCTTCCTTTTACCGGTGCACCTTGGTTTTGTTTGCGTGTGTTTGTTGTTGGATTATTGTCTTCTAACTTTCGGTCCGGTGTGGGTGTTTGTTGTTGTATATTTGGCTTCGACAATTGGCCTCCTTGCATTGTTCTAAAACTCGCTCCTTTTCATCGTTGCATCCTAGTTCCTGCATCCCGGTCTTGTTCCGCGTGTGGTTGTTGTTTTCTAAATCCCGCTCCAGTTTCTTTGCGTGTGTTTGTTGTTGTGTTTTGTCTCCTAAATCTCGCTCCAATTTTGTTGCGTGTGTTTGTTGGTTTATTGTTGTCCTCTAAATCTTGCTCCACTTTTGTTGCGTATGTTTGTTGCTGTGTTTTGTCTTCTAACTCTCGATCCAATTTGTTGCGTGTATTTGTTGTGGTGTTTTGTCTTCTAAATCTCGCTCCAATTTTGTCGCGTGTGTTTGTTGTTGTGTTTTGTCTTCTTAATCTCGGTCCAATTTGTTGCGTGTGTTTGTTGCTGTGTTTTGTCTTCTAAATCTCGCTCCAATTTTATTGCGTGTGTTTGTTGTTTTATTGTTGTCCTCTAAATCTCGCTCCACTTTTGTTGCGTATGTTTGTTGCTGTGTTTTGTCTTCTAACTCTCGGTCCAATTTTGTTGCGTGTGTTTTTTGTTTTATCGTTGTCCTCTAAATCTCGCTCCACTTTTGTCGCGTGTGTTTATGTTGTGTTTTTGTCTTCTAACTCTCGGTCCAATTTTGTTGCGTGTGTTTGTTGTTTTATGGTTGTCCTCTAAATCTCGCTCCACTTTTGGTGCGTATGTTTGTTGCTGTGTTTTGTCTTCTAAATCTCGCTCCGATTTTGTTGCGTGTGTTTGTTGTTTTATTGTTGTCCTCTAATTCTCGCTCCACTTTTGTTGCGTATGTTTGTTGCTGTGTTTTGTCTTCTAAATCTCGCTCCGATTGTGTTTTGTCTTCTTAATCTCGGTCCAATTTGTTGCGTGTTTGTTGTTGTGTTGTGTCTTCTAACTCTCGGTCCAATTTGTTGCGTGTGTTTGTTGTTTTATTGTTGTCCTCTAAATCTCGCTCCAATTTTGTTGCGTATGTTTGTTGCTGTGTTTTGTCTTCTAAATCTCGCTCCAATTTTGTTGCGTGTGTTTGTTGTTTTATTGTTGTCCTCTAAATCTCGCTCCACTTTTGTTGCGTATGTTTGTTGCTGTGTTTTGTCGCCTAAATCTCGCTCCAATTTTGTTGCGTGTGTTTGTTGTTTTATTGTTGTCCTCCAAATCTCGCTCCACTTTTTTTGCGTATGTTTGTTGCTGTGTTTTGTCTTCTAACTCTCGGTCCAATTTTGTTGCGTGTTTGTTGTTTTATTGTTGTCCTCTAAATCTCGCTCCACTTTTGTCGCGTGTGTTTGTTGTTGTGTTTTGTCTTCTAACTGTCGGTCCAATTTTGTTGCGTGTGTTTGTTGTTTTATTGTTGTCCTCTAAATCTCGCTCCACTTTTGTCGCGTGTGTTTGTTGTTGAGTTTTGTCTTCTAACTCTCGGTCCAATTTTTTGCGTGTGTTTGTTGTTTTATTGTTGTCCTCTAAATCTCGCTCCACTTTTGTTGCGTATGTTTGTTGCTGTGTTTTTTCTTCTAAATCTCGCTCCGATTTTGTCGCGTGTGTTTGTTGTTGTGTTTTGTCTTCTTAATCTCGGTCCAATTTGTTGCGTGTGTTTGTTGTTTTATTGTTGTCCTCTAGTTGACATCGACAATTTGGTTTCTTTTAACGTGTGTTCAATTTTGCCGAATTGGTGTCTAAAAGTCGCTGCCTTTTACCGGTTCACTACGTACTTGTGTTATTGGATATTTTGGTTCCTAAATCTCGGTCCTTTTTTTTCCCATCGCTAGTGTTGTACTTTGTTAGGTTTCCTCCCTTTTCTTCAAATTTTCCCATAACCAATGGGCCTTTTCCCAGATTTGTTGGCTGGCATGTTCGGGTTCACATCGGCATTTTGGTTAAATTTCTGTTTGTTTGGTGTAGTGTTGTGTGTTTGTGTTTTATTTGTTCGTCTTGACTCGGCTGACTTTGGGTTGGGTCCTGTTTGTCCCACGAGTGTTTGCAAGGGTCGCTGGTCATGATTTTAGGTTTTACTCAAATTATTTCGAGATTGGACTACTTTGTATCGAACTTTTCCCGCTTTACTCTACGTCGTGATGGAACTCCTTGAGTTCGCTGACGTGGGGCCTGCGTGTGCGCGTCTCGCCTTCCCTTCTTAGGTTCCGTTTACCGTTTGGTTACGCGGTATGGTCCGTCGTACCGTGGCGCCAGCTTCGCTGCGAAGTTGTCCACTGCCTTCGTTAGGTGATGTTGTTTCACCAGCACTTGTTGTCCCAGCTTAGGGCTCCATGGACGACGACGTAAGTTGTAGTGACGTGCTTGGTCCTGCGCTGCTCGTTGCATGTTTTGTCCCACAATTGCGTGTACGTCGTCCAACTTCGTCAATTTTTCTTCCAGCGTGTGAGGTGTTTGATTCACAAAGGCTGGGCTATAGCCAGTAGTTTCTGAAACGCTGCTGTTTATTGCCAAGCATTTCGTCCCAATTTCTATGATGATTGTCGGCGAGTTGTGCTATCATCGTCTTCACGGTTCGGTTGGCCCGTTCTGTCGGGTTCTCTTGTGGGGTGTATGGTCAGTAAACTGTTGTTTGATACCCATCTCTCGGAGAAACTTCTGGAATCCTATGCTCGCGAATTGGCTGCCGTTGTCTGTTATGACGATCTTGGGCGTTCCGAATCGTGATAAGATCCGTTCGCGGAAGGCTCTTTTTAAGTGTTCGGTTGATGCTTTCCGAAGCGGAATCATCTCGGTCCATTTAGAAAACTTGTCAAAGAATACTAGTAGCATGCAATTTCCATGTTTTGAACGTGGCAGCGGGCCAATGAAGTCGGTACATACCGTTTCCCATGGTTCTCTGGCTATGTGCGATAACATGTATCCTGCTGGCTTCTGTTATCTTGGTTTATACCTCTGACATGAGTTACAATTTCGCCCGTATCGTTTTATATCGCGAAACATCCCTGGCCAGTAATACTTGTTGGCCATCCTGATCATGGTTTTACGAATACCCCCGTGCGCGGCACATGGGCTATCGTGGTTCTCTTGAAGGACTCGCTCTCGTAAATTGGTTGGCACACATAGTTTCCACGGTGTGGTGTCTTCGTCGTCCAGCTGACGGGAGATGTGTCGGTACAGCTGCTCGTTCTGCATTGCATAGTCGGCGTATTTCTGGGGATTATCTCTGACTTCCTTTATCCTCTTCTCAAGCCACGGGCAGGCATTTACCGTCGTGGTGGGCTCTATAGTAGTGATCTTTCCTGCCTTTTCTGGCGGCGGTTCTTGTGGTTGCCTTGATAAGGCATCGGCGATCACATTGAGTTTTCCTTTCCGGTATTGTACGTCGAACATGTATTGTTGGAGCTCTAGGGCCCATATCGCTATACGTCCTGACGGACTCTCTATGGAATTGAGCCACTTCAACGATAAGTGATCGGTGATGACTGTGAACCGGTATACCTCTAGGTACGGACGCATCTTCCTGATGGCCCACACGATAGCTAGGCATTCCTTCTCTGTTGATGAATAATTGTTTTCGGCATTGTTGAGCCGTCGGCTGGCATATGCAATTACCCTTTCTTGTCCGTCGATGTCTTGCGTGAGTACTGCTCCAAGTCCGTAGTCGCTGTCGTCGGTCTGGAGGGTGAACCTTCGATTCAAGTCTGGGCAGGCCAGTATTGGTGCAGAGGTCAGCTTTGCCTTGAGTTCTTTGAATGCTTCGTTTTGTGCCTCGTCCCACTTCCAGTGTTTGCCTTTGCGGAGTAGTATTGTCAAGGGTTGTACAATGTTGGCGAAGTTTGATACGAATCGTCGGTACCACGAGGCTATGCCTAGGCATCGCCTAAGTTCCTTGGTGTTGGTTGGTGGCAGCAATTCTTGAATTGCTGTGATTTTGTCCGGATCGGTGTGAATTCCCTGTTCGCTGATGACGTGTCCGAGATACTTTACTTCTCGCTTGAAGAATTCGCACTTTTCGACGTTTAATTTGAGATTCGCTTGTCGTAATCGTCGGAACACTTCTTTCAAGTTTTTCAAGTGTTCTTCTAGTGATGCTCCAGTGACGATTATGTCATCCAAGTAAGCGAATGCGTGGGGTTCCATGTCTGGTCCGATGACTTGGTCTAGTGCTCGTTGGAATGTTGCTGGTGCTGAATGTAGGCCGAACGGCATCACGCGCCATTGGAATAGCCCTCTTCCCGGAACCGTGAAAGCTGTGTATTGTTTGCTACTCTCTGCCATTGGAATCTGCCAATATCCGTTCTTTAAATCGAGGCTACTTATGTAGCGGGCATCTCGTAGTCGATCTAGTATGTGGTGTATGCGTGGTATTGGGTAGGCGTCCGGGACAGACTTCGTGTTTAATTGTCGGTAATCAATGCATAGTCGCCACTTTCCTGTTTTCTTGCGGACTAGTACTATCGGCGCACTATATGGACTGTGGGATGGTTCAATGCACCTGTTTTCTAGTAATGCATCTATTTCCTTGTTTATGACTGTTTGCATCGCCGGGTTCCGCGGGAAGTATCGCTGTTTAATCGGTTGATCGTCGCGCATGATAATTTTGTGCTCGGTTATGCTGCTCGTCCCTTGGATATCGCCAAATTTATGCAGTTCCTCATGTAGAATTCTCTCTGCGTCTTCTTTTGTGACTTCTTGGATCTCGTTGATCGTGGTGCATATGGTCTGGTGATGCGTGTCCTCCCTGGGGTTTAGTTGTATCGTTTGGGTGCCTAACTGGAGCATAGCGTTGGCTTGGCATAGAAAATCCATACCCAATATGACGTCGTCGACAATTCCTGGTAGGATGAGACTCGGTATCATGTAGCTCTTGTAGGACCCATCGGCTAGTGTCACCGTGGTCTCTCGTGGTGTCGTATTGTTAATCCTCGTTGTTTTGTTGACTATATTCTGGGATATAAAACTTCTCGTCGCGCCAGTGTCAATGGTTGCGTCGACCTCTTCTCCATTGAGGGACACCCTGGCGTAGATGCGTCCCTTGTCAACCCGAAGACTGGCATTTATTGCTCGCGAGTGTTTCTCCTTGGGAATTCTGCCCCCACTCGCTGTGGGCGGAGTCCCGATGCATTTCCCTGTTGTGTTCGGCAGCACTCGATTGTACGGACTCCTCTTCGTCCGCACTCCCAGCAGAAGAGAACCTGGCGGTTGCGACATCCCTGGGCTCTGTGTCCATCTTTTCCGCAATTGCGACACGCGGTCCTCGGATCGATTCGTTGTTCAGGCCCAACTACCTGTCGTGTGTTTCGTTGCTGCTGAATGACCGGGGCTTTGGCTCTAAGGTCTGGTCCTCCGGCGGCTAGACACTCGAAGTCTTCGGCCAGTGTCATCAACTCCTGTAGCGTGTGGAAATCCATCCGTTTGATGTAGAACTGAAATTCGGTCCTCGCGTTCCGGTAGATCCGTTCCAGTTTCTGTGCTTCGTCGTAGTCGGCGTATCGCATGAGGTTTTGCAGGCGGATCACATAGTCCTTGAACATTTCTGGTTCCATCTGATATGAGCTCCGGATCTTGTCTTCCAGGCTTTCGAAGTAGCGAGGCGGTAGAAAGAATTTATGGAAGTCTTTTTTGAACGCTTCCCATCGTTGCCACTTCGCGTTGTTGTTCCGATACCATAGCAACGCTTTTCCCTTTAGCATCTCTGGCTTAGTCCTTGGTAGTAAGTCCAGATCGAGGCTGAATGTTTCGGCCAACTCTTCGATCCTCTCCGTAAAAAGCAGAGGATCCTTGTCTCCCTCGTACCTCTGAGACCATTTCCGGACGATGTCGATGACCATGGAATAGGGTTGAGACGGGGCCCGAGGTGTGGGCGCTGCGGTGTGGTCAGATGGCACGAAGAGCGTGTTCGTGTCGATTGACTTTAGTCTGCTCGTCGTTGCTTCCTGTTGGCCCGGTCTTGGTTCCGGAGTTTTCATTCTCGGTTGCTGTATCGGTGTACTTCCCCTGCCATACTTCAGCTCGAATGCCTTCAATTGGTCGTCTACGTCCGACTCGTGGAACTCGTCGCTGATCCAGTCGCAGAACCGTTTTCGTTGGTCTTCCTATGAGCCTTCTGTGTCGAGTCCATATGTCACCAGGAGGCTCCTCAGCACTTCCTTGGTGAGTTTGTATACCCATCTAATTTCTACCATTTTGTCGTTGGTTTGTTTTCTCTGCGTTCCTTTCTTGTCTCTTGTGTAATCAAAGTCCCTGTTCGGGCGCCACTTGTAACGAACTTTCGGCCGGGATAATCTCAGCGGCCTCCAGGGTTCAAATTACAAGACTCGGATTCGGTTGTATTTTTATTTCAATTATTTATTTATTTATTCAATTTTTGTTCACACTTATTTATTCTATATTTTCCTAACTTGACTGTTGGGCGAATACGATGTTCACTAGAACTTGACTGCTCGGTGACTGATCTATATCGTGTATGCGATGTGCACTCTAGTTTGACTGTTAGCCCACTTCTATATTGCGTGTATGCGATGTGCACTCTAGTTTGACTGTTAGCCGACTTCTCTATTGCGTGTATGCGATGTGCACTCTAGTTTGACTGTTAGCCGACTGATCCCCTCTGTACTGTGGCTTGTGTATTTATATGTTCTGAGTTGCTTGTTCTTGGTTTCCAAGTTTGTTCGTAAACAGGATCCCGTTGTTCGTCGCTGCTATGTTTCTTGCATGTGTTGCACTTAGTTGGCAAACATGTTCCCGTTGTTCTGCTTGTGTTGCTCTCAGCTCGTAAACATCTTCCCGTTGTTCTGTTTGTATTGCGCTTAGTTGGCAAACATGTTCCCGTTGTTCTGCTTGTGTTGCTCTCAGCTCGCAAACATGTTCCCGTTGTTCTGCTTGTGTTCTGTTTGTGTTGCGCTTAATTCGCAAACATGTTCCCGTTGTTCTGTTTGTGAGTTTTCCCCACAATCAAGGTTGCTTCCTTGGCGATCTTGTGAAGCAGTATTGTTGTGCGGTAATTTTCGACTTTCGAAAATTGTCGTCACAATACAACAATAAAAGTGAGTGACAAACAGAAACAATGACCAGCTGTTCATAGATACAAAGTTGCAAAATTTGAGATAATTACCTTTTTTTACAGCAGTGCTAGCCAAAACTTATACAATCATATTTTGTGCATGTGTGAAGTTTTAAGAGGTTGTTTTGCGGAAAAATTGCAAATGATTTTGCAATGAAATTGAGTTTGAATATATTTATTATATTATATGGGTGGTGTAAATATATACACCACCCATATTTTTCCGGCTTCCGCGTTTCACTTCCAACAGGATTTGAACTAGCATCTTGACTGGCAAGATCGGATAGCTATTTCGCAACATGCCAACGTTCCTCATCAGCGATCTTTGTCGGTGTTTTTTATTCTTGTACAACATTCGCTATATAAGCTTCGTCGTTTGCAACGGAACAATTTAATGCGAATTACAAACTCTAGAAGAGACTTAGAAGCAAATAATTGTACACACCACAAGTTGTTGGTGTCAAATCTGTTGCATTTTTGTGTTTTACATGCTCTCTCTATTCAGCCCGGTTTCGGAATCAAGCATGAGATAGGAGCATTTTTTTGTGTATGAGCGCGCCACGCTCTTTTTGTGTATTGTTTATTGTATTGAATTTAATGCAAATTAATTACTTAATTTGCACGTTTCCAAACGCTGAGAAATGTGAATATATTTATTATATTATATGCGTGATGTAAATATGCGTGATGAAATTAAGTTTCCTATTTCTCAATCCATTCCTAATTCAGATTTTGAAACATCTTTTTTAATAGCAGACTTTAACTTAAATATTAATTGTGCCCTTTGTGTCTCTTTACAAAAAATTTATATGCGCGTCCCACCCTTTTATTGCAAATTATGCATTGCCGTTCGCCTGAAAAATTTTCAAAGAAAAAAATAGTGATTCTCCCATTCCTTATTAAACATTTTGCTCAGTGCAATCATAAAATATTCTAGTGCGATCCTGCTCGCTTGAAGTCTGCGCGTCGACTGACTCAGTTGATACGAACGATTACTAGTATCGGTGTGAAAACCCGACGGGTTTTGTCGTGTACATATGAATAGCCGAAAGAAAAAGTTAGCACGCGTGCTTATGGCGTGGCCAGCATTATTTTACAGCAACGGCTTAATTTTTTTCTTTTTTTCTTATCAAGAACAAAAAGAACTTCATTATTGCCTTAGTTTTTCATAACCCGTTGTCTACATAAATCCTCTCGTCATCCTCATCCAGACCTTTCTTATCGAAATCAGTATCCGCGCTTTGTACTTACATTCGCTGTATCTTTCTTGGTTTGGTAAAGAAATATGTACTATTTCTCGGCCAGTTCAAAGAGTTCTAAATTGTAACTCGTAATATAAACTGTTAATTTTGTTTACATCTGAACTGGAAATGAAGCTGGAAATTAAATTACTTTGTACTCATGCGAGAATGGTATGGCTCTTCTACATAAACTGCCCTATTTGCAGTCGCCATGGGACTGGTGCCTCATTTTAGTATTTTCTTCAAACAACGGCTATGTTTAAACCGATGTCACGATGATGTAGGATATTACAACTTTGACCAGGCCTAAGAAAGCACTCTTTCGAGTGCAAGACTACTACGTCTTAGTACAAAGCATACCATGTTAGTATTTCTTTGAGTTTAGAATTTTATGGACACAGCCAATAAAAACGATAAATATTAAAACAAACTTATTAACGAAATTAGTTTGCAAATAATTTATCTGACTAATTTAAAATTAGCATGTCAAATTTTATTTTAAATTCATTTCTAGTACATTCAGTGTATTATTTATATATTTCAATGTGTTTTAATATCATAACTGAATTAAATAAAATTGAATAAAATAAAACTGGGAAGCTTTAATTTAATTTTATATTTGCGTACTTCCAATTTCGAAATGACTATTAAAATCGCTATACCATTACTGGACTCTTTTTTTCTAATTCTGACACGTTTGTATTACTTTGAGGGCCACCTTCTGGGCTAGGAGGTAAACCTCCAGATCTCTCAATATTCCAAGGATTTGAACTTGATATAGGAGAATCTACATGGTTAAATCCATGATGGTTATCGTGTTCCATTGCATTAGACTCATATTGTGTATTCTCCAATCTTGTAATTAAACGCTCGTCTTCCTCACCGAATTCACCACCCATCAGTGTAGGTTCTCCTACAACCATTACATCTTGTGAGGCTAGGGAAAAATTTGGGCCAGATGGTGAACGTTTTTGGGTGGTTACTGGTGGTGTATTTGTTCCAACATTTCCAGTTGTGTTGGACCCTTTTCTTTTGCGTCTTTTATTTGTTGGTCGTTGAGAATCCTTTTTTCCAGGTGGAGCTACCATTCTTTGCCATTTTTGAAAAAGAGTAGTTTTCAAACAATCACGAGGACTAAGAGCATATGCTTTATGCCTTGACATAAGCTCTTGCATAGGTTCTAAGATGACGCACAGTCGTAAGTAGTTTAAAGTTGAATTAGTTATACCAGCTCGAGTTATATTTTTGGTGATTTGATCCAAAATCATAGGATCCGGAGGAATTGTAGTGCCTATGACGGATCGTGGAATAAGCTCTCTATGACCTTTAATAGTCATATGCCAAGACTTAATTCGCATATAATCATCATATATAAACTCAAGAATAAGACGCGCATCTGCACACACTTTTGTATAAAACGGTTTACCGTGCTGCGTAATTACGGTGCACTGGTCACAATCTAAAGTAATTGATGTATTGTGAAATGACTCTTTTGCGTGTTTTAATTGAAAATATAAGTCGCAAACTCCACCTTCAAATATACTACGAAAAAATCTCGGTATTAATGTTCGTCCTATGGTGTATCTTTTAGGACCATCCTCTAAACAAAAAAGTATAGTAAACCTAGCATCATCCTCGAAAAATTCTGTAGTAAAAGAGTCCCACCAACAATTATCGCTTTCCTCAGTGCGCTGTTGAAGACGTTTATTCAACTCAAAGACGCGATGCTCCGTATGACTGAAATACGAATTCTGACGTCGAAATCCTTGTTCTATGCGTTCAATTTGTTGGGATCCACCTACCATTATATGAGCATTATGTCCAAAGGGAGAACTAGACGGTACTCCAGTAAACTGACTGGGTGCACCAAATACTCCAGAGGAGTTGAAATGTGCGTTTTGTCCGCTGTTAAAAACAGGTCCAGAACTTCCAGGACGGCTAAATTGCCCTTGGCCTAAACCGGAAGATGGGGAGCCAAAGGGACCTCCAACAGAACCATTGAAATTACCGGAACTGGAGGATTGAGGAAAACCTCCACTTATGTTTTGTGTATTAATTGGTCCAGGAGTAGATGAACCTGAAGGAGCGGGTGAAGCTGTGTAATGTGGAGTATTAGGACCAGGTTGAAGTCCAGTTTGAAAAACCATTGACTGGTTGCTTGCAGGAGATGACTGTCCAGTTTGCTGAAAAGAAGCATTTCCAGAGCTGTATTTATTCTATATTTTCCTAACTTGACTGTTGGGCGAATACGATGTTCACTAGAACTTGACTGCTCGGTGACTGATCTATATCGTGTATGCGATGTGCACTCTAGTTTGACTGTTAGCCCACTTCTATATTGCGTGTATGCGATGTGCACTCTAGTTTGACTGTTAGCCGACTTCTCTATTGCGTGTATGCGATGTGCACTCTAGTTTGACTGTTAGCCGACTGATCCCCTCTGTACTGTGGCTTGTGTATTTATATGTTCTGAGTTGCTTGTTCTTGGTTTCCAAGTTTGTTCGTAAACAGGATCCCGTTGTTCGTCGCTGCTATGTTTCTTGCATGTGTTGCACTTAGTTGGCAAACATGTTCCCGTTGTTCTGCTTGTGTTGCTCTCAGCTCGTAAACATCTTCCCGTTGTTCTGTTTGTATTGCGCTTAGTTGGCAAACATGTTCCCGTTGTTCTGCTTGTGTTGCTCTCAGCTCGCAAACATGTTCCCGTTGTTCTGCTTGTGTTCTGTTTGTGTTGCGCTTAGTTCGCAAACATGTCCCCGTTGTTCTGTTTGTGAGTTTTCCCCACAATCAAGGTTGTTTCCTTGGCGATCTTGTGAAGCAGTATTGTTGTGCGGTAATTTTCGACTTTCGAAAATTGTCGTCACAATACAACAATAAAAGTGAGTGACAAACAGAAACAATGACCAGCTGTTCATAGATACAAAGTTGCAAAATTTGAGATAATTACGTTTTTTTACAGCAGTGCTAGCCAAAACTTATACAATCATATTTTGTGCATGTGTGAAGTTTTAAGAGGTTGTTTTGCGGAAAAATTGCAAATGATTTTGCAATGAAATTGAGTTTGAATATATTTATTATATTATATGGGTGGTGTAAATATATACACCACCCATATTTTTCCGGCTTCCGCGTTTCACTTCCAACAGGATTTGAACTAGCATCTTGACTGGCAAGATCGGATAGCTATTTCGCAACATGCCAACGTTCCTCATCAGCGATCTTTGTCGGTGTTTTTTATTCTTGTACAACATTCGCTATATAAGCTTCGTCGTTTGCAACGGAACAATTTAATGCGAATTACAAACTCTAGAAGAGACTTAGAAGCAAATAATTGTACACACCACAAGTTGTTGGTGTCAAATCTGTTGCATTTTTGTGTTTTACATGCTCTCTCTATTCAGCCCGGTTTCGGAATCAAGCATGAGATAGGAGCATTTTTTTGTGTATGAGCGCGCCACGCTCTTTTTGTGTATTGTTTATTGTATTGAATTTAATGCAAATTAATTACTTAATTTGCACGTTTCCAAACGCTGAGAAATGTGAATATATTTATTATATTATATGCGTGATGTAAATATGCGTGATGAAATTAAGTTTCCTATTTCTCAATCCATTCCTAATTCAGATTTTGAAACATCTTTTTTAATAGCAGACTTTAACTTAAATATTAATTGTGCCCTTTGTGTCTCTTTACAAAAAATTTATATGCGCGTCCCACCCTTTTATTGCAAATTATGCATTGCCGTTCGCCTGAAAAATTTTCAAAGAAAAAAATAGTGATTCTCCCATTCCTTATTAAACATTTTGCTCAGTGCAATCATAAAATATTCTAGTGCGATCCTGCTCGCTTGAAGTCTGCGCGTCGACTGACTCAGTTGATACGAACGATTACTAGTATCGGTGTGAAAACCCGACGGGTTTTGTCGTGTACATATGAATAGCCGAAAGAAAAAGTTAGCACGCGTGCTTATGGCGTGGCCAGCATTATTTTACAGCAACGGCTTAATTTTTTTCTTTTTTTCTTATCAAGAACAAAAAGAACTTCATTATTGCCTTAGTTTTTCATAACCCGTTGTCTACATAAATCCTCTCGTCATCCTCATCCAGACCTTTCTTATCGAAATCAGTATCCGCGCTTTGTACTTACATTCGCTGTATCTTTCTTGGTTTGGTAAAGAAATATGTACTATTTCTCGGCCAGTTCAAAGAGTTCTAAATTGTAACTCGTAATATAAACTGTTAATTTTGTTTACATCTGAACTGGAAATGAAGCTGGAAATTAAATTACTTTGTACTCATGCGAGAATGGTATGGCTCTTCTACATAAACTGCCGTATTTGCAGTCGCCATGGGACTGGTGCCTCATTTTAGTATTTTCTTCAAACAACGGCTATGTTTAAACCGATGTCACGATGATGTAGGATATTACAACTTTGACCAGGCCTAAGAAAGCACTCTTTCGAGTGCAAGACTACTACGTCTTAGTACAAAGCATACCATGTTAGTATTTCTTTGAGTTTAGAATTTTATGGACACAGCCAATAAAAACGATAAATATTAAAACAAACTTATTAACGAAATTAGTTTGCAAATAATTTATCTGACTAATTTAAAATTAGCATGTCAAATTTTATTTTAAATTCATTTCTAGTACATTCAGTGTATTATTTATATATTTCAATGTGTTTTAATATCATAACTGAATTAAATAAAATTGAATAAAATAAAACTGGGAAGCTTTAATTTAATTTTATATTTGCGTACTTCCAATTTCGAAATGACTATTAAAATCGCTATACCATTACTGGACTCTTTTTTTCTAATTCTGACACGTTTGTATTACTTTGAGGGCCACCTCCTGGGCTAGGAGGTAAACCTCCAGATCTCTCAATATTCCAAGGATTTGAACTTGATATAGGAGAATCTACATGGTTAAATCCATGATGGTTATCGTGTTCCATTGCATTAGACTCATATTGTGTATTCTCCAATCTTGTAATTAAACGCTCGTCTTCCTCACCGAATTCACCACCCATCAGTGTAGGTTCTCCTACAACCATTACATCTTGTGAGGCTAGGGAAAAATTTGGGCCAGATGGTGAACGTTTTTGGGTGGTTACTGGTGGTGTATTTGTTCCAACATTTCCAGTTGTGTTGGACCCTTTTCTTTTGCGTCTTTTATTTGTTGGTCGTTGAGAATCCTTTTTTCCAGGTGGAGCTACCATTCTTTGCCATTTTTGAAAAAGAGTAGTTTTCAAACAATCACGAGGACTAAGAGCATATGCTTTATGCCTTGACATAAGCTCTTGCATAGGTTCTAAGATGACGCACAGTCGTAAGTAGTTTAAAGTTGAATTAGTTATACCAGCTCGAGTTATATTTTTGGTGATTTGATCCAAAATCATAGGATCCGGAGGAATTGTAGTGCCTATGACGGATCGTGGAATAAGCTCTCTATGACCTTTAATAGTCATATGCCAAGACTTAATTCGCATATAATCATCATATATAAACTCAAGAATAAGACGCGCATCTGCACACACTTTTGTATAAAACGGTTTACCGTGCTGCGTAATTACGGTGCACTGGTCACAATCTAAAGTAATTGATGTATTGTGAAATGACTCTTTTGCGTGTTTTAATTGAAAATATAAGTCGCAAACTCCACCTTCAAATATACTACGAAAAAATCTCGGTATTAATGTTCGTCCTATGGTGTATCTTTTAGGACCATCCTCTAAACAAAAAAGTATAGTAAACCTAGCATCATCCTCGAAAAATTCTGTAGTAAAAGAGTCCCACCAACAATTATCGCTTTCCTCAGTGCGCTGTTGAAGACGTTTATTCAACTCAAAGACGCGATGCTCCGTATGACTGAAATACGAATTCTGACGTCGAAATCCTTGTTCTATGCGTTCAATTTGTTGGGATCCACCTACCATTATATGAGCATTATGTCCAAAGGGAGAACTAGACGGTACTCCAGTAAACTGACTGGGTGCACCAAATACTCCAGAGGAGTTGAAATGTGCGTTTTGTCCGCTGTTAAAAACAGGTCCAGAACTTCCAGGACGGCTAAATTGCCCTTGGCCTAAACCGGAAGATGGGGAGCCAAAGGGACCTCCAACAGAACCATTGAAATTACCGGAACTGGAGGATTGAGGAAAACCTCCACTTATGTTTTGTGTATTAATTGGTCCAGGAGTAGATGAACCTGAAGGAGCGGGTGAAGCTGTGTAATGTGGAGTATTAGGACCAGGTTGAAGTCCAGTTTGAAAAACCATTGACTGGTTGCTTGCAGGAGATGACTGTCCAGTTTGCTGAAAAGAAGCATTTCCAGAGCTGTATTGATTACTACTGCCGCCAGTTTGATTAAAGCTACTTTGATTAGCTCCTTCTTGGTTTAAAGTAATAGCGTTTGAACCAACTAGCGGTAGTGAACTGTCTGTGGCACTTTTCCAACCAACTTCTTCAACTGATGTCTGCGAAGTCATAGTTGACCCTGAATTTATATTTCGCCTATTCATTGTTATGATATTATAATGTTACGTCATCTGAAAAGGAATTAAGGTAATTATATAGATACACTTCTATATGCATTAAGAAAAGGCAATCCTAATTTTATTAGCAAATTAATACTAA
Source organism: Myopa tessellatipennis (assembly GCA_943737955.2). NCBI lineage: Eukaryota > Metazoa > Arthropoda > Insecta > Diptera > Conopidae > Myopa > Myopa tessellatipennis. The sequence goes on along the minus strand of OX031315.1, from coordinate 38,221,870 downwards.
AATATGAACACGTGATAGATTATCTGCAAAACGTAATATTGGGTTGGCAAGAAAGTAATTTTCACAACAAACAGCGTTATGTTCGTTTTATTACTCTTCTGTCAATCATATTATTATACCCTACACCTTAAGGTTAAGGGTATATTCACTTTGTCACGAAATGTGTAACGCAGAGAAATAGAGGCGATAGGTATAGAAAAGTATATATATTCTTGAACATCGTCACCTCCTGAGTCGATTTAGCCATGTCCGTCCATCTGTCTGTTTAAATCACGATCACAGGAGAACCGGTGAAAATATCATAATGAAATTATGAATATTGGTGAAAGGAAATGGTGAAGAGGATCCGATGAAGAATCCGCTCCCATGGATTCGCGACCTGTTAAGCTCCAACAGCCCTTCCGATAGTAGCATAAGGTAATTAGTTTGACGTTTTTATTATCACATGTGCACTAACTTACATATATTACAATTATAGATATGGAGAGATTTTAAATCACGCACCAAAACAAAGCTGGAACAAGTGCATGCGGATATTACAGCTACATGAGGTAGTCCTAGTAGCACTAAGGAATCCAGATTTAAAAATTATAAATTCACTAAAAAAAGCCACTGGATAAACACAACTTAAAATTTTGCACTTTGCAATTGTTTAGAATTCCCGATTCTTTACAGCTTTACAGTGTTGCCAATTTTCTACAGAATAACCAATGTTAATATATTTTGGTGCAACTTAAATGACGAAAATACAATAGAAAAACACAATATATATTCCTCTCATAAACTCCTAAGCTTATTCTTTATTTTTACCACATTTATAAATCTAATTTCGCGACAAAAAATCTATTTTTTAAGAATTTTATTATTTCAACATAAACACCATATTAAAATTTTTGTGTTGTAACACTAAAAATGCTAACTAGTACACAAAACAGCTGTCATATATGAGCGGGACGTAAATTGAGGTGAGCACGACGTAAGAGCTAGTCACCTTTCAAAAAGTGACTCTCTGAATACGACGTCTTCCACTCAGGTGACTTTTCGACGACGACGTCAGACTCATTTCAGGTGACTCTCTGAATAAGTTTATCCTTAAGAAATTCAAAAGCTAATTTAATGAAATTAAAAGAAACACGTGTAAATAATCAAATCAATTGTAATGACACGTTCGGCAAACTACATTGCTCTTCTTTCGTTTGACAACTGCTTACATGTGTGCGTGCAAAGAAACTGAGAAGCAGGGTCTATTTTCGTTTCAGAAATTCTCTACACTCGATACCAAAGTGTAGACTTTTCTCTTTTTTCCTCATCTCTCTCTCCAACGAACTGAGTGAAACCGTTTCAAAAGACACTGCGTATAGCCAAGGCCATTGACTTCTTTTCTGCGATTGTGCGTGATGAGACCTATGCCGTATGAAAGGTCAAATGGTCAGAAATACTTATGAATGAAATTCAAAAGAAAACTTAATTACCGTTTCTTCTATTACAATAAATTTTGAAATTGGCCTTATATTACAAATACATACGGTTGTAGCCAAAATTTTTTAAATTGCGTTTGAAGTTGGCATTTTTCAAATATTCATTGTCCGGTCAAGGTGTTGTATAAGAGTTGTCAATGTTCGAAAACCATGCCTTCATAAGTAATTTTAAACCTGGAGAATTCATAAAACAAAAAATTGAACAATTTTAAAGAATACCGTATCAAATAAAGAATATGTAGAGTTAATAAAGACTAGACTATACGAACTAGAAAAGCCACAAGTGTAGAATTGTGTAAAGAGACGCATTAGTAGAAGAATTGCTCGTATTTTTAAATCATATAATAGAAAATAAAGCAAAAAAGTGGACGACTGGGATTTTCATAACTTTCTGCGTTGAAAAACAGGTACGATAAATATTTAATAGAAAGTGTTTTAGGAAGAACTTATAAATAACCTAGAAAAATAAAACGAACAATTAAGATGGTTATTAAATAAAGAAGGATTAACGGACTAGATGTTAAGCAAGACATAAGAACAGCGATCTGCACAAAAATCAACTGTTCAGACTGTAGAGCAAATAAAATACAACAAGAATTAAAAGAGGAAAATAGTTTTTTAAAACAGGAAATTGCGTTAGCTGGCGAGCACATGCTTTATCATAAAGAAGCTACCCCAGCCATCGTCAGTCCGAAAGAATAGCGAAGTTTATAAATTTATAAAGGGATGTGAGTGAAAGACCCAGCGTTCTCCACTAAAGAGGGTATTGCTCAAGTCCTTCACAATGCCATCGAAGACATTTTGTTGGTGCACCTTTGCCTCAGTTTTGACACATTTTTCGCAGAAATGCAAAGAGTGACGCCTTTGTAAGATACCCTCCACTAAAGCATTACGTACGCAGGATGATGACCTCTTTGGACCCTTTGAACAGTATCTCTAGATTCCTTAGATGTCCCAGCATAGATCGTATCGTTTGTCTTGTTAAAAACTTCTTCCACCGTAAAAATTTGTTCATCCGTAAAATATTTTCATTGCCGTTGCTTGCGTGCATCTTTTAAGCCTTATTTGTTTTAGCCACGGAGTTAATAGATGGCACTTGGCACTCAAGCTAATTTTAATACATTGCTCAATACTACATTCTAGCTGAAAAATAAGTTAACGGTAATATTCCAGCGCTACTTATAAATTGGTAGTTTTCGAAAAGTTTGTAAAAGAACTTATGGCACTTCTGGATAGATATTAGACACACTCCGTATGAGAGGTTGTGAAGGAAAATTGCATCAAGATGAAGTACATATACACCGATGAAATGGCAGCAGATATTCTTACAAAGGCAGTAGCACGAACAATATATCAAGTGTTTAACCGCCATTGGTATATTATATTATTATTATTATTCCCAGAGATGGAGAGTGTCAGCAGATAAGAAACTTTCGTTTTACCTTTGAAGCAATTTGATGCTTTGGTTTTTCCTTTTCACTAAATAAGTACCCACAATAAGAAACACCACGCGTTTTTTTTTTACCCTACACCTTAAGGTTAAGGGTATATTCGTCACGAAATGTGTATCGCATAGAAATAGAGAAGTATATATATTCCTGAACACCGTCACCACTTGAGTCGAGTTAGCCTTGTTTGTCCGTCTGTCTGTCTGTTGAAATCACGATCATAGGAGAATCGCCCACTTTTGCAATACTTATACAGTATAGCTCATGAAAACAAATTTATTACCAAGGACAAAGTTTAAATTTAAACACAATAATAGAACTACTAAGCTAGTTATTTTCTTTTGAAAACAGGTAACGACCACGCCTTGTTATACAGTGGCATAGCTAGGACTCATGAAGCCCGAAACCATTAATAAATTTACAGCCCCAAAAATTCCTGGAATTCAATAAGTCAATACTTGATTTCCAAAACTTCCGCCCCGAAATTGTGCCCCCGGGGTGGACCATCACCCTGCGACCCTACACCACTGTATTTATACCCGTCAATGCTTCAATGTGATAATAAGGTAGCTTATAACCACATATTTCCTCTAGTTTCAGTCTGTATTTCACTCTATAATGTTATTTATTATATTGTTTTGCAATGAAGAATCTAAATAAATTAAAAATTGAAATAAATAAAACTATTTCGTTCGAAAATGGGGGAAGGAGTACTAAAATTATAAAATGTTGTTTTTGTCCAAAATGATTTTCCGACAAAATTTTATATAAGCCTGTAAGTAAAAAGCCTGTAAGTTAAATTCCTTTATAACCATGATATCCATCCTATCCGGATATCTTTAATAGCTTAGAAGATATAGTGATAAGAATTTCAATTTTCGACTGGCCACAACTCAATAACTATAACAGAACAAGAAAAAGCTGTCGTAATCAGCATAAAAAACTAAAACAACAAAAAGAAAATTGAAGTAGTTCAACAATGGTAAAGTTGGTTCCATAATTGTTTCCAATCGACAAGGTTATACAGGGTGTTTCGCATAAGAGGGCTCAAAAGACTAGGGCGTGCAGGATGGGTCGAAACAAGAAAAAAATCGCATGGGAGGAGGGGGGTCAATTTCCCCCCGTTTAGGCGGGAGGGGCCATTTTATAAAAATCCGACTTAACATGGAAAAAAATAATATCAAATCAAAAAAAAATACTCGGAGATTCCGCACGATCATGGCAGTTACATTCCTTAAAACCTGATTCCATTTCCTATCCGATCGATGCACACCTCCTCCGAGGTAGCCATTAGCACCTTCATCCTGACCACTCACTACTAAAATAGTGAATTTTCTAAAAATCAAAAACAATATTCAGAGTTCATTAAAAATATTTTTAAATATTATTTCCGTGAATAATTTAATAAAAATATATTTTCAGTGATTATTGCAGACATTTTAATAAAATAAAAAGTTCGTTATGTAGCGAACGGTGGTGGATTTGAAAAAATTAAGTTCGCTACGTATTTAACTTTACGCAGTTTCCAGTTTTTCTTTCTCATGCTTGATTCTGAAACTGGCCTACATAGAGAGAGCGTGTAATACTATGTTCGCACTAGACCAAAATTAGGCAATTTCGCTCCTTACCACAATTTCGGCTGAAATTGAGAATGAAGTCCACAATTTCGTTATACAAAAGGACGTCAAACGAAATTGAGGTGGAGAATAAATTTATCTCAATTTCAATGAAATTGGAAGCGAAATTGACTAGAAATAAAAAATCAACCCTGATTTTGTAATAGAATGTGTTTTTAATTGGTACTGAACTGGCAGCAATGAGTACATTTAACAAGTACCATTTTGGCATTGAAGAACGTATTGAAAAATGAAAGAAGTCATTGAAGAAGTCGTTATCGTTGACTTGGCAATCGGACTCACATAATGAACTCCTTCGATTCTTTAATGAAAATAATGCTTATTTGCGGATATAAATGAGCACTTACTTTTCCTCACCACAGTTGATCGTAGTGCACCAAATGAAGCCGGCAAAGCTAGCAATATCTTTCTGATAGAATCCATATATACAGGATGTTTCGCATAAGAGGGGACAGAAGACTAGGACGTATAGGTTGGGTCGAGAAAAGAAAAAAAATCGTATGGGAGGGGGGACAATTTCCCCCCGTTTAGACGGGAGGACTTAAAAATTCGACTTAACATAAAAAAAAAAATATTAAAAAATAATGGTTTGACCTAGATAACTTTTGCTTATTGATTTTCAAAGCCAATATACGCTTCTTAATATCCTTATTTAAATTAGGTTCCTATCAAAAGCTCTTCCTCTCAAAAGCTACTAACTTATTAACTTAATTTTTATACCCTACACCTTAAGGTAAGGGTATATTCACTTTGTAACGAAATGTGTAACGCATAGAAATAGAGACGATAGGTATAGAAAAGTATATATGTATATTCATGATCAGCGTGACCTCCTCAGTCGATTTAGCCATATCCGTTCGTCTGTCTGTCTGTCTGTTGAAATCACGATCACAGGAGAACCGGTGAAGAAATCGTGATGAAATTGCATAAGCATTGTTTCTTGTGGTGTGCAGGTTGATATTGAAAATGGGCAAAATCGGTCCACGACCACGCCTATTTTTTATTCAAAATGTGATATCAACCGTTAATATGCCAAATATGGGCGTGATCCGCCCACTTTTAGGTTACACAGGCAAAAGAGGGTTATATTGTTAAATATATAAGCTTTCTGAATAAAACTTTAGATAACTTGTTTTCCAAAAAAACATTATTACATCAAAACTGGGTGCGGTTCGCCCACTTTTACACTAAAGGGTCCGCCATCTAACGTTTTTTTTTCAACTAGTGCTTATTTCGTGAATGGTAACACTTAGCTCATGTCTGATTTGACAGATAATTAGTTTTATCCTTCCGCTGAACGAATATGGTTGCATTACGCTTGAACAACGCTGGGAAATATTGCGACATTACTTTGAAAATCATGGTAATGTTGCAGAATGTTTCAGATGAAGCTCATTTTGATCTTGGCGGGTATGTAAACAAGCAAAATTGTCGCATTTGGGGCACAGAAAACCCGCACGCATACATTGAAAAGCCGGTGCACCCAAAACGAGTCACTGTTTGGTGCGGATTTTGGTCCAGAGACATAATTGGGCCATTTTTCTTCGAAAATGAGCAAGGAGTGGCCGTTACAGTCAATGGCGATCGTTATCGGGCCATGTTGAACGAATTTTTGTTCACAAAAATTGAAGAGGACGATATTGGCAACATTTGGTTTCAACAGGACGGCGCTACGTGCCACACAGCCGAAGCTACACTCGATGTTTTGCGCCCTGTTTTTGAAGATCGCATTATCAGCCGCAGAGCTGATGTGGTTTGGCCACCTCGGAGCTGCGATTTGACACCGTTGGACTATTATTTGTGGGGTGCCGTCAAAGATAAGTGTTACGCCGACAAGCCAGAGACAATTGACGCTTTAAAGGACAATATTCGTGAAGCCATTGGTGAAATACAGCTGCACACAATCGATAATGTGCTTAAAAATTGGACAGATCGTGTAGGCTACTGCATGGCCAGCCGAGGCAGCCATTTGAATGAAATTATTTTCCATTATTAACCTGAAGGATTGTACTTTCAAATAAAAAAAGAAATTTCAGAAAATATTCAGTAGTTTTTTTTATAGCATTTTCAAAAACAAAAAAAAGTTATTTGGCGGACCCAGTATTTATACGGTATAGCAGTATGAAAACAAATTTATTACCACGTAAATAAAGTTTAAATTTGAACACAATAATAAAATAACTAAGCTAGTTATTTTGTTTTGAAAAAGGTAATGACCACGCCTACTATTTATACAGAGGCGTAGCTAGGTCTCATGGAGCCCGGGACGGTTAATCAACTTGCAAAAACAGGAATCCGATCCAGACAAAAACAAAACGCGTACAGTATACGGTTTAGTTGTATAGTTTTCGGGTGTGTCTTAGACAAACAAATTACAAATGTTAAATAAATTTTAACATTTAATGTATTTGATCACACAGTCGCACATTTTAATTGATTAATTGATGATTAATTTTGCCATTTTGTTTGATTTCAAAGTCGCACATTATTTCTAACTAATACGTCACACGGTCGTAAGTGTATGACATTTCACAAGAAAAAAAAAATAGACGGAATTAGCAAAAAAGGAAAACAAGAAAAAATTTTTGGTCATTTTAAAAACCAATTTTAGAAGCTAAACATTTAAAGTAAAGCGCTTAGACTTCATATCGTTTGGAGAATCAAAGCCAAGTTAGTGTCGTTTTTCAATAACAAGCCATTACCATTGCTTGCTTATAAAAACAATCAACAATAACAAGCAATTAACAAAGAAATAACTCAAATGAGCTTACTAAGTTAATTGTTCGAATTCGAGATTGCAAACATTGCAGTTTTGTTGGGCGCTAAAAAATAGAAGCAAGTCGTTCGTTCATTTTGAGGTTTTAAATTCCCTCAGCGAAGGCGACAAGAATTTTGACGCTTTGTACCCGTTGGGGAAAAAAAGAGGGGAGTAGCGAGCTCAAGCTGCAAACGAAGAGAAAAAAAAACAGAGTGTTAACTTCGGTCTGGCCGAAGATCATATACCCTACACACGTTTGCTTAAAAATTAGGCGACCAATTTTTTTCCTTTTCAATCTCAAATAGCCTGAAAATGAAAATATCTCAGGCCCATTTGTGGTAGTCTGTTTTGGTCAGAGACAGTAGACTTCAAATTCGTTCTACAAGCTGAGAAATTGAGGTATAAGCGTGGATGAGTTTATATTCATCCACGTATATATATACTTTTTTATATATACTTTTCTATACCTGTCACGCCTCCTTTAATGCGTTACAAAGGGAAGCAGTAAATGAATATACCCTCTCACTTCGTGTGCGGGGTATAAAAAGTAACACAAGCGTACGTACTGGTAAACAGATGTACAGCGAATGTTTACACCACGCTCGGTAAACGAAGCGTGCAGGAAATCTAAGCCATTTAAGGAAATTGAAGCTTAATAAGGAAAATTTAATTGGTTCCTTAATTGTTTAAAAATTTTATTGGAAAGAATTTATAGATACAAGACATATGTACATATTAAGAGAGTGAAAACCATTAAATTATATGTCGTTCTTTAATTAATGGCCGAGTCGTTACAGGAACAAGCTTACATAGAATTAGATAGAACCCAGAAAGAACTGAAACGCCAGTTGGGGGAGTTTATACATAAAATTTGGGCAATTTTAGGTGACAGTAGGCAACAAAGAAAACTTAGAATTGATAAAGTCGAGAGTAGGGGACCTAAGAGACCATACAAGCGTAGAAAAAGCAGACGCGATAGTAGAAAGACAGAGATAAAGAATAAGACAGAACATTCAAAGGCATGGGAATCAGACTTTAATGCATTAAAGAATAGGTACGAAAAGTATTTAGAAGAAAAACAGTTTCACGAGGATATACTAAAGACCTTAGAAGACGAGAACGAAAAACTAAGGGCATTATTAGAGAAGTACCCAAGATACGTTGAATAGAACAGGGATTTGCACAGAAATCAAGTGAAGACTGTAGTTCTTTAGAAGAAGCCAACAGAAGAATCCAGGAATGGAAAGAAGAAAACAGACGGCCAAAAAAAAATAGGATTAGCTAACGATCAGACACTATACCATAAAGCAGCCACCCCAGCCATAGTCAGTCCAAAGGAATATAATTAAATTTCATTCCCTATATATAAACAATCAGTGGTAGATCAAAGCAAGATGGGTATAGCAGAAATGGCAAAGATAACAAGCAGTCTTGTCCCACTGTTTTCAGGAACACAGTCAGCAGACTTGAAGTGCATAAGTTTATACAGGCGTGTGAGTTAGCTACAAGGGAAGCAACTGCAGGAAGTATACAAGAGTATATAGACTGTATCAAACAAAGGTTATATGAAGACGCTTATGATCTAGTCTAGACTCGGTAGCCTAGAAGAATAATATCTAATGATAAGAAGAGCCTACCTACCAACGATTTCATTAGACTCATCGTTAACAGAATTACAGAATAGCAGCCAATTGCACAATGAGGACATGCGGCAGTACGCAAGACGCCTAAGAGAACAGGTATTAGAAGTAATAAAAGACACCTATAAGGGAGAAGGCGACAGCGCACTAGTATCTATGGCAGAGACATCGGCAAATAAGGCGTTTAGAACAGGGTTAAAAGATGCAACGTTAAGAATTCACATGCTAAGTGTTACAGGGAAAAGTATGGAGGAGATGATAGAAATAGCAGTGAACACGCTAATCGAAATACAAAGGAGTAATTCCCTCCATCAACCAACAATGACAACCACAATTAATATTAATTGGGTAGAGCCCTACACAAGACCGCCTCTACATAATATAAAAGACCGCCTCTCATGGAATATAAAAGACCAGAAGAAAAGCTAGACGTTTCGAGAGCCCCACAAGAATAAATAATTTGCTCATTCTGCAATAAACGTGGGCATACGAGAGAAAAGTGTTTAATTAGGGAGGACAAACCGTATTGCCAAAAGTGTTTAAAATATGGACAAGAGACAAACTGGAGGTGTGACAACAAGGACTACAACAGAAGTGGGGCGAGCAACAAAAATCAAGGGCCTAATAACCGGAACCAGGGAAATCAGCAATGGAACCGTCCTCATCAGAGTTGGCAAGCTAACCAAGTCCAACAAAATTGGCAACCAAAACAGGTCCAAACGAACTGGAAACAACAGCAAAAGAACCCAGGGAACTTAAATTTGACTACATTCAAGGGGGCACAGAGGAATCCAAGTCCTGTGAACACGCCAAATTGAAAGAAACAAACGCTATGTCATTGGTGTAACAGACCAGGACACATAGTAGCAAACTGTGAAGCTAAAAGAAGCTGGGAAAACCTCCAGAATAATCAGCAGGGAAACCAGCAAGGGCCCAGACAAGGCCAATAATCTGGGAACCCAACAAAACTAGGAATTTAAGGCCAAAGGAAGTAGTAACCGTACGTCCAAGATCGGAAGAGATCATGGATACGTTACTGACTTCAGATATATTGGAAGCTAATAAAGGTAAGAATATTGGGTACAAAGTTAATACAATAAAAATCATAGAACAGAATAATAAAGTAAATGAAACCGTCAGTAAATTAACCGATAAGGCAAAAAAGATAATGGAAATGGGAACAGAGTTTTTAATAATCGTCTTGCTAACTACACAGTTAGCATGTACATCGGTTGTAAAAGCAATGTTTATCAATTTTCAACATTATAAAGCAAGGAGCACTAGTCTTAATATAGCAAAATATATTACAGATATAACAGCACTTGCAAGTAAAATGAATGTTCAGAACTGGTTTATCCTGATTGTCCTGTAGTTATTGGTTGCATACAGATTTGGTACTTGAACCAACTCTGCGGCTAAGATAACTATATAACTACCTTGTGTTTGGATTGAGTGTTTGTCTATAGATTCGGTACTTGGGACCGACTCTATTAGTTTGTTGATTTTTGTATCAGTTTTGTATAGTGTTGACAGGTTTGGTACTTGAACCAACTCTATATCGAATTTACAAAACTTTACTTGATGAGATTTGTGGAATGATTGCCGATTTTTATTAATAAATTTCATGCTTATATAATAACTTATTCAATATACAAATTAAGCAACAAATTTTTATTAACAAAAAGAAATGAACTTAAAATTAGTTGCTGCGTCTGCATGAGCAGAAATGTCGGTCATCGACATTGGCACTGCACAAGCATGGCTGTTTGAAGATAGTGCAGCGTATGCATATATGGCAGCGACGGTGAGTGACGTCCTTTATCAGCAATTCGGCAGCATGGTGAACCTGAGCTGGTTTTACAAGGGCGGTCAATGGCGTTGGTCGTTGACCGACGTTGCGTCGTCAGCATAAGGTTTCTAAATGAGCGCTGTTGTTTAAACATCCTCCGCCGCGTTGAGCCTTGATTCAATAGGCTCAACACTACTTGTTGATTGTGGTTGTCTTGGGCGTGGTTGTGGGGCCATGGTTCGTTGGAATTTCTTGCATCGCCTGTACCAGACAGAGTCACCCTTCATTAAGCATCCCGGGTCTACTTGCATTGTTCCTGAGTTTATCAGCGTAACTTGTTACGTTGATGAGTTGCAAACTGCTGTTAATTGCAGTGGCTTACTTGTTGAGTATATCCATTGGTTAGCGGTTGCCATGTTATACGTGGCCGTAGTCAGGCCTATACTACTGTATGGGGTGGCCAGCCCTCAGGAAGGCAACAACCCGCAAGCTGTTGGACAAAGTACAAAGGTCAGCATGCTTATGTATCGGAGGAGCTCTGAGGTCAACACCGATTGCAGCTCTGGAAGTATTTTGCATCTTCCCCCAATAGACAACATGGGAAGGCAAATGGCTAGGTGTACGGCCGTAAGGCTGAATGCCTTAAAGAGATGGACCAACAGAAATGTTGGACATCAGAAAATTATGGAAGGTTTACCTTCCTCTTTCGAAAACCTCGACTAAACCATACCAACTCTTCTTCCATCAAAAAGATTCGGGTCGGAAATACCGGCCAGAGAGGAGTGGGAGAGTGGGACTCTGCCAGGCAGCGAGGGTGTACACTGGTACACCGACGGATCGAAAATGCTTGGCAGGGTTGGCGGGGGGTTCTTCCGTGAACGTCTTGGTATCGAAGAAAACTTTCGACTACCGGACTACTGCAGCGTCTTCCAAGCGGAAGTGCTGGCAACCCGCGAGGAACTGTCCTGGTTGAAGGACAAACAGATATACACCAAGAATATCTGTATCTGTACGGACAGCCAGGCAGCGATAAAAGCCCTGGATGCAACCTTTACCACTTCTATGGTTGTTTAAAGCTGCCACCAATCTCTAAATGAGATGGCAGAGCAGTTCTCAATAAAGCTTTCCTGGGTTCCAGGACACAGCAATATACCAGGGAACTGCCGAGCGGACGAATTAGCCCGCAAGGGAACTGAATTAGTTATCACAACCTAGAAAACTCACGTATAGGTATGCCGCTTGCTACCTGTAAGCCCACTTACCACCAAAAGAACTCAAATAACCTCCTTTCGCTGACCAGGGAGAACATCCGGCGGGTGATAGGAGCCATAACAGGCCACTGCCTTTTTGGCGCACATGCAAAGCGCATGGGGCTCTTCGCAAATGACTTTTGCAGGAGCTGCAGGGATGAGGAGGAGGAAGAGACGGTAACTCATCTCTTGTGCGGCTGTCCGGCTCTGTGCAAGAGAAGACAAACCCACACGGGAGCCTTCTTCTATAATGACCTCAGCGAAATGATACCCCTCAAGATAGGGGATCTGAGCCGGTATATAAATAGCTCGGGGTGGCTGAGCTGAAGTTTTGGGGGTGATATCCGTATGGCATCACAATGGACCCTAGCGGTCTAAGTGTGTCCTTAGGGTCAGCTAAACCTACCTACCTACCTAGCGGTTGCCATCTTGTATAGCGCGACGCTGCGGGTTGAGTATTCTATCGAGCAGTGTACACTACTTTTATTGTTGAGCAGTTCTATCTCACATGCGCACACCTCTGATTCCTTAGTGAATATGATATTTACATTTGAACACAAATACTCGTATTCGTGATCATGACACAATTTGTACCCAATGGTTCTGTTAGTGGAAAGTAATGATCTCTATGTGGAGTTACAGCTAGTAGATTTGTTGTTTGAGTGATGGTGACCATCATGTTAGCCTTGAAGCTCGGAATTGGTAGAATGTTGAATAGTGAGAACGGATCGTGGCTAGTCAGGGGAAGGTACATTTGAAATAAGATGTGATCCCCTGAGACTCCCGTCCTAACCTTCATCAGCTGGCATAACTTCATCAAATCCTTGGATTGGACCGGGAATTGCAGAGACGGGTCGACGTAGGTTTTTATGTTCACCAACTCCTGTGCTAGCTGATCGGGTGTCAGGATTAATGGATTGATTTTCCCATGATGAACATCTGTGAGTACATCCAGGATTAGAGCTTGAATTTGTTGCATGTCCCTTATCATTGATAGTTATACAGCCATAACAGTGAACATTTCGAAGACCCTTGTCCGTAACGTTTCGTCCTTGTTTGAGAGTACTATAGACTTTAATTTAGCCAACTCGGCATCGATTTGTGTGAAGTTTTTGTCGATGTTGACTTGATCAGTCTTGATGATATTGAGCGTGGAATTTATAATTGAAGTTTGATTTTTGAATAGTGTCACAATGTGGTCTTCGTTTTGACTGATGTGCCGAATCGTTGTTGACATTTGGTCTGCGTATTCGGAATCTAATAAACCAAATAGAGAGTGGGCCACGTTGCCGACTATGTCCATTGCGGCTCTCTTTTGTCGTTTTGAAAAGGGTAAGTGGCTGTCTAATTGTGCCTGAGAGTGCGTTTCCTTGAATTGCTTGACCAGCATGTTACAGCTGGTTTGAGTGTGCATTTTTGTACACAAGCTGTCTAGCGTCAGAATTCCGTTTTGATACCTTTCTAAATTTCTTCTTATTGGTCGTAGATCATAGCAGATGATTAGCTTCCATTCAGCCATAATCAAGTGGATGTTTCCGATCCCTTCGAAATACAAACCAGGTTTTTCCGGGAGCGCCGAAAGTACGACTGGTGAGGCGAATGTGAGGGGTAGTAGGAGAGCTAACACGAGTGTTACGAGTGTTAAGTTGACGGATGTGATTGATGATTGTTTCCATCTTGATCGTTTTGCTTGTGTTGCATCTCTCTCATCCTTTTCTTGATACTCTGGGTCAGCATTTCCTTCAACGTCTACTGGCAGCAACGCTAGTTTGTGTATGGGACGCTTCCATATTCCCTTTGATGTTTTTATTTCTGCAACTCTGGCCATGTTGTCATCACCTTTGTAGATTTTAATGATTCTGCCTAGAGGCCAATCTAGCGGTGCAGTGTGGTCTTCCTGAATCACGATGTATGTAGCAAGGGCCGCAGAAGTCCACTCCACTGTTTATAAACGCCTGCACGCGATGGGTGGGCAGGTTTCCCATTATTTGTGTGAGGAGTTTTGGCTTAACTCTAGAGCATCTTATATACTTCTGTACAACTGATCGTGCGATTGTTTTGCCCTTTAGGGGCCAGAATCGTTGTCTTGTACCCCAGTAATGCTTGAGGACCGCAATGGAAGTTGTCTTTATGATACATCTCCACAATTAATTTTGTTATGGTATCATTATATGGTAGCAATATTGGGTACTTGGCGTTGTGAGTCGTTGGTGAGTCGGCCGCCAACTCTAAGAACGCCGTCCTCATCAATGAATGGTGACAACCCCAATAAGGGGCTCTATTTTTCGAGGTCCTTTTTCCTTTTGAGTTGGTTGATATCTGTTTGAAAATCTGCATTTTGCACAGTTTTTATGATGACAATCATGGACTCGTCTAATTCTTCTACTGTGAGTTGTATTTTGGCTTCGATTCTTGATGTAGGATCTTTCAGATGACGAATGAAGCGAAGTACATATGCGACGATGCGTTGAAGAGTAGCGAAGGAGTTTCGGTTGTTAATCTTGTAGATCATATCTTCCATGCTAGAGTTCGTTGCTGTCAATGAGCTGACCTCTTGCTTCCGTTCTTCCCCAGACAAGATTCCTTGTGTGGTGGTGCCGGCCAGGTTGATTCTCTTCCATGTAAAAACAGTGGTCCGTAGAACCACATGCTGCAGCAGGCGAGTTGCTTTGGTGATGTGCCTCTTGAAACTAAATCGGCAGGGTTGTCTCTGGTGCCAACGTGACGCCACTGTTCTGGTAATGACAGAGCCAAGGTCTGTGCAACTCTGTTGGCAACAAACGTTTTGTAGCTCGCAGGTCCTGTCAAAATCCATGCTAAAACAATCCGTGAGTCTGTCCACAGATGGGTTGACTTGTCTGCGTATCCCACCATCGTCTTGATTTTATCCATTAGCTGCGCACACAATAATGCAGCGCATAATTCGAGACGTGGGATTGTTTGCTTTTTCAATGGTGCTACTCTTGATTTTGCACACAATAGCCTTACGAGTACAGTCCCGTCTGGCATAGTCGCTCTTATGTATATGGCTGCTCCATATGCCCTTTCAGACGCATCTGCAAACCCGTGTAGTTGCAATGATTTTGGACATGAACCCTTGAACATTGTATGTCTTGAGATTTGCATCCCATTGATGCGGTCGAGTGAGCAGCGGAAGTTAGTCCATTTTGTGTGCATGGACGCCGGTAGTGCTTCATTCCAGCACCTTCATGCTCCATAATTCCTGAATGAAGATTTTTGCTGTGATTGTGACGGGTGCCAGGATTCCGAGTGGGTCGAATATTTTTGCCAATTCAGAGCACACAATCCTTTTCGTGATCCTTGTGCCTTGGTTTACAGTGGCCTTTATGCAAAAAGCGTCTGGTTTTGGAATCCAAGTCAGGCCCAAGGTTTTTATTGCTGTGGATGTATCGTCGTCGAAGTTTAGGTTGACTTCCTGGTCCCTGGGGGGTATGCCTTGTAACAGTTTTGGATGATTAGCACACCACTTTCTCAGTTTGAAACCACCTGATAATAGCAGCTTGTTGAGTTGCTCTTGCATGGCAATGGCCTCGCTTAGGCTGTCGGATCCGGCCAGTCCATCATCGACGTAGAAGTTCTCTGCTAACAAATTGCTTCCCAAGGGATATTTTTTCCTTCCGGTCTTTGACAGCTCTTGAAGGCATTTCGTAGACAGGTAGGTAGCTGCGTGTGTACCATAGGTTACTGTGTTGAGTGTGTAGTATCTTACTGCCTCTCGATAGTTGTTCCTCCAAATTATGACTTGATAACGCCTGTCTTCAGGATGCACCAGAATTTGTCGAAACATTTTTTCAATATCGGTTGTGAAGACAAATCTGGGTAATCTGAACCTTAAAAATAAGGCAAATAAATCATCTTGGATTTTGGGTCCGTTGTGCATGATATCATTTAGAGAGACCCCTGATGATGATTTCGCCGAAGCATCGAACACAACCCGCAGCTTTGTTGTACTACTATCTGGCTTGAGCACGCAATGATGAGGAATCACATAGTTTGGTGATAACATATCTTCCAGACTGATTTCGCTCATGTGGCCGAGGGTTTCATATTCCTTAATGAAATCGACGTATTGGCCTCGAAGGGTGTCATCTTTAGGTAGGCGTCTTTCCAATGATAAGAACCTGCTTAGCGCTAATTCCTTTGAGTCGCCGAGCAAAAACGTACTTTCAGCAAATGGAAGTCTTACTACATAGCGCCCGTCTTGATGCCGCGTTGTGTTTTGTGCAAATTGCGGTTCGCATCGTGTCTCGGCTTGTGTTCTGCTGCCCTCGGATTCACCGACTTCCTCTAGTTTCCAAAATATTTCAATGATGTCTTCTACATGAGCATCGTTGTCGCTGCATATTCCACACGTAGCGACGGAGTCAACTCCAGTGTTAACCTTGCCCGCTATTATCCAACCTAACCGAGTGTTCTGTAGGGTTGGTCCCTCTGGTTCAAGTTTGATTTGTCCAATGGAGAGTAGTGGGAAGTAGAATTCAGCACCCAGCAGGACATCTATCTTGTCGGACCGTGCAAAATCTGGGTCCGCCAGCCTTATGTTCTTTGGAATATTCCATGTGGAAGTTTTCAGATTCTGCATTGGTTGCTTAGAGATGATTGTTGGTAGTACAAAGGCTTCAAGCGATGATGAAAACTCATTTGTTGTTGATGCAATTTTTGCGAAGACTCGTTTGTGTACTGCCCGGCACTCAACTGTCTTTCCCTCTGGTGATTCTAGCTTTATTCGGGCAGTGGCAAGAATTACGTAATTTTTTAGGTTTGATGGTGATGCTGATAAGCTCACGGACTGATTATGTAGGGCGATTGGTTGTTTTGAAACCGATGATTCGGTGAGCCCTTTGGGCGAGTTTGGTGCTGGAGCGTCCTTAATCTCTTCAAAATGCAGCAATGTGTTGTGCTTTTTATTGCACTTGAGACAGGACCGAGAGATGCAATTGCTTGACTTGTGAGTGCTCTTCAAACAGTTAATGCATAAATTATGTTTTTTCACTAGCTGTAGTCGATTCTTTGGATTCATCTAAAGAAATTGTCGGCATGCGAAGAGAGGATGAACATCGCCGCCACATGCCTTGCATTTTGTTTGTTGCGTTGTTGTAGCTGGCAGACTCGTAATTGTTTTTGACCTGTGCTTGTTGTCTTGGCGGGACGCGGCCTCCAAGTACTGAAATCAGGAATCCAGGAATTTGAGGAAGCTCTCGATGGATGGTATTTCCTTTGGATTTTGGAGTGACTGCTCGAATAGTAGATGACTTTCATCGTCTAGTTTTTTAAATAGCGAATGTAGAAGGATGGGTCCCCAGGGTGACGTGTCAATTCAATCTGAATTCCTTTATGAATGCTGCTGAGGTCTCGCCATTATGACTGGCGGGTTGTTCCAAAAGCCTTTTCAGCAGAACTGATGACAGAATTCGCTTGTTGTTGTAACGATCTTGAAGCATCTGCCAGGCCGTGTTGTAGTTACTCTCGGTGATTGGCAGATGTTTAATTAAACGTTATGCTTCTCCAGTTAGATTTGTTTTTAGGTACCACATTTTTTGGATTGTTGCCAGTGGTTTGTTGTGAATTAATTCTTGGAACATTTCGAAGAAATAGCGCCATTTTAAATAGTTGCCATCAAATGCCTGAAGTGTGATTCTTGGCAACTGAATGGCGTCGCTGAGGTTGTAATGAGGTTTTGAGCCTGCCATGTTCGAAGATTCCTTTATCTTCTTGGTTAACTCGACTAACTGGTACCTGAAGTCCTCTTCAAGTTGTAGGTATGCTTCGATGTCATAGCCTACTGATACGGGATCTTTGCAGCATTCCCAAATAGCGAAATGTAACTCTTCGATCTGCCGCCAAAACTGGCTGATAGTGTCCAGCCTTACCTCATAGTACTCGCGTGGTTGGGCCTCATTGGAGTCGTTGGCCAGTAGCCGCCTCAACGATGTTGTCACTGTTGGCGGCAAATGAGCCTGTTGACTTCTAGGTCAGCCGTGTCAACCGCGGTTGTTGGCTGTGGCTGTTTGTTAACGATCTGGTCAGAGGATGAGTTACGTGTCAGTGGAACAGGTGTTTTAATCGTTGACGGTCCTTTAGGCTTTGATGTTCCTGGAGCGTCAAACGCAGCCCAGTAATTAACTTCCTGCGTGAACTTCTGGATGTAGTCCTTTGCTGCTCCTGAGACACCCTCGTAGGAACCACCTGAAAAGTATTCAAGCTCAAGGGGGTCCTTACAGAGTGTCCTGAGAGTCGAATCATTTTCTTCATATGCTTCATACAGCTCTTGTAATCTGCTAAGCCTCTGCTGACAGTATGCTTTGGATGTCTTCCGATTCGATGGATCCTTCTTAAAGTTTGATATTAGCTATTGAATCTGCTCATCAAGCTCGTTTTGGTTCTTCAATAGGTCCTCTACGTCTGCCATTGTTGTATTGATGAAGTAAACTTCCAAGGAAGGAGCCGACTTCTGCAAGTATTTGTTCCTTGTTGTTGTGATGACAGATCACGTCGGGGTCACCAAAATGTTCATAAGTGGTTTGTCCTGATTGTCCTGTAGTTATTGGTTGCACACAGATTTGGTACTTGAACCAACTCTGCGGCTAAGATAACTATATAACTACCTTGTGTTTGGATTGAGTGTTTGTCTATAGATTCGGTACTTGGGTACTTATCAGTTTTGTATAGTGTTGACAGGTTTGGTACTTGAACCAACCCTGTATCTAATTGACAAAACTTTTTATTAACAAAAAGAAATGAACTTCAAATTAATTGCTGCGTCTGCATGAGCAGAAACGTCGGTCATCGACATTGGCACTGCACAAGCATGGCTGTTTGAAGATAGTGCAGCGTATGCATATATGGCAGCGACGGTCAGTGACGTCCGTTATCAGCAATTCGGCAGCATGGTGAACCTGAGCTGGCTTTACAAGGGCGGTCAATGGCGTTGGTCGTTGACCGACGTTGCGTCGTCAGCATAAGGTTTCTAAATGAGCGTTGTTGTTTAAACAATGAAATCAAAAGTATCACCAAAATTTTAAATTTTCATTTCAAGTCTACAGAAACAAGACATGAAAACAATACGTTCGTGGTTAACGTATAATTCGAATAATGTTAATAAAAATACCATAAAGGAAGTATCTAACTGGAATTCAGCCACGTTAAGTGATGTGTTCATTGAATTGCCTTGTGTAGAGGCGAGAAATGGAAAACTCATTTTACTGGTGGATACAGGAGCAGATACAAGCATAGTGAAAGAATGCGCACTAAAGGAAGATGCCATTATAAATAAAAAGATTAAAAAGGACTTAAGCGGAGCATTTGGAGGTTGTGTAACAACAGAAGGATCAGCTACTATATACCACAATGAGGCACAGTCCTTACGTTTAACGCTACACGTTGTGTCACTTAAACAAGGAGTAGACGGCATATTAGGAGGGGATAATTTGTGGAACAACTCCATTATAAATACAATGGAAAAGATTTTAACACTCTTCAATGAAAAGAGAGGTTATTTTAGAATTACCGATAAAAACTATCGAGCATATAGAAGAGGAAAGTAAACAACATTACATACCAGTTGACGCAAGAACAATTACGATAGTTCCGTTAAAACTTCGTACAAAATTTAAGAATGTTATCATTCATACAGAAAAAATAGATCCAGGAATCTATATAGCAGACACATTAGTAAATGTGAAAGATAATACAGTTTATGCTCCGATATTAAATACAACAGAGTATGATTATGAAATAAATTGCGAATTTAAACCAAAATTCACAAACTTGAAAAAAAATTGAGACTCGTAATAGATTACAGGAAACTAAATGAAGCTACAATTAAACAAGTTTTTCTCATTCTTCGTATTGACGAAATCTTAGAGCAATTAGGCCACAGCAGATATTTTACAATGCTAGATTTGGCAAGTGGATATCACCAAGTTTTAGTCGATGACAGGGACAAGGAGAAAACAGCATTTAGTACAGGACTAGGGTACTTCGATTTCAATCGAATGCCATTTGGGCTAACAGGTGCCCCAGCAACACTTCAAAGGATAATGAATCATATCCTAACAGGTCTTCAAGGCATATACTATGTTCGCACTGGACCAAAATTAGGCAATTTCGCTGCTTACCACAATTTCGGCTGAAATTGAGAATGAAGTCCACAACGTCGCCATACAAAAGGACGTCAAACGAGATTGAGGTGGTGAATAAATTTATCTCAATTTCAACGAAATTGGAAGCGAAATTGACTAGAAATAGAAAATCAACCCTGATTTTGTAATAGAATGTGTTATAAATTGGCATTGAACTGGCAGCACTGAGTACATTTGACTAGTACAATTGTGGCATTGAAAAATTTTTCTGAAAAAAAATGAAAAAAAGCTATAAAAAGCGAAATTTGTGGGGTGAAATGGCTGTCGAGTTGCTAATAGAAAACTGGTCAAACAAAATTGACCAGCTACGAGGGGCAAGGCGCAACAACCATATTAGAATCCATATATATGTTAATTATTTGTAAAACTTGGACAATTACCATTGTTTTCTAGTGTTAACAAAACTCTCGCGCAGTAAACAAACAAATCTGAAAGAACAAGAACAAAGGTTATTTTCAGTATAACAGAAATTACGTGAACATAATTTAAAACTTAATACAGGGAAGTGCAGATTCCTAAGAAGAGAGATTATCTATTTAGGACACAAATGTACAGATCAGAGCGCACTCCCTGAGCCCAACAAAGTGGAATGCGTTAAGGGCATTCCGCCGCCTAAAACTAAAAAGGAGATGCAAGCATACTTGGGACTAGTGAATTATTATAGAAAATTCATACCTGGCACAGAAAAGATAGCTCTTCCTATTAACAAATTACGTAAAGACGCGAAGTTCAATTGGACACAAGAATGCCAGAAAACGTTCGAATCATTGAAGAAGGCGATAATAACACCACCGGTTTTGGCATACCCGGATTTTGAAAAAGAATTAATACTACTACTGATGCAAGTAACGAAGCGTTAGGCGCAGTGCTTTCTGAGGGTAAAATAGGCGAAGATAGCCTTTGCGAGCAGAGCCTTGAATTACGCAGAAAAGCGTTACTCAACTATAGAAAAGGAGTTCTTAGCCATTGTGTGGGCAACAAAAAATAGTAGAGCTTATTTGTTGGGAAGACCATTTTAGATAGTGACAGACCATCAACCTTTAAAAGGAATAGCAAACATAAAGGACCAGACTTCAAGACTGGCAAGGTTTAGACACAAGTGGTCAGAATACGATTTCGAAATCTTATATAAGCCAGGAAAGAAAAACTTAAATGCAGACGCGTTAAGCAGAATTCCTCAGGAAAAACACAAAACAATAGCAGTCGTACAAACACGGTCGAAAGCAAAAACAGCTAACCAAGATCATCATCAGGGAACAATCGTCGAAATCGATAAAGATGATGAGGAACCGGGAAACGGAACAAATAACACAGCAACATTGCTATCCGACCCGAAACAAATAGAAACAGTTATTAAAGACTTCCATAATACACCATTATGAGGTCGCCAGAGAGCAGTGAAAACATATCTAAGAATGAGGCAACAATATAATTTTCACTTTTCTCGGAAACTACAAAACATAGAACCTTCAGGTTTGAAGCACTTTCTGTAGATTTGATTAGAGAATTATATGGTCGGAAAAATTTTTATACTTAGTACCGTAATTTTAAAAAAAATTGCGACCAAAAATTTTTTTTCGGAATTTTTTTTCCAAATTTTATAATAGCTTTGGCATTAATTTTCTCAAAAACTGTTTGACATAGGAACCTAATTTAAAAAGGATATTAAGAATCGGATATTTGGCTTTAAAAATCAGCAAGAAAAAGTTATCTAGGTTTAACCATTTTTTTTTAATATTATTTTTTCGATGTGAAGTCGGATTTTTATACAATGGCCCCTCCCACCTAAACGGGGGGAAATTGACCCCCCCTCCCATAAGATTTTTTTCTTGTCTCGACCAATCCTAAACGCCCTAGTCTTTTGAGCCCTCTTATACGAAACACCCTGTATAATAGCAACTAAATAGGAAAATAGGACTAACTATCATCCATCAGAATCACTTATATGGTGTTTCCATAAAATGGTTTTTCCAGGTATTTAGAAAAAACTGTTTTAAGCCCCAAAACCACTCGTAAACTGTTTTAACTCCCTTGAAATTGTTGTTGTGATTCCAGCGCTAAACCAAAATGCTTTTGGTTTTTAGCGTCAGTTTTTAGTTTGCAAGTCTGTTTCGAAGTTCGGAATTGCAGACACACTATCTTTCTCCTTTTCTAGTGCCAATAAGTTAGAAAGAGATAAAGAGAAAGTGCCACCAAACTATTCTGCCAAATGTCAAAACAAGTGTAAGCGTTTTATGTCGTAAATAATATGTTTATTTAAATAGGTATAATATCTAAAAAATGACAAAAATTTAACTATTTCAGATGCAGAAATCAACAGAGAGAATTTTGTGCTCTATGGGGGCGGAATTAATGCTGCTGGACCTCTGGCAAGAAAACATTGACGGCCTGCGCGGACTCCGCAAAAATGTGCATATATATAGGGAGATGGCGGCGGGTATGGTCCATCTCAACAATTTTGAATATTATTGTTATTTTATTCATTGTATTATAAATGAAAGCGATGCACAATTTTAAAAATAGCTGCGTAAATATACAAATACAAACCAACATATGATTGTTTCTTCTTTTCGGTTTGACAGCCTGGACCGGATTATGTATGGAAACACTAGATCAGCTGATCGATTTTCGAACACCTTAACAGGATTAAATATTTTTATGGAAACAGGCTATTACGTCAGCATTTTGAGAAAAGCAAGGTCAAAATCCTAAAAAAGTTGCTTTAGGGATATTGAATGCGTAGAAACGTGTTATGTTTCCCTTTTATACCGTCCATACAGTATGCGATACTGCTAGCTCTTATCATATCGTGGGCTTGGTCTTAAACATACCATGTTTGTACCATAGACTACAAGACAGGAAACTGTTTTTCGCTTTCAAAGTGTTGGTGAAATCAGGCATAGATGTAGTAGATTACAAAAACAAAACGCATGCAATTTTGGCAACGCGGAAGTAAATTTTTACAACTCGGGAGTTTGTTTACTTAATTCAGAAAAATATTTTAAGAGAGGAATGCAACGATTTTGGAACAAATGCAGATCAGCTGCCAAGCTCAGATTTTTTTTTTTCTTTTTTTACCGTTATTTGAGACCGTTATAAACGGAAGTGGCCATGTTTTTTCGGGGGCTGTTCAGCCATCTGGGATGTATGACCGTTTGAAGGTCAAATAAATGGTACTACTAAAGGCACTTATTTCGTAAACTAAGTAAGCTAACGGAACAAACGAAGTACTGATGGAAAGGTATTTTTAATACCTTTCATTTATGTAATACACATTTTTATCCATTTATACATGGCTGTGAAGGAGTTATATTGATTTTTAGAAAAATGTGACAAATTGACCTTGAAACAATTTTTTTCTTCCAAACGGGCACATTAAGGCATAAAATAAATTACATTTATGGAAAGCTTGTTCTTCTACCTTTAAAATGGTATATAATATGTTATACTTACTATTGTATTACATTACTTTAGCTTTAGCTTTCAAAATTTCAATTACAATTCTGCCTGCTCCGCTCTAATGGAAAACATTTGAAATTAAAAAACTTTGATGAAAAATCGCATGAAATTTTTTTGTTAATTTAGAGCGCCGCAGGCAAAAAATTTGTATGAAAAATCGCGCGATTTTTAATTTCAAATGTTTTTTCTGTGTTTACACTGGTTTGTTTAGAGAAAAGTAAAGCTATGTTATACAGTAATGTAATACAATATCGGAAATATCTGATTTTGCCAGAGCGAATCTCCAAAAGTATGGGAGATACAGTGCACACCGTTTGAAAGGTCTGCTTAGTATCTATGCAATCATAAAATAGTCTGGCGCGATCTTGCTTGCTTGAAGTCTGCACGTCGACCAGAGATAATGAGATAGGACACTTCGAATTCGCTGTTTCAACACACATGCATTTTGCTGAAATTTCACTAAACCTATGATAAAAAAACATGTTCGCTGTCCTCTCATGTGTACTTCGCCACACAAAATCGTGTGCTTTGTCCTCTCATGTGTACTTCGCCGCAGTATCACATGCACGCATGCAATATTGATTTTAATGGGTGTAATTGCCGAAACGTCAAAAATATATTTAAAATATTAACCTTTTGTTTATGCTCATCATATACATGATGTATCTACCAGTTCCTTATAATTATAATAAATCTATACTTTCAGATTTTACATAGTATTTGTTGATTTATTTCACATATTTAATTGGTAGGATAAAGTAGACATTGCGCTAATTTTTGGCTGTCAGTGCATAGTTGTTCAAATTTTTACAAAAACAATTAAGATCAATAACTCCAGAATGGTCGCATTTATATTTTTAGATTTGTTTTCTAATATTTTAGCAAATTAAATATTGTTATACATCGTTGATGCATTTGGGGAGTCAAACATCCGTTCGCACCTACCATTTTAAGTTTGGGAAACTTCACCACCTTTGTTTATATATGGTGAAATTTATATTTTAAAAGCCAATGGCCTTGGGTATACACAGTATCTTTTGATATGGTTTCAGTTTATGGAGAGAGAGATGAGGAAGAAAGATAAAAGTCTACAATCTGGTATCGAGTGTTAAGAATTTTTGAAACGAAAATAGACCCTGGTTCTCAGTTTCTTTGCACGCACAGCAGTTGTCAAACGAAAGAAGAGCAACGTAGTTTGCCGAAAGCGTGTTCATATTTTCTCTCACTCTGGCCATCATTTGGATATTCATTAAATTTCACACACACTTTGTCATCACATGTTTACGACTTTTGAAACCAAATGAGAAACCACAGTGTGTAGCCACCGATGGTATGGACATACTAGTAGTGAAACCGTTTGAAAAGATATGCGCTTAGCCAAGCTGATTTCATAACTAACTGAATCCGTGGTGAAACATGAAACAGATGACTTTTTCAACATACTGAAAGACAGAAACAAGAACAACAATATGGTAGCTCTCACGTACAGTGTATATGAATTCAACAGCTCATAAAAAATAGACGTCAAACCGATTTTTTAAGGGGCGAATTCGAAGTGTCCTATCTCATTATCTCTGACGTCGACTGACTCAGTTGATACGAACGATCGCTAGTATCGGTGTGGACAAGGTTTATAGAAAGAAGGTTGCGCCACGCGCAGGTCCGTTATTTTTTTTCGTTTGACAGGGACGTCAAATGACGTCAATAAGTATTTGTATTGAAATTTTGTTTCGAGGCGCCTGCACACTAGTTATAGCAATAATTTTTAATGTCTTTGGATCACACACTATCTTTGGATCGTACCTGAATGCCAAACGTTCGACAATGATTGTGTCCGTTGGCCGTCTGTTTTGTCGACGTTAAAAATTATTGTCGAATTTGATTGAATACGTTGTTTCGGAGTCATAATTCGCACACGATTTTCTTCCAAACGGTGTCTGCGTTCTTCATCTGTCTCATTCACACGATGGTTACTTGTTCGAGCTGGGTTACGCGTATGTCGACCGATATTGGCAATTTATTAGTGGCATTTTAAACCGCAAACCAAAATATTCAATTATCACGAACTTATATGACCACAGTAAACAAAAACACAAAATTATCACTCACATTTTACTGATAATAATTATTATCAACATTTTCAATATACTAATAGGGGTACCGGTTAATTCGTGTGGTTTTTTTTTTTGAAAATTGAAGCTTTATTGTGAAAAAATGGTTACAAATTTAATATTCAAAGTATTGTCCATCGCTAGCTATAACTTTTTCCCATTCTCCTGGCAATTCACGAATACCCTCTTTCTGAAAAATTCGAAATCCGGCTTTTTTGCTATCCACGAATCGATCCAATTTTTTACTTCTTCATAATTGGAGAAGTGCTGGTCAGCCAGGCCATGTTGCATTGATCGGATGAGATAGTAATCGGATGGCGCAAGGTCTGGACTATACGGCGTGTGGGGTAGGACATCCCATTTGAGCGTTTCAAGGTAGGTTTCGACGACCTGTGCAACATGTGGCCGAGCATTGCCATGCTGCAAAATGACCTTGCCGTGCCTTTGTTCATATTCCTGCCGTTTTTCGCGCAGTGCTTGGCTCAAACGCATCAATCGTCGGTAGACTTCCGCTGTGATCGTTTCATTCGGTTGCAATAGCTCATAATAGATCACACCCAGCTGGTCCCACCAAATACACAACATAACCTTCAGACCATGAATATTCTGAACAGCCGTCGATGATGATGCATGGCCGGGGTATCCATACGTTGCTCGACGTTTTGGATTATCGTAATGGACCCACTTTTCATCGCCAGTGACAATTCGATGCAAAAAACTTTTTCTTTTGTGCCGTTGAAGCAGTTGTTCACACGTGAAAAATCGACTTCAATTCATGCGGCACCCAATGGCCTACCTTCCGGATCATTCCCATTGCTTTTAGACGATCGGAAATGGTTTGTTGAGCGACGCCAAGTGATTTTGCAAGTTCTTTTTGCATTTGGGATGGATCTTGGTCGAGCAATGTCTCCAATTCGTGATCTTCAAACTTTTTCGGCTGTCCGGGCCGTTCATCGTCCTCCAAGTTAAAATTGCCACTTTTAAACCGTGCACTCATTGCCAACCGAGCAGTTTGACATACTGCCTCTCTTTGTTCTTGTGTTTGAGAAGCACGAAGTCGGGCCATACTAACGCGGCGCTCTTCTCGTGCGATTTCTTGTTCATCACCAATTGCATAAGAGTTGTTTATTGTACCCTGTATAATTATACCAAATTTCATTAGTGTAGCTTTAATAGTTTCCGAGTTATAGGTAACTCTTGAAGGGGGAGGGCTGCCACTTTGCGATTTGGTTATGGAAAATTTCCTGAAAAGGATATGATCATGTAAGCGTGGTTGTGGTGGCCATTTGGCTGATGTTGTTTTTCATTATTAACGGCATTCCTTTCTCTTTATTACGAAATAAACATGCGATAATTTATCTCAAAAAATGGCATTTTTTTTTTAATATCAAAATTACACCCCTTATTGGAAAACCCTTTATCTTCCAGGAGAAACCAGAAGAAGGATTGTGCAGCAACTCCTTCTGCCCGTCATAACATACAGTGAATTAGTGTACTGTAACTTTGATTCTGTATCGTTGAATAAATTGAGTGTCTTATTCAACAACCTGACTAGGTTTGTTTGTGGTCTAAGACGCTTTGATCGACTCGGTGTTCGGAGACACGCTCTCATAGGTGGTGATCTCCTTGACCTTATTAATTATTGAAACTGCGTCTTTCTGCATAGGCTAATCCATACGAGAACTCCTAATTATTTATTTATTTATTTTTTTATTTATTTATTTAACACTTTTACAGGAGGTGCCCTAAGAATGAATTTTTTTATAGCATAGGAAAATAACATAAAATATAAGGAACAATAATAAATAAATTCAAAACTTAACTTAATAGTTATTACAAATTAACTATTATAGTTAAGATATTTTAGGGGGCGGAGAAAAGGAGAAGGATACAGGAAGAAGAAGAAGTAAAAAAAAGAAGAAGAAGAAAAAGTAAGCTCTTGAATATAGCGATTATTTAGGTGCTGAAAAAATGTTCCCAAACAAGTCGCCTGAAGGCTTTCTCTTCCACAGTAGTTTTCAGTCTGTTTGGTAAATTATTCCATATCTTGATAGTGCTGACAAAGAATAATCTCCCCGTGCTGAGGTAGTTGAACTGCGGAATTATTGGATTACGTGAACGATTGGAGCTACCGAAGTATAATTTTATAAACAAGTAGGTAGGAAGCCCCGTATAAATTAGCCTGTGTAGGAAAACACAGTTACGAAAATTAATAAGGTCGAAGAGATCACCACCTATGAGAGAGTGTCTCCGACCACCGAGCCGATCAACGCGTCGTAGACCACAAACAAAACTTGTCAATTTATTAAATAAGATCCTTAATTTATTCGTCGATACATAATCAAAGTTAAAATACACTAATTCACTATACGTTATGATGGGAAGAATGAGCTGACGCACAATCCTTCTCCTGGTTTCTACAGGGATACAATTAGCCGCATAACGAAAATTACGTAAAACAGCGTACACTTTACTTACAACCACATTGACATGATCAGTACAAGTTAAAGTTGAGTTTATACAAAAACCCATATTTGTAATTTTAGATACAGTCGTGAGCGTCTTATTCTCTATATATAATGGAGGAATATCGGTCAAATTAGCAGCATTACGAAAAACGGGTAAGACAAACGATTTGAAAACATTGAGTTGAAGACAGTTTTCACTACACCAGCGATAGATACTCCTGAGATCGCTGTTGATTTTTGAGCACAGGTTGCCAATGAGTTCAACACTTCTAGACAGGTATAGCTGCACATCGTCCGCGTAGGCATGCATAGTCACATACTGAACAGTAGCGAATATGTCATTCAAAAACATTGTAAATAAAAGAGGTCCCAAGACGGAGCCCTGAGGAACCCCAGCCTCAACTGGCTTGAATTCTGAGTAAGCCGTATTAACTTGAACTCTTTCGAGCAGACAAAGAAGAGTCACATCCTGCCGATCAAATTCTACTCTTATATCATCGGTGATTTTGAGCATAGCTGTAGAGCAACTGTGCTTTGAGCGAAAGCCGGACTGAAAAGGGTTAAGTTTTTGTTAGAAATGTAACGATTTATTTGAGACACCATTAATGATTCACAAACCTTGGAAAGAGCAAGTAAGATACTTATGGGTCGAAAATCAGATAGTAAATTAGCAACAGATTTTTTCGGTACTGGGATAACTGTGGCTAATTTCCACAAGGAAGGAAAAGAGGAAGTAAGGAGAATATGATTGATAATGACTGTGAGGGGTGAAATTAAGTAAGGTAGAATTAACTTGACAAATTTTATTGAAATTCTATCAAGACCCACCGAAGGCGATTTTATAGATAAGACTTCTTTGATAACATCAGATTCCGAGACATTTGAGAAATGAAACAACTCGTCTTCATTATCATTGTAAGTTAATTCATCTATATGGGGGGCATTAGTATAATTGGTCGAAAGGAATTTGTTTGCAAAATTGTGCTTTGGAAGCTCTAATCGACTATGCAATCTAATTGTTCCAAAGTTCAATTACCTCAGCACGGGGAGACTATTTTTCGTCACCACTGTCAAGCTATGGAACAATCTACGAAATAGGCTAAAGAGTATAGCGGGAGAGAGAGCTTTCAGGCGTCATGCTTGGGAACATTTTTTCAACACGTAAAACAACGTCTTTGCAACAAAAAGCTTACATACCTTCTCCTTTCTGTACCTATTTTCTTCATTCGGTATCTATTTTTCTCCTTTCTGTACACCTGCCGTCTATACATATCTAATACCTCTAAATTAAATAATTAATCCATTTATATGTATATTATATTATTTTAATTTAAGTTTTCTAAATCGTTTGTTATTGTTTTATATATTCCTTGTGTCATTTTTTGCTACAAAAGATTTAGTTCTTAGGGCAACTACTCCTGTTCAATAATAAATAATAATAATAATAATAAAATATATTATTGGTGGCTTTTGGTGGTAGGAAAGATTTATTCCTGACTGTTTCCACTGAAGAGCAAGACCGGAAATGTTGCTGGTTACATCACAAAACATCCATATTTTTATGCCATATTTAGCAGCTTTTGATGGAAGGTATTCTCTAAACCCGCAACGGCCACGAAAAGACACCAACTGTTCATCAATAGTTACGTTTACGTTACGTTACGCCGCCATCAATTACACCTTAGTAGTTAGGCAAATTGAAACTGAGCTTCCCTTTATGAATTTCCCATTAAGCCAAAAACAGTGTAAGGAAGAACTTCAAATTTCGACAAATCACATTTCCCATTTTTATATAATTCTTTTTTATTATGAACTTTTTTAATATAACATCATATGAAATTCAAATTGACTGCTCGTCTATAAATAGCAAGACCTCCTTTTCTTACTCAATCAACCAACTCGTCTTGGTATGCACATAAGAAATGTTAGCAACAAAATTTTGCGTTTACTTAAATTTTCAGCTTTTTGGAAAAACGTAAATTTCGCCAAATGTTGTATTGAACAACAGATCCGCACATTCATACGCACGACTAGGACAGCAGCACTTAATTCATTAGTGCAAAATAACACAAAGTCGATCTTCCGATTCCTTCATCCTCATAAAAATCCAATTGCCTTTTTTCTTAGACCTTCCGAACCCTTCACTCATTAATAGATCAATCAAGCGATATCAATTTTCCGTTGTTACGAACGCGGAGAAAATGAAAGGAAGCAAAGTGAGTAACTTTCCTACTTGTGAAGATGTTTGTACTCATTTTGCTTACACCCGTTATCTGCGACCGATCGCACGATTTGAAATATTATGTATATGTAATTGTATTTTCTTTGATGCATATTCCCAACAACAATGCGTTCAGTAAACAATATCTCCTCATCTCACTCAATCAATAACTTCGCGTCCAATGCACACGATCAGTAATGCTTTAAACACAATCGGAGCAACAGGATACAAGATACATTTTCAACTGTCAAATTTACATGGTCGAAATCGAGAAAAAAGTTTGGTTTCCAGTTTTTTGCTCTGGTTTGCATTCCAATTTGTATCTTGTCTCCGGGCTAATTCTAGTTTTACAGCAACAAAATCATTCTTGTTCTTCTTCGGTGTGTTTGTTTACATTCTTCAACCCTCCGTCATGCACATGTTCCGATAGTCACGTACGTAGCGCATGTATCTGGCCAGATACACTATGTATTTCAGTACATTTATATGAAAAATATGCTATTTTAGAGATAATATTACATTGTTATTAGGTGTACAAATAAGTTTCCTCGATTTTTTATAAAAAGTTAGGAATTTATTGTGAAGGAACAGTACATTACGTTTTATTCAAAGTATTTTCCATCATTTGCCACTACTTTTCCCCATCTTTCTGGCAACATTCGGATACCCCGTCGAAAAAACTCTTCATCTTTTGACGCTATCCACAAATCTACCCAATTTTTGGTGTCTTCATATGATGTGAAGCTCTGGTCAGACAGACCATGTGCCGTCGACCGGAACAGGTGATAATCAGAACGGGCTAAGTCTGGTGAATACGGCGGGTGGGGTAAAACTTCCCAGTTGAGTGTTTCCAAGTATGTTTTTACTGGCGCCGCAACATGTGGACGAGCATTATCGTGTAAAAGAATAATTTTGTCGTGTCTGGAGTAGTAATGGGCGCGTTTTTCCTTAAGTGCCCGACTCAATCTCATCAATTGTGTTCGGTAGAGAGCTCCAGTAATGGTTTCGCTTGGTTTGAGCAATTCATAATACACGACACCAAGCTGATCCCACCAAATACACAGCATGAGTTTTTTTCCCATGAATATTCGGCTTAACTGTCGATGTTGATGGTTCGCCGGGCTTAACCCATGACTTTCTCTTCTTTGGATTATCGTAGTGAATCCATTTTTCGTCACCAGTGACTATACGATGCAAAAAATTCTTTTTTTTATTCCTGGCAAGCAGCATTTCACTCATGCATAATCGGCGTTCAACGTCTCTCGGCTTTAGTTCATATGGAACCCAAGTTCCTTGTTTTTGAATCATTCCCAACGATTTTAAACGATGTGAAATTGCTTGTTGAGTCACTTGTAATGTAAGTGCAAGTTCTTTTTGCGTTTGGGACGAATCTTCCTCCAATAATACTTCTAATTCCATGTCTTCGTACACTTTCGGCCTTCCACTGCGTTCTTTGTCCTTCACGTCAAAGTCACCGTTCTTAAACTTTTGAAACCATTCCTGACAACTTCTCTCACTTAAAGCAGCTTCACCATATGCTTCTAGAAACAATCAATGCGCCTCAGCTGCAGATTTTTTCAAATTAGAGAAGTAAATCAAAAGTTTCCGCAAATGATGCTTATTCGGCACAAAACTTGACATTTTTGCAGGAAAAAAATTACGTGATGCTGATACGGAATCACTAGTACTTTAAGGTTATGGTGTTGCCGGATGACGAAACTTGGGATATTACGTTTTACATCTGACAATTTCTCCAAAACCTTCTGGTGGGGCCATCTTTTGACAAACCGCGGAAACTTATTTGTACACCTAATATATTGTTATCACGCCAGGCAGATATATATTTTCTATTTTTTTTTTGTTCTTAGTACATGCTAAACCACCTAGCCCTGCAAAAAAAATTTTAATGAGAAATTTAAATTTAAATAAACAAGAAAAATTTAATTTTTGTGTTTAATTTCAAAAAAATAGATGTTATAAAGTTTATTTCAATTAAATTTAGTAGTTATAAAGTAAGTTTTAACTAATTCTAAATTAAAAAAGTCTTACACAGCTTCAGGTAAGCAACTTAAACATGTATACTCTGATTTCGAATGTTGTAGGCATACCGGATTCGAGCACTTGGAACAAAAAAAACAAGTTAGTCGGCGAATTTTTTCATCTCCCAATGTACAAAGCTGACAACTTTTTCTCTTTTGTAGAGTATCAGGACCACTTGAGCTAGGAACTACTACTGGAACCAGAAATGAAAAAGAAAAACGAGGAAAATGAAATGTAATGAAGGGCAAATGTTATATCAATCAAACTTACATTTAGTGGTCTTCCAAAATACGATTCCATGGCCAAACGAGTTGCATGGCCAAACTGGTTGATGATGTGAATGTTGTTCATTCGGTTTTCAATATTTGGAAGAATTAATGTATCAGCTAACGTAGTGAGAAAATTTCTTTTTTTATTGCACTTTTTTTATTAAAAAAAAGCACTATTTTTATTGAGACCATCAACTTCTTTGCAAATACAAAATGCAGCTAGTGCCATGGTGTCATGTTGCGGAAAAACGCAAAAGTCCATGGTCTTGTTGACCGCTTTGTAGTAAAATGTGTAACCATTTGGTCCATACAATCTACGCTAGCTTTATTTTCATTGTAAAAAAATGGCTTCGGGTTTCATTGCTTCCCCTTCACAATGTTTCGTATAATGAACGGTCGAAAGTAGGTTCACACATTTATTTTTTTTTTTGGCACGTAGCTGCAAATTGATACCAAATTTTCGTGGAATCCAAATAACGATGACAAAACAGTGCGAGAACGATCCTTTCTCATTTCGTTAGGAATACATTTTTTATTGGAGCGAATGGTACCAACAAATGCCAGACCAATTCCGGCCAGACGCTTTACTCCATCTAAAGTAGTAAAAAAGTTGTCAGCTAGAATTGTACGGCCAGTATTGCTGTACGGCTTTGCAAGTTGTATCAAAACATTTTCACCTTGATTCACTTCCCGTTCTTCTCTTTCTTGTCGACCGGTATAGAGCTTTGCTTGCAGTGGATATTAAGATTTGGAATCGCAAGCCCACCAAATTTTGATAACATATTTCGCTGGTTTTAATGGTATGTACTGAGTAAATTTAGTTTTTCCACGATATGGGAAGAGTTGTTCATCAATTCTTATGCTGCCATGCGGACTATAGTTTTTGGCAAGATTTTCATTTAAAAAATTCCAAACGTCACGAATGGGTGCAGCTTTGTCATCGCGCAATAGTTGAGCGTGTGTTCTACCATCATCAAAACAAATGTATCGTGCCAGTGCAGAGAATCGATTAAAAGACATGACTGCTCTGAATATGGGTAGATTATTTGACTGCCACAAAGCTTTTGTGGTTTGCATATTGTGGGAATAACCAGCTGCCAAAAGAATGCCGACGAATGCGTCTAATTCAGTTGCGGTAAAATCTGTCCAAACTTTTTGTTTTTTACTGGGATTAGCTGCATTCCACTTCTCGACTACAGCTTTTCCATGGCGATTCGTTTCAGAAATGATGATAAATGTTATATTTGGTGTGAACAAAATTTTTAACACCTCAATTGCAACACTGTTTTGTTGCTTCGGACCAGGTCGAAAACGCATGATATTGTGTTGACGTAAACGAACTCCAATATTTGGTTCATTTTTACATCATATAGTACCGTCCTTACCAAGAAAAGAATCTTCGGTAGCATTCTGTTCTTCATCGTCGTTACTATCGTCACTATCAAACACTTCATCTGCTTCGACAACCCAATCATTTTCGATATCTGAGCAATCGCCATCGTCTGGCATATAATTTAGATCCATATCATCGTCAACTCCTAGGAAGTCATCAATCTCATCATTTGCAACCACTTCTTCAGCGGCTCTTTCACGCTCTAACTCATTGGCCAATGCTTCTGCTAGTCGTGTATGGAAAATCACATTACCACTATGAAATCGCGTATTATAAACAAACTGTACTTCTTCACCCATTTTTTTTCGAATAAATAAAAATGCTTCCGTAAATTATTGACTGTACCTTTCAAAGTTCACTATGCAACTGAAAAATACTAGTAATCTGGCCAGATACATGCGCTACGTATACGATGTATACATGAAAAAATCCACATAAATTTTGTTTGTTGTTTTTTTTAATGTGTTTTTTCATAAAACGATACCTAACAATATTTGTAGAGGGTACATGGAGACTCAAACCCCTAGCTAAATTAGAAATATATTTAAATCACAGGTAAATAAATAAATAAAAAAATAAATAAAATTTGACAATTTGCATTGTGGGGTGTCACACTAGGCATCTTAACGCTAATTTATTTAAGTTGATGTTTAACGTAATTTTTTTTATTTATAATTTTCTTAGAATTATAAATAAAAACCAATATGCAGAAAAAGGTTGCAATTCCTGTGTCAACCCTTTCAACATTTTTACTATGGAGTACTAAGGAGTATGGCGAAAATGTAAAAAAGAGAAGGTCATTACAAAAAATAATAGAAAATACATTTAAAAAATTTGGAATAATGCGAACTCATACAGGTAGATTCTAATATACAGTAGGTATAGACAGGCAGTACCTAAACGACAACATTGCTGCTGCTACTGACAAGTCAAATCGATCACTCCATACAGTGCTTTCGTTGAAAGCGCTGCTAGTGCTAGTGTGACACCCACCATTAAGAATTTCACATATGAAATTTTTGTTGCTGAGCAACGTTGCCCAGCCATTATAATTAACGGCATGGAATTTCTTGTTGCCGTGAGTTGTTGCTGTTGCTCGGATTGTGTTTAACGCTTAAGATGAATAAAATTTTGCGTTTAGATTCTTTTTTGTACGTAGCACAACATATGTTGATAAAAATGTTTATGAACTCGGACGAAATACCTTATATCTTTTAATGCAGATACAATTTCGTTTCCATTCTTTTCGTGTAGTAGAGAATATATATACCTACAAATCTTTATATCGTTCATTGTAATTGAATAAACGGTACAGACGCTAGAGGGATTGAATCGTTTTCGTGTGGCCTATTTATATATAGATACTAAGAAAGTTTCTTAGCTTTCTTTTGAAATTTATTTGACTAGGATTGACTATTTTAGGAGAAAACACTCTTTGAAACGTAAGTATTTACGTATTACTCCTAAAAATTTTTCGTCTCCGGCGCCTTCTCCAAGAGTAAAAATTTGTCCTTGCAAAGGGCAGATATTAATGCAAGCATTGTAAAATATTTCTATCTCTTTTTATATATTTTCTGATGCAGAATTTAAAGAAGTGCTTACATACTTACGTGATTGCGATTTCTCCTAAATTCCTGCACCGACCATGGTCAAATAAATTTCTCAAGAAAGCTAAGTATCTCTATGTTGAAGCCATAAACGTCAATCTGTCAAATGTAATGTAGTTAGTATTAAATGTAACTTGTAAGAAGAAGGTTGTTTT
Organism: Myopa tessellatipennis; assembly: GCA_943737955.2. Classification (NCBI taxonomy): domain Eukaryota; kingdom Metazoa; phylum Arthropoda; class Insecta; order Diptera; family Conopidae; genus Myopa; species Myopa tessellatipennis. The sequence goes on along the minus strand of OX031315.1, from coordinate 38,185,985 downwards.
CTTTTCTCTCTCTTCTTTGCCATCGCAACGAGTAGTACACCGCAGTCAGCAGGGTTAATCCAACCATAACTGAACCATCCGCAATCAAATTCAACATAAATTTGGTCCTTCGGAAGCCGGATAGTGAAGATTATACAAAATCGGTAAAAAACAGCAATTAGATTAGTGCAAAATCACATATTTACTTGCACAACTTGTATGTTCGGGCTTAACCTCAAACTTTGCACGTTGAAGAAGCTCAAAGTGACAGCTGCATTTTTCGCAAGTAAGAATAGAGCGCAATGGACTTAAAAATGCGTGATTCTGCAAAAAGCGCAATCAAACGCTATATGCAGCAAAGTAAAAACGAATCGAATCTGCAAAACCGCGACAGAATTGAAAGCTTGTTGAAGTTGCTTGATGAGCAATGGGCACGATTTAACAAGGCACAAGATGCTGTGGAATCCAATTGCGGCGACGCAACGCTGGATGCTGAAGCAGATGAAAGAGAACAAGCAGAGAGCTGGTATGTAGAGGCTCTTTCAAACTTGCAGCAAAATTTGAGGGAAAGGAGAATAGAAGACGCCCGCGAAAATGAAGCCTCCCATAACACATCAGCAAGTCACCTTGCTGAAAGTAATGCTGTTCGTCTGCCGAAAATGGAACTTCCGTCATTCAGCGGCAACGCTGTAGATTGGATTGGTTTCCGCGATGCCTTTAAGGCACTTATTGATGGCAACGTTAACCTGACAGGCGTACAGAAACTACATTATCTACGAAGCTCACTAAAAGGTGAAGCACTGCTTCTTATCCGGTGCTTCGAGACTTCTGATGCTAATTATAAAGAAGCTTGGAAATTATTGCAGTCGCGGTATGAAGTGATGCGCGTAATTATAGATCACCACATTCGAGCATTTTTTGGGTTAGAACGAGCCAATTCCGATTCAGCCGCAGACATTAAATTAATCCTGGATACGGTTGTCCAACATGTAAGAGCGTTAGCAGCACTCGGGCGACCTACCCAGTTTTGGGATGACTGGCTAATATATTTAGTTGTGTCAAAGCTATCAGTCGAAACGAGGAAACAGTGGGAACTATCACTGGCAACTGGCGACCCCCCTAATTTTGACGAGCTACAAACGTTCTTAGAAACAAGATGTCGATCGCTCGCGATGATTACTATCAGCGCACCAATTAGTGTAAGCCAACGCAAACCCGCACACAAAACCCAATATAAAAATTCACCGCAAGTATTGTACGCTGGACAAAAGTCCGAATTCCACAAAAACAAGAACAAACATTGTTGCTTGTATTGCAAAAATGACCACCAGATTTATACCTGCTCCGAGTTTGGTAACCTGTCTCCAAATTCACGACTAGAATTCATCGATCGCAAAGGGGCTTGTTTAAATTGCCTTAGTGATCGCCATCACGCCGCCAAGTGTCGCAGTTTTTCTAGTTGCCGCTTGTGTCGAGCTCGACACCACACCGCTATCCACGACGCTATTTCTGTTAAGCAAAATAGTACCGCCGGCACTGTACTGCCATCATGCTCCAATTCACCCCGCTGTTTTCGAATGACCCAAAACCAAACAAAGAAAGCATTTCATCGCATCATACAGCTTCTTCGAAAGCTATCCTGTTGGCCACTATCATAGTCCAAGTCCAAGACAACGCTGGACACTGGCAAACAGCACGAGCCTTGTTTGACAACGGGTCACATGCTTCGTTTATAACAGAGGCTTGCATGCAACGTCTAGGCCTGCCTAGAAAAATGTCTTCAATGCTGATAACCGGAATCGGAGCAATGCCAGGAGGGAAATCAAGAGGCGAAGCAACTATCTTGCTAACCTCCACCGCTAGAGAGCGAATTTATAAATCAAATGTACATATTTTAAATAAAATTACTAACGACCTTCCTACTTCTAGTATAAAGATGTCTCCTTGGCCTCACATAAAGGGTTTGCCACTGGCTGACCCACAATTCGCTACACCTGGAGCCATCGATATACTCGTAGGAATGGATGAAATGCCTCAGTTTCTAATCGCGGAGGTCCGTAAAGGTCCGCCTGGCACACCAATTGCGCAGAATACGGCCTTCGGGTGGGTTCTGTTTGGTTGTGTGGGCGACAATTCAAAATGCGACGAAGAAATCAACAGTTTGCGATGCGATACAAAGTTGGTGAGAGCAGTCAGCCGTTTGTGGGAGCTAGAAGAGCTTCCGCCGAAACGACATTTGTCTGCTGAAGAAGCATCGTGCGAGAAGTTGTTCGACGAAACGCATCAACGAGCGACGAACGGCCGCTATATTGTACGACTACCGCTGAAGCACAACGTGCCATTGGGAAAATCAAGGCAGTTCGCTGTTCGCAGTTTCTTACAATTAGAGAAACGACTTGCACAAAACGCTGAACTGAGAACAAACTACAAGGCTTTCATGGAAGAACTGATCAACATGAATCATATGGAGCCCGTCTTTGATATACACGACGTCAACTTTTATATGCCACATCATCCAGTTATCAAGGCGACCAGTTCAACAACTAAGCTGCGCGTTGTTTTTAATGCATCAATGCGATCGACTACAGGTTATTCATTAAATGATGCGCTGATGGTCGGTCCGCAACTGCAACCCGAATTGTTTACGTTACTTCTGCGATTCCGAACGCATAAATATGCAATGACAGCAGATATCGCCAAAATGTATCGGCAGGTTTACGTAGCAGAGGATTGCACCGATTATCAACGCATCGTTTGGCGAGAAAATCCGTCCGCCCCGCTACAAGATTACCGTTTACTACGAGTCACCTACGGTCTTGCTTCCGCTTCGCATTTAGCCGTGAAAGCTCTCCAACAAACGGCTAAGGACTCGAATGAGAAATACCCGCGAGCAGCTCGAGTCATTCTGCAAGACTTCTACATGGACGATTTGTTAACTGGCGCATCAAACGAAACGATGCTTATGACTCTGCAGAAGAACATTTGCGACGTATTATCTAAAGGAGGATTTGAACTACGAAAGTGGGCAACTAACTGCCCCAAGGTGATTGCCAATCTGCCCGCTACATCCAAAAGGGAATCACATTTTCTAGCAGACAAACAAGAAGTGCGCGCACTAGGTATTATTTGGAATACTGCCCGCGATTACTTTACGGTCGAGATGAACATGCCTGGTGCGCCCCAATTTCTCACTAAAAGGGCATTCCTTTCGGATGCCAGTATGCTGTTTGACCCACTCGGATTCATCACACCGTGCACAATAAGGTCAAAAATTTGGTTTCAGCGAATTTGGCGTGCTAATGTCGATTGGGACCAGGCTGTGCCATCGGAAATAGCTAACCAATGGTTAAAGCATCGCGCAGATCTCGCGAACCTAAATAAAGTAAAACTAAAACGCTGGTTGGGTGTTGGCCAAGACGACGCGACTACTGAATTGCACGTGTTTTCCGATGCTTCAGAGATCGCTTACGCTGCTGTAGCATATTCTAGAACCATAGATGAATTTGGGGTGATTGCTGTTACCTTGGTTGCCGCTCGATCCAAGGTAGCACCACTCAAAACGACGACGCTCCCGCGCTTAGAATTATGCGCAGCACATCTTGCCTCCAAACATATAAGGCAAATAGTACGCAGCATTGTCTCTGCTCCGTGGCCGATCTACGCCTGGTCGGACTCCACAGTCACCATAGCGTGGTTGCAGGGCCATCCCAGTCGATGGTCAACTTTTGTAGCTAACCGCGTGGCTGAAATTCAAGAAGCACTGCCGCCCGAATGTTGGTCTCACGTACGCTCTGAGTACAATCCTGCGGATTGCGCATCTAGAGGCGTTTCACCTTCAGAACTTGTTCAGAATCAATTATGGTGGCAGGGTCCTCATTGGCTGAAAGGCGCACGATCCCCCTGGAAATTAAGTTCGACTAGACCACTACTTACAACCGATTTAGAAATAAAGTCGAAAGGGATATTGGTCAATGTCCTGCAAACAGAAGGGTGTTGGGATTTGTTGTCAAGATATTCCTCCTACTCGAAACTGAAAAGAGTAACCGCATATATAATTCGTTTTGTTCACAACTGTCAACGTAGATCCAAGCAAGAATTCCAAAAGGGTCCCTTGATCGTTGACGACCTGAAGAAAGCGGAACTCGCGTTAATAAGAAATGAACAAAATTACTCCTTTCCAAAGGAAGTCTCATATTGTGAAAAGGGCAGACAAATACACCTACGCAGCAGTCTTGTTCGTTTGCAACCATTTTTGGACAAAGGCGGAATTCTTCGCGTAGGTGGCCGGTTAAAAAATGCAAACATTTCAATCGACATGAAACATCCTATAATCCTATGTAAAAACTCTTCATTAGCTAAGCTCATCATCGCAGAAATCCACATATTTGCTCTGCACGCCGGGCCGCAGGTAATGCAAACTCTTTTAAGGCGCCGTTTCTGGGTGATTTCTTCCCGCAACTTAGTGCGAAAGGTCTACCACAGCTGCGCTAAATGTACGCTCCTGAACCGATTACCGCTTCGACAAATCATGGGTGAGTTACCAATTAGCCGTACAATCTACTCTCGGTGTTTCTTACGAAGCGCTGTAGACTGCGCAGGACCATACCTATACAAATTCGCTCCTGGCAGAGGTTCAAAATCTATGAAGGGATACGTCGCCGTTTTTATATGCATGGGCACCGGAGCAATGCATTTGGAATTCTTAGGAGACCTGTCGTCCACTTCGTTTCTCAATGCCTTCAAGCGGTTCATAAGTCGTCGAGGCTATTGTCTACATATGCACTCAGACAATGGCACTAATTTTGTCGGCGCGGAAAGGACACTCAAATTAATGCTTCGAAATTGTATCGAAGATGACAGAAATCAAACGTTTTTTATAGACCATCATATTACATGGCATTTCAACCCGCCCAGCGCACCACACATGGGTGGTTATTGGGAATCTGGAGTGAAGCGCATCAAATACCACCTAAAACGTGCCATAGCGTCAGTTTTACTCACGTTCGAAGAATTCAGTACATTGCTGTCAGAAGTGGAAGCGTGCGTGAACTCCAGACCATTATGCTCGCACGTAGTCAACGACACTGGTTATGAAGTTCTGACGCCGGGGCACTTTTTGATCGGCGAACCGTTAAAAGCTCTTCCTGAACCTGATTCCGACCATTTTAAAGGTTCCTTAGTCAAGCGCTGGCAGGCTATCACCTCTATTAGACAGCACTTTTGGCGTCGCTGGCGCGATGAATACTTGGTCAACCTTCAGCTTCGATCTAAGTGGCTACGCTCTTCTCCCAATCTGGAAAGGGGTGACGTCGTTGCAATAATTGGTGAGAACGCACCACCGACGAAATGGAAGCTGGCTCGCGTAATCGATTGCAACCCCGGTGTTGATGGACTAGTAAGAGTAGCTAAGTTGAAGACAGCGGAAGGCGAACTCGTAAGGCCGATCGCTAAGCTATGTCGGTTGCCGAGTCGAGAGGATATATTCTCCAGTTAAATAAGTTTTTTTTTTTTTTTTTGCAAAATTCAATGTATTCGTTTAACTTTGTAAATATGCAAAATTGAATTATTATTGTAATGTTGTAAAGGTTAAGGAAATTGAACTGTATGTAATCCATTAGTTCAAGGTGGCAGAATGTTGAAGCCATAAACGTCAATCTGTCAAATGTAATGTAGTTAGTATTAAATGTAACTTGTAAGAAGAAGGTTGTTTTCTTTTCTCTCTCTTCTTTGCCATCGCAACGAGTAGTACACCGAAGTCAGCAGGGTTAATCCAACCATAACTGAACCATCCGCAATCAAATTCAACACTCTACTTTCGGCATAAATAGGGATCCGCCCGGTAACGCCAAGCGTGTTTTTATTTGTCTAATATCTCCTTAACTATATTTTTCCTCCATTTTTTCTAAGTATAATGTATAATTAACCCACACAATTATGCCAATAATAAGAAAGTACAGCCATTTACCTTTTTATAGACGTATATATCTTTGGAATCAGTGTAGGATCTCAGGAGAAAACGCACATTTTAAAATTTTGCAATCATTTGCAAACATAATTGCAATCAGGTACTCGTAAGTACTATTGTCCGTTCTACTTCGTGAGCTCATAAAAGTGAAAGAAGTTTCGCCTGCGGCGCTGCATATGGGAACCAAAAATTGCTCGGAAAAGTGCAGTTTTTAATACTTTTTTATCTCTTCTTTTATGACTTCGCGAGCTCAAAGTAAAAATTTCTATTTGGGCATTTCATCTTTTGGAATCAAGCCCATTCTTGCAATTGATGCAAAATTTCTTCTGTTATGGCACAATCAACTTCATAATTAAATAATTGCAATATTTGGTTAAAATTATTATAATTTGTATTAATTTTCACTATATACTCACAATAAGTACAATCATAAATTGGCTAATTCACCGGAAACATTCAACAACAATGATGGGAATAACGATAACCGTCACCATCATTTCAAAGTTCTAAAAAGAACATGATTGCAAAAGTAATAGAATGAAGAACTAAGATCTTAGACTGATCGCGATGAAAAAAAATGTTTCGAAAGCTAAAAGCCTCTACACTCTTATTATTAGCATAATTATGTGGTTTAATTACATATTATACTTAGAAAAAAATTAATGAATAGAACAAAATAGTCAAAAGATCTAAAATTTCATTTTTCTCCAAAACTGTACGGTTTTCGACAAAATATTATTTACATAAATAACACATAATTCAATTACCTTCCCAGCAATATTAATAACATAGTATAGACGCTAGACGCAGTATCATTTGATACTACTGGTATGATGATACCAGCGATGGCTAGACACTGTGGTATCACACTTAGTTTCAAAAGCCGTAAACATGTTATGTCAATGTATGTGTGAAATTTACTTAATATCAAAATGTTGGCCGTAGTTGCCATATTTATTACATTATGATTAATGCGTGAAGGAAAAATAGGATTTTTAAAAATCCCATGTTTAAATTTTAATTCAACGGTAATTACCGGCTTCACTTTGGTTTTCTTGTTCAGTGAAAATCAGTTGTGTTGTGAAATTTTGTTAAAAGAGTTAACTTATTTCAAAATATTAATAATGGAGGAATCACAAATGGCTTGTGTTGCGGCGATGGCAACAGCGTCTGCATGATATGTTGTAGCCGATGAAAATTCGCAAAGGAATCGATCGTGTTGGGTAAAGAAGTGGAGGATGAATCGTAGTGTTCGTGGAAACACTCAAGAGTGGTTAAGAACTCTAGGGCCCGGCACATACGATTATACTGCTATTTAAGGATGGACGAAATATGTTTATTTAAATAGGTCTATTTTTTTACTTAAAACATTTGCAATTTCGGCTTAAATCAGGCCCTTCTCGACCTAACCAATGTTGTTGTTTCTGGCGCTGAACCTAATAACAATAATTTGTATAGCTCTCGTCCGGAAATATAGCCCTTTAATGTTTCTAAATTTCAGGCCTATATCTGTTAAACTTTACAAGACGACTATGATATGAAAAATAAAATTTTAGCTTTTTAGTACTTTTTTGCAGTAATTAATGTTTTCCTAATTGTAATGTACGCCAGAAACAACAACACCCTTTTTATACCCTACACCTTAAGGTAAGGGTATATTCACTTTGTAACGAAATGTATAACGCATAGAAATAGAGAAGATAGGTATAGAAAAGTATATATATTCTTGATCAGCGTGACCCCGAGTCGATTTAGCCATGTCCGTCCGTCTGTCTGTCATTCCTGGGTATAGAGTAGCATTATCCGTTAATATGCCCAATATGGGCGTGATCCGCCCATATTTCCGTGGTAATGAACTTGTTTTCTTACTGCTATACTGTATATGTAGTGTAAAAGTGGGCGGACCGCACCCAGTTTTGATGTAATAATGTTTTTTTGTAAAACAAGTTGTTATCTAAAGTTTTATTCAGGAAGTTTATATATTTAATAATATAACCCTTTTGCCTGTGTAACCTAAAAGTGGGCGGATCACGCCCATATTGGCATATTAACGGATAATGCTACTCTATACCCAGGAATGAAATTTTGTTGTAATAGCTCAAAAACGAACGCTGATATCACAATTTTAATAAAAAAATAGACGTGGTCGTGGACCGAATTTGCCCATTTTCAATACCAACCTGCACACCACAAGAAACAATGTTTATGCGATATTCATCACGATATCTTTACCGGTTCTCCTGTGATCGTGATTTCAACATACAGACAGACGGACGGACATGGCTAAATCTACTCAGGAGGTCACGCTGATCAAGAATATATATACTTTTCTATACCTATCGTCTCTATTTCTATGCGTCACACATTTCGTTACACAGTGAATATACTCTTACCTTAAGGTGTAGGGTATAAAAAATGAACACAATTATAAAACAACTAAGCTAGTTATTTTGTTTTGAAAAATGTAATGACCACGCCTACTATTTATACAGAGGCGTAGGTAGGTCTCATGGAGCCCGGGACGGTTATTCAACTTGTAGCCCTAAAAATGCCTAGAACTCAATAAGTCCCTCTACTTGATTTCCACAACTGCCGCCCCCGACATTGCGCCGCCCAGAGTGGACCGCCACCCCCGCCCCACCCTAGCTTCGGCACTTTTTTCAAAACTTTTAGGTGTAGGGTATCTAAGATTCGGCCAGGCCGAATATAGCTTTCTTACTGGTTTTTTTGTTTTAAAATTTTTATGAAAAAAATCTCGCCAAAATTTTTTTCGTAAACATTTTTTGTTAGCACACCGCGAACATAGCTGCAAAACTAGTAAGGCAAAACAACTCATACAAAGTGTAGTAGTAGAATTCTAAAAAAAGGATTGAGTACTTATGTTAGAAAAAGCGTTTTCTCCTGCACTCCTACACCTATCATAATGAAAAAAATATAGGTAGAAAGATAAGAATCTCTAGTTTCTTATTTTCCACAAAAATATGTGGATTTATTTATCATTTTAAATAGAAAAAATTATTGAATTGAAAAAAAAAGTACTGAAAATCTAATGTTACGCTTCTCTCGAAAACTATAACGTTTTCGATAAAAAGTTACATTATATATAAATGATAGATATTCAATTTGCCTTTGTAACGGTACCTATTATAAGAGGATATTTGCTATTGTTCAGAAGATACAATCGGTTGAAATTCGATTTTCAAACCGCTATAACACCGGAACCGGAAGTAAGCATGAGTTGTTGTTGTTGCAACAATCGCCAAAAACAACAACAACAAGGTTGGAGCTCCCTGCGGATCCCGATGTGTTCCAATAAAGACACAGCTCGATCTGAATAATTTTACTCTTAAAGTACCGTACAATTGTTCTAAATTAGGTCATTTTAACCCAATTTGCGCTGAAGAGTTAAGATTAGCTCTTGCTGAATTTTTATGGTACGCACTTTTTATGGTTCATTGTGAAAGTCTTATAACGTTCTATTTAAGCACGTCCTATATCATGCCAGAATTATTTATACACACATATATACATAAACTTTTCCATTCTTTCCACCTTCTATTTTTTAGCATTCATTGGTAAAGGGAGCAAGAGTTGTTCAATTATTAGAACTAATTCAATATTGTTTTCAATATTGTATGTTTCTCACCAAAGTTAAATCAATGATATTTATTTTCCAGTAAAATCTAGTCACCAGCGTTGTACGTTTCTAAATTGAGTTGCTGTTAAATTATAAATTAATTTGGTTTTGTTTATTTATTTTATAATTTTCACGCAAATACTTTCAATGACGAAACAAAAAACCGCTATGAATTAAGTTAGTAATTAAAGCAATTTCAGATCATAGCTATACCCATGGTTGCTGTAGTTTGTCTTATTATGCTCATTTAAGGTCCGGTTAGCCGAAACCTAACGTAACGTAACGTGACTAAGGGTTTCTGAATGATTTTGGGTCCTTGATCACGAATCTGAAATTCGTTTCACCTAATATGGTAAAACAGGTTTTTTTCCATAAAAAGGTTTTTCCTGGTATTTGGAATATACTGTTTTAAGCCCCAAAACCACTCGTAAACTGTTTTAACTCCCTTGAAATTGTTGTTGTGATTCCAGCGCTAAACCAAAATGCTTTTGGTTTTTAGCGTCAGTTTTTAGTTTGCAAGTCTGTTTCAAAGTTTGGAATTGCAGACACACTATCTTTCTCCTTTTCTAGTGCCAATAAGTTAGAAAGAGATAAAGAGAAAGTGCCACCAAACTATTCTGCCAAATGTCAAAACAAGTGTAAGCGTTTTATGTCGTAAATAATATGTTTATTTAAATAGGTATAATATCTAAAAAATGACAAAAATTTAACTATTTCAGATGCAGAAATCAACAGAGAGAATTTTGTGGTCTATGGGGGCGGAATTAATGCTTCTGGACCTCTGGCAAGAAAACATTGACGGCCTGCGCGGACTCCGCAAAAATGTGCATATATATAGGGAGATGGCGGCGGGTATGGTCCATCTCAACAATTTTGAATATTATTGTTATTTTATTCATTGTATTATAAATGAAAGCGATGCACAATTTTAAAAATAGCTGCGTAAATATACAAATACAAACCAACATGTTGTTTCTTCTTTTCGGTTTGACAGCCCGGACCGGAGTATGTATGGAAACACTAGATCAGCTGATCGATTTTCGAACACCTTAACAGGATTAAATATTTTTATGGAAACAGGCTATTACGTCAGCATTTTGAGAAAAGCAAGGTCAAAATCCTAAAAAAGTTGCTTTAGGGATATTGAATGCGTAGAAACGTGTTATGTTTCCCTTTTATACCGTCCATACAGTATGCGATACTGCTAGCTCTTATCATATCGTGGGCTTGGTCTTAAACACACCACGTTTGTACCATAGACTACAAGACAGGAAACTGTTTTTCGCTTTCAAAGTGTTGGTGAAATCAGGCATAGATGTAGTAGATTACAAAAACAAAACGCATGCAATTTTGGCAACGCGGGAGTAAATTTTTACAACTCGGGAGTTTGTTTACTTAATTCAGAAAAATATTTGAAGAGAGGAATGCAACGATTTTGGAACAAATGCAGATCAGCTGCCAAGCTCAGATTTTTTTTTTCTATTTTTTTACCTTTATTTGAGACCGTTATAACCGGAAGTGGCCATGTTTTTTCGGGGGCTGTTCAGCCATCTGGGATGTATGACCGTTTGAAGGTCAAATAAATGGTACTACTAAAGGCACTTATTTCGTAAACTAAGTAAGCTAACGGAACAAACGAAGTACTGATGGAAAGGTATTTTTAATACCCTTCATTTATGTAATACACATTTTTATCCATTTATACATGGCTGTGAAGGAGTTATATTGATTTTTAGAAAAATGTGACAAATTGACCTTGAAACAATTTTTTTCTTCCAAACGGGCACATTAAGGCATAAAATAAATTACATTTATGGAAAGCTTGTTTTTCTACCTTTAAAATGGTATATAATATGTTATACTTACTATTGTATTACATTACCTTAGCTTTAGCTTTCAAAATTTCAATTACAATTCTGCCTGCGCCGCTCTAATGGAAAACATTTGAAATTAAAAAATTTTGATGAAAAATCGCATGAAATTTTTTTGTTAATTTAGAGCGAATTTTTAAATTTTTATGAAAAATCGCGCGATTTTTAATTTCAAATGTTTTTTCTGTGTTTACACTGGTTTGTTTAGAGAAAAGTAAAGCTATGTTATACAGTAATGTAATACAATATCGGAAATATCTGATTTTGCCAGAGCGAATCTCCAAAAGTATGGGAGATACAGTGCACACCATTTGAAAGGTCTGCTTAGTATCTATGCAATCATAAAATAGTCTGGCGCGATCTTGCTTGCTTGAAATCTGCACGTCGACCAGAGATAATGAGATAGGACACTTCGAATTCGCTGTTTCAACACACATGCATTTTGCTGAAATTTCACTAAACCTATGATAAAAAAACATGTGCGCTGTCCTCTCATGTGTACTTCGCCACACAAAATCGTGTGCTTTGTCCTCTCATGTGTACTTCGCCGCAGTATCGCATGCACGCATGCAATATTGATTTTAATGGGTGTAATTGCCGAAACGTCAAAAATATATTTAAAATATTAACCTTTTGTTTATGCTCATCATATACATGATGTATCTACCAGTTCCTTATAATTATAATAAATCTATACTTTCAGATTTTACATAGTATTTGTTGATTTATTTCACATATTTAATTGGTATAAAGTAGACATTGCGCTAATTTTTGGCTGTCAGTGCATAGTTGTTCAAATTTTTACAAAAACAATTAAGATTAATAACTCCAGAATGGTCGCATTTATATTTTTAGATTTGTTTTCTAATATTTTAGCAAATTAAATATTGTTATACATCGTTGATGCATTTGGGGAGTCAAACATCCGTTCGCACCTACCATTTTATGTTTGGGAAACTTCACCACCTTTGTTTATATATGGTGAAATTTATATTTTAAAAGCCAATGGCCTTGGGTATACACAGTATCTCTTGATATGGTTTCAGTTTATGGAGAGAGAGATGAATAAGAAAGATAAAAGTCTACAATCTGGTATCGAGTGTTAAGAATTTTTGAAACGAAAATAGACCCTGGTTCTCAGTTTCTTTGCACGCACAGCAGTTGTCAAACGAAAGAAGAGCAACGTAGTTTGCCGAAAGCGTGTTCATATTTTCTGTCACTCTGGCCATCATTTGGATATTCATTAAATTTCACACACACTTTGTCTTCACATGTTTACGACTTTTGAAACCAAATGAGAAACCACAGTGTGTAGCCACCGATGGTATGGACATACTAGTAGTGAAACCGTTTGAAAAGATATGCGCTTAGCCAAGCTGATTTCATAACTAACTGAATCCGTGGTGAAACATGAAACAGATGAATTTTTCAACATACTGAAAGACAGAAACAAGAACAACAATATGGTAGCTCTCACGTATAGTGTATATGAATTCAACAGCTTATAAAAAATAGACGTCAAACCGATTTTTTAAGGGGCGAATTCGAAGTGTCCTATTTCATTATCTCTGACGTCGACTGATTTAGTTGATACGAACGATCGCTAGTATCGGTGTGGACAAGGTTTATAGAAAGAAGGTTGCGCCACGCGCAGGTACGTTATTTTTTTTCGTTTGACAGGGACGTCAAATGACGTCAATAAGTATTTGTATTGAAATTTTGTTTCGAGGCGCCTGCACACTAGTTATAGCAATAATTTTTAATGTGAATGTTTGAAGTGAATTATTGTGTGAATTATTATTCCAATAATGAATAATGAAGTGAAGTACCGTATAAGACTACAACAACAAAATCGGAGCATTCGAGTAACATTTAACCTGTTCTAACTCTTCTTCATGCCACTTTTCAAGTTTGGCAATTGTACCGTGTGTTGTGACCCTAGTGATTTTAGAAATACGTAGTTGCGCAGAACGAGACCGCTTTTCTTTGTTTACTGGCGCAACCTTTTATTCTATAAACCTTGGGTGTGAAAACCCGACGGATTTTGTCGTGTACATGTGAATAGCCGAGAGAAAAAATTAGCTCGCGTGCTTATGGCGTGGCCAGCATTGTCTTATAGTTTTGAACACATTTATTGAAAATTAGTCTTAAATGCATATCAGCTTAGGCATCTTAGATTTGACAACAGGAAACTGTTTGCTGCCTAGCCTGAGTTAGACATATTAAGGATTTTATAATCAAAAAGCGCTGACGTAGATCGATGGCCGCATACAAAAATTGGCATGAATTTGGCGTAGCCGGAATTGAAGCCTCGGCCCATAGAGTACATAACACTTTGACGTGCTAACTTGTCAAAACGAGTTAAATATATGCTATCTTACGATCCCAGTAAAATAAGCAACGGATAAGCCAAACCCAAATGACAGATGCTTGTTTTCATTTCTGTTCGTTACAATAAAAACACACGGACTCAACGGAAAAACACATCGTGCCTCCGCTCTTGATAGGTTCTTTGAGTCGAACATGGTACAAGGGTCGAGGGGGCTGAAGTTGGTTCACGGTGCAAAAGTGTGTGATGCCTTTCGTTACATTTAGCACAATTATAACGACTCGGACAATTTTTCACAGAATGTGAATTGGACAGACAGTTGTTGCACAAGCGGTGTTTCCGGACGACATTCAGCCGCTGGTGAATGTCCAGGCTCAAGAACTGAGAGCACACCCGCACACTGTGTTGGTTGTGACACAAAGGGCAACTGTCTATTGCAATGTTTAGCTGAAATGTATTGACGCGTTTTGCTGCTGGTGCAGGTTGGCTTGCTTGTTTACCTCTCGTGCTGGAAACGCTCTTTATATCCTGCATGGTCTCGAGCGTTTGAAAACGGTGCGTCAAAAAAGCGTCGAAATCAGTCCATTGGGGAATTTCAGTTTTGTCCTGGATGGACTGTTCCCACAGCGCAAGGGTAGCGTCTGGCAAACGACTGGAGCACAGGAAGACGATTATGGCGTCCCAATTGGAGGTGTCAATTCCTTGAAGCGTTAAGGCTGCGAGAATGTTGTTAACTTCTCGCTGCAAGTCTTTTATTTCGCTTCCATTCTCAATCAAGGGCAACCATTGTTGAAAAATGTTACTAACGAAAACGTAACAAGGTTGTAAAAAAAAATAAAATCCAGGAGCTAAACCTCTGTTGAAAAATGAGAAAATAAGAACAAACTCTTTAGTGTCTAGTTTATTTTTTATTATTTAGCATGGATTGTAACTAATATTTTTTACGAACGAAATTCAGCGGTCGTCCACTGTATACTACGCTATATCGATGCTCGTTGCTCATTACACCAGAGATGATAGAGCGCACAGTCGTAGAAATTCTCACCAAAATGCAATTACTTCACTGATGAGATTTGCGACCTTGAGTTTCCTATGTATGTCGCACTTTAGACACGCCTTCGAAGAGAGTGCTCACTAGATGAGCGTAGGCCTGATACACCAACGTTCCAAGGATAAGTGTATGTAACTTCTCTGCTTTCGTTAGCGAGCACCAAATGACTGTATTTGTTTTAACAGTGGGGCAAACTAAGGCTACACGAGAAGCGTGCGAGAATCTGATTTTGTCGAAGAACAAACGAAAAGTACACCAAAGATTGGTTGATCAGCAGAGTGTTGCAGATCGTAGGCTTATACTTAGCGCGTTTGTTTAAATGATTCTAAGCACTCAAGCTAGGCCTTTGTTTTTTCTTCAATGACGAAAGAGCACGAAAAAGAAACACGCAAAACCGACGTTTTTTCCAGCCGAGTTTATGCGTGGCTGCGCAAGTGATTGAGCACACAAACACAGTTTTTTCTGTCTATCGAAAGAGCGCGACACCGAGTGAGAGAAAAAAAACCGCAAACCCACGTTTGCTTGCTTTGAGCGTGGCTGCGCAGCGGAGTTGGAGCACGCAAGCAAAGTTTTTTAAGCTCACACTGTTTAAAGAGCGCGGCGTCGAGAATGAATAAACCCTAAACCTACGTTTGTTTGCTTAGAGTGGCTGCTTACGTTAATTGGCGCACACAAGTAAGCCTTTGGTTTCTACAATAGCGAAAGAGCACGAAAAAACACAAGCCGACGTTTCTGTGCGGCGAGCGTGGCTGCGCAACGGAATAGGAGCACGCAAGCAGAGTTTTTATATCGTACCGCGGAGAGAGTGCGGCGTCGACAGCGAAGAAAAACACAAACCTACGTTTGTTTGCTTAGAGCGTGGCTGCGCAACGGAGTTGGAGCACGCAAGCAGAGTTTTTATATCGTACCGTGGCGAGAGCGCGGCGTCGACAGCAACGAAAAACACAAACCTACGTTCGAATATTTTCTGAGAGTGCGGCTGCACAAACCGGTTTAGAGTGCACTAATGATTTGCGTATGAGCCACAAATATGGTAATCCACGTGATGGATTTTCTGCTTGAGGGTACCGTTACACCGAGTTTTCGAAATTCGGGTGTACAGTCCTGCGTATATTATGTGTTTGATATATATAGTAGATATATCGTGGCACACAGAAAATATTCACTTCAATATATATTCAAATATAGTAAAAACTCAAATCAATACCTTTACTTTCTTTTGATGACTGGAGCGCGATCCGGCTCGCTTAGGATCAATGTTTTTGTTGAAGAGATGAGGTAAAAGGTTGTTTGATGGATGTGTTGTTAATTGTATATTGTTTTCACTGTTTAATGTAATTTGTACAATGTGGTTTGAGTGAATGTGAATATGAAGGTTTGGTGTTGTCTGTGGACGTCTTTCTTGTTTTACGATCGCAGCTAGAGTGTCGAACGAAGGACGTCGCTCCTGAGCGTCGGCCGTTTGTTCGTCCACTCACGTCTCCGTGGTGAGAAGCTCGCAGTCGAGCTTTCGGGTCGCCTCTTCTAAGCCGCGACATGTCAGCAGGATGAGAGTCCGCTGACAAGCGCAGTCAGAAGAGGCGACTCGAGGCGAGCGGCGTTTGGCGTAAACACTGACCATGACTTACTTTTCTGCTCTTTTGACATTAGCTTCGGCAATAATTCCCTACCCACTTCGTTTTCTTTCTTTGACTACAAATCTATCAATACTGACGAACTATTTCGGACAAGTGCGCTTATTGACTGGGCACCCCTTTGTGCTGCCCTCCTGGTTAATGATAAGATCAAGTTTTTTGTCAATGTGGTTCAATCTCTGTTTGACTCTTTTGTGCCTGTTCGTACAATAAATGTAAGTCCTAATTCATGTCCGTGGTTTTCGTCACAGGCTAAAGCTGCCATTAGTCAAAAAAATTTGCTCCATACAAGATTCAAAAGAAATCCTACACAAGCGAATTGGGACTTGTACAAACGAGCGCGTAACCTTGCCACTCTAATGGTAAAGAAATCAAAAGAAAGGTACTTTGTATCTAGGTTTAAACCTAATCTGGGCTCTAAACAACTTTGGAGACGATTAAAAAATATTGGACTTGGGCGTCAAAGGTCTACGAATGTTAACCTAAATCCCAACGAATTTAGCGAATTCCTTTCGACCAATTATACTAATGCCCCCCATATAGATGAACTAACTTACAATGATAATGAAGACGAGTTATTTCATTTCTCGAATGTCTCGGAATCTGATGTTATCAAAGAAGTCTTATCTATCAAATCGCCTTCGGTGGGTCTTATAAAATAAATAAAATTTGTCAAGTTAATTCTACCTTACTTAATTTCACCCCTCACAGCCATTATCAACCATATTCTCCTTACTTCCTCTTTTCCTTCCTTGTGGAAATTAGCCACAGTTATCCCTGTACCGAAAAAATCTGCTGCTTCTCTCCTGTCTGATTTTCGACCTATAAGTATCTTGCCTTTTCTCTCCAAAGTCTGTGAATCGTTAATGGTATCCCAAATTAATTGTCACATTTCAAACAAAAACTTACTTAGCCCTCTTCAGTCCGGCTTTCGCTCAAAGCACAGCTGCTCTACAGCTATGCTCAAAATCACCGATGACATAAGAGTAGCATTTGACCAACAGAATGTTACACTTCTCTGTCTGCTTGACTTCTCGAAAGCATTTGATAGTGTTGATCATACGCTCTTATGCCATAAGCTGAGGAAGTATTTTCTATTTTCCTCCAATGCGACTCAGCTTATACGCAGTTTCCTATGTGAGCGATATCAAAAAGTTCAAGTTAATTCAGCTTACTCTGTCTTTAAGCCACTCGAGGCAGGGGTTCCCCAGGGTTCTGCAACTCGTTCTGCCCATCATAACATACAGTGAATTAGTGTACTGTAACTTTGATTCTGTTTCGTTGAATAAATTGAGGGTCTTATTCAACAACTTGACCAGGTTTGTTTGTGGTCTAAGACGCTTTGACCGACTCGGTGTTCGGAGACACGCTCTCATAGGTGGTGATCTCTTTGACCTTATTAATTATCGAAACTGCGTCTTTTTGCACAGGCTAATCCATACGAGAACTCCTAATTATTTGTTTGCAAAATTGTCCTTTGGAAGCTCTAACCGACTATCCAATCTAATTGTTCCAAAGTTCAATTACCTAAGCACGGGGAGACTATTTTTCGTCAACACTGTCAAGCTATGGAACAATCTGCCAAATAGGCTAAAGGCTATAGCGGGAGAGAGAGCTTTCAGGCGTCATGCTAGGGAACATTTTTTGAACACCTAAAACAACGACTTTGCAACCAAGAGTTTACATACCTTCTCCTTTCTGTACCTATTTCTCTCCATTCTGTATCTATTTTTCTCCTTTCTGTACCCCTGTCGTCTATTCATATCTAATACCTATTAATTAAATAATTAAACAATTTATATGTATATTATATTATTTTAGCTTAAGTTTTCTAAATTATTTGTTATTGTTATATATATTCCCTGTGTCAATTTTTTTTGCGCAACTCCTATTCAATAATAAAAATATATTAGAATTACTTATTAAAAACATACCAAATTACTTATTAACATTTTTACTTATTAATCAAACAAGGATTGATTATTAGAGGGCCAACAGGTAACAAATTTTATAAAGGAAGAAGTGTTTGAATTCAAATGTCCGTCGGATAACAAAATTGACGAATTTAAGGCGGCACAATCTCTGCTTTCAACCGAGTACAAATACTCGAAATCGAGTTCAATTAATGTTTTTCTAATACATTACATTCTTAATACATACATAATTCATAATCAAAATTTGTAATAGGAATATGTATAAAATATATTAGAATTACTTATTAATAAATACCAATTTACTTATTAACATTTTTTCAATTTAATATTTTACGTATTTACTTCTACAAGTTTCCCACACATCCGACAACATGCAAAATTAATTTTTAATCATCATATAACAAATCCAACAAAAACATATTCATACGAAATACAAACCAAACTTCATTTTCAAGCAATTGTCTCTGCCGCGAAGCGAACCATCTAGACACCAACAAAACCCATGCTGTTCAACTGTGTTCCGCTGCTTTTTTCGATCCTGCGTCGAAATTATTTTCATCTTCAAAGATCGATTCTGTGCCTTTTTTTCATCACCGAAGAACGTTATGGTGCGAAAGCCAAAGTTTTCTCGTCTTCTGTGATCGCTATTCGTCAACAAACGAAATGTTTTCAACTTGAGGGATCGAAATATTTGAAGATAAGAATTTTTTTCATCCCAAGTGATAGTTTTGTTGGAAGATCGAAATTATTTTGAACGTGAGCGATATGTATTCCTTTGAACTAAGATGAGAAAATAAAAAGCGCTCATGAGTCAAAACAGATTTTGATCTTTTGAGATCGTTTTTTTGTGAGGGATATAAAAAAGTTGTTCGTTTGAAGGATATATTCCGAACCCTGTGTAGCAGTGAGCAAGTTTAAAGCTTTATTTAAGACACGCACAATGATGCTTCGTGTATCGCTCCCCATTCGGTGTGTGACAGACTGTCACTTATTTTACATACCGACTTCTAATGTTTTTGGTACACGTCCACCACTGCATTGGCGAGACATAAGAACAATAGGCATAATATAAAATAATAGGCATATATGTACATACATTACATATACATAACATAAATCAATGCCCGAGGTTCATTCTGGTTTTCATTTACGATTACATTTTTTTTAATAATAGGATGATGTAAGAGCAATGAGGACACCACCACCTCTCTTTGAACCAGTCTGGACTAAGTTTCTATCCATCCGGTAAATATTGAATTGCGGTGATAATATTTTTAGATTAAAGACACTTTCAGCGACCCATGTTTCAGCGAACGCAATAACATCATAATTTATATAAAATGATTTCAAATAGAGTTCTTTTAGTTTTGTATTAAGACCATGAACATTTTGATAAAGTATAGAAATCATAGAATCGTCTAGCTCGGTGGAACAATTGCGTTTTTTGGAATGGCCATATTGAAGCATCCATAACTTTATTCAGTAATTGTTTACGCCAAAGCAAACCGCTCGCCAGGCTGCCTCTCCTGATCGTCCGAAGCCGTGTCCTCTCAGAGCGCGGACTTCGGCCGCTCAGGAGAGGCAAGCTTTAAAGCTTGACTGCGAGCTCTTCGGCTCCAGCCTTGGTGGTAGGATTGGAGCCGGCACTTGGCTGCCAAACGTGAACCACGCCGGACGCAACTTCCAAGCTACACTAAGGTCAATCTACATTTTTATATACCCTAAAAACCAATTTTCGACACTGTACACATTTCAAATTACTTTCGAATCAAATCAAATAAAAAGAAAGCTAGTGCCTGTGCTAAGCCCAAACAGTAATTGTTCAGGAAATCCCAATTTGAAGATAACATGACTCAGATCAGTTAAAGGAGTGTGTTTTTTGACGAGTCGGTAGCATCTTAAAAGAGATGAATTTGCAATTTATTAGATATATGATTGACAATATCAATCTCCCCTCCGCAGTTGTAATCTTAAAAGAGATGAATTTGCAATGTATTAGATATATGATTGACAATATCAATAACTCCTCCGGAGTTGTAACAGATTTAAATTCAGAAATATGAACCCAACTATTCTTGGGTAACACATAGTATTCTGTGTCAAAGTCAGAACCAAAAACTTTGAGAATATATGGGATTATTCGTATTCTTTCCCTTTTTGTTCTTCACTAATTGAAAGCGATCATTGTTGTTGATGAAAGAAGAAGTATCCTTATCACAAGGCGAAACAAGTTCAACAATATTAGACTCTTTCTCTTCAATATTGGCAGAGAGGGAGCTTCTTGGTGTAAGTGATCGTAAGTTGAAGTCAACAACAACAACATCGCTGTTCTGAGCGATTAACCTACAACTATTTAGTTCAGTGTTGGCCATAACATACAATCTTTACAAAAAATTTAGATGCGCGTCCCACCTTTTTATTGCAAATCATGCATTGCGGTTCGTCTAAAAAATTTTCACAGGAAAAATATTGATTCTTCCATTCCTTGTTAAACATTTTGCTCAGTGCAATCATAAAATAGTCTGGTACGATACTGCTTGTTTGAAGTTTGAACCAGAGATAATGAGATAGGACACTTCGAATTCGCCCCTTCAAAAATCGGTTTGACGTCTATTTTTTATGAGCTGTTGAATTCATGTACACTATACGTGAGAACTGCCATATTGTTGTTCTTGTTTTCTGTCTTTCAGTATGTTGAAAAAATCAGCTGTTTCATGCTTCACCACGGACTCATTTAGTTATGAAATCATCTTAGCTAGACGTCATATCTTTTGAAATGGTTTTACTACTGGTATTTCGATACAATCGGTGGCTACACAATGTGGTTTCTCATGAGGTTTCAAAAGTCGTGAATTCTTGATGGCAATGTGTGTGTGAAATTTACTGAATATCCAAATGTTGGCCAGAGT
The DNA here is from genome assembly GCA_943737955.2 of Myopa tessellatipennis. Lineage (NCBI taxonomy): Eukaryota > Metazoa > Arthropoda > Insecta > Diptera > Conopidae > Myopa > Myopa tessellatipennis. The sequence continues at coordinate 38,164,676 of OX031315.1, read as the reverse complement.
GTTAGAAAATATGATTACGCGTTTGGCAAACTACTTTGCTCTTCTTTCGTTTGACAACTGCTTACTTGTGTGCGTGCAAAAAAACTGAGAACCAGGGTCTATTTTCGTTTCAAAAATTCTTAACACTCGATACCAGATTGTAGACTTTTATCTTTCTTCCTCATCTCTCTCTCCATAAACTGAAACCATATTAAAAGATACTGTGTATAGCCAAGGCCATTGGCTTTTAAAATATAAATTTCACCATATATAAACAAAGGTGGTGAAGTTTCCCAAACCTAAAATGGTAGGTGCGAACGGATGTTTGACCCCCCAAATGCATCAAGGATGTATAACAATATTTAATTTGCTAAAATATTAGAAAACAAAGTTAGAAAAGAAAATTAAGTTATTAATCTTAATTTTTTTTGTAAAAATTTGAGCAACTATGCACTGACAGCCAAAAATTAGCACAATGTCTACTTTATACCATTTAAATATGTGAAATAAATCAAAAAATACTATGTAAAATCTGAAAGTATAAATTTATTATAATTATAAGGAACTGGTAGATACATCATGTGTATAATGTGAGCATAAAAAAAAGGTTAATATTTTAAATATATTTTTGACGTTTCGGCAATTACACCCATTAAAATCAATATTGCATGCGTGCATGTGATACTGCGGCGAAGTACACATGAGAGGACAAAGCACACGATTTTGTGTGGCGAAGTACACATGAGAGGACAGCGCACACGTTTTTTTGTCATAGGTTTAGTGAAATTTCAGCAAAATGCATGTGTGTTGAAACAGCGAATTCGAAGTGTACTATCTGATTATCTTTGGTCGACGTGCAGACTTCAAGCAAGCAAGATCGCGCCAGACTATTTTATGATTGCATAGATACTAAGCAGACCTTTCAAACGGTGTGCACTGTATCTCCCATACTTTAGGAGATTCGCTCTGGCAAAATCAGATATTTCCGACATTTAAGCGTGGCGGTTCAATTTTAGGGGGCAGGGTGGTGGTAAAAATTGGCGCAGCCAACCCCTAACCGTTTATTTAAGCTAATACAATTATTTAGAATCAAAAAACTATCATAAACCAATAGGAGTGCTATATTCGGCCTGGCCGAGTCTTAGATACCTTACACCTAAAACTTTTGAAGAATTATCTTATTATTATTTATATTAATGAATTATTAAAGTTTATTTATTTAGATTTTTCAATTTAAATTTATTTGTTTTCATGAGCTATATTTTGCTGTTAAAATATTTATTGGAAAATAAGTTGTTATGTAAAGTTTTATTCATGAAATTTATATATATATATTTAACAATATAACCATTTAAGACCCTCTTTTGACTGTGTAGCCTGAAAGTGGGCGGATCACGCCCATATTTGGCGTATTAACGGATAATGATACTCTATACCCAGGAATGAAATTTTGTTGTCATAACTCAATAAAAATGTGTAGGGTATAAAAACAAACAGACCATCGAGATTCGCAAATATTATTAAGTATTGTTGTTGTTATATTCCACGTAAAATTATGGATGTCACTTTAAAGGAGTATTGGTTTAGCCTATAGCCTCGTATGTTTAAAGGTATAGAAGAATCTTTGTACGTGCATATGTAGGTAGGTAGGTAAGAAGGGCTTGTAATCTCCCGGGGGGTGACTACCAACACCTAGGCCTATCCGGCCCAATGTGGTTGCCCATATATATGGTTAATTAGGTGAGAACTCCTTGTCTGCGCGCCGAATTTCGCGCCCCGCGGCTAGAGCCTCCCTGTGTATGTTGGGTAGAGGCCGCGAAAAGGCCAGACCGGCGCTCCTAATGAAAGCCAGAAGGCTAGAAACCGGTCGCTCTGCCAGCTCCGACAGATTATCCAGGAAACCAACCCCTATCGTTCACCTGCAGTGATCAACTGTAGCCCCAGGCCTCTATCTGGAGACCATTTAGCCTATTGGGCAGTGCCCCGTGATCACTCCAACTGTGACTCTCAGCTGCTTCCTTGGTAAGGAGAGGAGTGTCCTAGAGTTTCTCAGGTTGATGCTTTACCATAAAGACCGGGTCGTAGCGCAATCTGTCCGGCTTTACCAGGTAAGATTGGCTGCGTGCGTTGCCAGGACTTCAATTTCTTTAGCCTGGGATGAAATCGGTATACCAACGGAGCTATCAGCTTCTGTGGAACTAGTTGAGGAACCCACCCTTGCCAGACGATCCGCCTGTTCGTTGCCCTATATTAGAGTGACCTGGAACCCAACAGAGTCTGACATTGTGAGTCGCCTTGAGTTCCCTGAGCTTCCCTCTGCATTTCGATACAACCCTTGATTTTACCATCACGGAGTCCAGCGCAAGCAGGGCGGAACACGCTACAGAAGTCAGGCAGTCTGAAATGTCGCTCAATTTGCAGCGCGCCGGAGCGAAAACCAGCCCCCGTACCTTCCTAGGTCTTCGATCCGTCCGTGAAGATAACGATGCCTCCTTGGAGGATTAGTTCCCCTGACAACCAGTCCTCCCTGCTGGGCAGGCCGTTCAGGCGGGGCCTCCTAAAGTCCGGGATCTTGTATTTCCTAGTGAAGAGGACAAGTTCGGTCTTAGCTGCGTTCGTGCCGAGACCATTCCTGTCTTTGTGACCGCTTTTTGTGAATTGATTGATTTTGACTTTGGCTACTATTTTTGATACTGATTTTGTTTTTTTATTTGGATAATTCGGCAATTTATTTATTATTTATATTATAATCGGTAATTTGTAATTAATAATAATTAATTAATAATATATAACACAACAATGTATTCATTGTACAAATGCGCATCGGTTTGAGGAAAATATTGAATGTTATTCTCACAGATTTAGTGTTTTAGATCGTTTGATAATCATATTACACCGTAAGCATCGTTCTTGGTCATATTTTAAAAACAAACATTAAAAAAAATGAAAACTTCAAATACTGAATCATAAATAAATGTCATTTAATATTTGAAGAATTGATTTTTTATTGTTTGTTTCTACTGATATAGGGCCTCTGAAAGTTGTTATGCCACCACCCTTTGTTGTTATAATTAAAATAAGATGTTCTACATTCTGATGGCAACTGCATTGATTCTTTACACTCATTTGTAGCAAACGCGCTCTCTTTTGTGCTCACTTTCTTGTAAGTTACAGCTCTTACTCTCACAACTTGATCTCTTACTCTCACAACCTGGTCTCTCGCTCTTACAAAATGTATTTTACTCTCCCAAAGCTTCAGATGGGATTTTCCGAAAACCCCAATTGAATTTTAGCTGCTCGGTTGTTTTGTATAGCAGTGAGACATCTTTGTTCTGTTTATTCAATTTCAATGGAACATATACCGATTTGTATATCTTCTCAGTTCATAAACATTGTTTATCGACATATGTTGCTAAGCACAGAAAAGAAACTAACCCCCTTATTCAGAGAGTCACTTTTAGCTGTCGTCGTCGTCTAAAACAGCTGTTTGTCGTCTTTTTCTATTCACAGAGACGACGAGGTGTCTTAGCTAAGCATGGTGTCGTGTCTTACGTAGTTTGGAGGTGAGCAAAAACCTATTCACAGAGACGACAAACGCCGACATGAGCTGTCAAATATGACGACAGCCTCTTAGGTGTCGTCTTGGTGTTGTCTCTTGCTAAAAATGAAATATTTTGTAGGTTATTGTTACTTTTTAAATTATATTTATCTTTTATGATTTATTTTTATTATATTTAAAAATGAAATATTTTGCAAGTTATTGATTATTTTTTATATTTATCTTTTATGATTTTTTTTTATTATATTTATAATACAACAATAAAATAAAACAATAATAAAATAAATAAACATATATTACATCATGATATTTTGAAATGTTTTTTTTTCTGGAGAAAAATATGTTCGTAATATGTTGTAATATTTTCGTGAAGAAAAATTTTTCCTTTCTTTGTTTCTTTTCTATTTAACAACTGTGGTAAAAAAATCGTTGTTTCCCGTTATTTTCTTGTGATCTTTGAAAATTATACACAAAAATACAAAATTATGAACATGGATGCACAAATAGATACTACAAAGAAAAGGTAAACCAATAAAGTTTTTAAGTGAATAATAACTAATTACATTACTTTTTCTTTTTAATATTTTATTTATTCTTTAAGATATACTGTGCAGTTTACGACAGCGACACAGTTCGAGGTACTGGTGCGAGAAATGGAGAATATGCCAGATTTGGCTAGAGGTATACCGGTTTTTGGTTCCAGCCGGATAAAGGATGAAGAGGAATGGGAGCGGGTTCGTACACTTTTGAACTCCAAGGGGCCTCCCGTTCGGAGTTTGAATGAATGGAAGAAGGTAATTAATTTAGTTAATTGTCATATGTGCAATTACATATGTTTAAAATTGCAGATATGGAGGGATTTAAAATCCAGGGTGAAAAAGAAGCTAGGGCAAATGAGTGAGGATCTCACAGCCACAGGTGGTGGCCCCAGCAACGGTATTTTCCTCACACCATTGGAGGAAGCAGTAGCAAGGGTTTTACAATTGCGGAAAGCAGCCCAACCAGCAGGTGCCGTCTTCGGTAGGGGCAATGGGCCGCTACGGAGCACAGTGGCCGGTTTTTCAACTTAGCGGCCAAAAGTCACTTTTTTCAATGTCACCGATTTCAAAATGGGTTAGGTCATATGAAAGTAGAAACCTGAGAACCTAGGGAGCCAAAAAATTACAGCTTTATCTTGATTATTTCATTAGTAACTATGCAATAAAAAACAGCACTTTTTATTTTCAACTAAAATAAATACATTTTTTCAACTTTTCACAGATTTAGATATCCATATCTCTGTCAATATTTCAGATATTAAGTTCCGGTTTTTTTTATTAAATTCTTGGATATATTCATTGTCAAATGTTGTTACAATTGAGTAAAACTGTGGTATAGTTATTACGTAACAAGAATTCCAGAAATGCTCCAATTTTGGTTAAATTTCGTCGTATTTTGGAGCAGGACTTTTGCGCTCCAAAGTGCTCCAAAACAAAAAAATTTTACACCATTGTAAAGCTGAAAGTTTCCTCTAAAAGCCCATACCAATTTTTGCATCGGTTTGCCCCAACGGGCGCTAGAGCCCATTATATGAGTCAAAGTCACACACTGCAAACGTTTTTAACATGTTTTCCGTTATTTTTTTTTTGTTAGTGTTATACTTTTCTTTCAAATTATATGTATATTTGCACTAATTAGGTTTTTCTAATTATCAGGTAATTAGCTCTTATTACATATGTACTGTAAATGTACCTGTCCTAATATATTTTACCTGTAAAATGGAAAATTTAGGCACATAAAAATTTCTCATAAATGGGTATCAGGTAAGTATTACATGTGCATAGGTAAAAAATCTGTGACGGAAAGAGTATTTAAAGAGTTGCGTTCATCGAGTTTCCATATTCTTGGCAAAAACATGGCTAAGTTCACATATAAAAATTTGGCAGATATTTACTTCTTACGAAAAGACGACAAAGATGTTACTTCGCATATTCTAAGTGATCCTTTTTTTGACTCATGCGATCAAGAAGAGACATATAAAAAGAAAATATCTAACTTTTTATCGCATTTAAAAAAACGTTACACAGATGTGAATCGAAATAAGGAAAAACTGTACCAACGCAACACAGATGGGATGAAAACTGAGCTCGTTTTTGAAAAAGAAACCATGACTGATAATGGCAGCGAAGGAAATGGTCGACCAAGGAAATCGATGGACGAATGCAGTGAACGATCTAGAAGGCGTAAACTTGACGACATCAATGACGAAATATCTCATGAGAATATACAAAATGCATTCCTTCATTAAGTAGGTCCATCAAGAAATAAAAAGGACAAGATAGAAGTAATTGAGAAAATGATGAAAGCGAGCCCCAGACGCGTCAAAAGGGTACTGAGCAGTTTTCCAACTCCGACTGATGAAAAGAAGTTTACTCCTGAGGAAGCATTTGCACTATTTTTGGATTTGAAATTAACAAAAAACCAATACAAAGAATTACGCAAACGAACTAATGCAAAGAAATGCAACGTGTTTCCAAGTTATGACGAGATAATTTCAATTAAAACGGAGTGTCTACCCTCAAAAAAAGCAATTGAAATTACTGCAAGTTCAGCAGAGGTGAAATTACAAGATCTTCTAGAACACACTGCGAACAGATTATTGTTTTCATTGGAAGAGACTTATGTGAAAAGTCATGGTGATTGCAACCTTACCCTCCTTTGTAAGTGGGGATGTGACGGATCATCTGGCCAGATGCAGTATAAACAATTTACTCTGGATTGATATATGGAAGAATGGGACACCTTCATCGACAAAATATTGTAGACCAATTAAATTTGCATTCAAAAAGGAGACTAAAGATGTGATAACCGAAGAAGTTAATAAAATTAGGAGGCAAATTGATGAACTTCAGCCGCTGCTATTTGAGTATCATGGCCATATTATTGAAATAGATTTCAAACTTCTGCTGACCATGATTGATGGAAAAGTCGGACAAGCCTTAACTGATACTAAGGCATCTTCTAGCTGTATTATATGCCATCAAACCGCGAGTACACTAAGTCAAGCACCAGCAGATGCCAATTATTCTGAAGAGGCATACGAATTCGGATTGTCGCCTCTTCACACTAGAATTCGTTTCCTGGAACATATACTCAAATTGGGCTATGATTTAGAATTCGGAGCAACAGGAACGGTTAGACAAAATGCAGTGAATATGGAGAAACGGAAGCTGAAAAATAGCCAAATACAGGAACAATATCGTGAAATAGGGCTAATAATTGACCAGCCAAAACAAGGAGAGGGAAATACGAATGATGGAAACACCGCTAGAAGATTTTTCTCAGATCTTGAGATGGCAGCTTTCATTACAGGAGTGGACGTTGAATTAATTAAGCGATTCAAAATTATAATAGAAGTTATAGCATGCAGCAGGATGATTGATGCCAAAAAATTTGGTGAATATGCAAAGAAAACTGCAGAAATTTACAACGAAAAATATCCCTGGAGGAATATGCCATCAACAATTCATAAAATTCTTTATCATGGCGAGCAAATTATTGAAAATAGTCTACTTCCACTTGGTTATCTGTCTGAAGAAGCACAAGAAAAAAGAAACAAGGATTACAGATTCTTTCGTGAACACAACACAAGGAAAATTTCAAGATATTGTACCAATGAGGATCTGCTTGCAGTTTTGCTGTGCACATCGGATCCATATATTTCAAATATCCGCCAAAAATGGAAATCTAGCTCAATCGAGTTAGATAGTGATGCACAAAATTTACTTCTAGATGAGCGGAATTCTATCAATGAATGTTTTGAAAAAATTGTTTAATTTGCATTAGTTCCTTACTTATTACCTTATTTTTATTAATCTATTTTATTAGTATGTTCGTTATTGATAATAAAAAGTCTTTAATCATTAAATAAAAATAACCGTATTATTTTTATAATCTCTTTTTTAGGCTTTTAAGAAAATTTTAATAGGTACCCTGATTGAAACTCTCATATCTCTGGTTTTCAACAATCGATTTTTATGATTTTAGTCTCACATTAAAGATTAAAATTAGAAGAATCCAACAAAAAAAAACCGGAATAAAAAATTCCAAGAGAGTCAAAAGATATGGATTTTTGACCGCTAAGTTGAAAAACCGGCCACTGTGCGGAGGGCACCTGATGAGCACCCGTCCACATCAGCGGAAAAAAGAAAGTGCCCTTCAACCAGAGAAAGTAAGAAAATAAAGTTATTTTTTAAATAGGTGCATTTGTACCGCTATATCTCAGAAACTATTACACCTGCATAGATTAGATAAATAAATTTGAAATACCTTATATTTATGTGAAATAAGAGTTTAAAGACAGCATTACTTTGGGAGGAAAACGATTTTGTATTGGGTGAAAAAGGTACTAAAAGTGTTTGAAATCGTTTCGGAGATATAGCGGTACAATTTTTAATATTTTTTCATTTTCGTCGGGCCGTAACCCGATAACTATATGGGACCAAAAGAAGTTGTTGTTATTGTTGTTGTAACCAGCACTAAGAACAACAACAACAAAATTAAAGTGATTGGCCAATGGTAAAGTTAATCATAATGTGCTATTTCAGCACAAATGCCATCGTTGGAAGAAGTAGAAGGGGTCCTTGACCCGGCTGAAGGGAATGCGGCTGAGGAAGAAGCTGAAGAAGAAGGTCCGCAATTGAAAAAATGTTTTTCAAAACCCCCAAAGTCAAAATCTTCTTTCCACAGTGAGCACCTTTCATTGCTCCGAAAGCAGGTAAAGTTTATATCAGATTAAATAATCGCAAATAATGTAGATTCGAAATTTGGTTTCAGATTTTCAACCACACAATTCTTGTAAAAGCTGTAACCGATATTGCAGCAGATATAAAAGTTGGTGCTGCAGCATTACAGCAAATATCGGAATATCAAAAGCAACAAACTGCCATTGCTGCAGAGCAGTTGCAGTTGCAAAAGAAGTGGGATGAAGAGAGGAGAAGAGAAGCGGCAGAGACGTTGCTGCAGTTAAATGGAAATAGAAGTTGAGTGCGAGTATGAAACATAATACATATGTACCTCATCTGTTTAAAAAATGTACAAATGGAATAAAATTAAGTTATGAATTTATATATATTCATTTATTGAAAATAAAAATGAAATTATTTATTATTATTTATTTATTATTTCATTGAAATTAAAATGTTTTGGCAAAGTTTTTCTCCTGAAAAGGACCGATTTCTACACTTTAATTTACAGCATATTCCTAGCTATCCGGTCTCGTATACCTATCGACAATTCCGATGGTGGCACTGTAGCGTAACTTTCGTCAATTCCGTTGACGTTTTCAGTCTCTATATGCGGCCAGGCATTTTTATAAAAAATGCAGGTATTGTGGAGAGCACAACACGCATTAATAATTTTTGTGCACTTATGGGGCGAATAATGGAGACCTCGTTCTTGAAGCAAACAGCGGAAGCGGTTCTTCAACACACCGAAACACCTTTCAATTACATTGCGTGCCTTGCAATGTTTTTCATTAAAGACTACTTGATGGTGTTCAGTTGGGCTCCTGTAAGGGGTCATCAGGTATGGCAACAACTGATACCCAGAGCCGCCTGAAATTTTGCAAAAACGTCAACATATTTTAGTTCAATACGATATTGATAAAAAAATGTATATTACCCAATATCCAAGTATTTCCTCTGCCTGTGTTATATGCTGTTGCGAAATAATCATTGGCCGCACTGATCTCCATACGTACGCATCGTGGTTGGCTCCAGGATGCGTAGCGTCTACATACCGGATAACCATATTTTGATCGCAGATCTGAAACATTTTAAATTTTGTAATTTTGAAATATTGTAAAATAAACAAAAATAACATAAAGTAAAAATATTATATACATTAAGATAAAAACATCACAATTACCATCATCGCATTTATACTATAGTATCCTTTACGGTTATAGTACAAATGTTTCAGATCCTGCTTTGGCGAACAGATCTTGATATGGGTACCATCTACACAACCAATCACACCAGGAAAGTTATACTTCGTGTAGAAACCTCTTTTAGCCACTTTTCCTCTTCCGACGTCATTTCCACAGAAATCCATTTTCCACAAAAGTGCTCTTCGAATATATCAAGGCATTCGGAAACCACTCTTGACATTGTGGCTTGGGACATCAGCGAAAGGCAGGAATGGCCAACGCATTTCTGGTAGCTGCCCGATGACAGGAAGCGTAAAAAGGCTGCAAACTTAAGTTCCGGAGAAATTGCTGTTGCCAAACAAGTGCCTTTCATTTTTGGGCCGATTTCGCTTAAAATTTGCCCAAAGCACTCTTTACTCATTCGAAAATTTCCGCTGAATCTGTTAAAATGAAAATGGTATTATATTTATATTATATTTATATATACAGATAATAATAACAAATTTAAAAACTTACTCAAGCTCCGGTAAATCGTATATATTTGTTGCGTCCCTCATATGGCGATTCCGAATACGGATGCTGTTTTCGGATGTATCGCTGTCGTCGTCTTCAACTAAAAATTCCACTAAAAGATCCATATTTTAAAAATATATTTCACTAAAAAAGGCACTGGATAAACACAACTTAAAATTTTGCACTTTGCAATTGTTTAGAATTCCTGATTGTTTACAATCCGTTTTTTTTTGTTTAGAATTCGTGATTGTATACAACTTTACAGTGTTGTAAATTTTCTACAGAAAAACCAATGTTAATATATTTTGGTGCAATTGAAATGACGAAAATACAATAGAAAAACAAAATAAATATTCCTCTCATAAACTCCTGAAGTTATTTTTACAACATTTATAAATCTAATTTCGTGAAGTAAAAATCTATTTTTTAAGAATTTTATTATTTCCATAGTAAAATTTTTGTATTGTAACACTAAAAATGCTAGCTAGTGAAAACCAACTGTCATATATGAGCACAACGTAAATTGAGGTGAGCCCGACGTAAGAGCTAGTCACCTTTCAAAAAATGACTCTGTGAATACGTCTTCCACTCAGGTGACTTTTTGACGACGACGTCCGACTCACTTCAAGTGACTCTCTGAATAAGGGGGTAAACGCAAAGTTTTGATGACATTTCTTGTGTGCATACGAAGACCATTTGGTTGATTGATTATGAAGAGGAAGTGTTGTTGCTATTGTTTTTTTTTTTTTTTTGTTTTACATTAATTCAAACTTCAATTTAAAATTACTACATAACCCACAAAGCTTTTCAAAGAAGCTTGACGTGGGTAAGATAAAAGCTAACAAATATATGTTTCGTGTATAATTTTTCGACTTAGACTTTTTTCAATTTGTGGTTTACCGCATTTCAGGCTTTCGGGCTTTCGTGGTGGAAAAGTGGCTTAAGTAAAATATAAGAATGTGTTCATGTATACATTAGAGAACTGCATGAGTGCCCATATTCAAGCTTGTGAGCCACTCATGGATTTATAAGTGTAAGTGCTACTCACGCATACAGAATCTAAGCAACTCCGTATTCAATTCCTGAAAGTTTGAATGAGAGACAGGCTTGCAGGAATGAATGCAAGTGTCTGCTTGATTCATACTCACAAACTATGAATGTCTGCATGATTCACACTCACAAACTATGAATGCCTGCATGATTCACAGTCACAAACTTCAAGTGGTAGAGCCAATTGCGCTTGAAATGAGCAAGCACTTGTGACATTCATTAAAATTCCCAAAAGGCTTGCAAGCCTTTAGGGATATTTTTCAACTCTTTCAACTCATTAGGGATATTTTTTCAACTCATTCAACTCATTAGGGATATTTTTTCAACTCATTCAACTCATCGGGGATATTTTTTCAACTCTTTCAACTCATTTTGAATGTTTTCAAGTCTTTAAGGAAATGTTACTTGTGTATATCTATATAGACGGAAGAACTCAAAAAACTCTATTCGAGTGCTTCACACTCATATATAATCAGGAGACCATGTTTACCTGCAGCAATTGCGAGCTGCATAGTCTTCGGAAAGATTCTTTTTCACAAATCCAATTAACGATTCAAGCTTTACACTTTGCAGTACGTGGAAAAAGGATGCAAAGCCTTGATGAGAATGAAAAAAATTTATGATAGTTTTGATGGTGGTTCATTCAAGTAGTGGAATTCAAGATAATTTCCCAAATATGAATCGAAATGAATGCTTTGTGAATCATGAATATATTGGGCTGACCCAAATTACCAGGCGATCATGTTTGACAAAGCAGTTGAAGGCAATCGACAACCTTATGATCACTGAAGAGAACCGGTTCTTGCGACGAAGGATTGCTCCTTACACCTAACGGAAATCTAAAAATCCTAAAAAATCTTCCTTCTCATTCACACCAAGCAGTACCTGGCTCACGAAATAAGGAGAGCAAATGCAATATACCCAACAAAAAAGCAATTGAAGACGTCGCTGGGACTACTGCCACCTGAAATATAAAAATATAAAGCTATCGCTTTTGTTTGAAGTGCACTGAAGTAGACAGGTAGAGTTAGGGAGGGGACACGGGTTCACAGATATTTCGTCTTATTTTTAGAAAGGGTTCACTTATCTCCGTAAAAAATGCCTGTATATTCTACACCTATGCATTCAGTTATCTTACGCAGCAAGACGCTTCGAAGTCCAAGTTTTGAAAGTGCACTTAAAAAATATATGCATATGAAAGCATTTTTGTGATAAAAAACTGGAATATTTACGTGAGATTCGTGACATATGCTTTAAAATCTAGGGACATACATATATTCAAACTGATTTAATTTTGTACTCCTTTGACTCGGTTTTAATAATAACTAAAATCAAGTTATAGGTTTTTATTTTTTGAAAAAAAAATTAATATTTAATTACGAAAAAAATTTTTTATTTTTTGAAAAAAAATTTTAATTTTAGTATTTTGCTTCAAAACGACATGTTTTAATATTATAAAGGAATCCTCATTTTCTTATTAAAAGCAAATTTTAGAAGCTATATTTAATTTTACTTAGTTTTGTCAGTGTAAGATGCCATTGGCGAATGCGCGTCTATGTAGATATATTCATACACAAGTAACATTTCCTTAAAGACTTGAAAACATTCAAAATGAGTTGAAAGACTTGAAAAAATATCCCCGATGAGTTGAATGAGTTGAAAAAATATCCCTAATGAGTTGAAAAAATATCCCTAATATCCCTAAAGAGTTGAAAAATATCCCTAAAGGCTTGCAAGCCTTTTGGGAATTTTAATGAATGTCACAAGTGATTGCTCATTCCAAGCGCAATTGGCTCTACCACTTAAAGTTTGTGAGTGTGAATCATGCAGGCATTCATAGTTTGTGAGTGTGAATCATGCAGGCATTCATAGTTTGTGAGTATGAATCATTCAGACATTCATAGTATGTAAGTGTGAATCATGCAGACACTTGCATATCGTGAGTGTGAATGGGATTTGGAATTGAAAAATTCAAGTAAATGTAGGAAATTGGAATAATTGTGTTAAGATAGCAAGCGGCTTGGTGGAGTGAGTGCACTCATGCAGTTCTCTGGTATACATACATACATATATGCGTGTTTAATCACGTGTTATAACTTCTGTAGCATGTGATTCTTTAATTGTTTGGAACGATTTGGTTAATTTTGCAAGTTCATTAAATGTGCTGGCAGTCTGTTCAAGAGCGTTGGAATTATTACTGATAGTGTATTTTTTCCGTAGTTGTTGTTAAATTTTGTATTTTAAATCTTCCTTCTTCACGCCTTCTTGTGCAATGATTATAATCAATGGCGATTCTGAAACTATTCTCGTCGTAAAATTCATTTAACACGCTTGTCTCAAATAAGGTTCTGATATTCAAAATATGTAACTCTTTGTTTAGTAGACTAGTCTCACAATTCATGTTTCTTTTTTTTGATAATATTTTTAGTATGTAGTATTGGCTTTGTTGTAGGTTTCTGTAGCTGTTTGCTGTACCCCATGCAGTTATTCCATGCCGCAAGTATGACTCCGTAAGAGCAAAGTAAGCTTTTCGCAGGATTCTGTAGTTGGCACAATAACCTAGATGTTTCAGCATGTATGATGTTTTTCGTAGCTTTTTATGTAATTCATATATGTATATGTATATTCCATTTAAGGTGGTCATCTACAAAAATCCAAAATATTTGTAACTATCAACTACTTCAATAAGCAAGTCGCATGTACAATTTATACTCTCCGTCATTTGGTTTTTGTGTAGGCATGTATTACTGTGGCACTTTAATGCAATTGGCATTCGAGGAATATGTGGTGCTCTTATATGGAGTAATTTTGTTGTTGAAGCATTTATTATCAGCCCATTGTCATGCGCACATTTGGTTGCAGTATCTATTTTTCTTTGCATTATTTGTATGGCTTCGCTTAAATTCCTATGTAACACAACAATTGCTGTATCATCAGCATATGCGTTTTTACTAAGTTGCTCATTCAAATTACTTGTAAATTTACCTAGCAGTTGATTTATGTTCTTTTTTTTCTGGAATCCATACTGGTTTTGGTGTATAATGTTAAATTTTTCGATAAATTCTCGTAATCTCTTTGCTATTGTTTCTTCTAATAATATCTCTATTACTGGCGGTATAGCTATGGGACGATTTTTTTTTCTGAAATCTGATTTCTTTCAGACTTATAAATCGGTCGTATCACAGATAGTTTTAAGATTTCAGGTACTCTTGAATTTCTTATGCTAAGGTTTATAAGTTTAGTTATCACAGTCGCGTTGTTTTTTAGATCGTTTGGTCTTATTCCATCGGAGCCTGGACCTTTTTTATCATTTATTATATGTTTTTTATCGCGGAAAGTATTATATTTTCATCGATTTCTGGAATATATATAGAGTTAACAATACTATTTTTCTTTTCATTGATAGTGGTGATAGTGGTTCATTGATAGTAGTGATATCACAGTTGTGTATTGCTTAATCTACACCTTGTTTGAAAGAGGTAGCGAATTTATCACAGACGTCGCTAATATCAGAATTTTCGAAGTTTCTTACAATAGTCTCATCTAAGTCTGCTGATTTTTTGCCAATTATATCGTTTGTAGTTTTCCAGGTTTTTTTTATATCATATTCATATTCATCAAATTTTTCCTTGTAATAGTTATTTTTTGCTTTTTCAATTTTTCTGTTTACCTGGTTTCTATAATGTTTATATTCGCGTTCCCTATCCTTGTCCCTAGGTTTTGATCGCCACCTTCGGTATAGCTTATCTCTAGTTTGACAACACACCTCTGTTTTTTCCTCTTAATCATTAGCGATCTTTCATAGATATTTTTAAAAGCTTGCTGTATTTTTTTGCATATCTCATCAACTTCATCAATTTACAATATATCATTCCAATTTGTGTTCCGAATATTTTCATCAACTTTCCTGCTACTTAATACTCGGCTTCTTCTTTCTTTTGCTCTGAGAAGTTTTTGCCTTTAACAGATATACCGAAGACTATTGAAAAGTGGTCTGTTAGACTAGTTTTAACAATACCTGATACATCTATATTACTACCTCTGACGAACAAGTGGTCTATGTTTGATCTTGTGCCTCTTTTTATGTCTATTCTCGTGCTGCCATCTAAAATTTGCTGCGTTCCGTGAGATGCCAGCATATTTATATACTGGCAGGTGGTTTTGTCTTCAGTGCGTTGTATATTAATATTTATATCCCCTACTACAATCATGCAATCGTTTTTCGGACAGTTACGGAGAAGAGTGTCTAGTTCGTCAATGAAAGATCGCGTGTTTAGAATTGGTGGTCGATATATAGCGTATATCGTGGTCGAGAAGTTATTATTCGTAATTTTGACTTCAATAGTTTCGAAAGATAGCGTTTCGTGTACTGCACAGGAAAAAGAAATATTATCTCTAATGTATACTGCTATTCCTCCTCCTCTTCTCGATTCCCTGTTTATGTATTCAGCGTTAAATCCATTTAATTTGAAGATATTTATCTCGTGGTTTTCTATATTTGTCTCAACCAAAATAATAACATGTATTTTCTGAATTTGCTTGTTTACTTCTGCCCGAAATGTGTTAAAATTTTTTCGTAATGACCTAATATTTAAATGTATGCATGTTAATATTTGTTTATTGAAAAATTCAGTCTTGATATAGTTAAAGTTTACGTAGTTAGTGTTTATAATATGTAGTGTTCATAGTGTATAGAAGTAGTGTTTATAGAAGTAAGGAAAAACTATATATTTATTTTATTGCTTCGATATCTTTTTCAGTGTAAATATAAATGAAATTATTGTTTTCTATCTTTTTGGCTAGTATTTTACCCTTCTTGACCCATATAAATTTCCAATTATACGCCATTGCTCTATTTTTAGCGAGCCACAATAGACGACGGTTTAGTGCTGTGAGTTGATCGTTGATATATATTCTCTTGTTAGGTTTGTTAGTTGTATCGTTATTACAATTTCAATTACAATTTCAATTTATTTCAATACAATTAATGCACACTAAGATTGAAATCTTTTGTAGTGCCTCAGCTTACAAACTTAATAACAAGACAACAAATGTATGTACTTAAACTAACAAACAATAAATAAAAAAAATAATAAATAAACAAACAACAATAATAAATAATAATACATACTTATAAACTAAGGACATTAAAACCATGACAAATGTGACAAACTTATAAATGTGACAAAGAATATAAGAAATACAGCGGAAATTAGAACATAAGAGAAAGATATAAAAGAGAAAGTAGATTTTTATACTCTGGTTAAGAAGTAGTAAGATAGGCAAAAACAGCGTGCTTGAAGCGACCTCGTGAAGAAATCATCTTAGTATGCGAGGGAAGTGAATTCCAAAGTCTGATGGTATGAACGAAGAAGAATCTGCTACTGTTGAGGAAAGTGTGTCTTGGGACTATAAGATTCAAACCTCTAGATGATCGAAAAAAAACAAGTTTTACATATAAATATGGAGGATTGCGGGTATATATTAGCTTATGTAAAAACATGATCTTGAGGATGCGAAGGTGTGTACATAAGCCACATCCCAAAACACCTTCACTGAAGAACGAAACATGATCGAAGCGACGGATTGCATATACATACCTAGCACAAGCGTTGAATGCCACAAGAAGCTTATGCTGAGACTGTGAGTCAAGTTGACTATAAACTACAGCTAAATAGATGATATGTGGCATAATCAGTTGCTTAACAAGGCGGCATCGCGTCTCACATGGCGTATAATACGCAGAGCTACGCAAGCACCTAAGTATCCCATAAATTATACCTACGGCGCAATTGACATGGTCAACACATGTAAATTGTGAATTAAGTATAATGTCGAGATTCTTAGCCCTGCTGACCAAACGCAATTGCGAAGAACCCATAAACAAAGGCGGAACATCACCAAAGTCGCTATACTTTCTTAGGATAGGCAAAACTTTCGTCTTAGAAGGATTAATGCATCAATTATTGGCAGCTGCCCATCTGTTGATTGAAGATAAGTCACAATTCAGTCTATAGCACAAATCTTCCAAGAGATTTAAAGGCCTCGATTAATAAACTTGAATATCATCGGCATAAGCATGTAGCGATGAATACTCACACACAGAGAACACATCATTAATGAAAATGGAAAACAGTAAAGGACCCAGGACTGACCCCTGAGGGACTCCTCTAGTGACTAGCTGAGGGGAAGACATTTTGTTTCCAATTTTTACACGCTGGATCCTGCCATCAAGATAGCTCACCAATAATCTAACTGCGCTAGTACTAAAGTTGAAAAATTTAGTAAGCTTGGTGCAGAGCAAATTGTGATCCACAGTATCAAACGCCTTCGAGAAATCAATAAAACAGAGTAAAGTTAAGAAATCTTGGTCATGAAAAGCCCTAATGTCATCGGTAATTTTTAATACCGCTGACGTACAACTGTGACCAGTTCGAAAGCCGGATTGCAGAGGAGAGGAGATAGTAAATTATGTAAATCAATATACGCAGACATTTGGGAATACATAATCCTTTCAAGAATTTTACCTAACACAGCAGAATACTAATAGGCCTAAAGTCTGTAGGCTTATCTGTAGATGAAGTCTTCGCAAGAGGAATAATTGTTGCAACTTTCAACAAGGTGGGAAAAGACGAGCATGTTAAGCAGTGATTGATAATATGCGTTAAGGGAGCAATAATGAATGGTAAAGTTAACTTTATGAACCTAATGGACAACCCATCAGCACCTACCGCATTAGAAGTAATTTTAAGTACGTTGTTAACTACATCATTCTCACAAACAGTAGAAAACGCAAAGGAAGTAAACGGTAGAGGATTAGAGACAGTTGGTAAGCCATCACTCGAAGAAGAGTCAGCAGGATTGCAGCAGCCGCTGTTTAAGAAAAAATCATTAAGAACATCAGGATCCAGCTCACAACTAGTTTCAACTTTGCCAATAATTCTTAGCTTCTTAATATTTTTCCATAATTGCTTGGGGCTTAAGGTATGGTTAAGCTTGGAGCTGAAGTACCGCTTCTTCGCGTTCCTTAATAGTAAAGAAGCTGCATTGCGAGCTCGGCGAAACTCCTCCCACGCCTCAGCCGTTCTACTTTTCTTCCATTTAGAATGCAGTTTATTCCTTTTCTTTAAAGCGGTCAGAACATGAGAAGTAAACCATGGACAGCCACTGTTTAATGCTCTCACGGAGCGCAATGGAACATGATTATGGAAAGCAGAGATTAATTTAGATAAAAAATCACAGAGCTTATCATCAACAGATTCAAAGAACCAAATGTCATTCCAACATTTGGAAGCTAATTCGGTAAACAGCAAATCAAAATTAATTGCATTAAAATCATAATAACTGAACTTGACTATCTGGGCTCTATTAAAGTTAATGTTAAGACAGACATATAAGAGATCATGGTCAGACAAAAACGACACTTGATCATAACGAAGGAGAAGAGCGCGATCAGACAAAAGACAAACATCAAGCAGACTAAGCTCACAAGCATTTGCAAATCTAGTTGGCAAGTCAGAGTTAACAACAGATAGACAAAACATAGAGGCACAGTGCAGAAAATCAGTGGTAAGAGACACATTAGATTTTAATAAATAAATGAACATTAAAATCACCACATACAACAAAAAAATCAAAATCGACAAGTTTACTAGACAAATCACAAAACAAGGGTTCAGTACTAATATTGCGTTGGGGATTGTATACACACGAAACCAAAATTTTAGTGTTGTTATCAAATATTGTAATGTTTAAAAACTCACAAGAGAAATGGCCTTTATTTACTAATCTAGAGTTGAGAGAGCTCTTACAATAGATAGCAACCCCACCACTTTTTTTAGCGCATCTGTCATTTCTGTAAAGACTATAACCATCCAAAGAATACAACGAATCAGGCACCCCTGGCTTGAACCACGTCTCCGAGACAAATATAACATCAACAGAAGAACCCTCAAAAATGTACCTAGCATGATCCAATTTCAAGCCATTCAGGCTCCTGGCATTAAAATGTACAACATTCAAGCCAGAAGATTGATTACACAAGACACGCAATATGGCCTTATAACAATTAATAACACCATCAGACCTGACCCCATTAAGTGACAAAAACCGACACAAATAAGGCAACTTCAAACAGTAACAGGTTGACAAAAACACAGCCTCTTAACCAGAGCAGAAGGGTAAGTGGAAAGAGAAAGACAGAGAGCGAGAAAAGAAAGATATAGGAAAGATAAAGCAGTAGTAGAAGCAAAGTCACATATAGAAAGTCAGTAATAAATGAAAGCCAATTAAACAAATGATATAAGAAATATAAACTTAACATGTCTTATTCTACGTTCCAGCGACGCGATCAACAGAACTCGTGTCACAAACCAGCTTTGTATCACCATCAGCTGATGACCGGACGAAAACACGCCCCCGCAACGAAAACACAGAAAATAGCAGATGCTCTCTTCTGTTCAAGATGGCATACTGCAAAACATCACGGTTCGCCGTCAAGCTTTCGTGAATGAAAATTCTTTGCTCGCCAATAAAGCCAAGATCACCAAGCACTAACTGACGCTTTTTTTCCTTTCGAAATCCCGCAACAGCTTTGAGAAAGTTAATGCGCTCGCCAGGTGACGACAACTTAGCAACTATTGTCGAATTCTTACTAGAATCTTTAGGTTTCACTATAAAAATTACACGAAGCTCAACACTGCCCATTTTTACAGCCGCCACAATTTTTTCAAAAGCTTCAGTAAGATTTTCACCAGATACAAAAGGAATGCCACTAATTAAGACATCCGTAGAAACAGAATCATTCTCATGTTTTTCCATTTTCTGCTTTAACGCACTCATCTCAGCATTCAGCTCAGTTACCAAAGAGTTTGCACCAGTAGAGTTCTGCACAGCTAAACTCTTAAAATCATTAAATAACAGTTTCAAGGTTTTCATCTCAGCACACGATGCCTCAACTATTTCAACTCTTTCCAACAAGATTTTCAACGCAAACTTCTTGTTGGCAAGCTCAGCCGCTTACTCACTTATTCTCTCCACGACTCTCTCTTCAGAAGCACTTATATTTGCGGAAACCTGTTTTATGATGTTCTCTTTAAAACAATTAAGCGTATAGCCCAACTCTGACCCTGAGAGCACAGAAGCAACATTAGATGGCACACCAACAGAAGACGTTTTCGCGCCTCTTTTATTTGACGGAGAAGAGTTTGTTGACCCAAACTCGAGGGCGACGAAGACTTTGTAGTTGGATAACTCAAAGGAGATGATACTTTTGTTCTCCTAGTTGACATTCCAGCACTGGCCATATTGAAGATAAATACAATTTAAATTCCAGAATCAAAGTTCAGAAAGTATGCAAAGCCAGGAATAAAGGTACAAAGCACAAAAACTTCAACTGTAGATCGCGAGCGCCAAAAAAACACGTCTTTTCACTCTGACATTCAGAATAGAAGAGTTGTTCTTTTTTTCTTGTAAATCGTCTGCGCACACCTTTTTCCAACGCAGCTTACGCATGAATTCTTGCTTTATGCGCACCGGAGAGAATTTTACAACAATGTTGTTGCTCTTTTCCATATGGTATGCGTTCGGTATATATTCATCTATATCATTGCTCTCTAACTCAACATTTACAGCTTTTGCGATGCACTTAACTACTTTTTTTATGTCCTCCTCTGTTCTTCTTTCTACTGAGCTTATAATTACATTCTTGTCAAGAGACTGCTGCTCCAACATATTCATTTTGCGTTTCAGTGCCTCTATGTGTTGCTTTCTCTTTCTATGCATTTTTGATTAATGTCGTTTACTTGTTTATTTAACTGGATTATAGAATCGTTTAGCTTCATAGTTATTTCCTTCATCATATCAGCCTGAGATTTCATAAAGCGAGTTGTTAGGTCTTCTATCAAACGTTTAGTCTCCTTCGTGTCAGTTTTTAGCTTACATATGTATATCTGATTGCACTATGTATACCTCTGCTTTTATATTTTTTAGAGACAAAGTTTCTGTAGCTGAGCTTTATTTTGTTCTTCAGTGACTGTGTTGTCTTCGGCTCGTTATTGTTTCTTCGATGTTTGTTGTGCCTGCTGAGTTGGCGCAGGGTCATTTGAAGATTTGTTTCTTTGGCGGCATTTATGACATTTCCAGTTCTTACGCCGCTCAGCAGTCATCGTAGGGTAGGTGTTATCGGAGACCGTCGCGCAAGTCGAGAAATGATATTTGTTAGTGCAATTAGAACATATTACATATTCTCCTGTAATTGGGAGAGGTTTACTGCATTCGTCGCATAGAATTGTTGTTGCGTTCAATGGGTCACTTGACATTTCGTTTTAGTAATCTTTTGCAGAAATAAGTTCTAGTTATTATAAATTAAATTATATTATATTAAATTATAAATTTATTCACTTTTAATTTTGTAATCATTACCACTTTAACTATTTTTATGTTCTTCGCACATTAGCGTTTAATTGATTTGCGTAATTTGCTTCTCTATTGAGTCTCTACAGGGTTTTTTCTAATACTCCGTCCGTTGAAAAAGAAACACGACCGTCCACCACGAAGAAAACGAACGAATTCATAGACGAGCAGTCAATTTCAATTTTATATTATTATTATTATTATACATATTTATACGAGTATTATATATGCATATGTGGGAATGTTATACTACTAGTTTTAGAGCTCTGTGAAAGCTGTTCAGCAACATCGGAAATCGAGAAGGAGGGCGAGCCATTTTACGAAAAGACGAGTTGAGTTGCGTTTTGAGTTCCATCGAAGACTCTCACGAGCCTACGTCTTTTCGCTTTCATTTTCAACTTTTCTAAATTTATTATACAATGCGTAATTTACAAATAAAATACGCAAACCCATATTTTATGGGCTCAACCGGGATTATTGATAAAAGCTCGGGAAATTTTTTTTAACGTCATTTCGAACATAAAGGCGTTTGATCTCGTGTGAACAAATTCGTTTTTCAATCGGAAGGAGACAGATCGGGGGAATTCAGTGGATTCAATTTTCATGTATGTACATGATGTGGAATATCAAAGTAAATCGGCGTATATTGCAGAACATTTGTCGGCAATTGACCTAACCTCAATTTGTAATGTGTTAGGCATCAGCTATAAAGTTCCAAACTACAATTATACATATTTCGCAAACTTTCAAATGGGACGCTTGCTCGTGGTAGGCGGTGCAGAGAAATATGGTGAAATCGACGATGACGACCAAGGCGTTAGCAGCGAAGATGAGGCTGCCAAAGGCTACGGCAACGTAGAACGAAGGAGATGTAACGACGATACTGCGAGCAAAAGCATATGGCGGAATAGAGAAAACGACGATTGTTTTTTCTCTATTGACGGCGACGAAGGTAGAGGAGAAGTAAATAAGACTACTAAACGACGACAAAGAGGACATATCGATGACGAAGGATATACGAAGGTCTACGCAGATGTAGCTAACAATAATGCAATGCCAAATCAAATTTCGCGGTTCGCAATAAATTTTCGCGATATCGAAGACTCAGTACTACCGTTTGGTGATACCGGCAAATTGCCTGTAGAGTGAAGGCCTGATTAGTTGTACTTATAAGCACTTCGAAGAACTTGACGTGCTGTCAAAATCCACTTCTACCTTATGGAAACATGTGTATCCGATCAGTCGTACTTACTTAGGAGGGGAATATCAAATCGTTTTTGATATTTTGCTAAGTTCGAACCAAGTGACAGCCAAAACGCGTGACCAGATCGAACTTGACGTTATTTTCGAAGATGCTTTGCTTGCCGAATTTATAGTTTAATGGGATTTCAATATAATAATCTTTAAACAATTAATTTATACGAAATCATCTCTCTTATAACAAAATACCATATTAATATAAATAATGAGAATATAAATACTAAAATTTTGCTGCTGATTGCAAATCGAAGGCAATTGCAATCTAGTAAAATCCCACAAAACCATAAAAATACCCAATTTCGAACATTAGGTCAACTAGTGGCTACACTAGCTAGCTAGTGGCTACACTGCCGGTACCCCCTGCAACCCGCAAACATCTAAGTTCTTCGAAACTTATAAGTGCTAAATACGACTAATCAGGCCTTGAATGAGTTCAAAGAAACTGCTGCCCTATGCTTTGGGATGACTTCCAAAAATTTGTGTGTTGCAAAAAACTCACTCAAAGGTTTAGCGAAAATAATCATTTAGAGTGAAAGGGAAATCACATCGTGGTATAAATTGAAAGAAGCACTAAAAGATGAATTTCAATCTGTGGTGAATAACGCACAATTGCACATGCAGTTACAAGAAAGAAAAATGAAAAAAAAGAGAGCGTACAAGAATATTTTTTTTAAATGAAAGACTTAGCGGCAAGGAAAACATTGAAGAAAATGCTCTGATCTAATATGTAACTAGATAGGCATACTGAAACTGAAAAACACATCGTGGACAATCAAGTGGAACAGTGGTTAAGTGTGGGCATAATAGAAATTTCTAATTCGGAATTCGGTAGTCCGGTTGTGTTGGTAAAGAAGCGTGATGGTACGCAAAGACTTTCGAAAATTAAATAAGGTAATGATAAAAGATAATTTTCCGTTACGGTCAATCGAAGATCAGTTTAACGGGTTACAAAATGCTGTGGCAAGCTGTGACAAAATACAAAATACCACAAAATTTGAAATAGCTGCAAGGTTTCCTAGGTCTCGCGGGCTATTTTCGAAAATTTATCTGAAATTTCTTTGTGATAGCAAAACAGCTTAGTGACCTAACGAAGAATGTCTGAGCGAAAAACCGTTTCTAAGCATTTTTAATCCAAATTTTCAATCTCAGATTCGTACGGACGCAGGTGTTACTGCAAAAATTGC
Source organism: Myopa tessellatipennis (assembly GCA_943737955.2). Lineage (NCBI taxonomy): Eukaryota > Metazoa > Arthropoda > Insecta > Diptera > Conopidae > Myopa > Myopa tessellatipennis. The sequence goes on along the minus strand of OX031315.1, from coordinate 38,140,810 downwards.
CTGAAGATGGGCACTTGCATCCAGTTTACTACATGAGCGAAAAGACAACTGAGGCCGAACGAAAGTACACGAGCTAGGAATTGGAAGTTTTGGCTGTTATAGAAGCTCTGAAAAAGTTCCGCGTTTATGTGCTAGGGCTATATTTCAAACTAGTAACCGACTGCAGTGCCTTCACTAAGAAATTGGACAAAAAAGACCCATACACTAGGGTCGCTCGATGGATATTATTTCTCCTGAGTACGACTACAAAGTGAAGCATCGAGCGGGAACTCAAATGAAGTACGTTGATGCACCTAGCCGATACGCAGTTTTGGTTATCAATGATGATTCTTTGGCTAGATTGCGTTGAGCGCAACTTCAAAACGACGCTATGTTAGATGTCCTTTGCGAAAAAACAACTTTCAATGATTATTTTACGAAAGGTCGGATTTTGTATAAGCTTGTAGGTGACGACGAACTGATTGTTGTGTCCACCAACATGCAAAGTGAAGTTATCAGAAAAGCACACGAGAATGGCCATTTTGCAGTGAGAAAAACTAAAGAATTGATAATCAAAGACTATTATATAAAAAGTGAAGAAAATATACAACGTCACATTGCTAGTTGGATACCATGCATTATTTCGAACAGAAAACTAGGTAAACAAGAAAGTGAGCTGCATTTGTTGCAACCTAACGCGCCTGTTGCAACCTAACCTAAACCCAACAAACGCGCATGACGTTGACTTCCTCGGTCCGTGGAATAAACAAGCAAGCTTTACGAACACATATTTGCTGTAATTGATGAGTTAACAAAATTTTGTTGGCTGTACCCAACTAAAACGACGCACAGTGGACTAGAATTGCAGTTTTCGACTTAGTGGCGGTCAAAATTCTGTAACATTTGATCAGATTAAGGTATTTAAATACGGTTTTTTGCAAATGAAAGAATAAACATGTATCTTTACGCTAATCTAAGTATGAAATATCTAGATATTTTTTTTATATTTTTAAACAAATTCGACACGTCAGTCGCGTTCAATCAAAGTCGCGTCAAAAAAATAACCTTTTTATCTTATTTGTTTTTTTTTATTAAGTATTATTCAGGCAATATTATTCATGCTTATTGTTCAGCTTTATTTATCTAAAAAATTTTAATATAGGAACATTTTTACATAAATTATTAAATACTCTAAAACACAAATACAATTTACAATAACACATACTTATTTATTTTCAAAAAAATATTCTGTAGGTTTCATTAAAAGTTCTCCATCTTCTCTATCTAGAGGTATTGTTGTCTTAATAAACTTTTTTCTCAAAGACGAAATGTTAGGATCAGAAGAAATGAAGAGCATTCTAAATAAAACCTCATTGGTACCCTGACGTGAACACTTTCTTGTGTTGTGCTCTCTATAGTATCTATAGTCTTTGTTTCGTTTTTCTTGTGCTTCTGCTGATAAATCTCCAATGGGTAATATCTGATGGTTAATTATGTCGTCCCCATGCATTAAAATCTTATGAAATGTCGGTGACATAGTTCTCCATGGATACAACTGTCAAGTGGAGATCAGCAAGAAAAGAGTATAACAGATATAATGTTCATATTTTTTTTTTGCTTATGACGTCTCTATCAGGAATTGTTTTCAACAATGATTTATGCAGACAGAAAACATACCTTTTATAGAACTTTGAGTCGATGGCTACCGATATTAAGGCGATATCGATATTAAGGCTACCGGAATTTTATTCTTCCTCATACTTGAATGATGAATTCCTTGAAGTGATCATTTATTTAATAGGTAAATAATAAACCAGAAAGAGTGTTAACTTCGGCCTGGCCGAAATTCATAAAACCGACACACGTTTAATTAAAAATTGGGCGTTGCAATGGTCTAATTTTTTTCATTTTCAAGCTTAAATAGCGTGTGATGACAGAGAATATTCGTGCCAATTTGTTGAAAATATCTCTATTCGTTCTCCTGTAATCGACTTTTATTTAATTAAGGGGCGAACCACGCCCTTTTGTGGTAGTCTGTTTTGGTCAGAGACAGTGAACTTCTGGACAAAATTTCAACCGCAAATTCGTTCTACAAGCTTAGAAATTTATCTATAAGCATGGATGAATTTATATTTACTATAAAAAGTAGGCGTGGTAATGGTTCGATTTTGCCCATTTTCAATACCCATGAGTTTCTAATGATAGACATTATTTTTGCCAAGTTTGATGAAGATATCTCTATTCGTTCTCCTATACCTGTCACGCCTCCTTTAATGCGTTACAAACGGAAGCACAAAGTGAATATACCCTCATCACTTCGTGTGTGGGGTATAGAAACTTCACTATAATAAAATTAAATAATTAAGATAAGGAAAGAAACCCTATTCCGCGAAAAAATCGATCAAACAGGTACGAAAATACACCCCTTCCCAAAATCACAGGTACTCAGGAATATACACAAAACAGGTAGGTAAAATTTTCAAACGAAAAAAAAACGGTTCCGGCGGGTCCGGGCGGGTCATGTATGTTTAGGGCATTTGTTTATAACACTTCATAGTTTCAAGAACAATAAACTCTAGGATAAGCATTTATAAGCGATGAGACTTATAATCTCCCAAAGTTAAAATATATATAAAAATTAACGTTTTTTTCAAAAATTACCGAAAAATACTTAGACTCAAGGCACAAAGTTGTTGTTATATTTTTCCCATAGATAATTAAATGACCTTTCAGAAACTACTTAATTCATTGAGTTATGTTGACTACTTTTTTAGATACAGTCATTTGAATTTTGGCAAAAAACAAAAAAAATACAACTTTTTAGAGAATGAAAAAAAGGTTCACATTTGATCGCTCACCAAAACTATTCACGAAGGTTTCCAACAGAGATATTTTGGCTCATGAGGTATTGAACTATTATAAACAAAATTGCATACCACATTTTTCAAAAACTCGGAGCGACTTTTTGGACTTTTGGCCGCGGTTCCGAAGCGATAGTCCGACGTCAGCAAAAGAGGTTATTAGACGACCACAAATGCAGAATTGGGTATTTTCCAGTCCAAATCATCTTTGATCGGGGAGCAGCTTTTACATCCGATGACTTTCGATGCTACTGCGAAGCAGAAGGCATACAACATCATAAAATAACCACAGGGTGACCGCGTGCAAGTGAACCAATTGACAGGTTAAATGCGGTACTTAGCTCAGTATTGACAAAATTGAGTGCAGACGACCGAACCGAATGGAACACACATGTCGAAAAGGTACTACAGGCTATAAATTCAACATATATCAGAATAATGAAACCACGACTTTCGAACTGATAACGGGTGTTTAAATGCGAACCAAAGAAGAAATGCAGTTAAAGCAACTCATCGAAGACGAAATGGTTATTCATTTTCAAGACGAGCGGATCGAGCAAACGAAAACCAGCACCCAATATAATCGTGAAGACCTAGTAGCCATAGAGAGGACTCAGTTCCGGGTAGGCTTTAAGCTGAAGCCAGAATACTTGGGGCCTTATGAGGTGAAAACCATCAAAGCGGGAAAAGTTTGGTTTAGCGGTTTTGCCCCGAATTTTTTGTTACTTTTTTACCGTTATATGAGACCATTATAACGGTAAATAGCCGCCCACTTTTGGGGGCTTGGCATTAGTTTGGGTGTTATCGGAGTTTGAAGGTCGCAAAAGGTCACCTCTTTAAAGGTTTATTATTCCGAAATCAGGTAAGGAACATTAATGACCACGCCCCTCATTTCCCTAGTACACCATTTTACATCCAAGGTTACGGTTTGGAAGATATTTTAGTTTTAAGAAAAAAATGGTGGAGGTGCCATTACAAAACATTCCTCCTCCCTCTTATGTGACAATTAAGGTATATATTAAAAGCACTATTTATAAAGACCATAATTTTCTCTTTTCAGCGATATATATTATGTCATACTTACCCTTAGAGTAGGTAAATTGCAGAAGGAATGATTATTTAAAAACAGTGTTTTATGTGTATTTCATGATGTGTTTTTTTTAAATAATTAATATTTAAGCGGGAATTTATATGTTTGGTACAATTTAATAGCCCTCGTCGTTGTCGCCTCGGTACGTTTCGTGATCTGCCCCTCACGAGAGGGGAATTATAACACTCAGAGTGCCAAACACCGGGTACGCAACAGAATAGTGTTTTGTGGCCAATTTTAGGGCGTGTGTGGCGTATGTAGGCGTGTACTCCGGTCTTCGGCCTACGGCCGCGCTTTTTGATTATAACCCTCAGTATGTCATAAACCGGCTACGCAACAGAATAGTGTTTTGTGGCCAATTTTAGGGCGTGTATGCGTCCTCCGGCCTTTGGTGCGCTTTTTGAGTATAACCCTCAGTATGTCAAACACCGGCTACGCAACAGAATAGTGTTTTGTGGGCAATTTTAGGGCATGTATGCGTACTCCGGCCTTCGGCCTATGGCCGCGCTTTTTGATTATAACCCTCAGTATGTCAAAAACCGGCTACGCAACAGAATAGTGTTTTGTGGCCAATTTTAGGGCGTGTATGCAGAGCCGGCCTTCTCTGTAAAGGGGCCCAGGTGCAAGAAATCATGTGGGGCCCTATATTATTTGTAGAGTAAAAATATATGAACACATAGATGATACTAATACATGTTTATTTAATACGTGATTTTTTGCTTAATAATACAATTTCCTTTTCGATGCTTAATAGAGCAAGCGCATTTAAGCGTTCTGCACACATGCTAGACCGGAGATAATTCTTTATTAGTTTTAGTTTGCTGAAAGAGCGCTCAGGACTTGCTATAGTAACAGACAAAGTAAAGAAAAGTTTTAACACAGTTAATATATACATTCGGAAATAACTCATTATAATTATTATGTAATATGTATTGCAATATGTCTTGTGCGTTATTTACACCACTCCCTTTCAAAATCAAATCTCGTAGCAAACCAATTTCCTGAATTAGATTTTCATCCACATCTTTGTTACAAAAATTTACAAAGTTCTGGGAATATTTTTCTAATTCATGTTTTTATTCATTCATGTTTTTATTCAATTCACATATACATATTCCTCTGCCGGATTTTCTATAACTTCTTCTTTTACTATTTCGAAGTTTAATCTTTTTCGAATTCGTTTTTCAGGAAAATGTTCTGAAAGATTTAAATTGCGTGTTACACTTTTGCTTCGTCTAAGAATGTGTTAAACTTTGTTCTTAAATTTTGAATTTCAGTTTTAATTTTATTGACTAAATTGTAAGCAGAGTCAAGAACAATTGTTTTTGCTTGTAATAGTTTATTTATAGTGTTAATTTTGGACAATATTGTAAACCACACTATTAAACATAAAATAAATGGCATTTTTTTTATTGAAGTGTATAATATAATAATGAGTGTATAAAAGACTTTTAGCTTCGAATACCGCTGTATTATCGTTACTTACATTAATTAATTCCTCTAGGGCATTACAAGTTTTTTCAAACTGTATATACAATGCTTTAACCGAATCAATTTTGGCTTCCCAACAAGTGTCGCATAATGGTTTAAGAGTAATGTTTCAATCAAAGAATATGTAATAATATAGAAGACGCATGATTCAAAATTTCAAATTTTTCAAAACAGATGCGGTCGGTCGCAGGCAGCGGGTGTAAGCAAATGAGTGAAAACAGCTTCACAGCGAAGTTACTCTCTTTGCCATGCTTCGGTTTTCTCAGCGCTGATAACAAAAAATTTAATGATATCCTAATGAGTGATGGGTACAGAAGATCTTTTTAATGAGTATGAAGAAAGTGGAAGATCGACTTTGCTTCTGTTATTTTGCACTAACAATGCAAGCAAATATGCGTAAGAAGAGATAATCGATCTAGCATTCGTATGCCACACAAAGTGTGAAAGAAAGAAACGATCAATTTGTGGAGTACAGCGGGCGATGAGAAGAATGCGATTCGTCTGGATTTGTTTTAAATTTTGCATTTTAAGGTTTTTGGAAGAAATTTTGCTTTTCCTAGCTTTGTTCTGCTTCTTGTTCGATGTCCAAGCTTTGTAAAGCGCTGGCATGATCTACGTTGGGAGCATAGCGTGCTGTTGAAGAATTTGTATAGGCAGAAGATTTAGGAAGAAGAATACTTTAGTCGGCATATCAACACATTGAACACGTTATACGAAGAAATCGGAAGATCGACTTTGTGTTTGTTATTTTGTACTAACAACTGAAGTGCTTCTGTCTGATGTTCTATGAATTTACCTTGTTATTGTAGTGTCCAAAACCATTATTAAAATTATTTTAAAGGCTAAAATTTTTAAAATTTATGATTTTAGTTCTATTAAGGAAGCATTGCCTATGGGCTGGCAATAAAACGAAATCAACCCTGCATTGAGCTCAATGTATCGAGTTACCAATAACACATATTAGTACAATAATTGTATTATAATTTTATATATATAAAATAACAATTAACAATAACCTAATTTAATAATAAACCTAATTTAAAATACTAAACAGTTTATTATGTCGGCAAAATGTTCCAAAAAACAAAATTCCTTACTTAATAACTTAACTTCCCTTACTTAAGCGAAAAAAAATCCAAATCAAAAGACCGACAGACGTAGGCACCTGAATTGTTATTGCAAAGGAACCAAAAAGAAGTCAAATTCCCTTCTTCCCTCAACCCCTGCTTTTATGGACAATTTCATCGTTTGATTCTTACCTCCTTTGACTCAAGATTCCATCGCTCAACTCGTCTTACGCACAATCATTTATGAACGAAAACAAGTAAACCTGAACGAAAACAAGTATTTATACAAAAACAAAGCAATGGCAATGAGAAGCAAATAACACGAAATCGCAACGAAATTATTCAAACAATGAGAAGAGAATAGAGAGAATGCGTAGCAACACGAAAAACTACTCAATGTTGCGCAACATGGACGTACGGCTACGTCCACGGAAAAAATTTTGCTGTTCAAAAATTCGTATGAGATGCGCATTCTATATATTGTATATTCTTTGGTTTAAATGCTTCTGTAGAATTTCCCATCTTTTTGTAGATGCAGAAAATAAGCAATATGAACGTTGCAATATTCCAGAAAAATTCTTACAATATATACTGCTGGAAGCGGCGTCACAAATTAATAAATTGGAGTGTGATAGGTAAGGCACATAAATTGCATGAGGCCTTAGAGCAATTATTGTAGATTTCACTCCTTTATATTTGCCTTTCATGTTGCATCTACATCAGTGGTGCGCAAAGGCAGCGATTCGGCTACTCAATTTTTGAGTGGCATAATATGTATATATTGACTGCGTTTGACGAACGCTCGTCAGTAGCCAGAGATAATGAGATAGGACACTTCGAATTCGCCCCTTCAAAAATCGGTTTGACGTCTATTTTTTATGAGCTGTTGAATTCATATACACTACTAGTATGTCCATACCATCTGTGGCTACACACTGTGGTTTCTCATTTGGTTTCAACAGTCGTAAACATGTGATGACAAAGTGTGTGTGAAATTTAATGAATATCCAAATGTAGGCCAGAGTGAGAGAAAATATGAACACGCGTTCGGCAAACTGCGTTGCTCTTCTTTCGTTTGACAACTGCTTTCTTATGTGCGTGCAAAGAAACGCAAGAAGAAATAGAAGCAGGGGCTATTTTCGTTTCAAAAATTCTTTACATTCGATAATAGAGTGCAGACTTTTCTCTTTCTTCCTCATCTTTCTCTCCCACGAACTAGGTGAAACCGTTTCAAAAGATACTTCGTATAGCCAAAGCCATTGGCTTTTAAAATATAAATTTCACCAATATAAACAAAGGTGGTGAAGTTTCCCAAACCTAAAATGGTAGGTGCCAACGGATGTTTGACCCCCCAAGTGCATCAACAATTTATAACAATACATAATTTTCAAAGATATTAGAAAACAAATGAAAAAATATAAATGCGACCATTCTGGAGTTATTAATCGTAATTTGTTTTGTCAAAAGGTAAACAACTATGCATTTGAAACGAAAAATTAACACAACGACAACTTTATACCAAAGTAAAAATGAGAAATAAACAACCAATACTGGGTAAAATATGGAAACATACAATAATTACCATTATACGGAACGGGAAGTTAAGTTTTATATATATTTTACACATATAAAAAGGATAATATTTTTAATTATTTGTTTTGACGTTTGATAAACACCCCCGAAAAACTGATTTTGAATGCGTTCATGCGATCAATTTATTTTCGGCGAAGTACAAATGTTTTGCAGCGAAGTACAAGTTTTTTAGAGCGAAGTACAAGTTTTTTGCATAAAATCACAATTTTTTATCGTAGTGTTAGTGAAAATGCCAATGTGTTTTGCGACGAATTCGAAGTGTCCTATCTCATTATCTCTGTCAGTAGCTCTCAAGCCATCAACGAGGACGCGCTGTATGCTGCGCTGCTTTGATTTTGCTACACCCAAAAAATTATCGCTGTTGTCTTTATAACAAAGTTTATGCGAATTTTCGATTTACATTATAAAATACTATTACATTTTCTAGTTAATATTATAAAATATTATTCCATTATTTACTTCAACTTTTATATCACAGATTATTATTGTATTTGTTTTGTTTTGTTTGTTTGCTTGAAACACATGGTTTGTGTTTCAGCGCATATATTTTTCTCAGTGATGAGTGAAAAAAATTTCCAATATACACTCAAAATGTGATAGTGTTCGTTTGCGCACCACTGATCTACATCTACAATTCTTTGAAATAGTAATTTAAGTCGTTCAGTTTCCTTATTTATATTAACTTCATTAGTTTTATCAATAGTTGAGCATAAATGTTGCCGTTTATGTAATTCCTTCCAAGCTATAAACGAATTAAAGTGACAAATAGAGTTTTCATGATCTTGAATTACAGTTGAAAGCTTTTTCCAGTTATTATAAACACTTGTAAATCTAGTAGATTGTTCATCTCCTCCTCTTTTGAAAAATAGTAGACAAAAAAAACAAAATACAGAGTCTTTCGTTTTCGAATAAATTAACCGGCTGCGAGGCTGGGTTTCAACATTTGGTTTTTTTTTAAGTAGTATGCAGTGGAAAATGATGTACCTTCAGTAATTTTTAGCAAATACTCCTTTGCGTTGTACAGGTCCGATTTTAACACAAAATATTCTAAAATTATCAGTTATTACACTTGGCCAAAAACATGGATCACTTACATATGTTCACTTGATCATAGTTGTTATAGTCATTTTCATCGTTATTTTCAGAAACAGATGGTACTTCAACAAATTTCACAATTTCTGAATTTTTGTTGCAGCACTCTGTAATTTCTACGGAACTTTCTTTTTCACTTGAAGCTTGAATTGTAATTTCCGAAGTCGGAGCAATTCCATTGCTAGAATTGCTTCGTAACCAGGAAAACAGATCTTCTTGAGACTTCTTGAAATTTAGCTTTTCTTCTTTTTCCTTTTCTGATAATTTCAGTTTTTGACACCCAGAGAGATATTTCCTTGGCATGGACATGATTAGATCTAAACAATATTAACATTTTATAGTATGAATTATCGGAATACTATAGGCAACATAATAGGTGAGGTGTATTACCGTAAATCTACTACCTTGGTTTTTATGAAATGTTGCATGCTTCTACTGGACTGTAATATATACATAACTAACACTGTATTTAAATGTAAATAACTACACATATTTTGAAACATCGGCAAATCAATAGTAAATTTGCAAGGTGTTGGCCAACCGACGCAACCGAATGATACGTCACCTGAAACAGCGTTGCACCAGACGGATTTTTGAACTAATATTTGAATGTTAACTTCAAAGATACTTTGGCTGAAAAAAAGTACTCTATTTCTGGAAATGTTCGAACTTCCAGTTGTGAGTAAACATGTTTAATGTTTAAAGTTGTGAGTAAACGTGGAGCGTCCTATTCAAAGAAAATAGTTTCCATTGCCTCTATTGCAAATTGCTAATGAGCTGCTTTATTTTGTATAACCTCAAACTTAATTACCACCACCCTTTAAATCCATTGGATTCTTAGATTTAATAATTGTAAAATGATATTATGTTAACTTTAAATTTTTTTAAAGGAATTAAAACTAATTTGTCTGTAAATACCGAATTTATCCATATAAAGATTTGGCCTTGAATTAGCCTTAATTCCTTTGAATTAACGTACTTTCTAACATAAAAAACGTAAGCAACCCTGTGATTGAGGCGAATTTTATAAGATTTCAAATTCACTGTGAATTTTTCTACACATTGTGAACTCATTTCATTGGTCCGACCCAAATATCATTGTTATTCGCCGTGTGTGAGTACACAACTAAGGTAAATCTTCTAACGTCAAACTTCCAATTCGTTTCACTTCACTGAATTTTCCGTTTTGGAATTTAATTTCGAGACCGGGTTCTTCATAATTTTGTGGCCCCCTAAATCGCGGGGACCCGGTGCATAGCATCCAGCGCACCTCCTACATGGCTGGCCTTGGTCCCACCAAATAACCCGTTTTACAACGGTTATGAACGGTAAGTTTTCTCGTTCTTCCACGTGTTTAATATGTGTTCCTACTCATTTCCACAAATGCTTCTATAGCCTGGGTCCCACGAAATTTTTTAAGGCCTGATTAGTCGTACTTTTTAGCACTTCCAAGAACTTGACCTGCTGTCAAAATCTATGTTAGGCTTATGGAAACGTGTGTATCTGATTAGTCATACTTACGAGGGGAATATCGAATCAATTTTGATATTTTGCTAAGTTCGAACAAAGTGACAGCAAAAACGCGTGGCCAGATCGCTATTTTCGAAGATGTCATCTTTGCTTTCCGAATTTATAGTTTAAAGGAATTTCAATATAATTTTCTTTAAACAATTAATTTGTACGAAGTCGTATCTATTATAACAAAATACCATAATAATATAAATTATGTAAATATAAATATTAAAATTTTGCTGCTGATTGCAAATCGAAAGCAATTGCAATTAAGTGGCTGTTCTATATCTAATCAAGTAAAATCCCACAAAACCAAAAAAATACCCAATTTCGGACATTAGGTCAACTAATGGCAACACTAGAAGTGCTGGTACCCCCTGCAACCCGTAAACAACCAAGCTCCAAGCAAAACTACGAAACTTATAAGTTCTAAGCGCTAAGTACGACTAATCAGGCCTTTATTCTCCTAATCTCTTTTTAAGAGCAATTGTTTTTCTTTAACTACTGCTACGAAAGGTAGGTTTTCTCGTTCTTCCACGTGTTTAAAATGTGTTCCTACTCATTTCCACGAATGTTTCTATAGCCTGAGTCCCACAAAATTTCTCATTCTCTTAAACTCTTTTCAAGAGCAATCTTTTTTGTTTAACTACTGTTACGAAAGGTAGGTTTTCTCTTTTTTTCACATATTTAAAATGTGTTCCTACTCATTTCCACAGATCGTGCTCGTTATTGCGTTCGTCATTTAATATTCGTATTCTGTATGTGCGTAGGTGCATTTTCATCCGTTTAGGCGCAAAAAATAACGATGATATCTAGATCACTTGTGCTAGCTGATTTTGAATATCTTTAATGCGGATATTACACTACGAACATTGTTCGAAATAACTGTAAAATTGTTTTTGCTTTCTGTACAAAGCTGTCAACCTTACGCTCTCAGATTTCAGAGTTGAGTTCATCCAGAGAGGATGAACTTTTGCGAAGCAAAACAAAATGTTTATGGTCGACGACAACAAACTTTGATTAAAACGGTGTTCTAGTGTGTTAAAACAAAATAGTACTCGCGTTTAGGATTGAAATAACTGCACTTTTATTGATAAAAGGTACTTCATAATAAGAAAAAGATACACAAAGCAACTCCGTAACTTTGCTTTGTATTTGTAAACATTGATATTTGTTTGCTCCATGTGTAATTACAATTCTGAATAAAATTTTGAGAGAGAGCAGAAATGGTTCATCGACAAAAACAATGTTCATAGTGTAATATCCCCATAAGGAATAATATATACATATATTAGGCTGGACCTAATTTTATTTTTTAATTATTTTTCGACCATCTGATTTTTTTTATGCGACCCCCTAGATCTGTTCCAGATCCAAAAAAATAAGTTCTGCAAAAGGAGAACTCAATTGGACAACAGGAAAGGGTGTCGCAATCGGTTTGAAATTTGAAAATTTCAGTAATTTCCCTTTAATTTTACATGCAACTCAAATTTTATGTTTTAATGATAACCAGTACCCCTTCCAAAGAGCTATCCTTCTATTTCCAGTTTTATGCCTGCTTCCTAGTCCTTTAGTAGCTTAGTAAGAGAAACCTGATTTTACGTCGAGAGTTCGAGGTATTCGCATCACGCAGTATCGAAATTTGTTAGTGTGACAGTGAGCAAAAATGGAGACAAGAAGTAGTGATAAATTGTTTATATTGGACTACTACGAACAACAAATTGTTGGTGCAAAATTGCCGAGTAACGGACAAGTGTTACGAGTTCTTTTCTATTATATGAGAAAAGTAAAGCTGGACCTTAACTTAAACTGATTTATTTTGGCAGAAAGCACGAATACTGTTGTATCTTTTAAGGGTGGTCTTCTTCCTTTTCGTTGTCCTTTGTGCAACGAATAAAACGCCCTGGTATTGCTATTGATTTTTATTTGAACTTTCTTGTTCCGACACTAAACACAAATTTTAGTATCTACACTGATACTTGTACACTTATTATTATTAATTATAATTTAAAACTAACTCGCGACTTGATACGCGATTTAAACGACGAAACCGCGTCGTTCTGATAATATTTTAAGACTCCCGTTCGGATCTTTTGCTTGTTTCCACGTTGGCTTGGTCGACACAGACGTCGACCGGACTGAAGTGGGTCAGTATGCCGTGTTTCGCAATTTCCATTATTTCGCAATATTAAAATTGTAATATTCGCATAATCAATACGCGGAAGAAAATCGTTCTTAATTTAATTCTTCCGCGTGTGGATTCTGATCGTTGGTTAATTTAAACCAAGCGTTTTAATGGTTGGCGAGCTTGCTATTGAAAGCTAACTTCCACAATCCACTCCAATTGCAAAGCTCTATGGTTTTCATGGTTTGGAAGCTGGCTACTAAATGCTAGCTTCCACGATCCATTCTAATTGCCAAGCTCCGGTTGCTGACTTGGCTAAACCAAAGCTTGAATAAACCAAATTAAACTAAAGTTTCGGGCTACCAAGCAAAGTGATGTGGTTGCATTAATTTGAACTTGGCCTTGACTCACTCGCGGAGTAGTATTATAAAATTAATACTGGCCTTGAAAGTTCTTATCGCCCGGAACTGGAAATTGCGTTCGCGACATACAACATCCCTCCACCCTCGGGGAAGAAAAATTTAGTATCGTACGAAACGATATTAAATTTTTCTTTTACATTTATTGTTTGTTGAATTGTGGGTGGTCGTGTGTTTATTATGGTTGTACTTAGTGTCTACTTATGTATGGTTGTGTTTTTTTTTTCTCTTTCATGATTAATGTAATTGAAGTAATACTAGTTAACATAATAATACAATTAATTATTAGTAATAATTACAATACAATAATTACAAGGCAATTATTTCTCAATAATTACAATAAAACTTCTTACAATAATAATTCAATAATACAACTGCATTTCTTCGGTGTCATCTGTGTGTAGGTGGATGATTTTGATGTTGGTCTTGAAGTTGATGTTCTTGTTGTTGTTGATGATGGTTTTGTTGTTGATGTACACCTTGATGCTGATGTACACGTTGATATTGATGTATTGTGGGAATGTTGCTGCTGGGTAGCTGACGCGTGGGGTGCTATGCTTGATGAACAAATATAGTTGTTCGTTGTCGGTAGTATCGTTGTCCCGCAATTGGGATCAATTGATTTTCGCTTCACGGTAGTTGATGGTTGAGATGTTACCAAGATCATCATTTGTAACATCTTGCTAAACATCTTCAACATATCGATAGTGGTGATACGTTTTAAATCGTCATCTCTTGAGGTAATGTTGTAGAGTGTGATTTGTGCCACGGGATAATGTACCATAAATTTAACTAATGTACCATAATGCGAACTGTGGATGACCGCATTAGTAGTTATCTACTAGCTGCTTCATCGCCGCGACGTTGTGATGCTATCCCTTACGCTTAACATAACTTTCGCTTCAAGTTAAGCTGCTAGGCTGCCATCATGATTCCTGAGGATTTCGCATTTGCGCAGCCACTGGTTTGTAGTTAGCTGCTGCAGGTGGGTTAGGTCTCTATTTTGTTGATTTTGGAGGTCTCCACGTGACCTCAAGGTACTGGTCTCCACGTGACTACCGCCTCGATCGCATTGATGTTCAACTGTTGTTGTTGTCGGATCTCTTTGAAGGTAGTTTCGCGTTTTTGTCGAATTTTGTTGCCTCGTTGCGTTGATGCGTTTGATTGTTGCGACTATTCCATCTTTGGTTGCGATGGTTGTTGTCGCTACGCTGATCAGCTGTTCCAGCTACCCTTCCCCCTTCGAGTTGGTTGGGCGCTATTTGTGGCCCTGTTGTCATGTGTTGTTAGGATATGTGTCTTCTGCTGCTCTCATGGGTGTACATCAGTATTCAGTTCCGCTTCTCTGCATGCTGGATTCTTCTTTAATATACGTTATTACTATGAATTTTTATATTTTTTGTTCTTACAATATTTTTATGGTATGTATAATTTGGTTTTTGATTAGTAATTGACATTATTATTGTGTAGTTATTCTATGCAATTGTAGTTTCCATTGCGTTTTTTTTAATTCAATTTTAAACATTTCATCTCTATCCTAATTCGATATAAAATTTCATTACACAATTCACAATTACTAATATTTATGTAATCAGTTGAATAATTGTAATTCATATAATATTTCTTTCGAATATTCGAGCTGAATATTATTTCTTATGCTATTACATATAAAGTCCAAGACTAAGTTTGACTTCCAAAGTCAAAATTCCTACAAGCATTGTAATATGTAACGTTTTATGTGAGATTTTATGTACATTTCTTTTTCTATTTTTATAAAAATTTTATTTAAAAAAATTTTTTTTTCTTTAATTTTCTTATTTTGGTAATTTGGTAAATATTTTGTTCTAAATTACAATTTAATTAAATTAATTTTATATATGTATATGTGTACATTAGTATTTGTTAATGTGCTTTAAAATTTTGTATATATGTATGTATATTTATAACAATGTTTTTATTGTTTGTGTATTGTATTTTTCCTTTTCTCTTGGTTATTTTAAAGTTATTCACCTTTGGTCACCTTTGGTGCTTAGCTGTTTTAAAACTGACACGGCATTTTCTGCTTGTGTTCAGTTGTTCAACTTTGTTTCCGCGTTATTGCAGTGCTTGCGTTAATTATTATTCTTATTTTGACGTATGTTTGTCTATGCCCTACATTTAGTATGTATAATGAAAATAAAATAATTTTGATTATTATTAGTATTCATAGTACTAAATTATTTTATGCCTACATATAGGCATGGGTGCGAATTTGTATGTAATATGTGTTTATTGAAGCACATAATAATAATAACAATAATAACAACTCGAGACATGCACGATAAAGATACTAATTTAGAAATTGAACGCGTGAGTTGGCCGTTAGCCGTTTGGACATCGGCCACGCGGACTCGTGCGTCCTGACCCTTATACACCTTGATGACGCGGCCCAGCCGCCAGGACGTGGAAGGAAGGTTGTCGTCACGGACAACAACTAGGTCGTTGGGTTGTAGGTTGAGCTGCGGAGTCTTCCACTTGGTGCGATGCGCAAGCTCGTGCAAATATTCCGTTTTCCACCGATGACAGAAATGCTGGGCAAGGGCCTGGACACGTCTCCATCGGTTGAGAATGGAGAGCGGATTGTCGAGGGTTTCGGGCTCGGCCGGAGCGAGAAGAGGGCCGCCTACTATGAAGTGGCCAGGAGTTATTGCCTCCATTACGTTGGGATCCTCAGATTGAGGATGAAGCGGGCGAGAATTGAGGCACGCTTCAATTTTGCTCAAGAGAGTTGAGATTGAATGTAAACTTGGACGTTGGGGCGACTTTGCACAGGTGCGTTTTCAGGCTTTTAACACCGGCCTCTCAGAGTCCTCCCATATGAGGAGCACCGGGGGGGATGAAGTGCCATTCAACATTCTGGTGCGAATGATGGGTCTCGATGAGATCGCGGGTGCGAACAAGGAATTGCTTAAATTCTTGTTTGAGCTCTTTTGAGGCGCCGACGAAGTTTGTGCCGTTATCGGAATATACCTTTGCGGGGCAGCCTCGGCGCGCTGCAAAACGGGAGAAGGCCGCAAGGAAAGCGGCCGTGGTCAGATCACTGACAGCCTCTAAATGAATTGCTTTGGTCGCAAAGCAGACAAAGATGCACGTGTAGCCTTTCGTTATTAAGCACGCCCGGCCGGTGTAATTCTTGATGTCGAAAGGGCCCGCAAAATCGACTCCGGTGTTAGCAAAGGGGCGGGAGAAAGTCGTGGGTTCCTCTGGCAATGCCGCCATAATCTGCGTTCTTTGTTGTTTCCGATGCAAGATGCACGGCTTACAGCGGTGGATCGTTCTCTTGATGAGGTTTTTTACTCGCGGAATCCAGTGTTGGGTCCTGAGCAATCGAAGCATCAGCTGGTTACCACCGTGAAGCGAGATCTGATGGATAAAAAGAACGAGTAGCCGAGACAACTGACTGTCGTACGGCAGAATGATTGGGTGGCGTTCATCGAATGGCAGATTCGGGCATGAAGACAGCCGCCCGCCAAGGCGCATTGTTTTGTCTTCGTGGAGAAAGGGATTGAGTGAGAGTAAACGACTTTTCGAGCTCACTGGTTGCTTGCTTTCGAGCGCGTAATATTCGTCGGGAAAATGTGTCTTTTGACATATGATTGTGAGACGGCGTTTAGTGTCGCGAATCTCTGTCGTTGAGAGTCGCAAAGTGGCATATAGAGGGTTCCGATTACGCCGCGTGTTATCTATAAACCGCTGTACGTATGAGTAAACGCGTAGGGCTCTCGGGAGAGAGGAAAACCTGTCCAGTGGGTCTTCGTCTGGTCGGAAGTAAGTGTGAAGCGCCTTTACAGGCTTTTCTTCAAGTGCGGTAGCAAACTCCGCAGCTTTTCGTAGTTCGGGCCAACGATCCTTGTCGTGGATGAGCCAAGGTGGACCATTCCACCAAAGGGTGTTCTCAGCTACTTCTTGGGGCGTGGCACCGCGGCTCGCTAAATCTGCTGGATTGTCGTGCGAGTCCACGTGAAACCATTGAGTGTTTGGTGCTCTTTCAATGATTTTGGCCACGCGGTTCGCCACGAAGGTGGCCCAGACGCAAGGAGGCTTCTTTAGCCACGCAAGTACAATCGTCGAGTCTGTCCAACAGAAGACATTCTCGGGACGATAGTGCAGATTGGGTACTAGGGCGTCGAGCATGTCTGCGACGAGTGTAGCTCCGCAGAGTTCGAGTCTCGGTAGCGATATCGTTTTAATGGGCGCTACTCTTGTTTTGGAGTACAGTAGCGATGCCCGAACTGTGTCGCCGATTTGAACACGGGCATAGATGACTCCGGCGTACGCTTTTTCGGAAGTGTCCGAAAAGGCGTGAAGATCCACTGTGCAGTCGGGGGTGAACCGAATCCACCTGGGAATTCGTGGCAATATGGTGATAATTCTGAAGGAAACTCAACCACGTTTGCTGCGTCAGTGCGGGAAGTTGGTCATCCCAGTCAATCTTGTCTAGCCAGACTTGTTGGATCAGCATTTTCGCGGCAACGATGATGGGTGCCAGCCAACCGGCTGGATCGAACAACTTCGCGGTGAGAGACAGCACTTGTCTTTTGGTGTGCGTTGGCTGTATGTCGATCGCCTGTGTGTCGAAATAAAAGTCATCGTTGGCGGCATTCCAACGAATACCGAGCATCTTTGCAGTGCTGTTGTCCTCGAACTTCAGGAACTCCGCGTTTAGCAAATGGGATCCAGGCAAGTTGTCCAAAATGTGTTTGTCGTTGGCTGTCCATTTCCGCAGCGAGAAGCCTTCCGTATTCAACGCCTCTGATAGTTCATCGCGCGTTTGAGTGGCCATGGCAAGGTCGTGAGAACCAGCCAACACGTCATCAACGTACATTGAATGTCGCAGG
Organism: Myopa tessellatipennis; assembly: GCA_943737955.2. NCBI lineage: Eukaryota > Metazoa > Arthropoda > Insecta > Diptera > Conopidae > Myopa > Myopa tessellatipennis. The sequence goes on along the minus strand of OX031315.1, from coordinate 38,122,704 downwards.
ATGTTGGCCGCAAGCGGAAACTGTTGTTGTGTGTCTTCCGCTAGCTGGAGAAGAGTGCGTATCGCTAAAAACGGGGCGCAGTTCACGCCAAATGTTACCGTTCGTAACTCATAGTCCCTGACTTGGGAGCTATTCGAATCTCGGAATAGAATTCGTTGGTAGGGGGTATGTTTCGGGTCGACGAGGATCTGGCGATACATTTTCTGAATGTCACCGCTAAAAACATACCTAAAAAAGCGCCATCTTAACATTAAAAATGTTAGGTCTGCTTGTAGAACTGGGCCTGCGTGTAACACATCGTTCAAACTGAGCCCACTTGTTGTGGGGCAGGATGCATTGAACACGACTCTGACCTTGGTGGACGTGCTGTCCGGTTTTACAACCGCATGATGTGGCAAATAATAGTGCGCAGCATCGGGTTGCGGGGGCGCTACGGCCGTCATATGACCTAAATCAAGATATTCTTGAACTATACCGTCATATTGCCTTTTGAGGTCATTGTTTTTCACTAACCTTGCTTCTGAGCGAAGATATTGCTGGTGGGCGATGTGCCGTGAATATCCTAACGAGTTTTGGCCTACGGCTTCGCTTTTGAATGGCAACGTAACGATGTAGCGGCCGTCAGGGCTCCTACGAGTTGTTTTTACGAAATTCTCTTCGCAAAACTTTTCGGAGGGGGATAAGTGACGAGTTTTGGGAAGTTCCTCCACCACTCAAAAACGTTCGAACTGTTGTTCGATGGTGACTTCATTGAAGAAGGCCACCCTTATGTCGGGGCTATCTGATTGTAGCAGGGGGACTGGTCCGGTGATTATCCAGCCGAACACAGTCTGTTGTGCTAGAAGTGAACCTAACACATTGCGGCGAATACCGTCAAGTATGATCGCCGGGAAGAGATCGGCTCCAATGAGAACGTCAACGTGCTGACTTTTGACAAAGTTGACGTCTGCGAGCTCGATGTTACTGGGGAGGCTGCTAAGCAGCGCACTATCGAATGAGTGGGCGGGCAGTCTGCCCGTGATTTGCGACAGCACTAGCGCTGTGGCATGAATTTGGAACGAGGGGTCGCGTGGCGACTTGAGCATAAACTTACAAGATTTTGAAACCTTTGCAGAAATGGTTTCGTTGAGGCCAGAAACCGTTGCTTTCACTGGCCGCATGGGCATTTTGAGCATCTTCTGAACGTGGTCAGAGATGAAGGATACTTCGGATCCTGGATCGATGAGGGCACGAGCGGCATAGTGCCGTCGTGGAATATAGTAACCGTAGCGGTTCCTAACAGAACTGGCTTCGGTGCGGCAGCGAAGCAAACTTGATGGTTATCTGGCTGATTTCGATCAGTGGACTGTATTTTTTGTTGACTGATTTGGGCGGCGTTGGCCGACCTGGAGGGCCCTGTAAAGGGGGGTGCTCGCGCGTTAACTGGGTTGTTACGGGGCTGATTGGGTTGCAATGCAGCGTTTCTACTTGGCTTAGTGGACGGACGCGACGCTGAATTCGTGAAGGGTCGGTTCTGCGCTTGATCGCGATGCAGCAGCGTATGATGTCGCGCCTGACATGTCGCGCAGTTGTATTTGCTGGGGCATCGTTGTATCTGATGCGCTTGCGCGAGACAATTCAGACAAAGACGCAACTTTTTAACTACCTCTAGTCGCTTACCGGAAGTCATTTCCAAAAATTGCGGACAGACTCGAATTGTGTGTTGCTCTGAGCATAGCTGACATATTGTCGACGCAACATTCAACTGGAATGTGTTGACGCGTTTTGTCGAGGGGGCCACCTGTTGTGGAGCGGGTGACGCGCGACTCTTGCTTGCGGACGCGCCTTTTATATCTTGCACCGTTTCCAGCGTTTGAAACCGATGTGTCAGGAACGCGTCGAGATCGGACCATTTTGAAATTTCAAATTTATTCGATATTGTTTGTTCCCAAAGCGACAGGGTTCCGGAAGCCGCGTAGAGCACAGAAAAACTATAATCGCGTCCCAGTGTGAAGTGTCGACGCCTTGGAGCGCCAACGCGGCGAGAATATTGTTAATTTCCCGCTGTAGATTTTTGATTTCGTGACCGGTTTCACGAGTAATCGTCGCGAGACCAAAGAGATTTTTAAGCAGCGTGTTAACGAGGACGCGTTTATTTTCATATCTATACGATAGATTTTTCCATGCTTGCGCGAATCCTTCATTCGTCAAAGGAGACTTTTGCACAATTTCTTTGGCTTCGCCTTTGGTCTTTTGGTTCAGGTGGAAGAGTTTTTCCACGGGGGCAATACGCGTATTCTGAATATACAGGGCGGTGAACATGTCGCGGAAGGAGGGCCATGACAGATAGTCGCCTTTGAAAACGTCCGTATCGCATGGAGGCAAGCTAATGTTAAACTGGGTTGGCGGCAGCTCTGCCGTATCCATAGAGAACCGCGGCGCGGAGAACTTTGCCATCGAGTTGACTAAATCCTGGATCAATCCAACGCATCGAATGTAGTTGTCGTACGCTTTGAAATACTTTTCTTTCACGCTTTTTATATGTGGTTCCAACTGGTTATCCTTCAGCATTTGTTCGAGCAGGCCACTATACGCGGACTTGATTAGGGACCACTGCGAGTGGAGCTCCATCATGTGCAAATCCAGGGTAGACAACGTTTGCGATTCCAGTGAATTGGTCAAAATGTGCGCGCCAAATTCTACCAAATCGTCCGCGAGACGTATAAAAGAGCTAAGCCGCTCCATTGTATATGCGATAGGGTTACTACTTCTTTAACAAGGGAGTACGCGGTATGAAATCGTTTTTCGTTGGTGCAAAAGAATACAGGGGCTAAAATAGCTTAGACAGATGGGCTAATAAAGAAATAAAACACCTTAATATTTTTATTCCAAACAAGAATTTTTTTTTATTATAATTTTATGCCAAGGAATTATCTTTTTGGCCCACGGTGCACGAATTGTTGATTCTCTTGGCACGTTAAACGAAGCTGCTGCGGTGGTTTGCTCAAAGTGTATTCTAAGCAAACAGGTTCCGAGTGCACGATTGACGACTTTTTTCGCTGAGTAGGTGAGTAAGTGTGTCGCCTGTTCTGCTACAAGCACGGTACAGTGTGCACTATTATGCGTTTCGAAGTTAACGTCGATGGTACGAGTACAAATGTTACTACCAAAAACGCGCCGCTTGTAGCGAATCACGCGGAGAGAGCGATCAATGTAGAACGACAGAACGTGTTTTATGCTTGGCTGCAAGCTGAGAGCGTGTCTATGTGAGAGCACGTAAACCAAACAAACCAGCAAAAGGTGGTGGTTTTTTGGTTTCTAAGTGAACCGCCCAGAAGAGCGTAAGTTGCGATCGTGTCTGTGGAGAGCACGAAAACCAAACCAGCCAGCAAAAGGTGGTGGTTTTTTAGTTTTTAATAGAAGAGCGCAAAACAAAGCGAGAGCGAGCTGCAATTATGTATTCGTCGAAGAATAAATAATTGCAACACGTGCCGGTCAATACAAGTATATAACCGGGTTCCAGGGCACTTATATACTTATATCCAACTTTTGGAGACCGTTACACCGAAATTAATTCTCCCGTTAATTTCAAATGTACGCGGGAGTATATAAGTGTATATATACGTGCTGCGTATATATATATAGCTTCATCACGAATACTTAAGACTTTAATTTATATGATTTAATTTATATGAAACCTACAAATTATTTGAAATTAAACAACTTACCTTTTCAACACAAAGGGGCGACGATGTCGTCGAGTAGAGGTTGGAGCTCTATCCGGCTCGAAGGACCAAATGTTTATTGAAGCAAAGTCACTTTTTTCTTGTTTTATTTTATCACTTATGTATGCACAAATTACAATAGTGTTTGCTTGCTAGATATAAGTTTTAAGTTCTAAGATTTAAGCTTCACGATGTTAAGTTTTTTTTTGCCCTGGTTCGTTTCCTGGTGATGCGTCCTGCGATGTTCACTCTAGGCGAAAAAGTGCCGGCTCCAATCCCACCACCAAGACTGCGAGCTCTTCAGTCAAGCTTTAAAGCTCGCCTCTCCTGAGCGGCCGAAGTCCGCGCTCTGAGAGGACACGGCTTCGGACGATCAGGAGAGGCAGCCTGGCGAGCGGTTTGCTTTGGCGTAAACAATATGCATGAACGTACTCTTCAGACATATTTTACATGTGCAATTATTCCTATAATAATTGCAAATGTAAGGTTATATTGGCTATGTATTTAACGGAACAGCTACTTTTCATATACCATATATTATGAAGTAAAATGACTACAAACTAAAAAGTTCAATCCAAAATTAAAAAAACTCAAATTACTCAAATTTTATTATGAGTTTTCTTTTCTTATATTTTCACGCTTAAATAAGCAAGTTGTTGCTTATTGAAACGCTATTCTGATTTCTTTTTTATTTCTTTGTTGAATTTTTCATTATGAAATTTGATGAATGTTAAAATTATTAGTAATAAACTTAAAAGTGTTAATTTCAATCTATCCTATAATATATGCTATCAATCCTATTCTGTACTAATTTTTGTATCCTACTCCTAAAAGTGACTATTCTGATTAACTTAATGTTCTCCTAACTCTATTTTATTAGTTTAAGTTATTCTGATGGGTTCCTATGTATTTATCTAGTTAGTCCTATTTTCCTATTTAGTTGCTATTATATAACTTAAGTAAGTTATTGTGGAAAGGTTTTTCCTTTCCCTTAATTTTTAAAACTGTCGTAATTGGAGTTTTAATCTTTGCTACCTCATATGGCCCTACCCATATTGGAGAAAACTTATTTTTCCTAGTCTGATTCTTAATTAATACCTTATCTCCTACTTTAAATTCTACTAAATTTAACTTATTATCATAATGATTTTTTGCTACCGTTTTAGACATTTCTTGGTTTTTCCGAACTATTTCATGGGCTCTTTTTATCTGAAATTTTAATACCTTGTTTGGATCTTCGGCATTATACATCGGACTACACTTTCCTTTTAGGTTAGTCGGCATCTCTATATCGAAACCAAACAAAGTACGGAACGGTGTTTGCTTAATCGTAATGTGGGGTGTGTGGTTGTGAACATGCATAGCAGCAGTTAACCATTGATCCCAATTCGACCCATCTTCCTTAGCAAAACTACGCAAATATTCCGCTAACGGTCTGTGGCTTCTCTCTAATGAGCCATTTGCTTGCGGATGGTATGGCGTTATATGCAATTTTTTAATCCCTAACAATTTGCATGTATCTGAGAACAACCTTGAAATGAAATTTGTTCCGTTATCTGTAATTAAAATTCGCGAAATCCCGTAACGCGTAATCACTTCGTCGTAGAACGCCCTTGCAACAGTACTTGCTTCCGCGTCTGGGATAGCTGTACATGCCATGAATTACGAAAAATCGTCCTGAAAAGTCAGGACGTACTTATTTCCGGACACAGTTTCTGGTAAAATACCTACTATTCCATGTAGACTTTATCAAATGGCCGCATTGGAGTATCTGTTAGCATTTTTGTTAATCTCGAACTTTTGTTCGCTTGACATTTAGGAAAATTTTTTACATAATCTTTTATCTGCCTTTGCATCCCTGGCAAACGTACCTTTGCATTCTTAGGTACGTTTTCACTGCTCCCTGGTGACCTCCTAATGGTGTATTATGAAAATCTTTGATCACTCTCTCTATTTTTTGTGGATTTTCTAGTAAAATTGTGTTTTCGTTCTGTGTTATTCCTGGAGTGTCAGGTTCTACAGGCGTCGGAATTGTTCTTGAATTTTCGCTATTTCCTTGGTTCTTCATTTCTATTTCTTTGGTTCTAGAGCGGGTCTGGACTGCTCTCTTACGTCTCTGCTGCGTGCTGCTTAGGTGTGTGCTGCGATATGGTCCCTCGGTGTTTTTCGAAACTTCATCGAATCCAAAGACGTTGACCACGATTTCATCATAATCCACCACTTTAAAATATTCAGCATACAATTCAATGTTGAACTTATAGGATGTATATATATCTAACATTTTCACTAGCTCTTTGGTCACTATATTTCGAGCCTTCTCAAAAAACTCTTCTGGAATGACAAGGCCCTCATCCTCACTTTGGAATATCAGGGAATATTCCTCACTTTGTATTCTATTCCGGTATGATGATCTTATGGACTTCAGACCACCACCACTTACGGGAATCCAACAATTCCTTTTATGTTTCAATGTTCTGATATGATGGTTTATGGCAGTTTCTTCGAGAAACATCTTCATTGCAATTTGGACAACGAACGTTCTTGTTATCTTTGATTAGTAGCCATGGTACTGCTCTTGATGTTGATGTTGATGATGAAGGTGCTGCTGCTGCTATAGATGTTGATGGTGTTGGTGTTGTTAGTATTAGTGTTAGTGTTGGTGCTGCTGTTGATAATGCTGCGGCTAGTGATGATGATGATGATGGTGCTGCTACAGATGTTGATGGCGTTTCTGTTGATGACAACTTCGAGTGGATCAATTTCATGTGTCTGCGCATGGCATCTAATCGTGCAAAATTTTGGCCACAATGTTCGCACTGGGATGCCACACTTTCATGCTTCCCTTGCACATGCCTTTTGAGGCTGCGCATTGCAGTGAACTCCTGTCCACAAACATTGCATATGAAGCTCTTCATTTTTGTTTTTGTTAAAAATATTTCACTTGCTTTACTTTTTAAATAGTATATTTAGCTTTTTCACTTTACTTCCCCGAATTGTCACTTGATTGTAAATAATAGTGTTCAGTTTCTTTTAATTGTTATTAAATTTGTTTATATTTTATTAACTTTTTCACTTTCCTTTTTTTTCGGAAAAAATGAGGAACTTCATTTATTTTACAACTTTTTACAACTGCAACTTTTAGAACACTTTTCTTTTATTAAAAATTATATCTTTACTTGTGGGTGACACTTTTACAATTGATTCTTTATACTCGCTGGAGCTAATTTTATGTTCATGGATGTTAGTTTACATTATGATTTTGTAAAAAAAAAAAATTTCTTAAAGTCCGTTGAGATGAAGAAAAAGAACAACAACAACGACATAGCAAAACTACTACCCAGCCATCTGCATCCATTCAAAGTTCAATGAACAAACAAATTCGTCCATATTCTAAATGACCAGTTGCGTTTGTTTATTTTATGATTCTGTGCAAAAACAAAAAAATTTAAATAATTGTAATACAATATGCAATTAAACCCAACTGTTAACTACAACAAATTGGCGCAGCCGGATTTTTCGAGCCGAGGATTGCTCGATTGAGGAAAAAGTGAGTAAAAACAAAATACAGAAATTAATAATAAGAGTAGTAGCTCAGTAGAAGTTAAAAAAGTAAAAAAAGGAAGTTTAGCAATAAATAAAACGCAAAAGTGAAAAATAATTTGGTAATGAATTTGGCAAATTTTAAATAAAAGAAAGAAGTGAAATAACAAGGAATAGTACCCTAGGAAAAATTAAAAAGTGAAATAGTAAAAGTGAACAAAGAAATAAAAAATAAAATACAAAAATATAAAATAAGGGTAGCAATTCAGGGAAATACAAGTATTAGTAAGGCAAAAGTGAAAAAGTGAAATCATAAAGTTAGAACATTGTAGCAGTGAAATTGTAGCACTAAAAATAAAATTAAAGAGCAGGACAAAAGTGAAAATTACGTTAAGTCCTAAAATTAAAATATAATACAATTATAATAAATTATAATATATGAAATTCTATTAAAATAACTTTCAGGTCCAAAAATCATCGGTTTCATGAAAAGAATGCCAGCGTAAAGCACGGCAAACTTGTCTGTCCAATAGCATTAGCTGGACAAAGTCTTTGCTGAGGTCGACCCTTATCACTCTGGAAGTCATTTTCTTTGATTGGGATAAAATACGTTTTTGGGTAGGAAAATTCACATTTTTAAAAAACAAAAGCGAAAGATTTAATTTGAACTTAAAAGTGAGAAATAGGGAATTAGTTAAAAAAAACCCTAAAGCAAATTGCATTGGAATCTAATGCAAAATTACAGGTTAGGGGTTACAGATTAGGAATAATAAGTTAAGAAAATTTTGAAATAAAATTAAATGAATTCGCTGGAATTTAAAACGAAATGCGATTCAATTTAAATCAAAAAATTTAGAATCGCAATTAACGTTAACCAAACGAAAATCGAAAATCGATTTGAATTTCAATCAAATTAAATTGATAAAAACCGGAAAAAATAAGAATTGTAGAGAAAAAAAAACAATCTATCAAAACCATTTGCGTGCAAGTGTAGAAAAAGAAAAACATTGGAATATTATTCGAAAGATACTCCAAAGTAATTCTACAAGCTATCGATTGAGAAGTTTCGATCCACAAGTCGAATCACTCTCCTAGAAGTTAATTTTTCTCTCAAGTGAAGTAATTAAACGTTCATTAATTGATTAGAGAAACGTGCCTTAAAGTCGCGTTGCACTTAGAAAAAAAAAATATATAAATTAAAACCACTTAAAATTCTCTTATTAATAAACATGGAAATTTTTAACATTAATAGGGAAAGGAAAATCTCCATGAAACACCAAGAAAAAAATGGAGTACACTCCGAAGTACATCCCATCGGAGATAAAGAGGCAGGGACCGGCAAGATTAACAATCAAGGAATACCGAAAGCGGCAGCAAATTCGGAAGGAAAAAGAGGCTACAGCAATACCGCAGCCAGAGGGAAGAACGGAACGGAAGCAGAGGCGCGGAGGTAAACTGGTAAATGATAAGAGGCGACTAGCTTATTTGAAGGCACTAGTAACAGACGAAGCACATCCAATCCCGTGGGACAGGACGCACCAAGTTTGGGAAGAAATACATCTGAAGCAAAGTTTTAAGGAACGCAAACTAAAAGGAGCTAAAACCCAGAAAATACAACAAACAATTGAAACAAAATAAAAAAGAAGACCATCATAATTGTTAAAATAAAAAATTATTATATATTCAAAATTAGAGTCCTTAAATTATAAAATTTGGAAACAATAATTAAAATTATACAAATAACCAGTAAAAAAGCTATATTCGGCCGGGCCGAATCTTAGATACCCTACACCTAAAAGTTTTAAAAAAAGTGCCGAAGCTATGATGGGGCGGGGGTGGCGGTCCACACTGGGGGCGGCCATGTCGGGGGCGGCAGTTGTGGAAATCAAGTATTGACTTATTGCATTCTAGGCATTTTTGGGGCTACAAGTTGATTAACCGTCCCGGGGTCCATGAGACCTACGCCTCTGTATAAATAGTAGGCGTGGTCATTACCTTTTTCAAAACAAAATAACTAGCTTAGTTGTTTTATAATTGTGTTCATTTAAACTTTATTTCCGTGGTAAACTTTTTTTCATACTGCTATACTGTATATGTAGTGTAAAAGTGGGAGGACCGCACCCAGTTTTGATGTAATAATGTTTTTTTTTGTAAAACAAGTTGTTATCTAAAGTTTTATTCAGGAAGTTTATATATTTAACAATATAACCCTCTTTTGCCTGTGTAACCTAAAAGTGGGCGGATCACGCCCATATTTGGCACATTCACGGATAATGCTACTCTATACCCAGGAATGAAATTTTGTTGTAATAGCTCAAAAACGAACGCTGATATCACATTTTTAATGAAAAATAGGCGTGGCCGTGGACCGATTTTGCCCATTTTCAATACCAACCTGCCCACCACATAAAACAATATATCTGCAAAGTTTCATCACGATATCTTCATTGGTTCTCCTGTGATCGTGATTTCAACAGACAGACAGACAGACAGACAGACAGACGGACGGACATGGCTAAATCGACTCAGGAGGTCACGCTGATCAAGAATATATATACTTTTCTATACCTATCGTCTCTAGTTCTATGCGTTACACATTTCGTTACAAAGTGAATATACCCTTACCTTAAGGTGTAGGGTATAAATATATGTTGCAACACGACTGAATAAAATAATTTTGCTTAAATGGTTACAATTAAAGGCCGAAGCTAAACATACAATCGGAAGGTTTAATACGATTCTTGGCAAGTTGAAAATAAATTTCGAGGTAGCTTAACAGAAGCAACTTTAGGATACAAAAATTGAACTATGTTCATATTTAAGTTTTGTAAATCAGTCTCTCAGTCTTCATCTCTCGTTTGCGCGCGATAGACCTCTAAACATGTCGGCTAATGAGTGTGCTATTTGCGCGGTAAAAGTTTTAAATAACATTCAAATAACTTGCAAATTTTGTAAATGCAATTTCCACAAAAAGTGTGTAATCATTGATGATAATTCTCATGAAGTATTGCTAAAGTGTCAAGGTGTAATTTTCTTGTGTCCTGGCTGTAGAGTAACATCGGTACAAGCCTTTGACAATTATGTAAATTTAGAAAATAAAATTGACTTACTAACTAAAAAATTATTTCAAATTGAAAGTAAATTATCACAAGCTTCGTATACAGTTCCGCAGACGAATGCTGTTACATCATTGCAATTACCGGTTTTGCCTTCGACGTCTGGCTCTGCTGCTGCGGCCGCTGCGGCCGCTGCGGTTCCCGTTGTTGCTGCTGTTCATTCTTCAACTTCGTCTCTCAATAAGGCTGCTGATGTTTTTTCCTCATCGCCAACATATTCGCAAATAGCCAATTTAATTACTATTGATGGAAACACTACTCAGAATAATTTAAAAAATTCTGCTCCGCTTGGCCCTACTGCCCCTCATGACTGGGTAACTATTCGTAAAAAAAATAAGCGAGGGAAGCAAACACGCAAATTAATTGGTACGAATGAATCGATGGATCTTGATGGTATCGAAAGGAAAAAGTGGCTACATATTTCTTATTTTAAGCCATCGGTCACCTCGGAAAACATAATCTCTTATATTACAAATAACTGTAATATTGAAAAAAAGCATTTAGTTTGCTATAGTTTAGTTAAAAGAAATGCTGAGTCTTCTAAACTATCAAAGATAAGTTTTAAATTAGGAATTGATGAACGCTATTATGACGAGTTATTCAACTCATCAATGTGGCAGAAAAGTATTCGAATACGCCCTTTTCGTTTTATTCAAAAATCAGAAGTGGTGAATCTGGACTAACCGGAAAGCTTGCTCAGAGATTCAATAATGATCCTAAAATTACATTCTACTACCAAAATATGTCTGGTATGCGTACTAAAGTTTCTGATGTTCGGTCTTATTGCTGTGGTTGCGATAGTGATCTTGACTGAAACCTGGTTAAATGATGACTTCTATGATGCCGAATTTTTTTATGATGAGAGAGATGATAAATATTTCTATATTTAATAAGTTAAACAAAATGTTAGATCTAATTTTTATTACTAAATTCATTAGTTTTAGTCTTTGTGAATGTTTGACACCAATTTCTCCATCGAACATCCATCATTCAGGACTAATTTTTGATATTGGTTTATATTCATTTCACCATATAAATCGTGACATTAATAGTATCTTTAATTATAAAAATTGTAATTTTGGTCAAATTAATGATCTCATTGAGGTCATAGACTGGCCTTCTTTGTTTTTTGATCAATCTGTTTCAAATTGCTTTGATATTTTTTTGAGTAAAGTAAATAGTATTTTATCAGACACTATTCCATTAAAAAAATTTCTTCATAAGTTGCGCTGGTATACCAGAGGTTTAAAGAAATGAAAGAATCTTCGTAATAAATTTCAGAATAAATTTAGTTGCACTTATGATCCAGTTTATAAGTTGAAGTATCTCCATTATAATCGTGAACTCAATTTTCTCAATAAGTTTCTTTATAAACAATATGTTTTGGGTATTGAATCTAAAATAAAATTATTCCCAAGTATTTTTGGAATTACATAAAATCAAAAAAAACCTCTACTGATATACCGATTTCGACCTTTTTAAATACTATTACCTCTTGCACACTTCAAGACACGGTAAATCTCTTCGCTACATATTTTCAATCTAATTTTGACCCAAGTGTAACTCATCCTGACCACTCATTGTTCGATAATATTTTACCGCTATTAAATTTTGGTAACTTAACCTTAAGTAATGCTGATGTCATCAGTGGAATTTCTTCATTAAAAATCTCTTACAATCGTGATTTTTATGGCATTAGTTCCTTTATTGTAAAAAATATTATGTTATCTATTTCTGGCCCTTTAACCCTTTAATGGCCAGTGTAGTATACAAAATACATTAGTTTCAGAGCTATACAACAGATGATTAAATGAAACATTGCTAAAATTTTTGATTAGCTTAGTCTCAAACATCTATTTTATACTATTTCTTTTCACCAAAGGAGGTCTACAACGAAAATAACGGTTCTTTTGTGACTGAACATGTGGTTAGTGTTGTGAATGCAAAAATTTCAATAAGGTTGGTTAACTTTAGAGTTATTTGCAATTTATTAAAAAAATTTCTAGTAACCACAATTGTGTAATTTAGTTTAAATATACACAAGTTAATAAAGTGCACAAATTGTTTGCGATATTGTTTTGTAAATGCTAAGCATTTTGTCATTTGATTCTGTGTCATTTTAAAACTACAGCAGCCATCTGCGGTAAACTTTTAAACCATAAAGAAGTGAAAATTTTCAGTGGTAAATACAAATGTACATAATTTTTGTAAAAATTAAAATTACGAAGCATACTTTCCTTTAAAATACCAATTTTTTGGCTACTTGTGTTTTATTACTGTTGCAAAAATATGGAAGAAGACTGCTCTGGGGAAGGAGTTCAGATTGTAATTTTCATTTTTCTCGGAAACTACAAAAGACAGATCCTTCCGGTTTGAAGCATTCTCTCTCGAATTGATTAGAGAATTTTATGGTCGGAAAAAATGTATACTTAATACCGTAATTTAAAAAAATATTGCGATCAAAAATTTTTTTTCGGAACTTTTATTCCAAATTTTAACCTTATTCATTCATTTTCTCAAAAACTGTTTGACATAGAAACCTAATTTAAAAAGGATATTAAGAAGCGGATATTTGGCTTTGAAAATCAGCAAGCAAAAGTTATCTATGTAGGTTTAACCATTTTTTTAAAATATTATTTTTTTTGATGTTAAGTCGGATTTTTATAAAATGGCCCCTCCCGCCTAAACGGGGAGAAATTGACCCCCCTCCCATACGATTTTTTTCTTGTCTCAACTCATCCTATACGCCCTAGTCTTTCGCCCTCTTATGCGAAACACCCTATATATTATATACATATGTATACCATTTCTTGCTGCTGTAGTATAGAAATGACACTCCACCAAATGTTATCCTTTCGTCTTTTTTCAAATTTTTCTTCTAATTTGATATATTTATATCACGTTTACTAAGACTTTCATGAAAAAAATTTTTGTGCCCACGGAAATATGATTTAATTCATACATTAAACATTAATGGGTTAACAATAATTTTTAACCTTTCTTTAAACTCTGGTTATTTCATTGATAAATGGAAAATATCTCAAGTTTTACCCATTTTTAAAGCAGGTAACAAACACGCCATAATAAACTATAGACCGATTTCTAAATTATCTAACATATCCAAAGTGTTTGAGAAGATCATCAAATTAAAAATGTATTTTTCAGTAAAATCTTTGATTTGTCAGTCTCAGCATGGCTTTGTCACGGGAAGGTCGACTACGACTAATCTTTGTATCTTTACCAATTATTGTATCAGTGCTTTTCGGGAGTTTTCTCAGGTGGATGTCGTTTATTCTGACATCTCAAAGGCATTTGATAAGATATCACACTCCATACTTATTTTGAAGTTGTCTAAAATGGGTTTCCATTCTTCGTTCTTGAAGTGGCTATCTTCATACCTCGTGAATAGAGTGTCTTATGTTAAAGTTGAAAATGTAATTTCCTTTTCTTATGTTGCTTCTTCAGGTGTGCCTCAAGGTAGTATTCTTGGCCCACTTTTGTTTTTGCTTTTTATTAATGACATATCGTCTTGTTTCAAATCTGTTAAATTTCTACTTTTTGCTGATGATCTCAAGGTTTTCTATAAAATTAAATCTTTGAATGATAGTACATCCATACATTATTATCCTTCAGTCTGACCTTAATAATCTCTATAATTGGTTTGCAACTAATAAATTGGTTCTAAACCTTGATAAATGTTGCTATATTACATACCATAAGATTCGGTTGCCTATATCTTTTTCTTATTCATTCGGTCACAATACGTTAAGTTCAGTAACTTAAATTCGCGACTTGGGTATTTTATTCGATTCGAAATTTTCCTTTATTGGTAATGTTAATAGAATCGTGATTAAAGCTTATTCGCTGTTAGCTTTTATTAAGCGTAATAGCCTTGAATTCAGTGATCCCTATACTCTGAAGCGCTTATTTATTGCCTTCGTTAGATCGCATGTTGAATATGGTTCTTTAGCATGGAATCCATATTATTTTGTTCATATCAATCGTATTGAAAGAATACAACGTAAATTTCTTAAATTCACCTTGAAAACTTTATTTCCTAGTCCGTCTCTAACTTATAGATCTCGCTGCCTTCTCTTGGGTATTCAACCACTTGAAGTGCGAAGATTGCATGCGGGTATTATGCTCATATTTGACTTCATTAATGGAATAGTGGACAGTAGTACTCTTTTAAAGGCTATTTTCTTTAATATTCCATGTAGAAGTTTAAGAAATTTCGAATTCTTCCATATTCCTAGTTGTAGAACGAACTACACAATTAATGAGCCCATTAATAGAGCCTTAGTTGCCTTAAATAAGATTTATAATATTGATAATGTCGATTTATGTATGCCTCGAGTAATGTTTTACAATACTACTTTTAGGCTCTTACTATTAGATTTTTAAGCGCAGTCTGTAAGATACTATATCATACACGAATAAATTGAAATTGAAATAAAAGAATTCACCAAACATATTCGTTAGTTTGTATTAATTCATAGCTACCAGGCTAGCAGCAATAGCTGCAAGAATTAAACGAAATCGATTCTGCTGTAGTTGCAAAAAGAAGACGGACCCAAAAATAATAAAGGGTCCGCCATCTAACGTTTTTTTTCAACTAGTGCTTATTTTGTGAATGGTAACACTTAGCTCATGTCTGATTTGGCTAAATCGACTCAGGAGGTCACGCTGATCAAGAATATATATACTTTTCTATACCTATCGTCTCTAGTTCTATGCGTTACACATTTCGTTACAAAGTGAATATACCCTTACCTTAAGGTGTAGGGTATAAATATATGTTGCAACACGACTGAATAAAATAATTTTGCTTAAATGGTTACAATTAAAGGCCGAAGCTAAACATACAATCGGAAGGTTTAATACGATTCTTGGCAAGTTGAAAATAAATTTCGAGGTAGCTTAACAGAAGCAACTTTAGGATACAAAAATTGAACTATGTTCATATTTAAGTTTTGTAAATCAGTCTCTCAGTCTTCATCTCTCGTTTGCGCGCGATAGACCTCTAAACATGTCGGCTAATGAGTGTGCTATTTGCGCGGTAAAAGTTTTAAATAACATTCAAATAACTTGCAAATTTTGTAAATGCAATTTCCACAAAAAGTGTGTAATCATTGATGATAATTCTCATGAAGTATTGCTAAAGTGTCAAGGTGTAATTTTCTTGTGTCCTGGCTGTAGAGTAACATCGGTACAAGCCTTTGACAATTATGTAAATTTAGAAAATAAAATTGACTTACTAACTAAAAAATTATTTCAAATTGAAAGTAAATTATCACAAGCTTCGTATACAGTTCCGCAGACGAATGCTGTTACATCATTGCAATTACCGGTTTTGCCTTCGACGTCTGGCTCTGCTGCTGCGGCCGCTGCGGCCGCTGCGGTTCCCGTTGTTGCTGCTGTTCATTCTTCAACTTCGTCTCTCAATAAGGCTGCTGATGTTTTTTCCTCATCGCCAACATATTCGCAAATAGCCAATTTAATTACTATTGATGGAAACACTACTCAGAATAATTTAAAAAATTCTGCTCCGCTTGGCCCTACTGCCCCTCATGACTGGGTAACTATTCGTAAAAAAAATAAGCGAGGGAAGCAAACACGCAAATTAATTGGTACGAATGAATCGATGGATCTTGATGGTATCGAAAGGAAAAAGTGGCTACATATTTCTTATTTTAAGCCATCGGTCACCTCGGAAAACATAATCTCTTATATTACAAATAACTGTAATATTGAAAAAAAGCATTTAGTGTGCTATAGTTTAGTTAAAAGAAATGCTGAGTCTTCTAAACTATCAAAGATAAGTTTTAAATTAGGAATTGATGAACGCTATTATGACGAGTTATTCAACTCATCAATGTGGCAGAAAAGTATTCGAATACGCCCTTTTCGTTTTATTCAAAAATCAGAAGTGGTGAATCTGGACTAACCGGAAAGCTTGCTCAGAGATTCAATAATGATCCTAAAATTACATTCTACTACCAAAATATGTCTGGTATGCGTACTAAAGTTTCTGATGTTCGGTCTTATTGCTGTGGTTGCGATAGTGATCTTGACTGAAACCTGTTTAAATGATGACTTCTATGATGCCGAATTTTTTTATGATGAGAGAGATGATAAATATTTCTATATTTAATAAGTTAAACAAAATGTTAGATCTAATTTTTATTACTAAATTCATTAGTTTTAGGCTTTGTGAATGTTTGACACCAATTTCTCCATCGAACATCCATCATTCAGGACTAATTTTTGATATTGGTTTATATTCATTTCACCATATAAATCGTGACATTAATAGTATCTTTAATTATAAAAATTGTAATTTTGGTCAAATTAATGATCTCATTGAGGTCATAGACTGGCCTTCTTTGTTTTTTGATCAATCTGTTTCAAATTGCTTTGATATTTTTTTGAGTAAAGTAAATAGTATTTTATCAGACACTATTCCATTAAAAAAATTTCTTCATAAGTTGCGCTGGTATACCAGAGGTTTAAAGAAATGAAAGAATCTTCGTAATAAATTTCAGAATAAATTTAGTTGCACTTATGATCCAGTTTATAAGTTGAAGTATCTCCATTATAATCGTGAACTCAATTTTCTCAATAAGTTTCTTTATAAACAATATGTTTTGGGTATTGAATCTAAAATAAAATTATTCCCAAGTATTTTTGGAATTACATAAAATCAAAAAAAACCTCTACTGATATACCGATTTCGACCTTTTTAAATACTATTACCTCTTGCACACTTCAAGACACGGTAAATCTCTTCGCTACATATTTTCAATCTAATTTTGACCCAAGTGTAACTCATCCTGACCACTCATTGTTCGATAATATTTTACCGCTATTAAATTTTGGTAACTTAACCTTAAGTAATGCTGATGTCATCAGTGGAATTTCTTCATTAAAAATCTCTTACAATCGTGATTTTTATGGCATTAGTTCCTTTATTGTAAAAAATATTATGTTATCTATTTCTGGCCCTTTAACCCTTTAATGGCCAGTGTAGTATACAAAATACATTAGTTTCAGAGCTATACAACAGATGATTAAATGAAACATTGCTAAAATTTTTGATTAGCTTAGTCTCAAACATCTATTTTATACTATTTCTTTTCACCAAAGGAGGTCTACAACGAAAATAACGGTTCTTTTGTGACTGAACATGTGGTTAGTGTTGTGAATGCAAAAATTTCAATAAGGTTGGTTAACTTTAGAGTTATTTGCAATTTATTAAAAAAATTTCTAGTAACCACAATTGTGTAATTTAGTTTAAATATACACAAGTTAATAAAGTGCACAAATTGTTTGCGATATTGTTTTGTAAATGCTAAGCATTTTGTCATTTGATTCTGTGTCATTTTAAAACTACAGCAGCCATCTGCGGTAAACTTTTAAACCATAAAGAAGTGAAAATTTTCAGTGGTAAATACAAATGTACATAATTTTTGTAAAAATTAAAATTACGAAGCATACTTTCCTTTAAAATACCAATTTTTTGGCTACTTGTGTTTTATTACTGTTGCAAAAATATGGAAGAAGACTGCTCTGGGGAAGGAGTTCAGATTGTAATTTTCATTTTTCTCGGAAACTACAAAAGACAGATCCTTCCGGTTTGAAGCATTCTCTCTCGAATTGATTAGAGAATTTTATGGTCGGAAAAAATGTATACTTAATACCGTAATTTAAAAAAATATTGCGATCAAAAATTTTTTTTCGGAACTTTTATTCCAAATTTTAACCTTATTCATTCATTTTCTCAAAAACTGTTTGACATAGAAACCTAATTTAAAAAGGATATTAAGAAGCGGATATTTGGCTTTGAAAATCAGCAAGCAAAAGTTATCTATGTAGGTTTAACCATTTTTTTAAAATATTATTTTTTTTGATGTTAAGTCGGATTTTTATAAAATGGCCCCTCCCGCCTAAACGGGGAGAAATTGACCCCCCTCCCATACGATTTTTTTCTTGTCTCAACTCATCCTATACGCCCTAGTCTTTCGCCCTCTTATGCGAAACACCCTATATATTATATACATATGTATACCATTTCTTGCTGCTGTAGTATAGAAATGACACTCCACCAAATGTTATCCTTTCGTCTTTTTTCAAATTTTTCTTCTAATTTGATATATTTATATCACGTTTACTAAGACTTTCATGAAAAAAATTTTTGTGCCCACGGAAATATGATTTAATTCATACATTAAACATTAATGGGTTAACAATAATTTTTAACCTTTCTTTAAACTCTGGTTATTTCATTGATAAATGGAAAATATCTCAAGTTTTACCCATTTTTAAAGCAGGTAACAAACACGCCATAATAAACTATAGACCGATTTCTAAATTATCTAACATATCCAAAGTGTTTGAGAAGATCATCAAATTAAAAGTGTATTTTTCAGTAAAATCTTTGATTTGTCAGTCTCAGCATGGCTTTGTCACGGGAAGGTCGACTACGACTAATCTTTGTATCTTTACCAATTATTGTATCAGTGCTTTTCGGGAGTTTTCTCAGGTGGATGTCGTTTATTCTGACATCTCAAAGGCATTTGATAAGATATCACACTCCATACTTATTTTGAAGTTGTCTAAAATGGGTTTCCATTCTTCGTTCTTGAAGTGGCTATCTTCATACCTCGTGAATAGAGTGTCTTATGTTAAAGTTGAAAATGTAATTTCCTTTTCTTATGTTGCTTCTTCAGGTGTGCCTCAAGGTAGTATTCTTGGCCCACTTTTGTTTTTGCTTTTTATTAATGACATATCGTCTTGTTTCAAATCTGTTAAATTTCTACTTTTTGCTGATGATCTCAAGGTTTTCTATAAAATTAAATCTTTGAATGATAGTACATCCATACATTATTATCCTTCAGTCTGACCTTAATAATCTCTATAATTGGTTTGCAACTAATAAATTGGTTCTAAACCTTGATAAATGTTGCTATATTACATACCATAAGATTCGGTTGCCTATATCTTTTTCTTATTCATTCGGTCACAATACGTTAAGTTCAGTAACTTAAATTCGCGACTTGGGTATTTTATTCGATTCGAAATTTTCCTGTATTGGTAATGTTAATAGAATCGTGATTAAAGCTTATTCGCTGTTAGCTTTTATTAAGCGTAATAGCCTTGAATTCAGTGATCCCTATACTCTGAAGCGCTTATTTATTGCCTTCGTTAGATCGCATGTTGAATATGGTTCTTTAGCATGGAATCCATATTATTTTGTTCATATCAATCGTATTGAAAGAATACAACGTAAATTTCTTAAATTCACCTTGAAAACTTTATTTCCTAGTCCGTCTCTAACTTATAGATCTCGCTGCCTTCTCTTGGGTATTCAACCACTTGAAGTGCGAAGATTGCATGCGGGTATTATGCTCATATTTGACTTCATTAATGGAATAGTGGACAGTAGTACTCTTTTAAAGGCTATTTTCTTTAATATTCCATGTAGAAGTTTAAGAAATTTCGAATTCTTCCATATTCCTAGTTGTAGAACGAACTACACAATTAATGAGCCCATTAATAGAGCCTTAGTTGCCTTAAATAAGATTTATAATATTGATAATGTCGATTTATGTATGCCTCGAGTAATGTTTTACAATACTACTTTTAGGCTCTTACTATTAGATTTTTAAGCGCAGTCTGTAAGATACTATATCATACACGAATAAATTGAAATTGAAATAAAAGAATTCACCAAACATATTCGTTAGTTTGTATTAATTCATAGCTACCAGGCTAGCAGCAATAGCTGCAAGAATTAAACGAAATCGATTCTGCTGTAGTTGCAAAAAGAAGTAGGTCATAAACTTGAACTTCCTGCAAGGACAGAATCGTCAAATTGCTAGAGCAGCAGCTGGTAGCAAAATAATGAAAGTATAAAAACACAATATATACAAAAGAACGTCAGGCACCAGGCGAGCACAATTAAGCAACGAGCTCAGATTACGAAAGAAAAACAACAAGTGTACAAATGTACAGCGAATGTTCACAACCCAATCAGGCAAAACAGGGTGTCTGAAAATGACTCGTACTAAAACTGAGTAAGCAAAAGTTAATTGCTTTTAGAGAACCAATTAAGGTTTTAATTGATTCCAAAAATATCCAAAATACATACTTAGAACAATAAGTATAGGATAATTAATGGCCGAGTCGCTACAAGAACAAGCATATTTAGCCTTAGAAAAGAACCATAAGAATGTGAAAAGGCAAATAGAAGAATTTGCATCAAAACTTTGGAACATCCTGAAAAACACCGTTTCCAATAAAGAAAATTTAGAGCTAATCAAGACTAAAATACAAGCCCTAGGAGAAAGATCAACTTTAGAAAAAGCAGACGCAGTCATAGAAGAATTGCTGAATTTCTTTGAAAATATAATACAAAATAAAAACCAAGGACTAAGGGACTGCTTATCAGAATTCAACGCGTTAAAAAATAAGTGCGATACTTATTTAAAGGAAAGACACTTTCAAGAAAAGATATTAAAGACTTTAAAAGACGAGAACGAAGATCTAATGAAATTACTGAATGACAAGGGATTAACTGAGGAAATATTAAATAAAACGTTAGAACAGGAATCGGCCCAAAATTCAAGAGAAGATTGTGTCTCATTAGAAAGGGCGCATGCTAGAATACAAGAACTAAAAGAGGAAAATAGACGCCTACAACAGGAAATAGAGCTAGCGCACGAACAATCGCTATACCATAAGGAACCCATGCCGGCCATAGTAAGTCCAAAGGAATATAATTCAGTTTCATTCCCTACATTTCAACAATCAGTGGCAGAACAGACCAATATGGGTATAGCACAAATAGCCAAGATAACAAGCAGTATTGTTCCACTGTTTTCGGGGACGCAGTCACCAGATTTGAGAGGTAAAGTGTATAAGTTTATACAGGCTACAATTAGCTACAAGTGAAGCGACTACAGCTAATAAAGCAATTTACATAGACTGTATAAAGCAAAGATTATATGGAGACGCTTATGATCTTGTAGGCACACAACGTTTCACCAGCCTAGAAGAATTATACCTAGTGATACGAAGAGCCTACCTACCAACGATTTCACTAGACGTAACGTTGACAGACATTCAGAACTGCAGCCAATTACAAAATGAGGACATTCGGCAGTTCGCAAGACGCCTAAACACAAAAAAGGCACAAGCATTGCAAATAATAAAAGATACTTATGATGGCGAAGGCGACAGCGAACTTATATCTATGGTAACGACATCGGCAAACAAGGCGTTTAGAACAGGGTTAAAAGATGCAACGTTACGAACTCACATGCTAAATGTTACAGGGAAAAGTATAGAGGAAATGACAGAAATAGCAGTGAACACGCTGATCGAAATACAAACAAGTAATTCCATACATCAACCAACAATTTCACCAATAATTAATATGAATTCGGTTGAACCCCATCCTATACATAATCGAGTGGATTATAAAAGACCAGAAGAATGGCAGAACGTCTCGAATTTTGGGTACAAATTTAATAATAAAACCAGAAAGAGTGTTAACTTCGGCCTGGCCGAAGTTCATATACCCTACACACCTTTACTTAAAAATTAGGCGCGGCAATGGTCTAATTTTTTTCCTTTCCAATCTCAAATATCCTGTGATGAAATAGAATATTCCTGCCAAATTTGATGAAAATATCTGTATTAGTTCTCCTGTAATCGAGTTTTATTTAATTAGTGGGGGGACCACTCCCATATTTTGTAATCTGTTTTGATCAGAGACAGTTCACTTCTGGACAAAATTTCAACCGCGAATTCGTTCTACAAGCTGAGAAATTGAGCTATACGTATGAATTAATTTATATTTACTATAAAAAGTAGGCGTGGCAATGGTCAGATTTTGCCCATTTTCAATACGAATGAGTTTCTGATGATAGACAACATTCGCGCCAAATTTGATGAAAATATCTCTATTAGTTCTCCTGTAATCGAGTTTGATTTAATTAGTGGGCGGACCACGCCCATTTTTTGTAGTCTGTTTTGGTCAGAGACAGTGGACTTCTGAACAAAATTTCAACCGCAAATTCGTTCTACAAGCTGAGAAATTGAGCTATGAGCATGGATTAACTTATATTTACTATAAAAAGTAGGCGTGGCAATGGTTCGATTTTGCCCATTTTCAATACCGATGCGTTTCTAATGATAGACAATATTCGTGCCAAGTTTGATGAAGATATCTCTATTCGTTCTCTTGTAATCGTGATTTCCACAGACAGACAGACAGACAGACAGACAAACACACAGACGGACGGTCACCCCTCCTTTAATGCGTTACAAACGGAAGCGGAATATACCCTATTCACTTCGTATGTAGGGTATAATAAAAATTATAAACCGGAATGATAAAGTAAATGCTTTAAATGAAACAGTCAGTAAAGTAACCGATAAGACAAAAAAGACAATAGAGATGGGAACAGAGTTTTTAATAATCATCTTGCTAATTATACAATTAGCATGTACATCGATTGTAAAAACAATGTTTCTCAACTTTCAACAATACAAAGCAAGGAGCATTAGTCTTCTTATAGCAGAATATATTACAGATATAAAAGCACTTGCAAATACAATAAAATTAAAAGTATTAGCAAAATTTAAAATTTTTATTTCACAATTACAGGACAAGAAAACAATACGTTCGTGGTTAACGAATAATTTGAATAATAATTATAAAAATACTATAAAGGAAGTATCCAACTAGGATTCAGCCACGTTAAGTGATGTGTTCATTGAACTGCCGTGTGTAGAGGCGAGAAATGGAAAACTCATTTTACTGGTGGATACAGGAGCGGATACAAGCCTAGTAAAAGAATGTGCATTAAAGGAAGATGCCATTATAAAGAAACAGATTACAAAGGAATTAAGTGGAGCATTTGGAGGCTGTATAACCACAATAGGGTCCACTAACATATGCCATGATGAGGTACAGCCCTTACGTTTAACGCTACACGTCGTGACACTTAAACCTGCGGACGGCATACTGGGTAGAGACAACATGTGGAACAGATCCATTATAAACACGCTCAATAACATTTATCACTATTTAATAAAAACAAAGAATTTATAATAAAATTGCCACTACTAGACATCCAAAGTACAGAAGATCAAAGAAACAAAAATAATAAAGGGTCCGCCATCTAACGTTTTTTTTCAACTAGTGCTTATTTTGTGAATGGTAACACTTAGCTCATGTCTGATTTGACAGATAATTACTTTTATCCTTCCGCTGAAGGAATATGGTTGTGTATACGCTTGAACAACGCTGGGAAATATTGCGACATTACTTTGAAAATCATGGTAATGTTGCAGAATGAAAATCATCTTTTCAGATGAAGCTCATTTTGATCTTGGCGGGTATGTAAACAAGCAAAATTGTCGCATTTCGGGCACAGAAAACCCGCACGGATACATTGAAAAGCCGGTGCACCCAAAACGAGTCACTGTTTGGTGCTGATTTTGGTCCAGAGGCATAATTGGGCCATTTTTCTTCGAAAATGAGCAAGTGGCCGTTACAGTCAATGGCGATCGTTATCGGGCCATGTTGAACGAATTTTTGTTCACAAAAATTGAAGAGGAGGATATTGGCAATATTTGGTTTCAACAGGACGGCGCTACGTGCCACACAGCCGAAACTACACTCGATGTTTTGCGCCCTGTTTTTGAAGATCGCATTATCAGCCGCAGAGCTGATGTCGTTTGGCCACCTCGGAGCTGCGATTTGACACCATTGGACTATTATTTGTGGGGTGCCGTCAAAGATAAGTGTTACGCCGATAAGCCAGAGACAATTGACGCTTTAAAGGACAATATTCGTGAAGCCATTGGTGAAATACAGCTGCACACAATCGATAATGTGCTTAAAAATTGGACCGATCGTGTAGGGTTCTGCATGGCCAGCCGAGGCAGCCATTTGAATGAAATTATTTTCCATTATTAACCGGAAGTTCAAGTAAAAAATTTTCAAAAGAAGAAAAAGTTATTTGGCGGACCCTGTATAACAATAGAAGCAAGAACGGTTAGAATAACGCCGTTAAAAATTAAAACTAAAGTTATGACTGTGGTAGTTCATAAACAAGAGATTGCACCAGGAGTCTACCTGGGGGAAACACTAGCAAATGTGGAAAACAAGGAGGTCAAAGTACCAATCCTAAATTCAACGGTAAAAGATTTCATTCTTAGTGACAACTTTGTACCGAGATTTAGTGAATCCCCACAAATACAAGCTAAGTGATGTTTCGTACAATCAATGGACTACCATCAACAGCATAAGCAATGCGAACATAACGAAACGAATGAACGCTTTAATGAAAGATTTAGATTTCGATCCTTCCTTAAACCAAGAGGAAAGAGAATCAATAACAAAATTATTTTTTATTTTTTTATTTATTTATTTATTTATTATTAAAACTTAAACTAAGCATAATTGCTTTATAGTTCGCTTACATAAGAGAATACAGAATATGCATATATATAGGATCGTTAAGATTACGATAACAGATTTAAAATCTTTTTCTTGACTATACAAATAGAATCAGAAAAGTTAATAGCGGGGTATGCAGAATTAAAATCAGCGCAAGCATTCCGAAGAGGTTCATGCTGGAGATATGAAGATCTGCTCAAGCTTAGATGGAGAGGTTCGTATCTCCTCAACATGCGGCCAGGTACATTAAGATGAATGTTAGACAACAAATATGGAGAGTCAGTAACTCCGTGTAGTATGTTCAGGATAAAAATCGCATTTAACATCCTTCGACGATCAGCAAGTGGCGGTAGGTCAATCAGCTTCAGGCGAGACTCGTAGGATGGCAAGTTTACAGATTCGTTCCAGTGGAGATTGCGTAGACAAAAAAGCAAAAATTGTTTTTGGACAGATTCGATCTCAGCCATATAGCAGGCGTAGTTTGGGCTCCAGATAGGGGAGGCATATTCCAATATTGGCCTAACAAGTGAGGTGTATAGTAACTTAGTAATTCAAGGGTCACTGAACTCCTTAGTCCATCGCTTAATAAATCCCAAAGTGATGTGCGCTCTGCTGAATATGCGGTTAATATAATTATGAAATCTTAGTTTCCTATCAAGAACTACTCCTAGATCGTCAATAGTTTCTACTGGATTCAACTAAGATCCACCAATAGTGTAATTGAAGAAACATGGCCGTTGGCAACGTGAAAAAGTCATTTGTTTGCACTTCGTTAGATTGAGGTCCATGCAGTTTGTATTGCACCATGTAATTAAGGAATCAAGATCCATTTGCAGGAGACTAGCTTCTGCTACATTTTTATATGGCATAAAAAGTTTCACATCATCCGCAAACATCAATACATCGGCATTTTTAATTACCGATGGAAGGTCATTAATGAAAAGCCAAAATAGCATCGGTCCAAAGTGGCTCCCTTGAGGAACACCAGAAGGAACTGGAAACTCCATCGAGATGGTATTGTTAAACACCACCATTTGTGTGCGGTTCTTGAGATATGACTGCATCCAATACAGAAGAGTATTAGGAAAACCATATAACTTTAACTTTAAAAGAAGGAGATTGTGATTCACTACATCAAACGCTTTACTGAAATCTGTGTAGATAACATCTGTTTGCAGAGAGAATTTAAAGTTATTAATGATTTTCGATACGAACTCAAGTAAGTTTGTTGTAGTTGATCTACCCTTGCAAAAACCATGTTGCGTAGGAGATATTAAAGCCAGTACACTTCTTGAGATTTGATCATTTATTATCTTCTCAAACAGTTTAGGTAACGCACTAATTTTAGCAACTCCACGATAATTTCGTATATTGCGTATGTTTCCAGTTTTGTGCAGCGGGATGATATATGAAGTCAGAGCGTAGGGAGTAATCAAACAGTGCTGTAATAGGTGCAGCAAGTTCCTTTGAACAAGATTTAAGAACACATGCTGGTAATCCGTCAGGTCCCGAGTTATAGCTGCATTTTATACCTTCCAATGCATCTCGTACTATCTGCAAGTTAATTATATAATAGGTTGACTTATAAAACCCAAAGGAATAGTGAACGGGTTAATTGAACTACAGTTCTTTGATGAATAAGTAGATTTGAAGAAATCCGCAAACATATTGCAAATAGTTCCAAGATCATCTGATACGTATTGGTCCAGCTTCATGACTGAAGGATTCATAGAAACTTTACTTTTCGTGTTTACAAAACTCCAAAATGACTTAGGTCAGAACGCAAGTTTAATTTAACTTTAATCAAATAATTGTTATACGCTTCTTTACACATTTTTTGGTATCTACATCTCGTCGATGCATAATTAGCATAGCTCACTGAAGAGCACCTCAAACAATATGATTTGTAGTGCTTTGATTTCAAGCGTCTTAGTTCGCGCACGGCGGGAGTAAACCAAGTAGGTCCAATAGAGCAACCTGAACTTTGTGGAATTAAAGATTCAAAGCAGTATTATTGAACGAACAAGCGGCAGCATCCAAAGACTCAGATGCAGAATTTTCGACTAGTTCAAGAATAAAATTCCAGTTGATATATTGAGAATAAGTCCTCATAGCCTCAAAGTTTGCTCTGCGAAAGCAGAATTTCCTCCTCTTCGTAGAACTGCATCTGTTATATCTATGGGACCAATCAGTGTGCTGTAGAATTTTTAATTCTAATCTCGGGTGATGAATATCGCCAGGAAATACTAAAGGCTGAGTCCTCGATAGCTCAAATATGTCTATGTCGTCAGCAAAAATGAGGTCTAACCAACGACCATTAAGGTTTGGAATAGAATTTATCTGGAACAGACCTCTAGATGATAGGTTATTAAGAAGACAAATATAGTTTTCCAGATATGATGACGGTAAGAGAACTGATGACATTTTTCCCAAGTAACATGAGGCATGTTGAAATCACCAAGAACAATGAGGTGGTCAGTGGGTCCAAGGTTATCAGCCACTTTACTTATACAGTTCACATGTTTACGGTATACATCAAAGGAGGAATTCGGTGGGATATAGGAACAAGTGATAAAGATACTTAAGCAACCAATCTTGGCGTGAACACAGCAAAATTCATATATAATATTTACACGCGTATTCCGCGTATTAAATTTAAATTTAGTAACAGTAATACTCGTATCCTGCATACCTAGTTGAGAATATATATGATCGCGAATGTCATCAACACTCGTATCCGGTGCAAAACGAGAAATAAATAAAGTTTTATTAGGTTGAACTACCGTCAGTTTCCTTCCAACGTGAACAGCCTGAACAGGAGAAATAGATGAATTGGTATGCTTCGGCTTAGTTCCTGTATTCTTATTCGGTTTAACAACCGCATTAGGTGTGAAATTAGAAGTTGTAGCGCCAGAAGCCATAATAGTTTTTGCAGTTGGTTCAATAATATGCAGTTCTTCAGCAGTCATGTTATGGATAGCGGGTAATGCAGGACTAAGAAGGTTAATCAGCTGAGGTGGATCTGGCAAACCTATAAATAACGGAGTCGGAAATTTATCGGCAGCATCAGCGATATGTTTATCAACCCAGCGCGCACAAGAATTTGATTGAAGCGCCTGCGAACGAAACGTATCCGAATGGGAGAACTTTCATCAACTAACTTGAAATTATTAAAAAGCTGCTCATATTTATCAAGTTTCGACTGAATCGATGTGAAGTCTTTAGCAATATCACGAAAGTTCGACCGTACTTGACGTAGTAACATTATAATATCAACTTCCTTTGATCGGCACTGTAGACAGGACCAGCGTAGTCCTCCATCAACACCAATTAAGTCAGCCATCTTGCCTGTTAGTCCGGCACACTTTATATGAAATTCCGCATCGCACAGCCAGCAAAATACTATACGTTCAGAATCACCTCGAACTTTACAGGTTTTCAAGTGACAGGCCATTAGTTAATAAATAATTTGAATTTAAAGATTTAAAATTAAATTAAATTAAAAATAAAATTTTAGCAAAATATTTCGCGAAACACCCAGTAATTATTTAAGTAGAACTTGAAACTTGAATCATCTGCAAGCCTATGAGTTTTTATGTAAGTAATATGTGTATATACGCACGGACAAAACAAAAAAAATCCGAGTGCGTAGGCTGCCGCGCTCTTTCAATGTACTCTCACTTCTCACCAAAAATTGTCTAATTAAAAGAGATAGTCAAAACCGGTTTAAACAACACAATGCCTAGCAAGCAATGAACTATGTGTATATGCAAATTATTATGATTCGAAGCAAAAGGTAAAAGTTATTCTTTGTAAAACGAACAGAAAATGATTAGTTATTTATTTGTTTTAATTGTTTTCATTTCTTTATAATCAGTATACACTTGCTTGTGCTATATGTTATGCACTTGTTTCTGCTATACATATGCAATTAGATTTCAGAATACTGGCGACGAGGAGAGAACACCTCCTATCACGGCAACGAGTTAAGCGCGAATTTTTTATGTGTGAAAAATAATGATATTTTTCTTTTAGAGGGTGACCAATTGACGTACACCCCAGTAATAACACATAAGATCCCAATAAAGGTGAATCAGCCACCTATTAACCGAAAACAGTACCGAATTCCTCAGACACATAGGGAAGAGATGAATAGGCAAATTCAAACTCTCCACTTCTTCTGGTTCCGAAGAAGAGTGGAAAAGATGGAGAAAAGAAATGGCGTTTAGTAATAGACTATAGGAAGGTAAATGAGGCCACAATCAAACAAGTCTTTCCACTCCCTAGGATAGATGAGACATTGGATCAGTTAGGGAGTAGTAGATATTTTTCTACGTTGGACTTGGCAAGTGGGTACCACCAAGTCCTAATGGACAAGGCGGACAAGGAAAAGACCGCATTTAGCTCAGCGTTAGGACATTTTGAGTTCAACCGAATGCCCTTCGGTTTAACCGGCGCCCCAGCGACGTTGCAACGTCTAATGAATCATATTTTGACAGGACTTCAGGGTATGGATTGTTTTGTTTATTTAGACGACATAGTTGTATATGCGACAAACCTGGGACAGCATGAAGAAAGGTTAACTAAGGTGTTTACGCCAAAGCAAACCGCTCGCCCGGCTGCCTCTCCTGATCGTCCGAAGCCGTGTCCTCTCGGAGCGCGGACTTCGGCCGCTCAGGAGAGGCAAGCTTTGAAGCTTGACTGCGAGCTCCTCGGCTCCAGCCTTGGTGGTCGGATGCGAGCGGTCACTGTTTGTGTGAACCTCGAACGTGCCAAACCTGAGTGCTAGACAACTTATTTCTTCTGTTATTAAATC
This sequence comes from Myopa tessellatipennis, assembly GCA_943737955.2. Classification (NCBI taxonomy): domain Eukaryota; kingdom Metazoa; phylum Arthropoda; class Insecta; order Diptera; family Conopidae; genus Myopa; species Myopa tessellatipennis. The sequence continues at coordinate 38,093,055 of OX031315.1, read as the reverse complement.
TGTTAACATTTAATTTTGAACTGAATACAATACTGAAAACTGAATTCAAAATAAAAGGAGTATCAAAATCTTACATTTAAAGAACCAAAATAATAAATAAAAGTACCACGAAGCAAACATTGGTCCAGTACGAGCCGGATAGAGCTCCAGCCTCTACCCCACGACATCGTCGCCCTTTTGTGAAAGGTAGGTTTCTTAAATTCAAATAAATTAAATCAAATAAAGTGCAAAGTTTTAAATATTTTGAATAAACGGTACCCCCATCAAACGGGCGAACAAATATATATATATACGCGGCACGTATATATACACTTATATACTCCCGTGTACACCTTGCAATTAACGGCAGTATTAATTTCGGTGTAACGGTGCTCCAAAATTTAGAATTGGTTCACTTATATATTACATAAAAGTGCCCTTGAACCCGGTCATATACTTGTATTGACCGGCACGTGTTGCAATTATTTATTCTTCGACGAATACATAACTGCAGCTCGCTCTCGCTTGGGTTTGCGCTCTTTTACTTAGAAACCAAAAAACCACCACCTTTTGCTGGTTAATTTGATTGACGGGCTCTCACATAGACACGCTCGCAGCTTACGCTCTTCTGCGCGGTTCACTTAGAAACCAAAAAACCACCACCTTTTGCTGGTTTGTTTGGTTTACGTGCTCTCACATAGACACGCTCTCAGCTTGCAGCCAAGCATAAAACACGTTCTTTCGTTCAACATTGATCGCCCTCTCCGCGTGATACGCTACAAGCGGCACGTTTTTTGTTTTAACATTCGTACTCGTACTATCGACGTCAACGTTCATTTGTTTAAGAAGCGCACACTGTACCGTGCTGGCAGCAGAACCGGCGACATATTTACTCACCTACTCAGCGAAAAAAGTCGTCAACCGTGCACTCAAAACCTGTTTGCTTAGAATACACTTTGAACAAACCACCGCTGCGGCTTCGTTTAACGTGACAGAGACGTCGACCGCGCATGCACCGTGGGCGAAAAATATAATTCCTGGGCATAAAATTATAATAAAAAAATTCTTGTTTGGGAATAAAAATATTAAGGTGTTTTATTTCTTTAGTAGCCCATCTGTCAAAGCTATTTTAGCCCCTTTAATCTGTTGCACCCCCGAAAAGCGATTTCATATCGGGTATTCCTAAATTTGTAGTAATCCTAACGCACATACAATGGAGCGTCTTGGCTCTTTTCTACGTCTCGCGGACGATTTAGTAGAATTCGGCGCGCACATTCTAAGCAGTTCAACGGAATCGCAAACGGTGTCTACCCTGGAGTTGCACATGACGGAGCTCCACTCGCAGTGGTCCCTAATCAAGTCTGCGTATAGCGGCCTTGTCGAACAAATGCGACCGGATGAGACGTTGGCACCCCAGATACCAACCGTTAAGGAAAAGTATTTCAAAGCGTATGACAACTATGTACGATGCGTTGGATTGATCCAGGATCTTGTCAACTCGATGACAAAGCCCTCCGCGCCGCGGCCCTCTATTGACACGGCAGAGCTGCCGCCCACTCAGTTCAACATCAGCTTGCCTCCATGCGATACCGACGTTTTCAAGGGCGACTACCTGTCATGGCCCTCCTTCCGCGACATGTTCGCCGCCCTGTATATTCAGAATACGCGTATTGCCCCCGTGGAAAAACTCTTCCACCTGAACCAAAAGACCCAAGGCGAAGCCAAGGAAATTGTACAAAAGTCTCCTTTGACGAATGAAGGATTCGCGCAAGCATGGAAAAATCTATCGGATAGATATGAAAATAAACGCGTCCTCGTTAACACGCTGCTTAAAAATCTCTTTGGTCTCGCGACGATTACTCGTGAAACCGGTCACGAAATCAAAAATTTACAGCGGGAATTCAACAATATTCTCGCCGCGTTGGCGCTCCAAGGCGTAAACACGTCACATTGGGACGCTATGATAGTTTTTCTGTGCTCTAGTCGGCTTCCGGAAGCCACCCTGTCCCTTTGGGAACAATGGTCCGATCTCGACGCGTTCCTGACACATCGGTTTCAAACGCAGGAAACGGTGCAATATATAAAAGGCGCGTCCGCAAACAAGAGTCGCACCTCACCCGCTCCACAACAGATGCCCCCTTCGACAAAACGCGTTAACACATTCCAGCTGAATGTGGCATCGACCGTATGTCAGCTGTGCTCAGAGCAACACACAATTCGAGTCTGTCCGCAATTTTTGGAAATGACTTCCGGTAAGCGTCTAGAGGTAGTTAAAAAGTTGCGTCTTTGTCTGAATTGTCTCGCGCAAGCGCATCAGATACAACGATGCCCCAGCAAATACAACTGTGCGACATGTCAGGCGCGACACCATACGTTGTTGCAACGCGATCAAGCGCAGAACCGACCCTTAACGAATTCAGCGTCGCGTCCGTCCACTAAGCCAAGTCGAAACGCTGCATTGCAGCGCAATCAACCCCATAACAACCAACTCAACGCGCGAGCACCCCCTTTACAGGGCCCTCCACGTCGGCCAACGCCGCCCAAATCAGTCAACATCAAATACAGTCCACTGATCGAAATCAGGCCGATAACCATCAAGTTTGTTTCGCTGCCGCACCGAAGCCAGTTCTGCTAGGAACCGCGACGGTCACTATATTCCACGACGGTACTTGCTATGCCGCTCGTGCCCTCATCGATCCAGGATCCGAAGTATCCTTCATCTCTGACCACGTTCAGAAGATGCTCAAGATCCCCATGCGTCCAGTGAAAGCAACGGTTTCTGGTCTCAACGAAACCATTTCTGCAAAGGTTTCAAAATCTTGTGAGTTTATGCTCAAGTCGCCACGCGACCCCTCGTTTCAAATCCATGCCACAGCGCTAGTGCTGTCGCAAATCACGGGCAGACTGCCCGCCCACTCGTTCGATAGTGCGCTGCTTCGCAGCCTCCCTAGTAACATCGAGCTCGCAGACGTCAACTTTGTCAAAAGTCAGCAAGTTGACGTTCTCATTGGAGCCGATCTCTTCCCGGCAATCATACTTGATGGTATTCGCCGCAATGTGCTAGGTTCACTGCTAGCACAACAGACTGTGTTCGGCTGGATAATCACCGGACCAGTCCCCCTGCTACAATCAGATAGCCCCAACATAAGGGTGGCCTTCTTCAATGAAGTCACCATCGAACAACAGTTCGAACGTTTTTGGGTGGTGGAGGAACTTCCCAAAACTCGTCACTTATCCCATTCCGAAAAGTTTTGCGAAGAGAATTTCGTAAAAACAACTCGTAGGAGCCCTGACGGCCGCTACATCGTTACGTTGCCCTTCAAAAGCGAAGCCGTAAACCAACACTCGCTAGGATATTCACGGCACATCGCCCACCAACAATACCTTCGCTCAGAAGCAAGGTTAGTCAAGAATAATGACCTCAAAAGGGAATATGACGATGTAGTTCAAGAATATCTTGATTTAGGTCATATGACGGCCGTAGCGCCCCCACAACCCGATGCTGAGCACTATTATTTGCCACATCACGCGGTTATAAAACCGGACAGCACGTCCACCAAGGTCAGAGTCGTGTTCAACGCATCCTGCCCCACCACAAGTGGGCTCAGTTTGAACGATGTGTTACACGCAGGCCCTGTTCTACAAGCCGACTTAACATTTTTAATGCTAAGATGGCGCTTTTTCCGGTATGTTTTTAGCGGTGACATTCAGAAAATGTACCGCCAGATCCTCGTCGACCCGAAACATACCCCCTACCAACGAATTCTCTTCCGAGATTCAAATAGCTCCCAAGTTAGGGACTATGAGTTACGAACGGTAACATTTGGCGTGAACTGCGCCCCCTTCTTAGCAATACGCACGCTTCTCCAGTTAGCAGAAGACACTCAACAACAGTATCCGCTTGCGGCCCAGATCCTGCGACATTCAATGTACGTTAATGACGTGTTGGCTGGTTCTCACAACCTTGCCATGGCCACTCAAATGCGCGATGAACTGTCAGAGGCGTTGAACACGGCAGGCTTCTCTCTCCGGAAATGGACAGCCAACGACAAACACATTTTGGACGACTTGCCGGAACCCCATCTGCTCAACGCTGAGTTCTTAAAGTTCGAGGACAACAGCACCGCAAAGATGATCGGTATTCGGTGGAACGCCACCAGCGATGACTTCTACTTCGACACACAGACGATCGACATACGGCCGAGCTACACCAAAAGACAAGTGCTGTCGCTCATCGCGAAGCTGTTCGATCCAGCCGGTTGGCTGGCACCTATCATCGTTGCCGCAAAAATGCTGATCCAACAAGTCTGGCTAGACAAGATTGACTGGGATGACCATCTTCCCGCACTGACGCAGCAAACATGGTTGAGTTTTCTCCGAAATTACCATCAGATCGCCGCGATTCGAATTCCCAGGTGGATTCGATTCACCCCCGACGGCACAGTGGATCTTCACGCCTTTTCGGACGCTTCCGAGAAAGCGTACGCCGGAGTCATCTACGCCCGTGTCCAAATCGGCGACACAGTTCATGTATCGCTACTGTACTCCAAAACACGAGTGGCTCCCATTCAAACGATATCGCTGCCTAGACTCGAACTCTGCGGAGCTACACTCGTCGCAGACATGCTCGACGCCCTAGTACCCAATCTGCACTATCGTCCCGAGAATGTCTTCTGTTGGACAGACTCGACGATTGTACTTGCGTGGCTGAAGAAGCCTCCTTGCGTCTGGGCCACTTTCGTGGCGAACCGCGTTGCCAAAATCATTGAAAGAGCGCCACACACTCAATGGTTTCACGTGGACTCGCACGACAATCCAGCGGACTTAGACGAAGACCCACTGGACAGGTTTTCCTCTCTCCCGAGAGCCCTACGCGTCTTCTCATATGTACAGCGGTTCATAGATAACGCGCGACGTAAACGGAACCCTCCAGATGCCACTTTGCGACTCTCAGCGACAGAGATTCGAGACACCAAACGCCGTCTCACAATACTCTGTCAAAAGACACATTTTCCCGACGAATATTACGCGCTCGAAAACAAGCAACCCGTGAGCTCGAAAAGTCGTTTATTCGCACTCAATCCCTTCATCCATGAAGACAAAACGATGCGCCTTGGCGGGCGGCTGTCTTCATGCCCGCATTTGGCATTTGACGAACGCCACCCAATAATTTTGCCGTACGACTGTCAGTTGTCTCGGCTACTTGTTATTTTTATTCATCAGATCTCGCTTCACGGTGGTAACCAGTTGATGCTCCGATTGCTCCGGACCCAACACTGGATTCCGCGAGTAAAAAACCTCATCAAGACGACGATCCACCACTGTAAGCCTTGCATCTTGCACCGGAAGCAACAAAGAACACAGATTATGGCGGCATTGCCAGAGGAACGCACGACTTTCTCCCGCCCCTTTGCTAACACCGGTGTCGACTTTGCGGGCCCTTTCGACATCAAGAATTACACCGGCCGGACTTGCTTAATAACGAAAGGCTACACGTGTATCTTTGTCTGTTTTGCGACCAAAGCAATTCATTTAGAGGCTGTCAGTGATCTGACCACGGCCGCTTTCCTTGCGGCCTTCTCACGTTTTGCAGCGCGCCGAGGCTGCCCCGCAAAGGTATATTCCGATAACGGCACAAACTTCGTCGGCGCCTCAAAAGAGCTCAAAAAAGAGTTTAAGCAATTCCTTGTTCGAACTCGCGATATCATCGAGACCCAACATTCGCACCAAAACGTTGAATGGCACTTCATCCCCCCTGGGGCTCCTCATATGGGAGGACTCTGGGAGGCCGGTGTTAAAAGCCTGAAAACGCATCTGCGCAAAGTCGCCCCAGTGTCTAAATTTACATTTGAAGAGTTTTCGACTCTCCTGAGCAGAATCGAAGCGTGCCTCAATTCACGCCCCTTCATCCTCAATCTGAGGATCCCAATGTTATGGAGGCAATCACTCCTGGCCACTTCCTAGTAGGCGGCCCTCTGCTCGCTCCGGCAGAGCCCGAAACCCTCGACAATCCGCTCTCCATTCTCAACCGATGGAGACGTGTCCAGGCCCTTGCCCAGCATTTCTGTCCAGCCCAACGACCTGGTTGTGGTCCGCGACGACAACCTTCCTTCCACGTCCTGGCGGCTGGGCCGCATCATCAAAGTGTATAAGGGTCAGGACGCACGAGTCCGCGTGGCCGATGTCCGGACGGCTAACGGCCAACTCACGCGTTCAATTTCTAAACTAGTATCTTTATCGTGCATGTCTCGGATTGTTATTAATGCCTTTTTTCTCCACAGATCCGAGATGAAACGCGTTCGCCGCCGCGGCGCCCTTTACCGGCTGGGCCGTATGCTGGTTCCGCCAGCCGCCGTGCCAACGGCGGCCCCTACTCCAAATCCCGGCCCCGAGATGCAGCAGTGCGAGGAGCAACACCCCGATGACGTGCTCAGTCTGAGTGCGTCCGATCAGTCGGCCGAAGAGGATGTACCTCCGCCGAACTCTCCCGAGCCCCAGCCAGTTGAGGCTCCTCCAGCTCCTCCGGCGATGCCAGCACGGGCAGTGTACGTGCTCCGCCGCCTGGAGATGGGCCTTCCAGGGCCGTACGTTCCGGCGCGTCGTGGACGCGGCCAGCCACACCGCCGCCCAGCACCACCACGGCGCCCGTCGCCCGAGGCCAGACGAACGCCGTCCCCAAGGGCTCAAGCAGGAGCTGCCTGGGCACGTAGCCGGCGTCAGCTGTTCGCCGAGCCACCGAACGCAGCCATGGGGCCACGACGCTCGCCCACCATCGACCGAGGCGATGGTTGTCCTGTGGAGCCGCGCGATCGTCCCCGTCGCTCCCGCCCATCACGCCGCCGAGGATGCTGCCCACTCTGCCGTGGTGACCATCCGCTCCGGCAGTGCGGCCTCTTCCTCGACCTATCGGTCGAGGACCGATGGCGGACACTTGCGGGCCGCCACGTTTGTGTTAATTGCTTGGCGTGCTCCCACACCGGCCAACGATGCACCAGCACGCGCCGCTGCACGGAGTGTGGCGAGGCCCACCATAGCGCCCTCCACGTCTACGTGCTTAATCCACCCCAGGGCTGAGGGTCGGGGAGTTTTGCAGTCCTGCAAGGCGGGCGGGATGTTTACGCCAAAGCAAACCGCTCGCCCGGCTGCCTCTCCTGATCGTCCGAAGCCGTGTCCTCTCGGAGCGCGGACTTCGGCCGCTCAGGAGAGGCAAGCTTTGCAGCTTGACTGCGAGCTCCTCGGCTCCAGCCTTGGTGGTCGGATGCGAGAGGTCACTGTTTGTGTGAACCTCGAACGTGCCAAACCTGAGTGCTAGACAACTTATTTCTTCTGTTATTAAATCTGTTAACATTTAATTTTGAACTGAATACAATACTGAAAACTGAATTCAAAATAAAAGGAGTATCAAAATCTTACATTTAAAGAACCAAAATAATAAATAAAAGTACCACGAAGCAAACAAACTTTAATTAAACATTAGCAAGTGCCAATTTCTACGACGACAAGTCGTATATTTAGGGCACAAGGATTCAGAACATGGAGCACTTCCAGACCCTAGCAAGGTGGAGTGCGTCAAAAACATTCCGCCTCCTAAAAATAAAAGGGAAGTACAGGCCTTCTTAGGTCTCGTGATTTATTACAGAAAATTTACACCGGGAACAGCGAAAATAGTACTTCCCATTACCAAATTGTTAAGAAAAGACGCTAAGTTCTTCTGGACAGAAGGCTGCCAGAGAGCGTTTGAACAGTTAAAAGAATCAGTTATGTCACCACCAGTGTTGGCATATCCAGATTTCTCAAAAGAGTTTCTTTTAACTACCGACGCAAGTAATGAAGCGTTAGGCGCGGTTCTTTCTAAAGGAAACGTAGACGAGGATAGGCCAATAGGTTTCGCTAGCCGAGCGCTAAGCGACACAGAACAAAGATATTCAACGATAGAAAAGGAATTCTTAACAATAGTATGGACTACAAAAAATTTCAGAGCATATCTCTTAGGCAGACATTTTAAAATGTTTACTGATCACCAGCCATTAAAGGAAATAGTCAATTTAAAGGATCAAACTTCTAGACTAGCAAGATTCAGACACAAGTTGTCAGAGTATGATTTCGAAATCATATCAGGCATAACTCAAAACGAAAACACCATTTTATGAGAAAACCCAAAACAAATAGAGACAGTTATAAAAGATTTCCATAATACACCATTAGGAGGTCACCAGGGAGCAGTGAAAACTTACCTGCGAATCAGGCAACAATATAGGTGGCCAGGGATGCAAAGACAAATAAAAGACTATGTAAAAAACTTTCCGAAATGTCAAGCGAACAAAAGTTCGAAATTAAAAAAAATGCCCATGGTGCTAAAAGATACACCAATGCTGCCATTCGATAAAGTTTACATGGACATAGTCGGTATTCTACCCGAAACTGTGTCCGGAAATCAGTACATTCTGACTTTTCAGGATGATTTCTCGAAATTTATGGCATGTACAGCTATCCCAGACGCGGAAGCATGTACTGTTGCCAGGGCTTTCTATGATGAAATAATCACGCGTTACGGAATTCCGAGAATTCTAGTTACTGATAACGGAACGAATTTCATTTCGAAATTGTTCTCGGACACATGCAAATTGTTAGGAATTAAAAAATTACATATAACGACTTACCATCCGCAAGCAAATGCTACTTAGAAAGAAGCCACAGACCGTTAGCAGAATATTTGCGTAGTTTTGATAAAGTAGATGGGTCGAATTGGGATCAATGGTTAACTGCAGCCATGCACGTTCACAACCGCACACCCCACATTACATTACACGCTTCTCCAGTTAGCAGAAGACACTCAACAACAGTATCCGCTTGCGGCCCAGATCCTGCGACATTCAATGTACGTTAATGACGTGTTGGCTGGTTCTCACAACCTTGCCATGGCCACTCAAATGCGCGATGAACTGTCAGAGGCGTTGAACACGGCAGGCTTCTCTCTCCGGAAATGGACAGCCAACGACAAACACATTTTGGACGACTTGCCGGAACCCCATCTGCTCAACGCTGAGTTCTTAAAGTTCGAGGACAACAGCACCGCAAAGATGATCGGTATTCGGTGGAACGCCACCAGCGATGACTTCTACTTCGACACACAGACGATCGACATACGGCCGAGCTACACCAAAAGACAAGTGCTGTCGCTCATCGCGAAGCTGTTCGATCCAGCCGGTTGGCTGGCACCTATCATCGTTGCCGCAAAAATGCTGATCCAACAAGTCTGGCTAGACAAGATTGACTGGGATGACCATCTTCCCGCACTGACGCAGCAAACATGGTTGAGTTTTCTCCGAAATTACCATCAGATCGCCGCGATTCGAATTCCCAGGTGGATTCGATTCACCCCCGACGGCACAGTGGATCTTCACGCCTTTTCGGACGCTTCCGAGAAAGCGTACGCCGGAGTCATCTACGCCCGTGTCCAAATCGGCGACACAGTTCATGTATCGCTACTGTACTCCAAAACACGAGTGGCTCCCATTCAAACGATATCGCTGCCTAGACTCGAACTCTGCGGAGCTACACTCGTCGCAGACATGCTCGACGCCCTAGTACCCAATCTGCACTATCGTCCCGAGAATGTCTTCTGTTGGACAGACTCGACGATTGTACTTGCGTGGCTGAAGAAGCCTCCTTGCGTCTGGGCCACTTTCGTGGCGAACCGCGTTGCCAAAATCATTGAAAGAGCGCCACACACTCAATGGTTTCACGTGGACTCGCACGACAATCCAGCGGACTTAGACGAAGACCCACTGGACAGGTTTTCCTCTCTCCCGAGAGCCCTACGCGTCTTCTCATATGTACAGCGGTTCATAGATAACGCGCGACGTAAACGGAACCCTCCAGATGCCACTTTGCGACTCTCAGCGACAGAGATTCGAGACACCAAACGCCGTCTCACAATACTCTGTCAAAAGACACATTTTCCCGACGAATATTACGCGCTCGAAAACAAGCAACCCGTGAGCTCGAAAAGTCGTTTATTCGCACTCAATCCCTTCATCCATGAAGACAAAACGATGCGCCTTGGCGGGCGGCTGTCTTCATGCCCGCATTTGGCATTTGACGAACGCCACCCAATAATTTTGCCGTACGACTGTCAGTTGTCTCGGCTACTTGTTATTTTTATTCATCAGATCTCGCTTCACGGTGGTAACCAGTTGATGCTCCGATTGCTCCGGACCCAACACTGGATTCCGCGAGTAAAAAACCTCATCAAGACGACGATCCACCACTGTAAGCCTTGCATCTTGCACCGGAAGCAACAAAGAACACAGATTATGGCGGCATTGCCAGAGGAACGCACGACTTTCTCCCGCCCCTTTGCTAACACCGGTGTCGACTTTGCGGGCCCTTTCGACATCAAGAATTACACCGGCCGGACTTGCTTAATAACGAAAGGCTACACGTGTATCTTTGTCTGTTTTGCGACCAAAGCAATTCATTTAGAGGCTGTCAGTGATCTGACCACGGCCGCTTTCCTTGCGGCCTTCTCACGTTTTGCAGCGCGCCGAGGCTGCCCCGCAAAGGTATATTCCGATAACGGCACAAACTTCGTCGGCGCCTCAAAAGAGCTCAAAAAAGAGTTTAAGCAATTCCTTGTTCGAACTCGCGATATCATCGAGACCCAACATTCGCACCAAAACGTTGAATGGCACTTCATCCCCCCTGGGGCTCCTCATATGGGAGGACTCTGGGAGGCCGGTGTTAAAAGCCTGAAAACGCATCTGCGCAAAGTCGCCCCAGTGTCTAAATTTACATTTGAAGAGTTTTCGACTCTCCTGAGCAGAATCGAAGCGTGCCTCAATTCACGCCCCTTCATCCTCAATCTGAGGATCCCAATGTTATGGAGGCAATCACTCCTGGCCACTTCCTAGTAGGCGGCCCTCTGCTCGCTCCGGCAGAGCCCGAAACCCTCGACAATCCGCTCTCCATTCTCAACCGATGGAGACGTGTCCAGGCCCTTGCCCAGCATTTCTGTCCAGCCCAACGACCTGGTTGTGGTCCGCGACGACAACCTTCCTTCCACGTCCTGGCGGCTGGGCCGCATCATCAAAGTGTATAAGGGTCAGGACGCACGAGTCCGCGTGGCCGATGTCCGGACGGCTAACGGCCAACTCACGCGTTCAATTTCTAAACTAGTATCTTTATCGTGCATGTCTCGGATTGTTATTAATGCCTTTTTTCTCCACAGATCCGAGATGAAACGCGTTCGCCGCCGCGGCGCCCTTTACCGGCTGGGCCGTATGCTGGTTCCGCCAGCCGCCGTGCCAACGGCGGCCCCTACTCCAAATCCCGGCCCCGAGATGCAGCAGTGCGAGGAGCAACACCCCGATGACGTGCTCAGTCTGAGTGCGTCCGATCAGTCGGCCGAAGAGGATGTACCTCCGCCGAACTCTCCCGAGCCCCAGCCAGTTGAGGCTCCTCCAGCTCCTCCGGCGATGCCAGCACGGGCAGTGTACGTGCTCCGCCGCCTGGAGATGGGCCTTCCAGGGCCGTACGTTCCGGCGCGTCGTGGACGCGGCCAGCCACACCGCCGCCCAGCACCACCACGGCGCCCGTCGCCCGAGGCCAGACGAACGCCGTCCCCAAGGGCTCAAGCAGGAGCTGCCTGGGCACGTAGCCGGCGTCAGCTGTTCGCCGAGCCACCGAACGCAGCCATGGGGCCACGACGCTCGCCCACCATCGACCGAGGCGATGGTTGTCCTGTGGAGCCGCGCGATCGTCCCCGTCGCTCCCGCCCATCACGCCGCCGAGGATGCTGCCCACTCTGCCGTGGTGACCATCCGCTCCGGCAGTGCGGCCTCTTCCTCGACCTATCGGTCGAGGACCGATGGCGGACACTTGCGGGCCGCCACGTTTGTGTTAATTGCTTGGCGTGCTCCCACACCGGCCAACGATGCACCAGCACGCGCCGCTGCACGGAGTGTGGCGAGGCCCACCATAGCGCCCTCCACGTCTACGTGCTTAATCCACCCCAGGGCTGAGGGTCGGGGAGTTTTGCAGTCCTGCAAGGCGGGCGGGATGTTTACGCCAAAGCAAACCGCTCGCCCGGCTGCCTCTCCTGATCGTCCGAAGCCGTGTCCTCTCGGAGCGCGGACTTCGGCCGCTCAGGAGAGGCAAGCTTTGCAGCTTGACTGCGAGCTCCTCGGCTCCAGCCTTGGTGGTCGGATGCGAGAGGTCACTGTTTGTGTGAACCTCGAACGTGCCAAACCTGAGTGCTAGACAACTTATTTCTTCTGTTATTAAATCTGTTAACATTTAATTTTGAACTGAATACAATACTGAAAACTGAATTCAAAATAAAAGGAGTATCAAAATCTTACATTTAAAGAACCAAAATAATAAATAAAAGTACCACGAAGCAAACAAACTTTAATTAAACATTAGCAAGTGCCAATTTCTACGACGACAAGTCGTATATTTAGGGCACAAGGATTCAGAACATGGAGCACTTCCAGACCCTAGCAAGGTGGAGTGCGTCAAAAACATTCCGCCTCCTAAAAATAAAAGGGAAGTACAGGCCTTCTTAGGTCTCGTGATTTATTACAGAAAATTTACACCGGGAACAGCGAAAATAGTACTTCCCATTACCAAATTGTTAAGAAAAGACGCTAAGTTCTTCTGGACAGAAGGCTGCCAGAGAGCGTTTGAACAGTTAAAAGAATCAGTTATGTCACCACCAGTGTTGGCATATCCAGATTTCTCAAAAGAGTTTCTTTTAACTACCGACGCAAGTAATGAAGCGTTAGGCGCGGTTCTTTCTAAAGGAAACGTAGACGAGGATAGGCCAATAGGTTTCGCTAGCCGAGCGCTAAGCGACACAGAACAAAGATATTCAACGATAGAAAAGGAATTCTTAACAATAGTATGGACTACAAAAAATTTCAGAGCATATCTCTTAGGCAGACATTTTAAAATGTTTACTGATCACCAGCCATTAAAGGAAATAGTCAATTTAAAGGATCAAACTTCTAGACTAGCAAGATTCAGACACAAGTTGTCAGAGTATGATTTCGAAATCATATCAGGCATAACTCAAAACGAAAACACCATTTTATGAGAAAACCCAAAACAAATAGAGACAGTTATAAAAGATTTCCATAATACACCATTAGGAGGTCACCAGGGAGCAGTGAAAACTTACCTGCGAATCAGGCAACAATATAGGTGGCCAGGGATGCAAAGACAAATAAAAGACTATGTAAAAAACTTTCCGAAATGTCAAGCGAACAAAAGTTCGAAATTAAAAAAAATGCCCATGGTGCTAAAAGATACACCAATGCTGCCATTCGATAAAGTTTACATGGACATAGTCGGTATTCTACCCGAAACTGTGTCCGGAAATCAGTACATTCTGACTTTTCAGGATGATTTCTCGAAATTTATGGCATGTACAGCTATCCCAGACGCGGAAGCATGTACTGTTGCCAGGGCTTTCTATGATGAAATAATCACGCGTTACGGAATTCCGAGAATTCTAGTTACTGATAACGGAACGAATTTCATTTCGAAATTGTTCTCGGACACATGCAAATTGTTAGGAATTAAAAAATTACATATAACGACTTACCATCCGCAAGCAAATGCTACTTAGAAAGAAGCCACAGACCGTTAGCAGAATATTTGCGTAGTTTTGATAAAGTAGATGGGTCGAATTGGGATCAATGGTTAACTGCAGCCATGCACGTTCACAACCGCACACCCCACATTACGACCAAGCAAACACCGTTTCGTACCTTATTCGGATTCGACATAGAAATGCCGACTAATTTAAAAAGAAAATGTAGTCCGGTATACAATGCCGAAGATTTAAGATTAAGAAGATTTTTAAGATTTCAAATTCAGAGAGCTCACGAACTAGTTAGAAAAAATCAGGAAATGGCGAAACAAGTAGCCAAAAATCAATATGATAATAAATTAAATTTAGTAAAATTTAAGATAGAAGATAGTGTATTAATTAAAAATCAAACTAGGAAAAATAGTTTTCACCAATATGGGTAGGACCATATAAGATAGTAGGGATTAAGAGTACAATTACTACCATTCTAAATATTAAGGGAAGGGAAAAATCTTTCCACAATAACCTACTTAAGTTATATAATAGCAATTAAGAAGGAAATAGGATTACCTAGACAATTAAGTAGGAATACATTAGCATCACTTAAAATAAGGAAATAGGATAGAATCACTTAAAATATTAAAGTTAAAAAAATTAAGTTAAATTAACCATAATAGGCACCTTATTAGGATTGATAGGATAATATCAAATTAACATTTCTAAGTTTATTACTAATAATTTTAACACTTCAATGAGAGATTTGAATTGCATATAAAAATGCAGATCTATTAAGACGCAGGAAAGAGCGTTTATAACCTTACATTTGCTTGGATCTCTAAAAAATTCATTATAGATCATCATAACCAAATTTAAGTTCAAAATTCATGGAATGACCACATCGATGGCAGATATACAGTAGCGGAGCAGGTCCGGCCAGGTAGTGGGGATGCATTCAAAGGGTTGTAGTGCTCCCCAGGTACAAATGTCTGTAGGTAGGGCAATTATTTTGTATAAATGCATGCATTATGTGCATTTTTTTAACATTCTGTTGTTACTGGCATGACAAGTACCATACAAATTTAAAAAAAAAAAAACGAAAAAATGCCAACTTTATAAAAAATTAGTTGCGCCGATAAAGCTAAGATTTTGGCATTGCGCGCGGAATAGCTGAGTCTCATTAAGCTTTTTGTCCCTGGCTAAACCTAACCGTTAAAAATGAAAAATTAAAGTCTTTTATTGATTAGTTTTTAATACGAAAATCTAAAATAATCATTAAATATTTTAATCAATATTCTTTTGAAATGAATAAATGTTAATTAAATTTAATTTTACTCCCGTTTTTTATGTTCTAAACCCTACACGCGTTGATTGGGGTAACTCCTAGGTGAAGAACCAAGCAACCATTGGTTCCTAACCCTGGTTTATTTCATCCACAGTCATCACTTTTTTTCCCTACATAAAAGCTACATAATCTAGAAATCTATACTAAGATGGCTGTTTCGAACGACATTTGTCTCGGTTCGAAAACTAATTAACCTATAATATACTAACATTATTTTTAGATTATTAAAAATAAAAAAACCAAAAGAATTAACCGCAACCGTAGGGCTAGATTTTTTATGGCTCCATGATTCTTCTCGGACTATAGTCACGGTAAGGGGATTGCCGGGTAAATCCAATGGGGTCCCTCTAAGGCTTATTAACTAGGGCGTTTTATTTTTATATTATTTTAATATGTTTTTTAATTTAATTTTGATTTCATTTATTAAATCATTATTTTTGTTATTATTAATTTTATAATTATTATCTTTAATTTTTAAAAATTTTGCTCTTCCCCTTCTTCTTTAATTCCTACCCTCCCCCTTCCCTTATCCCTCCCCTATCCTCCCTCCCCCTTCCTCCCCCGCAGACTTGCCATTTATGGGTTGACATCGACCCATCCCTACATTCGAAATTGCATCATTCTTGTTAATTGGAGTGTGCAATTGAGGTGAACACATCAGTATGTGTTCAAGGTTATGGAGAAATTGTCAGATGTAAAACATAATATCCCAAGTTTCGTCATCCGGCAACACCATAACCTTAAAGTACTAGTGATTCCGTATCAGCATCACGTAATTTTTTTCCTGCAAAAATGTCAAGTTTTGTGCCGAATAAGCATCATTTGCGGGAACTTTTGATTTACTTCTTTAATTTGAAAAAATCTGCAGCTGAGGCGCATCGATTGCTTCTAGAAGCATATGGTGAAGCTGCTTTAAGTGAGAGAATTTTTCAGGAATGGTTTCAAAAGTTTAAGAACGGTGAGTTTGACGTGAAGGACAAAGAACGCAGTGGAAGGCCGCAGCTTGGTGTCGTGTATTATGAATTGCTCAAACCAAGCGAAACCATTACTGGAGCTCTCTACCGAACACAATTGATGAGATTGAGTCGGGCACTTAAGGAAAAACGCGCCCATTACTCCAGACACGACAAAATTATTCTTTTACACGATAATGCTCGTCCACATGTTGCGGCGCCGGTAAAAACATACTTGGAAACACTGAACTGGGAAGTTTAACCAAACCGCCGTATTCACCAGACTTAGCCCCTTCTGATTATCACCTATTCCGGTCGATGGCACATGTTCTGTCTGAGCAGCGCTTAACATCATATGAAGAGACCAAAAATTGGGTAGATTTGTGGATAGCTTCAAGAGATGAAGAGTTTTTTCGACGGGGTATCCGAATGTTGCCAGAAAGATGGGGAAAAGTAGTGGCAAATGATGGAAAATACTTTGAATAAAACGTAATGTACTGTTCCTTCACAATAAATTCCTAACTTTTTATAAAAAACCGAGGAAACTTATTTGTACACCTAATATTATATTAGGTAAAGCTTAAAGCGCAAGCTTAAGCGCAAAAGCTTAATATTTTTATTGAATGTAATAAACATTCCCCCCCCTTCTCCTGAACTTTTGTAAAACTAATTATTTGCAACACGAACCCCTTCGGAAAGCCTGTTCGGATTACAATGATGTTTATGATGCTATAAACTTATGTGACTCTATATACACGACAAAATGTAAAATCTTAAATCATCTTAAAAATATGTCTTAATATGTTAAAATTTGCATCTTATACAATGCAACAATTTTGTAACTAGTAGCTACTGTTTTATATCAATTCTCATTTTATTTAGTTTTAATTCGTTAATATCAGCTATAAAATCATGTTACAGATTTAGCTGCTCTTTATATATAAATAAATAAAATAAATAAATAAAAAAGTTATGAAAATTCTTGTTAAATGTTGTAAAAAAACCAAAAATTCATTATAAACATTCTACCATTTTAAACAAAAAACAAGCTTTTTATTACATTGCTTATTATATGTTTCAGGTAGTCAAAGGACATACATATTCATGGGTAAAAGGTTTTCTAATAAAATATTCACAGGTAAAAATATAAATGCGAAATATAATAATTTTTTAGGTGTCCGGATTTTTATGTCCGCTACTGGTCATAAGTTGCTACCGGAAATGCCAAAAAACCGAAATGCTACCGGTCATATTATTGAATTATTACTATAATAAGTTTTATTGTAATTATTAATAATTAATTGCATTGTAATTATTACTAATAATTAATTGTATTGTTATGTTAACTAATCTTACCTCAATTACATTATTGACATAACACATAAGATATTCATAAACGGAAAAAACACAAACATACATAAGTAGACACTAAGTAAAACCATAATAAACATACGACCACCCACAAATCAACAAACCATAAATGTACAAGAAAAATTTAATAGCGTTTCGTACGATACTAAATTTTTCTTCCCCGAGGGTGGAGTTTTGTATGGATATTGTATGTCGCGATCGCAATTTCCAGTACCGTGAGGTAAGAACTTTCAAGGCCAGTATTATTGTTTTTATAATACTTTTCCTCGAGTGAGTCAAGGCCAAGTTCACATTAATGCAACCACATCACTTTGCTTGGTAAGCCCGATTTAGTTTAATTTGGTTTAGTCCAGCTTTGGTCTAATTAACTTCCAAAGCCAAGTCAACAACCAGAACACTTCGCATGAAATGGATTGTGGAAGCTAGCATTTTGTAGCGAGCTTCCAAACCATAAAAACCATAGCGCTTTACATGTGAATGGATTGTGCAAGCTAGCTTTCGGTAGCAAGCTTCCAAACCATAAAAACGCTTGGCGTGAAAGAACACACGATCAGAATCCACACGCGGAAGAATTAAATTGGGAACGTTTTTCTTCCGCGTATTGATTCTGCGAATATTAAAATTTTAATATTGTGAAATAATGGAAAATGCGAAACACGGCATACTGACGCACTTCAGTTCGGTCGACGTCTGTGTCGACCGAGCTAACGTGGAAACTAGAAAATATTCCAACGGGAGTCTTGTAAATATATTAAAACGAAGAAGTCGTTCTTCAGATAACCGCGTATAAAGTCGCGCACAATAGAGTTAAGTCTAATTAGTGTTTGTAATATAGTTAGTGTTTCAGTGTTTATAATACTCGAAAGGTAACTCTACATAATATAAATAAAAAGTAAATAAAAGTTTAACAATTGAGGAAAATCGTGCAGGACTTTTCATTTGGACTCCCCCACAATAGAGTTGGGTAGTTCGTGAAGGAACTAGTTCTATTGAACGAATCACTTGCGTGAACTATGAGATCTAGTTCACAGTTCTTAGTTCTTTTAGTTCACTCGGTCTTTTAGTTCAGCCGCTCTTATAGTTCATAAATGGAATAAATGTTACTAAAAATTTAACAATATATAATTTAATCATGTGTTTAGTATTAGACATTAATATCAAAATTAAATATAATTTTGCCAATTAACCGAGTAAAGTACTGAACTAAATGAGCGAACGAACTGCTGAACTAAATGACCGAGTGAACTATATGAACGAACTAGTTCACGACAGCTGATTGAACTAGAAAGATCGCTCTCTGTAGTGAACTATAATGCCCAACACTACCCCACAACAAAGCGAAGTTACTTCCCCCCCCCGTTTAAGATACAACCCAACTGTTAACTACAACACACCGAAATTTCAACATTGCCATTTAACCGATGTAAAAGTACACTTAAATTCTGATACATATCCCTGTTATGATCTCAATCTGAATTTTGACCGTGATCGTTATGCTCTGCTTTATGATATGTATTTAAAATTTAAACAAAATTACTTTGCGCGTGATTCCCAACTTCTGTTGCTGCCTGAAGACTTTAAAGATACAGCTCCGACAATAGTGGTGGATGTAACTCATCAGAACGAAACGATAAAAACTGGACTAATTGATATTCGAATTGAATTTAAGGCATTAAAGAATATTCCAGCCAATACATCAGCTTACTGCATACTTATATACGATAAGTTGACTGAATACACTCCAGTGACTGGCGAAATTAAAAAAATTGTCTAAGTGAAGTGGAGATTTGTAACATTGGATGTGCAAGTCTTCAAAGGAAATTTTAATGAGTTTATAGTTAAAGAGTTGGCAGTAACCTTCAGCTTTAGTGAATATCAAAACTTTGTTATAAAACCACCGGATCTATCGCTTTTAATAGCGTTGTACATTTTTTGAGACTAAATATTAAAAACCAACTTGTATATGTGAAGGGAGTTGAAAAATCGAAATGGATTGACGAATCTTGGGGAAACTTGTATTGAATGTGGAAGAATTGGGCTGCGAGAATCTAGAAACTCTTAGGACCAGTTTAAACCCTACACCCTACAGGTGTGTGAAATCACTGAGGACGAAATACGACAACCCCAAAAAATTGCAAAAAAGAACTTGGCCACCGACAGGCAAAATATGTTTGCCACTGGAGGTGGCAAAGCGTCAACTTCGGCTGTGACAGAGGTCGATTCCGTGGTTATAGGAATCGGACAAACGGAGGAATTCCTCGGCTTGCCATCAGTATATGACGATGACAATTTGTAGAAGGTGTTTTGTTGTTTAATAGGTAATTGAATTTGGAACTTGAACCAATTCCAATACCTTTTATTATTTTATGAGTGCAATTCGGAACTTGAACCGAATCTACACATTTATTCTTTGAGTGATAGTAATTATGTTTAAAATGATTAACACTCTCTGATTCTGAGTTTAGTACTAACTATTTCTTTATTGCATCGATTTAATTTATACATAAAAACACTTAAGCTAAGCATAAATAACAATATGAAAAATAAAATAAAATAAGAAATATTGACACGGAAATATTGTGAAACAATTTAAGAAAGCCAAATAATTAAAAGCGCTACATTAATGCGCGTCAGAAAATTCATAAGGTAAATTAATTGTTTTTAAATTCGGTCAGCGACCGCCAGCGTAATATGAGTGCAGTCAACGACACTGAGCCATGCTCGCAGTCGATGACCCAGTTCAAGGTAGAAAAAATGCTTCCGTTAGCATAGCGAATCGCGACATCCTCCCGCCCGTTGAATAGTATTCAAGTCTATACGTTGATCGAATATACGGTGCTCGGTCTCAAGCGGGGTGGTTTAGGTGGTCCGGTAGATCGTGGATTTTGATGCCAAATTTTATAGCTGGTGTTAGCCAATAATAGCAGGTTCAGCACCAATATGATATGATATGATATGATGATGGATTGTACTATTTTCAATAGCTTCTGGGAAGTGTATATTCTTCATGTGCATGTTGGATTCCAAAACAGCGTCAAGATCTGAGGTGCCCTCGATAATTTTGTTGCTATTGCTGCTGCCGTTTGAAGTTTTGTTGATTATTAGGGATGGTGCTTCACCCTCGGCTTCAAACTATGTGTAGGACGTGTGCATTACTGTAGCTATTGTGAAATGTCCCTTGAGGCTCAGCATTGCGTTTCGTATTGTGCAATTGCTGTTTAATGTCAACATTCCTGTGTTAACCAACGAAAGCTGTTGTAACTCAGTCCCACATACAGCTGTTAATTCAGTTTTAGAATGAACCGAAAAAATCCATTGATTGCCCTTGCTGGTAGGGAGCCATTCATCCTTGTTAGTGGTGGGAATATAATTGCAATCTGCTGTTGGTTTATTGATTAAAAGCAGCACTTCGCACCTGTGAGCCAGTGCGTTAACTCCGTAGGTGAGTTGTCTATGTGAGCATATGTACATATCGTCATCCAATCGATTGCAAGCCCTTAATTCCTCCCACGTCATTGGAAAATATTTATCCCGATGAGCATTGATGGCCATTATCTCCATGCTAGGGTGAATTCTCATGAGTGTTCCATTGCGAGCTGCGGGAATGGGCACCAGATTAAATAGATGATTGATAAGATTCCAGGCCTACTAATGGGATCATTATTTTCAATATGGCATGTTGGTCTGTCAATGTGCCCTTGATGTCCATTGTTTTGTACAATTGTAGAAGGTTGTTATCGCCGTTGGGAAGTAACAGTCCTGGCGATATATGGTTTTTAAATTCCTTTGTAACGTTGCTCTTGCCAGGGTCTGACTCAGCGAGTTCGACCAGAGGTCCGTCCACAGAAAAATTTGTAACTTGGTGGAACAGATAAATTCACTTTATTTTCTTAACCTGAGTCTTAGCCTACTTAATTATAAATCATCGAGTTACTGTAATGCTGGTGACCTTGTTGGTGTCCACGGGTGACGGCGTCGATATCCACCGGTGACTGTTTTGGTGGGCACTGGTGGCCGCGTCGGTGTATGGCTGTGGTGGCGTCGATGTGCCACTGGTGAATGCTTCGGTGTGTGCTTGCGGTGGCGTCGAGGTGCGACTGGTGAATGCTTCGGTGTGTCCTTGCGGTGGCGTCGATGTGCGACTGGTGAATGCTTCGGTGTGTGTGCTTGCGGTGGCGTCGATGTGCGACTGGTGAATGCTTCGTTGTAGCTTGTGTTGTGTCGATAGATGCGGTGATGCTCACCGATGAGTGTGTTGGTGTACGCCTGGTGAGTGCGTTGGTGTACGCCTGGTGAGTGCGTTGATATAAGCCGGTGAATGTGCTGCTGTGCGTCGGTGACCGTGCTGCTGTGCGCCGATAAATGCGCTTCGGTGTGTGCCGCTGTCGTGTCGGCGAGAGCGCTGCTGTGCGCCGGTGAATGCGCTGCTGTGCGCTGGTGAATGCGCTGCTGTGCGCCGGTGAATGCGCTGCTGTGCGCCGGTGACTGCGCTTCGGTGTGCGCTGCTTGTTGCGTCGGTGAACGCTTCGTTAATGCGCTGCTGTGCGCCGGTGGATGCGCCGCTGCGCGCTGGTGAACACTTCGGCGCGTGTTGCTGTTGCGTCGGTGAATGCGCTGCTGGGCGTCGGTGAACGCGCTGCTGTGCGTTGGTGAACGCGCTGCTGTGCGTTGGTGAACGCGCTGCTGTGCGCCGGTGAATGCGCTGCTGTGCGCTGGTGAATGCGCTGCTGTGCGCCGGTGAATGCGCTGCTGTGCGCCGGTGACTGCGCTTCGGTGTGCGCTGCTTGTTGCGTCGGTGAATGCTTCGTTAATGCGCTGCTGTGCGCCGGTGGATGCGCCGCTGCGCGCTGGTGAACACTTCGGCGCGTGTTGCTGTTGCGTCGGTGAATGCGCTGCTGGGCGTCGGTGAACGCGCTGCTGTGCGTTGGTGAACGCGCTACTGTGCGCTGATGAATGCTTCGGTGTGCGCTGATGTGCGTCGGTGACCGTGCTGCTGTGCGCCGATGAACGCGCTTTGGTGTGTTGCGTGTAGCAGCGAAAGGGCAAGGTGGCAAGGGGGAAGAGGGAGGATGCTGTAGGCAGGCGTGGATGCTACCGTGCACCTATAGCGGTGGAGGGGTAAGAGGGAGGATGCTGTAGGCAGGCGTGGATGCTACCGTGCACCTATAGCGGTGGAGGGGTAAGAGGGAGGATGCTGTAGGCAGGCGTGGATGCTACCGTGCACCTATAGCGGTGGAGGGGTAAGAGGGAGGATGCTGTAGGCAGGCGTGGATGCTACCGTGCACCTATAGCGATGAAGGAGGAATAGGGAGGATGCTGTAGGCAGGCGTGGATGCTACCGTACACCTATAGCGATGAAGGGGGAGTAGGGAGGACGAGGATGCTACTTTGCAACTTACCAATATTTTTGCTGAAGCCAGGATTTCTCGATGTTACTCAGACCGCTGCCGGTGACGAACTGCTTTCTGGCTGCCTGTGTGCCTGCTTTTATACCCCTTTTGTGCCTTTCGTTGTTGTTGTGTTTCTTCTGATCAGCTGTTGCTTTAGGGTTGCCAGGTGCTTGGTTTCTATGCCAGAGTTGCCCTTGCTTCTAAGTTTGCCGATCCTTCCTTTTTCTCAAAATTCATTTAATTCATGTTCAACTTATTCTATACCTTATCCTAAGCTTCCCTCCGTGGGAGTATTAAATTCATTTTTTTTCTATATTTTAACGTTTTTTTTATATATATACATATATCTATATGTTTTTATTATTATTTTATTTTGTTGTTTGTAGCGTGGTGCTGTAACGCGTCACATTCCCCCCTTATTTTGGGTGACGGAGAAAAATGTGACACTTTCCGGAGCGGTTAATATATACTTGGTACAAGCGTCCGGCTACCGTGGTCAGAAAACGGGCGCGACTCCTTGCCCGTCCCTTTGCCGCCTCAACCTGGCGGCGCAACTCCTCTGGCCATTCTTCCAATGGAATTGTGGGGGGACCGGGGTTATTTGTCGATGACGTCGGTTCCATCGGTGGGTATAGCGTGTCCACCGTTTCGGTCGGCGTTGCTGGCGGCTGGCTAGCGCTACTTTTTTGGTCGCCGCCGTTACCGCTGCTGCTGTCCTCGCTGCCGCTATCCTCGCTGCTGCTGTGCTCGCCGCTGCTTTCCTCGCCGCTGCTATCGTCGCTGCTAGTGGTCACCTCGGGAAGGTTTATCACGGGCAGCCGGTGACTGGTACGATGTTGCCCTGCGTGTACCCTTACTAACCTGGCAACACCTCGACGGGTTCTGTCGGCACTTTTACCATCTCCCCACTGGTCTTTATTCTGGGCGCTGAAGTCGGCTCCCGGCCTCTCGAAGTACCTCTTTACGTAGTGGAGGAGGTACGCTCCACAGTCCCACCCATTGGTCTGTTGCGGGACTCTTGCATAGATGCATGGCAGACGGTCTTCGTGGAAATGGGCTGCTCCCTGTGGACTGACCCTGGCTTGGTACTCCAGACGAAGGAAGTGGCGAACCGCATCTACGACCAATGTCCGTGGTTGGTTCGCGAAGGAGTCTATGACTACCATGGCTGGACGTCGCGGGGTTCCGTCGTTGTCGGCCACCATGTCCATGTTGGTACAAATTATGGCGTACCAATGTTCGTTCCGAACGACCGGTACGACAATATGGCGTAGCTGGAACAGGTCCACCTTCCTGACCCACCGCCGTAAGCCCTGGTGTCTTTCCTCATGGGTCTGGTTTGGGAACCGCAACAGCCGTTGGACAAAAAACGTGTCGAACACGTAAGTTTGCTCTCTGGTCGCTGCTGGTACCCCTTCCTTCCAGAGCCACTGAAGGAAAAAGTTGACCAACGTGTCGTTTAGCTGTTGACCACAAGCCAGACGTTCGTAGTCCCACGTCATCACCTTGATGCCACCCGTTGTTGGTGGGACGAGCACCTGTTGTTCCTCCTCTGCGGCTCCCTCCCTTGGAGTTTCTCGGACGCTCGCATGTACCGCCGGTGTCGGCCGTTTTTGTTTGGCTTGGCTGGGTCCAGCCTCCAACTCCGGTGTTGCACGGCGCACGCGTAGCCTCCCCTTCGGCCCGCAACTCTCTGACCATTCGGGCCCCAAGAGTATGGCGCAGGGTTTTGATGCGCTGAGCTGCCGATATTTACGCCGTACGTCTTCGGCGGTGCGTTCGAATGTCCGTTCGTTATCCCGTACCATTCTAGTTGTCGTTATTGTTGTTGTCGCTGTTGTTGTTGTCGTCGCTTTTGTTGTTGTCGTTTCTGTTGTTGTTGTTGTTGTTGTTGTCGTCGCTTTGGTTGTTGTCGTCGCTTTTGTTATTGTCGTCGCTGTTGTTGTTTTGCTTTTGTTTTCGCTATCCAGGTTCACTTGAGACACGTCCTTTCGGTTTCAAGTGCGATCACTGAATGATGGTATGTCGTTGCATTCGACTGGAAGTTACTTGGGTGGGGTTAGCTGCCTCTCTCCTTCGTCGTGGTCATTAGCGCTGTGATATTTTTTGAGCTCGCTGAGGTGGGCTTTGCGCGGTTTAGCCTCTCCCTCCCTTTTTACTATTGCGATTACGGGGGAGAGGAAGCCGGTAACCTGGTAGGGTCCTTCATATTTCGGTGCCAATTTTGCCGCGTAACCTTCTGCTGCTTTCGAGAGGGGGTGCTGCCTGACCAATACTTGCTGTCCAATCATAGGTTTCCATGAGCGTCGTCGCAGATTATAATGGTTGGCCTGTGTTCTTGAGGCCTTCTCGAGATTCCGATGAACTATTTGGAAAATTTCTTTCAGGTTTCCTGCCTTATCCTCCGGGCTCTGGTTCGTACCGCCGCTGCCCAGGGTGACTTCATCGTATAATGCCGCGGGCAGCCTGGGTTCGCGGCCCTGTACCAAGTAGGCTGGGCTATACCCGGTTGTTTCCGATACGCCCGTGTTGATGGCCAGGGTAACTTCGGGTAGCTTCTCATCCCATTTCCGGTGGTTATTCTCGGCTAGCTGAGCGACCAAGGTTTTGATTGTACGGTTAGCCCTTTCGGCCGCGTTTTCCTGTGGGGTATATGGGGCGGTGAATTGTTGTCGTACTCCCAGTTGTTGGAGGTACTTCTGGAACGACCGGCTGGTGAATTGGGTGCCATTATCGGATATGAGCACTTTGGGGACCCCGAACCGTGCCAATATCCGCTCCCTGAAGGCTTTTCTGGCGCTTTCGGCGGTCGCGGCTCGTACTGGCGCGATTTCTGTCCATCTGGAGAACTTGTCTATAAGCACGACCATGGCCGTGTTCCCGTGGGATGACCTCGGTAACGGTCCCACGAAGTCCATACAGACGGTGGCCCACGGCTCCTCTGCAATCTGCGTGAGCATTTTTCCAGCCGGTTTCTGCTGTTCTGGCTTGTACTTCTGACAGGACATACAGTTCCGTACGTAGCTACTGGCGTCTCGAAACATTCCTGGCCAGTAGTAGCGTTGTGCTAGGCGCTGAATAGTTTTGAATACACCAAAGTGTCCCGCTGTCGGTGAATCGTGGTTCTCGGACAATACTCGCTGTCTTTGGGGTGTTGGCACGCACAATTTCCATGGATCCCCTTCTTCGCGTCCGACCCGCCTTGGGATATAGCGGTAGAGCTGATCAGCTTTGATGATGTAGTCCGTGTGCTTTCCCGGTTCTTGTCGGACTTCCATCTTCTTCCGCTCGACCCATGCACAAGCTTGGTTTTCCAGTGCCGTCGCCGCTCTCTCGCAGGTGTCAATCGGTTGGCGCGACAATGCGTCAGCAACCACGTTTTGCTGCCCTTTGCGATATTGGATATCGTATCGGTATTGTTGGAGCTCCAGCGCCCAGCGGGCGAGTCTTCCTGATGGGCTCTCTATAGAATTTAGCCACTTGAGGGCGAGGTGGTCCGTAATGATCGTGAATTCGTAGCCCTCCAGATATTGTCGCATCTTCCTAATGCCCCACACTATCGCCAGGCATTCCTTCTCAGTGCATGAATAGTTAGCTTCCGTGTTGGTAAGGCGGCGGCTAGCGTACGCGATGACCCTCTCTTCATCCTCTATTCGTTGCGAGAGTACAACACCAAGCCCATGGTTGCTGGCATCCGTCTGCAGCGTGAAGCGCTGCGTAAAATCCGGTACGGCAAGTACTGGTGCCTCTGTCAACTTTTGTTTGAGGCATTCAAAGGCCTCCTGTTGTTCTGGGCCCCAAACCCATCGTTTCCCTTTTTTTAATAACGACGTCAGTGGTTGGACGATGTTGGAGAAATCGGGGACAAATCGGCGATACCACGATGTTACTCCTAGGCATCGTCGTAATTCCTTTATAGTATTTGGGGGCTGGAGTCCTTGAATGGCGATGATTTTATCGGGATCCGTTTGGATACCATCCGACGTGACCAAGTGGCCCAAATAGCGGATCTCCTTTTTGAAGAATTCGCATTTCTCTGGATTTATTCGTAGATTCGCTTCCCTCAGACGTTTCAGGACCTCGTGTAGATTTTCCATGTGATGCTCGACGGACTCTCCAGTGACGATGATATCGTCCAAGTAGGCGAATGCGTTCGGTTCCAGATCTGGTCCGATGACTCTGTCGAGAGCACGTTGAAACGTAGCTGGGGCAGAATGAAGCCCGAACGGCATGACTCGCCATTGATACAGCCCCCGTCCAGGAACGGTGAACGCTGTATACTGCTTGCTTGATTCCTCCAGCGGGATCTGCCAATATCCGTTCTTTAAATCCAACGTACTGATGACCTTGGCATTCCGAAGTTGATCGAGGATATGCTGTATGCGGGGTAGAGGATACGCGTCTGGCACAGATTTGGCATTTAGTTGGCGATAATCGACACAGAGCCTCCATTTGTTGTTTTTCTTCCTCACCAGCACAATTGGCGCACTGTAAGGGCTTTTAGAGGGCTCAATGTGACCGTCCCGAAGCAGTTCGTCGATCTGGCTATTTATTACCGCTTGCATGGCCGGGTTCCGAGGGAGGTATCTTTGCTTAATGGGTCGGTCATCTTGCATGATTATTCGGTGAGAGGCAATGTTGGTGGTGCCCTTTATTGCTTCGAAGGCTTTGAGTTCGAAGTCCAAGAATTCGGAGATCTTGGTGTCGGTGTTACCCTCATCGTTACGCACTATTGGACATCGCGGCGATATGGCTTCTTCGGTCCCTGTTGGAAGTTCCATTGTACGCCCCCCGATGGTGATCTGTGTTTTCGACTTTTTGAGGAAGTCTAATCCCAAAATCAATCAAGGTCATCAATCGCATTTGGTAATATGTACAACTGCGTTTTGTATTCCATGCCACAGAAGCGTATCGGGACCATGAGTGACTCAGTTATGGTCGTGGTCCTTCCGTCGGCCAAACTGATCGTGAGCGGTGTTGACAGTCGTACATAAGGTGTCCAGATTAGTTCGGCCAGGGTGTCACTAATGAAATTCTTGGTGGCTCCGGTATCTATGACTGCTTCTACCCAGACATCGTCGACGTCCGTCGTGATGGTAATGCGATCCCTTTTCCACTCTAAGGACGACCGGTCCTGTGTGTTGGCTGTGGCTGGCATGACATGGTCGATGGTTGAGGCATCGGGCGCTGTGGCGCCGGTTGGTTCGGTCCCATCTCGCCTCGGTTTCGATACGACCCCCCTGCGTTTCCCGACCGACAACATTGTATGGTGCGCACCTGTCTGCGGCCGCACACCCAACAAAATAGGTACTCCGGGTTTTGGCATTCTCTCTTGCTGTGTCCGCTCTGCCCACATCGGTAACATGCACTGCGGGTGTCGATGAATTCTTCCACTTGCCTGAAACACTGTCGTGTGTCGCCCCCCCTTTGCGGGATTAAAGCCTGTGTTCCTTCGTCATCTTGGAGGCACTCCAACTCTAGGGCAAGCGCCGTTAGTTCTTTCAGATCGATGAAGTCCTTGCGCCTTATGTGCCTTTGCAACTCGGTGCGAGAATTGCGATAAATTCGTTCCAGCTTCTGTTCCCTGGTGTATTCGGCATGTCTCATCAGGTCTTGGATGGCTACTACATAGTCCTTGAAGGGTTCCTTTGGTTTCTGCCGACGTGCTTTGATGGCGTCGTCCAGCTGCTCGAAATACCGGCCCGGGAGGAAGAAGGTCAGGAAGTCTCTCTTGAATGTGGCCCATTCCCTCCATTGCTCATCATTATTTCGATACCACATTAAGGCCATGTCCGACAATAGCTCCGGCATAGTCCTTGGGAGTAGATTCGGGTTGATACCGTACGACCTGGCTGATTCCTCGACTCGTTCGATAAATCCTATGGGGTCGTCTCTGCCGTTGTATCGTGCCGACCACTTTCGTACTTTGTCCATCACTTGCTCGCTAGTCATGCTAGGGATGGTGGTCTTAGAAGATCCTGGCGGTGCCTCCGATCTGATTCTGGGTGGAGCAGGATTTGTGGTCCTGGTCTGTGTCGACACTTTTATGTTGGCTGGGCCGGGACCGCTGCCTGAGGGGTGTACTGTTAGTTCATCTGTTGTTGTTTTAATGGGGGTGGGGCTCGTGGCCCTTACTGGTGTCGGGGTCCTCGTTATGTATGTCGACTGCATCTCCTCTAGTCGCTTTGTATCTTCCGTCGACTGTGTGTCTGAGTTAATGAAGGCCACAAGAGTCTTCCTTAGTTCGTCCACGGTACTGGATTCTGTGAGTCCGAATTCCGAGCAGGCTGCCAAAAGCTGATCCTTGCTTAAGTGGTAAATCCAACTTGTTGAAACCATTTTGCGGAGTTGCTGAGATGTAACGTATAATTTAATTAAACCGACTAAGACTGGTTTGTATTTCTTGGATGTCGAGTGCTTGTGTGAATTTATTGTCCCTGTTCGGGCGCCATCTGTAACGTTGCTCTTGCCAGGGTCTGACTCAGCGAGTTCGACCAGAGGTCCGTCCACAGAAAAATTTGTAACTTGGTGGAACAGATAAATTCACTTTATTTTCTTAACCTGAGTCTTAGCCTACTTAATTATAAATCATCGAGTTACTGTAATGCTGGTGACCTTGTTGGTGTCCACGGGTGACGGCGTCGATATCCACCGGTGACTGTTTTGGTGGGCACTGGTGGCCGCGTCGGTGTATGGCTGTGGTGGCGTCGATGTGCCACTGGTGAATGCTTCGGTGTGTGCTTGCGGTGGCGTCGAGGTGCGACTGGTGAATGCTTCGGTGTGTCCTTGCGGTGGCGTCGATGTGCGACTGGTGAATGCTTCTGTGTGTGTGCTTGCGGTGGCGTCGATGTGCGACTGGTGAATGCTTCGTTGTAGCTTGTGTTGTGTCGATAGATGCGGTGATGCTCACCGATGAGTGTGTTGGTGTACGCCTGGTGAGTGCGTTGGTGTACGCCTGGTGAGTGCGTTGATATAAGCCGGTGAATGTGCTGCTGTGCGTCGGTGACCGTGCTGCTGTGCGCCGATAAATGCGCTTCGGTGTGTGCCGCTGTCGTGTCGGCGAGAGCGCTGCTGTGCGCCGGTGAATGCGCTGCTGTGCGCTGGTGAATGCGCTGCTGTGCGCCGGTGAATGCGCTGCTGTGCGCCGGTGACTGCGCTTCGGTGTGCGCTGCTTGTTGCGTCGGTGAACGCTTCGTTAATGCGCTGCTGTGCGCCGGTGGATGCGCCGCTGCGCGCTGGTGAACACTTCGGCGCGTGTTGCTGTTGCGTCGGTGAATGCGCTGCTGGGCGTCGGTGAACGCGCTGCTGTGCGTTGGTGAACGCGCTGCTGTGCGTTGGTGAACGCGCTGCTGTGCGCCGGTGAATGCGCTGCTGTGCGCTGGTGAATGCGCTGCTGTGCGCCGGTGAATGCGCTGCTGTGCGCCGGTGACTGCGCTTCGGTGTGCGCTGCTTGTTGCGTCGGTGAATGCTTCGTTAATGCGCTGCTGTGCGCCGGTGGATGCGCCGCTGCGCGCTGGTGAACACTTCGGCGCGTGTTGCTGTTGCGTCGGTGAATGCGCTGCTGGGCGTCGGTGAACGCGCTGCTGTGCGTTGGTGAACGCGCTACTGTGCGCTGATGAATGCTTCGGTGTGCGCTGATGTGCGTCGGTGACCGTGCTGCTGTGCGCCGATGAACGCGCTTTGGTGTGTTGCGTGTAGCAGCGAAAGGGCAAGGTGGCAAGGGGGAAGAGGGAGGATGCTGTAGGCAGGCGTGGATGCTACCGTGCACCTATAGCGGTGGAGGGGTAAGAGGGAGGATGCTGTAGGCAGGCGTGGATGCTACCGTGCACCTATAGCGGTGGAGGGGTAAGAGGGAGGATGCTGTAGGCAGGCGTGGATGCTACCGTGCACCTATAGCGGTGGAGGGGTAAGAGGGAGGATGCTGTAGGCAGGCGTGGATGCTACCGTGCACCTATAGCGATGAAGGAGGAATAGGGAGGATGCTGTAGGCAGGCGTGGATGCTACCGTACACCTATAGCGATGAAGGGGGAGTAGGGAGGACGAGGATGCTACTTTGCAACTTACCAATATTTTTGCTGAAGCCAGGATTTCTCGATGTTACTCAGACCGCTGCCGGTGACGAACTGCTTTCTGGCTGCCTGTGTGCCTGATTTTATACCCCTTTTGTGCCTTTCGTTGTTGTTGTGTTTCTTCTGATCAGCTGTTGCTTTAGGGTTGCCAGGTGCTTGGTTTCTATGCCAGAGTTGCCCTTGCTTCTAAGTTTGCCGATCCTTCCTTTTTCTCAAAATTCATTTAATTCATGTTCAACTTATTCTATACCTTATCCTAAGCTTCCCTCCGTGGGAGTATTAAATTCATTTTTTTTCTATATTTTAACGTTTTTTTTATATATATACATATATCTATATGTTTTTATTATTATTTTATTTTGTTGTTTGTGGCGTGGTGCTGTAACGCGTCACACCTTTAATTGATCTTCTAGTTGTTTCGGCGTCAGCAGTAGTGGACTGATGCGCTCATGATGTACCGCAGTCATTACATCCAAGATTGCGGTTTGAACTCTTCTTAGATTTACGGCCATTGCTGAGAGTTGTGTGGAAAACGATATATACCATTAGAAGATTTTGTAATGGTCGATTTCATCCATTAGTTCAGCAAGTTAATCATTTATGTGTTTCAGATTAGCCTGTGATTCCAATTCCTTTCTTTTGACAATATTTATTGTTGAATCTATTATGGAGGTTTGGTTTTTCATTAACTCTAAGAGTAATTCTTCATTGTTTCGGACTTTGTTGATGGCGGTGGACCTTTCTTTGGCATATTCACTTTCTAACACACCAAATAGGGAACGGGCGACATTTCCAACAATGTCTAATGCTGCTCGTTATTTGCGAGTACTATGTAGGATATCGCTGTCAACTTGCATTTCGTTCCTTAATGTTCTAAAGTGCGCTGTTAAGGCGAGGCAAGGTTTATTATCCTTTAGTTTCCGACATATGTGGTCTAATGCATTTGTGCCGTTCTCAAAGGCCTCTAGTTCGTTTTGAAGTGGTAGCAGATGGTAATATACAATTAACGTCCAGGCTGTAGGAGAAATCTCAGTGAATCCTATTCCATCGAAATATATTCCAAGTCCGTTGCTGAAATTCGTTATATTTATAGAACCAGCGCATATAAGTGGTAGCAAGAAAAGAGCAGCTATGCAGTTGATCACCATTGGAGTGTGAGCTATTCGTTTTCTTTTTGACGGTGTAGAAGATTCTTCGTTGAGCTCCTTCTGAGGCTTCGGTGGGATTTCAGCTCCTTCGTGTGAATGTTTCTGAGCCACTGAGCTAGTTGATCCTTCATCTGGAGTTGCCGCTGGGATAGAATCTTCCCTCATTAATGGGGCTAAATTATGGATTGGTCGACGAAGCATACCAGACGCGGTTTTTAGATCCACAACTCGTACTGCTCCATCAGGATGTATATTTTCGCCGGTATATTTCCGCGGTATATTTTGGTCACTCTTCCCAGAGGCCAGTTGAGTGCTGGAACGTTGTCAGTTTTAATGATTACCAGCGTGTCTTTCTAATATCAGCGATTTGCTTCGTCCATTTTTGTCTATGTTGTAATTGATTTAAATACTCCGCGTTACATCTTTTCCAAAATTCATTCCGAAAAAATCGTCTCATTTAACTCCGTCAACATGTTCTTGGCTCCAACGAAATTTGTTGCATTACCAGAGTATAATGTTTGACATCTTCCGCGTCTGCTAATAAATCTTTTTATTGCGCCAATGAATGCTTCAGTAGTTAGATCGCTGACCAATTCCAGATGGACAGCTTTAGTCGCGAAACAGCAAAAGATTGCGAGATAAATCTTATGTGGTTTTTTACCTCGAATTTTATAGTGTACCCAAAAAGGGCCACAATAATCTACTCCTGATGTAATAAACGGTCGCGCTGGCGATATTCTTTCTGCTGGTAGATTTCCCATTATTTGCTTAAATAGGTGAGGTTTTGCTCGATTACACCGAACACAATTTTGAATAACACCTCTCGTCATATATTTGCCTTTTATGATCCAGAATTGCTGTCTGAATATAGCCAGAAGTGCCTGGGCTCCGCAATGTTTGTTGTCTTCATGCAGACCCCGGAGCAGTAACCTTACCAATGAATCATTATATGGTAAGAGTAGTGGATGTTTTGCATCGTATGATAGATTAGCTGCTTGTACAGGACCTCCCACTCGAAGAAGATTGTGTTCATCCATAAATGGTGATAAACTATTTGTTGAATTTGCCTTGTCTAACGCCTTGTGTTAACTAAGTGCTTTGATTTCTGTTGCGAAGTCTGATTGCTGTATTGTTTGTACTATTAGTTGTAGGCCCTTTTTGTAATTCTTGTGGTGATAATTCCTTCTCCTGTAAACGTGGTGCAGTATGTCGTACGTTGCTGATAAACCGCAATACATAGGCAACAATGCGTTGCAGTGTGCGAAAAGAATTCCTGTGATTAATACCATATATAAGTTCTTCTCTTCCCGCCGTGCTTATTAACGAGGTTGCTGCGATTGATTTCCTTTCTAATTCGGGTTCATGGCTTGAGGGTTTTGAAAATGCTGCAGGGCAGTGAGATTCATTGCCGTGCAAGAAGAAGGGACCGTAGAACCACATATCGCAATTTGGTAATTTATCCGCTGTTAGGCCTCTTGATAGGACGTCTGCGGGATTTTCCTTCGTATTGACATACCGCCACTGCGTAGGTGTTGTTCTTTGTTGAATTTTTGCGATCCTAGTGACCACAAAGGTGTGAAAGGATGACGCTGTTGAGTGTATCCAGTATAGTACCACCTGAGAGTCCGACCATAAGAAGGCCTTGGCGTCTTGCAATCTTAGATCGATTTTTACCCTGGTTGTAAGTTCGGCGCCTAAAACAGCTGCACATAGTTCTAGGCGTGGTATAGTTTGCTTTTTAAGTGGGGCAACTCTAGATCTCGCACTGAATGTAGATCTTAGATATACCGCTGCCCCTGTAAGCCTTTTCTGAGGCATCTGCAAATGTGTGGATTTGCACTGAAATTGGTACTTCCCTTTTGAAGACATGTCTATCAATTCTAATTTTATTTAGAGATGCCGACATTTCTTGAAAGCTGCGCCATTCCCTTTGTAGTTGCGCTGGTAAGACGTCATCCCATGCCAGCTGTAATTGCCAAAGCTGCTGGATGAATATTTTGGCAATTACCACTACAGGTGCGAGGATTCCCAGAGGATCGAAAATGCGAGCCAAGTCCGACGTAACTGATCGCTTTGTTGAACATTGTGTGGGAGTCATTTTCACCCGAACTGAGAATTGATCATCCCTTGGTAGCCACATTACACCTAGTGTCTTTATGTAAGGAGAATGTGCAGAGTGGAGATCAAGATCAACTTCTTGATCATGAGATGAAATGTTCTCGAGCAATTTTGCATTATTAGCGCACCACTTGCGCAGCTTAAACCCTGCGCTATGTAAGATGTGCCTCAGTTGTGCTTGAATTTCTAATGTTGCGGCAATACTGTTTGCACCGCTCAAGCAATCATCCATATAAAAGTCATCTAGTAGAACTTGAGATCCCATTGGATGATCCAACTTGTTCTGCCTTGCTAGCGTTTGAAGGCATTTTGTAGCTAAGTACGGTGCGGCCGACGTCCCATATGTTACTCTTTGTAGACGATAATACCTTAATTCTTGTTTGCTATTGTTTCGCCAAATCATCAGCTGATATCTCTGATCCTCACGATGTATTAAGATTTGCCGATACATTTTTTCGATATCAGCGGAGAATGCATATTTGTGGAGACGAAAGCGAATTAAAATGGAGAAGAGTTCCTCTTGAATCGTTGGTCCGACGTGTAGTATATCATTTAGGGAGAGTCCTGACGACGACTTTGCTGAAGCATCGAAGACGACCCGTAATTTAGTGGTACTACTATCC
Source organism: Myopa tessellatipennis (assembly GCA_943737955.2). Classification (NCBI taxonomy): domain Eukaryota; kingdom Metazoa; phylum Arthropoda; class Insecta; order Diptera; family Conopidae; genus Myopa; species Myopa tessellatipennis. The sequence continues at coordinate 38,058,464 of OX031315.1, read as the reverse complement.
GGCTTAAGTACGCAATGATGAGGAATGAAGTAGTGTTCCTTTGGTACATCTTTGGGAGCGATCTCTTCCATGTGTCCAAGTTGAGGATACTCTTCCATAAAGTTGCAATAGGCTGTGTTCAGAGTTTGATCTTTTTGTAATCGTCTCTCAAGAGCATAAAATCGGTTAAGAGCTATTGAAAATGACTCTCCCAATGCTTCACCCTTTTCTGCTAGCGGTAACCGGACTATGAAACGTCCAGTTGCGGATCTCGATACTGTTTGCGTAAAGCTGCTTTCACATAGCTGTTCTGCCACCGTCAACTGTTTTTTCTCATCCTCAGTGTTCTCCAATAACCAAAATCTTTCTATTAACTCGTCTGTGGTTTTCTTGCTGTCAGGAAAGATACCGCACGTAACAGGTTGATGAATTGTTGAATTGACTTTTCCCTATACTATCCATCCTAATTTTGTATTTTGTAGGATGGGCATATCTTTGCCAAGTTTTAACTGTTTCATTTGCATTAAATCGTACAAAAACTCTGCTCCTAAGAGTACATCGATTTTGCCCGGTTTGTCGAAGTTTGGGTCCGCTATTTTCACGTTACTTGGTATGGACCATTTTGAAATGTCCAACGTTTGTGTCAGCTATGGTGCCACAACTTGCGGTAATACATATTCCTCGAGCCTGGTGTAGAAGGTTCCATCTTGTGATTGAAGTCCTACATTGACCCTGTTGCTAGAGTTGCGAGTCTTGCATCCGATGCCTTCGATTTGAAGTGATGAAGTTCGGGGCGATAGGGATAGCTTCTTGATGAGCCTCTGAGTTACCAGATTAACTTGCGAACCGGAATCTAAAACTGCCTTAAAGTTGAATGACGTTGAATGGCTGCCGAAATTGAAACTACAGCGGTGGCTAGTATAACATACGCCGTCCTGTTGCCTTGTTGATTGGCTGATGCTACTGTAGTTGGCAAGTGCTGTCCTTAACTTGCTAATTGTTCTGCCCTGTACTGAAGGTTTGAGTATGCTCCAAATGTAATAACGTGTTGTGTTTTTTATTACATCGACAGCAACTTCACGAAGGACACTGACCAGCCAGATGACCTGCCTTCAAACAGTTCACACAAATATTTTGCTTGTGCACAAAATTAAATCGGTCTGATGCTCCAAGCTGAAGAAAGTGTGGACACGCAAATAAGGGATGCGTGCCACATTTGCATGATCGACATGTGTTATTGCCCTGAGGGTTCGAGACGAATGTTGCATGGACATGTGCCGTTTTCTGAGCTGCTGGAGCCTTGTCCCTTTGTCCTATCATTCCCAGTGATCAGAATTGTCCTTCCAAAAAGGTGAGAAAGACGGGAATTGTTTGCACTTCTCTGGGATTCGAAATTGTTTGCTCATATCGAATCAATGACTGTCTGTCCAGCTTTTTCGTAAGTAAATTTAATAATAAGGGATCCCACTGGGCCGTGGCAATTTCCAAATTGTTTAGGGCCAGCAGACATTCCTGAGTTGTATCGTGTAATCCCTTTAACGCCATTACTGATCCAGATACTGATGGCTGATCGACGATTTTTTGGATTAGAGTTGATACCAATACCCTTGTTGTATTTATTCGGGGTGGTCCTTTTTGTTTGCTGGCCTATCGTCCTTTTCTCATTAAACACTTGGTTGTTCGATTTTCTATTGTTTTATTCAATATATTTATTCTATACTTATTTTTATTATTTAATCTTAACACTTATTATTATTAATTAACACTAACTCGCGACTTCATACGCGATTTAAAAATAGACGACCGCGTCATTTGGATATAATTTTCAGACTCCCGTTGGAATTTTTTTCTTGTTTCCACTTTGGCTTGGTCGACGTACCCGTCGACCGAACCAAAGTGGGTCGCTGTTGGCGCGTGTCGCAATTTCCATTATTTCGCAATATAAAAATTGTAATATTTGCAGCATCAATACGCGGAAGAAAATCGTTCTCAATTTAATTCTTGCGCGTGTGGGTTCTGATCGTTGGTTTTTCAAACCAAGCGATTTTATGGTTTGGAAGCTTGCTACTGAAAGCTAGCTTCCACAATCCATTTTATGCGAAGTGTTCTGGTTGTTACCTTAGCTTTCGAAGTTAATTAAACCGAAGCTTGACTAAACCAAATTAAACTAAAGCTTCGGGCTTACCAAGCAAAGTGCTGTGGTTGCATTAATGCGAACTTGGCCTTGACTCACTCGCGGAGTAGTATTATAAAAACAATAATACTGGCCTTGAAAGTTCTTGTCAAACGGAAGTGGAAATTGCGATCGCGACATACAACATCCCTCCACCCTCGGGGGAAGAAAAATTTAGTATCGTACGAAACGATATTAAATTTTTCTTGTACATTTATTGTTTGTTAAATTGTGGGTGGTCTTATGTTTATGTTGATTGTACTTATCGTCTACTTACGTATGTTAGCGTATTTCATTTTCTGAATATGATGTCAATATTAATTAGTTATTAATAATAATCACAACAACTAAATTACAATTAATTATTAATAAAAATTGCAATAAAAACTGATTACGATAATAATACAATAATACAACCGGTGACTGCCTTTCTTCGGTGTCATCTGTGTGTAGGATGGGGATGATTTTGATGTTGATGTACACCTTGAAGCTGATGTACGCGTTGCTGATGCTTTCGATGTTGCCGTTGATGTACACACCGCTGTATAAACGTCTTCTTCTGGATTTCTTGTGGGGAATGCTGCTGCTGGGTATTGGTTGCTGTGTTGTAGGGACTATACGTGGAACGGTCGTTGTTAATTTTTGACCTTAATTCCCGTTGTTCTGCTGATAATATTCTGTTGTTCGTTGGTGATAGTTTCGGGTGTTAATGTACACCCCGTTGTCTCGATGTCTTCTTCTCGATGTGTTGTGGGAATGTTGCTGCGGGGTAGCTGACGTGGTAGGTGCTAGGCTTGATGATCAGATGCAGATGTTCGTTACCGGTAGTATCGTTGTCCCGCAATTGGGATCAATTGGTTTTCGCTTCACGATAGTTGATGGTTGAGATGTTCCCAAGATCATTAATTGTAACATTTTGCTAAACATCTTCAACATTTTTCTCGTCGACAGTGGTGATGCGTTTTAAATCGTTCTCTTGAGGTAATGTTGTAAAGTGTGATTTGTGCCACGGAGTAGTGTACCATAACTTTAACTGGTGAGCTGTGAATGACTGGCGTAACTTTAACTGTGACTGCATTAGGAGTTGTGTACTAGCTGCTTCATCGTCACGACGTTGTGATGCTATCCCTTTACGCTTAACGTAACTTTTGCTTGAAGTTAAAGAAGAAGCTGCCATCATGATGATTTCGCTTTTGCGCAGACACTGGAAATTAGCTGCTGCAGATGGGTTAAGCCCCTAGTTGGCATTGCGGTGGCTTTGGTCTCCGTGTGACCTCAAGGTACTGTGTATTTGTCACCACTATCACTCGATAATCTTGTTGCTCAACTGTTGCTGCTGTCGAATCTCGTTGAAGGTAGTTTCGTGTTTTTGTCGAACGTTGTTGCATTGATGCGATTGATTGTTGCAACAATTCCATCTTTGGTTGCTATGGTTGTTGTCGCTGCGCTGATCAGCTGTTCCAGCTACCCTTCCCCCTTCGAGTTGGTTGGGTGCTAATTGTCGCCCTGTTGTCAAAGTGCTGCTGTGTGTTGTTGCACTTTTGCTGTTGTGATGGGTGTACATCGGCACTTAGGTCAGCTTCTCGGCATGCTGTCTTCTTTGTCATCACACTTAATTTAACTTATTATCAATTTTATATATTTCAGTTTTCTCTTACAATACTTTATTTTATTTTTTTAAAAGAATTGAAATTTTATTCGTATGTAACTTTAAGTTTAATTTAATTAATCAGTTAATTTTAAATTAAGTTTAATCAATTAACAATATTTTATTTAATTCAAAACAAGTATTAATCCTTTCAATAAATATCTATTTTATTCTATTTGGATACAATTCGTTAGGTTATTAATTATAAATGTTAACTTCGAAAGTGTTTAAAAATTCCTACAATTATTTAGATATATTTCCTTTTACTTTAATATGTACGATTTTATATCTATTTTTCTTTCTACCGTTATTATAATTGTATTCTTTCTATTTCATTTTACTGTAAGATTTTCTTTTTCCTTTTTAATCAATTTAAGTAAATTTCTTTCTTTTCTTTTCTTATTCCCCTTTTCATTCGTTTTACCATTAGTTTCTATTAATGGTTCCTTAGTTCTATAAAAATGAAATATAGTGTATATGTAACATACGTTTAAAAAAAAAATTAGTCTTCCTTTTATTATATTTTTTTTTTTTTCTTTGTTTCGCCCGTTTTAGTTTAGTTGTTTTGAATTTGTTCACCTTTGGTGTTTTTATTTTTGTTTTCCTCATTTGGCTTGTGTAAAAGTTTTGATTTACTGTTTTTTTTTTTTTTTTCATTAATTGTTTAACTGACACTGCATTCTGCTTGTGTTCAGTTGTTCTTTTTTATTTTCTTTTTGCCTCTGCTTTGTTGCAGTGCTTGCGTTAAACGCTTAATTCTTGCTTATGTTTTGTTTGTTGTTAGCGCAAATTCGTTAATATTTTACCTGGAACATTAATGAACTACATTTTATAGGACCGTACATTATATTACCTATTTTGTAATAAGTTTGTTTTATATGTTTAAGAAGATTTTATTTATTTATTATTATAATTATAATTATTCATTATTAATATGTGGTATTAGAAGAATAATTCGCAAGATTTGCGGCGATTATTTTCTGTCTCATATTTATTTATCTTTTATTTCTATGTCCGCATTTAGGTGCAGATATAATTTTTAAATTGTGGTTATGCATAAACTACGTCTTTATGCATAGATTTCATGTGCATTTATTTCTAAAATAATTGCAAATGCAATAGATATGGCTGTGTATTTAACGGAACAGCTACTTTTAATATACCGTATATTATCTATTAAAAATGAATACCAAGGGTTCAATTTCAAAATTTTACAAAAAAAAAAATGACTTCGATATTAATTACGAATTTATTTTACTATATTTTTATTTCTTTTACTATAAGTTTTCTTTTTCTTATATTTTACGCTTAAATAAGCAAGTTGTTGCTTACTGAACCGCTATTCTGATCTTCTATTTACTTTCTTGTTGAATTTTTCAATATTTCATTCGTTATTCAGCCTTAAGACTGAAGTTAAATTAAAATTATTAGTAGTAAAATTAAAAATGTTAGTTTCCTACTATCCCATACTAAATTCTATCAATCCTATTTTATATATATTTATTCTATCCTAATCCTAAGCGTATTGTGATTACTTTAATTTTACTTTATTCTATGACTACTTAATTTAATTCCCCCCTAAACCTATTTTCTTATTTTAAGTGATTCTATTCTATTCCCTCTATTTCCCTCTTAATTGCTATTATATAACTTGAGTAAGTTATTGTGGAAAGGTTTTTCCCTTCCCTTAATATTTAAAACTGTAGTAATCTGACTTTTGATCCCTACTACCTTATATGGTCCTACCCATATTGGCGAAAATTTATTTTTGCTAGTCTGATTCTTAATTAATACCTTATCTCCTACTTTAAATTCTACTAAATTTAACTTATTATCATAATGATTTTTGGCTACCCTTTTAGCCATTTCCTGATTTTTCCTCACTATTTCGTGAGCTCTTTGAACTTGGAATTTCAAAACTTTATTCGGATCTTCGGCATTATACACCGGACTACACTTCCTTTTTAAGTTAGTCGGCATCTCCGTATCGAATCCGAATAAAGTGCGGAAAGGTGTTTGCTTAGTCGTAATGTGGGGTGTGTGGTTATGAACATGCATCGCTGCAGTTAACCATTGATCCCAATTCGACCCGTCTTCTTTAGCAAAACTCCTTAAATATTCCGCTAAAGGTCTGTGGCTTCTTTCTAGTGAGCCATTAGCTTGTGGATGATATGGCGTTATATGCAATTTTTTAATGCCTAACAATTTGCATGTATCCGAGAACAATTTTGAAATGAAATTTGTTCCGTTATCTGTAATTAAAATTCGCGGAATCCCGTAACGCGTAATTACTTCGTCGTAGAACGCCCTGGCAACCGTACTTGCTTCCGCGTCTGGGATAGCTGTACATGCCATAAATTTTGAAAAATCATCCTGAAAAGTCAGAATGTACTTATTTCCGGACACAGTTTCTGGTAAAATACCAACTATGTCCATGTAGACTTTATCAAATGGCCTCATTGGTGTATCTGTCAGCACCATGGGCATTTTTGTTAATTTCGAACTTTTGTTCGCTTGACATTTAGGACAATTTTTTACATAATCTTTTATCTGCCTTTGCATCCTTGGCCACCTATATTGTTGCCTGATTCGCAGGTAAGTTTTCACTGCTCCCTGGTGACCTCCTAATGGTGTATTATGAAAATCTTTGATGACGGTCTCTATTTGTCTTGGATTTTCTAATAAAATGGTGTTTTCTTTTTGAGGTATGCCTGAAGTGTCAGGTTCTACAGGCGTCGGACTTGTTCTGGAATTTTCGCTATTTCCTTGGTTCTTCATTTCCATTTCTTTGGTTCTAGAGCGGGTCTGGACTGCTGTTACTACATTGCGGTTTTGAGGAATTCTACTTAACGCGTCTGCGTTCAAATTTTTCTTGCCTGGCTTATATATGATTTCGAAATCATACTCTGACAACTTGTGTCTGAATCTTGCCAGTCTAGAAGTTTGATCCTTTAAATTCGCTATTCCCTTTAACGGTTGGTGGTCAGTAAATATTTTAAAATGTCTGCCTAAGAGATATGCCCTGAAATTTTTTGTCGCCCAGACTATTGCTAAAAATTCCTTTTCTATTGTGGAATACCTTTGTTCTGTGTCGCTTAGCGCTCGGCTAGCGAAAGCTATTGGTCTATCCTAGCCTACGTTACCTTGAGAAAGGACCGCGCCTAACGCTTCATTACTTGCGTCGGTAGTTAAAAGAAATTCTTTTGAAAAATCTGGGTATGCTAACACTGGTTGTGACATAACCGATTCTTTTAATTGTTCAAACGCTCTCTGACAGCCTTCCGTCCAGACAAACTTAGCGTCTTTTCTTAACAATTTGTTAATGGGAAGTGCTATTTTTGCTGTTCCCGGTATAAATTTTCTATAATAATTAACAAGGCCTAGGAAGGCTTGTACTTCCTTTCTATTTTTAGGAGGCGGAATGTTCTTAACGCACTCCACCTTGCTAGGGTCTGGAAGTGCTCCATGTTCTGAACACTTGTGCCCTAAATATACGACTTCTCGTCGTAGAAATTGGCATTTGCTAATGTTTAACTTTAAGTTATTTTCCCTAATGACTTCGAAAACCTTAGTTAACCTTTCTTCATGCTGTCCCAGGTTTGTTGCATATACGACTATGTCGTCTAAATAGACAAAACAATCTATACCCTGAAGTCCTGTCAGAATATGATTCATAAGACGTTGAAAGGTCGCTGGGGCGCCGGTTAACCCGAAAGGCATTCGGTTGAACTCGAAATGTCCTAAAGCTGAACTAAATGCGGTCTTTTCCTTATCCGCTTTGTCCATTAGGACTTGGTGGTACCCACTTGCCAAGTCTAACGTCGAAAAATATCTACTACTGCCTAACTGGTCCAAAATCTCATCTATCCTGGGAAGTGGAAAGACTTGTTTAATTGTCACCTCGTTAACTTTCCTATAATCTATTACTAAGCGCCATTTCTTTTCTCCATCTTTTCCACTCTTCTTTGGAACTAGAAGTAGTGGGGAGTTCCATGGAGATACGCTTGGAGATATTAAATCCTCCTCTAGTAATTTGTGAATTTGCTTATTCATTTCCTCCCTATGTGTCTGAGGAATTCTGTATTGTTTTTGATTAATTGGTGGCTGATCCACCTTTATTGGAATTTTATGTGCTAGTACTGGGGTGTATGTCAATTTGTCACCCCCTAAAAGAAAAATATCATTATACTTCGCACATAGCTTGGTTATGGATTCCTTTTCCTCTTCGTTTAAGGAAGGATCCAATTCTAAATCTTTCATTAAACTATTAATGCGTTGCGCTATGTCTGCATTATTTATAATGTTGATGGTAGTCCATTGATTGCCCGAAACATCACTTAGCTTGTATTTGTGGAAATCGCTAAATTTCGGTACAAAGTTGTCACTAAGAATGAAATCTTTTGCCGTTGAATTTAGGATTGGTACCTTGACCTCTTTGTTTTCCACATTTGCTAGTGTTTCTCCCAGGTACACTCCTGGTGCAATCTCTTGTTTATGAACTACCACAGTCATAACTTTAGTTTTAATTTTTAACGGCGTTATTCTAACCGTTCTTGCTTCAATTGTTATGTTATTTTGGTTTCTTTGTTCTATTATATTTTGGATGCCTTTCAGTGGCAATTTAACTATAAATTCTTTATTTTCATTAAATAGGGTTAACTTTTTATTGAGCGCGTTTATAATGGATCTGTTCCACATGTTGTCTCTACCCAGTATGCCGTCCGCCGGTACCCCTTGTTTAAGTGACACTACGTGTAGCGTTAAACGTAAGGGCTGTACCTCATCATGGCATATGCTGGTGGACCCTATCGTGGTTATACAGCCTCCAAATGCTCCACTTAATTCCCTTTTAACCTTTTTATTTATAATGGCATGTTCTTTTAATGCGCATTCCTTTACTAGGCTTGCATCTGCTCCTGTATCCACCAGTAAAATGAGTTTTCCATTTCTCGCCTCTACACAAGGCAGTTCAATGAACACATCACTTAACGTGGCTGATTCCCAATTGGATACTTCCTTTATAGTATTTTTATTGTTATAATTAAAATTATTCGTTAACCACGAACGTATTGCTTTCTTGTCCTGTAATTGTGACATAAAAAATTTTAAATTTTGCTAATACTTTTAGTTTTATTTTATTTGCAAGTGCCTTTATATCTGTAATATATTCTGATATATTAAGACTATCGCTCCTTGCTTTATAACGTAGAAAATTGAGACACATTGTTTTTACAATCGAGGTACATGCTAACTGTATAATTAGCAAGGTGATTATTAAAAATCCTGCTCCCATTTCTATTATTTTCTTTGCTTTATTTGTTATTTTACAGACTGCTTCATTTAAAGCATTTACTTTATCATTCTGTTTGATAATTTTTATTTTATTATTAAAATTGTACCCCATATTTTTGGCTTTATTAGCTCCTAATATATGTGAAGTCTGTAACGTATCCACGATCTCTTCCGATGTTAGACGTACGGTTACTACTTCCTTTGGCCTTAAATTTCTATTATGGTTGGGGTCCCAGATTATTGGCCTTGTCTGGGCCCCTGCCGGTTTCCCTGCTGATTATTCTGCAGAGTCTCCCAACTCTTTTTTGCTGTACAGTTCGCTACTATATGTCCTGGTCTGTTACACCAATGACATATTGTTTGGTTCACTCTGTTTGGCGGGTTTATAGTGCTCTGGTTTCCTTGAACCCCCTTAAACGGATTCGGTTTTGGATTTCCGGGGTTCTTTTGCATTTGATTCCAATTCTTTTGTGCCTGTTTTTGTTGCCAATTTTGCTGGGGTTGATTAGTTTGCAAGGTTTGCTGTACTTGATTTGGGTTCCATGTTTGCTGTATTTGATTTGGTTGCCCATTTTGATGAGGTCGGTTCCATTGGTGACTTCCTTGACTTTCCTTTTTGCTACACCTCCAGTTTGTCTCGTGACCATATGTTAGACATTTTTGGCAATACGGTGTGTTTTCCCTAGTTAAACATTTTTCTCTCGTATGCCCGCGTTTATTACAAAATGAGCAAATTATTTTCTCCTGTGGTGCTCTCGAGACGTTCCGCCTTTCTTCTGGTCTTGGGTAATCCACGCGATAATTTACAGAAGGTCTTATATAAGATTCAACCGTATTCATATTAATTATTGGTGTAATTGTTGGTTGATGAATGGAATTACTTTTTTGTATTTCCACGAGCGTGTTCACTGCTATCTCCACCATTTCCTCTAAACTTTTCCCTGTAATACTTAGCATGTGAATTCGTAAGGTTGCATCTGTTAACCCTGTTCTAAACGCCTTATTTGCCGACGTCGTTACCATGGATATAAGTGCACTGTCACCTTCTCCCCTGTATGTATCCTTTATCACTTGTAGTACTTGTGCCTTTTTCGTGTTGAGTCGTCTTGCAAATTGTCGAATGTCCTCATTGTACAGCTGGCTACAATTTTGAAGTTCTGCTAACGTGACGTCTAATGAAACGGTTGGTAAGTATGCCCTTCGTATCACCAGGTATAATTCTTCCGGATTGTTGAACCGTTTTGAGCCTACTAGGTCGTAAGCGTCTCCGTAGAGTCTTTGTTTTATACATTCTATGTATATTGATTTGTTAGCTATAGTTGCTTCACTTGTTGCTAACTCACACGCCTGTATAAACTTATACACTTCACCTCTCAAATCTGGTGATTGCGTCCCTGAAAACAGTGGAACGATACTGCTTACTATCTTGGCTATTTCTGATATACCCATCCTGGTTTGATCTATTGTTGCCGTATTTTGTTGGAGAGAGTTTGAGTTGCCGTCCATCGGACTACCTTCCGCTTGAGCTGGTCCCTTATGGAAGAGTGACTGATTGAGATCTAGCGACATTTCCTGTCTTAGAAGTCTATTCTGCTCTTTTAACTCTTGTATACGTCTATTTGCTTCCTCTAAAGAGCTACAGTCTTCTCTTGATTTCTGTGTAAATCCCTGGTCTAAGGTGATATTCAACGTTTCCTCGGTTATCCCTTTTTTTTTCAACAATTTCCTTAGCTGTTCGTTCTCACACTCTAGTTTCTTGAGTATATCTTCCTGAAACACTTTATCAACTAAATAACTATCGTACCTATTCTTCAGTGCATTAAATTCTGATTCCCATGCATTTGAGTTCTCTGTCTTATTATCTATTATCTAGTTTAGGTATATGAGCAATTCCTCTACTATCGCGTATGCTCTTTCTACACTCGTAAGGTCTCCTAACTGTCCTATCCTAGACTTTATCAATTCTAAGTTCTCTTTGTTCTTTACAGTAGCTTTTAAAATCGCCCAATATTTAATTATAAACTCCCCCAACTGGCGTTTCAGTTCTTTATGAGTCCTATCTAATTCTAAGTAAGCTTGCTCCTGTAATGACTCGGCCATTAATTAAACGAACGACATATAGTTTACTGAGGTTTTATTTTTCCCAATGTTTACAATTTACCTATGTAAGAGTATACATAAATTTTTCCTAATGATATAAATTTAAATTTATTTTAAACTGTGTGGTGAAAAATGTTGTAAAACGATTACTTAGCGCCGCTACTTAACGTTCCATCGTTTTATTACACGTTTAATTTGTATACAAGTCGTAGTACTTTTAAATGTGAGACAATTAAAATTTTCATATGAAGATTTAATTTCTTTAAACGGCTTAGCTTTCCTGCTCGCTTCGTTTATCGAGCGTGCAGTAAACATTCGCTGTACATCTGTTTATTAGTCTGTACGCTGACGTCCGCTGCTGATTTGTTTCAAGCAGAGCCAAAGCGTCAAAATTTTCGTGACTGCGCTATTCTGCTTTCTTTCAAGCAGAGACGAAGCGTCGAAATTTTCGCGACTTCGCTGAGGTAATTTAAGACCTCACAGAATGGAACGAACGACCTGTCTCTATTTTTCAGCGGCCAACATAACGGCAACGTTTGCGATTTCGAATTCGTACGATTAACCTAGTGTGCCCGTTCGAGTTATTTTTTTTTTTTTTTTTTTTTTGTTAATTGCTTGGCATCCTTAATTGCTTTTATCAGCAAGCAGTTATAATTGCTTTTTATTTGAAACAACGAATCTAACTTTGCCTTGATTCTCCAACCGATATGAAGTCTCTGACCGCAATATTTTAAATGTTTAACTTTTAATTTTGGTTTTTCAAAATAACCAAAATAACTCCTTTTTAATGTTTTGATTTATGGTAATTCCGATTATTACCCTTTTTTAAATTTCATCCATTTTTGAATGTATGACGTATTATTTAAGTAAAGAAAAAATTGTGTGACTTGAACTCGAATAAAATGATAAAATGAATTATCAATTAATCAACTTAAAATGTGCGACTTTGAAATCAAATTACATGTTAAACAGTGTAATTTGAAGACAAAGGTCTAAGACACATACCCGAAAATGATACAACGAAAACTGTTTTTAACAATTTGCTTTTATCATCCGAACTTTACCACGTTAAATAAAATTTATTTAAGTTAATAAAGCCACTCTGATTTTCGCCAATTTGTTAATCACAGTAACTAATTCTGTAAATTTGTAAGTTTTGAATTTGGATTCCGAACATTCTCCTTGAATTAAATATTATACTTTTCCTGCACATCTGTTTTTCACTTATTGGACTTTTGTTGACTTTCTGACATGCTAAATCACTTGTTGTAATTTCAATTAAATTGTTAGTTCATGTACAACATTCTTATTACATTTATTCGAAATATATATACTATTATATATATACTATATTCGAAATATATTTATAAAAAAAATCCTATGTTCTCTAATACTTTATCCTATAATTATAAAAATATAAGAATGACTTCCCGAGTGAAATGGGTCGACCTCAGCAAAGATTTTGTCCAGCTAATGCTATTGGACAGATAAGTTTGCTGTGCAATTAAGCTAGCATCCTTTTGATGAAAACCGATGATTTTGGGACCTGAAAGTTATTTTATGTTGTATATAATATATTTTAATATATTAAAAGAATTAAATTCTTATCCTTTAACTAGGATTAATTCTATCCTTTCCACTTTTTCTTTTTCAATTTTTCTTTTTACTAAGCTACTTATTTTTTCTTATTTCACTTTTTCTTTTGTTTGGCCACTTCCTGCCAAATTCACCAAATTATTTTTCACTTTTTGCGTTTTATTTATTAACGAAATTATCGTTTCACTTTTTATCAGTTTTCATTTCTAAACTTTCTTTTAAAACTTGATTTGCTTTTAACTTTAACTTTAATTAACTTTTAATTTATAACTTTCCTTTTTACCTATAACTTGCTAACTGCTACAATTTGTTATTTTACTGTTTTCATTTATTCCTAAACTTATTATTTCACTTTTTTTTTTTTTTTTTCAATTTCCTGGCAACTTTATTTCTATATATGTTGTATATGCTGTTGTCAATATGTTGAATTTAAAAAGAACTGCTAGATTTTTACATTTCGATTTACTCCTAAAACTATTATTTCGCTTATTTTCAAAATTCCTCCAAATACATTACTAAATTATTGTTTCACTTATTGTTGTTGCAATTGTTGTTGCACTTTAATTAAAAAATCTTTTTTTTTTTTGTAAGCTACTTTCTTATTTTTAATTTTCATATTTTATTTTTACTCACTTTTTACTCAATCGAGCGATCCTCGGCTCGAAAATCCGGCTGCGCCAATTTGTTGTATTTATTCGGGGTGGTCCTTTTTGTTTGCTGGCCTATCGTCCTTTTCTCATTAAACACTTGGTTGTTCGATTTTCTATTGTTTTATTCAATATATTTATTCTATACTTATTTTTATTATTTAATCTTAACACTTATTATTATTAATTAACACTAACTCGCGACTTCATACGCGATTTAAAAATAGACGACCGCGTCGTTTGGATATAATTTTCAGACTCCCGTTGGAATTTTTTTCTTGTTTCCACTTTGGCTTGGTCGACGTACCCGTCGACCGAACCAAAGTGGGTCGCTGTTGGCGCGTGTCGCAATTTCCATTATTTCGCAATATAAAAATTGTAATATTTGCAGAATCAATACGCGGAAGAAAATCGTTCTCAATTTAATTCTTGCGCGTGTGGGTTCTGATCGTTGGTTTTTCAAACCAAGCGATTTTATGGTTTGGAAGCTTGCTACTGAAAGCTAGCTTCCACAATCCATTTTATGCGAAGTGTTCTGGTTGTTACCTTAGCTTTCGAAGTTAATTAAACCGAAGCTTGACTAAACCAAATTAAACTAAAGCTTCGGGCTTACCAAGCAAAGTGCTGTGGTTGCATTAATGCGAACTTGGCCTTGACTCACTCGCGGAGTAGTATTATAAAAACAATAATACTGGCCTTGAAAGTTCTTGTCAAACGGAAGTGGAAATTGCGATCGCGACATACAACACCCTTTTATTGTTGTAGCGCTGTCGCAGCATTGTCCAAGCCACATCATAATTTTCCTCAGTGGGTGCTAAGTGACTGACTAATCTTTCGGCTTCTCCAAGAAGGTTCGATTTCAAGTAAAACATTTTTTGAACATTCGGGATGGGTTGCTGGTCCACCATTTACGAAAAGAGATCGAAGAACTGACGGCAATGAAGATAACTTCCATCAAATTTAGGAATTGTTAACTTAGGTAGATGTACGTTGGTTTGCAATATTGAATTATTTGTAGTTGAAGTTGTTGATGACTCGCTACTTCTTTTCTGTTGTTCTGGAATGACTGCTAAGTTGACTAAAGTCTGCTGCAGTTGTTCTTGCATATCGACATATGGCTGTAAGTTATAACCGACAGATTCGGGACTTTCAAATTGAGTCCAGATCTCATCGTTTATTTGTTCAATTTGTTCCCATGCTTGGTTGATAGTTTTTATTTTGATGTCGTAGTATAGCTGTGGCCGAGGCTGCCTGTTGCTATTTACGTTTGACAGCAATCGTTCTAGTGCATTGCTTCTTGCGACAAGCTTTCGTACCAATCCACTATGATTTTTTATGCCTGTTTCTGAACCCTTTGACTGACTGGCGACATCTTGTAATTGGTCCTTTGTTGGCGGCACCTGTTTCTTTTCTTCTTCGAAGATTTGGATGAGACGATCGGTGAAATATTTCTCATTTTGCTTGCGTGCGGCCGAATCCTTCTTGTAGTTTCGTATGATAGTCTGGATTTGATTTCCAGCCTCTTCTTGTTCCTTTATCAATTCAGTAAACCCTTCCATGTCGGGGTTATCCTTGTAGACTCTTCTGGTAGACTCTGTGCTGACTGATGTGTGTCGTTTATGTGATCCTTTAAAGGATCACGTCGGGGTCACCAAATGTTTTGTTGTTTAATAGGTAATTGAATTTGGAACTTGATCCAATTCCAATACCTTTTATTATTTTATGAGTGCAATTCGGAACTTGAACCGAATCTACACATTTATTCTTTGAGTGATAGTAATTATGTTTAAAATGATTAACACTCTCTGATTCTGAGTTTAGTACAAACTATTTCTTTATTGCATCGATTTAATTTATACATAAAAACACTTAAGCTAAGCATAAATAACAAAATGAAAAATAAAATAAAATAAGAAATATTGACACGGAAATATTGTGAAAGCCAATTTAAGAAAGCCAAATAATTAAAAGCGCTACATTAATGCGCGTCAGCAAATTCATAAGGTAAATTAATTGCTTTTAAATTCGGTCAGCGACCGCCAGCGTAATATGAGTGCAGTCAACGACACTGAGCCATGCTCGCAGTCGATGACCCAGTTCAAGGTAGAAAAAATGTTTCTGTTAGCATAGCGAATCGCGACAGAAGGTAATTTCATATATATTCAGTCAATCAAAATAAAGCGTTTAGTAATATATAATAATTCTGCAGGCATCCAAATTGGTGAAACTGTTCAATGCGACGTCGCGATGGATAAGTACCTGTGGAATTTGCATTGAATTCTTTTTCCACTATTTTCCAAGTGGCTTCTTTTTCTTCCGCGCTCGCCATGTCCGTGAGTCTGCACTCCAACTTTTCCTTGTGTATTTCCACGCACTCTAATAGAAAATTTATTTCTACTGTTGAGAAATTCATTGTATTGTTGAAAAATTGATTGAATAATAAATAATAAGAATATAAGAAATTTTGTGTGTATTAAAAATTTTTATTTAAACATCTAACTTTGTAGCAAATTTCTAAAATAGGAGTTAATAAGCACGCGTCGCTGGGAATTGTTCGCGCTCCCAATTTCTTGGTTTCTATTTGGAGGCACCGCCGGAACAGAATCCACAGCTTGCGAAACCTCGCTGGAAAGGTTTGGCACTTGTTCATTATTGATGCAGCAAATATTATGTAGAACTGCTGTTGCTACAATGATTGCTTGGACTTTTTTGAATTTCAAGCGCACTCCCAGTGATAGAATCGGAAAACGCCTTTTCCACACTCCGTAGCTTCTCTCCACGCAGGATCGCGTTCGTATTTGGGACTCATTGTAGAGGTTTTCCTCCGGAGTATTTACCTCTCGCAATGGAGTCCTTAAATATTTCTTATTTGGATAACCCTTATCAGAAGCATGAATTCCCCCTTGGAGGGAATTCAAGAAAGCATGAACCCTTATATGAAGCTGTCATTGAATTCTCCACTTTCAAGCCGGGCGTTTATTTGAGAGTTCCTAAAAATGATTGAGTCATGCGCCGATCCCGGCCATCGAGCTACAATGTTTGTGATTCTCAAATTTGCATCACACATAGTTTGTACATTTATAAAAAAGAAACCTTTCCTGTTTCTGTACAGCTCAGCGTTGTTCCCAGCGATTTATAAATAATATATAAATTTGTTAAGAAGGGTTTGCCGAAATTTGACTTTGTGTATTCATGTTACCTGGAGAAATGATTTTCACATGCGTGCAATCCAGTGCCCCGATTACATTGGGAAACTTAGCGATGTTGTAGAAATCTCGATTTGTTTCACGTTTTTCACCAAAACTGGATGGAAACTTTATGAAGCGAGGTCTCAACTTGGCTATGTAATGCGAAACAATGTGCACATATTTAGACACGCTTGAAATCGAGACTCCATATATATCCCCAACTGTGCGAAGCATACCACCAGTTGCATAAACTCTCAACGTTATCAAAAACATCTGCTCCTCTGTTAATGCATGGTTCCTGCAATGAATTGGTCGTCGCAGCCGACCATTTTTATATATTTTTAATGTATGGCGCAATCATGTCCAAGACGTTCCGAGGTGTTGTCTTCGTTAGTCGAAACCTTTCGTAGAAGTCCCTATCACCAAACATGTCAAAGTGGGTTGGTCGACTTCTGAAGGTTCTCAGTCGTCTTGAAATGGAGATAATACTAATTATGTCGTACATTTCAGCATCACTTTCGTCACTGGATATAGAACTCATTTTTTGTGTAACAGAAATTTAAATTGAAAAATTAAAGCACTCGAATTTACTTTTTCGTAATCTGTTTATAAAAATTTTACAATTCTGTACGTCAAAGAAACAGCTGTTTATTTATCTATTAAAAAGATAAATTAACCGGAGTTTAACTGGAGTTTAACTGACCAATATTGTCCGGTTAACCTCCGTTTAAACGAGCACTGAAAAACACAATGTGTCGTTTAAACGAAGGTTAACTGAGAAACGACGATAACCGAGCACTGAAAAACTGGCCCTTAGAGATACATACTTACTACAAAAGATGTGCCATTCACAAAATGGTTGCTGTGCACTAGAAACCATACACATTACCCACGGGACATTCAGACGTATCAAATTTACGTTCAATGTCATTCCGAATATTTCTATAGAAATCATTTGTCTCGATTGTGTAGATAAACAAATCAGTGTCCATACAGTTTAAAGTGAGATTTGTTGTGAACTTTGGTTTCATGTAGTTGTAATGAAACTCGTACATCTTCCACTTTGACAACTGAAATACAATAAAACCTAAATATATTGGCTTGTTGTAAACCGTACGGACCCTAGATATCTCGATGGCAACCATATCTTCTGTAAACTGAGTACAGCTGTGAAAGTTTGCTTGGCAATTAGCACTTGGACTGCTAATCGCCTTGCCTTGCTTTCCCAGTCGGTTATTATTTTGACGTCTTTTCGCTTATCATTTTCGCACATTTTCCAATGTTTTCCCATACACCGCATTGTTTATCAAGTTGAAAAAATCCTTTTTAAACGTATTCTTTGCTAAACTGCGATTATGAGTATTAAGATTGACTTAACCAACAAGACTGCTTAAATTTCAATATTTTATCCATTTTCTATACATTGTTAAAGATTTCTATAATGAATAACATAGCGAGTTTTGTTCGTTCAATCAGTAATCAACTTTTTAGATTTTGAATTACCCACAGCTTTATTCTCAGCACGAAATGATAAATCATTATGCGCATCATGTAGAGCCTGTAGGTAATCCAAATCTACTTCGAATATGTATCCGATGGGAGAATCGAATGGAATTTCAAAAACTTTGAATTGTTCAACGTTTTCCACCCACTCGAATCCCCTATAAGGTAAATATTGCGACATTGGCCATCTATACAGATTATTGACATCCAAATAAGTTAAATATTTAAATAAGATACATATGGCATACTATATGAAAATCACTTGGTGATAAATTTTGCGCTAATGTATCCAAACTTGATGCCATAAAACGAAAGGAATCAAAGAATCTAATTTTAATTGTTTTCTTTTCGTTCATTTTAATACGTTTTGAGAGTGACACGTATTCAAGGGTATAACATTTACATATATCCCCCTCAAATAAATTCAATTCTTTCATAAATAAAGAATACAGACACAAACTTTGCAATTTTAAATTGCATTCGTTATGCGCCGGCCCCCTGTATTTTCCAGTTAAATTACAATGATCTGCCACTCTATGAGCCCCCAATTCTTGGTCTGCATAGACAACCAATGGTCTGCATAGATACGTCTAACTTACGCTCATAATTTTTAAAACTTACCGCCTTATCTACTGACGGCATCTCCGCAACAGTCTTCCACACACCAGTTTGTGTTGTTGCAGTGTACTCTCATTTCTTGAATATTGAATGCAGAAATTGCAAAAGTATGCCTTATTTTTGTTATGTGTGAGTTGGCTGCGTATGAGTAAGCTTAATGTGTAAAAGGAAAAATAAAAATTAATTGGAAAAATTCATACTTAATACTAGCTTTCCCATTGCCCGACTTTGCTGGGCCGCCTTCTGTTTACCGCGTTCCCTTACACCCTTCCCATCTTCCCTCTTTTAAATGCTTTAGCATAGAAAACTCCTAAAATACTGCATTGTTTTCTTTACTTTTTTTTATGTAATAAAATTATTGCCCTTAAAAATTCGCCCCTAACCCATGTAGTTTTAAAATTGTAATTTTTGCCATGGCTTGTTGAACCATTTATGGGAGTAATTTTCCGATCCACAATGCGATTCTAGTGCACCTTTGCAGTGCACGACTAATAACCATGCAAAATTTCAATTTCTTACTCCTCATAGCTTCCAAATCTTGCCACGCCCATTTCGGACACTCAGGGGACAGATTTTTCCAAAATCCTTTCCTAGTGTACCTAAGTTCTATAAGGCACGCGTAACGTCAGCTGTCAGCAACATAATTAAATTCGTTTTAGTTGAAATACGTATGCTAAACTAAAATCGCGATTAACTAATGGTAGGGTGATGGTAGGAGGGTAAAATTTCATCAAAATCGGTCAAGGCGTTTAAGAGGAGTTGAAACACAAACACCGTGACACGAGATTTTTATATACATATATATGTAGATAAAAGTTTAATATAAAATAAAAAATTTATTTAAATTGTGATATTTGTATAATTACATTGTTTATGTTTACATAATTACATTATTTATTTTATTTAATTTAATTAATTTTCCAATGCACCAAGAGCACAGTGGTCTTTTATAGCATTTTACATTTAACAAAATCAACAATTTATAATAATTCATACCTAATTTACTAATATTTACATAATAAGAAAGAAATTTAGGGATAGTGAGAATAAAAGACAGAGCGAAATAAAGAAAATAAAGAGACAATAGAAGATAGAAAATGAATAGAGAAAATACAAAGAAAATAGCGACAGGCATGCTACTGCAGAGATAAAGAAAAGTAGCTTTACATCAGACTGTGTAGTGACTCCTTACCAACACCTTAAAACTGCTTCCCTCAGCAACGTTTCTTATATGAATGGGTAAACTATTCCATAACTTAATTCATAATATTAGTGATAAATGTATATTAAAATATACGTTGATGAGGAATGGCCCTGTAAAGCAGTTTTTTCTCTACACTTCATTTCATCTTCATATTGTTTTCGTTGCATGCTCGTGTACGGTCGGCTCAGTTTCAGTTGCAGTACAGAACTCACAGAAGAAGGTTGCATACGATTGTTACACTACATACATATTTTCTTTTGTCAATCAGTTTACTGTTAAATATTATAACCAATGTTCAATAGAAAACAGAAGATAGTTTCCGAAATATAAACCAGATCAAAAACCTACGCTTGTTATTCACTATATAATTTGGTCCTTCACGAGCCGGATATATTCATTTCTCAAAGGTATAACGTTGGCTGCTAAACTTACAAAATGAATAAGTTAAACAAAAAACGTGGTTGGATAAAAGCAAACATTACACGTACGTATGAGGCGTCGCTACATCTCGACGAGTCAGCTACAGAGGAGTTTTTGATGAATCGCTTGAAAAAGTTGGAGGAAAGTTTCCAGGAACTAGCTGAGCTCAGCAAACATCTGTATGAGTACGCCGAAGAAAAAGATTTCATCGATCCCCTAGAAGACATATTAGACTACGAGAACAAATATTTTTCTGCGCACGCAAAGTTATCAGTGGCACTCAAATACATTCGAGGTACGGACCGTGTGCAAACGGAGCAACCCATGGAGACACTAGCAAGTTAGCAAGCTGCCTTTCTCGAGAAATTAAATGAACATAATAGTGTTTCAAATGTTCACCTTCCAAAGATAACAGTTCCGAAATTTTCGGGTAATTATCAAGATTGGCCCTCATTTAGAGATCTTTTTACAGGTGCCATAGACCAAAAAGATGGACTGACCTCTATTCATAAATTTCACTACCTGAAGTCATATCTAGAAGGGGAAGCATTGCAATTAATAAAGCATCTAGCCCTAACCGAAAACAATTATGTCGAAGCTTGGGAACGCCTGACACAACGGTATGATCGCAAACCGCTAATCGTTCGATCATTCGTACAATCGTTTTTGACTCTTCCCACCTGCAATACGGTGAGCTCTAATATGTTGCGAAAAATCTCTGATGGAGCCGATGAGATCATCCGAGGGCTCAATGCTCTTGATGCAAACCAAAGAGATCCGTGGTTAATACATATTCTGCTTGGTAAGGTGGATGAGGAGACGAGAAAGGCATGGGCAGAAGATAGTGACGCTCAAATAGAACGCACATTTGAAGAATTCTCTCGTTTTCTTTTTCGGCGCTGCGATGCTCTCGAGGCATGTCAATCCAATGCACGTTCTTCGAATCGTCGTTCTGCTGTGGTAAATTTGGCCAAAGCTGAAGTTGTAAAACAGGAGGTTAGATGTAAGCATTGCCAAGGAGATCACACGGTAGCACAATGCTCAAATTTTAAAGGTTTGACTGTATCGGCAAGACGCTCATTTGCAAAAAATCATAATTTGTGTTTTAACTGCTTGAAAGGTTCACATCATGTTAATCAGTGTTCATCTTCATTTCGATGTCGCCTTTGCCAATCTCTTCACCACACGTTGTTACACCACGATAATTCGACTCTTAAAACTGGCGAGTCCCAATCTTCAGCCACTTCTGCAGATTCCCACAGCAGATCAACTTCACTTCATACTTGGACTGATTCAGCGACCAGCGGTTCAGCACCCTCTGTACCAGCACTCACTTGCGTACATCCTAATGAGAGATCTACTCAAACTTTGTTGCCCACAGTACTTGTAAAGACGTTAGACAACAGGGAACATTTTGTTGATTGCCGCGTGTTGCTTGATACTGGTTCGACAGTGTCATTTATTACCGAATCATTTGTACAGTTGCTTGGTAAAACCAGAACCAACGCTCGTGTTCCCATCAAAGGTCTTTCTTCATGTTATGTAGGCACTACACGCGGCAGAGCTAACCTTACAATGCGCTCCCGCATTTCGAAAAATCAATGTAACGTTGACTTGCTCATCATGCCAACGCTTACAACAGCCTCTCCGACTCAATCGGTCGACTTTAGTACTTCCACCTGGACACAAATACACCACTTATCATTAGCTGATCCTTCGTTCGGTGTCTCAGGTCCGATTGACGTCATCATTGGTGCAGATCAGGTATGGAACATTCTCACTTTGCTGGCCAATTGCTGGCCATTCCTTGAAACTTTGCCAAGTGAGGTTTGTGAGTTCAATCCGATTGCAATCGAGTCACAGTCGCCTGATTCATCCGTAAAAATTCTTGGAATTCACTGGAGTCCCTCAAGGGATGAATTCCTCTTAAGCCTAAAACCTTCAGACACTGATGTTAGCCCCACGAAAAGGATTGTGTTATCAGAAACATCCAAAATTTTTGATCCTCTAGGTATGGTTGCTCCCACAATTGTTTTTCTAAAAATCTTATTTCAGGAAACCTGGTGCCTGGGACTTGACTGGGATCATCCATTACCAGATGATCTCCGCATACGCTGGTGCACCTATATGAACGATTTGCCGAACCTATCACATGTGCAAATTCCAAGATATATTGCAACGCCGTCTCAGCCAATTGAACTTCATGGGTTCTCGGATGCCTCCAGTGTCGCCTGTGCTGCAGTCATATACAGTCGCGTAAATTTAGGAGGCATTTACAACATAAAGTTGGTAGCAGCGAAAAGCCGCGTGGCACCGTTGAAGCCAATCTCCATCCCACGCTTGGAATTAAATGCTGCTTTGCTGTTAACGAAGCTATTGACACTCATCAAAGATTCATTGACTGTTCCTATATCGAACACATGTTGCTGGACCGACTCAGAAATAGTCATTCATTGGCTATCTTCACCACCCCGCAGATGGAACACCTTCGTAAGTAACCGGACTGCTGAAATCTTGGACAAAGCCCCACGACCCTGTTGGAGACATGTTAGCTCAGCAGATAATCCAGCGGATTGTGCTTCGCGTGGTCTTCTACCCTCACAATTAGTCGAGCACAAGTTGTGGTGGACGGGCCCCAGCTGGTTATCTCTGCCAGAGTCGTCGTGGCCAAGGAAGAGGACATTTTACAGTTCGCCAGCGAATGTGAGTGTGCTTGCGGAAGAGAAAAAACAAAAAAACATCACTCTATGCGCGGCCGAAAGCGATAACATACTTCAACTTCTAAGCGATAAAATTTCTTCCTGGCCCCGATTAACGCGCATTGCAGCTTACTGCATTCGTTTTAGTCGAAAATGCCGTCAGCCTCGTATGCCGACCCCCCATCCATTTCTTACGTCTGACGGTCTCACGTACGCTCGAGCTCTTCTCTTTCGAAGCGCTCAGGAGAGAGCCTTTTCTGGAGATTTGAAACGACTGCAACACTCACAGTCGCTACATCCGAAGTCATCTTTGATTCAACTCGCACCATTCGTCGATCAACAGGGAGTACTCAGAGTTGGAGGTCGCATTAAGCATGCGAACGTTAACTATAATATCAAATTTCCTGTTTTGTTACCTAAAGGGTTTAATATATCTCAATCTATTATCAGGTATATCCATGAGAGTCATATGCATACAGGTGTTGAGGCCACTTTCGTAATAGTTCGACAACAATTTTGGATATTGGGTTGTAGAAATATGGTGCGAAAGGTAGTATATGATTGCAAAACCTGTTTTATGCAACGGAGAGCAACCATCGTTCAACGCATGGGAGACCTTCCTCAAACACGTGTACGACCAAGTCGCTGTTTTTTGCACTGCGGTGTTGACTACGCCGGCCCAGTGAACATAAAACTCTCCAAGGGAAGAAACCCAAAGAAAGGAAAGGCCTGGTTTGCGATATTCGTGTGCATGTCTACTAAAGCGTTGCATATTGAGCTGGTTAGTGATCTAACCAGTGACGCGTTCATTGCTGCATTTCGAAGATTTGTGGCACGCAGAGGTAAACCAACCGACTTGTATTCATACAATGGTACGACGTTTCACGGCGCTAAGCGAGTGTTAAATGAGTTGCAAGCCATGGCGGTGTCCAAAGCCTATCTCGAGGAAATTGCCATATCTTTTTCAAATGAAGGAATAAATTGGCACTTTATTCCTCCTTCCGCACCGCACTTCGGCGGAATCTGGGAAACGGGAGTTCGTTCCATAAATCTACATTTACGCAGAGTAATTGGAGAAAGCATTCTTACTTTTGAAGAGTACTACACGGTACTAACCCAAGTGGAAGCGATTTTGAATTCCCGTCCCTTATGCACTATTTCCGATAACGACATGGATCCGCTCACACCAGCACATTTCCTCATCGGTGAACCGTACACCAGTGTACCAGAACCATCGGTCCTCGATATAAATCCAAATCGGTTGCAACATTGGCGCCACCTTCAGGCAATGGTTCAAGGATTCTGGAAACGGTGGCATCAGGAATACCTGACGAACTCACGCAGTACAGAACTCACAGAAGAAGGTTGCATACGATTGTTACACTACATACATATTTTCTTTTGTCAATCAGTTTACTGTTAAATATTATAACCAATGTTCAATAGAAAACAGAAGATAGTTTCCGAAATATAAACCAGATCAAAAACCTACGCTTGTTATTCACTAATAGTGCTGATGAAAAACAGACGACCACTACTTAAGTATCTGTAGCTCGGAACAACAAGAGACATATTACGCTGGGATTGTACAAACTTTAATTTCACAAAAAGGTATTCAGGAATGCCAGAGTAAATTAGTTTATGCAAAAAGACAACATTACGGTAATTTAGGTATCCGCTCACATCACAATCGAGTAAGGAATATCTCAGATCACCTAAATAATCAAACCATGTCGTCTTAAACCATGCGAGTAAGATTACTTAGCAGAATATTCAATTTATAAGGAGATATCGAGTCCAATTTACAATAAATCAGATTCGAATAAGTTAAAATAGGCATAACTAGCTGGAGTGCAATATTACGGCGAGATGACAGAGGGACCGATGCAGCCCAAGATTACGCAAAGTACAGGAAGCCTTCTAGAGAACTAAATTTACGTGATCCGTACAGGTTAAGTTCGAGTTGATACAAATACCCAGGATTAACTCTTTTTGATACGAACTCAAGCTTAGAGTTACCCAGATATAATGGCGGGATTACGGAAAAGTCTATCTTACTTTAATGACCGGAAGGACAAAGGACTTGCTGGCATTCAGACTTAGGAAATTCTTTTCAGACCAATCAAGAATAATCTTGAGATCATCATTCATCTGGCAACTCAAAATATCAATGCATGCCAGAGGTTTAGACAAGTATAATTGAATGTCATCAGCATAGGCATAAATAGTTGCATAGTTGAAAACGGAGAAAATATCATTAATAAATAAAGAAAATGGAAGAGAACCCACTACCGAGCCCTGCACTCCAGTTTAGGCTTGAAATCGGAGACATTGTTACCAACTTTTACTCTCTGAAAGCGACCGGACAAATAGTTCTTAATGAGCTTAGCTGGATTTGCAGTGAATAAGAATGAATTCTGCCAATTGGCCACTAAACTGTTATGATTCACGCTATCAAATGCTTTCGAAAAATCCAGAAGACATAACAAAGTCATAAATTTTTGATCAAAAACAATTCAAACATAATCCAAGACTTTAAGTAAGGTAGTTGAACAACTATGCTTTCGACGAAAACCGGACTGCAAAGGACGTAGTAGTCCGTTGTTGGAGAGATACAAATTTATTTAATCGATCATAATAGATTCACCATTTATTTTGTTATGACTACTGTGTTGTTTATTAATTTGTTTTTTGTTCTTTTAGAAAGTGGCCTAACTGGGTCCTTTTAAATTTCTGGTTTTTCCCCCCTCTTTAATAGGAAATATACCAACAAATTATTTTCATTTTCGTAACGTTTCGTGGGTTGTCTCTCACTTCATTAGGGGTTTTGTATTTGTTTTATTGAGCTATATTTTTCGCATTAAGATTTTTTTAATTCACACTTTTTGTGCACATAAATTTAATGTTTGTTATTTATACATTTCCTAATTTCTTTTATCCCCTTTATTCCCTTAATAATAGATTTACAAATTTTCGAAAGTGACGACATTAAACTTATGGGGCGGTAATCAGAAAGTACAGCAGGAGAAGATTTTTTAAGTATAGGAGTAATTACCGCTAACTTCCACAAAGATGGGAACGTAGAGGTACTTAATAACGAATTGGCCCATATATTACGAAACTGCTTTTTATCCCTTTAGTGCGGCCTATTTTGGAATATGGCTCCAAGTTTGGAGCCCTAGTTATTTTTGTCACAATGCTGATATTGAGTCGGTGCAAAAGCAATTTTTCTTTTTTGAAACGAAGTTTCCATTGGGAGTCTCAAAATATGCTATCTTATACATCGCGACTTAAATTGATATATCTTCCTTCGTTAGAGGATCGGAGGAAAATGTTGAACTCGCTCTTATACGGTTTCATTGATAGCCCGTATTTATTGAGTAAGATCTACATTAATATACCTCGCCTCTTCAGTAGACACTACGATCCTCTTTTCTTAAACTTTTGCAAAACAAATTATTTAACACGAACCCCTTCGGAAGGCCTGCTCGGATTACAACGAGGTTTATGATGCTATAAACTTATGCGACTCTACTTATGGACTAGAATCGTGTATTAACGAACCTACTCGCATTTCTGAAAACTCTAAGACTTGTATTGATCACATTTTTGCTAAGTTGAATTGCAAAACTACTAACTCTGTTCGTAGCACCATTGCAGATTTAAATATCTCGGATCATTGCATGACTTGTTTAAGATTTGTAATTGGTATTATAATAAGCAAGCTAAGTCTAACTCAAATCTCCAGATACATAGCAAAAAAACTGATTTTGTTCTTTTAAATAATAAACTCTTTTTTGAGTTTTGGGATATGGTCCCTCGATGTTTTTCGAAACTTCATCGAATCCGAAGACGTTGACGCTCATTGTTGGATTCTGCTTCTCAAATTGGTCTATGTTGTTTATTGGCATGGGGAACGCCAATCCCTAAAAATCAACTTCAGCTCCATTATCAACTATTATGAGATCAGCTTCAATGTTCTCTACATTATAATTTATTGTCCTATGTAGATTGCTCTCTGTGGGGCTCAGAGCTGAGATGATCGCCCATTTGAAACGGTAGGGATCGTCGTTTTGAACATTGATGCAGGCGTGCGTGGGATGTATGACGGTCCCTTCAATGGTCTATACCTATTAATGTACACCTCTACGTGACATATTCTGATTACGGACCATCCACTGTCCCTTTCCTGGAACTCACCCATTTTGGAGCTGAGCTGGCACATGTCATTGTAGATGGTAGTTAGATCTTCAACTTTTTGGATTATATTCATCTTGGTATACAATTCCATGTTGAACTTATAGGATGTATACTTCTCTAACATTTTCACTTGCTCTTTGGTCACTATATTTCGAGCCTTCTTAAAAAAACTTTTCTGGAACGAGAAGGCCCTCATCCTCACTATGGAATATCAGGGAATATTCCTCACTTTGTATTCTATTCCGGAATGATGATCTTATGGACTTCAGACCACCACCACTTACGAGAATCCAACAATTCCTTTTATGTTTCAATGTTCTGATATGATGGTTCCAGTTTCTTCGAGAAACATCTTCATTGCAATTTGGACAACGAACGTTCTCGTTATCTTTGATTAGTAGCCATGGTACTGCTCTTGATGTTGATGTTGATGACGAAGTTGCTGCTGCTGCTGTAGATGTTGTTGGTGTTGGTGTTGCTACTGATGATGATGATGGTATTGGTGTTGCTGTTGATAATGCTGATGCTAGTCTTGATGGTACTGCGGCTGCTGTTGATGTTGGTGTTGGTGTTGCTACTGATGATGATGATGGTGTTGATGTTGCTACTGTTGATGACGATTTCGAGTGGATAAATTTTATGTGGTTCTGCAGGTTGTAGCGTCTGGTGAATTTCCTTCCACATTTTTCACACTGGAATACCACACTTTCATGCTTCCCTTGCAATTGTCTTTTGAGATTGTTCATTGTAGAGAAACTCTGTTCACAAACATTGCATATAAAGCTGTTCATTTTTTTGAGGTTAAAAATAATTCACTTGCTTTACTTTTTAAGTAGTATATTTAACTTTTTCACTTTACTTTTTCAGAATTTTCAATTGGTTGTAAATAATAAATAATATTGTTTAGTTTCTTTTAATTGTTGTTAAATTTGTTTATGTTTTATTCAGTTTTAAATAGTATATTTAACTTTTTCACTTTACTTTCTCCGAATTTTCACTTAATTTTAAATAAATAATATTGTTCAGTTTCTTTTCATTTTTTATTATATTTGTTGATATAACTTGTTTATATTTTGTTCAGCTTTTTAATACTATATTTAACTTTTTCGCTTTACTTTTTTCAGAAAAATTAGTAATTTCATCTATTAGAACACTTTTCTTTTAGTAAAATGAAATCTTCACTTCTTGGCGACACTTTTACAATTGATTCTTTATACTCGCTGGAGCTAATTTTATGCTCACGGATTGAGCTGCAGAGACCCCAGCCATTAAAGTTAACAACAACAACCACTCATATCCAGCCATCTGCATCCAAAAGTCAATATACAAACAAATTGTCCATATTCATGCATTTTCTAAATGACCACTTGCGTAAATGACCACATTATGATTCTGTACAAAAAAAAGAACTTCTAAAAGTCCGTTGAGAAAAGAAAAATAACATCGACATAGCAAAACTACTACCCAGCCATCTGCATTTGCATCCACCACCCATCTGTCCTGAACATAAACAATACTCCTATTAAAAACACTTTCAGTATCCCCATATTCTCCAGCCGTTTATTCCCATTATGATTCTAATTTACGACTTTTTATTCTGAGAAATGCTTGTAAACAGAAAGTTTCCGAAAAAATGTCAACTTCAATTCCAAGATTGAAATAATTGTATTAATATAGTAATATATGTACATATTTGAAATGCCCATAACTCATTTACTAAATCTACAACAACCACATAGCAAAACTACGAAAAGCAATTAAATAAAAGAAATAAAAAATATTTTGTATGAGCTATGTATGTCTGTCTATAGGTATGTCTGTATGTCCGTCTATATGGACATTCCATCTATGGGGCATACCATCTATAGATATATCATTTATGGGGCACACCACACTCACAACAGTCAGCACGCCGAGCTATTTCTGTCTGTCTGTATGTATGTCCGTCTATATGAATGTCCGACTATATGTCCGTCTGTCCAACCGCCAAGGCTGCGTATCACGCACGCCCTTGAATTATCCAGTCAACGAGAGTGATGCGCGCATCATGATAATTAGTGTGACATGGCCCGCTTCAAGTAGCACGCCAGGCAGCGCAGTCTCTACGTTATTCCAGAATCCCCTTATTACTTATAATAACTAATTTTAAGCCCCCTACTGCTTATATTCATACATATGTTAACCCGGTTTATGAAGGCAGAGTTTAATTATTTGAATCACAAATATACGTCAAAATATAGTCAAGAAATTTCAAATCAAACCATGTACCTTAATCCTGGGGCGACGGTGTCGCAGGTATGCTGGAGCTCGATCCGGTTCAAATTGCACACTTTGGGTTGGATGAACAGGATGGATTTTTTTGTTAATTTTATTGTCGTTATTAAATACACGTTTTGTAATTTTGCTTCGAAGTTCGCTGCTAAGTGAATTCAGTAGGATCCAACCGCCAAGGCTGGAGCCGAGCAGCACACAGTCAAGTATTTAGCTTGCTAGTACAGGCTGCCGGGCTGAAAGGTTGTCAAAAATATAAAGGCAAAGCCGAGCCTGAAGCGATTAAAAAAACCGTTTTTTCTTTTTTGAAACGTGCAAAACTAGACATTGATTTATATACGCGCCGAATAAGAAAGTTAAAGTTTGTGTTGGAGAACTGAGAAGAAAAGAAGGAAAGGTTTAAGAGAAAAATACCTTTAAAAGTGAGCGGTAAACCTGTAAAGAAAGATCAAATTCGTTGCGGCGAATATCAGAAAAAAATATATAAACGTTTGGTTCGACCGGAACCGTTAATTCTGTGAAGCCGTCGTACGGCATAAAAAGCCGTTACGTAGCAAGAGCGCTTTGCAATACCCGTGTATAAAACGACCCGATAAAAACAACCCTTAAGAAGATTGGATTCTGGAACGAGAACAAGGAAGAAAAAATACCGAAAACTGCATTGCATATCATCTACCGAGTATCCATGTTGTCCATGGCACCGTAATTCACCGACCAGGAGCGACCAGGATACAAGAGGCAGATGAGTAGAATCTAGAACAAATATATGTATTGTTAGAATAAACGTATAATAGTACATGTATGTCAAATGTGTGTGTGTCGGCACAATAAGAAAAGAAATTTAATGTAGTATACAAAATGAAAACGTATTTACTCACCTTAGAGACGTTAATTAAGAATATCATGTTGTATTTACTGTTCGAGTGTGGTCTTGGTCCTTTCGTTGTCCTCCGTACAACGAATAAAACGCCTTGCTGTTGAGCTTCGTATTGCTTTATTTATTATTATTTCAAGTTCCTTTGTTTTAACTAAAACACTTATTATATGTATTACTATATATATATATGTACACTTATATTATGTATTAATTATATTATTCACACTAGTTTCCGTAACTCTCGTTATTAGTTATGTACACTTATATTATTTCCAATTAGACTTATGATTAAACTAACGCGCGACTTTATACGCGTCTCTAGAACGACTTCTTCGTTCGGATGTATTTACAAGACTCTCGTTGGAATTTGTTTCTTGTTTCCACTTTGGCTTGGTCGACGTACCCGTCGACCGAACCAAAGTGGGTCGCTGTTGGCGCATGTCGCAATTTCCATTATTTCGCAATATAAAAATTGTAATATTCGCAGAATCAATACGCGGAAGAAAATCGTTCTCAATTTAATTCTTCCGCGTGTGGATTCTGATCGTTGGTTATTTCAAACCAAGCGATTTAATGGTTTGGAAGCTTGCTAATGAAAGCTAGCTTCCACAATCCACTACAATCACCATGCGCTATGGATTCTAGGGTTTGGAAGCTCGCTACTAAATGCCAGCTTCCACAATCCATTCCATGCGAAGTGTTCTGGTTGCTACCTTAGCTTTCGAAGTTCATTAAACCAAAGCTTGACTAAAACAAATGAAACTAAAGCTTCGGGCTTACCAAGCAAAGTGCTGTGGTTGCATTAATGTGAACTTGGCCTTGACTCACTCGCGGAGTATTATTATAAAAACAATAATACTGGCCTTGAAAGTTCTTATTTCCCGGAACTGGAAATTGCGATCGCGACATACAACATCCCTCCACCCTGGAGGAAGAAAAATTTACTAACGTGCAAAACGATATTAAATTTTTCTTGTACATCTATTGTTCGTTGAATTGGGGGTGGTCGTGTGTTTAGGTTGATTTAGCTTATTGTCTACTTATGTATGTTAGTCTATTTCATTTCATGAAGATTTTATGTGCTACGTCAATATTCATTAGTTATTAGTAATGATTACAACAACTTCAATACACTTAATTATTAACCAAAATTGTAATAAAAACTGATTACAATAATAATACAATAATACGACCGGTAGCCGCCTTTCTTCGGTGTCATCTGTGTGTAGGTGGATGATGATTTGGTGTGGATATTGATGTTCTTGTTGTTGTTGATGATGGTTTGGCTGTTAATGTACACCCCGTTGTCTCGATGTCTTCTTCTCGATGTGTTGTGGGAATGTTGCTGAGGGGTAGCTGACGTGGTAGGTGCTAGGCTTGATGATCAGATGCAGATGTTCGTTGCCGGTAGTATCGATGTCCCGCAGTTGGGATCAATTGGTTTTCACTGCACGGTAGTTGATGGTTGAGATGTTACCAAGATCATCATTTGTAACATCTTGCTAAACATCTTCAACATTTTTCTTGTCGATAGAGGTGATGTTTTTTAAATCGCTGCCGCTTGAGGTAATGTTGTGGAGTGTGATTTGTGCCACGGGATAATGTACCATAAATTTAACTGGCGAACTGTGGAGGACCGCATTAGTAGTTGTCTACTAGCTGCTTCATCGCCGCGACGTTGTGATGCTATCCCTTACGCTTAACATAACTTTCGCTTGAAGTTAAGCTGCTAGGCCGCCATCATGATTCCCGAGGATTTCGCATTTGCGCAGCCACTGGTTTGTAGTTAGCTGCTGCAGATGGATTAGATCTCTATTTTTGATTTTGGTCTCCACGTGACCTCAAGGTACTGTGTATTTGTCACCGCCTCGATCGCATTGATGTTCAAATGTTGTTGTTGTCGGATATCTTTGAAGGTAGTTTCGCGCTTTGTCGACTGTTGTTGCATCGTTGCGTTGATGCATTTGATTGTTGCGACTATTCCATCTTTGGTTGCGATGGTTGTTGTCGCTACGCTAATAAGCTGTTCCAGCTACCCTTCCCCCTTCTATTTGGCTGGGCGCTAATTGTCGCCCTGTTGTCAAGTGTTGATAGGATATGAGTGTCTTCTGCTGCTCTCGTGGGTGTACATCAGCATTCAGTTCCGCTTTTCTGCATGCTGGATTCTTCTTTAATATACGTTATTACTATGAATTTTTATATTTTTTGTTCTTACAATATTTTTATGGTATGTATAATTTGGTTTTTGATTAGGAATTGATATTATTATTGTGTAGTTATTCTATGCAATTGTAGTTTCCATTGCGTTTATTTGAATTCAATTTTAAATATTTCATCTATATCCTAATTCCATATAAAATTTCATTACACAATTCCTAATATTTATGTAATCAGTTGAATAATTGTAATTCATATCATATTTCTTTCGAATATTCGAGCTGAATATTATTTCTTATGCCATTACATATAAAGTCCAAGACCCAGTTTGACTTCCAAAGTCAAAATTCCTACAAGTATTGTAATATGTAACGTTTTATGTGAGATTTTATATACATTTCTTTTTCTATTTTTATAAAAATTTTATTTTAAAAAAAAAATATTTTTTTTTTTTTTTTACTTCAATTTTCTTATTTTGGTAATTTGGTAAATATTTTGTTCTAAATTACAATTTAATTACCTTTTAAATTACTTTTATATATGTGTAAATATTGTATATGTTTATAACAATGTTTTATTATTTGTGACTTTTATTTTTCCTTTTATTTTGGTTATTTTAAAGTTAATCACCTTTGGTGTTTTATTCTTTTTCTTTCTCTTTTGGCTTGTGTTAAAATTTTTCATTTACTGTGCTTATTGTTTTTTTTTTCATTAAATGTTTTAACTGACACTGCGTTCTGCTCGTGTTCAGTTGCTCTACTTTTGCACCTGCTTTGTTGCAGTGCTTGCGTTAATCGCTACATTTTGTTATTACTTTTATTTTGACATAAGTTTGTCAATGCCCTACATTTAGCAGTAATATACTTAATTAATTCGAACAGAAATTATAAATAATGGAAACAAAATATTTTTGTTTTTATATTTTTCTCTATTTTAAATTAGTATTTATACTAATTCTAATTTATGTCTTTATCTCAATTTCTACATATTGTTCTCTATGACATATAGACATGGGTTCGAATTTGTATGTAATATGCATGAACGTACTCTTCAGGCATATTTTACATGTGCAGTTATTTTTATAATAATTGCAAATGTAAGGTTATATTGGCTGTGTATTTAACGGAACAGCTAGTTTACATGTACCGTATATTATTCCCGATTTGTTATCCAATACCATTGTGTGCGTACTTATTTCGTTTAGGGTATATGACACACGCGTGACCTAAATATTCTTCCTTTTTGTAATTGCAAAATTAGTAAAATTTAATTATTTAATTTTATAGCAAGCTACGCTGAATTTTCTTTTTCCCTTTTTGTTTTGGTTTTACGTACGAAATTTCCGGGTTAGTGTTCTGCTGTATTCACACCTATAAAAGCCCTCTGTGATATCGTTATTTGTATCAGTTCAATTTTTCCGATTACAAATCGTCAACAAGGTCTAACACAACTTTCAATTATGATATCGGGACACCAACGTTATCCAAGCCAGCAGTACGCTTTCCCCTTGGGTCTCTACTTGCGGCAAGTCACAACGTTCATCCGGGAGGAGGCGTGGGATCTGGAGCCTTTAATCCCCCTGCTGATGGTCCTGGAGGACCTTTCTGGGGCTGAGCCAACTATGGAGTGGACACGATGCTTGTGCAGCGTTCTTAGGACTGTCCAACAATTTTGGCCGGAGCTACCAGCCCTATACCCCTGCTTGAGGGAACTTCTGTAGGATTCAATTTTTGTTATAAACTCTGTAATTAACCAAATCTAATAATAAAAACAAACTACACATTAAATTTTCTTTGGCTTTATTTTATGTTGGACTTTATTTACTTATTGATAATTTACTCATTCATATTGACATTACTGATAAATAAAAATTATAAATTATAAAAGATTGCAAAAAAAAATTATAATTTATCGTTTCTTCCCCTCCTTCTTTTTTTGTTTCTTTCCCTTCGTCTTCGTATTGTGTTGTAATACTTGTCATTGGTTGTTGGGTCTTTAACTTTTATGATGCTGGTCCGTTTTCTGCTTTTCATATGTGTGCCCCGAAGATATGCGCTTCGATTGGTTGCTCATAAATGCTAACATGCTTTATGTCTTTAGCTACTTGTTTTGGTGGTTTTGGGGGATCAAACGGCGGTATGCTTAATTGTTGTATTGGCAGTTATATTGACTGTATTGGCGTTGCAAATCTTTGCTCTGGTATACTGAGGTTATTTCTTACGTTGTTCTTCCTGCTTCTATACCAACGTAGTATTACCGCCGCCCCTATCAAAGTTAGGAGTGTTCCTGTTCCAATGGCACCCGTAGTTTCAAACACTGTTTGTTTGTTACTTAATTTGGTTATATTTTGCTCTTGTTTGATCTCCCTCTTCAGCTCTTCGATCATCTTGCCTCCTGCTGATATTACGTCTTTTACCTCTATACTCTCTGTTAATCTTATTGGACGTAGTTTGTATTCCGATAGATCTGTTTTAATCGTGTTCGACCAGTTGGCCCGGAGCGCGTTAATCAGTATCGTGTGGTTTTGGGTTTTGTGCACGCTGTCTATCGTTGACTTAGCATTGTCCTCGTAATTTAAAATTATATCAATCCCCTGGACTTCACACTTTTCCTTTATTTCTATACGGCCGAACCCGGATACCGCGACCGCGGTGGTGCTATTTTTACATTTAATATCAAATGTTTGCTTTCTTCGGAGACTGTATAGCCAAGCGTTTGGGGCGTTTAATTTGGTTATGAATCCTTCACTCGCTGGTATGGCCAGTTGCTTGCAGACCTCCTTGTTCAAGTTGTTATGATGTAGTAACGTTATCTCACATACGTCGCTGTTCCCTGTTAGAGATTTTCCTTGCGTCTTGCATACTCTCACTAGTTCTTGGTCTATTTTCTTTTCCGTGTTCTGTATGGAGTGGCATTCCTTGAGATTACTCTCCGATATCCCAATAAATTTCCACTGTGTTTTTGACTCAGCTAAGTAGTCATAGGTCACCTGTGTTGTTATATCCCATTTGTCATTTAGAAAAATGGGAATTGGGTACGCCTTCAGTACGTTGAATCGCTCGTCTTCGGGTAACGGAATTTTTACGGCTACTATGAGGCCCTGTGCGCCTCGAAACGCTTTAACCGTGGCTAGTTGGTGGATGTCGAGATTGTCTTCTAGTATCCATACTGCTTTGGTCGTCAAGTCTAGGGATGCTGCTGCCTCTTTTAGTTTTTCGTCGCTTAAAACAGCTGGATGCAGCTTCCCGCTGTAGAGGTCGTCTATTATTGCCAATTCTATAAGCTGTTGCCCCTGTATCTCGATGAGGCTCGCCTCTACCGCTGATTGCACCTGCACCATTCTTAATCCTAACTCGATGCTTCCCAGCTCCTTTCGTGCCATGTCGTTAACCCTATTTTAGTAGTGCATTTATCCGCTCGACTGCAGCTGTTATCGGTTTAGCCAGTGACTTGTAGCTCGCTTCCATTACAGTTACCTGCTTTTCCATTAGATTGTAGTGGGTGTGTTGCTCTACGTCCAGCTCTTGTAATTGTTGGTAAATCTTGTTCGCGTCTTTCTGGTCCATTACGCCAAACGCCCAGTTTAATGCCTCCCCTACGAAATTCAGCGCCCGTTTGGTTCTTTTCCTATAAATCGCTGCGTTTATCATTCGCTCGTTTTTCTTCAACCTTGTCAGCACTATTTTCATGGTACCATCTACGGCTTTGCATATGTTTTTGAAGTTAGCCAGTATTAGGTCCTTATTTATTCCATTGCATGTTCCTTTGAGTTCCGCTGCATGCTCTTCTAAATGGTCCACCAATGACGCGTAGTCGAATGGCTCGAAACGTGTGAATAGTGTCTAGTCGCTGTTATAGAATAACGCCTCTCCTAGCGATTCGAAGAATATTGGGGTTGGAGGTATATCCTCAAAGACTACTGGTGCTGCAGTGACCCAGTTCACGATTAGCAATATCATGAATCCTCTCATTTTTGTTTGCTCCTTGTGCGAAATTTTTGAGGTATTTATTCTATTTTGGGGGAAAATATCCATTAGTTTACGATTCAATGTGTCCTATTTGTTCTATCTTATTCATAGTTTATCCCCATCATATCTATTTAGTCTATCCTATTTTAAATAAATTTACTCCTAATCCTAATAAGGTGCCTATTGTGATTAATTTAATTTTAATTTGTGACTACTTAATTTAATTCCCTCACCTATTGACCTATGTTCTTGGTTTAAATTGTTCTGATTCCTATGTAATTATTTAGTTAATATTACTTTCCTATTTAATTGCTACTATATAACTTAAGTAAGTTATTATGGAAAGGTTTTTCCCTTCCCTATGTGTTTGAGGAATTCGGTACTGTTTTTGGTTAATTGGTGGCTGATCCACCTTTATTGGAATTTTATGTGCTAGTACTGGGGTGTATGTCAATTTGTCACCCTCTAAAAGAAAAATATCATTATACTTCGCACATAGCTTGGTTATGGATTCCTTTTCCTCTTGGTTTAAGGAAGGATCCAATTCTAAATCGTTCATTAAAACATTCATTCGTTGCGCCATGTCCGCATTACTTATACTATTGATGGTAGTCCATTGATTGTCCGAAACCTCACTTAGCTTATATTTGTGGAAATCACTAAATCTCGGTACAAAGTTGTCACTAAGAATGAAATCTTTTGCCGTCGAATTTAGGATTGGTACCTTGACCTCTTTATTTTCCACATTTGCTAGTGTTTCTCCTAGGTACACTCCTGGTGCAATCTCTTGTTTATGAACTACCACAGTCATAACTTTAGTTTTAATTTTTAACGGTGTTATTCTAACCGTTCTAGCTTCAATTGTTATATTTGTTTTGGGTGTTTTATCTTTTATGTTTTTGATGCCTAGTAATGGCAACTTAATTATAAATTCTTTTGTGTCATTAAATAGTGTTAAATTTTTACTGAGCGTGTTTATAATAGATCTGTTCCACATGTTGTCTCTACCCAGTATGCCGTCCGCCGGTACCCCTTGTTTAAGTGACACAACGTGTAGCGTTAAACGTAAGGGCTGTACCTCATCATGGCATATGCTAGTGGACCCTATTGTGGTTATACAGCCTCCAAATGCTCCACTTAATTCTTTTTTAACCTTTTCATTTATAATGGCGTCTTCCTTTAACGCACATTCTTTTACTAGGCTTGTATCCGCTCCTGTATCCACCAGTAAAATGAGTTTTCCATTTCGCGCCTCTACACAAGTCAGTTCAACGAACACATCACTTAACGTGGTTGAATCCCAATTGGATACTTCCTTTATAGTATTTTTATAGTTATTATTAAAATTATTCGTTAACCACGAACGTATTGCTTTCTTGTCCTGTAATTGTGACATAAAAATTTTAAATTTTGCTAATACTTTTAGTTTTATTTTATTTGCAAGTGCCTTTATATCTGTAATATATTCAGATATATTAAGACTATCGCTCCTTGCTTTATAACGTTGAAAATTGAGACACATTGTTTTTACAATCGAGGTACATGCTAACTGTATAATTAGCAAGGTGATTATTAAAATTCCTGCTCCCATTTCTATTATTTTCTTTGCTTTATTTGTTATTTTACTGACTGCTTCATTTAAAGCATTTACTTTATCATTCTGTTTGATAATTTTTATTTTATTATTAAAATTGTACCCCATACTTTTAGCTTTATTAGCTCCTAATATATCTGAAGTCTGTAACGTATCCACGATCTCTTCCGATGTTGGACGTACGGTTACTACTTCCTTTGGCCTTAAATTTCTATTATGGTTGGGGTCCCAGATTATTGGCCTTGTCTGGGCCCTTGCCGGTTTCCCTGCTGATTATTCTGCAGAGTCTCCCAACTTTTTTTTGCTGTACAGTTCGCTACTATATGTCCTGGTCTATTGCACCAATGACATATCGTTTGGCTCACTCTGTCTGGCGGGTTCATAGGAGTCTGATTCCTTTGCAAACCGTTAAGTGTATTAGGATTGGGGTTTATTTATTCCTTGATTCCCGTGCTGTTGAAATTGGCACCATTGGTTTTGATTCCAATTTTGTTGGGTTTGGTTTGGCTGCCAGTTTTGTTTTACATGGCTTGGTTGCCAGTTCTGTTGTATTTGGTTTGATTGTCTATTTGGCTGGATTGGATTCCCTTGCTGCCTTCCTTGATTTTGAAAATTAGTCCCTTGATATGTGTTCCTTGCCACATTATTCTGGCCTCCTTTCTGGTCACACCTCCAGTTTGGCTCGTGTCCATATTTTGAACACTTGTGGCAATATGGTGTGTTCTTCCGAGTTAGGCAATCATCTCTAGTATGTCCTCGCTTGTTGCAAAAAGAGCATATTATTCTCTCGGTCGCTCCTTGTGGAGGGTTTTGTATCCTGGGTGGTTGCCGAACAAATTGTTCCCCTGTAGCTCTGCCCTGGCTTCCCTGTTGAGTTTGCTCTTGCTGGTTGTTCATTGAGGCACGAAAAGGTGAATTCATGTTAATGTTTAAATGGTCTGTCTGGAGGGAGCTACTGTGTATGGTTTCGAGTGCCTTTACGGCCAATTCTACCATTTGTTCAATGGTTTTATTCGTCACATTGAGCATATAAATTCTCAATGCGGCGTCCCTTATTCCTGTTTTAAATGATTTTTCTACGACCCCTTCCAGTATACTTAATAGTGCCCTATCTCCATCTCCGTTGTAATCCGTTCGTATTATATCTATAGCCTGTGTTCTTAGCGCGTTTAGGCGTCTTGCAAACTGTCTTATATCTTCATTAAGCAGCTGGCTACAATTTTGGGTACTCTGTATGACTGTATCTAAGGTGATTTTAGGTAAATACGCCCTTTTTATTGTGAGGTAGAATTCCTCGAGGCTATTGAAGCGTTCTGACCTCACCAAGTCATAGGCATCCCCATGCAACCTCTGCTTAATGCAGTCTATGTAGTCCTGACTATTGTTTGTACCTACTTCCCTTGTGGCTAATTCGCACCCTTGTATAAATTTGTAGACTTCGCCGCGTAAGTCTGGTGACTGTGTGCCCGAAAAGAGCGGTACCAGCCTATTTGTAATCTTGGCTATCTCACCTATACCAATTTTATGTATGTTATCTGTCGTCCTAATTTGTTTAAATGACCTTCCGTTGTAATCTTCCGCAATAACTGTTGACGGAGTAGCTTCCTTATGATAAAGCGTCTGATCGTTAGCTAATTCTATTTCTTGCTGTAGCCGTCTGTATTCCTCTTTCAATTCTTGGATTCTTTTGTGCGCTTCTTCTAAAGAACTGCAGTCTTCTCTAGATTTCTGTGAAAATCCCTGTTCTAACGTTCTATTCAACGTTTCCTCAGTTATTCCCTTTTTCTCTAATAGTTCCCTTAGTTTTATGTTCTCGCCCTCTACGTTCCTTAGTATATCCTCCTGAAATACTTTATCTACTAAGTAATTATCATACCTATTCTTCAGTGCATTAAATTCTGATTCCCATGTCTTGGAATCTTCTGTCTTATTCTGTATTATCTGGTTTAGGAATGTAAGCAATTCCTCTACTACTGCGTCTGCTCTTTCTACACTTGTAAGGTCTCCTAGCTCCCCTACTCTAGACTTTATCAACTCTAAGTTCTCTTTGTTGCCTACAGTCCCTTTTAAAATTGCCCAATATTTAGATATAAACTCCCCCAACTGGCGTTTCAGTTCTTTATGAGTCCTATCTAATTCTAAGTAACTTTGCTCCTGTAATGACTCGGCCATTAATTAAACGAACGACATATAGTTTAATGGTTTTTATTTTACTAATATGTACATATGTCTTGTATCTGT
Organism: Myopa tessellatipennis; assembly: GCA_943737955.2. Classification (NCBI taxonomy): domain Eukaryota; kingdom Metazoa; phylum Arthropoda; class Insecta; order Diptera; family Conopidae; genus Myopa; species Myopa tessellatipennis. The sequence goes on along the minus strand of OX031315.1, from coordinate 38,018,089 downwards.
TAATCGTTCCCAATTTTCCGTACTTAAATTTTTATTAAAGCGATTACTTAGCGCCACCAATTATCGTTTAATCGTTTCATTAAATGATTAATTCTTTATACTACTCGTAGTACTTTGGATTGAGAAACCATTAAAATTCTTAATATGAAGTTTCAACTTCTTTAACCTGTTTAGATTTCATGTTCGCTTCGTTTACCGAGCGTGCAGTAAACATTCGCTGTACATCTGTTTATTCGTCTGTACGCTGACGTCCGCTGCTGCTTTGTTTCAAGCAGAGCCAAAGCGTCAAAATTTTCGCGACTGCGCTATTCTGCTTTCTTTCAAGCAGAGACGAAGCGTCAAAATTTTCGTGACTGCGCTATTCTGCTTTCTTTCAAGCAGAGACGAAGCGTCAAAAGTTTAGTGACTTCGCTAAGGTAATTTAAGACCTCACAGAATGGGACGAACGACCTGCCTCTATTTTTCAGCGGCCAACGAAACTGCAACGTTTGCAATTTCGAATTCGGGCGATTAACCTAGTGAGCTCGTTTGAGTTCTTTCTCAGTTAAGTGCTTTCTATCTTTGCTTGTTTTTCTCAGCAAGCAATTTTAATTGCTTGTTAGTGAAACAATGAGTGCAACCCGAGTGAAATGGGTCGACCTCAGCAAAGATTTTGTCCAGCTAATGCTATTGGACAGATAAGTTTGCTGTGCAATTAAGCTAGCATCCTTTTGATGAAAACCGATGATTTTGGGACCTGAAAGTTATTTTATGTTGTATATAATATATATAAAATAATATAGTTGATATAATAATATTTCTATATAATACTATAATAATATTTTAGTATTATTAATATCCTTTCCACTTTTTCCTATTATTTGACTCTACTTTTATTTTTCAATTTTTTTACTTTCACTGTTTTAATTTTTCCTGAACTTATTATTTCACTTTTTTTTTCAATTTCCTGCGAACTTTATTTCTATATATGTCGTATATGCTGTTGTCAATATGTTGTATTTAAAAAGAACTGCTAGATTTTTACTTTTCGATTTACTCCTAAAATTATTATTTCGCTTATTTTCAAAATTCCTCCAAATACATTACTAAATTATTGTTTCACTTATTGTTGTTGCAATTGTTGTTGCACTTTAATTAAAAATTTTTTTTTTTTCTAAGCTACTTTCTTATCTCACTTCACTTTTAACTAATTAACTTTTAACTAACTAAGCTACTATTCTTATTTTTAATTTTCATATTTTATTCTTACTTACTTTTTACTCAATCGTGCGATCCTCGGCTCGATAATCCGGCTGCGCCAATTTGTTGTATTTACTGTTCGAGTGTGGTCTTGGTCCTTTCGTTGTCCTCCGTACAACGAATAAAACGCCTTGCTGTTGAGCTTCGTATTGCTTTATTTATTATTATTTCAAGTTCCTTTGTTTTAACTAAAACACTAATTATATTATTCACACTAGTTTCCGTAACTCTCGTTATTAGTTATGTACACTTATATTATTTCCAATTAGACTTGAGATTAAACTAACGCGCGACTTTATACGCGTCTCTAGAACGACTTCTTCGTTCGGATGTATTTACAAGACTCTCGTTGGAATTTGTTTCTTGTTTCCACTTTGGCTTGGTCGACGTACCCGTCGACCGAACCAAAGTGGGTCGCTGTTGGCGCGTGTCGCAATTTCCATTATTTCGCAATATAAAAATTGTAATATTCGCAGAATCAATACGCGGAAGAAAATCGTTCTCAATTTAATTCTTCCGCGTGTGGATTCTGATCGTTGGTTATTTCAAACCAAGCGATTTAATGGTTTGGAAGCTTGCTAATGAAAGCTAGCTTCCACAATCCACTACAATCACCATGCGCTATGGATTCTAGGGTTTGGAAGCTCGCTACTAAATGCCAGCTTCCACAATCCATTCCATGCGAAGTGTTCTGGTTGCTACCTTAGCTTTCGAAGTTCATTAAACCAAAGCTTGACTAAAACAAATGAAACTAAAGCTTCGGGCTTACCAAGCAAAGTGCTGTGGTTGCATTAATGTGAACTTGGCCTTGACTCACTCGCGGAGTATTATTATAAAAACAATAATACTGGCCTTGAAAGTTCTTATTTCCCGGAACTGGAAATTGCGATCCCGACATACAACAATCATGAAGATATTATATTTGTTAATTTAAAGAAATTTAAAGAATGTAAGAATGTAAGTCGTTACAAAAGCGACAAGAAAATTGTGTTATTGTCAATAAAAATGTTGGTGAAATTATTAATTGTAAAAATAATGAGCTTCATTGTATCCCGGAAGTCCACCATGTCGGGCTAAACCAAGGCTGACAGATGGGGGCGTGACGATGAAGAAGGGGGCGGATGAAGACTTGCGACAAAATTTAGGTTAAGTGAAAGAAATTTTATTGTTGTTGCTGTGTCTGAAAGGGTTAAGAATCACCTCCTTGAAACTGAGCTAGCGGGGAAAATGTAGGACAGACATTAACAAACCAGTAACGTAACAATATCGCGCCCAATGGAAAAGGCAAGCCGCGGTTTCCTCTCGGCAGCGTCCCCCGAGCATGACGGCTTAAACTGGCTAAACACCCAAGTTTAATAGCGTATGCGAAGGGGGCGCTGCTGACAAGCAACCGCAGGCCGAAGAGGGGAAATTTCTATGGTTTTTTTTTGTTTTAAAGACGAGTGTTACAAACTCACAAGAGAAAGACTCCAGAAAGTAACCTCGTGGTTTCTTCTCGGCGGAGCTCCGCAAGCGTGATGTCTTCAACAGGTTTAATCGCTAAGTTCCAATGCGCACGTGCGGAAAGCGCAAGCCGATAAGTAACCGCAGGCCGAAACCGAATAGAGATAGAGATGAAGCTGTGTTGTAAAACGGCACCGTGAAAACATGAAGCCGTAGGAAAAATTAGATTTTTTGACTTCATTCGCTCGAGCTTTCAGAGTCTGCTGACTTGGATAAGCTAAATAAAGTTAAACTCAACTGCACAGAAGATGGACGCGCAGACAAACGCAAGTCGCACAGAAAGCACAGCTGACGTCAGTTTTTTTTTGTTACTTGGTCCTATATTCAGACTATATGCTTGTCTTGCGAAGAAACAGCCTAGTTATAGTAAGTTAGAGTAATGATCGCATATTTCGCATCCGTCTTTAGAGTCACGTCCCATCAGCCGTAATTACAATAACAATTTTTGTTCTGAAAATAAAAGCAATAAATAAATAAGTTATAAAATTTAATTAAGTCATATGAGTGCAGGAGGAATTCTCACCTTTTTTTTTCCTTGTTACTCTGATAATATATACCATTTCGTAAACCAAGCATAGTTAATGAAGAGAGGTGTTCAGTATGTTTGTTTATTGGTAAAAGCAAAATCGTGTGCGTTTTTTTTTTGTGTTAGTAAATGAAAATCAAGTTTTGATATCGTTAACACAAAAGACTTTTCTCTTGAATCTTTTTTTTTTGTATTCGTTCAGCTCGATTCGTAGTAGAACTCGGTCTGGGTGAATAATAGGAATAAGATAGGCATATAAGAATACGCAAACGATAGCATTTTAAGGAAAGGTAAAGCAAATGCTGACGGCGGAAAAGTTGCGCCAGCAAGCTGCTTACAAAAGAAGACATAGTAGGTTTGACACGAATCGCTCATACACCTCGTCTCCGTTAGAGAAAAGTATAAGGTTTAATACACCAAACATGACACAAAAACATGGCAGAAGGTCAACGATCAGTAGAGATAGAGTCGCGTATGGATACGTCTTTTATTGACTTGTCTAAAACGATAATAAATTCTAATAGAGTAGGGCAGTCAAGTTTGCCGAAAGTCGACGATGCGCGTGAATAAACCAGGTTAGAGTTAGGGACAGTAGATCGCAGGGTGCAATCCCGAAAGCTTCTGTCAAGCTTTTCTGTCAGTTTCGAAGTAGCCAAACCAATTTCGAGTTACTTCGTGAACTCGTAGAAAGAAAACAATTACCTGGCGAATCGATCGATTCGTATTTCCAAGCGATCTGGAGACCAGAGATAATGAGATAAGAAACTTCTAAAAACTGCAACTCTGGTTGTCAAATCGTATGTTGGTGGTTGTGTTTTTGTATGGTAGTGTTTGTGAAAACTCGACAATTGATGACGTTTTAGTGCAGAAACTCACCAGAGTCGCGCCCCATTCTCGGAATTTTTTGAGAAACTCCCCAGACTCACATCCCGGAATATGTATCAATTTTATTGTATACACCTTAGTATAAGCCTTTGTTTTGAGATACCAACTAGGTGCAATGAATGAATGAATGGATGCCAATTATTTACAAATACGCTGTTTAACAACCACTCGAACTTACTAACTGCAATTTCAATTTACACTATATTTTTTAATTTCATTAATATATTTTGTTATTTCATGAAGACAAACGGTCAAATTATCTTCAATGTACATTAACTCTGGACAATTTAATTTCTGTTTTGGCCGACTATGAATGCGTGAAGCAAAATATTTTTTTCAAACTTTCAAAGAAATGTTTTAATATACTTTGTATTTAATCGAAATTCAAAACGTGCCTTTTATTATTTAACTCTCAAATACAACGAATTACTTTTTAATCACAGAGGAAAGAAAAAGTTTTTAAGTACTGGAAAATTAGAAAACTGAAGTATGTTATAGATATATGCACTTATTGTTGGTTCTTTGAAATATATCAATACATTTAAATTTTGTATACACAAAAAATTTCAGAATTGCTATTAACATTCCAGTTTGTTTTAAATTTTTTTAAAATTTTAAAGCTATTGCTAAATTTTTTATAATTTTGACCAATCCTTACTTATTGACCAATTCAGCGAAGATGGCGATTGTTTAAGATGTATTAAAATATATTTTATTTTTCAGGATTTTTTTCCTTAATACAGTGCACTCGGGAAAACGTCATCACTAGTTTACGTCAACATCAACCAAACCACAAAGCTCTAAAACGTCAACTTTAAATAAACCAAAATTTTGAATTTAGCAACAGTTAAAATACACAGTTTTGATCACACACACATTTATTTTATGAAATTAGTTCAGAAATTTGGGTATTCCCCTTATAAGTACGTAGAATAGAAAAAAAAATGCATCTCTATGTGTTGTCTCTTTTATGTTCAGTTGCTTTTTTGTTCTCATAAGTATCACATTACGAAAATGTGCGCAAAACAACCAAAAGTGCTTAAATTACAAAAAAAGGCAAATATTTTGGATTTATTAGAAAAGGGTGCAAGTGCGGTAGCTTTAGCAAAGCAATATGGTATCTCCAAATCAACAATTAGCAAGATAAAAATGAAAAAAAATAAAATTTTGGACTGTGTTAATAACATACTTTCCGGTCCGGGAAAAAGAAAGACATTCAGCTTGGCTAGACGGAGTATCATTTGATACGGTATCACTACTGGTATGATGATACCAGAGATTGCTAAACACTGTCGTATCACATTTAGTTTCACAAGCCGTAAACATGTTATGTCGATGTATGTGTGAAATTTACTGAATATCATAATATTGGCCATAATATTGTCATATTTATTATATTATGATTAATGCGTAAAGGAAAAATAGGATTTCTAAAAATCCCATATTTAAATTTTAGTTCAATGGTAATTACCTGCTTCACTTTGGTTTTCTTGTTCAGTGGAAATCGTTGTGATGTGAAATTTTTTTAAAATAGTTAATTTATTTAAAAATATTAATAATAATTAGGCGCTTCTCGTCCTAACCAATGTTGTTGTTGTTTATGCCGCTGACCCTAACAACAATAATTTGTATTGCACTCATGTAGTTCCGGAATTATAGCCTTTTAATGTTTCTAGATTACAGGCCTATATCTGTTAAACTTTACGAGATACCACTATGATATGAAAAATAAAATTTTACGTTTTTAGTATTTTTTTTCCATTAATTAATGTTTTCCTAACTGTAATGTACGCCAGAAACAACAACAACATTGGTTACTTAGAGAAGCGCCTAATCTTTTCACCCTTTTTTTAATTGTTTTTGAACTTTTCGTGACTTGATATTAAAATAAGGCAAATGGGACAAATAAACGAAATTTCTCCGAAAAAGAGAATTTTTTCAACTTCGTTTGCAACCGTTCGAATTCATTATGGTCGACCCATTGACCAAAGACTACAAGACTGGACACTCGCAAATTCTGTGTACACACTTATGCATTTTTGCGTGAATTTCACTAACACTATTAAAAAAAAGTTTGATTCGCTGCAAAAAACTTGTAGCCTCGCCGTAGAAACTTTGATTCGCTGCAAAAAACTTGTGGCCTCGCCGTAAAAATCTTGTGGCCTCGTTGAGGTGAAAAATTTGTTTTTCGGGGGTGCATTTTGGAAACGTCAAAACAAATAATTAAAAATATTATCCTTTTTATAAGTGTAAAATATATATAAAACATAACTTCCCGTTCCGTATAATGGTAATTATTGTATGCTTCCATATTTTACCTCGTACTGGTTGTTGATTTCTCATTTTTACTTTGGTATAAAGTAGTTGCAAATGCATACTTGTCTGCCTATTGACAAAAAACATTACGATTTATAACTTCAGAATGGTGGCATTTTTTTTTTATTTGTTTTCTTATATTTTTGAAAATTAAGTGTTGTTAAACATTGTTAATGCACTTGGGGGGTCAAACATCCGTTGGCACCTACCATTTTAGGTTTGGGAAACTTCACCACCTTTGTTTATATATGGTGAAGTTTATATTTTAAAAGCCAATGGCTTCGGCTATACGAAGTATCTTTTGAAACTGTTTCACTCGGTTCGTGGGAGAGAAAGATGAGGAAGAAAGAGAAAAGTCTACACTCTATTATCGAATGTAAAGAATTTTTGAAACGAAAATAGCCCCTGCTTCTATTTCTTCTTGCGTTTCTTTGCACGCACATAAGAAAGCAGTTGTCAAACGAAAGAAGAGCAACGCAGTTTGCCGAACGCGTGTTCATATTTTCTCTTACTCTGGCCAACATTTGGATATTCATTAAATTTCACACACACACTTTGTCATAACATGTTTACGACTGTTGAAACCAAATGAGAAACCACAGTGTGTAGCCACCGATGGTATGGAAATACTAGTAGTGAAACAGTTTGAAAAGATATGCGCTTAGCCAAGCTGATTTCATAACTAACTGAATCCGTGGTGAAACATGAAACAGCTGATTTTTTCAACATACTGAAAGACAGAAACAAGAACAACAATATGGTTGCTCTCACGTATAGTGTACATGAATTCAAGAGTTCATAAAAAATAGACGTCAAACCGATTTTTGAAGCGGCGAATTCGAGAGTGTCCAGTCTTGTAGTCTTTGCCATTGACAACTCCTTATGCCTTGAACACAATTGGACGAACAAAACACTAAACACATTTGTCTCTGTATCTTTTGCTTATAACACGCACACAATTGGGCCTCGCGCACAAGAAACAAAATCTGTCATTTCTCTCAATTCTCTTATGCAAACAATTTGAATATATACAGAAGCAGAAGAAGAGCTTGTGCACAAAAGCAGTCAAAATAGAAATAGAGCTATCTCACGGACATGCGTTTCTTTATCTAAACACAAATGTTCGTAGATAACTCATTTTTTTCTTGAATCCCATAAGAGCCTGTGTAAATTTGACAGTTGATTTTGTGTTTAGTGTTTTGTTCGTCCAATTGTGTTCAAGGCATTACTTGTGTGCCTAAGTGATACCCAGAGAAGCAGCATAGACCCTAGAGTCTATGTTGGTATCACAAATTCTCTACAAGTGATACCAAAGTGTAGACTTTTCCCTTTCTTCCCCATCTCTCTCTACAATGAACTGAGTGATACCGCATCAAATGATACTGCGTCTATCCAAGCTGATTAAGAGCATCAGAGTTGCCGAAAATGGAAAAGCGCCTGTATCAATGGTTTGTTAAGCAGAGATGTTAAGGAATTATCCGGTTAATGCATTAGCGCTCAAACAAAAGGCTAAATAAATTCATCTAAAAGAAAAGAAAAGGAATGTTCTTTTAACGCAAGTGGTGGATGGTTGCAAGGTTTTAAAAAAAGATTTGGAGTTCGCCTGCTTAAAATAACTGGAGAAAAGCTATCTTCGCAGCCTTTGCTTGTCGAACCATTTAAAATCAAAGTAGAACCAAAAATTGAGGAAATGGGTCTATGCCATGATCAATTGTACAATGAATCTGGCTTATTCTGGAAAATTTTGCCAGAAAAGTCTTACGTATCAACTGCCGAAAGGACTGCTCCAGGCGTAAAGACAGAAAAACAACGCGTTACTTTTTTATGTTGTGCTAGGCAACATTGTGATTGGGAAGGCAAAAAATCCACGCGTTTTCAAAAATTTTAACTGCCCAACTGAGTACAAGAGTTCCAAGTCCTCATGGATGACATCAGCTATTTTCTGCGATTGGTTTCACAAATCCTTTGTGCGACAGGTTAATACATATCTGTTCTGCTCTAGGTCTGTTCTAGGTAACAGATTTTCTTTTAAAAAAGAAAGTTAAAGCGCTCCTTCTGATAGACAATGCTCCGTCTCATCCAAGTGAATTAGAGCTCAAAACAGAAGATGGAAACACAATTGCAATGTTTTTTCCTCCGAATGTAACCTCACTTATCCAGCCAATTGATCAAAACGCAATTAAAATAACGAAGCAGTTTTATAGAAACAGTCTTCTAGCCATGATAGCAGCAAAAAAATCAGATCTAGTAGATTCGATGAAAGCTGTTACATTAAGGGATTGTGTTATGCTTTTAGAAGCCGCATGGAATAAAGTTAGCAAAGATACATTGGCAAAATGCTGGCAAACTGTTTTGCGTTTCACGGAAAATGAGACAGATCCAGAGGAAGATATTCCGTTAAGCATATTGAAAGAAAAAATAAACTCGGAACTGCAACAACAAATGGAGCTCGTAGTTGATCTGCTTTATGAAATAAATCCTCAGGTTTGTTGCTTTTTAAAATTATTTTAACGACACGACCAGTAACTTTATACATTTTTTTAAGGTTGACTATAGAGTACCATCCATTCAGAAGTGGAATGAAGATGTTCTACTGGGTAATGTTTCTAATTCGTATGAAAATGAGGAGTTAGAAGTGACCGATGATGATGACAACGATTTAGATACGAGTACAAATGTACAGACAATAAAACCAAACGAAGCTGTCGAAATATTTAACCGGGCTTTGGATTGGGCTCAATGCGAGAATGTTGAGCAAAATGACCTAAATGTATTAAGAAGTTATTACGAGAGAAAGCTCTCCTCCAAGTATTGGAAAGGAAAAAACAACAGAAAAAAATAACAGATTTTTTTAGATGCATAAGTATGTATGTATGTGAAATGTGATCTCTTTTAAAATGTATTCCTTTAGTTTTACTTAGGCTGAAAGACTTTTTTGTTCCTTTTTTGTATTTGTTTATGTTTCCTTTTAGTTTATAGTCAATAAAAACGTTTTAAAGCACACTATAAATTTGTTTTTTATTAAAAGTTTCTACATTCATAAACGTCAATAATTTGCTAAACGTCAACACCCGCGGTTTTAATTAGTTGACGTTTTCCCGAGCGCACTGTATCATATAACAAAGAATTGCTTCGCAAATATAAAATAATTCTCTCACATATTTGATATACTGTCTAACCACAACGCAACGACGTCGCAAACGATTGCGATGTTCCCATAGAAAAATGGAATGGAACACGTCGTTGAGCTCTCTCACGTCGTCGTAAAATTTTCTAAATTTCTGACATCTTCTTTCGATTTTCTCATTTTTTTAAAAACAGTATGCCCTACTTTTCGATGAAATTCTTCAAATTCCCCAAAAAATGTAAATAAATTTGACAAACGAATTGTCAAACAAGGAAATTATTCAAATTATTTTTATTTAAAACAAAATGTAAATAATTTATGACGACAGATGTCACTCATTCGAAGATTTCGAGAGAGAGAAATCGTTATCGTTTGCGACGTCGCATCGTTGCGTTGTGGTTGGTAGGTAGGTAGAAGGTAGCGCCCGCCACCGCACTCGATGATGGGCAACGATTAAGGCTAAAGAGCCTCGTTTTGATCCACCTAAAAAGTACGCGTGAGACCTGAAAGGAGAAAAATATCCGTGTAGATTGGGATAGTAAGCGTTACACCGAGCCCGCTAAGTTGAGGAACCTAAGCAGTTGTCTGGATTGGAAAGTGGCGACCTCCTCCAGTCCATTGAAGGTGATTTTGCCCCAGGTCGTAAATTTGGCACGCATGAGTGCCGGGCAATTACATAGTAGGTGGGAGACCAATACACAATATTAAAAGCAAATAGGTTATTAAATTTATATAAATATATAAACAAATGAAATGTGGTGTTGGCATATCTACATATTCGATTCACCTCATTATTACATTCGATTTTCGGGTGTGCAAACCTCGCACTTTTATGTTCATTTAAGTACTTAAGTAGTGCACTAGTGCGCTACGATCTAACTGAAAATTTTTCAATTCAAGCGAACAGACAAACTATACAATTTGCTTAAATGTACTATTTCTGATTTCTTTTTCACATATTTTTCAAGAATTCGTCATTGAAATGCTGCGAAGGAGGTTTTGCTGCAAGAATGTTCCGGGGACAAATGGAAAATGCACAAATTCCCAAATATCAATAATTTTTTATTTTGTATATGGGTGACATAGGCCTACTGGGGAACCGAACAGCCAAAAAAAAATCGGTAACGTACCACAGTGCATAATATGTACGTCCTAGGTGGTGTGGAAATGAACAGGTAGTTTCCAGATTTTTTATTTATTTATTTTTTTAGTTTGTATTAAACTTTGCACTAGTCTTTATTTCTTTTTGTAAACGGTTTTAACATTGCACCAAGCTAGCCAGAACTAACTGTAGCAACTGTGAGTCAGTAAGCAGCGATGGAAATGAAAGTAGTAGAACTCTTCGATCCAGTTCCATCACTGACTTTTTCCAGTTGGATGAAAAGCTGGCGACCAAAGCTTGACTGCGGTGATCTTGCTTACGTAGCTCATCTATCTGTTCCTTTTTCCAAAAATGCTCACGAAATAGCAGCTTGCAATGAGTCCCAATATCTAAGCAAAATAAGAAGAGGATGAATAACTAATATTTCGAAACGAAACTCCTATTATGTAGAAATATCTTCACTTATGTACATCTACAAAGCTAATATCAGAATATCAGTTGAATCAAATATTGCTATTAAATCAAAACCATCCTGAATGCTCATCTCAAGATTTTTCTAAAGAATTTAGAAATACAATGAATGCAAGAATTTTGATGAACTAAAAGTTTTAAATTATTGAATTTCGTGATGATTTTAGAATTTACCTATAGATTAAAAGTTACCAAATTGAGAAATAATTTAGCAAAACTAGATATATAAATACAACGTATATACATAAATATATTACAACGTAAATAATTCAATTTTTACAAAACTCATACAACTCATACATATAAACACACATATGTACATATACATATATATAAAAAACTCAAAAGTTAAACTAGTAAAAGGTTATAATAAGGAGGATTGAAATCTTACTATCATTAGAGTCAATTTTTTTCCATAATTTGATTGAACAGAACTTGCGCCTTCGTGCCAAGAATACTCCATGCAGGCATTGTCCACCAGAGTGAAACTGGGGCTCATAGGTTTACTACTAGCAGAAGGAAAAGAATTACATAGTTAAATGAAATCTGATCAAATTTCAGACAATTACCCCATTTTTTTGTTGTGCATGTGGAACTATTGTTAATCAACAACATATCTTATTACTTTCCTTTATTAAAAACTCAAACTCCGTATTAAATGAACTCTTCGATCGGCACTGTAGGAGGTCATCTTGCAGTTCTTGCGATACGTGTATATGACTGCGACAGGATGCCACAAAAACTTCAAATCATTGCTAAGTGGATAAGAAACAAAATATTTTAATACTCTCGAATTTGGTTCACGTTTCTATTAGAATTAGCTAATATAAACAAAGAATTTCAATTTACTGAGTTTTACGGAAAATAACACTTCACACTTGCAGTGATTGTTTACACTGATTTGTTGACTTTATTATACAATGAATTAAACTTTTGCCACTCGCCGATCTTCATAACAAATTAATAACACTTCAAGCTTGCAGGGATTGTTTATCTTATCTGTTGATTTTATTATGCACTTAATTAAACTCCCTTACAAATGCAACCTTTACATTTAATTTACTTCCCCTTGTCATTGTGGTTTTAGTTATTTCTTTTTTGGCACTGTTGATATTTCGCCTACCAAAACTTCCAGCAACTATACACGGATCAATGGATTGTTTGCATTGGCCTGCATTTACCGATCTGGTCTTTACACGAATATCACCTTGGTCAATAGTATGGTACACAGAACCGGACACAATCGAGGATTCTTCTCCAATATTTTCGACTTTGCAATAGCGACGTCGGTAGCTAGTTGAATTTCAATAGCGAAGTCAATGTGCTGCCTGAAAACTATTCCCTTACCACGCACACACCTTTATATACGATTTATTTTAATATCTATTACTTTAATGCGCTTATTAATTGAATTTAATTCAATAAACAACAATTTTTGCCCGATTCCTCCAAAAACTTTCTGTAAATAAACAAAACGTCATTTCAATGTCATAAAACCATGACGTCGTATGGTGAATAACACGTACAGTATACGTGTAATAAATTTTCGTTTTATTTTGACATATTTTTTGGCGGCAAAAGAGTTTCCCATCTCATTATATCTGCTGGAGACTACGTTCTAGACAACGCAACAGTCGTCACGCTACAACCGACAAATAATCGAATGCGTAGTGGAGCCATCCGAAGAATCATCTGCGGAGCAAGAAAAACACATTATTGTTAACGAAGAGGTTCAACCGATGAAACGACAACTAGTATGCTGGAATTGCCGACAGAAAGGTCATACTTTTTTGGAGTGCATGTCATCCCAGCAACACATCTTTTGTTTCAAATGCGGACAGCCAAACGTGATAACTCCGAAATGTGGCAACTGTAGACCGGAAAACGTTAACAGGAACATGGGAGAAGAGGGTGAACGAAGTTCCAACAAGAGACCCGCAATAGAAGCATAGACGTCGATAAAGATAACGAAACGATGATCGTAACACCGGATGTAAAAAGAAAACCTAAAAATAAAAAGAAGACATCACAAAGTACAGGCTTATGATAGTGAAACCGATAGAACTTCCCATAAATGACACCACGAACCGTACTCCCTTTATAGCAAAAGGATAACCGGCTAGCTCAGTCAGTAATTAAAGTTTTGGGCGGAGGCCTACGTTGGGCGATTTACCAAACCGTGAAAGTTCACCCAGTTCTTCTCCTTGCATTTGCGCGGCCAAGCACAGAGTTTTGTTGCGTGTGAAGCTGGAATCAAAAGAGAAATTAATATATATGTCAATATACTAACCAGTTCGTATAAATGTCCGTCTCTCAATGAGGAAAATATCCGTTTCGAAAATCTACAAAAAAATTTCCTGAAAATAAATTAAAATAGAAATAGTGCGTACTTATCTTGTCATCCTGTAAACCACAACAGTCGATCTGTCAAAACAGTAAACAAGCATCACATAATAACGAGTAGTTTAGAGATGGGTATAGTTATTGTGCTATAAATTAAAGCAACATTGACATGGTGTGTGGTCTCAGCTATCTTGGTCTGAGCTTAGAGAGAGTTAAGAATCTGTTAAGAAAATAGAAGAGATGAAGGTTAACGAAGGTTAAATGGGTAAGGGCATAAGACAAGGTGCGAAAGAAGGACAGGGAGACGAGGTTAGAGGAGGAAAATGATATAGAAGTAGAAGTTTCTAGAATTTCGTAATAACGGAAAAATTTGAAGGCCAGAGGTAGATCGAACGATTAGAAAAAGAAGTTGTGATTCTAGCACAGGCTGCCGGGCTGAAAGGTTGTTAAAAATATAAAGACAAAGCCGAGCCTGAAGCGATTAAAACAACCGTTTTTTCTTTTCTGAAACGTGCAAAACTAGACATTGATTTATATACGCGCCGAATAAGAAAGTTAAAGTTTGTGTTGGAGAATTGAGAAGAAAAAAAGGAAAGGTTTAACAGAAAAAGACATATAAAAGTAAGCGGTAAACCTGTAAAGAAAGATCAAATTCGTTGCGGCGAATATCAGAAAAAAATATATAAACGTTTGGTTCGACCGGAACCGTTAATTCTGTGAAGCCGTCGTACGGCATAAAAAGCCGTTACGTAGCAAGAGCGCTTTGCAATACCCGTGTTTAAAACGGCCAACCCTTAAGAAGATTGGTTTCTGTAACCGAGAACAAGGAAGGAAAAATACAGAAAACTGCATTGCATATCATCTACCTAGTATCCATGTTGTCCATGGCACCGTAATTCGCCGCCCAGGAGCGACCAGAATACAAGAGGCAGATGAGTAGAATCTAGAACAAATATATGTATTGTTAGAATAAACGTATAATAGTACATGTATGTCAAATATGTGTGTGTCGGCACAATAAGAAAAGAAATTTAATGTAGTATACAAAATGAAAACGTATTTACTCACCTTAGAGACGTTAATTAAGAATATCATGAAGATATTATATTTGTTAATTTAAAGAAATTTAAAGATTGTAAGAATGTAAGTCGTTAGAAAAGCGACAAGAAAATTGTGTTATTGTCAATAAAAATGTTGGTGAAGTTATTAATTGTAAAAATAATGAGCTTCATTGTATCCCGGAAGTCCACCATGTCGGGCTAAACCAAGGCTGACAGATGGGGGCGTGACGATGAAGAAGGGGGCGGATGAAGACTTGCGACAAAATTTAGGTTAAGTGAAAGAAATTTTATTGTTGTTGCTGTGTCTGAAAGGGTTACGAATCACCTCCTTGAAACTGAGCTAGCGGGAAAAAAGGTAGGACAGACATTAACAAACCAGCAACGTAACAAATCTCTACAGCAGATACATTAGTACTGAATCAACATTCAGATACATTAGAGCGTTTTAATTAATTAGGACTTTTTTGTATTAAAAGTTTGTCGAGATATTTCTTAGTGGCCTGAATGTGATATTGTTTCCCATGTACCGCAAATACATATACGCTTGGAAGTTGAGGTCTTCCAATTAAATTTCTGTCTCCTTTCTGGCGTACTCGCCAAGTAGGACTTTTGTGCTGTGTATTTGTGTGTATCCCATTCTCTCTTTTACACACAAAACATTTTTATTATTTGGGTGGCGCTACAGTCTGGGGTGGACCTGGGCCTCAACCAACAAGCCTCTCCAGTTAGCGCGGTCTTTGGCTAACTGCACTCCATGTTGGTTTAGGCCTCCTTTATGCACGTCAGCTAACGCGAGGCCTTTCTCTACTGCGTTGTCCCTCCGGGTTGGATTCGAAGACACTTCGCGCCGGAGTGTTGATGTCCATTCGCTATATATGTATGTCCTAGCCATTTTAATCGACTGATGCGTACTTTTCTGACCAGATCGATGTCGATGTCGCTGTTAAATCTCCTCCTCCATAACCCGTCAACGCAAACGGAACCGAAAATCACCCAAAGAACTTTTCTTTCAAAATGACCAAGGATATCTTCATCTATCTTTGTTAACGTACATGAATCTGCGTCAGAGAGCAGGAATGGGATGATTAGGGTCTTATATATGTGTTGGTGTCTCTTGATAAGACCTTGTTACTCTAAAGCAAGCAATTTCTGTGCAGGCGAATTGCTTCGCTGCATGTCACCCTAGTAGATGTCACAATTTATCATTATACGCTACACACGAAGTGAATAGAAAAATATTCACTTACTGCTTCCGTTTGTAACGCATTAAAGGAGGCGTGACAGATATAGAAAAGTATATATATTCTTAATCAGCCTGACCTTCTGTCACTTATGTCAAATTTCGACGCCTACTTTTTATAGTGAATATAAATTCATCCATGCTTATAGCTCAATTTCTCATCTTGTAGAACGAATTTGGGGTTGAAATTTTGTCCACTGCCTCTGAGCAAAACAGACTACCACAAATGATCGTGGTCCGCCCACTAATTAAATAAAATTCGATTACAGGAGAACGAATAGAGATATTTTCATCAAATTTGGCACGAATATTCTCTGTCATCACAGGCTATTTGAGAACTTCCTGGATGGCGGTGATATCTGCTTTATAGCAGTCTAGGGCTTCCGCTAATTGATCGGCTGCACGCAGTCTGGGCAGAGTCCGAACATTCTATGTGCAGATTCGAACGTCGTTGTCCTTTTTTTGTTTTGCAGATATTTGCCATAATTGATTCCATCCAGGGAATTACCCCATCCCCATGGTTACCCCAAGAGTTGGTAGTGAGAGGCTAACGCGAGAACGCCTGTGTTCTTATATATTCGCTTCACTACCCTTTGGCCGCCAAACAAAAACAAAACAAAAAATCATACTTGTCGAGCTTGCTCGGTAGCATAACCAGGGCATACGTGTTCAAATATCTGTTTATTGAAGGCATGGCCAGTGGGCGCAAAGTAGTGGTTGGAGTTATCTGCCGTACTAATGGTGATCTAAGCGTGATCTCGGAAGTATTGTCAAAAATCACATCTAGGTACGAGGCCATTGTTTTTATGTGGGATTTCATCTCAATCTGCTAAATCTAAATACTAAAAACAATGTGGTTAAACTGGCATAGGGTCTCAATCTGCGCATCTTAGCGGACTTCAGTCAACCAACACATTTTAGTGTTCAACATGATTCTTTCTTTTTAATTTACTTCTTAGTGAGTGATTCAATAGTCATTAAAAAGGCAGGATAGTTCTGGGTACCCTCAGTTTCGAGGTATGCGTTTATTTTTGCTCTAAATTGGAGCTTTTGAATTCAGTCATTCAATTCTTATTTGACACATTTGTACCACTAACCACTTTCTCCCAGCGTACGGTTGGCTGTCCTTGACGAACGCAGGGGTTGGACCAGGCGATTGTTCTTGGAGAATTGGCGTTCAAAGCATTCTTGGAAACAGTCTGCAGAAAACTGGAAAATTTTTGTCAGAAACAGAAGATCTAGGTTTCAGTTTGGAAACCAATGCTTTAGAGAAATGAAGTCCACAAAGGAATTTTGGAAAAAGGTGCAAAGTTTTGGTAGGATTAAAGCAAAGAAGGAGCCGGTTTTAATTAAACCCGACGAATTAAACCCGATCTGCATCGCTCTATGTCCCGGCACAAACGCAGATATTAGTAGTTGATATTCCTTATAGTGAAGAACTCCTTTTTTTTAGGATGACTACATGATATTCAGATCTATTTATCCAAACCTATTAGTCTTGTTGAAGATTTGTGCTGTAGACTCAATTGTGATTTGTCCTCACTTAACACTTGGGCTGCTTCCAATCTGCTACGCATTAATCCTTCCAAATCAAAAGTACTTCCTTTTATACGAAGGAATTCTTGTTTTGATGACATCCCGCCTTTGATCATAGGCACTACTCAGTTGGAGTTTGTAAGCAAGGTAAAAAATCTTGGATTCATACTCAACTCCAAATTTACGTGTACGGACCATATTAATGCTACCATTGGGAAAATTTATGGGATCTTACGGTGCTTGCGGTCGTCTGCCAACTACACTCCTCTTGAGACCATACGCAGACTCGTCATTTATTTATTTTTTATTATTTAAATTTTTTTTCATGATTGTATATTATTATATTTCGTGGTGCTCTATAAAAGACTCATGTCTTAGTGTGTAATTAAAAATTTAATAAATTGAATTGAATTGAAAACTTGTACAATTGAGTTAGGGTTCAACGACTTTTTTGTACGACTTGAAAAGAAAGAAAATAAAATAAAGAATGTGCTTGTTCTCGACTCACGTTTGTTTTTTCCTAAAATTACCTTTAACAGCAACCCTTCCACTACACAAATGAGAAAACGTATTATTTGAGCTGTAGATTTCGACGCAATGGAAGACCAAGAGGCTATGCTAATTAAAATAGGTTCAACATATGCAAAAGGCGTAATATTTGGCAGCGATAATAGGAGGAATATAATTGATAAATTTATCAGTCCATTCCATTTATCCACTTCAGTCCGTTTTTCAATGACTTTGTGAATATTAAGACTAGACAATACCGTTGTGCTCGGTTTACTTGGTGTAAGCTACAAAGAGTATTAATAGTCGACTTTGCTTCTGTTATTTTGCACTAACATTTCAAGCGAGATAGAAGATGCGTTAGAAGAAATAAACGATCCAGACTCGTATGCCAGGTAAAGTGTGAAAGAAAGAATTGATCAATTTGTGGTGTACAGAGAGCGATGAGTAGAACGGTGCGATTCATCTTCTTTTGCTTCTCTTACAATAACAAAAGACGTGCAGCCGTCCGTCCGTCTGAATTTGTTTTAAATTTTGCATTTTATGGTTTTTGATAGAAAGTTGGCGTTTTGTAACTTTTTTCAGCTTCTTGTTCGATGTCCAAGCTTTGTAAAGTGCTGGCACGATCTACGCGCCGAGCATAGTTGAAGAATTTGTATAGGCAGAAGATCTACTTTAGCCGGCATTTCGACAAATTGAATACGTTATACGAGTAACACTAAACAGTTAATGGAAGCAAACTTATGAAAATATTTATATTATGTCTGTACAAAATATAATTTGAAATATTCGTGAATCTACTTTAGCCCATTAGCCTCTGTTTCATTAGTAACACTTATTAAGTCTTGTATAATTTTCTTGTATAAGTAATTCTTGTATAATTTTTTGTTGCAAATGTGGCTTATGGTAAATTTTTTCAAAAAGGCCTTGTGCAAATGGCAAAGTGCTGTAAGCGTATATTAAAAAAAGTATCGGAGGGGTTTTGCAAATAAATTTGCGTTTCACTGTAGTTTTTGTATACAGAAATGCTGTATTAGGATCTCTCCTTCGAACGTTTCTTTCCCGAGATGGTGTAATCCAAATGAGAATTGTTTTCAATACATTAAACAAATTTTGGAATATCTAGTTTTCATCCTAATTCGAAAAACTCAAAGTGGCTAAAACAAAAAGAAAGCGAGAAAATTAACCCAAAAAAATTAACAAAAACTGGATCAATGGCGGATGTAAAAATGCGACGACTTTTGGAGAAATAATATAATAATAAAAATTAGCTTCATATATATATATGTATGGTAGTTTAGATTATGTTAGTTAATAAGGCTTGTAAAATAATGTTCAATAAGTGTTACTAATAAAATCGAGGTTGTAGTGGATTTCATTGAAATCATACTTTGTATTACCACAGACATATAGTACAAATATTTCCATAATTTTGCTTCCATTAACTTTTTAGTGTTACTCGTATGCCGTGTTCAAGTTGTTCATATGCCAACTAAAGGCCCAATTATAATATGCTTAACAAGGCAACACTCTGTTGGGTCAAAGGGCACAGAACAAAATGAGAGAGCGGACTCTCTTGTTATAAAAACGAAGTTCTCTACAGAGTACAACTGTAGCAGTACAAAATTGGAGTACAGATGTCCAAGCTGCGTGCATAGCGTGCTGTTGAAGAATTTATATTGGCAGCAGATCTACTTTAAGGTCCAATTATAATATGCTTACGCTGGCATAAGCAACTGTCAGAAGTGAACGAACTGCATGTCAAATACAGAACATATGCTTATGTGAACTATATTGTTTTCTGTTGTCAAAGCTGTCATCAGCTGATTCCGTACGCAATGTGCGATTTGTTTCGCTCCTTGCTTAAGCAAAATAAATTTAACGAAACTACTTTATGCACATTATAATTGCAAAATACAAATTCTGAGTTATCGCTCGTTTGCTTCACCTGTCTTTTACCGCCGTTTCTTTAAAGAAACACTAACATGAAAAAATTCCTTAAATTTACTGTTCCTTTTTTTAAAAAAAACAATTAGCGCTCTTTGATACATTTGTTTGTTTATTATTAAACTGCATCAATTTTTTTTGAAATTTTACGGTTTTACTTGGTTTAGCAATGAGTTAACCAGTTACATTTTTTAGCCCTTTTTAAAACTATTTTTTCTAAGTACAAATAAAATAGGTGTCCATATTATTGATGTTAAATCTGAAAGTATATGTTCGAAATTATACAAAACTGACTTTCTATAAACTTTCAGTTTTCAGACTTTCTATAAAACTGACGTATTAGGTTTTTCAGGTGTTTATCAGTTTTTTTATTGCATAGAGAAAACTGTTGCTTTAAAGCAACATCGGTCAATAACTAGAACTTCAATTATTTTGACAGTTGTAAACGTTTTCAAATAGGAGTAGAGAAGGTGACAAGGTTTACCGCTATTCTGTAGTTGTAAAAATAGACGAGTTTTTGAGTTGTGTGTACATCGTTATCAGTCTTTATTCAGTATTGATAAGGTAGGAAATGAGGTAGGAAATGCTTTTACGCACATCAGTGTCTCTGCTCGAACCAGGTCCGCCGATAGTGTGGGACTCCCTCGCTTGCGGACTACCCACTAAAACCGTCCTCTTTCCTTGTGGGAATAGTCGAAGCAGACCAGAACGGGTAGGTCCCTTTTCGCCCCATGTCCCTTAGTCACTGCAGGCGGCCGAACGAGTCGAACTCCCGCTTCATGACCAGGTCCCTTGTCAACGCCAGTGTGTTCTTTAACCAAGAATCCCAGCGTCGAACGTCGTCGTTATGACCGTTCACGCTGAGCCTTCTGGCTGCTAGCGCCGGACAATGGTTCACAATGTGATCCGCCGTGAATGTTTGAAGTGAATTATTGTGTAAATTATTATTCCAATAATGAATAATGAAGTGAAGTACCGTATAAGACTACAACAACAAAAAAGTAACACAAAATCGGAGCGTTCCTGTTCTAACTCTTCTTCATGCCACTTTTCAAGTTTGGCAATTCTACCGTGTGTTGTGACCCTAGTGATTTTAGAAATACTTATTGACGTAGATGCGCAGAACGAGACCACTTTTCTTTGTTTACAGGCGCAACCTTTTATTCTATAAACCTTGACTCGGTAGTATACTATAATCACGGTGGAAGTGAAAGGTTAAATATTTGAAAAGTCATACAAATATTCTGAGAAGTACGTGTTTTTTCCTGGAGGGTGCGTTTTTCTCTTCTTTGGAAGTAGATTTGTATAGCTCTGATTAGAGATGAGCGTTCCAGTGATTTTTTAGGAACGGTGACAGCAGTGACTATGACATTTCTGTAACCGTGATTTTAACCAGTGACTTTGAAACACCGTGACTTTGGTAAAAGTAACCGATATCAGAAGTTTTAACATGTTTAAATAACGAAAAAATTAGATTTGTATATTTAATATAAAAGAAAGCAACATTGTCATAAAAACCATGTTTGTATAATTGTTTAAAAATAAAATTATGAACTTGATAATATAATTTACGTACGTATGTTATTTAAACAAGGTTTTTCTAATTCCATACATATAATGCACTGCCACTAACCACGAGAAATATAACAATGTGCTTTCTGGTAGTTCTGGTATACTATACTGTATTTTTTATTTATTTACATATTTATTATTATAATTTAAAAATAAAAGCATTTTAAATTTTTCTGCGTATAATCGACTCCGACGTTCGTTTAAAACTTGGCCAGCTTTCGAAAATAGAGTTTCGCAGGGCATCGATGATACCAAATCGCAGTTTTTCCCGTGCTACGTGGGCCAAAGTTTCCAACGATTTCTCTTTAAAAAGAATCGTTATCCTTAACATTTTAGCCAATTTAACCTGTTTTTTTCCTCTGTAGGGCATACTAATACAAGGAAGTTAGGATAATGCAAAATAATAATTTTGTTACTGAATATTTTCTTTTTTATCATTATTTTTATATTATTTTATTTTTCCAATATTGTTCGAACAATTATAACAATTAATATGTAAGATAAAATAAAAATAAGTCATAAGCAAATATTTAATAGCGAATTCTTTAGAACAGAATGTAAACTGTCACATAAAGGCAACACTGGGTTTTTGTATAATTCCTGAAAAAATATCGTATTCCGAATTCACGGCACGGGAACAAACCAGTGAAAGGAACGAATATATAAATAAATATCGTGGAACGAAGGCTGTAACTGTCACTGGTAAAAAAATATTCGGTCACTCCGGTGACCAGTGACTTTTAAATCACGGTTCATTCATTATTTATGTCGTTCCGGCACTGCACTTATTAGAATTTACTAATTATGAAGGAAGGTTTTATATTTCCCGATGGCATTTGTAAATTGGAAACGCAAGTTGCCGGCCATGTGTTTAATTATGGCGATTTAGGGTTGATAAAGGATGCTGAATCGGGTTGTGTTTTAAAATCAATCGGGAGACAGTTTTGCGGTGAACGTGAATTGAATTTTTATTTAACGTTGAAAATTACAACTGGAAATTTTTTTGATGACTTGAAATCACTGGTACCTCTATTTTACGAAGTTGTGCATTTTACGATTCTCACAAAGGAGGTAATAAGAAATATGATTTTTAAGTCGTTTCTAATATTTGAACACTTATATTTCGGTGATAAAATGTACTTTATCCTGGTCCTACTTTGGGTCCAGGAGCGCAATGTTCGGAGCAGATCGGGGAACAAATTCATAACGGCTGCCAGGCACAGATTTTGCTTGCTTTTTTTTACCGTTATTTGAGACCATGGAGGCTCCTGTCGACCCCACCGATGTCGTTGTTGTTGTTTTTGGCGCTGACCCCAACAACAACTTTTCTTGCTCTCTTTTCGTTCCAGAGTTATAGCCCTTTAAAGTTTCAAAAGTTCGGGCCTGTGTCTCCTAAACCTTACAAAATACCTGTATGTTATTGACATTGCTGGAAAGGTAATTGAATTATCTGTCATTTATGTGCAATAATATTTTGTCGAAAACCGTTCAGTTTTGGAGAAAACTTAATATTTAGATTTTTCGTACTATTTTTTTCCATTCATTAATTTTTTTCTAACTATAATATATAATTAACCCACATAATTATGGCAATAATAAGAAAGTACAGTCATTTACCTTTTTATGGACGTATATATCTTTGAAATTAGTTTAGGATCTCAGGAGAAAACCCATACCTTTCATTTAGGTAATATACATTTTTTTCCATAAGATGGCAGATAAGGAGTTATATTGATTTTTAGAAAAATGTGACATGTGAAAAAGTTGACATCGAAACAACAATTTTTTTTTTAAACTGTAATTTATTGTATACTTTAATGTGTCCGTTTGGAACAAAATTTGTTTCGAGGTCAAGTCACATTTTTCTAAAAATCAATATAACTTCTTAACTGCCATCTTATGGTCAAAAATGTGTACTACATAAATGAAAGGTATTGTAAAGGTATAATACCTTTCCAACAGTACTTCGTTAGTTCCGCTACCTCTCTTAGTTTATGAGATAAGTGACTTTTATTAAACGATTTATTTGTCCTTCAAACGGTCATAAATCCAAGATGGCTGACCAGCCCCCGATAAAAAAAATGTGTCCGTTTGGAACAAAATTTGTTTCGAGGTCAAGTCACATTTTTCTAAAAATCAATATAACTTCTTAACTGCCATCTTATGGTCAAAAATGTGTACTACATAAATGAAAGGTATTGTAAAGGTATAATACCTTTCCAACAGTACTTCGTTAGTTCCGCTACCTCTCTTAGTTTATGAGATAAGTGACTTTTATTAAACGATTTATTTGTCCTTCAAACGGTCATAAATCCAAGATGGCTGACCAGCCCCCGATAAAAACCAGCCACTTCCGTTCCTGATGGCTCCAACTAACGGTAAAAAAAAGATGAACAAAATCTGAGCTTGGCAGCTATTCTGCATTTATGCCCAGATCTGGTTTTGCCCGGTATCGCCAATCGTGTTGTTGTTGTAGCATGTGGAGCAGACCCCAACAAGTTCATCTTCTGCCCCTCTGGTTTCTGAGTTATAGCCCTTTGAAATTTGAATTTATTTTCCTTATATCTCCTTAACTATAGAAGGTATAGATGTATACCGTTAGAAAGGTAACTTAAATACCCTTCATTTATGTAAAGTAAGATTTTGCTGAAAAACGCATATTTTTGGAGAAAACGCGTTATTAACATTTTCAATACTCTCTTTCCCCCATTAATAAACTATAATGTGTAATCAACCCACATCATTTTGCGGAGAACAAGAAACTAGATGTTATTAGCTTTCTATACCTATTTTTCTTATCGTAATCGGTGCAGTATTTTAGGAGAAAACGCTTTTTTGAACGTAATTATTTAGTTTTCTTTTTAATTCTATCATTCGGTGAATTTTAAAGATCCGACGATTGGTGCCCATAAAAATACAACAGAGGGTCCTGAAGGCATATTTGCCACAATAGACAAGGAAAAAGAAATTTTTTATTGGGAACTTGGCGAAATTCATAGTTGCAGGGAAGTGCAAATCTAATAATACCGACATTTTATCGGAATTTTTTAAATGTGCAGGCAAGACGTATGATCCATCAGCCCCGAAAAATTCAGCTGACTCCGATGCATTAGATGACGACATCATGTAAAGTGTGAGAACACTAAAACAGCGTTCTTTACCGAACCAGAAACAAGATTTTTTGTGTTTTTATTTTTGCTGATGTTTATACCCTACACCTTAAGGTAAGGGTATATTCACTTTGTAACGAAATGTGTAACGCATAGAAATAGAGACGGTAGGTATAGAAAAGTATATATATTCTTGATCAGCGTGACCACCTGAGTCGATTTAGCCATGTCCGTCCGTCTGTCTGTCTGTTGAAATCACGATCACAGGAGAACCGGTGAAGATATCGTGATGAAATTTTGCATAAATATTGTTTCTTGTGGTGTCCAGGTTGGTATTGAAAATGGGCAAAATCGGTCCACGACCACGCCTATTTTTTATTAAAAATGTGATATCAGCGTTCGTTATTGAGCTATTACAACAAAATTTCATTCCTGGGTATAGAGTAGCATTGTCCGTTAATATGCCAAATATGGGCGTGATCCGCCCACTTTTAGGTTACACAGGCAAAAGAGGGTTATATTGGTAAATATATAAAATTCCTGAATAAAACTTTAGATAACAACTTGTTTTACAAAAAAACATTATTACATCCTAACTGGGTGCGGTCCGCCCACTTTTACACTACATATACAGTACAGCAGTATGAAAACAAGTTTATTACCACGGAAATAAAGTTTAAATGAACACAAGAATAAAACAACTAAGCTATTTATTTTGTTTTGAAAAAGGTAATGACCACGCCTACTATTTATACAGAGGCATAGCTAGGTCTCATGGAGCCCGGGACGGTTAATCAAAAATGCCTCGAATTCAATAAGTCAATACTTGATTTCCACAACTGCCGCCCAGATTGGACCGCTACCCCCGCCCCACCCTAGCTTCGCCACTTTTTTTAAAACTTTTAGGTGTAGGGTATCTAAGATTCGGTCAGGCCGAATATAGCTTTCTTACTGGTTTAGCTTCTTTTTGTGACTTGATTGATTTTGACTTTGGCTACTATTTTTGATACTGATTTTGGTTTTTTATTTGTATAATTTGGCAATTTATTATTTATATTATAATCGGTATTTGTAATTAATAATAATTAATTAATAATATATAATACAACAATGTATACATTGTGCAAACAAAAGACCAAATGCGCATCGGTTTGAGGAAAATAATGAATGTTATTCTCACAGATTTAGTGTTTTAGATCGTTTGATAACCATATTGCACCGTAAGCATCGTTCTTGGTCATATTTTAAAAACAAACAATCACAAAAATCAAAACTTCAAATACGGAATCATGAATAAATGTTATTTAATTTATGAAGATTTGATTCTTTTATTGTTTGTTTCTACTGATATAGGTCCTCTAAAAGTTTGTTATGCCACCAACCTTTGTTGTTATAATTAAAATAAGATGTTTTACATTCTGATGGCAACTGCATTGATTCTTTACACTCATTTGTAACAAACGCGCTCTCTTTTGTGCTCACTTTCTTGCAAGTTGCAGCTCCAACTCTCACAACTTGATCTATTACTCTCACAACCTGATCTCTCGCTCTCACAATATGTTAATTTTACTCTCCCAAAGCTTCAGATGGGATTTTCCGAAAATCCCAATTGAATTTTAGCTGCTCGGTTGTTTTGTATAGGAGTGAGACATCTTTGTATTATATTGTCTTTGCTTTGGCTTTACTTTTCAAAATTTCAATTACAATTGGCCTGTGCCACTCTAATGGAAAACATTTGAAATTAAAAAATTTTTATGAAAAATATCGCGTGAAATTTTTTCTTAAGTTAGAGCGCCGGAGGGCTCTTTTTTTCTGTGTTTACACTTTGTTTACAGAAATGTGAAGCTAAAGTAATGTAATACAATAGTAAGTATAACATATTATTTACCATTTTAAAGATAAAAGAACAAGCTTTCCATAACTGTATTTATTTTATACTTTAATGTGTCCGTTTGGAAGAAAAAAATTATTGTTTCAAAGTCAACTTGTCAAATTTTTTTAAAAATCAATATAACTCCTTCACAGCCATGTTATGGACAACCAGTAAGAAAGCTATATTCGGCCAGCCGGTTCTTAGATACCCTACACCTAAAAGTTTTAAAAAAAGTGCCGAAGCTAGGATGGGGCGGGGGGTGGCGGTCCACTGTGGGCGGCACAATGTCGGGGGCGGCAGTTGTGGAAATCAAGTATTGACTTATTGCATTCTAGGCATTTTTGGGGCTACAAGTTGATTACAGTCCCGGGGTCCATGAGACCTAGCTACGCCTCTGTATAAATAGTAGGCGTGGTCATTACCTTTTTCAAAACAAAATAACTAGCTTAGTTGTTTTATAATTGTGTTCATTTAAACTTTATTTCCGTGGTAATAAACTTTTTTTCATACTGCTATACTGTATATGTAGTGTAAAAGTGGGCGGACCGCACCCAGTTTTGATGTAATAATGTTTTTTTGTAAAACAAGTTGTTATCTAAAGTTTTATTCAGGAAGTTTATATATTTAACAATATAACCCTCTTTTGCCTGTGTAACCTAAAAGTGGGCGGACAGTATTTCTAGTGATTTTAGAAATACTTATTGACGTAGATGCGCAGAACGAGACCACTTTTCTTTGTTTACAGGCGCAACCTTTTATTCTATAAACCTTGACTCGGTAGTATACTATAATCACGGTGGAAGTGAAAGGTTAAATATTTGAAAAGTCATACAAATATTCTGAGAAGTACGTGTTTTTTCCTGGAGGGTGCGTTTTTCTCTTCTTTGGAAGTAGATTTGTATAGCTCTGATTAGAGATGAGCGTTCCAGTGATTTTTTAGGAACGGTGACAGCAGTGACTATGACATTTCTGTAACCGTGATTTTAACCAGTGACTTTGAAACACCGTGACTTTGGTAAAAGTAACCGATATCAGAAGTTTTAACATGTTTAAATAACGAAAAAATTAGATTTGTATATTTAATATAAAAGAAAGCAACATTGTCATAAAAACCATGTTTGTATAATTGTTTAAAAATAAAATTATGAACTTGATAATATAATTTACGTACGTATGTTATTTAAACAAGGTTTTTCTAATTCCATACATATAATGCACTGCCACTAACCACGAGAAATATAACAATGTGCTTTCTGGTAGTTCTGGTATACTATACTGTATTTTTTATTTATTTACATATTTATTATTATAATTTAAAAATAAAAGCATTTTAAATTTTTCTGCGTATAATCGACTCCGACGTTCGTTTAAAACTTGGCCAGCTTTCGAAAATAGAGTTTCGCAGGGCATCGATGATACCAAATCGCAGTTTTTCCCGTGCTACGTGGGCCAAAGTTTCCAACGATTTCTCTTTAAAAAGAATCGTTATCCTTAACATTTTAGCCAATTTAACCTGTTTTTTTCCTCTGTAGGGCATACTAATACAAGGAAGTTAGGATAATGCAAAATAATAATTTTGTTACTGAATATTTTCTTTTTTATCATTATTTTTATATTATTTTATTTTTCCAATATTGTTCGAACAATTATAACAATTAATATGTAAGATAAAATAAAAATAAGTCATAAGCAAATATTTAATAGCGAATTCTTTAGAACAGAATGTAAACTGTCACATAAAGGCAACACTGGGTTTTTGTATAATTCCTGAAAAAATATCGTATTCCGAATTCACGGCACGGGAACAAACCAGTGAAAGGAACGAATATATAAATAAATATCGTGGAACGAAGGCTGTAACTGTCACTGGTAAAAAAATATTCGGTCACTCCGGTGACCAGTGACTTTTAAATCACGGTTCATTCATTATTTATGTCGTTCCGGCACTGCACTTATTAGAATTTACTAATTATGAAGGAAGGTTTTATATTTCCCGATGGCATTTGTAAATTGGAAACGCAAGTTGCCGGCCATGTGTTTAATTATGGCGATTTAGGGTTGATAAAGGATGCTGAATCGGGTTGTGTTTTAAAATCAATCGGGAGACAGTTTTGCGGTGAACGTGAATTGAATTTTTATTTAACGTTGAAAATTACAACTGGAAATTTTTTTGATGACTTGAAATCACTGGTACCTCTATTTTACGAAGTTGTGCATTTTACGATTCTCACAAAGGAGGTAATAAGAAATATGATTTTTAAGTCGTTTCTAATATTTGAACACTTATATTTCGGTGATAAAATGTACTTTATCCTGGTCCTACTTTGGGTCCAGGAGCGCAATGTTCGGAGCAGATCGGGGAACAAATTCATAACGGCTGCCAGGCACAGATTTTGCTTGCTTTTTTTTACCGTTATTTGAGACCATGGAGGCTCCTGTCGACCCCACCGATGTCGTTGTTGTTGTTTTTGGCGCTGACCCCAACAACAACTTTTCTTGCTCTCTTTTCGTTCCAGAGTTATAGCCCTTTAAAGTTTCAAAAGTTCGGGCCTGTGTCTCCTAAACCTTACAAAATACCTGTATGTTATTGACATTGCTGGAAAGGTAATTGAATTATCTGTCATTTATGTGCAATAATATTTTGTCGAAAACCGTTCAGTTTTGGAGAAAACTTAATATTTAGATTTTTCGTACTATTTTTTTCCATTCATTAATTTTTTTCTAACTATAATATATAATTAACCCACATAATTATGGCAATAATAAGAAAGTACAGTCATTTACCTTTTTATGGACGTATATATCTTTGAAATTAGTTTAGGATCTCAGGAGAAAACCCATACCTTTCATTTAGGTAATATACATTTTTTTCCATAAGATGGCAGATAAGGAGTTATATTGATTTTTAGAAAAATGTGACATGTGAAAAAGTTGACATCGAAACAACAATTTTTTTTTTAAACTGTAATTTATTGTATACTTTAATGTGTCCGTTTGGAACAAAATTTGTTTCGAGGTCAAGTCACATTTTTCTAAAAATCAATATAACTTCTTAACTGCCATCTTATGGTCAAAAATGTGTACTACATAAATGAAAGGTATTGTAAAGGTATAATACCTTTCCAACAGTACTTCGTTAGTTCCGCTACCTCTCTTAGTTTATGAGATAAGTGACTTTTATTAAACGATTTATTTGTCCTTCAAACGGTCATAAATCCAAGATGGCTGACCAGCCCCCGATAAAAAAAATGTGTCCGTTTGGAACAAAATTTGTTTCGAGGTCAAGTCACATTTTTCTAAAAATCAATATAACTTCTTAACTGCCATCTTATGGTCAAAAATGTGTACTACATAAATGAAAGGTATTGTAAAGGTATAATACCTTTCCAACAGTACTTCGTTAGTTCCGCTACCTCTCTTAGTTTATGAGATAAGTGACTTTTATTAAACGATTTATTTGTCCTTCAAACGGTCATAAATCCAAGATGGCTGACCAGCCCCCGATAAAAACCAGCCACTTCCGTTCCTGATGGCTCCAACTAACGGTAAAAAAAAGATGAACAAAATCTGAGCTTGGCAGCTATTCTGCATTTATGCCCAGATCTGGTTTTGCCCGGTATCGCCAATCGTGTTGTTGTTGTAGCATGTGGAGCAGACCCCAACAAGTTCATCTTCTGCCCCTCTGGTTTCTGAGTTATAGCCCTTTGAAATTTGAATTTATTTTCCTTATATCTCCTTAACTATAGAAGGTATAGATGTATACCGTTAGAAAGGTAACTTAAATACCCTTCATTTATGTAAAGTAAGATTTTGCTGAAAAACGCATATTTTTGGAGAAAACGCGTTATTAACATTTTCAATACTCTCTTTCCCCCATTAATAAACTATAATGTGTAATCAACCCACATCATTTTGCGGAGAACAAGAAACTAGATGTTATTAGCTTTCTATACCTATTTTTCTTATCGTAATCGGTGCAGTATTTTAGGAGAAAACGCTTTTTTGAACGTAATTATTTAGTTTTCTTTTTAATTCTATCATTCGGTGAATTTTAAAGATCCGACGATTGGTGCCCATAAAAATACAACAGAGGGTCCTGAAGGCATATTTGCCACAATAGACAAGGAAAAAGAAATTTTTTATTGGGAACTTGGCGAAATTCATAGTTGCAGGGAAGTGCAAATCTAATAATACCGACATTTTATCGGAATTTTTTAAATGTGCAGGCAAGACGTATGATCCATCAGCCCCGAAAAATTCAGCTGACTCCGATGCATTAGATGACGACATCATGTAAAGTGTGAGAACACTAAAACAGCGTTCTTTACCGAACCAGAAACAAGATTTTTTGTGTTTTTATTTTTGCTGATGTTTATACCCTACACCTTAAGGTAAGGGTATATTCACTTTGTAACGAAATGTGTAACGCATAGAAATAGAGACGGTAGGTATAGAAAAGTATATATATTCTTGATCAGCGTGACCACCTGAGTCGATTTAGCCATGTCCGTCCGTCTGTCTGTCTGTTGAAATCACGATCACAGGAGAACCGGTGAAGATATCGTGATGAAATTTTGCATAAATATTGTTTCTTGTGGTGTCCAGGTTGGTATTGAAAATGGGCAAAATCGGTCCACGACCACGCCTATTTTTTATTAAAAATGTGATATCAGCGTTCGTTATTGAGCTATTACAACAAAATTTCATTCCTGGGTATAGAGTAGCATTGTCCGTTAATATGCCAAATATGGGCGTGATCCGCCCACTTTTAGGTTACACAGGCAAAAGAGGGTTATATTGGTAAATATATAAAATTCCTGAATAAAACTTTAGATAACAACTTGTTTTACAAAAAAACATTATTACATCCTAACTGGGTGCGGTCCGCCCACTTTTACACTACATATACAGTACAGCAGTATGAAAACAAGTTTATTACCACGGAAATAAAGTTTAAATGAACACAAGAATAAAACAACTAAGCTATTTATTTTGTTTTGAAAAAGGTAATGACCACGCCTACTATTTATACAGAGGCATAGCTAGGTCTCATGGAGCCCGGGACGGTTAATCAAAAATGCCTCGAATTCAATAAGTCAATACTTGATTTCCACAACTGCCGCCCAGATTGGACCGCTACCCCCGCCCCACCCTAGCTTCGCCACTTTTTTTAAAACTTTTAGGTGTAGGGTATCTAAGATTCGGTCAGGCCGAATATAGCTTTCTTACTGGTTTAGCTTCTTTTTGTGACTTGATTGATTTTGACTTTGGCTACTATTTTTGATACTGATTTTGGTTTTTTATTTGTATAATTTGGCAATTTATTATTTATATTATAATCGGTATTTGTAATTAATAATAATTAATTAATAATATATAATACAACAATGTATACATTGTGCAAACAAAAGACCAAATGCGCATCGGTTTGAGGAAAATAATGAATGTTATTCTCACAGATTTAGTGTTTTAGATCGTTTGATAACCATATTGCACCGTAAGCATCGTTCTTGGTCATATTTTAAAAACAAACAATCACAAAAATCAAAACTTCAAATACGGAATCATGAATAAATGTTATTTAATTTATGAAGATTTGATTCTTTTATTGTTTGTTTCTACTGATATAGGTCCTCTAAAAGTTTGTTATGCCACCAACCTTTGTTGTTATAATTAAAATAAGATGTTTTACATTCTGATGGCAACTGCATTGATTCTTTACACTCATTTGTAACAAACGCGCTCTCTTTTGTGCTCACTTTCTTGCAAGTTGCAGCTCCAACTCTCACAACTTGATCTATTACTCTCACAACCTGATCTCTCGCTCTCACAATATGTTAATTTTACTCTCCCAAAGCTTCAGATGGGATTTTCCGAAAATCCCAATTGAATTTTAGCTGCTCGGTTGTTTTGTATAGGAGTGAGACATCTTTGTATTATATTGTCTTTGCTTTGGCTTTACTTTTCAAAATTTCAATTACAATTGGCCTGTGCCACTCTAATGGAAAACATTTGAAATTAAAAAATTTTTATGAAAAATATCGCGTGAAATTTTTTCTTAAGTTAGAGCGCCGGAGGGCTCTTTTTTTCTGTGTTTACACTTTGTTTACAGAAATGTGAAGCTAAAGTAATGTAATACAATAGTAAGTATAACATATTATTTACCATTTTAAAGATAAAAGAACAAGCTTTCCATAACTGTATTTATTTTATACTTTAATGTGTCCGTTTGGAAGAAAAAAATTATTGTTTCAAAGTCAACTTGTCAAATTTTTTTAAAAATCAATATAACTCCTTCACAGCCATGTTATGGACAACCAGTAAGAAAGCTATATTCGGCCAGCCGGTTCTTAGATACCCTACACCTAAAAGTTTTAAAAAAAGTGCCGAAGCTAGGATGGGGCGGGGGGTGGCGGTCCACTGTGGGCGGCACAATGTCGGGGGCGGCAGTTGTGGAAATCAAGTATTGACTTATTGCATTCTAGGCATTTTTGGGGCTACAAGTTGATTACAGTCCCGGGGTCCATGAGACCTAGCTACGCCTCTGTATAAATAGTAGGCGTGGTCATTACCTTTTTCAAAACAAAATAACTAGCTTAGTTGTTTTATAATTGTGTTCATTTAAACTTTATTTCCGTGGTAATAAACTTTTTTTCATACTGCTATACTGTATATGTAGTGTAAAAGTGGGCGGACCGCACCCAGTTTTGATGTAATAATGTTTTTTTGTAAAACAAGTTGTTATCTAAAGTTTTATTCAGGAAGTTTATATATTTAACAATATAACCCTCTTTTGCCTGTGTAACCTAAAAGTGGGCGGATCACGCCCATATTTGGCACATTCACGGATAATGCTACTCTATACCCAGGAATGAAATTTTGTTGTAATAGCTCAAAAACGAACGCTGATATCACATTTTTAATAAAAAATAGGCGTGGCCGTGGACCGATTTTGCCCATTTTCAATACCAACCTGCCCACCACATAAAACAATATATCTGCAAAGTTTCATCACGATATCTTCATTGGTTCTCCTGTGATCGTGATTTCAACAGACAGACAGACAGACGGACGGACATGGCTAAATCGACTCAGGAGGTCACGCTGATCAAGAATATATATACTTTTCTATACCTATCGTCTCTAGTTCTATGCGTTACACATTTCGTTACAAAGTGAATATACCCTTACCTTAAGGTGTAGGGTATAAAAATATGTATTACATAAATGAACATAAATGAAAGGTATTAATATCCCTTAATATATAAAAAGTATTAATATTATATTATTATATAAAAGGTTTTATTACAGCCTTATAATGTAAAAAGTTTCAAACCGTAAACGAAAACGAAACATATGTTTTTCATGAGTTTTGTTTTGTGCTTTTCATCATTTTTCGTTTGTTTGACAATTGAGTATAACAAAACTCGAGTAAAATCCGCTAAACGAAAAAAATGCTTGTTGTTGGTATTTTTACATGCTTTGCAGATTTTATCAGCTACGCGAGGTATAATGGATCGGCAGTTTCCGGGAAAAAATTCGAGAAACCAAGCGAAAGCAAGAAGGCTATCGCCTAGTGTAAAATTGTTTGTGTTTTGCAAGTTGTCGTATTGTATGTGTCGAATTTGTATGTGTATAGTGTTGTGTACAGTGTTGCCGACACGCTTTGCACTGAGTTCTACCCGAAATCTTTGCGTTTCTAGAAATTACTTATAAATATGCTTCATATATTGTACACATGGCAACATTTTCTCTCTGCAACACAACGAAAGTCTGCAATACGAACGAAAAGCTTCTATTATACTAGTTTGGCTAGTTTCGTTTTCGTTTTCATTTGTGTTTTCGTTTTCAAACTATTTACATTATAAGGCTGTTAATATAAAAGGTATTAAATACCTTTCCAACAGTACTTCGTTAGTTCCGCTAGCTCTCTTAGTTTATGAGATAAGTGACTTTTATTAAACCATTTATTTGTCCTTCAAACGGTCATAAATCCTAGATGGCTGACCAGCCCCCTATAAAAACCAATCACTTCCGTTCGTGGCGGCCCCAAGTACCGGTAAAAAAAAAAAAAACAAAATCTGAGCTTGGCAGCTATTCTGCATTTATGCCTAAAATTTTAATGAAAATCGCGGAATTTTTTATAAAAATTTTTTATTTTTAGTAAACGTGAGTGTTTACATATTTTCACGCGATTTTATTATTATCTGTTATTTATTATTATTTGTTAAACAGGAGTTGCCCTAAAAACGAATTCTTTTATTGCAAAAGGAAAACAAACAACAGGAAATACATATAACAATAACAAATAAAATGCAAAACTTACAGCCTTATAATGGAAAACGGATTTTACATTTTTCAAGCGTTTTGTTTTATGGTTTTTTTTGTATTTAGTTGGTATTGTTTGTTAGTAACGTCAAAAATATAAAAAACTAAGAAAAGCACAAAACAAAACGTGAGTAAAATGGAAAAACAGTTTATCGTTTATAAGGGCATTAATTTAATTTAATACAATAAATTAATTAATTAAGAGGTTGTAGATGTGTTTAGATGAGGACAAAAGTACATAAAGGAGAAAAATAGGTACAGAAAGCAGAGGGTAAGTAAGCTTTTGATTGCAAAGACGTTATTTTATGTGCTGAAGAAATATTCCCTAGCAAGACATCTAAAAGCTTTCTCTCCCACGATAGTCCTTTGTCTATTTGCCAAATTATTCCATAGCTTGGTAGTGTTGATAAAAAATAGTCTCCCCGAGCTGAGTAGTTGATCTGCGGAATTATTAGATTTCGTGATCGATTTGATCTTCCAAAGCATAATTTTACAAACAAATAATTGTATAGTCCCGTATAAATTAGTCTGTGCAAAAAGACGCAAATTTACGAAAATTTATAAGGTCAAAGAGATCACCATCAGAGAGCGTCTCCGACCACCGCCAAATTATTAATTTGCATTGCACGTTATAAATTGCAGCACAGTCCTTCTTCGAGTTTCTTGTGGAAGATAATTAGCCGCATAGCGAAAATTACGTAAGACAGCGTACCCTTTACTCACACCAACATTGATATAATCAGTATATGTTATAGTTGACTTTGTACAAAATCCAGGGTCGGAATATATCCCTTAACACTTTGAGCCCCACGTGCCCACCCGTTGTCATTTTTTTCTGCACCGGTGGACCGCGTGCTGACGAAGGGTTGTGCTTTAGTTGACAAACTGGGATCAAAATTTACAGTGACCCATAAAGTAAATCCACCAATGCCCACGGGTGGTCACATTGCCCCAAATCGTCAAAAATAAATGTCCACCGGTGGGGCACGCGAGACTCAAAATGTTAAACGAACAACTTTTTTTATATCCCTCAAAAAAACGAGCTCAATAGATGAAAATCTGTTTTGACTCATGAGCGATTTTTATTTTTTCATCTTAGTTCAAAAAAATACATATCGCTCACGTTGAAAATAATTTCGATCTTCTAATGCCGTGTTTACACGTGCGACACATGTCCCCTGGGGACACCAATTGTTGTTGTTTTCACAGCCAAACGGAAAGATGAACTATGGATTGTATGCAAGTGAACGTGTCCCCCGGGGAAATAAATGTAAAATAAACCCTCGAAATTTCTGGGGACAACAGAAAACAGAGTTGCGTTTTAGTGCGAAAATATTCATAGTCTGAAATCAGGTATGCATTGTCCCCATATTTAAAAGTAAATGTATACAAATTTAGCAAGAAGGAATAGCAGTTGCTGTAAACTCAAATTTTATTGTTTTTTTTGTTGTTATTGTTGTTTCTAATGCTAACTCCAAAAACCAGAAAACTTTTCGTCGCTCTCACTTGTTTTTCGAGTTATAGCACCGTGAAGTTTAAAGATTTACGAGCTAAATCTCCTGAGCGATTTTCAACCAAATGTTGTTTTACATAAATGAAAGGCAAGTGAAATACCTTTTTGATGACATGAATAACATGAAGTTATCTCGTAGAGTTTAGGAGATATAGCACATAAATATGTGAACTTCAATGTACTACAACTCGGAATCCAGACGAGAAAGACAAAAACTGTTGTTGTTGTTGGAGTTATAATAAGAAACAAGAACAACAGTAGTAAAATTTGAGCTCTTTAGCAACTCGTATATTTTTTTGTTAAATTGTCATCAAATATAACATTAACGCGAAGTACTGCAAAACTATTCATTGCTTCAGCGAATCAATTAATATCGATTATAAAGTTTATTTTAAATTATTATTGCATAAAATACATAAATAGGAGTTGGTAAGGTTGGGTTAAATATTTTGTAACAATTATGTTTAGTCTATAGAGAGTTTATTATTTGTATTTCCTCTAAACTTTCCTTTAATTTTTCGGTTACAATCACGGTGGTACCATGAAGTAAAGTGTAATAAAACGGTTTGCAATATTTTATAGTCAAAAACTATTATAAATTCTCAAGTAGTAGATAAAGGTATGCAAAAAGTATTAAAAAATCATGCAATAATATCATCCATGTCACGACGTTCCACAATCCCCCGTGTAAACGCTGTCGGGGACTCGGTCGATGAATAGTTCCAAACGTGCGACACGTGTCCCCGTGTAAACATAATATTACACTATGTGGATATTACACTATGAACATTGTTTGTCGGCGATGAACCATTTCTGCTCTCTCTCAAAATTCTGTTCAGAATTGTGATTACACATAGAGCAAACAAATATCAATATTTACAAATACAAAGAAAAATTACGGAGTTGCTTTGTGAATTTTTTTCTTACATGAAGTACTTTTTATCAATAAAAGTGCAGTTATTTCAATTCTAAACGCGAGTACTATTTTGTTTCAGCACTGATGTGGGTCAGTATGCCGTGTTTCGCAATTTCCATTATTTCACAATATTAAGATTGTAATATTAAGATTGTAATATTCGCAGAATCATTACGCGGAAGAAAATAGTTCCCAATTTAATTCTTCCGCGTGTGGATGATAGTTGGTTTTCAAACCAAGCGTTTTTATGGTTTGGAAGCTTGCTACAGAACGCTAGCTTCCACAATCCATTCTGATGCCAAGCGCTATGGTTTTTATGGTTTGGAAGCTCGCTATTGACCGCTAGCTTCCACAATCCATTCCATGCGAAGTGTTCTGGTTGATGACTTGGCTTAGGAAGTTAATTAAACCAAAGCTTGACTAAACCAAATTAAACTAAAGCTTCGGGCTTACCAACCAAAGTGCTGTGGTTGCATTAATGTGAACTTGGCCTTGACTCACTCGCGGAGTAGTATTATAAAAAACAATAATACTGGCCTTGAAAGTTCTTATCTCCAGAACGGGAAATTGCGATGGCGACATACAACATCCCTCCACCCTCGGGGAAGAAAAATTTCGTATGGTACGAAACGATATTAAATTTTTCTTGTACATTTATGGTTTGTTGAATTGTGGGTTGTCGTATGTTTATTATGGTATTACTTAGTGTCTACTTATGTATGTTTGTGTTTTTCCTTTTATGAATAATGTAATTGAGCTAAGATTAGTTAACATAATAATACAACTAATTATTAGTAATAATTACAAGAATTATAATGCATTTAATTATCAATGATTACAATAAAATTTATTACAATAATTGTTCAGAACTGATTTGTCCTGATTTTTCTGTAGTTATTGGTTGCACACAAATTTGGTACTTGAACCAACTCTGTGGCTAAGTGGCAATAACTACCTTGTGTTTTAATTTGAGTGTTGCCTATAGATTCGGTACTTGGGACCGACTCTATTAGCTTGTTGATTTTTGTATTAGTTTGCGGTTGTTGAACCTACCCTGTTGAACCAACTCGGTTTGGTATTTGAACCAACCCTGTATTGACAAAACGTTACTCGATGAGGTTTGTGGAACGATTGCCGATTTTTATTACTGATTTCATTGCTTATACAGGGTGTTTCGCATAAGAGGGGACAGAAGAGGGGCCATTTTATAAAAACCCGACTTAACATCGAAAAAAAAATATTAAAAAATAAGGGTTTGACCTAGATAACCTTTGCTTGCTAATTTACAAAGCCAAATATCCGCTTCTTAATATCCTTTTTAAATTAACAGTTTTTGAGAAAATTAATGTCAAAGTTAAAATTTGGAAAATAAATTCCGAAAAAAATTTTTGATCGCAATTTTTTTTAAAAATTACGGTAAGTATTTTTGCGACCATAAAATTCTTTAATCAATTCTAGAGAGAATCCTTCAAACCGGAAATATTTATGTTTTGTAGTTTCCGAGAAAAGTGAAAATTACGATCTAAAGTCCTTCCACAGAGCAGTCTTTTTCATACTTTTGCACCAGTAATAAACACAAGTAGCCAAAAAATTGGTATTTGAAAGGAAAGTATGCTTCGTAATTTTCACTTTTCTCGGAAACTACAAAACATAGATCCTTCCGGCTTGAAGCATTCTCTTTAAAATTGATTAGAGAATTTTATGGTCGCAGAAAAAATTTATACTTAATACCGTAATTTTAAAAAAAAATGGCGACCAAAAATTTTAACTTTTGCGGATATTTGGCTTTGAAAATCAGCAAGCAAAAGTTATCTGGATCTAACCATTATTTTGTAATATTTTTTTTTTCCGATGTTAAGTCGGATTTTTATAAAATGGCCCCTTTCGTCTAAACTTAGGGAATTTGCCCCCCCCCCCCCCCCCATACGATTTTTTCTTGTCTCGACCCAACCTACACGCCCTGATCCTCTATCCCGTCTTATGCGAAACACCCTGTATACTACCTTATACAAATTCAATATACAATCAATATACAAACTTATGCAATATAAAATACAAGAAAAAAGAAATGAACTTAAAATTAGTTGCTGCGTCTGCATGAGCAGAAACGTCGGTCATCGACATTGGCACTGCACAAGTGTTTGAAATAGTGCACCGTATGCATATATGGCAGCGACGGTCAGTGACGTCCGTTATCAGCAATTCGGGAGCTTGGTGAAACCTTAGCCGGCTTTACAAGGGCGGTCAACGGCGTTGGTCGTTGACCAACGTTGCGTCGTCAGCATAACGTTTCTAAATGAGCGCTGTTGTTTAAACATCCTCCGCCGCGTTGAGCCTTGCTTCAATATGCTCAACACTACTTGTTGATTGTAGTTGTCTTGGGCGTGCTTGTGGGGTTGTTGGGATCTCTTGCATCGCCTGTACCACTTCCAGATCATGGCGGCAAGCACTACTATGGATAATGAGAATGCGGAATAGCCGATTGTCATGTGATGCCGACGATCAGCTATTATCTGATTTGGTAGTTCTAAGATGTTGTTGTTGGCTAGTTGGTGTTGAAGGGAAGTGAGCTCTCGTAGGTGGTGTTCGTATAGACTCAGATTAACGATTGTGTTGGTGCTGACTGACTCATTTCTTAAAGTCATTTGAGGTAGGTCAGGAAAGCCGGTATGGAACATCCGGAAGCTTGTGTTTAGTGTGAAGTGTGACAGAGTCACCCTTCATTAAGCATCCCGGGCCTACCTGCATTATTCCTGAGTTTATCAGCGTAACTTGTTGCGTTGCACTGCTTTTATTGTTGAGCAGTTCTATCTCACATGCGCACACCTCTGAATCCTTAGTGAATATTATATTCACATTTGAACACAAATACTTGTTATTCGTGATCATGACACAATTTGTATTAAATGGTTCTGTTAGTGGAAAGTAATGATCTCTATGTGGAGTTACGGCTAGTAGATTTGTTGTCTGAGTGATGGTGACCATAATGTTAGCCTTGAAGCTCGGAATTGGTAGAATTTTATATAGTGAGAACGGATCGTGGCTAGTCAGGGGAAGGTGCACTTGAAATAAGATGTGATCCCTTGAGATTCCCGTCGTAACCTTCATCAGCTGGTATAACTTCATCAACTCCTTGGATTGGACCGGGAATTGCAGAAACGGGTCGACGTAGGTTTTTATGTTCACCATCTCCTGTGCTAGCTGATCGGGTGTCAGGATTAATGGATTGATTTTCCCATGATGAACATCTGTGAGTACATCCAGGATTAGAGCTTGAATTTGTTGCATGTCCACCCTTATCATTGATAGTTGTACAGCCAGAACAGTGAAGATTTCGAAAACCCTTGCCCGTAACGTTTCGTCCTTGTTTGAGAGCACTATAGACCTTAATTTAGCCAATTCGGCAGCGATTTGTGTGAATGTTTTGTCAATGTTGATTTGATCAGTCTTGATGATATTGAGCGTGGAATTTATAATTGAAGTTTGATTTTTGAGTAGTGTCACAATGTGGTCTTAGTTTTGACTGATGTGCCGAATCGTTGTTGACATTTGGTCTGCGTATTCGGAATCTAATAAACCAAATAGAGAGTGGGCCACGTTGCCGACTATGTCCATTGCGGCTCTCTTTTGTCGTTTTGAAAAGGGTAAGTGGCTGTCTAATTGTGCCTGAGTGCGCGTTTCCTTGCATTGCTTGACCAGCATGTTACAGCTGGTTTGAGTGTGCATTTTTGTACACAAGCTGTGTCTAGCGTCAGAATTGCGTTTTGATACCTTTCTAAATTCCTTCTTATTGGTTGTAGATCATAGTAGATGATTAGCTTCCATTCAGCCATAATCAAGTGGATGTTTCCGATCTCTTCGAAATACAGACCAGGTTTTTCCGGAAGCGCCGAAAGTACGACTGGTGAGGCCAATGTGAGGGGTAGTAGGAGAGCTAACACGAGTGTTACGAGTGTTAAGTTGACGGATGTGATTGATGATTGTTTCCATCTTGATCGTTTTGCTGGTGTTGCATCTGTCTCATCCTTTTCTTGATACTCTGGGTCAGCATTTCCTCAACGTCTACTGGCAGCAACGCTGGTTTGTGTATGGGACGCTTCCATATTCCCTTTGAAGTTTTTATTTCTGCAACTCTAGCCATGTTGTCATCACCTTTGTAGATTTTAATGATTCTGCCTAGAGGCCATTCTAGCGGTGCAGTGTGGTCTTCCTTAATCACGACTAGTCTGTTTATTTCGATGTTTGGGGTTTTCCATCGCGTTCTTTGTTAAAGCTCACATAGATATTCTCGCGACCAGAGGTTCCAAAATTCGTCTTTTATCTGTGTGATGATTTGCCAGCGCTTTCCCAATCTTGTCTTCATAGGAATCGCTCTTGCATCGACCTGGGATTAATGGGTCTCCTATGAGGAAATGCTCTGGAGTTAATGCTGCCAAGTCGTTCGGGTCCGATGACATCTCTGTTAGTGGTCTGGAGTTGAGAACAGCTTCAATTTCTATTATTGTGGTTTCAAGCTCTTCATAGGTTAAAGACGCCTTAGATGCCGCCTTAGGTGCCGGCCAGGTTGATTCTCTTCCATGAAAAAACAGTGGTCCGTAGAACCACATGCTGCAGCAGGCGAGTTGCTTTGGTGATGTGCCTCTTGAAACTAAATCGGCAGGATTGTCTTTGGTACCAACGTGACGCCACTGTTCTGGTAATGACAGAGCCAGGGTCTGTGCAACTCTGTTGGCAACAAACGTTCGGTAGCTCGCAGGTCCTGTCAAAATCCATGCTAAAACAATCTTTGATTCTGTCCAAAGTTGGGTTGACATGTCTGCGTATCCCACCATCGTCTTGATTTTATCCATTAGCTGCGCACACAATAATGACGCGCATAATTCGAGACGTGGGATTGTTTGCTTTTTCAATGGTGCTACTCTTGATTTTGCACACAATAGCCTTACGAGTACAGTCCTTCTGGCATAGTCGCTCTTATGTATATGGCTGCTCCATATGCTCTGCATATGCTGCATATTCCATACGTAGCGACGGAGTCAACTCCAGTGTTAACCTTACCCGCTATTACCCAACCTAACCGAGTGTTCTGTAGGGTTGGTCCCTCCGGTTCAAGTTTGATTTGTCCAATGGAGAGTAGTGGGAAGTAGAATTCAGCACCCAGCAGGACATCTATCTTGTCGGACCGTGCAAAATCTGGGTCCAGCCAGCCTTATGTTCTTTGGAATATTCCATGTGGAAGTTTTCAGATTCTGCATTGGTTGGTTAGAGATGATTGTTGGTAGTACAAAGGCTTCAAGCGATGATGAAAACTCATTTGTTGTTGATGCAATTTTTGCGAAGACTCGTTTGTGTAACTTCAGGTTGCCAGATCCAATTCCCTTAATTAGTAATGAAATGGAACTGGAGGCCATCTTTAACTTCTTACTCAAACGCTCAGACAATATGTTGATCTGAGATCCAGAATCGAATACTGCCCGCCACTCAACTGTCTTTCCCTCTGGTGATTCTACCTTTATTCGGGCAGTGGCAAGAATTACGTAATTTTTTAGGTTTGATGGTGATGCTGATAAGCTCACGGACTGATTACGTAGGGCGATTGGTTGTTTTGAAACCGATGATTCGGTGAGCCCTTTGGGCGAGTTTGGTGCTGGAGCGTTCTTAATCTCTTCAAAATGCAGCAATGTGTTGTGCTTTTTATTGCACTTGAGACAGGACCGAGAGATGCAATTGCTTGACTTGTGAGTGCTCTTCAAACAGTTCATGCATAAATTATGTTTTTTCACTAGCTGTAGTCGATACTGTGGAGTCATCTAAAGAAATTGTCGGCATGCGAAGAGAGGATGAACATCGCCGCCACATGCCTTGCATTTTGTTTGTTGCGTTGTTGTATATGGCAGACTCGTAATTGTTTTTGACCCGTGCTTGTTGTCTTGGCGGGACACGGCCTCCAAGTACTGAAATCGCGACTCTAGTAATTTAAGGAAGCTCTCGATGGATGGTATTTCCTTTGGATTTTGGAGTGACTGCTCGAATAGTAGATGACTTTCATCGTCTAGTTTTTTAAATAGCGAATGTAGAAGGATGGGTCCCCAGGGTGACGTGTGAATTCATCCTGAATTCTTTTATGAATGCTGCTGAGGTCTCGCCATTATGACTGGCGGGATGTTCCAAAAGCCTTTTCAGCAGAACTGATGACAGAATTCGCTTGTTGTTGTAACGATCTTGAAGCATCTGCCAGGCTGTGTTATAGTTACTCTCGGTGATTGGCAGATGTTTAATTAAACGTTCTGCTTCTCCAGTTAGATTTGTTTTTAGGTACCACATTTTTTGGATTGTTGCCAGTGGTTTGTTGTGAATTACTGTGAACATTTCGAAGAAATGGCGCCATTTTAAATAGTTGCCATCAAATGCCTGAAGTGTGATTCTTGGCAACTGAATAGCGTCGCTGAGGTTGTAATGAGATTTTGAGCCTGTCATGTTCGAAGATTCCTTTGTCTTCGTGGTTAACTCGACTAACTGGCACCGGAAGTCCTCTTCGAGTTGCTTCGAGTATGCTTCGATGTCTTAGCCTACTGATGCGGAATCTTTGCAGCATTCCCAAATAGCGAAATGTAGCTCTTCGATCTGCCGCCAAAACTGGCTGATAGTGTCCAGCCTTACCTCATAGTACTCGCGTGGTTGGGCCTCATTGGAGTCGTTGGCCAGTAGCCGCCTCAATGATGTTGTCACTGCCTTTTGGCGGCTTATGAGCCTGTTGACTTCTAGGTCAGCCGTGTCAACCGCGGTTGTTGGCTGTGGCTGTTTCTTAACGATCTGGTCAGAGGATGAGTTACGTGTCAGTGGAACAGGTGTTTTAATCGTTGACGGTCCTTTAGGCTTTGATGTTCCTGGAGCGTCAAACGCAGCCCAGTAATTAACTTCCTGCGTGAACTTCTGGATGTAGTCCTTTGCTGCTTCTGAGACACGCTCGTAGGAACCACCTGAAAAATATTCAAGCTCCAGAGGGTCCTTAAAGAGTGCCCTGAGAGTTGAATAATTTTCTTCATATGCTTCATACAGCTCTTGTAATCTGCTAAGCCTCTGCTTATAGTATGCCTTCGATGTCTTCCGATTCGATGGATCCTTCTTGAAGTTTGATATTAACTGTTGAATCTGCTCATCAAGCTCGTTTTGGTTCT
Organism: Myopa tessellatipennis; assembly: GCA_943737955.2. Taxonomy (NCBI): domain Eukaryota; kingdom Metazoa; phylum Arthropoda; class Insecta; order Diptera; family Conopidae; genus Myopa; species Myopa tessellatipennis. Next base: position 37,973,796 of record OX031315.1, on the reverse strand, counting down.
TCAAAAGGTCCTCTACGTCTGCCATTGTTGTATTGATGAACTTTATTATTGAACTTCCAAGGACGGATCCGACTTCTGTAAGTATTTGCTCCTTGTTGTTGTGATCACAGATCACGTCGGGTCCCGAAAATGTTCAGAACTGATTTGTCCTGATTGTCCTGTAGTTATTGGTTGCACGCAAATTTGGTACTTGAACCAACTCTGCGGCTAAGTGGCAATAACTACCTTGTGTTTTAATTTGAGTGTTGTCTATAGATTCGGTACTTGGGACCGACTCTATTAGCTTGCTGATTTTTGTATTAGTTTGCGGTTGTTGACAGGTTTGGTACTTGAACCAACCCTGTATTGACAAAACGTTACTCAATGAGGTTTGTGGAACGATTGCCGATTTTTATTAATGATTTCATTGCTTATATAATAACTTATACAAATTCAATATACAATCAATATACAAACTTATTCAATATAAAATACAAGAAAAAAAGAAATGAACTTAAAATTAGTTGCTGCGTCTGCATGAGCAGAAACGGCGGTCATCGACATTGGCACTGCACAAGCATTGCTGTTTGAAATAGTGCACCGTATGCATATATGGCAGCGACGGTCAGTGACGTCCGTTATCAGCAATTCGGGAGCTTGGTGAAACCTTAGCTGGCTTTACAAGGGCGGTCAACGGCGTTGTTCCTTGACCGACGTTGCGTCGTCAGCATAACGTTTCTAAATGAGCGCTGTTGTTTAAACAATAACATTTCAATAATACAACCGGTAACTGCATTTCCTTGGTGTCATCTGTATGTAGGTTGAGGATGATTTTGTTGTTGATCTTGACGTTGATGTTCTTGTTGGTGTTGATATTGGGTTTGATGTTGATGTACACCCCGTTGTATCGATGTCTTCTTCTCGGTGTATTGTGGGACTGCTGCTGCTGGGTGGTTGTTGTTGTGTTGTAGGGACTATACTTGGAACGGCCGTTTTTAACTTTCGACCTTAGTTCCCGTTGTTCTGCTGATAATATTCGGTTGTTCGTTGGTTAAAGTGTCGGTTGTCCCACAATTGGGATCAATTGTTGTTCGCTTGAGCTGTAGTGGATGGTTGAGATGTTGCCGGAATCATCGTTTTTGACGTCTTGCTTCATCATCTTCAACATCTTTTCTTGTAGATAGTGGTGGTGTGTTTTAAATCGCTGCCGCTTGAGGTAATGCTGTATAACGTGCTTACCCCGTAAGTTTCAAAATGTCGTCGTAAATTCAACTGGCGAACCTCTGAGTGTATTAGTGGTTTGTCTACTCGCTGCTATTGCATCGTGATTTTGCTGTCGCATACGTTTGACGTAACTTCCGCTTAAACGTAGATAGTGACAAGGCCAAGCAGGTCACTCGCGGGCATTAATGCAAAGCTGTCGTAACTGATACTGGTGATCGGCTACCTTTCTTCGGAGACTATCTTCCTCGTTGTTGTTGTAATGGTTTCAAGGCTGCTGTTTATTTAAATAAATAAAATATTTTAATTCTTTATTTTTTATTGTACCATAGATATTTCGGTTGAATATAATTTTTTTATTACCAATTTAAAATAAGGTGAATTTCAATTAAAATTTAATTAATGTATTTTAATGCTAATAAGATAACGTTATTTTGTTTCAATTATAATTTTTTATGTAATTTCTATTTTATTTTAATGTAAGATTTTATTTTCCTTCTTAATCAAGTTAAGTGCATTTTTTCTTTTTTTTTCTAATAACTATATATTCTTTCCTATTTCCTTTTAATTTTCTTAAGTTCGTATTGAATGTACATCTTTTATTCTAAATTACAATTTAATTAGATTTTAAATTACTTTTATATATGTGTACATTATTATTTGTAAATGTATTTTAAATATTGTATATTATATGTATGTATATAATGACGCTTTATTTATTTCTTTGTTTTATTTTTGGCTTTTGTTAAAAGTTATTTACTTTTGTTTTTGCATTTTTGTTTCATTAATTGCTCAAACTGACACTGCATTCTGCTCGTGTTCAGTTGCTCTACTTTGTTTCTGCATTATTACAGTGCTTGCGTTGATCGCTTATTTTGCATTTAATTAATTTACTTGACTTATTTCCAGTATATATTTTGTTTCCCATTATATTATTTTTTCCGTACGTTTGAGAAGTATACTTTACATATTTCCCTTATTTCCTAAATCTTGTTTTCTTATGAAACATAGGTATAGGTGCGAATTTGTATGGACATATAAGTGTATGTGTGTTTTATGCCTGAACTAACTCTTCAGGCATATTTGTACATGTGCATTTGAGCTGTTATTTTTGAAAGTGGAATAAGTCCAATTTTTTAAAAAAATGAGTTAAGGGTAATTTTAGTAAGATATAGACACATTCTATCCATATTTATAATCATATATTCAATTGATTATTTTTGAATGTGGTACAAGTCCATTCGGAGGTAAAAATATCGTTTATTTATTAGATAATTTTAATTATTATTACATCATAACAAAATTAAAAAGTGTTAAAAAATCATTCAAATTGATTAGCTTTTGACAAATATTATCGCAAAAAAGTTATTTTTGAAAGTGGTATAAGTTCATTTGGAGCTTAAAAAATCCCCTATTTTTTGAAATATTTTCAATAATTATTATTTCATAATAAAATTTTGTTTGTAGTGTTGTAGTGTTTGTAGTGTAGTGTTACAAACATCACTCGGATTGATAAACGGTTGCCAATATTTTTAAATTGATTCAAACGCAAACCTTTAAATATCTCGATACATGAAAAAATGGACTTATTCCACTTTCAAAAATAACAGCTCATTTATTATTTTAATAATTGCAATTGTAATTTTAATAAACTGTTTATATATATGTAAACGGAAACAGCTACTTTTTTACTTTTTTGATTTTTGGCTACTTGTTTAGCCATTTCCTGATTTTTCCTCACTATTTCGTGAGCTCTTTGAATTTGGAATCTTAAAACCTTATTTGGATGTTCGGCATTATATACCGGACTATATTTTCTTTTTAGATTAGTCGACATTTCTATGTAGAATCCGAATAAGGTACGAAACGGAGTATGATTTCGAACTTTTGTTCGCTTGACATTTCGGACAGTTTTTTACAGACTTTTATTTGTCTTTGCACCCCTGACCACCTATATTGTTGCCTGATTCGCAAGTAAGTTTTCACTGCTCCCTGGTGACCTCCTAATGTTGTATTATGGAAATCTTTTATTACTGTCTCTATTTTTTTTGGGTTTTCTAATAAAATGGTGTTTTCGTTTTGAGTTATGCCTGGAATGTCAGGTTCTACAGCGTCGGACTTGTACTCGATTTATCACTACCTCCTTGGTTCTTCATTTCCCTTGCTCTAGAGCGGGTCTGGTCTGCTGTTACTGTATTCCGATTTTGAGGAATTCTACTCAACGCGTCTGCGTTCAAATTTTTCCTGCCTGGCTTATACAGGGTGTTTCGCATAAGAGGGGACAGAAGACTAGGACGTATAGGTTGGGTCGAGACAAAAAAAAATCGTATGGGATGGGGGTCAATTTCCCCCCGTTTAGACGGCAGGGCCATATTATAAAAATTCGACTTAACATCGAAAAAAAAAAATATTAAAAAATAATGGTTCGACCTAGATAGCTTTTGCTTACTGATTTTCAAAGCCAAATATCCGCTTCTTAATATCCTTTTTAAATTAGGTTCCTATGTCAAACAGTTTTTGAGAACATTCATGTCAAATTTACAATTTGGAAAAAATTCCAAAAAAAAATTTTTGGTCGCAATTACCAAAAATCGGTCGTGGACCAAAAATTTTTTTTTCGGAATTTTTATTTCAAATTTTAACTTTGCCATTAATTTTCTCAAAAATTGTTTGATGTAGGATCCTAATTTAAAAATGATGGTAACAGGCCGGACAGATATTTGGCTTTTAAACCCAATAAGCGAAAGTGTTACAGATATCGCCGTTATTTTTTAATATTTTTTTTTCGATTTTTAGGCGAGTTTTTAGAAAATGGCCCCTTCCGCCTAAACGGTGGAAAATGCACCCCGCCCCTCTCATAAAATTTTTTCTTATCTCGACCCGACCTACATGCCCTAGCCTTTTGTCTCCTCTTATGCGAAACATCCTATATAACTAAAAAAAAAGGAAACTCACAATAAGATGCATAAAATTTAATATATATAATTTACAAAATGCAGGTATTAGTTAATTATTGTGCTGAAAACACTATACTGTATCAATAATATTATGCATATTCTTGAATATGAAGATCATTTAACCATTATTAAAAATGTTTGCTTCATTCCTTTTCGTTGATACAAATTTCGCATTTTTTGCAAGTTTCATATGAATGTGCCACGTCTTTCTGTTATCCGATCAACTTCATATTTTACAGAAATTATTTCTTTATCCAATGGAACAATTTTAGGGGGCGGCGTAAAAGAATGCTGCAAAAAATTTTCGCCCAGTATAGCTAAGGACCACCCTAATGTATATACATCACGCATATAGTATTAGTTCATTAAGTATGAAATGTCCGATTTTCATAAGAGCTGTGTTTGACAGTTGATATCTCTGACACTTGACTATAACGGTTTTTATGTTTTTTCTTATCATGAAGGTGTATTATTACTCTTTCAAACTCATAGTGCGAATCGTAGTTCTTTTTTGATTCTTCTGATATATGTAGAGTAGCTTTCATAAATCAATGGAAAGGTAAAAAAGGTGGTCAATTTTCGAATATAAGTTTCGTCGCGAAACCAAAGCATCGCAAGCAGGTCGAAACATCACCAGTCGAAACATCATAACAGGCCAGTATTATTATTATTTTACTAATAATACTAAGTCAAGGCCAAGTTCATACCATTAAGGCAACGGTAGCACTTTGCATGGGGATACTTGTAGAAGCTAAGTTTCAGTAGCAAGCTCCCAAACTATAAAATGACTTGCCTTGGAAATATAAAAAATAAGAAACCAAACGAATTAAAATTGGGAACGATTTAATTCTTCCGATATTGATCAGAATTTAAACATCAGAATTTAAATATTGTAAAATAATGGAAATAGCGAAACTCGACATATAGTCGACGGGTGCGTCAACCGAGTCAACGTGGAAACAGGAAAAGATTCTAAGTAGAGTCGAGTAGTATACGTAGAACAACTAAATCGCATTAAGACGAAAAAAATAAAAGCAGAATAATAAAAATAGCGTAATAAAACCTCAGAAGTTTAACAAAAACAAGAAGGACTTTCATTAAAACATTTGGAATCTTTTTACCATCCAACATTAAAAACACAACAGTAATATCAACATCATTATATTGTGGTTCAATTGTCATTAATATAAAAAGTCAAGGAAAAAGCTTCTTGACTTTAACATTGGTAACCCCGACGTGATTTGAACACGCAATCTTCTGATACAATTCAACCATAGAAGACTTAGCCAAGTCATAGTTGCAACTGGGCAACAAAATTCAACAGTTAATCACGAATTTCAAGAAACACTCAAGGGAACGCAAGAATGCTGAAGGTTCATTTGGGGAAAGGCTACGACGATTAGAGGACTCATGGAACGAGTTCGAGAATAATGACAACCAGATCAGTATTTTAGATCCAGCACCGCTCTACTATGGTTACTTCGTTGAAAATTATTACACTAAAATCGCATCAATTATGGAGCAATATCTTAATGAATTCCCTAAGCTCATGGATTCGAAAGGGTTAGAAACACTATCAGTGGAGGATGATCCCGGTCATCAACCTGCTGGTTGCGCCACATGGTCTATGCAAGGTGATCCAGATCGTCAACCTCTTAGTTCCGAAACCTAGCTTAGTTGATGAAACTTACAGTGCCTAAAAGCCTATGAATACAGCCACTAACTGTAGGAAAATGGTTGGGACGGTTATAGCCAACATTTTTGAAATCGCGTTTGAAGTTGGTCACCAGACAAAAATGTTAACGCAACAACTAAAACCCAAGGTCGTATTTCTTTCAATGCGCCCGGCGAAGAAAGCACGCCGCTACGTGCTACCAATTTAGAAGCACTTCGTAGCGACCACTATACACTGACACAACTCAAACTGTCAGCAAGGCAATCATCCTAAAGAATAGCACTTTTTTTTATGTGCCTTTGAATATAGCACAGAAATGACAGGCTACTCAAATTATGAAAATTTAATTAGACTCCAAAAGTGTCTAGACGGCAAAAGTAGGGATATCGTAAGAGATTGCCTTATGCTTCCTAATATGGTACCAGAAATTATCAGTACATTATCGGTCGTCCTGAATGTCCGGCATTAAAGAAAAGGCTGCTGCATGTGAAGTGAGAGGTGGAAAGCAAAGAGCACTTCACAACAAGTATGTCTCACTGGAGAGCCCGTTAGACAATCGTTCGAAAAGTAGCTCTCCTTGTGCTCCTGCTCTTTCTCTCGATTCGTTTGATGATAAGTTAGCGAAGTTCCGAGACAGTATTGTAAAGCAGATCCGTGATGATATTTCTAACTCCGAAAAACGAATCTTGCAAGGATTTGGTGAATTAACTGCTGAAGTTGCTAATATGAAAGCTGGCTTGAATGCCGTAATATCACGTGTTGTGATATTACCTAGGTAAACAATGCCTAGGTAAACATCAACAGCGATGTTGGTACAATAAAAATTGTGTAGTAAATGGGTGCCCTATCAAACATCATGCACTTCTTCATAATTAACGTAGTTCATGGCATTGCAAATAATTATAGAGCTTCAGCTGCGAACGAAAATATTTTTTTTCGAATTTTGCCGGTTACAGTTCATGGTCCATTGATCTGAAATCTGTGTCTACGTATGCATTTATGGACGACGGTTCGACTCTGACATTAACTGAAGAAAAGTTGGCGAATGATATGGGAGGAATTGGATTACCGGAGCCGCTTTGTATTCAATGGACGTTACCAGATATGAAGAAAAGAAGATGAAGGACATTTTCCCAACAGTCTTTCAACGGCAATTACAAGCTTGCGTTGTCTAAAAAGAAAGATGGAAAAAGACCATCAATTGAACCAGGATTTGAACGATCAAATCCATGACCTACTGTCTAAAGGTTATGCAGCTCAGCTGTCAGATAATTCATTACACAACGATGGTGGAAGAATATGGTACTTGCCGATATTTATTGTACGTAACCCGTTGAAGCCAGGTAAAGTCCGCCTCGTTTGGGACGCTGCCGCAAAGAGTGGACAAAATTGTCTAAATGATGTTTTATTGAAAGTTCCTGATCTTTTAACTCGTCTTGTTCACATTCTTTTCAATTTTAGAATGGGTGCCATTGCCATTTGTGGAGATATCGCGGAGATGTTCCATCGAATTCTTCTAAAATAATCAGATAGATATGCACATCGATTTCTTTGGTGGAACGCAGATGAAAACAAAATAGTAGCACTCAAACTAAATGTGTTAAGCTTCGGTGCAGCGTGTTCACCTTGTATCGCTCACTACGTTCGCAATAAAAATGCTATACTACATGCAGGAAATGAAACTAGAGCGTTACCCGCAATCACTCATCATTATGTCGACGATTTTATTGATTCAGTAAAGAGCCTTGAAGAAGCTATGGAGTTGGTGCAGGCGTTCCGTCGCATCCATGCTCAGAGTGGGTTCATATAAGAAATTGGAGCTCGAATTCGAAATCTGTTTTGGAATCCTTAGAAGAGCCACTAAAAGGGAACAAAGCGTTCGAATGTAATGAAAAGGCGGTTCACCACGAAAAAATCCTAGGGCCTTTATTGGAAACCACGAGAGGATGAATTTAATTATGTTTTAAGATCACTCGAATGCGGCGCAACGTATTTAAAGTTGATGTAATACCTACGAAGAGAGAGGTCTTGCAGGTCTTAACGTCAGTATATGATCCTCTTGGTATCGTTGTATGTCTCTTGTCGTATCTAAAAATTTTAGTTCAACACATATGGCGATGTGGCATCGAATGGGATGAACCTCTCACAGAAACAGTAATGGAAGAGTGGAGAAAGTGGTGTCTCCATCTACCGGCAATATCAAAGAACAGATCGATACAATTGAGTTTCGCGCACGATTTCTACATATCGGAAAGCGAAGATAGTTCAAATAAATTTCGAATTTTTTTCAAAGTGGAACAATCTGCTTCGAGCCGTTATATATTGGGTTTTGTATCAAGAGATATTGCGAAAGACAATTCCCGCAGAACTCAAACAACTTTCAGCAACACACATCAATCAAGCAAAATCGATTGTCTACAAAACAGTCCAAAAGGAGATCTATGACGAAGAATACGTTGCACTTAAACAAGGTAAGCCAGTAAGACAATCAGGACCGTTAAGACCATTAAGAAAGTTAGTGCTGTATCTAGATCGCGAAGAAGTAATATGAATTAGAAACCACGCATTGTATGCAGCGATCAAGAGGGTTTCGTCGCTTTGCCACATAACCATCATGTTACTCGGCTTATAATTGCTCATTATCATCAACGATATTATGTTAACGATATCATATTAATCATGAAACTGCAATCAATGAGGTGAGGCAAAACTTTTTTATTCCAAAACTGCAAGTTTTGTTTAAATCAATAAGACGAAACTGTCAAGTATGTAAGATAAACAACGCTCAATCACAGGCGCCAAAAATGGCACCCCGCGTGCTCGTTTAAGGGCTTATTTTCGTCCATTCACTTCCATAGGAATTGACTACATTGGAAAAATTTTTGTCATGGAAAATAGAAAAAACAGAAAGAGGTGGAGTCAACAAACTAATAACATGTTTAACCATTCGTGTTGTCCATATAGAAATAGTGCATAGCCTAACCACAGACTCATACCTCATGAGCCCTAGGATATTTATGGGTAGAAGGGGTATATCAAAGGAAATTTACAGCGATAATGGCAGAAACTTCCTCGGTGCTAACAATTTCTTAAAAGAAGAGTTGAAGCAAGCACTGTCAAAAAACAGTTAATTCTTGAAAGTATCGAATGGCATTTCAAACCACCAGCTGCTTGGATGTCGAGTCTGGGGGGAGTCAGGTTCCCTGGGGGGTGCCTTACCGGGGGAGAACTGTTACATCGACGTAAAAAGGGGGCAACACTGAATATGCCAGCTGTCACTTGACACAATTGCTTTGGGACTTTTTGATTTATTCGTGATGGGAGAAGGTTGGACGAATTTTAAGCACACACATACTGAGTATAAATAATTGAACATAAAATATTGTATTGAAAATAATTTAAAATAAATTAGTGATATCTGAATAGAAAATTAATAGAAATTATTGAGTACTAATTGAAATCATTGAAATTAATAGAAAATAGCAAACTGAGATGTGCTGTAAAATACCAACGGTAACACGTTGTTACCTAATTTACTCTCTTCTTTTTCCCAAACTGCTCCAATATTTTTTCCTCACCTACTTACACTTTTTTTCACTTACTTTTCGCATTTACTCTTACCTCTAATATGCTTTTTTACCTCTTGTATGCCTTTTATTTTTTTTTTTTTATGAGGTAAGAAATGTTTTTACGCACATCGGTGTCCCTGCTTGAACCAGGTCCGCCGATAGTGTGGGATTCCTTTATATGCGGACTACCCACTTAAACCGTCCTCTTTCTTGTGGGGAATAGTTGAAGCAGACCAGGACGAGTAGGTCCCTTTTCGCTCCCCACGTCCCTTGGTCAGTGCCGGCGGCCGAACGAGTCGAACTCCCACTTCATGACCAGGTCCCTTGTCAACGCAAGTGCGTTCTTAAACCATGAATCCCAGCGTCAAACGTCATCGTTAAGACCATTCACGCTGAGCCTTCTGGCTGCCAGCGCCGGACAATGGTTCACTATGTGATCCGCCGACTCTTCATATTCTAGGCACGGCCTGCAGACACCATCCTCCGCAAGACCCATCTTATGGAGATGATACCTGTAATTGCCGTGCAGAGTGATCAAAGAGATAAGCCAGCTAAGACTGTCTCTTCTGTATTCGAGTAGTCGTCTGGTCTCCCTGCGAAGCGATTTAATGATAACCATCTTCGCCTGACGACATGCGGAGAGCCGGACGACATGTCCATTAAGGCCATGACCTTCCCATCGCTAAGAGTGACTCTCGGCTCAGGCCCGCAAAACTAGTCAGCAGCCCCCTCCTTAGCAATAGAGTTCGCTTTCTCGTTCAGTTCTGTGCTTATGTACCCTTTGACCCAACAGAGTGTTACCTTGTTGTACTGGGCACACTCATTGAGCTTCTGGACAGCCTCCAGCACCAGTCTGGAATTAACGTTCGTCCGCGCCATGATCTTAATCACCGCCTGGTTATCCAGTGCTAGCAGGATTCTGCTATTCCGCACCTGATCGCCAATTAGATGGTCCAGAGCAAGTAGTTCGGCCTGATACACGGAAACGCATTTCCCTAAATGGAGCTTACAGCCGAGGTTCAACTCCGTAGAGAGGACCCCTGCACCTGCCCTTACATCCATCAATAACCCATTCGTGAAGATATTGAGGTAATGCTTGCTGCACTCATCATGCAGTTGGCCGTCTGCGATCAGAGTGTCGTGTCTTCTGTCGATGATTCTCACGCTGCACATACTATCCATAGTCATGCAAACATCGCTGACCTTTGCACTGACAATGTCGATAACATCTACTCTATGTGTCGTGAAGAATAGACGTGTTTTTTGTGCGCTCCAATAACAGTGATAGATTACGCGGGTTTCTATTTCCTCAGTCTATTAAAGTTCTAATTCTAAAATTTGTCTAATTTAATTTTTCTCGTGGGTATCTCACCACTGAGGTCGGTTCTTAATTTGGTTAATTGGCGTTTAGTTAATATAATATAATCAAAGAATTATTAATATGCATTTGAGATCGAAACCAGGTGCAAAGTCCACGGCTGCAGACTCTGCGAACGACACTCCGCCACGAGCATCAACGACTCTTCCTCCATGCTACAGAGGTTGAATGAGCATGTTATGCAGCAGTGCAATACGTTGTCAGAAGTCATTAAAGAGGAAATTAACAAACTACGTGAGGATGTGTATGACAAACTTAATAGTGAGCTTAGCTGCCTGCGTGAGGAGTTTAAAAATAATTTTCTAAAGTTAGAGGCTTGTTGGAAGACAAAACTGGAGAAGACTTCTGAGTCAATTGCAGCCATCTCCTGCCGTGTAGAAGCCTTAGAATCAGCATCTGCCTCCACTGGTCTGCATAAGAATCTTGATGAAGTTCTGGATCGGATCGATTTTTTAGAACGTAGAGAAATCTTGAAAGATGCTGTGCTTTTTGGAGTTCCCGTGCTAGATGGAGAGGATCTCAATAGCATTTATGGTAAATTGTGCTCAGGTCTTGGGTGTAATAAATTCCAGTTGAATCAAATTATTCGTGCCGGTGGTAGAGTGAAATCCGTTCAAGGTGCTACCCACCCACCAGCTTCGCCGCCAGTTATTCTCAACTTCCTACGTTCTCATGAGCGAAACCGGTTTTTTAAAGTTGCAGCAGATTTTCGAAAGGCAAAAAATCGTTCTCTCCGTCTTACTGATATCGGTCTCTCTTCTCAGTCGAATTTCTATATTAACGAAGGTCTAACCAAAAGAAACCGCGAGCTTCTCTTAAGAGCGACAAATCTAAAGAAGAGAAAAGAAATTTTTGCAGCCTTTACCCGACGTGGCAGAGTTTTCGTGAAATTGACTGAGAATGGAAATAGTTTACCAATTAAAAGTTTTGAGATGCTAATTACTGTTATATTGGAGAACTCAGTAGTGATTGAAGAAAACAAAGAGAACGCAACTATCACCATCAGCATTTAAACCGTTCATGACTTATTTAAAATTTATATTTATTTACATTAAAATTTTTTCAAAATTTTATTTACTTTTAAAAAAGTTTAATTGGGAAAGTATCTACCATATGCCTTTGGTAAATAATCAGGTTGAATTCATAACGAAGAATGTCAAATCCTTGTTTGATAAAGTGAGTGAAGTTAAATTCGCGTTTTTGATAGTTAAATTCGTAAATAGCGAAGACACAAACCAAAAACACGAATTTCAAATTCGTGTTTTTCACAAATGCGTTATTCACATCAGAGCAAATATTGAATGCAAATTGCGATCAATCCGAAATATAACTTCGATATATGCTATACATCGTTGAAAAGAGGACGCCGAGATCTTTGCAACGATATCGGTTTGATGCGTGCACTCGTAGAACTTTGGCGTCAAAGGTCACCTAAACTTAGCCTATACGCGATGCATATCAGAGCAAACTTTGCTTGAAAATTTGGATCAATCCGAAATATAACTTCGCTATATGCTATACATCGTTGAAAAGAGGACGCCGAGAGCTTTCAGAGCAAACTTTGAATGCAGGTTTCGATAAATCGTAATGCGTACATTAATCGATTAACTGAACGATAACGATAACTGAAACCATTTTTTGGTATTTTTTAGGTTTATTTATATTTTTTATGCATAAGAGGGGACATAAGGCTAGGACGTGTAGGTTAAGTTTAAGTGACCTGTGACGCTAAAGTTCTACGAGTGCACGCATCAAACCGATATCGTTGGAAAGATTTCGGCGTCCTCTTTTCAACGATGTATAGCATATACCGAAGTTATATTTCGGATTGATCGAAATTTGCATTCACAATTTGCTTTGATATGCACCGCGTGTAGGCTAAGTTTAGGTGACCTTTGATGCCAAAGTTCTACGAGTGCACGCTTCAAACCGATATCGTTGGAAAGCTCTCGGCGTCCTCTTTTCAACAATGTATAGCATATATCGAAGTTATATTTCGGATTGCTCGAAATTTTCAAGCAAAGTTTGCTCTGATATGATTCGCGTATAGGCTAAGTTTGGGTGACCTCTGACGCCAAAGTTTTACGAGTGCACGCATCAAACCGATATCGTTGGAAAGATCTCGGCGTCCTCTTTTCAACGATATATACCACATATCGAAGTTATATTTTGGATATATCGAAATTTGCATTCAAAATTTGCTCTGATATGCATCGCGTATAGGCTAAGTTTAGGTGACCTTTGACGCCAAAGTTCTACGAGTGCACGCATCAAACCGATATCGTTGGAAAGCTCTCGGCGTCCTCTTTTCAACGATATAGCATATATCGAAGTAGTATTTCGGATTGATCGAAATTTGCATTCTAAATTTGCTCTGATGTGAACAACGCAGTTGTGAAAAACACGAATTTGAAATTCGTGTTGGTGGTTTGTGTCTTCGCTATTTACGAATTTAACTTCACGCACTTTGTTTGATAAACATGTCCCTTTAATTACCAAAACTATCACACACAGTAGTCCCGGTTGGTTAAACCCAGCTATTTTTTCGCTAATGAGCAAGCGTGATGCAGCCTATAAGTTATGGAAGCGGTTTAAACTTACCGAATATCTCGTCGTGTTTCCTCGACTGCGTAACCAAGTTATTACCAAGATAAGATTCTCCAAGGCTCATTATTTTGGAACGAAATTTGGTCAACCTCAGTCGACGAAATCCTATTGGAATAAGTTGAGAAATATTGGGATTAGCAAACAATGCCGCGCATTACCAAAGGATTTAGACTGCGATTAATGCTCGCTTCTTAGCGTATCAGCAAATTTCTAGCTCGTGTTGTATCTCCTTACGGGTGGTCTACTACTATCTCTGCTTGACTTCAATTAAACTGCACTTAGTTTCGATCTGTTACGTCTTTATTATTGACTTTTATGTTTGTTTCAATATGTTGTACTTTATCTTATCTTAAGATTTACTTTAACACTACTTTTTATTTATTCTTGTTAATAATTATGTACACTTATTGTTTATTACACTTATTATTAAAACTAGCACTACGCGACTATCAACGACTTCTTCGTTGAGATATTTTCACAAGACTCCCGTTGGAATTTGTTTCTTGTTTCCACTTTGGCTTGGTCGACACACCCGTCGACCGAACCAAAGTGGGTCGCCGTTGGCGCGTGTCGCAATTTCCATTATTTCGCAATATAAAAATTGTAATATTCGCAGAATCAATACGCGGAAGAGAATCGTTCTCAATTTAATTCTTCCGCGTGTGGATTCTGATCGTTGGTTATTTCAAACCAAGCGATTTAATGGTTTGGAAGCTTGCTAATGAAAGCTAGCTTCCACAATCCACTACAATCGCCACGCGCTATGGATTCTAGGGTTTGTAAGCTCGCTACTAAATGCCAGCTTCCACAATCCATTCCATGCGAAGTGTTCTGGTTGCTACCTTAGCTTTCGAAGTTCATTAAACCAAAGCTTGACTAAAAACAAATAAAACTAAAGCTTCGGGCTTGCCAAGCAAAGTGCTGTGGTTGCATTAATGTGAACTTGGCCTTGACTCACTCGCGGAGAAGTATTATGAAATAATAATAATACTGGCCTTGAAAGTTCATCTTACCCGGAACTAGAAATTGCGATCACGACATACAACACTCGTATTATTGGCCTGATGGGTATACTAATATTATTGATATTCAGTCAGATCAATTTTCACTATCCAATGACATGTCCATCCAATGTTAATGACATTGAGGTCTTAAATGCTTTTCTGTCCATTAAGTCGAATGCTGTTGGTCTTGACGGTATCTGCCCCAAATTCGTTAAGCGAACATTGCCTTTTACTATAAAATATTTTAAATATATTTTCAACTCCATCATAACGACTTCGGATTATCCTATGACGTGGAAATATTCGAAAGTTATTCCTATTCCGAAAGGTAATAACACCCATGACCTTCGCCCTATTTCAATATTACCTTATCTCTCTAAAGTTTTTGAAAGGTTAGTCAGCAAGCAGATCCTCGAATACACTTATAGCAATAATTTGGTAGTTAACTGTCAATCTGGTTTCAGATCCAAAAGAAGTTGTATTACAGCCCTGACAGCTGTTATAGAAAAATTACGTAAAGCTATGGACAAATCATATATATCCCTTTTGACGCTGTTAGATTTTTCGAAGGCATTTGATAGTGTCACACCATTTCTCCATTCTCCATCACACCATTCTAAACCACAAACTTTTAACTGATATTAAATTTTCGACTCAATCCAGCAACTTAATTCGATTTTACTTATCGGACAGGCAGCAAAGTGTTGTTGCTAATATGTCCTCCTTTCTGCCAGTTCTTTCAGGCGTTCCCCAAGGTTCAGTTATGGGCCCACTTCTTTTTTTGCTATATGTGAATGACCTTGTGCAAGTGGTTAAGAGTAGTTTTCTACATTTGTATGCTGATGATGCTCAGCTCATCTTTAGTTGCCCTATTAATGAAATTGGAAGCTCAATTCAATTACTCAACTGTGATCTCGCTTCTGCAGGTGCGTGGGCATGTCGTAATGGTTTAACCTTAAATTCTTCTAAATCAAAGGTATTACCGATATACAAAAGGAGCGTAGCTTTGCATACTCTGCCTAAAGTATGTATTGGAAGCGAAGAAATTGAATATGTAATGTCAGCAAAGAACCTAGGGGTGGTTTTCAATGGGACGCTTTCATGGTCTAGCCATGTAAATGCTAACATAGGTAAAGTTTATGGCGGGTTACGGCTTCTAATGCAAACTAAGCACTATCTACCAACACCAACGAAGCTTTTGCTATCTAAAGATCTGCTTTTTCCTATTTTAACGTATGGATGTGAAATTTTTCATGATCTTGACTCTGCCACCCTAAACAAGTTCAAAGTAGTCTTTAATAATATTGCGCGATTTATTTGGAATATCAAACTAGGAGAACCTATTTCTAGGTTGTCCTTTTCCATCTTTTATTGCACGCCTGCTAATTTGTTAAAGTTAAGGGCGATGATATTTCTTCACATGATAATTCATTCAAAGCAGCCAGAATACTTGTACGATGAGCTCATCTTTTCACGCTCTCAGAGGTCACTAACCTTGATAATGCCAAGGTTTACTAACCTTGCGTCTGGAAGGCAGTTCTTTGTGGCCGCAGCCAGTCTATGGAACTCACTCCCCACAAATATTAGAGGTACTGTGAACAAGGGAAAATTTAAGTTAATTAAGAAGCTTTCCACTTTTCTTCACTAAATCTAATTCTCTTCTATTTTCTATCTTTACCTCATCTATTCTCGCTGTCTATTTCTCTATTCTCTTTTCCCCTCCAACTCCATCTCATTTTTCTTCATTAATTTGTCATTAGTAAATTAATTATTTAATGTATTTAATTAGTTTTAGATAATATTTTTTTTTTCAGTTCAGTAAATTTTTTCATGTCTTTTCCGTTTTAAGGCTGCCATTAATTTATAAGATTCCATCTTACAATGGTGGGCAATTTGTATTTCTATAATAAATGAAAAAATGAAAAATAATGCGACCATGTCCTGCCGCTGGTACACAGGCACCACGCCAAACAGCGTTCCTAAGTTGGATCCTGTCCAGTTCGACCTTTATCGTTATCTGATCTGCTTTATGCCACCAGATAACTGAGCCATAAGTCAAGCAGGGTCTAACCATAGCAGTGTAGATCCAGAGTACCTTGCTTGGGGATATACCCCATCGAAGGCTGCACACTCTTCTGCACTGAAAAAGCACCGACTTTGCCTTCCTAATCCTCTCCAACACATGCCTTCATCCAGGTAAGTTTGCTATCTAGGATTACTCCTGATTACTCTTGATTTCGGATCCGAAAATCCTTAGAGGAATCCAGTTCGGAATTTTCCTCTATCTTGTTAAGAGGATCATATCCGTCTTAGTAGCATTGATGGTGAGGCCCTGGTCTCTTCACCATCCCTCTACCGTGGAGAGCGCGCCATGCATTACGTCCCGCATGGTGTCAATATATTTCCCTCTCACCATCATCGCTATTTCGTCTGCATATCCAATTGTATGTATGCACCTTGAGTCCAGCCGTTCAAGCAAGGAGTCAACAGTGATGTTCCAATGGATTGGTGATAACACCCCTCCATGGGGACATCCCCTCGTCACTATCGCCATTAGCCTATGACTCCCACATTGCAGATTTACGGCTCAGTGGCGCAGCATGAATCCAGTTAGTTACGACCGGGTTGAGCCCACGGGCCTCCAGGGCTAATTTCAATCTTCCAAAACAGATCTTATCGAAAGCACCTTCTATGTCCATAAAAGTGGTCATAGCGATGCCTCCATTGATCAGTTCCTTTTCTGCCACCCCGACCAGGTCGTGGAGTGCGTGGAGTGCGTCTCCGTAGATCTCCCGCTCTATATGCGTGTTGAAATCTACTTAGAGGACGTTCCCCTTCGTATTGGTGCAGAAGTCCCTTCACGTCTGCCTCTTCCTCTTGCGAAGGGAAGAGTCTTCTTCTTCAACCGTTTCTTCTTTTCCTTATAATCAGCCCAAGCCACTGCGTCTTTGTGCCTCATGTTCGATTAAAGGCCGTTCTCGTCTCCCTCTTCATGGATTCTAGTAGCTCGTTCCACCAGGAAGCAGAGCCTTCTTCATCCACCATGGTCCGAGGGCACGCCCTTTCATATGCAGAGATCTTGGCAGAGTTTAACCTCCTCACCTCGATCTCCACCTATGTCGTGTTCCTGGCCATTCTGTTCAACCCAGGCATAGATCCCTTCAGAGCTTCTTGGTACAAATGACCATCCGTCTTCCTTGGGATCCTTATTAACCTGCTTCCTCGCCGCCGTCTCCGAATGGCCCGATGGTCAGACATGGTTAGCCTGTCCCAGACCCTCCAGTGCGATAGTCTCTCAAACATTTCGAGACTTGCCAGGGTTAGGTCAATAACTTCACTTCTTATTGAATTTACAAAAGACGGTTCAGACCCCCTGTTTACGATTTGCAGGTTAAATTTACTCACAAATTCGAGAATATTCTCTCCTCTGCGATTATCGTCGGAGCTACCCCACACTGTACTGTGAGCATTAGCATCACAACCTATAATCACATTCACCCCCCTCTCCACACCGTATCTCACCAGCCTTCCCACCGCGGTGGCGGCTCTGTTGAGTCGTATGGTAGGTAGGCAGATGCGATCAGAAAGGAGCCATTCCCGCTTCCAATCCTCACGACCGTTAGGTAATACACAGGTCCGCTTCCTGCCCTCATCTATCGGCAACAATATGCTAGTCCCTTTACAAGATAGTCCCTTAATACTACCATGGAGTATCCAGGGTTCCTGCGCCAAGGCTATTTCCAGCTTAGCTTCCTCAAAGTGTTGCATCATCATTGCGGACGCTGCTCTACTGTGGAGAATGTTCAGCTGACACCCGCAAAGTTTGTCCGCCTATGTGTTTAACTCTCGTCGCGTGTGGTCGCTGTCTTCCTGAAGAATGGTAAATGTGTTTTTTTGATTTTTTGAATTTTCTCATACATTTTATATTATATTATTATATATTATATTATATTATTATTATCTAACAATTGTTAATTAATTTATTAATTGATAGTTGTTATTTAATATTTTATTTATTATGTTTGTCGCCATAAACCATTTTTGGCTATTTATTCTGTGTATATATGGGTGATTGCCCACATACTAGTTGTGTGTGTAAGCGCTTATATATATAAAAAGCCCACTGATGAGTCCCTTTCAGGCCAGGGAAGAAAAACGTTTCTGGGCGTTGCCTGTAAAGTAGTTTTAGGCAAGTAGTTTAGGTTTTTGTTTGTTTTTGTGTTTTTTGTGATAATGTTTTTCATTTTTGTTTTTTTTTTTGGTTTTTCATTTTGGTGTTTTCTTAGTGTTTATTTGTCTATTTTATTATTATTCATCTTTATAATAATATAATATGATTGCATAGGTTAGTCAGGCTATTAAGTATACAATTTTTTCTTTTTCGAACCGAGACAAATGACGTACGAAACAGCCATCTTAGTATAGATTTCTAGATTATGTAGCTTTTACGTAGGGGAAAAATGTGATGACTGTGGATGAAATAAACCAGGGTTAGGAACCAATGGTTGCTTGGTTCTTCACCTAGGAGTTGCCCCAATCAACACGTGTAGGGCTTAGAACATAAAACACGGGAGTAAAATTAAATTTTTAATTAACATTTGTTCATTTTGATAGAAAATTGATTAAAATATTTAACGATTATTTAAATTTTCGTATTTATATTTATTTTAATGAACCTTAACTCATTTGATAAGAAAATTTATTAAAATATTTAGTGATTATTTAAATTTTCGTATTTAAACTAATTAATAAAAAATTTTAAATTTTGTCTTGATTATTTGGGCTCTAGGTCTTTATAATACAATATAACAATTTTATATTGTAAACAATATAAAATAAGTTAGACTCTCACGGAATAACAAGAAGAACCACAACAGCAGTATCATCTGTACACCTGAAGACGGACACCGGCGGTGTCCGAAATATTGTGAAAATTAATAAAAAAATTAATAAAGAACTAATGAGAATAAAAAGTAAAGTGTTAACTTTCATTTTATATCTTTTTTTCTGTATTATAAAGACCTAGAGCCCAAATAATCAAGACAATTCATATTAAGGTCAAAAACAAAAGCCAAAATTTTAATTTTTCATTCCTAACGGTTAAGTTTAGCCAGGGACAAAAAGCTTAACCCTTTATTGCTGGTCGATGCACCTCAACCCTGCAGCACTGACGTAGTGGTTTTCACCCCACCTGCAGTACTCAGCTGACGTCCGGCTTTCAGCTTTTCCAGCACCGTGGTCACTGAGGTGTCACCTCTGAACCTCTTGCCAGGCATGCCTTCTTCCGGACTAGTCCCACACGAGGAGAGCTCGCTAAGCCGAGAAGTCAGTTATGGATCTCTCCAATGCTTTCCTCGTCTTCTGCCGGTAAGCAAGCTCTACGACCTCTTCCGAGGTTACAGATACACCTCCCGTTGGTATCCCACACCTTGCCGGAGCTAATCCCTCATCGGGTTCCGCCTCGACAGAGGCCTCCATTCTAGCCCTTCGTAAATCGTCTGTTTGTTTGGTTTTTGTTTTAAGTTGTCCGTTTTGGTCCCACCAGTAATGGGGAATAGAGGTCCACCTGTACAGAGCCCCTTGTGCAGGCAAGGCTATTTAATCCGGCAGGGTAACCGGATACTTCGTTCGCGACTGTTTAATTGGGCCCCCAGCCAGGTTGATCGGCACGGGTCTAACACCTTAAACCAGCACAGGGACAAATAGGAGGAAGGATGGGACGGAGACATGGTAACGTGAAGATACAGGGGATAAAAAGGAGGAATCGCCGCTTCTGTCCGGTCTCAGTTATCCCTTACAGCCGAGACGACCTGGTTACCAGGGATCACCGCGTGGATGTAGAAGTCGACTTGCCCGCCCTTTAGAATTACGGAGGGACGTCTTATGGTCCCGTTTTCCCCCAAACCTGAGCGGACCTTGACCCCCCCTCTTGTATGCTTAGTAGAATATGTTTTGTGTTCTCTTGGCTTACTGTCTGGTCTCTTCCTATTTAATTAGAGATTACTGATTGATATTTTTTATAAACAAAATAACACTTTTAATATTGTTAACTTTAATGTTCGTAGCCTCAGCGGCCACAAATTAGATTATGTTAGGAGCCTATTCGAGTGCTCAACTGTCGATATTATCTGTGTGACTGAAACCTGATTCCGACCCGAATTAAAAGAATCTATTCTTAAAATTAACAATTGTACACTCTTTCGCTGCGACAGATCTGGTCTTCCCGGAGGTGAAGTCGCTATCTATGTTAAATCTATTTATCGTTCAGAGTTAGAATTCATTTCTGGTGAGTCTGATCCCGAGTATGTCTGTGATTCTGTGTCTGATTCAGTCACAAACGTAGTTCTTTCATGTGCATGAGTGCACTCACTCCACCAAGCCGCTTGCTATCTTAACACAATTATTTCAATTTCCTACTTACTTGAAATTTACAATTCTAAATTGGTAGAGCCAATTGCGCTTGAAATGAGCATTTCATTTGCATTTGCAACATTCAAAAAAATTCCCCCAGAAGCTTGTAACATTCATTAAAATTCCCAAAAGGCTTGCAAGACTATAGCTATAAGTATTGGTTCCAATAATTCAAATAATTTGTTAAGGATTACATTAGTATAAATTCCGTTTCCTAACTAAATACATAATTTAAACAACAAAAACATATTTGAGATATATTATTATGTGTAGATAATTAGCAGTTATTTATTGAACCCAAAAATATTAAATTTCTCGCTCGAGAAAGCTTTAATCATAAACCATTTGACTTACTTTTATTATATATCTACTTTTATTTTAGATTTTCGTTCAAAAAATAATAAGATCGAATCGATGTGCGAAATCCTTTCTCAAGTCCACGACGAAAAACGATCATCTCAGATCTCGCATAGTCGGATATATAGTAGATTGTCTTCGTTTGAGTTTAGCGCCATTTATTGCCTTACGTTGCCAATCATTATCAATTGTCATGGCAATTGTCATGCATTTCCTTTTCGTTCAAAAAAGCAACGAATGGATGTAGTACTATTGCAATACTAGTGCAATAAGTACTATTGCCTTTGTTGTGATTTGTTATCAGCACGCTTTCGACAGTCAGTCTTGATTCGAAAGCAAAATAAGCAAGCAGTGCAATGCTAGTCGTGTCTTCATGTGCGTTTGAAGACATCTTGTGCAGCTCTCTAGTCTGTATCACAGATGAATAGGTCGCAGTAGATTATACAGCCGAACATGTGATTAGTAAGGACGGCTGCAGGCAATCCAATCGGACGTAATGCAGAGCTGCTCTAACTGGATATGCTGCCGGTCTAGCATCGTGAGAGTACCATACGGTTACCTGTTTCAAGTTGTTGCTGCTGTAGACCTCTTTAAAGGTAACTTCGTGTTTTATTTTCTATTAGTGTGGCATCTTTTCGGCACTCAATTCTATTCTCGTTTGTGCTGGTTGCTATCGCTAAGCTGATCAGCTGTTCCAGGTAATCTGTGTAATGTGCTGCGCGCTATTTCGTCGCCCTGTTGTGGTGTGTTGTTGAAGTATGAGTGCGTCTCTTGTGCTGCTCTCGTGGGTGTACATCGGGATGACTGTCAAGTTCTCTGCATCTTGCTAATTGTATTTTTTAAATACATATATATATTATATATATATATATATATATATATATATATATCATAAATAATTAATAAATAAATAAATAAATAAATCTATAAAATTTTAAATAATTCTTTTTATTTGTACTTATTCTTTTTTTGTAAAAATTGAAATAAGAAAAAATCAGAAAATAACCAGGGAAAAAAATACATAACACCAACAACAACACAGCATTCCCCAACACAACATTGGATGAACAAAGTACCCAAAAAATCATCCCCTAAAAAAGATAGGGGGATATAAAAAGACGTAAAAGATATAAAAGTATGTTACGCTTGTTTTACCCTATTTATTGTTTAATAAAAGAATAGTCAATTTCCACCAAAGATACAATCACACCTTCATTCCTAGCACAGAGAAATTAGCAAAAAGATTAAAAAAGGATGCTACTTTACAAACCTCTCATTATAGCCATCTACTTCGATATACCAAACACCATATGAATTAGCTAAGTCGCAAAAGGTGAACAAAGTACCAAACATCTCCTAAAATAAACGACAGCAACATACAGTGACACATATTCGTATAAACGCACTCTTAATTTTCATATTTCTAATAGTTTAGTAAACAATATGAGTTAGAATTTGTTTTGAGTAATGCATTGATAAAGGAGAGAGAAGGTAGCAAAATGAAAATTAAGAGTGCGTTTATACGAATATGTGTCACTGTAGCAAAACTGCTTACTTCTACAAAGTAGAAGACTATCCCATCTGTCCCAGTCTTATTTATTCAAATTTTTAATTTATTTAGATTTTTCATTGCATAACAATAACATTATAGAGTGAAATACAAACAAACTAGAGGAAATTTGTTGTTATAAGTATATGTAGGGTAAGTATATAAGTATGTAGTATATAAGGAATATGTAGGGTATAAAAATAATTAGCTATTAAAATATGTGTGTCTGTCTCCAACACAAAAATTCACACGCGCATCAAGTGCTTATCCTATAACAAAGAAAAGAAGTAAAAAAAGGATACTATAAGAACATATCCTAGCATGCGGCAGCATCCTTCTAGGATATCCTTCCTTATCGACAGCATGCGTCTCTATTCCTAAAAATAAGAAAAACAAAAGCAACTACATAGCAAGAGTAAATCAAGTGCGTGAAGTTAAATTCGTAAATCCGACGATAACTTAGCAAAGATCTGAACCCAAAACGCGAATACGAATTCGTATTTTCAACCCATTCCAAAGTAATGGCTTCAATTGTAGCTCTCTTTTGTTCAACGAAATATATATTTTGAGCAACAAATTTACATATTTCGAGAGAATAATATATATACTTCAAAGATTACGCCTACTTTTGAAAAAATTTTAAAATTTGTGGAAGTGAGGTGTCTCCGACGGTGAAGCTTCTTCCCCAATATTCAGCGATAAGTTTTGTTCTACGAAAAACATAACTTGGCCAAGTGGAATATAAGGTTCGATAGTCTACTTCAATACCTTTCATAATCAGTAAAAACTTTTAGTGCACTCGGAAGGGTTTGGTCACCATGGTCATTTGAAGTTGGCCTTACCCAGTGCAATTTTTCATGATTTTTCAGCGAAAAATTTTCTTCAACGAAAAACATAACTTGGCCAAGTGGAATAAGGTTCGATAGCCTACTTCAATACCTTTCAGAATCAGTAAAAACTTTTAGTGCACTCGGAAGGGTTTGGTCACCATGGTCATTTGAAGTTGGCCTTACCCAGTGCAATTGTGTTATCTTCATGATTTTTCAGCGAAAAATTTTCTTCAACGAAAAACATAACTTGGCCAAGTGGAATATAACGTTCGATAGCCTACTTCAATACCTTTCAGAATCAGTAAAAACTTTTAGTGCACTCGGAAGGGTTTGGTCACCATGGTCATTTGAAGTTGGCCTTACCCAGTGCAATTTTTCATGATTTTTCAGCGAACAATTTTCTTCAACGAAAAACATAACTTGGCCAAGTGGAATATAAGGTTCGATAGCCTACTTCAATACCTTTCAGAATCAGTAAAAACTTTTAGTGCACTCGGAAGGGTTTGGTCACCATGGTCATTTGAAGTTGGCCTTACACAGTGCAATTTTTCATGATTTTTCAGCGAAAAATTTTCTTCAACGAAAAACATAACTTGGCCAAGTGGAATATAAGGTTCGATAGCCTACTTCAATACCTTTCAGAATCAGTAAAAACTTTTAGTGCACTCGGAAGGGTTTGGTCACCATGGTCATTTGAAGTTGGCCTTACCCAGTGCAATTTTTCATGATTTTTCAGCGAAAAATTTTCTTCAACGAAAAACATAACTTGGCCAAGTGGAATATAAGGTTCGATAGCCTACATCAATACCTTTCAGAACCAGTAAAAACTTTTAGTGCACTCGGAAGGGTTTGGTCACCATGGTCATTTGAAGTTGGCCTTACCCAGTGCAATTTTTCATGATTTTTCAGCGAAAAATTTTCTTCAACGAAAAACTTAACTTGGCCAAGTGGAATATAAGGTTCGATAGCCTACTTCAATACCTTTCAGAATCAGTAAAAAATTTTAGTGCACTCGGAAGGGTTTGGTCACCATAGTCATTTGAAGTTGGCCTTACCCAGTGCAATTGTGTTATCTTCATGATTTTTCAGCGAAAAATTTTCTTCAACGAAAAACATAACTTGGCCAAGTGGAATATAACGTTCGATAGCCTACTTCAATACCTTTCAGAATCAGTAAAAACTTTTAGTGCACTCGGAAGGGTTTGGTCACCATGGTCATTTGAAGTTGGCCTTACCCAGTGCAATTGTGTTATGTTCATGATTTTTCAGCGAAAAATTTTCTTCAACGAAAAACATAAGTTGGCCAAGTGGAATATAAGGTTCGATAGCCTACTTCAATACCTTTCAGAATCTGTAAAAACTTTTAGTGCACTCGGAAGGGTTTGGTCACCATGGTCATTTGAAGTTGGCCTTACCCAGTGCAATTTTTCATGATTTTTCAGCGAAAAATTTTCTTCAACGAAAAACATAACTTGGCCAAGTGGAATATAAGGTTCGATAGCCTACTTCAATACCTTTCAGAATCAGTAAAAACTTTTAGTGCACTGGGAAGGGTTTGGTCACCATGGTCATTTGAAGTTGGCCTTACCCAATGCAATTGTGTTATCTTCATGATTTTTCAGCGAAAAATTTTCTTCAACGAAAAACATAAGTTGGCCAAGTGGAATATAAGGTTCGATAGCCTACTTCAATACCTTTCAGAATCAGTAAAAACTTTTAGTGCACTCGGAAGGGTTTGGTCACCATGGTCATTTGAAGTTGGCCTTACCCAGTGCAATTTTTCATGATTTTTCAGCGAAAAATTTTCTTCAACGAAAAACATAACTTGGCCAAGTGGAATATAAGGTTCGATAGCCTACTTCAATACCTTTCAGAATCAGTAAAAACTTTTAGTGCACTCGGAAGGGTTTGGTCACCATAGTCATTTGAAGTTGGCCTTACCCAGTGCAATTGTGTTATCTTCATGATTTTTCAGCGAAAAATTTTCTTCAACGAAAAACATAACTTGGCCAAGTGGAATATAACGTTCGATAGCCTACTTCAATACCTTTCAGAATCAGTAAAAACTTTTAGTGCACTCGGAAGGGTTTGGTCACCATGGTCATTTGAAGTTGGCCTTACCCAGTGCAATTTTTCATGATTTTTCAGCGAAAAATTTTCTTCAACGAAAAACATAACTTGGCCAAGTGGAATATAAGGTTCGATAGCCTACTTCAATACCTTTCAGAATCAGTAAAAACTTTTAGTGCACTCGGAAGGGTTTGGTCACCATGGTCATTTGAAGTTGGCCTTACCCAGTGCAATTGTGTTATGTTCATGATTTTTCAGCGAAAAATTTTCTTCAACGAAAAACATAAGTTGGCCAAGTGGAATATAAGGTTCGATAGCCTACTTCAATACCTTTCAGAATCTGTAAAAACTTTTAGTGCACTCGGAAGGGTTTGGTCACCATGGTCATTTGAAGTTGGCCTTACCCAGTGCAATTGTGTTATCTTCATGATTTTTCAGCGAAAAATTTTCTTCAACGAAAAACATAACTTGGCCAAGTGGAATATAACGTTCGATAGCCTACTTCAATACCTTTCAGAATCAGTAAAAACTTTTAGTGCACTCGGAAGGGTTTGGTCACCATGGTCATTTGAAGTTGGCCTTACCCAGTGCAATTGTGTTATCTTCATGATTTTTCAGCGAAAAATTTTCTTCAACGAAAAACATTACTTGGCCAAGTGGAATATAAGGTTCGATAGCCTACTTGAATACCTTTCAGAATCAGTAAAAACTTTTAGTGCACTCGGAAGGGTTTGGTCACCATGGTCATTTGAAGTTGGCCTTACCCAGTGCAATTTTTCATGATTTTTCAGAGAAAAATTTTCTTCAACGGAAAACATAACTTGGCCAAGTGGAATATAAGGTTCGATAGCCTACTTCAATACCTTTCAGAATCAGTAAAAACTTTTAGTGCACTGGGAAGGGTTTGGTCACCATGGTCATTTGAAGTTGGCCTTACCCAATGCAATTGTGTTATGTTCATGATTTTTCAGCGAAAAATTTTCTTCAACGAAAAACATAAGTTGGCCAAGTGGAATATAAGGTTCGATAGCCTACTTCAATACCTTTCAGAATCAGTAAAAACTTTTAGTGCACTCGGAAGGGTTTGGTCACCATGGTCATTTGAAGTTGGCCTTACCCAGTGCAATTGTGTTATCTTCATGATTTTTCAGCGAACAATTTTCTTCAACGAAAAACATAACTTGGCCAAGTGGAATGTAACGTTCGATAGCCTACTTCAATACCTTTCAGAATCAGTAAAAACTTTTAGTGCACTCGGAAGGGTTTGGTCACCATGGTCATTTGAAGTTGGCCTTACCCAGTGCAATTTTTCATGATTTTTCAGCGAAAAATTTTCTTCAACGAAAAACATAACTTGGCCAAGTGGAATATAAGGTTCGATAGCCTACTTCAATACCTTTCAGAATCAGTAAAAACTTTTAGTGCACTGGGAAGGGTTTGGTCACCATGGTCATTTGAAGTTGGCCTTACCCAATGCAATTGTGTTATGTTCATGATTTTTCAGCGAAAAATTTTCTTCAACGAAAAACATAACTTGGCCAAGTGGAATATAAGGTTCGATAGCCTACTTCAATACCTTTCAGAATCAGTAAAAACTTTTAGTGCACTCGGAAGGGTTTGGTCACCATGGTCATTTGAAGTTGGCCTTACCCAGTGCAATTTTTCATGATTTTTCAGCGAAAAATTTTCTTCAACGAAAAACATAACTTGGCCAAGTGGAATATAAGGTTCGATAGCCTACTTCAATACCTTTCAGAATCAGTAAAAACTTTTAGTGCACTGGGAAGGGTTTGGTCACCATGGTCATTTGAAGTTGGCCTTACCCAATGCAATTGTGTTATCTTCATGATTTTTCAGCGAAAAATTTTCTTCAACGAAAAACATAAGTTGGGCAAGTGGAATATAAGGTTCGATAGCCTACTTCAATACCTTTCAGAATCAGTAAAAACTTTTAGTGCACTCGGAAGGGTTTGGTCACCATGGTCATTGGAAGTTGGCCTTACCCAGTGCAATTTTTCATGATTTTTCAGCGAAAAATTTTCTTCAACGAAAAACATAACTTGGCCAAGTGGAATATAAGGTTCGATAGCCTACTTCAATACCTTTCATAATCAGTAAAAACTTTTAGTGCACTCGGAAGGGTTTGGTCACCATGGTCATTTGAAGTTGGCCTTAACCAGTGCAATTGTGTTATCTTCATGATTTTTCAGTGAAAAATTTTCTTCAACGAAAAACATAACTTGGCCAAGTGGAATATAAGGTTCGATAGCCTACTTCAATACCTTTCAGAATCAGTAAAAACTTTTAGTGCACTCGGAAGGGTTTGGTCACCATGGTCATTTGAAGTTGGCCTTACCCAGTGCAATTTTTCATGATTTTTCAGCGAAAAATTTTCTTCAACGAAAAACATAACTTGGCCAAGTGGATATAAGGTTCGATAGCCTACTTCAATACCTTTCAGAATCAGTAAAAACTTTTAGTGCACTCGGAAGGGTTTGGTCACCATGGTCATTTGAAGTTGGCCTTACCCAGTGCAATTTTTCATGATTTTTCAGCGAAAAATTTTCTTCAACGAAAAACATAACTTGGCCAAGTGGAATATAAGGTTCGATAGCCTCCTCCAATACCTTTCAGAATCAGTAAAAACTTTTAGTGCACTCGGAAGGGTTTGGTCACCATGGTCATTTGAAGTTGGCCTTACCCAGTGCAATTGTGTTATCTTCATGGTTTTTCAGCGAAAAATTTTCTTCAACGAAAAACATAACTGGGCCAAGTGAAATATAAGGTTCGATAGCCTACTTCAATACCTTTCAGAATCAGTAAAAACTTTTAGTGCACTCGGAAGGGTTTGGTCACCATGGTCATTTGAAGTTGGCCTTACCCAGTGCAATTGTGTTATCTTCATGATTTTTCAGCGAAAAATTTTCTTCAACGAAAAACATAACTTGGCCAAGTGGAATATAAGGTTCGATAGGTTATGTTTTTCGTTGAAGAAAATTTTTCGCTGAAAAATCATGAAGATAACACAATTGCACTGGGTAAGGCCAACTTCAAATGACCATGGTGACCAAACCCTTCCGAGTGTACTAAAAGTTTTTACTGATTCTGAAAGGTATTGGAGTAGGCTATCGAACCTTATATTCCACTTGGCCAAGTTATGTTTTTCGTTGAAGAAAATTTTTCTCTGAAAAATCATGAAAAATTGCACTGGGTAAGGCCAACTTCAAATGACCATGGTGACCAAACCCTTCCGAGTGCACTAAAAGTTTTTACTGATTCTG
This sequence comes from Myopa tessellatipennis, assembly GCA_943737955.2. NCBI lineage: Eukaryota > Metazoa > Arthropoda > Insecta > Diptera > Conopidae > Myopa > Myopa tessellatipennis. The sequence goes on along the minus strand of OX031315.1, from coordinate 37,944,908 downwards.
AAAGGTATTGAAGTAGGCTATCGAACCTTATATTTCACTTGGCCAAGTTATGTTTTTCGTTGAAGAAAATTTTTCGCTGAAAAATCATGAAAAATTGCACTGGGTAAGGCCAACTTCAAATGACCATGGTGACCAAACCGTTCCGAGTGCACTAAAAGTTTTTACTGATTCTGAAAGGTATTGAAGTAGGCTATCGAACCTTATATTCCACTTGGCCAAGTTATGTTTTTCGTTGAAGAAAATTTTTCGCTGAAAAATCATGAAGATAACACAATTGCACTGGGTAAGGCCAACTTCAAATGACCATGGTGACGAAACCCTTCCGAGTGCACTAAAAGTTTTTACTGATTCTGAAAGGTATTGGAGTAGGCTATCGAACCTTATATTCCACTTGGCCAAGGTATGTTTTTCGTTGAAGAAAATTTTTCTCTGAAAAATCATGAAAAATTGCACTGGGTAAGGCCAACTTCAAATGACCATGGTGACCAAACCCTTCCGAGTGCACTAAAAGTTTTTACTGATTCTGAAAGGTATTGAAGTAGGCTATCGAACCTTATATTCCACTTGGCCAAGTTATGTTTTTCGTTGAAGAAAATTTTTCTCTGAAAAATCATGAAAAATTGCACTGGGTAAGGCCAACTTCAAATGACCATGGTGACCAAACCCTTCCGAGTGCACTAAAAGTTTTTACTGATTCTGAAAGGTATTGAAGTAGGCTATCGAACCTTATATTCCACTTGGCCAAGTTATGTTTTTCGTTGAAGAAAATTTTTCGCTGAAAAATCATGAAGATAACACAATTGCACTGGGTAAGCCCAACTTCAAATGACCATGGTGACCAAACCCTTCCGAGTGCACTAAAAGTTTTTACTGATTCTGAAAGGTATTGAAGTAGGCTATCGAACCTTATATTCCACTTGGCCAAGTTATGTTTTTCTTTGAAGAAAATTTTTCTCTGAAAAATCATGAAAAATTGCACTGGGTAAGGCCAACTTCAAATGACCATGGTGACCAAACCCTTCCGAGTGCACTCAAAGTTTTTACTGATTCTGAAAGGTATTGAAGTAGGCTATCGAACCTTATATTCCACTTGGCCAAGTTATGTTTTTCGTTGAAGAAAATTTTTCGCTGAAAAATCATGAAGATAACACAATTGCACTGGGTAAGGCCAACTTCAAATGACCATGGTGACCAAACCCTTCCGAGTGCACTAAAAGTTTTTACTGATTCTGAAAGGTATTGAAGTAGGCTATCGAACGTTATATTCCACTTGGCCAAGTTATGTTTTTCGTTGAAGAAAATTTTTCGCTGAAAAATCATGAAAAATTGCACTGGGTAAGGCCAACTTCAAATGACCATGGTGACCAAACCCTTCCGAGTGCACTAAAAGTTTTTACTGATTATGAAAGGTATTGAAGTAGACTATCGAACCTTATATTCCACTTGGCCAAGTTATGTTTTTCGTAGAACAAAACTTATCGCTGAATATTGGGGAAGAAGCTTCACCGTCGGAGACACCTCACTTCCACAAATTTTAAAATTTTTTCAAAAGTAGGCGTAATCTTTGAAGTATATATATTATTCTCTCGAAATATGTAAATTTGTTGCTCAAAATATATATTTCGTTGAACAAAAGAGAGCTACAATTGAAGCCATTACTTTGGAATGGGTAGAAAATACGAATTCGTATTCTTGTTTTGGGTTCAGATCTTTGCTAAGTTATCGTCGGATTTACGAATTTAACTTCACGCACTTGAGTAAATCGTCTATTACAACAAAATAAATCAAACTCCTACAACAACAACAACAACATATGGCAAAATCATATAGAAAACTGCTCCATAAGTGCGTCGGTAGATTAACTAACCATAAAATTAAACAACCCATATTAGTAATAACCAGCGTTCGGAAAACGTTTCTTTTTTATATAGCTCAATTAGCTCAAGATAACAATATTTGCATTTCTCACTGATAAATATGTTTTTTCATCTATGTTTTTTCATCATCAAATATTTCGATCCCTCAAGTTGAAAAAACTGCGTTTGTTGACGAACAGCGATCGCATAAGATGAGAAAACTTCGGCTTTCGTACCATAACGATCTTCAGTGATGAAAAAAAGGCTGCGCAGGCAAAGAATCGATCTTTGAAGATGGAAAAAATTTCGACGCTGGATCGGCAAAAGCAACGGAACAGAGTTGAACAGCATGGGTTTTGTTGGTTGGATGGTTCGCTTCGCGGCAGAGACAATTGCTTGAAAATGAAGTTTTGTTTGTGTTTCGTATGAATATGTTTTTGTTGGATTTGGTATACTATGAATTAAAATTAACTTTGCAAGGTGTGGGGTGTGAGGGAAAGTTGTGAAATTAGCAAAAAAAAGACTTAACGATCGGCATTCCTAAGTCCTATATCCTATATTCCTAAGTCCTATATCATATATACAAGCCTACTTGACCAAAGCAAATTCCAAAGCACTTTAGTGTTTCTTATATTTATTAATTCTATACATACACTAATTATTACAATAATGATTTATTTTGTATTCTGTTCTGACGGTGCGAGCTGCAGCTAGCTAGAAAGAGTAAGGGAAGTCTAATGTCATCTGCTAGTTGCCGGTAGGTGTCTACCAGTGCTGCCACAGCACTTATCCACTATGGCCATCTGGTGGGCGATAGTAAGAATACAAACCTATAGGCTAAAAGGAAAAAAATTACCCTATACAATACCTTCAAATCATATTTTTAGCAAAGTCACAATCCTAAATGTACAGTACAAATGTGCATTCACTCACAAAAGTTTGAGAAAACAAAGAAAAACCGCTAAATCTATACTTTCAACAAAGACATAAACCTAAATGTACATTAAAAATGTACAGTCATAATCAAAAGTTTGAGCAAATAGAAATAAGTTTATCGGTATTGTATCTGCTATATACATATGTATAGTTTCCTCGTCTTCCTGATATTCTTAAACATTTAATTTCTCATTTCTTACTACTAAATTCATTATGTTATTAACTTATTATGCTATTCATTTGTTTTATACTCTTTACTTCCGGCACTGTCTATAAGATCGTTTAGATATTGTGACAAGCAAACTAGGAACAGCAAAATGTTTTTGAACTCTTGACATGACTAGCTCTTTTAGCTATCAGATAGGTTTAGAAAGAAATTCAATACCTCCAAATACGTTCTCCACAAGCAATGTCCATTTTCAATTCTGAAGATTACCTTTTGGATTAAAAATATCACACACAGTTTTCAACCAATGCTTGCCATAGCACTCCCGATTCAATTACACAAACTGGTCAATTATATATTATTAATACAAGAAAGGAATATTAATACAAATGAAGACGCAATGTCGAGAATCCAGATTAACTCAAATATATTAAAAAAAATTATACCAAATGAAATTGAAGAAACGGTGAAGAAAACACTTCACATCTCATATACATCTCACATACATCTCAAAAGAAGCCTGATCAGCTTCGAATTTGGGAATGCACATCAATAACTGATATCAGAAATATGAAGAAAGCAAAATTTAATGTCGACCAATATATGAAAAATTGTAAAATTATTATTACAAATAATAACGTGCACGTAGGATGTAACGATAACGCAGCGAAAATTGATTCGATACTGCAGAAGTTAGCATCAAGGATGAAAGAAGAAAATATAAAATACTATTCTGAAATTCTATTCTGAAAACGCGACCCTTATTCAGAGTCACTTTTATCGATTGTCGTCTTTTAAAATAGCTGTTTGTCGTCTTTTTGTGTTAACAGACCTTGCTATGGTATTTTTGCGAAGAAAAATTTGTCCTTTCTGCTTTGTTTCTGTAGTTTGAAAAATATAATAATACTATCTGACCCGCAAATGATGTTCTGCCATATAAATTATTTCTAATTGGTGCTATGAACAACGAAGGTACGCACCACCATGCGTTGTAAATTATTTCTGATTTATATGTATATCAAGGTCTCTCAAGGCAGAGAGGCACGCACCACACTCACGACAGTCAGCACGCCGAGCTATGTATGTATGTATGTCTGGCCGTCTGTCCGTTTTACAACGCCCACATATGTCACATCTACTTCTCCCACTTCCTCCCATGCCCACTTTCAGTTCGAAATACCAATGATTTGGGTACTGTTCATACAAAAATATTAAAATCGCGATTAAAAAAGTGGAAGGTTGGGGATAGGAGGCTGAAATATAATTTACGACCTATTCTCATATCTACCAAATACACATAGAAAATTTCATAAAAATCGGCTGAGCTGTTTGGGAGGAGTTCGAACACAAACACCGTGACACGAGATTTTTATATATATACTCGTAGATTTAGCGCTTGAGAATAATGATAAAATATTCAAGATATGTGAAAAAGAATAAATGAAAAAGACTTACGCAAGAATAATACGTTTTCCCCATTAAATATACTAATATATGCCGCCCCAAAACAAATAAAAGTTGATTTAATGAAATACGGAATTCACTAATGAACTTTTAGAAAACATACGTGATCTGTTATGCAGATATCCCAGCAAAACCAGACTACCCGAGTGGCGCACACAGGTACACTTTTTTCTCTGTTCACTAACACACTCTCATAATACTTTTAAAAGAGTTACTAAGTGCGAAAGTGATGTCGATATTTACGTGACTGTTGTGTTCTAATCCGCGATTATAATTGGGCAATGGTTCAATACAGGGTTAGCCGATTGAACTATTACTTATACAAACGACCATATTTTCTTTGGGTGAAATTATTTTTTATTGATTCAAATTACAAAACTGTGTGGAAATAATAAAAATTGCCATTTACTTTAGCTCGATGTGGCCACCTTTTGCCATGACTATGGCCTTGAAACGGTTAATTATGCCGTGTTTACACGGGGGACACGTGTCCCACGTTTGGAACTATTCATTGACTGAGTCCCCGACAGCGTTTAAATTGGGCGATAGATTGGATTGTGGATCGTCCTGGCATGGTTTTTTTAATACTTTTTGCTACTATTTACATACCTTTAGCTACTACTTAAGAATTTATAATAGTTTTTTACTATAAAATATTGCAAACCGTTTTATTACACTTTACTTCATGGTACCACCGTGATTGTGAGGGAAAAAATCCGGAAAGTTTAGAGCAAATACAAATAATAAACTCTCTACAAACTTGACATAATTGTTACAAAATAAAATTTAACCCAACCTTACCCACTCCTATTTATGTATTTAAGCATTAATAATTTAAAATAAACTTTATAATCGATATTAATTGATTCGCTGAAACAATGAATAGTTTTGGAGTACTTGGCGTTAATGTTATATTTCATGTCAATTTAGCAAAAAAATATACGAGTTGCTGAAGAGCTCAAGTTTTACTACTGTTGTTCTTGCTTATTATGCTAACTCCAACAACAACAACAGTTTTTGGATCTCTCTTCTGGTTTCCGAGTTATAGTACAGTGAAGTTCAAATATTTATGTGTTATATCTCCTAAACTCTACGAGATAACTTTATGTTATTGATGTCATCAAAAAGGTATTCCAATTGCCTTTCATTTAAATAAAACAACATTTTGTTGCAAATCGCTCAGGAGATTTAGCTCGTAAATCTTTAAACTTCAAGGTGCTATAACGCGGAAACCAGATGAGAGCGACAAAGAGTGTTGTGGTTTTTGAGGTTAGCATTAAATTTGAGTTTACAGCAACTGCTATTCCTTCTTGCTACATTTTAATACATTTACTTTTAATTTGATGACAATGAATACCTCATTTCAGACTATGAATATTTTTTCACTAAAACGTAACTCTGTTTTCTGGTGTCCCCAGAAATTTCGAGGGACATTTATTTCCCCAGGGGACACGTTCACTTGCATACAATCCATAGTTCATCTTGCCGTTTGGCTGTGAAAACAAAAACAAATGGTGTCCCCAGGGGACACGTGTCCCACGTGTAAACACGGCATTAGTTACATGCTGTACGAATATGATCTAGCGGTATTTTGACCCATTCCCGTACAATGCTTTCTTCAGCGCATCCATACTGGAATAGTTTTTAGTCCTCACCGTGCTCTCCAAAATTGCTTAGATGGAATAGTCCATTGGAAATGCATATGGCGAATTCGAAAGTCATTGTGTGGACGAAATGAAGTGTGAAATGAAAAATGAACAAGGTTTTTTAACCATTCTTGGTTCACACGACCTTTTTGAGATGGTGCCAAGTTTTGTTGGAATGTCTATGGTGTACGACCGAAATGTTTGCGTGTCAACGGCTTTAAAGCAGCTTCCAAAACATTTTCGCGATAATAAGTCGCATTGAATTTTGTAGTGTCTGCCCGGTCAGCATCTGAAAATAAAAGAGGGATTTTAGTTTATGTTGTAGTGTAGACCTGACTTACCTCAGTGTTATATGTAGTACTAGTCCTAAAATAAATATATATATTAGACCGGTCCTTATTTCTTTTTTTTCGAATTCGAATGACGGCAAGCGCTAAAACCATTTTATTTGATCCTAAAAATACACAAAAAAAATTTGAGCTTGATTGGACAATTTTTAGCCGTGCCCCCGCCAACATTGAAATGTTTTTCCCCGGTTTTTCTTGATCTTATACTAAATCGTTCATCAATTCGTCGAATGCGTCAGAAACATCGTGCAACAACAACACAAAACATTGCAGCAAACTTTGATGTAAGTACTGTAATGTGTTTGTGTTTTTCCCTATGCTTCTCTTTTTATGTTTTGAGTATAAATTAAGAAACTTGAGTTTTTTTTCCAGATTCCACGTAGTTTTGTTTTGCATTGGGATGGTACAATGTTACCAGAAATTAGTGGCAGGGAAAAAGTTGATCGCTTGCCAATCATAGTCTCATCTCAAGGTATCGATAAACTACTTGGCATTCCAAAGTTAAAATCTTCGAGTGGAAAAGAAATATCAGATGCCGTGTTTAATTCAATAAAAGAATATGAAATGCTTGATCGAGTTGAAATTATCTGCTTCGACACAACTGCTCATAATACAGGAGCACAAAACGGTGCTGCTGCTCTGCTTGAAGGAAAACTAGGTCGCGATTTATTATATTTTCCCTGCAGACACCATATTTACGAGTTGTTGATCCGTAAAGTGTTTGAAATTAGAGTGGCTACTACAGCCGGTCCAGAAGTGCTAATTTTTAATCGCTTTAGCAAATACTGGAATAATATTGACAAATTAAATTATAAGAGTTGTTTAGAAGATGAACACATTATTACAGTATTGACAGCTGAAGAACGTGGAACAATTTTAAATTACTGCCTAGATAACTTAAAACAAGCTCATAGCAGACGCGACTACAAAGAATTATTACAATTAGTTGTCAGTTTTCTTGGTGGTACGGTGCCGAATTTTAACACCTTTCGTATACCTGGTGCAACTTCTCATGCTCGATGGATGTCAAAATCTATTTATGCACTTAAAATGTATTTGTATTCGTAATGAATTCAATATGACCAAACAAGAGCTAAACGGTATACGTAGTGTCTGTCTGTTTATAGTTCGTATTTATGTAAAAGCCTGGTTTGGATGCACTAAAGCAATTGACCAATTCACCAAATCAAGACCTAAATTTAATTAAAAATATTATAGCTTATCCTGAAAGGGATATAGCTCTTGCTTTGCTACAAAAAATAAGCAATCATTTGTGGTATTTGTCGGAAGAAGCAGTCGGTCTTTCATTCTTCGATCCTAATGTAAGTGTTGCAATTAAAAAAAAAATGGTTCAGGCAATTAATGTTAAAGCAAATACAGAAAAATGCAAGCGAATAATAACTAATCCAACAAATATCGACACATTTGCGCAAAAAGATTTAAGCGATTTTGTAAATTCCAATACACACGCGTTCTTTGATCGCTTAGAAATTTCAAAAGAATTTTTGCAAGTCGATCCGTCGGATTGGAATGAAAGATTTGACTACGCTCAGGGATCACAAATTTGTAAAAACTTATCTGTAGTAAATGATGCAGCTGAAAGAGGCGCCAAATTCATTACAGATTATAATAATAAATTAACCCACAATGAAGAGGAGAAACAATTCCTTTTTCAAGTGGTTAAAGAATATAACATGAATTATCCCACTTTTAAAAAGACTTCACTATTAAATTAAAATAATATTAATGTTACTATGAGTATGTAATTAATAAAAATATTTCAGTTTATTCTTACTTTTCAAATAAATGCAAATAAAATAAAAAAATATATTTTTTTTTGCCTTATTTCTCATAATAAAAACAAAAAGGTGCTTGGGGCACGGCTAAAAATTATCCAATCGTTGTCAAATTTTTTTTTATGCTTTGTGAGACTAAAACGAATATTTTTAGCGCTTGCCGTAACATATATTCGAGAAAATAAATTTGTCCATATAAATAAGGACCGGTCTAATATATATATGTTATTTGTGTGAAATTGTGTATAATTAAGTTATTCATGTAACCTTACCTGCGTATTTCCAAGTTGCATTCTTTTCACCTCACATCTATCACGCAAGTTCTCCTAGGGTTAAATGTAGATGTAAGAGAAACTTGTGTGTAAACGAGCCGAATAGTGTGTGGTGAATGAGTCGGGAAGGTGGAAATAGAAAAGGAGGAAAAGAGGCAGGGTTCGGAATTGCTCGCTCGCACTCGCGAGCAGGAGCGACAAAAAAAAATTTCAGGGCTCCTGCTCGCTCCAAAGAGCATTTTTTTTCAGGAGCGCGAGCGAGCAGGAGCCGCAAAAAAAATTTTTCAGGGCTCCTGCTCGCTCCAAAGAGCATTTTTTTTCAGGAGCGCGAGCGAGCAGGAGCCGCAAAAAAAATTTTTCAGGGCTCCTGCTCGCTCCAAAGAGCATTTTTTTTCAGGAGCGTGAGCGAGCAGGAGCCGCAAAAAAAATTTTTCAGGGCTCCTGCTCGCTCCAAAGAGCATTTTTTTTCAGGAGCGCGAGCGAGCAGGAGCCGCAAAAAAAAATTTTCAGGGCTCCTGCTCGCTTCAAAGAGCATTTTTTTCAGGAGCGCGAGCGAGCGAGCAGGAGCTGCAAAAAAGGAGCGCTGAAGCTGAGCTGTTTCTGAGCTGATGATAGGTAGCAATTGTTTCAATTTATATTTGAAACAAGTCAAAGGCAATAAAAAAACTTTGTCAAATATTTCTTATTTTTTAACAAGAACATTTTTTTATAAGTTCTGGTGAAGAATTAGGTCCAAATTGCCAAATTTCAAAGAATCGCTAAAAAGAGGTAATGGTTTTATTGCTGTTTATTGTCTTCGTTTTTCATGTGGATGTAGCTACCGTTTCTACGAATAGACAGGTACTTAATAATACAATATATGTACATAAGTATATATGTATGTATACTTTACGCATATAACACATACACACAGGTACTTTTATCAGCTTTTATCCCGCTTATTATACTTTCACATTTTTTACACACAGACTTGTTATTTTCTGGAGTATAATTGAAATATTTGTTGTTGTGACTTAGTCTTGACATTTTATATATGTAAGTAATATAAAAAATTTTGTAATTGCGGAATACGTTTATTCAAATCAATGACAGAACCAATAATGACCATAGTTACGAAAATGTGTCATTTAAATATTAAATTGTCATTGTTTTCTGATCCAAGCAGAAAAATTTGCCAAAGGGTTATTTCATATGTAAATAGAAAAATATACTTACAATTTAAGCCTGGGATGGAATTCTCCAGGCAAAGGAATATGCATGTGCATGCGTTTCAAATTTGCATTTTTTAGATGGGTTTTTTTGACAAACAACGCGTTAGGTAAAAAAATCATGATTAGGTTGACCTGCCAATTGTAAATGGTACTTCGCTGATAAAAGTACCAGTGTGTATGTGTTATATGCGTAAAGTATACATACATATATACTTATGTACATATATTGTATTATTAAGTACCTGTCTATTCGTAGAAACGGTAGCTACATCCACATGAAAAACGAAGACAATAAACAGCAATAAAACCATTACCTCTTTTTAGCGATTCTTTGAAATTTGGCAATTTGGACCTAATTCTTCACCAGAACTTATAAAAAAATGTTCTTGTTAAAAAATAAGAAATATTTGACAAAGTTTTTTTATTGCCTTTGACTTGTTTCAAATATCAATTGAAACAATTGCTACCTACCATCAGCTCAGAAACAGCTCAGCTTCAGCGCTCCTTTTTTGCAGCTCCTGCTCGCTCGCTCGCGCTCCTGAAAAAAAATGCTCTTTGGAGCGAGCAGGAGCCCTGAAAAATTTTTTTTGCGGCTCCTGCTCGCTCGCGCTCCTGAAAAAAAATGCTCTTTGGAGCTTGAAAGAGCGAGCTGGAGCGGAAAAGAGCGAGCAAGAGCGAGCATTTCCGAACCCTGAAAAGAGGAGAGTGAGATTCTGAAAGGTAGGAATAGAAAAGGTTGATCGAGTAGAGGAGATTGGAGTTTTGGCGGTCAAGGTGAAAAGGTGAGCGATTTGACAGGAGCGCTGAGGGTGCAAGCGCGCATAGTTAATAGGAAAAAAAGGGAGATACTCGTAGACATTAATAGACAGCATTGAAAAAAAAAGTTAGTGTAAAATTAAGCAATAAAAGAGCACTGCAGAATGCTTAAAAATATTTGGTGGACATTTTAAAGATTTCTTGATTGCAAAAATCAAAAGAAAAGGAACATAAAAACAAAAAAATGTAAACAGAAAGATCTACAATAGTGTTAGTGCTAATGAAAAAAAAAAACTAAGTACAAATATATAATGTCTCTAAAAATACAAAAAGTAGAATAGTGTTCAAAAAAAATGGGGAGAAAAAATCTTATGAAAACTAACTTCTAAAAGTTTATAATAATAATTCTCGCCAAATGAAAAACTGTTTCTGAAAGTATATAATGTGTATATAATAACAATTCACGCCAAGTGAAAAATGTTTCTAAAGTAGTATACGCGAAAGCAGAAAAAAAAACTGAAAACAAAGCAAAGAATAGATCATACACACATATGTACATTTAGTGAGTGGTTAAGAGCAAACGATACTCGAAGCAAAGGGGCGGTGTACGATTAGCAGAACAGGAGTTGCTGCAGTTAAGTTATTAATTAAGTATTTGATGATTATATAATTATAAAGAACTATATTGATAAACAAGAAAAAATAATTTAGTTAGAGAAAAGAATTCAATTAAGAAATTGAATTTGAATTTAAAAGAAAAAGTGGAGTTAGTAATAATATTAGATTAAAAATACGTAGAAGTAAAATTAAAGAAATTGAATACAATTATAGAAGAGAAAAAAAAGCAAATGAGAAAAAAAAGGTAATATAGAAATAGAATAAGAAAAAAAATTATGATTTCATTTTAAAGGTAAATAATTATAAAACTAAAGAAAAAAAAAACAACAAAATGTCTATATTAGACACAAAAGAAGATAGGCGATTTATATAAACAGAAAAAAAAGAGGAAGGATTTACTTTACTTACAGGTAAAAAGGAATGGTGGCGCCATCATCGATGATCTTGGTATTGGTAAGTCACCGTTGACAAAAGAAAAAATATAATAACAAAAAAAAATATAGATTCTAGTGTCTGATTTCTTACCTTATTGTTAACTTACCTTTTTTTTATATTATTACTTACCTTTTACTTAACTTACCTTTTATATTACTTCTACTTACCTTACTGTTATTGGAATAAAAAGAAAATAGATATACATACTTACGATAAATACATTCAAAGAAAATTAGTGCACTTACACTTAAAACCATAGGTGAATACAGGATAATATAGTTATAATATATTTAATATTTATACAGAAGATTTTAATTAGCCATAAGAATATAAAAATTGAAATTGAGGTTAAGAAAATAAAGCAATGCATTGAACACTAAATTTCGCTTACTTGGGTCTTAACAAAGAAAAATGGATTGCTAAAACCGAACATTTAGGCTAGTGAGCCTAAGGTGAGGCACCGGCACTAGTAGGCGTGGCAGACGGACAGACATAACGGACGTAATGAAGTAGACGGACGGACTAACGGAGACTTGGAGGGACATCAGAAAAGGGAACTGCAAGAGCTGAGAGCCAAGCGCGGTTCATGGTTGTAACTCGCCTGAGTTACAGAGGGGGTGGGCAGCTCACGACGTACGGTGACGTAGGTTGGACATAGTGTATGGGTGAATGGTGATTCCGGTAAGGTCAAGTAAGCATGAAGGTGTGAATCGGGAAGGATGAGAGTGGGTGAGTCTGGCGAGTGGGAGGAGCGATTGTTATGGTTAGGTGCAAGTATGCGTGAAAGGGCATGAGTGAACGGACCTACTAGGAATTACATGGTGTATGATTCCAAGTCGCTCTATCTTCTCCATTTATTATAGAGTTTATTGTATCGGAATATACTTTTGGTTTAAGATGCACGAGACCCTACGAAAAATTAAAAGAATTCAAAAAATGAATCGTTGCCTTTGAAGCACTATCATGTCTGGTCTCTTTCTCACATATTAGCATTAGCACCATTCTGTTCATTTTTTTAAGATGTGCTTTTAATAAAATAGCTAGTAAAAAAGGAAAATACTTTTTTGATATTCTATGCATAATTCTTTGTTTAATTTTGCAGACAATCTTGAAACTCAAAATTTTTTTTCTGTCAAAATTTCATCTATGAATTGGCACAGCAAATAGAACAAAATTTTACTCAGCAAATAAAAAATAATTAATATATATTCTCTAGTATTTTTCTTTCTTTATAAATATATATGTATGTATATGTATATCACAAAGAATTGTATTGAAGTACAAAATTAATTTTTTTTCCCATAAAACAATAAAAATAATGACAATCTTTGCTCGGAGCTATTTTTCTACTTAATTGATATATTCGTTCTTAAATAGTTTTTTCTCTATATGTATATTAGGGTGGTCCTTAGCTATAGGGGCCGAAAATTTTGTTGAGTTTTTTTTGTCTTATCCTCTTAAAATATAATAGTAGGTCAGGAAATGATATGTGCGAAATTTCAGTGAGATCGGCGAACGGGAACCCGTGCCGCATGAAGGACGAAGTTTTCAAATTTCAGTACAATCGTAAATTTTCAAATTCCGAATTTTTTTTTGTTTACCCTCTTAAAATATAATATTAGGTGTACAAATAAGTTTCCGCGGTTTGTCAAAACATGGCCCCACCTAAAAGTTATGGAGAAATTGTCAGATGTAAAACGTAATATCCCAAGTTTCGTCATCCGGCAACACCATAACCTTGAAGTACTAGTGATTCCGTATCAGCATCACGTAATTTTTTTCCTGCAAAAATGTCAAGTTTTGTGCCGAAAAAGCATCATTTGCGGGAACTTTTGATTTACTTCTTTAATTTGAAAAAATCTGCAGCTGATGCGCATCGATTGCTTCTAGAAGCATATGGTGAAGCTGCTTTAAGTGATAGAAGTTGTCAGGAATGGTTTCAAAAGTTTAAGAACGGTGAGTTTGACGTGAAGGACAAAGAACGCAGTGGAAGGCCGCAGCTTGGTGTCGTGTATTATGAATTGCTCAAACCAAGCGAAACCATTACTGGGGCTCTCTACCGAACACAATTGATGAGATTGAGTCGGGCACTTAAGGAAAAACGCGCCCATTACTACTCCAGACACGACAAAATTATTATTTTACACGATAATGCTCGTCCACATGTTGCGGCGCCGGTAAAAACATACTTGGAAACACTCAACTGGGAAGTTTTACCCCACCCGCCGTATTCACCAGACTTAGCCCCTTCTGATTATCACCTGTTCCGGTCGATGGTACATGGTCTGTCTGAGCAGCGCTTCACATCATATGAAGACACCAAAAATTGGGTAGATTTGTGGATAGCGTCAAAAGATGAAGAGTTTTTTCGACGGGGTATCCGAATGTTGCCAGAAAAAAAAAAAAAAAGTAGTGGCAAATGATGGAAAATACTTTGAATAAAACGTAATGTACTGTTCCTTCACAATAAATTCCTAACTTTTTATTAAAAACCGCGGAAACTTATTTGTACACCTAATAGTAGGTCAGGAAATGATATGTGCGAAATTTCAGCGAGATCGGCCAACGGGAACCCGTGCCGCATCAAGGACGAAGTTTTCAAATTTCAGTACAATCGTAAATTTTCAAATTCCGAATTTTTTTTTGTTTACCCTCTTAAAATATGATAGTAGGTCTGGAAATGATATGTGCGAAATTTCAGCGAGATCGGCCAACGGGAACCCGTGCCGCATCAAGGACGAAGTTTTCAAATTTCAGTACAATCGTAAATTTTCAAATTCCGAATTTTTTTTGTTTACCCTCTTAAAATATGATTGTAGGTCAGGAAATGATATGTGCGAAATTTCAGCGAGATCGGACAACGGGAACCCGTGCCGCATCAAGGACGAAGTTTTCAAATTTCAGTACAATCGTAAATTTTCAAATTCCGAATTTTTTTTTGTTTACCCTCTTAAAATATGATAGTAGGTCAGGAAATGATATGTGCGAAATTTCAGCGAGATCGGCCAACGGGAACCCGTGCTGCATCAAGGACGAAGTTTTCAAATTTCAGTACAATCGTAAATTTTCAAATTCCGAATTTTTTTTTGTTTACCCTCTTAAAATATGATTGTAGGTCAGGAAATGATATGTGCGAAATTTCAGCGAGGTTTTTTCTCAAAACCTGGCCATTACTAGGAAGCTTCGTTCCAATAATTTGACTTTCATCATGGTTTAACAAAAATATTTTATAAACACTTCTAGTTTCCATTTTTTTAATAATTCTCTTTCCCTTTGAAGACAACAGAAAACAATACCGCAATAATTCAAACTTATGTCAAATATTGCTACGCCTTCTCCGAAACACAAGAGAAATGGCGGCAATAATAACGATCACAAAAACTCGGATTCATAGCTTTTAAATTTTCGGAAAGATTTGAATTATTATTTCGAAAAATGTACTTTTCTAGACCACGGTAGAACTTCTGTTAAATGCGGCACGGGTTCCCGTTGTCCGATCTCGCTGAAATTTCGCACATATCATTTCCTGACCTACAATCATATTTTAAGAGGGTAAACAAAAAAAATTCGGAATTTGAAAATTTACGATTGTACTGAAATTTGAAAACTTCGTCCTTGATGCGGCACGGGTTCCCGTTGGCCGATCTCGCTGAAATTTCGCACATATCATTTCCTGACCTACTATCATATTTTAAGAGGGTAAACAAAAAAAAATTCGGAATTTGAAAATTTACGATTGTACTGAAATTTGAAAACTTCGTCCTTGATGCGGCACGGGTTCCCGTTGGCCGATCTCGCTGAAATTTCGCACATATCATTTCCTGACCTACTATCATATTTTAAGAGGGTAAACAAAAAAAAATTCGGAATTTGAAAATTTACGATTGTACTGAAATTTGAAAACTTCGTCCTTGATGCGGCACGGGTTCCCGTTGTCCGATCTCGCTGAAATTTCGCACATATCATTTCCTGACCTACAATCATATTTTAAGAGGCTAAACAAAAAAAATTCGGAATTTGAAAATTTACGATTGTACTGAAATTTGAAAACTTCGTCCTTGATGCGGCACGGGTTCCCGTTGGCCGATCTCGCTGAAATTTCGCACATATCATTTCCTGACCTACTATCATATTTTAAGAGGGTAAACAAAAAAAAATTCGGAATTTGAAAATTTACGATTGTACTGAAATTTGAAAACTTCGTCCTTGATGCGGCACGGGTTCCCGTTGGCCGATCTCGCTGAAATTTCGCACATATCATTTCCTGACCTACTATCATATTTTAAGAGGGTAAACAAAAAAAAATTCGGAATTTGAAAATTTACGATTGTACTGAAATTTGAAAACTTCGTCCTTGATGCGGCACGGGTTCCCGTTGGCCGATCTCGCTGAAATTTCGCACATATCATTTCCTGACCTACTATCATATTTTAAGAGGGTAAACAAAAAAAAATTCGGAATTTGAAAATTTACGATTGTACTGAAATTTGAAAACTTCGTCCTTGATGCGGTACGGGTTCCCGTTGGCCGATCTCGCTGAAATTTCGCACATATCATTTCCTGACCTACAATCATATTTTAAGAGGGTAAACAAAAAAAAAATTCGGAATTTGAAAATTTACGATTGTACTGAAATTTGAAAACTTCGTCCTTGATGCGGTACGGGTTCCCGTTGGCCGATCTCACTGAAATTTCGCACATATCATTTCCTGACCTACAATCATATTTTAAGAGGGTAAACAAAAAAAAAATCGGAATTTGAAAATTTACGATTGTACTGAAATTTGAAAACTTCGTCCTTGATGCGGTACGGGTTCCCGTTGGCCGATCTCGCTGAAATTTCGCACATATCATTTCCTGACCTACAATCATATTTTAAGAGGGTAAACAAAAAAAAAATTCGGAATTTGAAAATTTACGATTGTACTGAAATTTGAAAACTTCGTCCTTGATGCGGCACGGGTTCCCGTTGGCCGATCTCGCTGAAATTTCGCACATATCATTTCCTGACCTACAATCATATTTTAAGAGGGCAAACAAAAAAAAATTCGGAATTTCAAAATTTACGATTGTACTGAAATTTGAAAACTTCGTCCTTGATGCGGTACGGGTTCCCGTTGGCCGATCTCGCTGAAATTTCGCACATATCATTTCCTGACCTACAATCATATTTTAAGAGGGTAAACAAAAAAAAAATTCGGAATTTGAAAATTTACGATTGTACTGAAATTTGAAAACTTCGTCCTTGATGCGGTACGGGTTCCCGTTGGCCGATCTCGCTGAAATTTCGCACATATCATTTCCTGACCTACAATCATATTTTAAGAGGGTAAACAAAAAAAAAATTCGGAATTTGAAAATTTACGATTGTACTGAAATTTGAAAACTTCGTCCTTGATGCGGCACGGGTTCCCGTTGGCCGATCTCGCTGAAATTTCGCACATATCATTTCCTGACCTACAATCATATTTTAAGAGGGTAAACAAAAAAAAATTCGGAATTTGAAAATTTACGATTGTACTGAAATTTGAAAACTTCGTCCTTGATGCGGTACGGGTTCCCGTTGGCCGATCTCGCTGAAATTTCGCACATATCATTTCCTGACCTACAATCATATTTTAAGAGGGTAAACAAAAAAAAAATTCGGAATTTGAAAATTTGCGATTGTACTGAAATTTGAAAACTTCGTCCTTGATGCGGTACGGGTTCCCGTTGGCCGATCTCACTGAAATTTCGCACATATCATTTCCTGACCTACAATCATATTTTAAGAGGGTAAACAAAAAAAAAATCGGAATTTGAAAATTTACGATTGTACGGAAATTTGAAAACTTCGTCCTTGATGCGGCACGGGTTCCCGTTGTCCGATCTCGCTGAAATTTCGCACATATCATTTCCTGACCTACAATCATATTTTAAGAGGGTAAACAAAAAAAAATTCGAAATTTGAAAATTTACGATTGTACTGAAATTTGAAAACTTCGTCCTTGATGCCGCACGGGTTCCCGTTGTCCGATCTCGCTGAAATTTCGCACATATCATTTCCTGACCTACAATCATATTTTAAGAGGGTAAACAAAAAAAATTCGGAATTTGAAAATTTACGATTGTACTGAAATTTGAAAACTTCGTCCTTGATGCGGCACGGGTTCCCGTTGGCCGATCTCGCTGAAATTTCGCACATATCATTTCCTGACCTACTATCATATTTTAAGAGGGTAAACAAAAAAAAATTCGGAATTTGAAAATTTACGATTGTACTGAAATTTGAAAACTTCGTCCTTGATGCGGCACGGGTTCCCGTTGGCCGATCTCGCTGAAATTTCGCACATATCATTTCCTGACCTACTATCATATTTTAAGAGGGTAAACAAAAAAAAATTCGGAATTTGAAAATTTACGATTGTACTGAAATTTGAAAACTTCGTCCTTGATGCGGCACGGGTTCCCGTTGTCCGATCTCGCTGAAATTTCGCACATATCATTTCCTGACCTACAATCATATTTTAAGAGGCTAAACAAAAAAAATTCGGAATTTGAAAATTTACGATTGTACTGAAATTTGAAAACTTCGTCCTTGATGCGGCACGGGTTCCCGTTGGCCGATCTCGCTGAAATTTCGCACATATCATTTCCTGACCTACTATCATATTTTAAGAGGGTAAACAAAAAAAAATTCGGAATTTGAAAATTTACGATTGTACTGAAATTTGAAAACTTCGTCCTTGATGCGGCACGGGTTCCCGTTGGCCGATCTCGCTGAAATTTCGCACATATCATTTCCTGACCTACTATCATATTTTAAGAGGGTAAACAAAAAAAAATTCGGAATTTGAAAATTTACGATTGTACTGAAATTTGAAAACTTTGTCCTTGATGCGGTACGGGTTCCCGTTGGCCGATCTCGCTGAAATTTCGCACATATCATTTCCTGACCTACAATCATATTTTAAGAGGGTAAACAAAAAAAAAATTCGGAATTTGAAAATTTACGATTGTACTGAAATTTGAAAACTTCGTCCTTGATGCGGTACGGGTTCCCGTTGGCCGATCTCACTGAAATTTCGCACATATCATTTCCTGACCTACAATCATATTTTAAGAGGGTAAACAAAAAAAAAATCGGAATTTGAAAATTTACGATTGTACTGAAATTTGAAAACTTCGTCCTTGATGCGGTACGGGTTCCCGTTGGCCGATCTCGCTGAAATTTCGCACATATCATTTCCTGACCTACAATCATATTTTAAGAGGGTAAACAAAAAAAAAATTCGGAATTTGAAAATTTACGATTGTACTGAAATTTGAAAACTTCGTCCTTGATGCGGCACGGGTTCCCGTTGGCCGATCTCGCTGAAATTTCGCACATATCATTTCCTGTCCTACAATCATATTTTAAGAGGGTAAACAAAAAAAAATTCGGAATTTGAAAATTTACGATTGTACTGAAATTTGAAAACTTCGTCCTTGATGCGGTACGGGTTCCCGTTGGCCGATCTCGCTGAAATTTCGCACATATCATTTCCTGACCTACAATCATATTTTAAGAGGGTAAACAAAAAAAAAATTCGGAATTTGAAAATTTACGATTGTACTGAAATTTGAAAACTTCGTCCTTGATGCGGTACGGGTTCCCGTTGGCCGATCTCGCTGAAATTTCGCACATATCATTTCCTGACCTACAATCATATTTTAAGAGGGTAAACAAAAAAAAAATTCGGAATTTGAAAATTTACGATTGTACTGAAATTTGAAAACTTCGTCCTTGATGCGGCACGGGTTCCCGTTGGCCGATCTCGCTGAAATTTCGCACATATCATTTCCTGACCTACAATCATATTTTAAGAGGGTAAACAAAAAAAAATTCGGAATTTGAAAATTTACGATTGTACTGAAATTTGAAAACTTCGTCCTTGATGCGGTACGGGTTCCCGTTGGCCGATCTCGCTGCAATTTCGCACATATCATTTCCTGACCTACAATCATATTTTAAGAGGGTAAACAAAAAAAAAATTCGGAATTTGAAAATTTACGATTGTACTGAAATTTGAAAACTTCGTCCTTGATGCGGTACGGGTTCCCGTTGGCCGATCTCACTGAAATTTCGCACATATCATTTCCTGACCTACAATCATATTTTAAGAGGTTAAACAAAAAAAAAATCGGAATTTGAAAATTTACGATTGTACGGAAATTTGAAAACTTCGTCCTTGATGCGGCACGGGTTCCCGTTGTCCGATCTCGCTGAAATTTCGCACATATCATTTCCTGACCTACAATCATATTTTAAGAGGGTAAACAAAAAAAAATTCGAAATTTGAAAATTTACGATTGTACTGAAATTTGAAAACTTCGTCCTTGATGCCGCACGGGTTCCCGTTGGCCGATCTCGCTGAAATTTCGCACATATCATTTCCTGACCTACTATCATATTTTAAGAGGGTAAACAAAAAAAAATTCGGAATTTGAAAATTTACGATTGTATTGAAATTTGAAAACTTCGTCCTTGATGCGGCACGGGTTCCCGTTGGCCGATCTCACTGAAATTTCGCACATATCATTTCCTGACCTACAATCATATTTTAAGAGGGTAAACAAAAAAAAATTCGAAATTTGAAAATTTACGATTGTACTGAAATTTGAAAACTTCGTCCTTGATGCCGCACGGGTTCCCGTTGTCCGATCTCGCTGAAATTTCGCACATATCATTTCCTGACCTACTATTATATTTTAAGATGGTTAGACCGAAAAAAATTTGATTTTGAAAATTAAGGACCACCCTAATGTATATATGTAGTTCAGGAACATACTCCGGCCTTGAGACTCGAAGACTATCGAGGCTCAACAATTTCTATAGGCAATATACATAACCGTTGACACATCGCGTTATCGTATTCTTACCGGTCCAGAGGGATACGTTGCGAACATACCCATCCATTTCAGGATGAGTTTCAACAATTCTACCCGTTCTCCAAAGAGTTGGTGGCGTGCCTTCAGATTTAATGGTAATAAGATATTTTTTCGCTCGCTTCTCACTATTTTGGACGCTGTTGCAATTCATGAAGGTAACTCTAGCTTCACAACTTCCAAAACCTTTGTACCATTTGCTGTCGCATATGCCAATAACTCAAACGATTTTCCAGCCATTCTATTGGCACTTGCTCGGCAAGCGCTGTTATTGGGGATCACCCAATCAATAGATGACCTGCAGTCAACAAATTCATGTCCTGGGAATCAGCACTTTGCGCACATAGAGGACGAGAATTCAAGAAACCTCCGATTTCAGCTAAAAGTATTTGAGTATTCTCTATGGTTAATAATCATGCTCCTATTACGCGTCGAAGATGATGCTTAGCAGCCTTTGTAGCCGCATCCCATAGACCACCTTGGTGCGGCTCTGCCAGGGTGACAAATGCCATTGTGTCTGACTAGCTGAGAGTTGATCAAACAAATCCGAGCGCCGCCATGTTTGAAGAATTTTACTCAGTTCTCTTTCAGCATCTATAAAATTCGCCCCATTGTCGCTCCAAAGGTGCGAACAGTGGCCATAACGTGAAGTTAATCGTATGAATGGCATAACAAATTCCTTTGTAGTTAAATCAGAGACAAATTCCAAATGCAAAAGCCTTAGACACCATGCATACAAACATAGCTATGTATCCTTTACCATAGCAATACTCCTTCTTCGATCTGGGCGAACATCTATAGGTTCCGCATGAAGAAAGGGTCGTTCAGGACGCACGCGACTTGGAAGATCGCCATCATTTGCTTGCTAGTTTTAGCCTTCATCCTTTCACAAACTATACAGTCGCGTACTATTGTACTTGTTAACGGTCGAGCGATATCTTTTTCTCAAAGCAGCTACAAGTTGCTTTGCCCCGCAGTGTAACACTTTTATATGCGTGTCACGGGATAACAACCACACCAATCGTCCTTTCCCTGTTAATATCACAGGATTGCATTGCAAATCCGTCTGCATTCTGTAACCGTCCACGCATATGTAGGATATCACTTCGCAAAAAATGGAGTTAACGCCTTTGCATCAACCTAAAGTCTTCTGACAAATGGCAATGCTGATCCTGCCGAATCCAGTGATTTAGAGCAACTTGCAATACAGGAATCTACATAGCAGATATATTAGTAAATGTAAAAGATGGTTTATGCTCCGATATTAAGTACAATAGAATATGATTACGAGATAAACAGCAAATTTAAACCAAAGTCAAGTAATAAGTCAATTAATAGCATAGGCAAAATAGATGCCAAAAGAAGAATAAATAAATTGCTCAATGAAATTGAGCTAGATTTGGGATAACAGGCGTCCCAGCAACATTCCAAAGGATAATGAATCATATCCTAATAGGTCTACAAGGCATAGACTGTTTTGTTTATCTGGATGACAAAGTTATATACGTTAGTAATCTGAAACAACACAAAGAAATGTTATGTTCAGTATTGTGGCATGGTACTTCTGCCGTAATTCAAGGTCTTCATTCAACCGCCGTTCTAAACGTGGGAAACGCTGTAATGCAATAGCTCTATTCGATCAAATATGACTCCAATATGAGCACAGTTCTCACTGAGTGGGATTTGAAGAATATAACTACCAGTTTGTTCATCAATGCAATGGGTTTCCCGAAAATGAGTTTCACATTGTTGTTGTTCTGCTGTCCAGACCGAACTATTATTGGGAAAGCTTTCTAAATCAAAGAACCTTTGTAGGCATCGCTTAAGAATCGTACCTTTTCCAATTTCATTGTCATCTCTTTAAATGACGGTCGCTAATGAGCTGTTATAGTTCCGCCAACTAAAAACCATCCTTACTTGGTTTCTTATGCTAGAAGACCCGAAGCTAAATTTTATATGCTTGTAATAGATGAGCCCATACCCATACGCCTATTAGAATTTGAATAGACCCGGGTTGATCAAAGGTTAGATCAGCTAACCGTGCGGAAATAGAATTTGGCAAATGTTATTTACCTAGACGTATCTGCGGCAGAAATATTTGTCCCAAAACCGTATGTACAATCAAGCATGTCATATATATATCAAAGGCTCTTCGTTTAAATGGACATTAACCAACCGGAAACAGATCTATCACATTTTTGAATCGGTTAACGGGAATCACATTGGTTGAAGACCGATGAGAAGGAATTCTTTAGTGCGCGACCAGGTCTTTGCCAATCAGATTGACCTGTGATCACACATGGCCCTCATAACCAACACTTTCCCATTTATGCCTACAAAACTTAGCAAGCAGTGACCAATAAATTCACAGGCATTGATATTTCATTTTCATTTTTCATTTATTTAATTTTATATTGGATGTACAGCAAGAGTCCAGCTCTTTAGTAGTACAGAAAATGAACATTAATACAAAGCAGATAACAAAATGTGTAAATACAATAACTTAACTACAATAACTTAAGGATAAATAGATAAGGATAGGTTGAGATAGAGATTGAAATAGGTTGAAGATACATAGAGGGAAAAGGTGGGAGAATTTTAATATGTGCGTGATTAAAGAAGTTGGGGTCTTATTTTAGTAGACATTTAATTTGAAAAATGTTGAATACATAGTTTCTTAAATATTCTTAAATAATATATAATATATTTTAGAATTTTTTACTAAATTTTGCAAACCATTCCACAATTGAACTGTGTTTACGAAAAATAGCCGCCTAGTGTTAGAATAATTATATTTTGAAGTTATTAGATTGCGAACGCGACTGGATTGACAGAACTGGAGTTTTTCAAATAGATACGTAGGCTGTCCGGTGTGGATTAATCCATGTAAGAATACGTTTCGTATATTAATAAAATTTTGAAAGCTGCAACCGAGCAATTGGTTTCTGTGGCCCGCCAGGTGATCGAAGCGCCTCAGCCCGTATACATAGCGAGTCAGATTATTTATTAGGATATCAAGTTTATGGGACGAAGAGGAGTCCAGGTTACAGTAGATCAATTCATTGTAAGTTATGAATGAGCTGAAGGACTAGTTTTTTCCTGATTTCCTTATGCTACGTTTACACCGACCCCAAATGCGCATTTGTAATCACTCATTTGAAAAGTGTTTACACCGCCTTGTTTGCATTTCGTTTGACATTGATCAGACCAAATTTATGTTTTTTGTTTGCTTGATTTTTTTTACAATTGTTTTTTGACAGCTAATTGACATTATTTCCCTTCCATTTCCCTTGTTTTGTTTTGGGATTTTATTTTTCCCAACGACAGGCTGATTCGAAATATTATTTTACAACTCGTTTGGATCTCATTTCGCCAAAATGAGATGATTTCGATAATGAGTGATTTGGCAATTTGTATGGGAAATGGGATCATTTGGCTTCTCATTTCTGGCTTTTGGGCGTAATGAGCCATTTAGCGTCGGTGTAAACGTGGTATTAGGAATGAAATTAGCAGAATAACGCAAGCTTGAGAGAATTGCATAAGATTTGCTTACGGTCTTGTTGACATGGTCGGTGCAGGTTAAGGTGGAGTTGATGCAGATTCCAAGATTTATAGCTTTGGTTACAAAGAGAAGAGCTGAGTTTTTCAGTAATATGGTCGAAATAAATGCATGATCAATATGATTTTTGGATATGGGTAATACGAAAGATTTCGTTGCGTTTAGTTTGAGACCATTATCATTGGACCAGCGAACAATGTTCTCTAAGTCATCGTTCAATCTGGCACATAAATCATCGAGGAGTCCGATGCGATTGGAAAGATACAACTGCAAGTCATCTGCGTAAGCATGAATAGAGGCATAGTGCACTACGAAGAAAATATCATTTAGAAATAATTTGAATAATAAGGAACTTAACACTGATCCTTGGGGGACACCGATACAGACATGCCTGAAATCCAAGTAGCCATCCGAGCACTTGACTCTTTGGTAGCGGTCAGTGAGATAACTCTTTATCAATCTAACAGCCATAGGAGAGAAATTGTACAAAGATCCTAATTTGTTACACAGAATTCCATGGTTTACACTATCAAATGCTTTAGAGAAATCTAAAAGGCATACAAGGTAATGTTTTGATTATCATATGCTATACGAATATCGTCAGTTATTTTTAGCAGAGCTGTTGAACAGCTGTGTCTATGCCGAAAGCCAGATTGGCACGGATGCAGGAGATTATGTTGTAATAAATAGTTATTAATTTGCTCCGCCATAAGGGCCTCACAGTCTTTTGAGAGGATTGGCAAAATACTAATGGAACGAAAATCGGCAGGAATTTTTGGGGATGATTTCTTGGGAACTGGGATTACAGTTGCCATTTTCCATATCGATGGGAACGAGGAGGGCATAAGGACATGGTTAATAATACCAGTTAAGGGAGGTAATACGAATGGTAAAATGATTTTGATAAACGTTATAGATATTCCATCCTCACCAACAGCAGTAGACTTCAAAAGTTTTATACATTTTAATACGTCAGCTTCAGTGATGCTAGTAAAACTAAATGAGTCACGGTCGTCGTAAATGTCACTGTGGTCATCATGAAAATCAGGTATCTGTCGAGAAAGTAATCATTTAAGCAAAGACAATATAATACAAAGATGTCTCACTCCATACAAAACAACCGAGTAGCTAAAATTCAATTGGGATTTTCGGAAAATCCCATCTGAAGCTTTGGGAGAGTAAAATTAACATATTGTGAGAGCGAAAGATCAACTTGTGAGAGTAATATATCAAGTTGTGAGAGTAAGAGCTGCAACTTGCAAGAAAGTGAGCACAAAAGAGAGCGCGTTTGCTACAAATGAGTGTAAAGAATCAATGCATATATGCATTCATATATATGCAATGCATATATATAGGATCGTTAAGATTACGATAACAGATTTAAAATATTTTTCTTGACTATACAAATAGAATCAGAAAAGTTAATAGCAGGGTATGCAGAATTAAAATCAGCGCAAGCATTCCGAAGAGGTTCATGCTGGAGATATGAAGATCTGCTCAAGCTTAGATGGAGAGGTTCGTATCTCCTCAACGTGCGGCCAGGTACATTAAGATGAATGTTAGACAACAAATATGGAGAGTCAGTAACTCCGTGTAGTATGTTCAGGATAAAAATCGCATTTAACATCCTTCGACGATCAGCAAGTGGCGGTAGGTCAATCAGCTTCAGGCGAGACTCGTAGGGTGGCAAGTTTACAGATTCGTTCCAGTGGAGATTGCGTAGACAAAAAAGCAAAAATTGTTTTTGGACAGATTCGATCTCAGCCATATAGCAAGCGTAGTTTGGGCTCCAGATAGGGGAGGCATATTCCAATATTGGCCTAACAAGTGAGGTGTATAGTAACTTAGTAATGTAAGGGTCACTGAACTCCTTAGCCCATCGCTTAATAAATCCCAAAGTGTTGTGCGCTCTGCTGGATATGCGGTTAATATGATTATGAAATCTTAGTTTCCTATCCTACTACTCCTAGATCGTCAATAGTTTCTACTGGATTCAACTCAGATCCACCAATAGTGTAATTGAAGAAACATGGCCGTTGGCAACGTGAAAAAGTCATTTGTTTGCACTTCGTTAGATTGAGGTCCATGCAGTTTGTATTGCACCATGTAATTAAGGAATCAAGATCCATTTGCAGGAGACTAGCTTCTGCTACATTTTTATATGGCATAAAAAGTTTCACATCATCCGCAAACATCAATACATCGGCATTTTTAATTACCGATGGAAGGTCATTAATGAAAAGCCAAAATAGCATCGGTCCAAAGTGGCTCCCTTGAGGAACACCAGAAGGAACTGGAAACTCCATCGAGATGGTATTGTTAAACACCACCATTTGTGTGCGGTTCTTGAGATATGACTGCATGCAATACAGAAGAGTATTAGGAAAACCATATAACTTTAACTTTAAAAGAAGGAGATTGTGATTCACTACATCAAACGCTTTACTGAAATCTGTGTAGATAACATCTGTTTGCAGAGAGAATTTAAAGTTATTAATGATTTTCGATACGAACTCAAGTAAGTTTGTTGTAGTTGATCTACCCTTGCAAAAACCATGTTGCGTAGGAGATATTAAAGCCAGTACACTTCTTGAGATTTGATCATTTATTATCTTCTCAAACAGTTTAGGTAACGCACTAATTTTAGCAATTCCACGATAATTTCGTATATTGCGTATGTTTCCAGTTTTGTGCAGCGGAATGATATAGTTCTCCAAGCACTTGGAAAATAGCCAGAGCGTAGGGAGTAATCAAACAGTGCTGTAATAGGTGCAGCAAGTTCCTTTGAACAGGATTTAAGAACACATGCTGGTAATCCGTCAGGTCCCGAATTATAGCTGTATTTTATACCTTATAACAACAAAGAGTGGTGGCATAACAAACTTTTAGAGGCCCTATATCAGTATAAACAACAATAAAAAATGAAATCTTCAAATATTAAATGACATTTATTTATGATTCAGTATTTGAAGTTTGGATTTTTTTGATTGTTTGTTTTTAAAATATGACCAAGAACGATGCTTACGGTGTAATATGGTTATCAAACGATTTAAAACACTAAATCTGTGAGAACAACATTCATTATTTTCCTCAAACCGATACGCATTTGGACTTTGTTTTGTACAATGTATACATTGTTGTATAATATATTATTAATTAATTATTATTAATTACAAATTACCGATTATAATATAAATAATAAATAAATTGCCAAACTATCCAAATAAAAAACCAAAACCAGTATCAAAAATAGTAGCCAAAGCCAAAATCAATCATGTTCAGTAACAATAAAAACACAAAAAAATGTGTTTCTGGTTCGGTAAAGAACGCTGTTGTCGTCATTCATATACTTGGTGTTGTCGGGCGAGCGGTATTTTTGCACATTCCTACAAACTCTAAAAATTTATTTTACAAAAACAAACATTCGCTTCTCTCTCGCACCGTTTGTGTTCACTGTGTTTTGAGCGCGAATTATATATTTATGTACCCATGCAAAAGGCGAGAGAGAATGTGCGTCGCATCTCAACAAAATTGAAAGCTCTTTCTCAAAAGCACAAAAGCTATCGGATCAGCACAAAATAGTTTTGAAATTTTTCAACGTACTGAGTGAGACATCTTTGTATTACATTGTCTTTGATTTAAGTCATTAGGGGGGAGATTACATGTTGACTTATTTTTTGACCCAATACCTAGACTTTTTAGTTTTTTCCAAATTTGCTTAGGTGGAAGCTTGGCATTTAGCTTAGATGCAAAGAAGTTTCGATGTTTTTATAAGCCACGTTGTGGCATTGCGTACTCTTCTGTAGTTTTCCCAATTTAAAGAATTACGATTCCTCTTCCACTTGGAGCGCAAAATATTTCTCTTACGTATTGAATCTCTCGCTCTTGGGGTAAACCAGGGGCAGCCTTGATTAATAATACTTACTGTGCGTAGAGGTACGAAAGAGTCATACAAGTATCCTATAACATTATTAAAGATCATTAATTTATCGTTTACGTGCGCGATCCATTATTGTCCCCAATCAATAGACCCTGCTGCAGTAAACAAGGATACAGTATCTATGGCCTTGAAATTACGGAATGAGAAAGAAGAGGTAGCCGCACACGGATTTAAACGAACGTCAAAAGAGCTGAACAAAAGATCATGATCAGATATAAAATCTATCTGGGAGAACATCAATACCTTCATACGATCAGAGACAAAAATATAGTCCATTAAGCTAGGGGAATCATTATGACAATATCGGGTTAGCAAGCTGTCATTAACAAAGGACAGACCAGACACATACACTAAATCAGCGAATTTTTCTGATACAGGGTTATTTACTAGAAAATTTACATTAAAGTCACCACAGATAATCGTAATATCGTAGGTCAAAGAGCTGGTTGAGATATAATCAAAGACACATCGAAGGTCATTACTCCTATGAGGGTTATAAACACAGCCGACGAGAATCTTTGTCCTATGATCAGATATCTTCACACAAGTATATTCGACCACCGAGTCGTTGGACGAGAGCATAACTTCAGATTTATATGAAGATTTCACATAGATCGCAACACCCCCACCTTGCTTATTGACTCTATCTACACGATAAAGTCTATAAGAAGGAATTGCAATGTTTGAATCAATGTTTGAATTATAAATATAATTATAACATAACAATATCCCACCACTGTAGCCACGCACAGTATTGTCAGGAAATAGGAGAGCTAGGTGATTATTATAACTGGGATGGTAGGAAGAGCGATAGAAAGTTATTGCAAGAAAGTGAGAAGTAGAATTAAGAGAACGGTGAGCTACGGTTATTCAGTATTGTAGAGACAGAGAAACAGAGAACACAAAGGAGTTTAAAAATAAATAGCAATAAATTATAAGATAATACATGTTAGTATAAATAAACGTATGAAAATACAATTAAACAGTACGGCTACACTGCAGAGGATCATCACTGTTAAGTTCGACAACTTAATTATTCTTTCCTGTGATGCGCTGCATATTTGAGCCTCGTTTCAAATTTTTATATTTTTATAAATTCACACGATTGCTTCGTGGCTCATATTGCTCGCAAGCAAGTCAACGGGAATGTGCATTCTTGCTAGTTCTCGCGACGGTTTCGCGGCTCATATTGCTCGTGAACAGTTCAGCAAATATTTTAGCATCTTCATTCTACTATTCATTGCAGCACTATGCAATTCTGTATATATGTAATTTATTCGTATTATTAGTATTGTAAGTCTGTATAATGTATTAAAATCTTATAAAAACAAAGTTCCATTCTAAAATAAAGTTAATAATCATTCATCATTCAAGGTGTTCAGAACTTATTTCAGTAGTTCTGGTTAAAGAGCCAGAATTATACCAACATAAACTTATTGCAGTAGTTCTGGTTAAAGTGCCAGAATTACATCAACACAACCCTTCACAGTAGTTCTGGTTGAAGTGCCAGAATTACACCAAAGGAGAACATATTTCTCCTTTGGCTCAAAGTGGGTAAACGCACCCATTAACAATCACTGTTTATGAGAGAGTTTATGCGATGTTGTTCACTGAAATAGGGTTGCCATCAATGCTGGTTTTGACAAAAACTTTTCCATGAAGATTGAAAACTGCTAAAAGTTTTTTATCGCGTTTGAGGCTAAGAGCATGGCGAAAGACAGTACGCAGAGATCTAGGTAGACTTTCTTGCACGTGCACCTTTCCATTGCCTGCAAGTTCCAAATCACTTAGTGTAAGGGCACGACGTTTTCGACGGCAAATTACCGCAACAGAACGTAAGAGGCTGGAGCGATCATGTGTTGATTGCAATTTGACCGCTTTAGGCCCATTGCTGTTTGCGTTCTTAATGCGAAATATATTACGCATAGGTGGAGTGCTAAGACCAACAACACTACATACCGATTGAAATACCTTCTCTAGATTTTCGCCCGGAGACTGAGATACACCAGTTACGATAACATCGCTGGAAACTGCTTCTTTCTCAAAGTTAGTATTCTTTCAGCAAGTCCAGAAGTTTCAGTTTTCAATGCAGTATTGTCACTTGCAGCAGTCTCAACGGTACATAGCCGCGCTGAGATATCTCTCATTTTAGATTTTAAGTTGGTAATCTCAGAAGCAGAAACTTCACTGAATCTCTGCATGATGCGCTCTTCAAATTTACCAAATTCTGACGACATCTCACTAATGATACTCTCCCTCAGAGCGACTAGCTTTGTATCTAAGAGCGCCGCAATTGAAGAGAGATTATTATTATTTTGTTTACTGCCCACAGGCTCACTGGAGTGTCTGCGCGTGTTGAACTCAGGAGAGTATTAGTACGAGTTACGCGTTTATAGTTGTTGTTGCTCAGTTTATCATGAGACATTTTTTTCCTTTTTTGTTTAAATTTTATTTCTTAACTTTGTGATTAATATTTACTTTTATTTCTTATATAGTTTTGAAATTTAATTTAACAAGGCAAACACCCACGCTTCGATTAATTATACTTAGCAAGCGAGTTATTAATTTATGTGGAAGAATACGCAGTGAATTTCCCGATGTCGGTGCCGGTGCCGGTAGCCGAAAACACGTCTACTTACGATGCATAATGTGTGGCTGTCCATTTACTATGGAATTTTATTTTATTATTATTTTATATTGTGGAAACACCGATGCTGTTCTCCACGTTAAGTTTTGTTCATTCATCGATGCTATTGTTCATTCATCGGGCTATCGAAATAGATGTCTTTGTTAGTAACTGTAGGACACTCGTTTTGCTGACCCTGCCCCTTCATTAACGAAAAAAGTTGGTGACGCCAAAATGTAGGATTTTGGGGACATCGTTACTTAAAATGCACGTCATCGTGACGATACATTAAATGAACAATTGATGCTATGCCATTTCCCATTGTTCACGAGATCTACCATCTAATCTGGATTCCAGAAATTTAAGTGTGAAGAGGTTCCGTTGCTCGTCGCTGGACAGTCGTTGCTCTAGCAGACGCATACTGTTTCTAGTGATATCGAGTATATTTCTGATCAGAGCGTGAGTTGGCGTTCCATATTGGTAACTCAAATATGGCTGAACGATGAGCTGCCTGACAAGGATATTCATTATCGAATATGACATCGAATTCTCATACTCAAACAGAGATTATCCTTATGGTGTATAAGCTTGGCTTAGAAATTTTCTACGCCGATATTACAATTTCTAAACGAAGCTTCCCTCTCAGACTGACGACGGATCTGGGTTTCTAAGAGGTTGACTGCACTGCGTGTTTCAACTACTTTCGAGTCTAATGAGGTAGTTGTAGCAATCCTTGTGATTCTAACAACAATTGCCGTTTTATCAGTCATATGTGTACCTGCAATTTGCAATTATCTCAAGAATTATTTTTAGCAATAATTCTTGACAACAATGTGCGAATTTTGCTCTTTTGATTTGAGCGCGATGTTCTACTTATTCGCGCGCTGTTCCACTTATTGGAATGCGATCAAGTTCGTTCTTTTATCTGGGCCACAGTGGTGTGTGATTCACTTGTACTTTCGAGCTTCACAATTAAAGTGCAGCCTAGAAGTATGTGTTACCACAAGTTAAGCATTGTTAACTACTGGGCCGAAAGGTATGTGGTGATAACAACGTTAAGCGTTGTTATTACCAAAGCAATGATTCTGACCTACAACATCCCTCCAACCTCGGGGAAGAAAAATTTAGTATCGTAAAACGATATTAAATTTTTCTTGTACATTTATATTTTGTTGAATTGTGGGTGGGCGTGTGCTTATTATGGCTTTACATAGTGTATACTTATGTATGTTTGTGTTTTTCTTTCTTTGTGAATATCTTATATGACATGTCAATAATGATTAATTATTAGTAATAATTACAATAATTATAATACAAGTACTTATAACAATAATTACAATAAAAACAATTACAATAATAATATAATAATATGAATGGTTGCTGCACTTCTTCGGCGTCGTCTGTGTGTAGGCTGATGATGATTTGATGTTGGTGTTGATCTTGAAGTTGATATAGCGGTTGATGTTACTGTTGATGTAACTGTTGATGTTACTGTTGATTTTACTCTTGATGTTGCCGTTGACGTTACTGTTGATGTTGCCGTTGACGTTACTGTTGATATTGCCGTTGACGTACACCCCGCTGTATTAAAGTCTTCTTTCTCGAATTGTTGTGGGAATGCTGCTGCTGGGTAGCTGGCTTAGTGATTTCCGTGTTATAGTTGCTGCGGTTGAAACAGTCGCTGTTAGTTTCTTGTGTCAATTGTTCATCGCATGTTGTTGTTCGTAGCATGGGGTTGAAGGTGCGATTCTCGCTCGAATTTTTGCTTGCAGAGTACGCAAGCGCTAGTATTCCTGCTTCACTTGTAGTTGCGTCGCATTTCTTACATCGCTGCTAATTTATGTATTTCCCACTTCATACTTCTGTGGCTGCTGCTTTTGTTGGATGAATGGGCCGTAGTAGATTGGGCTGGTAGACCTGTGACTGCTTTACGTTCGTCACCGTCGCCGCCACTATACCCGCCAAGCAATCATGATTGACTATGATTTCACTGCTGAGCCACAACTGAGTTGTATTCATCGATGAATTGCTAACTTTCTTCACGGTACTTTATATGTACCACCTACTATCATGCAGTAGTTTTCCGTTTCAACTATTGATGCTGTTAGCCCCCTTTGATGCTTTCCATCCTATTTTTGTTTGTGATGGTTGCCGTTTTGGTTTCTATCGCTAAGATGATCAGCTGTTGCAGCTAATATATATAACGTGCTGCTACCCTTCCCCCTTCGAGTTGGCTGGGTGCTATTCGTCGCCCTGGTGTCAAGTGTTGTTATGTTGTACTTTTGCTGTCGTGATGGGTGTACATCGGCACTCCGGACAGATTCTCTGCATGCTGGATTCTTCTTGTATATACGTTATTATGTTTAACTATTTAATTTTATATTCATATATTTCTTTTTCCAATCTAGTTTTATGCTATTTACAATTTGTCTACAATTAGTAAGATTTAAATCATTTTTTGCGACGTATATTATTTTAATTTTAATTAGAAATATTTTATCTCTATCAAATTTTATTACATAATTTCTAGTAATATATTCAATTCAATACCAATTTTAATTCTTACTGCAAATATCGACGATATTTTATTTGAATGTAATTTATTAGGCTATTGACTATGATTATTATTTTTGAAAAGTAAAAAAAACTTTTTTCCTCTTTACAAGTATTTTAGTGTATTCCCTTTCTACTTTAATATGTAGGGTTTTATATCTATTTCTTTTTCTATTTTTATTATAATTATATTCTTTCTTTCCTTTTAATTTTCTTATTTCTTTTCATTACTAGTTTTATTCTTAGTTTTTATTACTAGTTTCTTAGTTCTATGCATAAGAATGACATGTAGTGTAGTAACACGTGTTTTAACATGTAACCTGTGTTTAAAAAAAATATTTTTTTCCCTCTCTTATTTCTTTAATATATTTTTGTTTTTGTTTCGGATATTTCGAAGTTATTCCTTATTGTTTTTTGTTGTTGTAACTGACGCTGCATTGTGCTCGCGTTGTGTTGTTCTACTTCTACACCTGCTTTGTTGCATTGCTTACGTTAATCACTCATTTTGCATTTAGTTAATTTAATTGACTTATTTACAGTATATATATTATGTTTCCCATTATATTAATTTTGTAATGTGTAATGTCTTCTATTGCATGTCTCTTATCTTGTCTCTAAATTTCATGATCTTATGTACATCTCTTAATGTCTAACGATATAGGTGCGTATATGTATATAGTGTAGGTGTGTATGTAATATGCATGAACTACTTCTTCAGGCATATGTTTACATGTGCATTTATTAATATAATAATTGCAAATGCAAATTGGCTGTGTTCTTAAAACGGAACAGCTACTTTACATAAACCGTTTACTATTAATCAAAATTAATACAAACTAAAAAGTTCAATTAAAAAAAAATTATTCAAATATTAACAACGAGTTTACTTTATCATGAGTTTTCTTTTATTATATTTTTACGCTTAAATAAACAAGTGGATGCTTATTTAAACGCTATTCTGATTTTCTTTTTATTTTCTTGTTGAATTTTTTTTAATTTCCTGTCCTAAATAAACATTTTAAATTTCGCTAATACTTGTGATTTTACGTTCCTTGCAAGTGCTTTTATATCTGGAATATATCCTGCTATATCAAGACTAATACTCCCTGCTTTGTACTGTGGAAAATTGAGACACATTGTTTTTATAATCGAAGTGCATGCTAACTGTGTAATTAGCAAGGTGATTAGTAAAACTCTGTATTTATCTTATTTTTGGAAGAATTATCTATTAGTTTTATTGCATTCTGTTGTTAATGTCATATTGTATCTCTATCTTATTTATAGTTTATAACCCATTCATATCTATTTATTCTATCCTATTATATATTAACTGATTTTGTCCTACTCCTAATAACGTGACTATTGTAAATAACTTAATTTAACGTTCTCCTAAACCTATTTTCTCATTTGCTATTATATACTTTAAGTAAGTTATTGTGGAATGGCGTTTCCCTTCCCTTAATATTTAAAACTGTAGTAATTGGACTTTTAATTCCTACTACTTTATATGGCCCTATCCATATGGGAGAAAACTTATTTTTCCTAGTTTGATTCCTAATTAATACACTATCTCCTACTTTAAATTCTACTAAATTTAGTTTGCTGTCGTACTGCCTTTTAGCTACTTCTTTTGCTAACTCCTAATTCTTTCTCACGATTTCGTGAGCCCTTTGTATTTGGAATTTTAGAACTTTATTTGGATCTTCGGCATTATATACCGGACTACACTTTCGTTTTAAGTTAGTCGGCATTTCTGTATGGAATCCAAATAAAGTGCGGAACGGTGTTTGCTTCGTCGTAATGTGGGGTGTGTGGTTATGAACATGCATAGCTGCAGATAACCATTGATCCCAATTCGACCCGTCTTCCTTAGCAAAGCTACGTAAATATTCCGCTAAAGGTCTGTGGCTTCTTTCTAATGAGCCGTTAGCTTGTGGATGATAAGGCGTTATGTGTAATTTTTTAATACCTAATAATTTGCAAGTGTCTGAGAACAATTTCGAAATGAAATTAGTTCCATTATCAGTAATTAGAATTCGAGGAATTCCGTACGCGTGATTACTTCATCGTAGAAAGCCCTGGCAACAGTATTTGCTTCCGCGTCTGGGATAGCTGTACATGCCATAAATTTAGAAAAATCGTCTTGAAACGTTAAAATATATTTGTTTCCAGACACAGTTTCTGGTAGAATACCTACTATATCCATGTAAACTTTGTCGAATGGCCGCATTGGTGTATCCGTTAGCACCATGGGCATTTTTGTCAATTTTGAACTTTTTTTCGCTTGACATTTTGGACAGTTTTTGACATAATCTTTTATTTATTTTTTGCATCCCTGGCCACCTATATTGTTGCATGATTCTTAGGTAAGTTTTCACTGCTCCCTGGTGACCTCCTAATGGTGTGTTGTGAAAGTCCTTTATAACAGTCTCTATTTGTTTTGAGTTCTCTAACAAAATTGTGTTTTCGTTTTGTGTTATGCCTGGAGTGTCAGGTTCTACAGGCGTCGGAATTGTTCTTGAATTTTCGCTATTTGCTTGGTTCTTCATTTCTATTTCTTGGTTCTAGAGCGGGTCTGGACTGCTGTTACTACATTACGATTTTGTGGAATTCTACTCAACGCGTCTGCGTTCAAATTTTTCTTGCCTGGCTTATATAGAATTTCGAAGTCGTATTCCGATAATTTATGCCTGAACCTTGCCAGTCTTGACGTCTGTTCCTTTATGTTTGCTATTCCTTTTAACGGTTGGTCTGTCACTATTTTGAATAGTCTTCCTAACAGATACGCTCTAAAATTTTTTGTTGCCCAGACAATGGCTAAGAACTCCTTTTCTATAGTCGAATACCGCTTTTCGGCGTCATTCAAGGCTCTGCTAGCGAAAGCTATTGGCCTATCTTCGCCTATTTTACCCTGAGAAAGTACTGCGCCTAACGCTTCGTTACTTGCATCAGTCGTTAGTATAAATTCTTTTTCGAAATCCGGATATGCCAAAACCGGTGGTGTTATTATCGCCTTCTTCAATGATTCGAACGCTTTCTGGCATTCTTGTGTCCCAATAAACTTGGCGTCTTTACGTAGTAGTTTGTTAATAGGCAGTGCTATCTTTGCCGTGCCCGGTATGAATTTTCTGTAATAATTCACTAGTCCTAAATATGCCTGCACCTCCTTTCTATTTTTAGACGGCGGAATGCTCTTAACGCATTCCACTTTGCTGGGGTCGGGAAGTGCGCCCTGCTCTGTGCATTTATGTCCTAAATAGACGATTTCTCTTCTTAGAAATCTGCATTTTCCTGTATTAAGTTTCAGATTATGTTCACGTAATTTCTGTAATACTGAACATAACCTTTGTTCATGTTGTTTTAAATTCCTACCGTAGATAACTATGTCATCTAAATAAACAAAACAGTCTATTCCTTGTAGACCTGTTAGGATATGATTCATTATCCTCTGAAATGTTGCTGGGGCACCTGTTAGCCCAAATGGCATTCGATTGAATTCGAAGTGCCCTAGTCCCGTACTAAATGCTGTTTTTTCCTTGTCCCTGTCATCGACTAAAAGTTGGTGATATCCGCTTGCCAAATCTAGCGTTGTAAAATATCTGCTATGGCCTAATTGCTCTAAAATTTCGTCAATACGAGGAATGGGAAAAACTTGTTTAATCGTGGCTTCATTTAGTTTTCTGTAATCTATCACTAGTCTCCATTTTTTCCCCCCGTCCTTGCCACTTTTCTTGGGCACTAAAAGTAACGGTGAGTTCCATGGTGAAGTGCTATGTGTAATTATGCCGTCATCTAGGAGTTTATTCACTTGTTTATTTATTTCCTCCCTATGTATTTGAGGTAATCTATATTGTTTTCTATTTATTGGCGGTTGATCTGCGCCTGTTGGAATTTCATGTTTCAATACGTGTGTAAACGAGAGTTCGTCTCCGTCTAATAGGAAGATGTCATGTTTACTATTCCTTCTATTGAATTTTTTTCTTCCATATTCAAATCTTTATCTAACTCAATTTCATGGAGCAATTTATTTATTCTTCCTTTGGCATTTATTTTGCCTATGCTATTTATTGACTTTACAGTACTTTGTATTTTGTAATCGTCAAAATTTGTGAATATTGGTTTAAATTCGCTATTTATTTCATAATCATATTCCGTCGTATTTAATATTGGAGCATAAACTGTGTTATCTTTCACCTTTACTAGTGTGTCCGCTATATAGCTTCCAGGATCTATTTCTTCTTTATGAATTACCACATTCGTAAATTTTGTACGAAGTTTTAATGGTACTATCGTAATTGTTCTTGCATCAACTGGTATGTAATGACTGACTTCCGTGTTGAATTTGTTCTTGTTGCGTAATCGGCATGGTGGCAAGAAGTGATGAATTCATGTTTATGTTTAAGGGGTCTGAGTGGAGGAGGCTACTGTTTTGTATGCTTTCTAGTGCATCGATTGCTAGTTCCACCATTTGTTCCATGCTTTTCTTCGTAACATTGAGCATATAAATTCTCAATGCGGCGTTCTTTAACCCTGTTTTAAATGATTTCTCTACTGCTCCTTCTACCATACTCAAAAGTGCCATATCTCCGTTTCCGTTATATTTCGTTCGCACTATTTCTATTGCCTGTGTTCGTAGAGTGGTTAGGCGTCTTGCAAACTGTCGTATATCTTCGTTAAGTAGCTGGCTACAACTTTGGATACTCATTATCACTGAATCTAAGGATACCGTTGGTGAATATGCTCTTTTTATAGTGAGGTAAAATTCCTTGAGGCTATTGAAGCGTTGTGACCTTACTAAATCATATGCATCCCCATATAATCTCTGCTTAATGCAGTCTATGTAGTCCTGAATGTTGTCTTTACCTACTTCTCTTGCGGCTAATTCGCAACCGTGTATGAATTTATACACTTCGCCGCGTAAGTCTGGCGAATGTGTTCCAGAAAAAAGTGGTACCAGCCTATTTTTAATTTTCGCTATCTCTCCTATACCCATTTTGGTTTGATCTGTTGTTATCTTACTTTGTTGGAAAAACCTTGCGCTGCCGTCCTTCGGACTAAGTGCGGCCTGAGCTGGTTCCTTATGATAGAGTGACTGATTTTGATCTAGCGACATTTCTTGACTTAGAAGCCTATTCTGCTCTTTTAGCTCTTGTGTTCGTCTATTTGCCCCTTCTAAAGAACTACAGTCCTCCCTTGATTTCTGTGCAAATCCCTGTTCTAATATTCTATTTAAAGTTTCTTCGGTAAGTCACTTGTTATTCAGTAATTTCCTTAGTTGTTCGTTCTTCTAAAGTCCTTAATATATTCTCTTGAAACTGTCTTTCCTTTAAATACGTATCGTACTTATTTTTAGCGCGTTGAATTCTGAAAAGCAGTCCCTTAGACTTTGGTTCTTATTTTCTATTATATTTTTTAAAAAAAACACCAATTCTTCTATGAATGCGTCTGCTTTTTCTAAACTTGATATTTCTCCTAGGACTTGTATTTTAGTCTGGATTAGCGCCAAATTTTCTTTATTGGAAACTGTGTTTTTCAGAATGGTCCAAAGTTTTGATGCAAATTCTTCTATTTGCCTTTTCAAATCCTTGTGGGTCTTTTCTAAGGCTAAATATGCTTGTTCCTGTAGCGATTCGGCCATTAATTATCTTTTTGGCTGAACACGTTGTAAACATTCGTACATTCGTACGCTTATACTCGTACATATATACATATTAGAGCTGAGCGATATTTCACGACCTGTGATTTTGTCACAGGTACACAAAATCACGAGTCACTGTTGCGATTCAAAACGCTCCGAACCTGTGACTCGCTGTCACAGGTACAGCGAAACGATATTTAACGAACTGTGATTTCATTGAAATGCAACCACGAGTCACAGGTGGTATTGAAACGCTCCGTACCTGGGACAGGCCGTCACAGGCTCGGAGCGTATTTTACAGCCTGCGAATTCGTTGAAATGAAATCACGAGTCACAGTTTGCTGGTTATTTGCCGTTTCGTTATTGTTACAACGAGTTATTGTTCCAACTAGAAGCAGTGATGCCCTTTTTTATGCAATTTGTCGCAATCAGGGATATCCTGTCTAAATTTTGTGGGATTACCTGTTTTACTAGATATTTTGCGATATTTGTACGATATTTTGGATACTACTGAAGACATTAAGGAAAGTTTCTATGTGTAAATATCTATGTAGCCGTTGTTTTTTCATCCTTAGACTATGATCATGCAGATCAAATACAAATTTTAAAAATGCGTATTGTAAAATACGGAATGAACTTAATAACATGTTACACTTTCAATACGATTTTGCCTTCATTATTTTAAAAAAATACAAATATAAATTTGGTAATAAAATATTAATACAAGAATGTTTTTTATACATATAAAACATGTATTTATCAGTAGTTTTAACTACTTAAAATTGGTTTTTGTATTCATGAAGTATGACTTCAGTAAAATATGAATGCTTTTAAAATTAACGAATGTTCATAGCTTCACTTCGTTCCTATAGCAAAAGCTATAGCTATATTCTATATTCTCCAGAGCTGGGCAAATACTGACAGATCGTCGAAGCAGTCTGAGCGACAACAAATTGCATATGTTATAATAGTATTTTTAAATACTAATTATAAATACATTAATTAATGTTAATTCATGTTATTAATTAATGTTATTAATATTAAATAATTATTAAATTAATGTTTCATTATAAATTAAATAAATATTTCTGTATTTTTGATTTCCCGAATATATATTTCTCTTCATTAGATGTTATTTTCAATTTGTAACTGTCATTTCCGTAATCGTTCGTTTCTTGTTTCCTCTGTTGCATACTGTAGGTAGAAATCTAGCACGTTTTTGCGCACTCGTTTTATAGCGAATGCCTTGTCACGAGTCACGGGTTTTTGTACCTGTGACAGTACTGTCACAGTCACAGGTCGGAGCTGCTCCGGAAAAATCACGGAATCGCTCACCTCTAATACATATATTATTATTATATATATATATATATTTTTTTTTGTAATTCAAGCTTGTGGCTCAATTGTGCTCGCCTGGTGCCGGACGTAATTTTTGTTTTTATTACTTGTTTTTTGCTTTGTTAGCGTTTTTGCTACCAATTGCCGCTCGCTAGCAATTTTGCCGCTTCTGCCCTTGCTTGAAGTTCAAGTTAAAGTTTGTGACCTACTTCTTGTTGCAATGAGTTTCTTGCAATTTAAGCAGAATCTACTTTATTTATTGGCTTGCGGCTATCGCTGTTAGCCTGGTTGCTATTAATTACTGTGTTAATAAAAAAAAATACTAAGGGATTTGTGTGTTGTATTCATTTATTTGTTCTTTTACATAATTTTAAATTTGCCTCGT
The DNA here is from genome assembly GCA_943737955.2 of Myopa tessellatipennis. Classification (NCBI taxonomy): domain Eukaryota; kingdom Metazoa; phylum Arthropoda; class Insecta; order Diptera; family Conopidae; genus Myopa; species Myopa tessellatipennis. Next base: position 37,904,459 of record OX031315.1, on the reverse strand, counting down.
AACTGTGGTTGTGTCTAACTATCTCAAATTTATTCTTGACTTGCCTGAAAATTTTATAAAATTTTTTCCTCTTTAACAAAAATTACCTTATTTATACATGAATTGCCAATGAATTCTTTAATTTAAAGTCCAATTATAATGAATTAAACAAAAGTATTCTATTTAGACAAGTTCCAACATTTAAAGTACTACCTTTAATTTAATTTGTATAATTTTATAATATTTTAAAATATGTTTATTATTTCACAACCATTCCAGTTAGTGTGTGTTGCTGTTTGTCCTACGTTGTTTCTTGTCGTTGGTTTTGTAAATTTGGCGGATCTGCCTCAGGAATACATTCTTTTCCTCTTTGGTTGTGGCTATCGTTGCTAGCCGGTGCAGGTTGGCGACTTCCCTCCGTTGCTTTACTTTTTGCTTTACTACTTCCGCCGCGACTCTTTGTTGGGTGTGGGTTAACCTTTATTTCCTTCTTTGGCTCCTCACGTGTCGACTTCTGCCTCTTCCAATACTCTTCTATTGTTATCGGTCTAGGTCCCGCTTGCTTATCCTTAAGGGCTTCTTCGAGGGGTAATACTGATTTCGATGACATCTATATTGGTTGGTGATTTTTTGTGTTTATGCTATTTTAAAAAACATTGTTATTTATTTTTAATTTATTTTAAACTTCACTTCAAAATAAAGGAGCGATCTTTGGATCGTGAAAACAACTGCGCCAAAATGTTGTATCTAGTTCCTCCAGTAGGATACTAGAACAAACTTAATGTCGTAGATCTTTCCTCGAGAAGGATCACTGACAGTGCTGTTAACTGATGGGAGTTTCGTCGTTGACCCTTCGACGCGAAGGACCACGGACGATTGTGCCACGGGCAAGGACCTGCCGTCTTGGTGGACTTAATGTTGGGATCCGGCAACCTGCCGTAGTGGATCCCCTCGCCTAGTTACCACGGGCACCAAGGTGCCGCCTTTGTGGTCCTTTAACCTGTCGGGCAATACTGCCGTCTTTCGACAGGTGCTGAAAATAAAGACTTGGATTATGGTTCTTACTTTTATTTATTTTCAGTAATTATCCAGGGACACTCGATATACTATTATCGCTGCGATTCACGCTTGCTATGTTACTTCCACTCTTTTTGATTCTTGTGTAACTTAATAACAACTGCCTTCTTCCAATCTGAAAGACGGGTTTATATCTCTTCTGAGATTCGTTGTTGGCCAGAATCATTTCCGCATCGAATTTGCAATTATCTCAAGAATTATTTTTAGCAATATTTATTTATAATATTTTTAGCAATTCTTGACAACAATGTGCGAATTTTGCTCTTTTGATTTGAGCGCGATGTTCTACTTATTCGCGCGCTGTTCCACTTATTGGAATGCGATCAAGTTCGTTCTTTTATCTGGGCCACAGTGGTGTGTGATTCACTTGTACTTTCGAGCTTCACAATTAAAGTGCAGCCTAGAAGTATGTGTTACCACAAGTTAAGCATTGTTAACTACTGGGCCGAAAGGTATGTGGTGATAACAACGTTAAGCGTTGTTATTACCAAAGCAATGATTCTGACCTACAACTCGTCTATGAGATAAGAACATAACCGTAGTAACCAGGATAGACGATAAGCAGTTCAAACATAAAGAGGCAATATGACGGCGACCTTTCTCCGATAATAGAATTAGGATAGGATAAATACAAATATATTTTAAGTCACAAACAAATGTAAAGATAAGAAAATGTAGATAAGAAACTAGCATGTAAGTGTATATAAAGGAAGAAATCCTAAGAATAAAGTTAGTACTGAAAAGTATTCAAAGGTGTTAATTTAACATTTGATTCTTCGAACAATTCTTAGAGTTTTCCCCCACCAGTTGTAAAAGACTGTAAGAAACTTGAAACTGAATTGAAAAGCGTTACCAGAGCTACAATACTGGTAGTGATTAGATCATACAGATCTAAATAGGTAGAGAAAAGTGAATTGAAAAGCGTTACCAGAGCTACAATACTGGAAGATAATAAATCATACAGAGTGAGTGAGCAAAGTGAATTGAAAAGCGTTACCAGAGCTACAATACTGGTAGAGAATAGATCATACAGACTGAGTGAGCAAAGTGAATTGAAAAGCGTTACCAGAGCTACAATACTGTTAGAGAATAGATCATAGAGAGTGAGTGAGCAAAGTAAATTGAAAAGCGTTACCAGAGCTACAATACTGGTAGAAAATAGATCATACAAAGTGAATGAGCAAAATGAATTAAAAAGCGTTACCAGAGCTAAAATACTGGTAGAGAACAGATCATACAGATCAAAAAAGGTAGAGCAAAGTGAACTAAAAAGTGTTACCAGAGCTACAATACTGGTAGAGAACAGATAATACAGATTTCAAAGAAATGCGGAGCAAAATGTCAGCATCGCGTAAAAAACTATTTGAGCAGCAAATAACAATTTGGCAGGAGCTAGAAGCGATCGAGGAAGAAGTAAAAAAAGTTACAAGGAAAAGATTCAGGAATTACAAAGGAATGTAGAGAAGAAAAACAAGGTACTTGTAGAAAATGACAAGGCATTATGGAAATTAGGGATATGTGATATTCCTTATTTTAATGAAATGTGGAACAAGCAAGTGGAAAATCTGTATAAAGGTATACAGACTGTATGCGATGCACCGCAAATTCAAAGCAGATCTGACGAACTCAGAAAAGAAAGCAATCAAGAAATACGAACACAGGAAGCAGAAAATAAAACGGACCAATCTTCGAATAAGGAAGTTATCGAGAGAATGATGACAATACTAGCAAATTTAAGAGAAGCACTAAAAACAGCTAAAAAACAGAAAGAAAGAGAAAGTGGAGTTTTTCAGAGGAAAAATACAGCGATGGAAGAACCGACTTCAAGCTTCTGAAGCTTTCATTAGCAGATGAAACGAAACTGCGAGACGAAAATTTCATCGACGAAGTAGAGATCGATGTGCAAGCATTGTTGGAGGAAATTGAAAGTCATGTGGAAAGAGGTGAGATGAAGTTTAACATAGCAGATATCCACAAGTTAAGTTACAGTTGGAGTTAAATTTCATGGAAAATCGGAAGAATGGAAAGATGTTTTCAGAGCTATTTGAAAGACATTGTAGACAAAAATGAAGAAATGCCAGTATCCATAAAGCTTGACTACTTGCGGTCTTACGTGAAGGGCGAAGCACGAATGTCTATATCACACCTATTACAAGAAGCTTCAGCAAATTACAATGAAGGATGGCATACTTTAAAAAGAAGATATGAAAATAAGTGAGTAAATTTTTCAACGCAAATGGAGCGAATTTTGAATTTTGAAAAATAGACGCAAAATCAGCAATTATTGTAAAAAATTTATATGACACATCACAGGAATGCATCTATTTAATAAAAAGCTATTTTTCAAAAGAATTATATGCAGAGGAAATATTTGCTTACTTGATTCTACGCAAACTTGATAACGAGGATTGCAGTTATATGGACAACATGTGAAGAAACCTAGGGAAATACAGAGTCTTATTGATGTAACAGAATTTTTGGAGCAGTTATATCGAACATTAGAGTCGCAAGGAAAAACAAATTTAAACAACGAGTATAGAAGAAGTTATACACATCATGTCGAATTAAACACAGAAGTGCGAAACTGCGAATTTTTTAATAAAAAAAAACATCGGTTGTACAACTGCCAAAAATTTCTAGATGCAACAGTTGGTAATAGAATAGCATATATTCGAAGCAAGATACTATGTGAAATATGTTTAAATCATAACCAGAATACTGAATGCTGGTGTTAACCAAAGTGTAGGAAATGTAATGGAATGCACAACACACTTATGCATACCGACGACTATGAACCGCAAAAATACAATGAGGATTTTTATTTTTGGCAGTTGCGATAACACATAAGGAAGAGATTAGAGAACATCAATAATAATAAAAATAAATCCATTTTTATGACGCAAAAGGAAACAAATAATAAGATGGTATTATTAGCCACAGCACAGATACAGGGAGTTTCGGTCGATGGTAACCACTGCTTACTGCGTGCATTAATAGACCAAGGATCACAGAGTTCCATGATTTCAGAGGAGACGGTGCAAATGCTTTCCTTAGCCAAAACGAAGATTAACACGAAATTGACTGGACTATCAGATGCAACCGTAGGAGTTGCCAAAGCTAAAGTATGGTTAGATATTACGCCAAGGTTCTTAAGCAATATCAAAATGAAAGCTTAGCTGCTGGTATTACCTAATTTAATAAAACCAATGCCGGATAATTCGTTCCACTTTGAAATCGACGATTGGAAAAACTACATACTAGCAGATCCAAATCTAAATAAAAGAGATCGTATTGACATTATAATTGGTAGTGATCTCTATTCACAAATTATAGAAGAAGGTGTACGTAAGCACAATAGCATTGTTAGACAAAAAACTATATTCGGCTGGGTGATATCTGGTTCAATACACAACGTAACATCAAAAAAGAATCCAACAACAGCAGTAACATCAAGCATAGAAAAATTTTAGGAAACTGAAGAAATACAAGAAGATAACAATGATAGCGTAGAAAGCGACTTATTCATGCAGATGTATATGGACACAACAAAGAGGAATGAAGACGGCAGGTACATTGTAAGGACACCATTTAAAGAAGGTTTCACATTAGGTGAATCAAGGAAACAGGATATAGCGCGATTCTTATCGATGGAGAGAAAGCAGGATCGAAATATCAAAAGCGAGTACATACAATTTTTAAGGGAATATGAAAAATTAGGACACATGGTCAAAGTACATAGAAGAGAAGAAGGGAAAGGGAAATATTATTTACCTCATTAGGCAGTGGTTCGAACAGAGAGTCTAACAACGAAAGTCAGGGTAGTATTTGATGCATCTGCAAAAACATCAAATGGATACAGCTTAAACGACATAATGATGATTGGTCCCAGATTACAAAGAAATATTTTTGACATAATTCTCAAGTGGAGATTATGGAAATATGTACTTACAGCAGACGTGGCGAAAATGTATAGACATATTAAAGTTGCTGAGGAAGACCAAGATTACCAAAGAATAATTTGGAAAGCACGACCAGACCAGGCTGAATATAAGCTAACAACAGTAACATATGGAACAGCAGCAGCCCCCTTTTTAGTAGTAAAAACACTACATCAAATTGCAAATGAGTGCAGGATCACCTTATTGAAAATATTATAAGGAACGATTTTTACATGAATGACTTGATGACAGGTGCGAACAATAGAGAAGATTGTAGGTTTATCAAGGAAAAGATAAGTAACCAATTAGAAGGAGCCAGATTTCAGTTGAGAAAATGGGCATCTAATGATCAGCATCTACTAAGTTTTGTAAAACATGGCAGCGAGTATGCAGTTTTTCAAATCAATGGTGATGACACAACAAAGACACTTGGCATACAGTGGAATCCAACTGAAAATAATTTTAGGTTTTTAATAAATCTACCCACTATTACCCGTACAACGAAAAGAAACATATTAGCATAGATAGCTAAACTCTTCGATCCAATCGGCTGGTTAGCACCTGTCACGGTAAGAGCTAAAATTTTTATATAGAAGCTTTGGCAAGAAGGTTTAGAGTTAGACGAAGAATGATCAATTAAAAATAGAATGTCATAAATTTCAAGAAAGCTTAAAAGTGATAATAGCAATTAAAATTCCTCGATGGATAAGCGTCTCAGACGAAAACGACTGTTTAGTGCAACTCCATGGATTCTTGGATGCATCAGAAAGAGCATATGGAGCGGTGATATATGTAAAAAGTAGATCAGCAATAAAAATATTAACTGCTAAAACTAAAGTATCACCTATAAAGAATAAGAAGACGTCACGTATTTTCCTAACAGTATTTTGCTGGAGCGATTCTATGATAGTCTTGTGGTGGATCAAGAATGAGAAAAATAAGGACAAATTTATACGCACTAGAGCAACAGAAATAAGAACAAAAATTAAAAATGCCAAATGGTCACATATGAAATCAAATGACAATCCAGCAGATTTAGCTTCACGTGGTGTTTGCCCTTCAGAACTAAAAGATCATGTATTATGATGGTCTGGCCCAAGCTGGTTAAAAAAGCCTCAGCAAAAATGGCCTCAACAAAACCTATGGAAGAGATAACGATAACAATTGCTACAAGAACAGAAAATGAAAGAAATCACTTCATTGAAAAGCTGTTGGAAACGGTTTCGGATTTCAAGAAAATTGAAAGAATAGTTGTTTACGTCCTCCGGTTTACAGAACAATTGAAAGGTTTACGGTCAGTTTCTAAGAACTTGACTACCAAAGAACTTTGGGAAGCGAAGAAAATTATAGTCAAACAACAGCAAGAACAGCAATTCGGAGAAGAATTACGAAAACTGAGAAGAAAACAGGAAATCCCTTTAAAAAGCAAACTTATACATTTAAAACCATTTATAGAAGAAAAAGGAATCCTTAGAGTAGTAGGAAGATTAAGGTATGCTATGTTGCCAATAGACCAAAAATACCCAATTATTAACAGAAGCGTATATTAAAAGAAGATTGGATAATAGGCATAAAGAAAGCCTTAAAAAAGTGTTATCATAACTGTGGAATATGTATTCGGTACAGCCAAAAAGCAGCAGAGCAAGTAATGGGAAATTTACCGAAGTTTAGAACAAATGTTGCAATACCATTCGAGCACACTGGTGTAGATTGCGCTGGACCAGTATTAATGCGGTGTTCAAAAGGAAGAGGACAGAAAGCTTTTAAGGGCTACATCGCTATATTTGTGTGCTACGAAAGCAGTACACCTAGAAGCAGTTAGTGATTTGACGACGGAAGCGTTTCTTGCAACGCTCAGAAGATTTTTTGCAAGACGAGTTCACACTTATATTCAGATAATGGCTCCAACTTCATAGGAGCAAAACGGCACGTAGATGAAGAATACCAAAATGCAGTAATAAATAATACATCAGTCGCACAAAAGTTCGCAACAGAAAAAAAAGAGTGGCATTTTTCCCCACCGGCAAGCCCTCATTTCGATGGAATATGGGAGGCCGCAGTGAAGTTCATAAGTCCATCATTTGAGAAAAGTTATAGGGGAAACAAAGCTCACATTTGAAGAGATGACAACATTTCTTTTTCAGGTTTGATGAAAAATGCAATAATCGTAAAAGGAATGGGGATAGTTGCACATCTAATTACGGTTTTATTACATTCACTCCTGAAAATGATGAAGTACGAAGAAATAGTGAAACTGAAGAGCTTGGAAGAATCAATTCTGAACCAGAAGAAGATTTCCCACCAATCGCAGTAGCTGAAGAAAACGTAGACACTGCTGTTAATGAAGAAGTAAGTAAGCAAGAGAACCCACGTCGAGTGAAATGTTATCCTTGCGAGAAAAGGGGTCCTTAGTTGATCTTCCACAAGGGCATAATGCCATCAAGAACAAATGGGTTTGCACCTTAAAAAAGGATCCGAAGGGTCAAGTGGTTCGATACAAGACAAGACTCGTAGCCAAAGGATGCGGTCAAAGGTATGGCGTAGATTATAAGGAAACTTTTTCGCCAGTAGTTAGATACGCATCAATAAGAATATTATTAGCCTTAGCAGTTGAACACCAAATGAAGCTGCATCAGATTGATGTAACACCTGCATATTTAAATGGAGATTTGCAGGACGAAATATATATGCAGTAAGCAGAAGGATTAGTAAATAACAGTCATCCTAATAAAGTTTTACGTCTGCATAAAGCCTTGTACGGATGGAAACAATCCGGAAGGTAATGGAACAGTAAATTGAATGGTGTGTTAAATAATCTAGGTTTCAAAGCGTGTACGAGTGAACCGTGTTTGTACAAAACTATGAGAAATAGTAACTTGATAATTATAGCAGTATATGTTGATGACTTGATCATTGGATGTAAAGACAATAATGAAATTTTGTAAGTTAAAGATCAAATTAGTGAAGAATTTGAAATTACAGACAAAGGTTTACTAGAGCATTTCTTGGGCATGGAAGTGCAGCGTGATGGAGAAACGGGTGATATTGAAATAGGTCAAGAACTCTATATTAAGGAGTTATTACAACAATATGGTATGGAGAACTGTAAACCGATTTCGATTCCACTAAATCCGGGTTTTCAAATAAGTTGTAACAAAGATTACAAGAAAGTAGATACAACAATGTACCAATCGTTAATCGGATCGCTTTTATACTTAGCGTTAACAACAAGACCAGATATATTGCGCTCTGTATCAAAGTTGGCTCAGAGGAATACTGATCCTCATATGGAGCATTTTGTTCCAGCGAAGCAGGTTGTTAGGTATCTAAGAGCTACATCCAAAATTAAGATAAAGTTTTCTAGTGGTAGTAACGAGCTTTTGGGATATGCGCTTGCAGATTGGGGCGGTTGTGACGCTGACAGAAAATCGTATTTCTGATTTGTATTTTTCCTTGGAAAATCTGCTATTTCATGAGAATCAAAGAAGCAAACCACGACGGCGTTAAGCAGCAGTGAAGCTGAATATGTTTCTATTTCAAACCCATCAAAGAAGCCGTTTATCTGAGAAGATTACTTTAAGAACTAGGATTTCGGAATGACGAGAGTGTTATTCTTAATATTGATAGTCAAGGAGCAATGAAACTAGCAACTAATCCAATTTATCACAACCGTACTAAACACATTAGCATAAGATATCATTATATAAGAGAGGTGGTGAAATCTAAAGGGGTTGAATTGATTTACTGTCCTTCAGAACATAATGTTAGTGATATATTCACAAAGACTCTACCGAAAATCAAACATGTAAAATTTGCAAATTCATTGAATTTAAAATACATAGTTAGTTTATTTAAATATTAATGTTTGAGGATAATAAATAAATATACTCTACTGAAATGTACTTGTTATTAATTCTATCGATGTATCTATGATTTGCTTGTGAGAAATAAAATTATTTTCCTAACAATTGTTATTCATAATTTCTATTCTGAACTGTTAACTGCGTAAAAATAAAAACTTTACGAAATATAAATTTGTGCACTAGAAGACCTTTCATCAATTTGCAGATTATAAGACTAATTTTTTCCAAAATAAATAATATTCTCAGATAATTCGCAGACTAATAAATTTTTTTTTTTTTTTTCAGATTCAGAGAATGTAGCAAATTTAACATATTTTCCAAATTTTCAGTTCGTTGCGCTGTAGTGTTCCTTAATACGCGTTCTTCTTAAAGGGATGTGCAGTATATTTAGCAAGTCCACTGGAAGTTCATTGAGAAGATTTTGGAACTGTGAATACCCTCCTTTTTCCTTCTTGTGCTATGCTGGTGATCAATAACATTACGGTATTTACTTTCCATGTAGAATTCTTTCACTAGGCTGCTTTTATGGAGTTTGCTAATGTTTAGTATTTCCAATGTTTTGCTTATGGTTACGCCATTATATGGGACGTTTTTTTTTTTGCAAGCATCTTTAAGATAGCGTTTTGGCTTTCTTGGAGACATCTACAATATACCGAATTACCCCATGCTGTGATTCCGTGCCTCAGATATGTTTCACAGAGTGCGTGGTATGCCTGTTTTAGCACTTCATAACTGCAGTGGAAGCTCAGGTGTTTTAGCATATACGCAACACTATGCATCTTTTTTCTTAGGTAGCTTATGTGCTCATGCCATCGCAGATTATGATCAACCATGACACCAAGGTATTTATATGTGGTGATCAGTTCTATATTAACCGGGCATGTGTCGCCCATATTGCAGTTAATATTGTTCTGAATGAATCTTTAAGATTATTTCACTGTGCAGGATGTGCGGTGGCTTTATATGCATGAGCTTGGTTTTCGATGAATTTATTTTTAAGCCATTATCATGTGACCATCTAGTTACATATATCTAGTTCCTTCTGCATCTTCTCTGTTACAGCTGTAAGGCATCTGCCGGAAACGACTATAGCAGTATCGTCCGCATATGCAAACAAGGAACTATTTTTTAGAGCCTTCAGCATATCATTCGCATATATTATATATAAGCCCTGCCGGAACACCGCTTTTTACTTCCATTTCCGTGCTGGTCACGTCTCCGATTTTGACTTTAAATGTTCTACCTGAAAGGTAGTTTTGCATCCATTATAGACAGTTGCCTCGAATTCCTGCATTTTGTAGAGATTCTAATAATTTCCTGTGTGACAGTGTGTCGAAAGCTTTGGTAAAATCTACAAATAGAGCTAGACTGTGGTGGTTTTCGCTCAAGATTCGCTCAGCAAATTTACCGAGTAGCTGGTTAATATTTCTATTTTTTTGAAAGCCTATTTTTAGTAATGAAGTCTGACAGTCTCCTGCACATAACTTCCTCCAATATCTTTTCAACTACTGGCAAAATTGAAATCGGTCTATGGTTGTTTATGTCATTCTTTAATCCGTTTTTGTAGATTAGGCGAAATAGGGATATTTTCAGCGCCTTCGGTACTGTTGATTGTTCGAAACTAATATTAACCAATTTTCTAATGATGGGACCAACAGTTACTGCATTGTTTCGAAGATCTTTTGGTCTTTTTCGCCTGTCCCTTTTTTTATGTCTAATGACTTAAGAATATTAATCACCTCAATGTCAGTAGCAGGCTCAAGAAAAAAAGAATTAAGGTTACTATTTCATGTATATCTGCTAGTTTTAATATCACATGTATGCAGAGTTTTTTCGACATTTTCTCTAAGAGTTGTTGCAAATTCATTCGAGAGCTCTTGTGTATTCTGATTTTGGAAGTTCTTTATTATAATATTATTTACGCTGTCTGCTTTTTTGCCTAAAATTTCGTTTATAATTTGCCAAGTCTTCTTGATATCCTTTCGGTTCTCGTACAACTTATCTTGATAAAATTTATTTTTTGCCTGTTGAATTTTTTTATTTACCCCATTTCTAAATTTTTTATAATCTTTCTCTCTTTGCTTATCTTTAGGCTTTACATACCGATTTCTATAGAGTCTATCGCGTATTTCACATAGGTTTATTAGTTCATCGTTCATCCACATATTTATTTTCCTCGTCTTTCTCTTTCTCTTTTTAGCAGTTTTCGATTGATCATAAATTTTTGTAAAGGTTGCACTGAGTACGTCGTATAATCCATCAGTGTTTGTGTTCATCAGTAAGTTATCCCAATTTGTATTAGACAATAACTCATTTACCATAGTATCCCTGATAAACACATCCGTGTTTTCCTTTTTTCTTTTACTGTTGTAATTGTTACTTGATATTGATATTACACTTGAATTTTATTCCGCACATTAACGCATAATGATCAGATATGTTGGCTTCAATCACTGACGAACTTATATCAGCATTATTGGTCCTGATAAAGAGATGGTCTATATTAGTATTAGCATTTTTACTCAGGTCTTTTTTTTGTGGTTCCATAATTTACTTGCTGCATGCCATTTGATGAGAGTGAGTTAAGATACGTTATCGCCCTATTGTCTGTTTTGTGCAAATCGATATTAATATCGCCAACCATTATTATGCTTTGCTTGTTATTAATTCCGCACAAAACTTGTTCGAGCTCTTTGTTAAAGGAAATGGTGCTAAGAGCGGGTGGTCGGTAAACTGCAATTACCGTGATGGTTTGGCTTTTTAGATGTATATTAAGCTGTATAGATTCAAATTGAGAGGTGGTCGGGTAGGAATAGTCGTATGCTAAGTCATCTTTTATATATACCCCTACGCCTCCACCCCTAGTATTCTCTCTGCATCTAAATTCATTATTAAAACCATCAATTGTGAACAGAGATTTCTCATCGTTTCTTATATTCGTTTCAACGACAACAATAATGTCAATCAGCGGTATAAGTTTATTAATTTCTACAAGAAAACAGGCAAAATTCCTTCTGAGCGATCATATATTTAAATATATCATAGATACACTATACTTATTAAAGTCTTCTGTATTCACTGAACTAAAGCTAGCATATGTTTTTGTTGTAATTGTATTCATTTCATTGTATTGTATTATTGTATTTTCTTGTAACTATGTATTTCCTTAGACAATTTTCTCTATATCAAATTCAGAATATATATTCAAAGCGATATAGTTTCGTCGTAGTGTTTCTTAGCTAATAACACTAGCCTACAAATTAACACTTTTTTTGTAACGGGCTGTTTGACAACATATTCTAAAGGATTTTGGTGGGCTGATTCCAAAAATGATAAAATAAAAAAAATGAAACGAGCCGTTTTCGAGAAAATCGGTTTTTAAATTTTTGGCCACTTTACGTTAAGGTCCATCCACTTGAAGAGCCACTACAACTGACATATGTAACCGATTCGATTACAATTAAGATTAAATTAAAGAGGAAGGATGCACGCATATTTTTTGCTAACATTGTTTTAAAATCCGAAAGATATTTTAAAAGCTTTCGCTGAAATCCTAACTTCAAAAGAGGAATTTTTTAAGAAAAAAGGCAAAAAACTGCTATATATCTGTATGTAAAAATATGTTCCCGAAACTTTTTTACCCTTTTTATTTTTTATATCGATAGATTGGACATTTGCGCGAATTTTAAGCCTAATATCTTTGATATTAATATTTGATATTAGGCTTAAAATTCGCGCAAATGTCCAATCTATCGATATAAAAAATAAAAAGGGTAAAAAAGTTTCTTAAAAAATTCCTTTTTTGAAGTTACGATTTCAGCGAAAGCTTTTAAACTATCTTTCGGATTTTAAAACAATGTTAGCAAAAAATATGCGTGCATCCTTCCTCTTTAATTTAATCTTAATTGTAATCGAATCGGTTACATATGTCAGTTGTAGTGGCTCTTCAAGTGGATGGACCTTAACGTAAAGTGGCCAAAAATTTAAAAACCGATTATCTCGAAAACGGCTCGTTTCATTTTTTTTATTTTATCATTTTTGGAATCAGCGCACCAAAATCCTTTAGAATATGCTATCAAACAGTCCGTTACAAAATGGCTGTCGGCCAGTGTAATCTGCCATCACGAACCCAAACAAATTTCCACTTTGCAGTTTTTGCTTTTATCTTAGCTAGCCATAGCAGTCGTCTATTATTTGCAGTGAGCTGATCGTTTATATAAATCATGCCTTTGCCTACATCTTTATTTTCTTCGCCGGCTACAATCCTAACATCTACCGTGGTCACTTTTTTCGATCTCATGTTATTCATAATCTCTTTCTTCACACTTTCCGAAGAGAACTTTACGATGATAGCGCTTTCTTTTTGCTTAGTTCGGTATGCATCAATTATTGAATTATCGGAGAGTTTTACGTTGATCACCTGTGCTATTTTATGCACTGTATTCTTAAGACTCTCATTTGCTCTCCTTGGTACACTTTTAATTTCATTGTTTTTAGCTAATGATGCCTGTTCCAGGCTGTTTATCTTGTGCACCAAGGTTTGTATGCGCTTGTCCTTCTCATCATTTTTTATTTTAAGATCTTTAACCTCAGTCGATAATTGAGAGACAGATTTGTTAAGCTCGTCGTGGGCACTTGTTATACGATTACTAAGCTGGTATGTTAATCGTTTAACTTAAACTGGTGGTATCAGTTTTAAGTTCGGTTGTCATTGTTTTTATTGTGCTGATTTCATTATTTGTTTCATATGGATTAATCGCGTCAATAGAAAGTGAATAATTTGTTTTACAACGTTTGGTCTGATTATCATCCACATAATCCGCATCTCGTTGCAATAGTTGCATGGCTTCTGCGTTCGTTGCCATTGCTGGCGAGTTTAATGTTTTCTTTTTTTGTCGGCAGTTTTGACATTTCCACTCTGCTCTACGGTCGTTACTCATCTTTGAATAAGTGAACTCAGAGATTGTCGTACAAGCTGAGAAATGGAATTTCGACCCACAGTGATAGCATTTTACATATTCACCTGATGCAGAAAGCGGCTTGGAACATGTAGAACATACATCTTCTGCAGGCTCCACTGATTCCGGTTGCTTCAACTTCCTCAATTACTGATGTGAGTTAGTGCACAGGAGTACAGGATTTTAGCTTCAGCTTCTCCACAAAAAAATTCCTCAGTGAGAACACTCGGAGTTGCTCCTTTTGTCGCTTAACACTGATTCATGTTCATTCCGTGAAATTTCCGTGAAAATTACGACTTTTCCACGTTGTATTTATTGAATTATTAATTTAGTTTTCGAAAAATTCCGTAAAAATTTAAGTTATCCAGAAGAGCTTTAAAAAACACGACTTTACGCAACGAGTGAACGATTCGTTAAATAAATGAAAATGCGTAAATGATTCGCAGACTAACAAAACTTCACATATATTTTTCGCAGTTCGTTATTCACTTTATAAATCGCAGACTAACAAAATTATTCGCAGACTAAAAAAATTATTCGCAGATTAATAAAATTATTCGCAGACTAATAAAATTATGTGCAGAATAAGAAAATTATTCGCAGACTAATAAAATTATTCACAGACTAATAAAATTATTCGCAGATTAATAAAATTATTCGCAGACTAATAAAATTATGTGCAGAATAAGAAAATTATTCGCAGACTAATAAAATTATTCACAGACTAATAAAATTATTCGCAGATTAATAAATTTATTCGCAGACTAACACAACTTCACATATTATTTGGAGTTTGTTATTAATTTCATAATTCACAGACTAATAAAATTACAAATTTAGGCTGATCAATCGCAGAGTAATGAAAATGTTAATAATTCCGAGTATATTAAATGTTAAATATTGCGATGAATATTATTATATTATAATATATATTATATAAAAAAGAACAGTACGATGCAAATTTTCATCGCTCTCCTTGTTCTTACGTAATGGGTTCCTCTTTGATACTTTTGCCGATCTTCTTGATGAAAGGTCCTCTAGTGCACAAATTTATATTTCATATAGGTCTTTATTTTAACGCAGTTAACAGTTCAGAATAGAAATTATGAATAACAATTTTTAGGAAAAATAATTTTAAAATAAAATTATTTCTCACAGGCAAATCATAGATACATCGATAGAATTAATAACAAGTATATTTGATTGACATTTCCAACACTCCGCCTCAAACGTTAATATTTAAATAAACTAACTATTTTAAATTCAATGAGTTTGCAAATTTTACATGTTTGATTTTCGGTAGATTCTTTGTGAATATATCACTAACATTATGTTCTGAAGGACAGTAAATCAATTCAATCTCTTTAGATTTTACCACCTCTCTTATATAATGATATCTTATGCTAATGCGTTTAGTACGGTTGTGATAAATTGGATTAGTTGCTAGTTTCATTGCTCCTTGATTATCAACATTAAGAATAACACTCTCGTCATTCAGAAATCCTAGTTCTTGAAGTAATCTTCTCATATAAACCGCTTCTTGCGATGCGTTTGAAATCGAAACATATTCAGCTTCAGTGCTGCTTAACGCTGTCGTGGTTTGCTTCTTTGATTCCCATGAAATAGGAGATTTCCCAAGGAAAAATACAAATCCAGAATACGATTTTCTGTAAGTGTCGCAACCGCCCCAATCTGCATCCGCATATCCCAAAAGCTCGTTACTACCACTAGAAAACTTTAACTTCATTTTGGTTGTACCTCTTAGATACCTTAAAACCTGCTTCGCTGCAACAAAATGCTCCATATGAGGATTAGTATTCCTCTGGGCCAGCTTTGATACAGAGTGCAGTATATCTGGTCTTGTTGTTAGCGCTAAGTATAAAAGCGATTCGATTAACGATTGGTACACTGTTGTATCTACTTTCTTGCAATCTTTGTTACAACTTATTTGAAAACCCGGATTTAGTGGAATCGAAATCGGTTTACAGTTCTCCATACCATACTGTTGTAACAACTCCTTAATATAGAGTTCTTGACCTATTTCAATATCACCCGTTTCTCCATCACGCTGCACTTCCATGCCCAAGAAATGCTCTAGTAAACCTTTGTCTGTAATTTCAAATTCTTCATTATTTGATCTTTAACTTTCAAAATTTCATTATTGTCTTTGCATCCAATGATCAAGTCATCAACATATACTGCTATAATTATCACGTTGCTATTTCTCATAGTTTTGTACAAACACGGTTCACTCGTACAGGCTTTGAAACCTAGATTATTTAACACATCATTCAATTTAGTGTTTCATTCCCTTCCGGATTGTTTTAATCCGTACAAGGCTTTATGCAGACGTAAAACTTTATTAGGATGACTGTTATTTACCAATCCTTCTGGTTGCTGCATATATATTTCGTCCTGCAAATCTCCATTTAAATATGCAGTTGCTACATCAATCTGATGCAGCTTCATTCGGTATTCAACTGCTAAGGCTAATAATAATCTTATTGATGCGTATCTAACTACTGCCGAAAAAGTTTCCTTATAATCTACGCCATACCTTTGACCGCATCCTTTGGCTACGAGTCTTGCCTTGTATCGAACCACTTGACCCTTCGAATCCTTTTTTAAGGTGAAAACCCATTTGTTCTTGATGGCCTTATGCTCTTGTGGAAGATCGACTAAAGACCATGTTCCCTTTTCTCGCAAAGATAACATTTCACTCGACATGGCTTCTCTCCACTTTTGGCTATGCTTGCTTGCTAATGCCTCTTCGTACGATGTCGGTAATTGCTCTTCCACCACATTATTTAAGTAATGCGGAACTTTCCTTGGTCTTCCAGGCTTACCACTCCGTATAATCTTTGGTCTACCAGGACCCTTTTTCACAGTTCCATTAGTAATACGCTCCTCCTCGAGCGAAATGTCATCAATGTCTTCTTCGCGATGTATTTCTTCATTAACAGCAGTATCTATGTTTTCTTCAGCTACTGCAACTGGTTGGAAATCTTCTTCTGGTTCAGAATTGCTTCTTTCAAGCTCTTCAGTTTCACTATTTTTTCGTAGTTCATCATTATCAGGAGTGAATGTAATAAAATCGTAATTAGATGTACAACTATCTCCATCCCTTTTATGATTATTACACTTTTCATCAAACCAAACATCACGACGTTCAATAATTACTTGTCTCTTCTCATCGTATAAACGATAAGCCTTAGACACTCGTGAATATCCCACCATTACGAAATTTGAAGCTTTAGCAGCAAATTTACCTCTTTGTTTGTTTTTGTAAAGGACAGCAGCATACCGAAGACTTTAAGATGACTTACATTTGCTTTACGTCCAGTCCATAATTCATGTGGCGTTTTGTCTGTCACTGCCTTTGTAGGACATCGATTTCGCAAATAAACTGCTGTGTATACAGCCTCTGCCCACAATCTTATGCTCAATCCTGAATGTATTAGCATACAGCGCGCCATTTCCACTAACGTTCGGTTCGCTCTCTCAGCGACACCGTTCTGTTGGGGAGTATAAGGTACGGTAAGTTGACGTTGGATACCCTCCTTTTCGAGATAAGAATTGAAAGCCTTGTTCACATATTCTCCGCCATTGTCACTTCTTAGACACTTTATTTTACGACCAGTTTGACGCTCCACCATTGTCTTGAACAATTTAAATGTATCAAATACCTCACTCTTACATTTCAGGAAATATACGAATACCCTTCGGGACATGTCGTCAATAAACGTTAAGAAATATTTAGAGCCGCCTACGGAATCAACATTCATGGGACCACACAAATCGGAATGAATAAGCTCCAACAACTCATTGGATCTTGTTTCGCTTTTACTGGGAAATGATGCCGCATGAATCTTTCCAGCCATACACGTTTTACAGATTTCCTGTACCGTATCCTTTTTTATACCAAAACCGCTGACCATATCCTTCTTATGTAATTCATTCAAGCTTTGATAGTTAAGGTGACCATATCTCAAGTGCCACAATTCTTTACTTGAAATTACGGAGCATAATTTTTCCTTTTCTTCATCGGCTTCACAAATAAAAAGTCCGTTTTTTCTTATGGCCTTAATTACCAAATCTCCAGTACTATCAACAATCACAGCAGATTTGTGATTAAATTTTACACTGTTACCATGGTCGACACAGCTATTAACAGAGATAAAGTTACCATGCAAATCTGGAGAATATAAAACATCTTTAAATTCAACAGTTATGCCACCAAATCTTCCCATGACTATGCCCTTTCCCTTCGCATGGATTTGCTTTTCATCAGCTAACATGATAACATCGTCATTATCCTCGAATTCTGTAAACAGCTTACGATTCGAGCACATATGGCTTGTTGCTCCACTATCGATACACCAAGTATTCGTTTCATCTCTGTTTTTGGATTTTGCCATCGCAATCAGTGAGCATGTCTTATGTTCCTTTTTGGATCTACATTTATTAACGTAATGACCTTTCTTACCACATACGAAGCAGTTGCCCTTGAGAATCTTCTTTTTATCGCTTTTAACACTTTTTTCAGCTAGTGATTTGACGACGGAAGCGTTTCTTGCAACGCTCAGAAGATTTTTTGCAAGACGAGTTCACACTTATATTCAGATAATGGCTCCAACTTCATAGGAGCAAAACGGCACGTAGATGAAGAATACCAAAATGCAGTAATAAATAATACATCAGTCGCACAAAAGTTCGCAACAGAAAAAAAAGAGTGGCATTTTTCCCCACCGGCAAGCCCTCATTTCGATGGAATATGGGAGGCCGCAGTGAAGTTCATAAGTCCATC
The DNA here is from genome assembly GCA_943737955.2 of Myopa tessellatipennis. Taxonomy (NCBI): domain Eukaryota; kingdom Metazoa; phylum Arthropoda; class Insecta; order Diptera; family Conopidae; genus Myopa; species Myopa tessellatipennis. Next base: position 37,885,837 of record OX031315.1, on the reverse strand, counting down.
ATTTGAGAAAAGTTATAGGGGAAACAAAGCTCACATTTGAAGAGATGACAACATTTCTTTTTCAGGTTTGATGAAAAATGCAATAATCGTAAAAGGAATGGGGATAGTTGCACATCTAATTACGGTTTTATTACATTCACTCCTGAAAATGATGAAGTACGAAGAAATAGTGAAACTGAAGAGCTTGGAAGAATCAATTCTGAACCAGAAGAAGATTTCCCACCAATCGCAGTAGCTGAAGAAAACGTAGACACTGCTGTTAATGAAGAAGTAAGTAAGCAAGAGAACCCACGTCGAGTGAAATGTTATCCTTGCGAGAAAAGGGGTCCTTAGTTGATCTTCCACAAGGGCATAATGCCATCAAGAACAAATGGGTTTGCACCTTAAAAAAGGATCCGAAGGGTCAAGTGGTTCGATACAAGACAAGACTCGTAGCCAAAGGATGCGGTCAAAGGTATGGCGTAGATTATAAGGAAACTTTTTCGCCAGTAGTTAGATACGCATCAATAAGAATATTATTAGCCTTAGCAGTTGAACACCAAATGAAGCTGCATCAGATTGATGTAACACCTGCATATTTAAATGGAGATTTGCAGGACGAAATATATATGCAGTAAGCAGAAGGATTAGTAAATAACAGTCATCCTAATAAAGTTTTACGTCTGCATAAAGCCTTGTACGGATGGAAACAATCCGGAAGGTAATGGAACAGTAAATTGAATGGTGTGTTAAATAATCTAGGTTTCAAAGCGTGTACGAGTGAACCGTGTTTGTACAAAACTATGAGAAATAGTAACTTGATAATTATAGCAGTATATGTTGATGACTTGATCATTGGATGTAAAGACAATAATGAAATTTTGTAAGTTAAAGATCAAATTAGTGAAGAATTTGAAATTACAGACAAAGGTTTACTAGAGCATTTCTTGGGCATGGAAGTGCAGCGTGATGGAGAAACGGGTGATATTGAAATAGGTCAAGAACTCTATATTAAGGAGTTATTACAACAATATGGTATGGAGAACTGTAAACCGATTTCGATTCCACTAAATCCGGGTTTTCAAATAAGTTGTAACAAAGATTACAAGAAAGTAGATACAACAATGTACCAATCGTTAATCGGATCGCTTTTATACTTAGCGTTAACAACAAGACCAGATATATTGCGCTCTGTATCAAAGTTGGCTCAGAGGAATACTGATCCTCATATGGAGCATTTTGTTCCAGCGAAGCAGGTTGTTAGGTATCTAAGAGCTACATCCAAAATTAAGATAAAGTTTTCTAGTGGTAGTAACGAGCTTTTGGGATATGCGCTTGCAGATTGGGGCGGTTGTGACGCTGACAGAAAATCGTATTTCTGATTTGTATTTTTCCTTGGAAAATCTGCTATTTCATGAGAATCAAAGAAGCAAACCACGACGGCGTTAAGCAGCAGTGAAGCTGAATATGTTTCTATTTCAAACCCATCAAAGAAGCCGTTTATCTGAGAAGATTACTTTAAGAACTAGGATTTCGGAATGACGAGAGTGTTATTCTTAATATTGATAGTCAAGGAGCAATGAAACTAGCAACTAATCCAATTTATCACAACCGTACTAAACACATTAGCATAAGATATCATTATATAAGAGAGGTGGTGAAATCTAAAGGGGTTGAATTGATTTACTGTCCTTCAGAACATAATGTTAGTGATATATTCACAAAGACTCTACCGAAAATCAAACATGTAAAATTTGCAAATTCATTGAATTTAAAATACATAGTTAGTTTATTTAAATATTAATGTTTGAGGATAATAAATAAATATACTCTACTGAAATGTACTTGTTATTAATTCTATCGATGTATCTATGATTTGCTTGTGAGAAATAAAATTATTTTCCTAACAATTGTTATTCATAATTTCTATTCTGAACTGTTAACTGCGTAAAAATAAAAACTTTACGAAATATAAATTTGTGCACTAGAAGACCTTTCATCAATTTGCAGATTATAAGACTAATTTTTTCCAAAATAAATAATATTCTCAGATAATTCGCAGACTAATAAATTTTTTTTTTTTTTTTCAGATTCAGAGAATGTAGCAAATTTAACATATTTTCCAAATTTTCAGTTCGTTGCGCTGTAGTGTTCCTTAATACGCGTTCTTCTTAAAGGGATGTGCAGTATATTTAGCAAGTCCACTGGAAGTTCATTGAGAAGATTTTGGAACTGTGAATACCCTCCTTTTTCCTTCTTGTGCTATGCTGGTGATCAATAACATTACGGTATTTACTTTCCATGTAGAATTCTTTCACTAGGCTTCCCATGACTATGCCCTTTCCCTTCGCATGGATTTGCTTTTCATCAGCTAACATGATAACATCGTCATTATCCTCGAATTCTGTAAACAGCTTACGATTCGAGCACATATGGCTTGTTGCTCCACTATCGATACACCAAGTATTCGTTTCATCTCTGTTTTTGGATTTTGCCATCGCAATCAGTGAGCATGTCTTATGTTCCTTTTTGGATCTACATTTATTAACGTAATGACCTTTCTTACCACATACGAAGCAGTTGCCCTTGAGAATCTTCTTTTTATCGCTTTTAACACTTTTTTCAGCTTCTGTGGCACCAAAAGCTTGCTGATTTTTTATACAGTCAATGTCATCTGATTGATTCCTGCGATCCCATTCTTCCAAAAGTTTAATTTTCAGCATCTCAAGTGAGGGAAATTGATCTCTTGTTTCCATAGCAATGACGAAATTTTCGTAACACTTTGGAACACTAGATAGTAGAATAATTACCGATAATTCTTCCTGGATCTGGAAACTCATATCAGCTAACTTGTCTATTATTTCCGAAAAAGTGTTTAAATGTTCCACCATATTTTTGCTTTCTTTCATGTCCAATTTCAACAATTTCTTGAACAAAAATACTTTCTGTAGTGGACTATTTGGCTTGTGTACGTTTCTAAGCTTTAACCAAGCTTCCAGCGACGTCTTGCAGTTTCTTACGTAATTAAGTTGTGACGATTTAACGCTTAAAGTAATCGTTGCCAGAGCCATCTCGTCAACAGATTCCCATTCCAACTTCTGCGCAGGAGTTGCATCTATCGCTTTAACTATATCCCCGTTCACGTATTTCCAATATCCGGAATGTATAAGTATACTTTTCATCTCAACGCTCCATGATTCATAATTTCCTCCTTCCAATTTCTCGATTTGATATAAGGAAGAAGCCATATTTTTGTCATCAACAAAATATCTATAACTTTTCGACTAGTAAATTCCTCAGAAATCTCTGTATGGAACCTGGGCCCATAACCTGATGAAAGGTCCTCTAGTGCACAAATTTATATTTCATATAGGTCTTTATTTTAACGCAGTTAAAAGTTCAGAATAGAAATTATGAATAATAATTTTTAGGAAAAATAATTTTAAAATAAAATTATTTCTCACAGGCAAATCATAGATACATAGATAGAATTAATAACAAGTATATTTGAGTAGAGTACATTTCCAACACTTATTCTATTTTTGGCATTTTCTATACCTGGCTCGAAGGACCAAAATGTTTAAGACGTATTAAAAAATAATTATATTCTCAAGTTTTTTTCTTTTCTTATAAATATATATCACAAAGAATTGTATTGAAGCATAAAATTAAGTTTTTTCAAATAAAACAATAAAAATAATGACAATTTTTCCCCGGTGCTATTTTTCTACTTAATTGGTATATTCGTTCTTAAATAGTTTTTTCTATATATATGTATATAGTTTTCAGGAACAGTGAACCACTTTTTAATAAGCGAATAAAAATTTCAAACAAGAGAAAAAACAATGTAATAAATTTTATTATTAATGGACAAATAATAATTTCTAGACAGGAAATATTAAGAAATATGTAATAAGTAAGCTAATAGAAAAAAGAATTGTATATATGTAAGTATAATTATTATATAATTACCTAGGGCATGTAGGTTGAGTTAAGACAAGAAAAAAATGTGAGGGGGTCAATTTCACCCGTTTAGGCAGGAGGGACCATTTTCTAAAACCCCGACTTCAAATTGGAAAAAAAAATATTTAAAAATAACGGTTATATCTAGATCAATCCTTAATACTGAGTTTGAAAGCCAAATATGTCCTCCTCAACCTCCTTTTTAATTTAGGTTCCTCTGTCAAATATTTTTTGAGAAAATATTTTTTATAGCTAGTTTTTAAAAAAACTATGTTAATAAGTATAAATTTTTTTCAAAGTAGATAAATTTTAGAGAAAATGCCTCAAACCGGAAGGAATATGTCTTGTAGTTTCCGAGAAAAATGAAAATTCGAAATTCAGGTTAAATTCAACATTATAATTGTTGTAGCCAATGCACTTTGCTTGGCTACGAATGAAACCGTGAACACACTTTCAGACCAATTGTTTTGTCAGGCCAAAATTACCAATATTAATATTGCGAAATACAACATCTAACACAATTTACAATTCGGTAGTAAGTGCGTCACCGAGCTGGAGATAATTCAGCCTGAAAAGAAACGAATAAGTCACATTGAACAGAAGTAAAAGGAAGTCTTAGAAAAATAAAAGAAACTCCTAGGGCAGTAAGAGAACTCTACGAACTATTAAAAAAAAATACGAACATTTCGAAGTTGATTATCCACAAGAGGGATGTCTACAACACTATGAAGTTGTCAAAACGTGATTCACGTTAATTTTTTTTACAAAATATAGTATCAGGGTAAAAATGTCCCCGAAAAAAAAAATATTTCGTATATTCTTATCGGTTTATTAACAAAAAATTGTTTTTTATTTTTGTAATTACCATTAAACTTCATTAAATGTTTATGAAAGTATAATAACATCATCGCATTACAAAACCACACTATTTATTATGATATGATATTATTATTAATATTCTTAATATTGCTGTTTTCCTTTAGCAACCTTTTCTAAAATTGGAGAATATTACTATGTTCATGCATCAACCTTGTGTTATGGATATAAAAATAGGCAAGCGTACTTGGGATCCTTTATCAACACCGAAAAAGCGATTTAAAGAAGAAGAAAAATATGCAGAATGCAAAAGAACACTGGGACTTTGTGTGCCAGGCTTCCAACTGTACTCTTTAAATTCGAACAAACTATTGCGGTACGGCAAAGATTTTGGTAAACAGTTAAACCCAGATAGGATTCAGGCAATATTTGAATATTTTTTTAATACAAGTACCGTAGTATATTCACCGTTATTCTTACAAGTGTTATATAAATTGCACCAAATTCGAAATTGGTTTAATATGCAAAGGACCTTGAAGTTTTATGCCAGTTCAGTATTAATCGCTTACGATTGTCATGTTCTATCAATGAAAAAAAAAAATTTGGATGGCAAAAATAAAGTTTTGTATGTACATACACATATATATCTAAAGCATATGCATGTATAATCATAATTCAATAATCTTGTATATTTTTAGTAATTTCCAGTGTGGAAACGAAATCATTAGTAAAAAAGAACTGTCAGAGGTAATCAATTCAATAACTTAATTATTTACAAATATTTACAAATTTTACTTTTAATTTTAGTATACATGTAAATGTGATCTAGAAGATTTTGTAGAGCCAGAGCTGTGGATTCAAGTAAAAATGATTGATTTTGCACACGTTTTTCGAGTTGAAGACGGCTGTATAGATACTAATTACACATTTGGACTGCAAAACCTTATATCCATAATTGAAAAATTATACCAAAAATAAGCTTCAAATTATTACTGTAACAATAAAATGCAATTACCAAGGTTTTTTGATAGGTTTGTAATTGATTCAAATGAGTAAGGACCGGTACAGAAAGTTTTGCAAATATACATATAATATATTTATACATATAGTATATATATAATATATATATAATATATATATAATATTTGCCATTTACAAAACTATTTCAGTTTTTGCGAAAGCATAATTAAATGTATCGGTACACAATTAGCGTTATGGTTATCGTAGCCCTCTGCTGCGTCGCGGGAAAGAATTTACTCAAGTGGCTATGGTGGATATGCTGCTATGGCCGTAAAGTTAGAACCTGTTGAACGCGTAACGCAAACGCCACGGTCGCTCCCTCGTGTTATTAACTAACTATAACTATAACTAACTATACTAAGTGTAAAAAAATTTTAAGTAAAGGCTTAACCCCGTAGGTTAGGGTAAACAAAGCGATCGGCGTTTAATTAATTTAAATAGAGAAGAACGAATTCTTAAAGTGGTGACCCCGAACGGCGCGAAGGCCGGAGTGCATAGTAATATTTTTTCTTTAAAAAAAGACTAAAAAAGCACTCGAGAGCAAAAGCGTATGTGCGACACGTGCGTGAGCGTTGTGTTGTGCGCGAGTTTAATAATAGTGACCCTCGCTCTACAAACGATTCGGGAGTTAGTGCGTCACGAGACGCAGATTAATTAAAAGATAACTAAGTAAATAATTATTAATTTTAAATACTTAAAATGGACAGCGACTCTCCGCAAAATGCGAAGTCAACCCCGAGTGAAGGCGCCGCGGCAGCGTACGTAAGCCGCGGGGCAATCCCCAAGAGTACAGCGCCCGCTTCCGGCAGATTTCTTACGCCCAGGCTCGAGCCCGTGCCGCCTTTCTGGTACGCCAACCCAGAGGTGTGATTTGCGCAGTTGGAAGCGCAGTTCGCGACAGCGCGAATCGTTTCAAAGAGTGCGCGATTTAATATGGTGGTCGGAGCCATCGAATCACGAGTGTTAGAACAAGTGTACGACGCGGTCACGAGACCGCCCGCGGGTCGCAAATACAGCAACCTAAAAAGCCGCATGCTCAAACAGTTCGGCGCGACGGAGCAGCAAAAGCTCTGGCAATTACTCTCTGAGATGGACCTCGGCGATAAGAGGCCATCTCAGCTCCTAAACGAGATGCGGCGACTAGATGGCCCGAATGTTACCGACCAACTACTCGAGCGTTTGTGGGCAAGACGGTTGCCAGAACAGGTGCAGGCGATATTGCAGGCGTCGCCCGGCGACCTAGCGGATAAGCGTCGCTTAGCGCATAAGAATATCGAGGTGACGGGCACTCGCGTGCATAGTGAAAACACAGCCACCGAATCCACGTCCAAAAGAGGACGACATATTGTTGCAACGACTGCATCGATTAGAGGACGCGCTGTACGAGCAGCGCAACCCTCGCCGCGCGCCCGTTCTCCGCCAGGATCGACGGTGGTACCAAGTACCGGCACCGGTTGACTTTTATGACGACGCGCACTACACTTACGTGGGTCGTAGTGGTCGAGGGCACCATCGCCGGTCCACGCCAATGAAAGCGAGTTCGTCAAAGATTTGAGACGACTGATGAACAAGGTATCGCCAACGCAAAGCAGCCATCACGACAACACACGAGTTTTCCTGCAGCGCGACCTCGCAACATACACGCACATCTTTGTGCGAATCGACAAGATCCAGCGACCGCTGCAACCACGCTACGATGGGCCTTACAAGGACCTGCGACGAACCGAAAAGGTGCACGAGCTTCAAGTGGGCGACAAGACGGATAAGTGACGGTCGATCGCCTCAAAGCAGCCTTCTTGCCCAGCGACGACATCCAACCAGCGATTCGGTTGAACCGACCACGAGGTCAGCCACCGAAGATAACAACACCAACACCACAGCCAGCGACCCAACGGCGTCCAACGGGAAGACCACAAGGTCGGCCACCGAAGACGACGACGCCAGCGCCCCAACCAGCGACAGACCAGCAACCGTCGCACATTGGACTAGAATTGCCGTTTTCGACTTAGTCGCGGTCAAAATTCTGTAACTTTTGATCAGATTAAGATATTTGAATGCGGTTTTTTGCAAATGAAAGAATAAACATGTATCTTTACGCTAATCTAAGTACGAAATATCTAGATATTTTTTTTATATTTTTAAACAATTTCGACACGTCAGTCGCGTTCAATCAAAAAAATAACCTTTTTATCTTATTTGTTTTTTTTTATTATTAAGTATTATTAAGCAATATTAAAAGTTTATTGTTTCAGTATAACAATTTAAATGTTTGGGATACTCAATTTCGACGAAAAAAATGTCACAATACTTAAAATTGTGTGCCTTTAGTATGAAAAAGAAACATAGTCGCATGTAAACATTGCTAAAATAAGAACACCAGGTATTTTTTCATTGTTATGATCATTTATTTATTTAAAAAATTTAAATATAGGAACAGTTTTACATAAATTATTACATACTCTAAAACACAAATACAATTTACAATAATACATACTTATTTATTTTCAAAAAAATATTCGTCTGTAGGTTTCATTAGAAGTTCTCCAGCTTCTCTATCTAGAGGTATTGTTGTCTTAATAAACTTTTTTCTCAAAGACGAAATGTAAGGATCAGAAGAAATGAAGAGCATTCTAAATAAATCCTCATTGGTACCCTGACGTGAACACTTTCTTGTATTGTGCTCTCTATAGTATCTATAGTCTCTGTTCCGTTTTTCTTGTGCTTCTTCCGATAAATCTCCAATGGGTAATATATGATGGTTAATTATGTCCTCCCCATGCATTAAAACCTTATGAACTGTCGGTGACATAGTTCTCCATGGATACAACGTGTTGTATAAATCCGCAGTTTTTTTTGTGTATTTCCCAAACTTCAAAGCATTTATTTCTCGATTACTGCTTATCACTTGTAAAATTGTTTTGAAGTTGATTATTAGATTTAAATCAACTATCGTAATTCGGGAAGTGGAATTCGGGTCTCCAAAAAACCTTCTAGCTGTATTGCCATCATTTGAGTTACCTGGACCAGCCTTCGGAATATCGACGATGAGGCCCTCTTTTCGGAACTCAGCTTGAACTTTATTTTTTTTTTCCTGTCTGAGTATTTTTTTATTGTCATTTCTCACCGTACCGCTTTCTTCGAAGTGCAAATCATATGATATTTTTAAAATATGTTCCATGAAACGAATTTTAGTATGGAGTGGTGATAATCCAAACGCATAACCAGCTGTCTTGTCGGGATTTACTGGAGATTCACTCAAAGCTTTTCGAGTTGCTCCACAAATTGTGCAAGATGATGTAGCTTTTGTGTCCGTCAATGCTTGAACAGTTTTCCCGTCGACCATTGTAAGAAATAGCCTGTGCTGGACTGTGATTTCTTTTCCGTTGTATACAAAAGCAGAGTCTTCTAAATTGTCTATTTGCGCATTTACTGAAGACACTTCCTGTTGAATTAGCTGCATGCTTTCCTTTTTATATATGAATTTTATGGGACGGCAATATTTAGTCGTTGATGGCGATGGGTTTTCCCACAAATTCACTATAATAAAATTAAATAATTAAGATAAGGAAATAAACCCTGTTCCGTGATAAAATCGATCAAATAGGTACGAAAATACACCCCTTCCTAAAATCACAGGTACTCAGGAATATACACAAAACAGGTAGGTAAAATTTTCAAACGAAATAAAAACGGTTCCGGCGGGTCCGGGCGGGTCATGTATGTTTAGGGCATTTGTTTATAACACTTCATAGTTTCAAGAACAATAAACTCTAGGATAAGCATTTATAAGCGATGAGACTTATAATCTCCCAAAGTTAAAATATATATAAAAATTAACGTTTTTTTCAAAAATTACCGAAAAATACTTAGACTCGAGGCACAAAGTTGTTGTTATATTTTTCCCATAGATAATTAAATGACCTTTCAGAAACTACTTAATTCATTGAGTTATTTTTAGATACAGTCATTTGAATTTTGGCAAAAAACAAAAAAAATACAACTTTTTAGAGAATGAAAAAAAGGTTCACATTTGATCGCTCACCAAAACTATTCACGAAGGTTTCCAACCGATATATTTTGGCTCATGAGGTATTGAACTATTATAAACAAAATTGCATACCAAATTTTTCAAAAACTCGGCGCGACTTTTTGGACTTTTGGCCGCGGTTCCGAAGCGATAGTCCACTGTGCGTCGCACCAGACGGCGACAAAGACGAAAGGCGGCAGACGAGTCCGTTTTCCGGTCAGATTCCGCAGCAGCGTGGATTTCAGACAAGCTTATTTTAGGGAATAGTATAACGTATTTTTTAAGTATACCATATACTGTATAGTAAGTAATTATTAAGCGAAAACGACGCGATACTTTGTTGCACTCCACTTCGAAGTTAGTTTACGCTACTTGGCTGGTCGAACGATCGACGAACCAAAGCAAACAAACAACCGCTTCATTGTAAACGATACAGCAATGCTGAGCTAGCACTTTGCCGTCGCCACTGTTTGCATTCCGCCGGCTAGACGGATTAGCTAACCGCTGTTGGCGTCGAGTAAACAAGCGCTTGTCGTGGACGTTCGCTGGTTTCGTATTCGGCGCTGCTTTTCTTTCTGCCGACGCTGCCAGAAAGTGGAGTAAGTATAAATACGACATCGCAGCTGCGTCAACGACAAAGTAACGGACAATATGTATCGGTACACAATTAGCGTTATGGTTATCGTAGCCCTCTGCTGCGTCGCGGGAAAGAATTTACTCAAGTGGCTATGGTGGCATACCCTGTGGGATATGCTGCTATGGCCGTAAAGTTAGAACCTGTTGAACGCTCAAATCAAACGCGACGGTCGCTCCCTCGTGTTATTAACTAACTATACTAAGTGTAGAAATTTGTAAGTAAAGGCTTAACCCCGTAGGTTAAGGTAAACAAAGCGATCGGCGTATAATTAATTTAATTAGGGATGAACGAATTCCTAAAAGCTTTACAAGATAACCAAATTTGCAGTCGCACGGTGATATTCGCCCCTATTGCCTACGGCCAACGACATACAACTGCATATGTTTGCTGACGCTAGCTCCAGTGCTTATGCAGCCGTGGCCTATCTTCGAGTACGAAAGGGAGATCAAATAGATATTGCCTTTATTTCTGCAAAGACGAAATGTGCGCCGTCCAAAGGCATGACTATTCACCGCGTCGAGCTACAAGCAGCAATGCTTGCAAGCCGCCTTGAATCTGCAATCAGAGAATGCCACGACTTTCCTGTACATCAATCTATTTTTTGGAATGATTCAAAAACCGTAATACTCTGGATTCGATCAACAGTACGCCAATATAAGCAATTTGTCGCCTGCAGAATTTATGAAATATTGACAGTTTCAAATCCGCTACAGTGGCGCTGGCTACCAACAGCGTTAAATCTTGCAGACGACGCCACCAGAGCAAAGCGGCCGCCATTATTTAAGTTCCCAAGTATATGGATTAAAGGGCCCGAATTCCTTCAGTCTGATGAGCACTTTTAGCCAGCTGAAATCCTTCACATTATTTCAGACCACTGCGATACTGAGGAGAAGTCTAGTCAGGTCCTCATCGCAAACGATTCACGTGAGTTCTTCATCAATTTTACTAAATTTTCTTCTTTTTTAAAGATGAAACAAGCTGTTGCATGGCTTCTGCGATTCGTGAATAAAAGTAGATACAAAGAAGTTCAACTTCTTCAAAGAAGGTCAACATCTCAGCAAGCATAGCGGAGAGCTGACGGCAAACGAAGTGCTTAACGCCGAGAAGCTAATATGTCGATTAGTTCAAGGAGAGGTCTTCGCCAGAGAAATTGCCTCTATGCAGACCGGCAGGTGTGTGGTCTAGTCTAAGTCTAGTCAAATATATACTTTGACGCCATACATCGATTCTGACGGTCTACACCTTTTCCACAAGTACTTCAGATTATTACAGGTTGAATTCAGAAAATTTCAAATGGACTTCAAAATAACGACATGGACTTCAGAAAATTGAAAATATATTTCAGAATTTTCGAATTCAATTTCAGAAATGTTCAATTGGAGTTCAGAATAGTCAATTGTATTTCAGATTATTACAAATGGACTTCAGAATAACGAAATGGACTTCAGAAAAGTGAAAATATATTTCAGAATTTTCGAATTCAATTTCAGAAATGTTCAATTGGACTTCAGAATAGTCAATTGTACTTCAGATTTTTACAAATGGACTTCAGAAATGTTCAATTGTACTTAAGATTTTTTACAAATGGAGTTTAGAAATGTTCAAATGGACTTCAGAAAATTTCAATTCGACTTCAGCAAAGCTTTACTAAGGTTTCAGACTGTAACGAGGTTTTCCCCTCTCTAGCCTGAATATACCCGCGGATGTCCAGGGGTTTTCCGAAAATAATAACTCAGTATATTTATACCCTACGCCTTAAGGTAAGGGTATATTCACTTTGTAACGAAATGTGTAACGCATAGAAATAGAGACGATATGTATAGAAAAGTATATATATTCTTGATCAGCGTGACCTCCTGAGTCGATATAGCCATGTCCGTCCATCTGTCTGTCTGTTGAAATCACGATCACAGGAGAACCGGTGAAGATATCGTGATGAAATTTTGTATAAACATTGTTTCTTGTAGTGAGCAGGTTGGTATTGAAAATGGGCAAAATCGGTCCACGACCACGCCTATTTTTTATTAAAAATGTGATATCAGCGTTCGTTTTTGAGCTATTACAACAAAATTCATTCCTGGGTATAGAGTATCATTATCCGTGAATGTGCCAAATATGGGCGTGATCCGCCCACTTTTAGGTTACACACGCAAAAGAGGGTTATATTGTTAAATATATGTATAAACTTCCTGATACGAACTTTAGATAACAACTTGTTTTACAAAAAAACATTACACACTACATATACAGTATAGCAGTATGAAAACAAGTTTATTACCACGGAAATAAAGTTTAAATGAACACAATTATAAAACAACTAAGCTAGTTATTTTGCTTTGAAAAAGGTAATGACCACGTCTACTATTTATACAGAGGCGTAGCTAGGTCTCATGGAGCCCGGGACGGTTAACCAACTTGTAGCCACAAAAATGCCTAGAATTCAATAAGTCAATACTTGATTTTCACAACTGCCGCCCCCGTGATTGTGCCGCCCAGAGTGGACCGCCACCCCCGCCCCTCCCTAGCTTCGGCACTTTTTTAAAACTTTTAGGTGTAGGGTATCTAAGATTCGGCCAGGCCGAATATAGCTTTCTTAATGGTTTCGTTAAATGCTGAGTTTCTTTATTTCTTTATGTTTATTCACTATTACTATTACACCGAATATTTCATATTCTACTTTACATATGAAAATCTACTTAAGTTATTAGTTAAGTTAATTAGTTAAGCTTATTGCGATTAGTGGTATATGTTTTATATTAAATCATCAAATTTAGTTAATTATCGCGGTTATTGTCGTAGCGTAAATAAATAAATGTAATTAAATTAAATTCAATGTTTTTGATATTATCTTATGTGTGGTAGTGTATTCGTGTCTTTGTGTGTGATGCAAATCACCAATCAAGTGTACTAGGATCGTGACGTACGCGTGGTAGCTTAACGTCGGAAACAAGGATTTCTACGTTTGATACTGACGTTCACGTGGGAGTTTAACGTCAGGATCAAGGATTCTACGTTTGATATTGGCGTTCACGTGGAAGTTTAGCGTCAGGATCAAGGATTCTACGTTTGATATTGGCGCTCACGTGGAAGCTTAGCGCCAAGTTCAAGGATTCTAAGTTGGGATATTTGACGTTCGCGTATGAGCTTAACGTCCGGATCAAGGATTCGAAGGTGGGATCAAATGCTTAAAGGTTCACATACCGCTTCGGTCGATGTTCTCCAAGAAAGTGCCTTTGCCCTGGTCGGTGGCTCCTTTTATATCCCAAAGGTAGCGGTACTTGGCTACCTTCTTGTTGTTCTCAGGGTCAGTGCTCCTTTGACCTTGGCCTTTCGTGGCCTTGACTTACTCCGCTTGTAGCGCCTCCAGTTTTTCCCGAAGTGTACGTTGTTGTTTTGTTTGTCAAAATCGTGTTTGTTGTTGTTTGCCGAAGATTCTGATTGCTTAATCATCTTGTGGTTTCAGGCGCTCAGTATTTGTCGCTGCACTTTTTATGCATTTATTTTTATTTTTTTATTGCAAAAAATATTCTGCTAATCCCCTTAGTGTAGTTGTTGTCAGGGTTCTATGCACTTGTTGTTTTTCTTTTCTAAAACAATTTTATTATTATATGTTTGTTCAATAGCTTGCCTGTGGTAGTTGTTGTAATTTTCTATTTCGATGTTTGTTGTTTTCTGTCTTCCCGCTTTCGTGCATATTTTGTTGTTAGCACAGTGGCTATGTACTTAAGTTTGTGTTTTTTTTTTGTTTGGCATTCCGTTTTGTATTCGGCTATTGTTTTGTTGTTGATTTTGCGGCTATGTATTTTGGTTCTTGTTATTCGTTTTGCTTCACTCCCAGTTATTTAAGCGTGATGTTCGACGTTGCTTCGTTTGGGTGCGGTTCGATGTTGCTTCGTTTGTTTGAAGTTCAATATTGTTTCGTTGTTTGAAGTTCGATGTTGTCTCGTTGTTTGAAGTTCGATGTTGTTTCGTTGTTTGAAGTTCGACCATTTGTTTGCGGTTCGACGTCGTTTTGTTTGTTTGCGGTTGGACGTCGTTTCGTCTGCTTGCGGCTCGACGTCGTTTCGTTTGTTTTGCAGAATTAAGTCCACCTCAAGTTGGGACCGCGCAACTCGAGGTTACTGCATCCCTTGAAAGCGGTTTTCATGGGAGCAGCTCAGGTGGGGTGTAGGTCATGTTCTACATCCGTATTTGTAAGGAAAGTTTTACTTCCTTACACCCCCCCCCCCCTTTCTTCCCGGGGCGGTGATGAGGGTTCTGTGAGTGTTACTCTGTGGTTCTTGTACCGGAACTGGGACCCCTTGCTCCGGAAGTCCGGGTTTCCGAACCGTGAGACTCGTTGGCGAATTTCGTCGACGAAGTCTAGACTCAACCGGTTCCCGGGTTGCGCGTCTATTTCTTCCATGTCTCTGAATTTCATCACTGGAGACGTGGGGCGTTCCTCGACCGCCATGATGGGTGGTATGTGTTCTGATGTTATTCCCGGTGGCCTATGTCTGTGAACGTCTTCGCAGAGGTCGTCATAATAACTCGCTGAGATGGGGTCGAAATAAACGGGTTGTTTAGGACTGGTGACGTTCTCTATCGACTCCGACTCTATGGTTTTTGCCCGCTTGTTCGGGGTTACCAGTTCATCGTCGAACGTCAGTGGTGGAAACTTTCGTTTCCCGCCTCCCTGGATTGCTGTTAGTCGGCGTATGGCCATCGCCATCTCCTTCCTCTTTCCTCCCACCTCGGTGTACTTCGCCTCTGAAATCCAAGAAGGGCTCGGTCAGAAATTTTTCGGCATATTCGAGCAGAAATATGCCGCAGTCGGTCCCGTTCTGCTGTTGGGGAACCTTCAGCACTCGCAGCGGTAGTTCTTCTTCATCGAATGCTCGGTGTCTGTCATTGGGCCTCCGCACTCGGTGCTCTTCCTGAAGGTACTCACGCAGGACTTGGGCGACCTCTGTTCGTGGCCCGGGATTGATGGAGTCCAACTGAAGGAAGCACGCTATCTTAACACCCCAAGTACCGTCTGTTGTATTTAGATCCTCCCGTAGGATACTAGAACAAACTTAATGTCGTAGATCCTTCCTCGAGAAGGATCACTGACAGTGCTGTTAGCTGATGGGGGCTTCGTCGTTGATCCTTCGACGCGAAGGACCACGGACGATTGTGCCACGGGCAAGGACCTGGCGACCTGGTCTTGGTGGACTTAATGTTGGGATCCGGCAACCTGCCGTAGTGAATCCTTTCGATAATTACCACGGGCACCAAGGTGCCGCCTTTGTGGTCCTTTAACCTGTCGGGCAATACTGCCGTCTTTCGACAGGTGCTGAAATAAAAAGATCCTGGGTTAATTTTCTTACGTTTATTTATTACGGCGTCCTCTCTCGACTTTGCTTGTGCTTGATAATGTTCACACTTAGTATGTGACTTTTACTGTGTAGCTTTTACTGCTTTCTCAATCTGTAACTTAATAACAACTGCCTTCTTTCAATCCGAAAGGTGGGTTTATATCTCTTCTGAGATTCGTTGTTGGTCAGAATCATTTCCGCATCGAATTTGCAATTATCTCAAGAATTATTTTTAGCAATAATTCTTGACAATAATGTGCGAATTTTGCTCTTCTGATTTGAGCGCGATGTTCTACTTATTCGCGCGCTGTTCCACTTATTGGAATGCGAACAAGTTCGTTCTTTATCTAGGCCACAGTGGTGTATGATTCACACTTGTACTTTCGAGCTTCACAGTAAAAATGCAGCCTAGAAGTATGTGTTACCACACGTTCAGCATTGTTAACTACTGGCCCAAAGGTATGTGGTGATAACAACGTTAAGCGTTGTTATTACCAGAGCAATGATTCTGACCTACAACATCCCTCCACCCTCGGGGAAGAAAAATTTAGTATCGTAAAACGATATTAAATTTTTCTTGTACATTTATGTTTTGTTGAATTGTGGGTGGGCGTATGCTTATTATGGCTCTACTTAGTGTATACTAGTAGTGGTTATAGGCCGGTTCAAGAACAAAGGAAAACGTGGGTGCGCAAACTTTTGATAGTGCCTGTACATTTTGTACTGTACATTTCGGCTTGTGTCTTTGCTAAAAGTATAGTTTTAGGGGCGTTTTAATGTGGTTTTCTCAAACTTTTGATAATGATTATACATTTTTTACTGTACATTTAGGATTGTGTCTTTGCTGAAAGTATAGTTTTAGGGGTTTTTTTTTTGTTTTCTCAAACTTTTGTGAGTGAGTGCACATTTGCATTACACATTTAGGATTGTGTTTTTGCTAAAATATGGTTTTAGGGGTGTTTTCTGGGTTAATTTTTCACCTTTTAGCCGATAGGTTTGTAACTATGCTATCGTCCACCAGATGGCCATCGTGAATAAGTGCTTTGGAATGCTCATTTAGGCTTGTGTCTGTGATATAGACTTAGGAATGTCGATCGTTTGCTATACCGAAGTAGATGGCGTTAGTGTGGAGTTTTTAGTGTAGCATACTTTTTAGTCTTTTTTTCTAATTTCTCGGTGTTGGTTATGAAGGTGTGATTTTGTCTTTGATGTGAATAAATAGGGAAGAGAAAAGCGTAGCATACTTTTTCAGTCTGTTTATATGACGTGTATTTGGTATATCGGTAAAGTGCTAAGCTATTGTAGAAGTCAGAAGTTTTGCTATGTGGTTGTTGTTGTTGTTATTTATTTTAGGGGATGATTCACTTCGGCACTTTGATCGCCAGCTGCAACAATCTGGCTCCGAAGTTCTGTGGAATTTCAATTAAATAAAGTCGTAAATTACGGATCGGTTGACATTTTAATGGGATAACCTTTTTTTATCAGCACAATGTAGCGTGATTATGTTGGGATACACAGTAGTAATTTCGGTGCTTTGATCACCTGGTGTGTGATAGTAGGGAAACATGCACGTGTTTGCGGTTGACCTTTTAAGGGATAATCTACAGGCGGTCGGATGGAATAGTCGAAGGACTGTTGTTGTAGGAGTTTTCCTTGCTGTGTTGTGATTGTTAATTCATAACAATCAGCCTTTTTTTGATTTTTAGTATTTTTATATGTTAGGTGTTTGGTATATCGGTAAAGTGCTATTGTAGAAGTAAGAAGTTTTTGCTATATGTTTGCTGTTGTTGTTATTTATTTTTCCTGGTTATTTTCTGGTATTTTTCTTTCCAAATTTTATGTATGTATGTATATTATTATAATTTAAATTTTATATTTATATTTATTTATTTATTTTATATATTTATTTATTTTATATATTTATTTATTTATTTATAATTAGAATTATAATATATTTTTTTCGGTTGGATTTTTTTAATTTTAGAGTCTATTATCCACACATTCATAAACACAGAAGATATACAGACAGACATACAGATAGTTATACAGACTAACAGACGGACAGACTGACAGAGGTAAAGGACAGACAGACATACACACATATAGACCGAAAGGTTTTCGTTGTTTTCGTTGAAATTTGATCTTGTCGTTTTAGGAGTTTGGCTTATGTTGTTGTGGTATTCGATTTACTCTTGCTATGTTGTTGTTGTTCTTTTTAGAAATATATGTAGTCGCTTGTCGCTGATACTCAATACTTGTATAGCTTGTTATAGGATAAGATTCGATGTCCGTTCGAATTTTTCAAGAATGGAGTGGCGAGTCGATAGAGTTAATATAACAAATTTAGGGAATTCTTTCTATGCACATGAAGTAATATTTTGGCGAAAATGTACAATGTTTATGTTGTCGCGTTGGGAATATGCTTAGCGTATGTTGTACTTGTTGAAATTTAATCTTGAGGACATTGATGGAATATATTTTATTGCTTTTTTTTTTTGTTATTACTAAATGAATTATGAACTTTTCAAGTGAACTTTGGTTGGTAGCCTCATAGGTTATTACTAATATGGGTTATTTAATTTTTTTATGGTTAGATAATCTACCGACACACTTATGGAGCAGTTTTCTGTATGAGTTTTGCTTATGTTGTTCTTGTTATAGACGATTAATTCTTGTGGTGTTGTTGTTTTTATTTTTAGGAATAGAGAATGCTGTCGATATTGAAGTAGTGTAGTAGACATAGTGTCGATAGGTTCTTATAGTATTCTTATTTTACTTCTTCTTTTCTTTGTTGTAGGATAATTATTTGATGACATGATTTTTTTTCTGTAATTTGTTCTTGTAATATATTTTCGAACTTCAGTATTTTAAATAATATTTCTTTAACGCTAACTATTATTGCTTTTAGGTGTAGGAGATTAGTTTGATATGGTTTAGTTAATCAATGAGCGATGAGTTTGTGAATATGTGTTTGAGAAGAGAGATATTGAGAGACGCATGATATTGATATTGAAGTGTAGACTTGCTTCTGATTCTTTTCCTTTTTTCCGCGTGTAGCCAAATCATAAGGTAGTCATATAATGTATAAGCTAATAAACTTATCACATCTAACTCTAAATTTGAACGAAAAGACGGACAAACAGGCGGACAGACTGACAGAGGTAAAGGACAGACGGGTAGTGTAGATGTAGCGACAGAGGCGGATTCAGATGGCTGGTAGTATTTCTACACTTTCTGCGGCACTTGTTGTCATTGATAGCAAATACTATTATTCGCTTATAATGTTTATTGCTTGTCGTAATTTTCAAATCTTTAATACAAGTATAGGTAGAATTTGAACATAAAACTAGAATAAGTTAATATACACGTATCATGTTATTGTTGACATTTTTAAGGCTAATCTAGCAATAGGCTAATGAAGCAGTAGAAGCGGTTTGTAGGAGTTTTGCTTTGTTGTTCTTGTAGGAGTTTGGTTTATGTTGTTGTAGTAGTAGATGATTTACTCTTGCTGTATTTTTTGCTGTTTTTATTTTATGGAATAGCGACGCATGCTGTTAATATTTAAGTAGTGATCTGCGTGGTTTAAACAGACAAACCTAGGATGCTGTTCTTCTTCCTCTTTTTTATTCGTTATATAGGTTCTGTTAAATATTTGATGTGCGTGTGATTTTTTTATCGGTTTTTATATTTTGTTTATACTGAGAACAGACATATAGAAAATATTATGAGTAAATTTTAAACATGGTTATAGGTCATCTAGTTGATCATGGGTGATATGGTGTCATGAATATATTATGACATGGGTTTTTTCTTTTAATTTGTTCTTCTAATTTTTTTTTTTTTTTTTTAATTGCAGTGTTTAAAATAATATTCCTTTAGCACTGATTATTATTGCTTTTAGGAGTAAGAGATTTGTTTGATCCGGTTTAGATAGTTAATGAGCGATGGGTTTGTAAATATGTCTTTGAGAAATTTTAGGAATAAATTTGTAATTAAATTTTGTCTAAATTATTAAATTTTAGGAAACAAAGCCTGTTGAGATTGAAGTACAGACATGAGAGGCTTGAGTTGGTAAAGCTAGGATGCCATTCTTACTCTTATTTTCTTTTTTCTTCTTCTTTTCCTTGTTCTTTTTTATTACTATTATTATTAGTTCTAATTTTTTTCTTTACTTCTCCGTATAGCCGAAACCATCAAAATAGTCATAACAAAATTTAGCTTAAAACATATGTTTGTCTAATACATATCTATATTATGAACAATGTTTAGTCTAAATGTTAACAACTTCTTATTTCAATATTAAATGCTAGGGATTTATGTACCTTAAATAACTTCTCGTGTAAAGAATACTTTTGAACCAACAAAATAGCTGCTTGATTGAAGCTTGACTACAACTTTTTATGTTTTGGAATGGACAATAAGAATTTTCTTTGTACGATAAAATCTGGCTATTAGTTAGGAATATTATATATTATATAGTCTATAAATAACCGAAAACGCTATTTATATATTCGACCCTAAATACCCTACACTCTTAAATACCCTACAACTTATGATGTCTAACTATAACTTTGAATGGAAAATGCTAAAAGTAGCGTTACAACATATTAAACTCTAAATTTAAGGGTAATCTATAATTATTAAGAAAAATAAAGGAAACATAATGATTTGTACATACACAGAAATAGTGAACTCCTACATTTCTGTTAAATTTCATTCCAATGGCTTAATCAGTTATAATGCCATCATGATTCCAACAGATAGACGAACAAGGCTAAATCTCAATGAATAACATTTCCACAATAAAATTTTTCATATCATACGTTTTAGGACATCAATTTAAAATCATTAAAGACCATAGGCAATTAATCTGCAATCTCAAATCCCAACTGCAAATTAATAAGACGAAGAATTGAACTAGACATTAACATGGAAATATAATGCAAACAGATATAAACACTAATTCTTACTATAATCAGTCGCCAGATAAAGGCTCGAAAATGATAATAGAAACAATCTTTAGAAACCAACAACAAGGGGCTTTGAGCTTAAGGAATTCAGACTCTAATCAATTCGAAAAATAAAACGAACAAAAATACATAGAAAACTCATAGAAACATCTACAATATCGGGCTAGTAATTTTATCAGCCCACTTGTTGATATCAATATATTCAGCTTATTGCAATTCCTAAATCAAAATTCACTTAAACATCGACACACTAGCAACATAACTCAACAAACTATTAGCGAGACAATTATATTCGTAAAACTCAAAATTATACTAACTCCTAATAGAGGCAAGAAATACATAGTATTAATACTTAAACAATCCACAAATAATGGACCTACATGCCCACTACAATAACACAAATATTATTTTTAGCATATCAATCTCCATAATATCCACACAATACATTCACTGCTACATTCATATCCACTTCCTATCAATAAAACAAAGAAAGTTATTACAATAACGCAGCTAGAATTAATACTAACTAAAAATTAAATACTTACTTTAGCTTCAATAACAAAATATGTAACTGGAATATGAATATGTGTGTGATGCAAACAAATAAATAGGGATATCGGATTAACACAAACCATTTAAAACAAAATAAAAGCATGGAAGATCAGACTGTAATCAATTCACAAAATAAATATAATATATAAATCTAAATTCAAATAAATATAAAAAAAAAATATACTATATGGATAAATAAATATAATGAAAGTAATTAACTAATAGCATGTATAAGACACCGAATTCTATAAGAGAGCTCAATTGTTGAACCTTCTAATAACGGAAAGACTGAGTTTAATATAGATAGTCCAAAGTGGAGTAAAAATTATGAGTACTTGAAGTAGTTATTATATTGGATAAAAAACATTGGCATCTGCAAAAAATTTTTGAAGTTGTTTGAAAGAAAAGCCAACTAAGCCGAAATAAATGATATTCGATGCAGGAGCTTGTGAAAAGCAAAACAATATTAGAGAGTAATTTTTTATTGGCCGACACAAATCTATTAATTATTTTTACTCATACCAACCATAAAAGCAAGCATGTGGTGTGCGATAATGCAAACATGATTATTATGTTTAAGCAAGATGAGATGAATATGAAGCGCATATACAATGATCATGTCGAAAAAGATATGGCTTATGCAAAATTTTGTGAATATATGCGGATCAAAATATATGATTTTCCATGAGAATGTTGGAAGGATACATATGGGATTTCTTGTAATAACCAAAGCTGATCAACTGATAGGAAAGCAGTTCAAAAGCTGATCAACTGATAGGAAAGCAGTTCGAAAGCTGATCAACCTGATAAAAAGCTGTTCGAAAGCTGTTCAAAAGCTGATCGACCTGATCAAAAGCTGTTCGAAAGTTGTTCAAAGCTGATCAAAAGCTGATTAACCTGATCAAAAAGCAGTTCAAAGCTGTTTAAAAGCTGATCAACCTCATCAAAAAGCTGTTCAAAAGCTGTTCGAACTCATCAAAAACAGTTCAAAAGCTGATCAACCTGATCAAAAGCTGTTCGAAAGCTGTTCAAAGCTGATGAAAAGCTGATCAACCTGATCAAAAAGCAGTTCAAAGCTGTTTAAAAGCTGATCAACCTCATCAAAAAGCTGTTCAAAAGCTGATCAACCTGATCAAAACCTGTTCGAAAGCTGTTCAAAGAAAGCAGTTCATGAGGTTGATCAGCTTTTGAACAGCTTTGAACTGCTTTTTGATCAGGTTGATCAGCTTTTGAACTGCTTTCCTATCAGTTGATCAGCTTTTGAACTGCTTTTCTATCAGTTGATCAGCTTTTGAACTGCTTTTCTATCAGTTGATCATCTTTGGTTATTACAAGAAATCCCATATGTATCCTTCCAACATTCTCATGGAAAATCATATATTTTGATCCGCATATATTCACAAAATTTTGCATAAGCGATATCTTTTTCGACATGATCATTGTATATGCGCTTCATATTCATCTCATCTTGCTTAAACATAATAATCATGTTTGCATTATCGCACACCACATGCTTGCTTTTATGGTTGGTATGAGTAAAAATAATTAATAGATTTGTGTCGGCCAATAAAAAATTACTCTCTAATATTGTTTTGCTTTTCACAAGCTCCTGCATCGAATATCATTTATTTCGGCTTAGTTGGCTTTTCTTTCAAACAACTTCAAAAATTTTTTGCAGATGCCAATGTTTTTTATCCAATATAATAACTACTTCAAGTACTCATAATTTTTACTCCACTTTGGACTATCTATATTAAACTCAGTCTTTTCGTTATTAGAAGGTTCAACAATTGAGCTCTCTTATAGAATTCGGTGTCTTATACATGCTATTAGTTAATTACTTTCATTATATTTATTTATCCATATAGTATATTTTTTTTTTATATTTATTTGAATTTAGATTTATATATTATATTTATTTTGTGAATTGATTACAGTCTGATCTTCCATGCTTTTATTTTGTTTTAAATGGTTTGTTTTAATCCGATATCCCTATTTATTTGTTTGCATCACACACATATTCATATTCCAGTTACATATTTTGTTATTGAAGCTAAAGTAAGTATTTAATTTTTAGTTAGTATTAATTCTAGCTGCGTTATTGTAATAACTTTCTTTGTTTTATTGATAGGAAGTGGATATGAATGTAGCAGTGAATGTATTGTGTGGATATTATGGAGATTGTTATGCTAAATATAATATTTGTGTTATTGTAGTGGGCATGTAGGTCCATTATTTGTGGATTGTTTAAGTATTAATACTATGTATTTCTTGCCTCTATTAGGAGTTAGTATAATTTTGAGTTTTACGAATATAATTGTCTCGCTAATAGTTTGTTGAGTTATGTTGCTAGTGTGTCGATGTTTAAGTGAATTTTGATTTAGGAATTGCAATAAGCTGAATATATTGATATCAACAAGTGGGCTGATAAAATTACTAGCCCGATATTGTAGATGTTTCTATGAGTTTTCTATGTATTTTTGTTCGTTTTATTTTTCGAATTGATTAGTGTCTGAATTCCTTAAGCTCAAAGCCCCTTGTTGTTGGTTTCTAAAGATTGTTTCTATTATCATTTTCGAGCCTTTATCTGGCGACTGATTATAGTAAGAATTAGTGTTTATATCTGTTTGCATTATATTTCCATGTTAATGTCTAGTTCAATTCTCCGTCTTATTAATTTGCAGTTGGGATTTGAGATTGCAGATTAATTGCCTATGGTCTTTAATGATTTTAAATTGATGTCCTAAAACGTATGATATGAAAAATTTTATTGTGGAAATGTTATTCATTGAGATTTAGCCTTGTTCGTCTATCTGTTGGAATCATGATGGCATTATAACTGATTAAGCCATTGGAATGAAATTTAACAGAAATGTAGGAGTTCACTATTTCTGTGTATGTACAAATCATTATGTTTCCTTTATTTTTCTTAATAATTATAGATTACCCTTAAATTTAGAGTTTAATATGTTGTAACGCTACTTTTAGCATTTTCCATTCAAAGTTATAGTTAGACATCATAAGTTGTAGGGTATTTAAGAGTGTAGGGTATTTAGGGTCGAATATATAAATAGCGTTTTCGGTTATTTATAGACTATATAATATATAATATTCCTAACTAATAGCCAGATTTTATCGTACAAAGAAAATTCTTATTGTCCATTCCAAAACATAAAAAGTTGTAGTCAAGCTTCAATCAAGCAGCTATTTTGTTGGTTCAAAAGTATTCTTTACACGAGAAGTTATTTAAGGTACATAAATCCCTAGCATTTAATATTGAAATAAGAAGTTGTTAACATTTAGACTAAACATTGTTCATAATATAGATATGTATTAGACAAACATATGTTTTAAGCTAAATTTTGTTATGACTATTTTGATGGTTTCGGCTATACGGAGAAGAAAAGAAAAAAATTAGAACTAATAATAATAGTAATAAAAAAGAACAAGGAAAAGAAGAAGAAAAAAGAAAATAAGAGTAAGAATGGCATCCTAGCTTTACCAACTCAAGCCTCTCATGTCTGTACTTCAATCTCAACAGGCTTTGTTTCCTAAAATTTAATAATTTAGACAAAATTTAATTACAAATTTATTCCTAAAATTTCTCAAAGACATATTTACAAACACATCGCTCATTAACTATCTAAACCGGATCAAACAAATCTCTTACTCCTAAAAGCAATAATAATCAGTGCTAAAGGAATATTATTTTAAACACTGCAATTAAAAAAAAAAAAAAAAAATTAGAAGAACAAATTAAAAGAAAAAACCCATGTCATAATATATTCATGACACCATATCACCCATGATCAACTAGATGACCTATAACCATGTTTAAAATTTACTCATAATATTTTCTATATGTCTGTTCTCAGTATAAACAAAATATAAAAACCGATAAAAAAATCACACGCACATCAAATATTTAACAGAACCTATATAACGAATAAAAAGAGGAAGAAGAACAGCATCCTAGGTTTGTCTGTTTAAACCACGCAGATCACTACTTAAATATTAACAGCATGCGTCGCTATTCCATAAAATAAAAACAGCAAAAAATACAGCAAGAGTAAATCGTCTACTACTACAACAACATAAACCAAACTCCTACAAGAACAAAAAAGCAAAACTCCTACAAACCGCTTCTACTGCTTCATTAGCCTATTGCTAGATTAGCCTTAAAAATGTCAACAATAACATGATACGTGTATATTAACTTATTCTAGTTGTATGTTCAAATTCTACCTATACTTGTATTAAAGATCTGAAAATTACGACAAGCAATAAACATTATAAGCGAATAATAGTATTTGCTATCAATGACAACAAGTGCCGCAGAAAGTGTAGAAATACTACCAGCCATCTGAATCCGCCTCTGTCGCTACATCTACACTACCCGTCTGTCCTTTACCTCTGTCAGTCTGTCCGTCTGTTTGTCCGCCTTTTCGTTCAAATTTAGAGTTAGATGTGATAAGTTTATTAGCTTATACATTATATGACTACCTTATGATTTGGCTACACGCGGAAAAAAGGAAAAGAATCAGAAGCAAGTCTACACTTCAATATCAATATCATGCGTCTCTCAATATCTCTCTTCTCAAACACATATTCACAAACTCATCGCTCATTGATTAACTAAACCATATCAAACTAATCTCCTACACCTAAAAGCAATAATAGTTAGCGTTAAAGAAATATTATTTAAAATACTGAAGTTCGAAAATATATTACAAGAACAAATTACGGCAAAAAAATCATGTCATCAAATAATTATCCTACAACAAAGAAAAGAAGAAGTAAAATAAGAATACTATAAGAACCTATCGACACTATGTCTACTACACTACTTCAATATCGACAGCATTCTCTATTCCTAAAAATAAAAACAACAACACCACAAGAATTAATCGTCTATAACAAGAACAACATAAGCAAAACTCATACAGAAAACTGCTCCATAAGTGTGTCGGTAGATTATCTAACCATAAAAAAATTAAATAACCCATATTAGTAATAACCTATGAGGCTACCAACCAAAGTTCACTTGAAAAGTTCATAATTCATTTAGTAATAACAAAAAAAAAAGCAATAAAATATATTCCATCAATGTCCTCAAGATTAAATTTCAACAAGTACAACATACGCTAAGCATATTCCCAACGCGACAACATAAACATTGTACATTTTCGCCAAAATATTACTTCATGTGCATAGAAAGAATTCCCTAAATTTGTTATATTAACTCTATCGACTCGCCACTCCATTCTTGAAAAATTCGAACGGACATCGAATCTTATCCTATAACAAGCTATACAAGTATTGAGTATCAGCGACAAGCGACTACATATATTTCTAAAAAGAACAACAACAACATAGCAAGAGTAAATCGAATACCACAACAACATAAGCCAAACTCCTAAAACGACAAGATCAAATTTCAACGAAAACAACGAAAACCTTTCGGTCTATATGTGTGTATGTCTGTCTGTCCTTTACCTCTGTCAGTCTGTCCGTCTGTTAGTCTGTATAACTATCTGTATGTCTGTCTGTATATCTTCTGTGTTTATGAATGTGTGGATAATAGACTCTAAAATTAAAAAAATCCAACCGAAAAAAATATATTATAATTCTAATTATAAATAAATAAATAAATATATAAAATAAATAAATAAATATAAAATTTAAATTATAATAATATACATACATACATAAAATTTGGAAAGAAAAATACCAGAAAATAACCAGGAAAAATAAATAACAACAACAGCAAACATATAGTAAAAACTTCTTACTTCTACAATAGCACTTTACCGATATACCAAACACCTAACATATAAAAATACTAAAAATCAAAAAAAGGCTGATTGTTATGAATTAACAATCACAACACAGCAAGGAAAACTCCTACAACAACAGTCCTTCGACTATTCCATCCGACCGCCTGTAGATTATCCCTTAAAAGGTCAACCGCAAACACGTGCATGTTTCCCTACTATCACACACCAGGTGATCAAAGCACCGAAATTACTACTGTGTATCCCAACATAATCACGCTACATTGTGCTGATAAAAAAAGGTTATCCCATTAAAATGTCAACCGATCCGTAATTTACGACTTTATTTAATTGAAATTCCACAGAACTTCGGAGCCAGATTGTTGCAGCTGGCGATCAAAGTGCCGAAGTGAATCATCCCCTAAAATAAATAACAACAACAACAACCACATAGCAAAACTTCTGACTTCTACAATAGCTTAGCACTTTACCGATATACCAAATACACGTCATATAAAAAGACTGAAAAAGTATGCTACGCTTTTCTCTTCCCTATTTATTCACATCAAAGACAAAATCACACCTTCATAACCAACACCGAGAAATTAGAAAAAAAGACTAAAAAGTATGCTACACTAAAAACTCCACACTAACGCCATCTACTTCGGTATAGCAAACGATCGACATTCCTAAGTCTATATCACAGACACAAGCCTAAATGAGCATTCCAAAGCACTTATTCACGATGGCCATCTGGTGGACGATAGCATAGTTACAAACCTATCGGCTAAAAGGTGAAAAATTAACCCAGAAAACACCCCTAAAACCATATTTTAGCAAAAACACAATCCTAAATGTGTAATGCAAATGTGCACTCACTCACAAAAGTTTGAGAAAAGAAAAAAAAAAAACCCCTAAAACTATACTTTCAGCAAAGACACAATCCTAAATGTACAGTAAAAAATGTATAATCATTATCAAAAGTTTGAGAAAACCACATTAAAACGCCCCTAAAACTATACTTTTAGCAAAGACACAAGCCGAAATGTACAGTACAAAATGTACAGGCACTATCAAAAGTTTGCGCACCCACGTTTTCCTTTGTTCTTGAACCGGCCTATAACCACTACTTATACTTATGTATGTTTGTGTTTTTCTTTCTTTGTGAACAGCTTCTGTGTCATGTCAATAATGATTAATTATTAGTAATAATTACAATAATTACAATACAACTACTTATTAACAATAATTACAATAAAAAGAATTACAACAATAATACAAATGGTAACTGCACTTCTTAGGTGTCGTTTGTGTGTAGGCTGATGATGATTTGATGTTGGTGTGGATCTTGAAGTTGATATAGCTGTTGATGTTACTGTTGATGTAACTGTTGATGTTACTGTTGATTTTACTGTTGATGTTACTGTTGATGTTGCCGTTGACGTACACCCCGCTGTATTAAAGTCTTCTTTCTCGATTTGTTGTGGGAATGCTGCTGCTGGGTAGCTGGCTTAGTGGTTTCCGTGTTGTAGTTGCTGCGGTTGAAACAGTTGCTGTTAATTTCTTGTGTCAATTGTTCATCACATGTTGTTGTTCGTAGCATGGGGTTGAAGGTGCGATTCTCGCCCGAATTTTTGCTTGCAGAGTACGCAAGCGCTGGTATTCCTGCTTCACTTGTAGTTGCGTCGCATTTCTTACATCGCTGCTAATTTAAGTATTTCCCACTTCGTACTTCTGTGGCTGCTGCTTTTGTAAGATGAATGGGCCGTAGTAGATTGGGCTGGTAGACCTGTGACTGCTTTACGTTCGTCACCGTCGCCGCCACTATACCCACCAAGCAATCATGATTGACTATGATTTCACTGCTGAGCGACAACTGAGTTGTATCCATCGATGAATTGCTAACTTTCTTCGCGGTACTTTGTATGTACCCCCTACTATAATGCAGTAGTTTTCTGTTTCAACTATTGATGCTGTTAGCCCCCTTTGATGCTTTCCATCCTATTTTTGTTTGTGATGGTTGCCGTTTTGGTTGCTATCGCTAAGATGATCAGCTGTTGCAGCTAATATATATAATGTGCTGCTACCCTTCGAGTTGGTTGCGTGCTATTCGGCCCTCTGGTGTCAAGTGTTGTGTTGTTGCACTTTTGCTGTCGTGATGGGTGTCGGTACTCAGGTCAGCTTCTCTGCGTGCTGTCTTCTTCTTACATTATAAATTTGAATTTTAGCTTACGCATTCAATTTTTACATATTTTAGACCTTTATTTCTGTTTTTACAATATATATGTTTATCTTTTGTTTGAATATAAGTTGTTTACTATAATTTAAAATGAGTTTTAATTCTTAATATATATCGACGTTATTCTAGTTGAATATGATTTATTAGGCTATTAACTATGAATATTATTTTTGAAAAGTAAAAAAAAAATTTTTAGTGTATTCCCTTTTACTTTAATATGTAGGGTTTTATATCTATTTCTTTTTCTATTTTTATTATCATTATATGTCTTTCCCCTTTAATTTTCTTATTTCCTTTCTATTTTCATTAATTTTGGTTTTAACTGTACATATTTTGTTTCTAAATTACCATTAAAATAACTTCTAACATATTTTTTTTAATATGTTAACATATTTTGTTTCTAAATATTCTAAATAAAGTATATTTATTCTCTTCTTTTACTTATTGTTTTGACTATTTTTGTTGTTATTTGTTTTAGTTTTTGTTGTTTTAACCTACGCTGCATTGTGCTCGCGTTCAGTTGTTCTACTTTTCCACCTGCTTTGTTGCAGTTCTTGCGTTAATCGCCAAATTTTTAGCTTTTGTTTTGTTGTGCTTGTTATTAACCTTATTCGTTAATATTTTGCATTGCATATTTATGTACTACATATTAGTACTACACCTTATTATTATGAAAATAGAAAAAGTATTTATATTAATACTATTAATAGTATGTCTTCTTATGATATATAGCGTTTGGTCCGAATATATATATATATATAGTGTGTGTGTATGTTATATGCCTGAACTAACTCTTCAGGCATATTTTTACATGTGCATTTATTAATATAATTGCAAATGCAAAATTATATTGGCTGTGTATTTAAAACGGCACAGCTACTCTCCATATACCGTATATTATTTACGAATTATTTTCTAATCTGGCAAGATTGCTTTACCTTAAAATTCGTATTTATTATCAAACTGTTTTCTCGTGATTTATTATTATAGACTTATGGAATGCATGTGAGTGTATACGTTTTCATGTAGGGTGCTCACCATGTGCGTGGACTAAATTTTTGAAATTATCAATATTTTGATTCCACCCGCGACATAGTTTTATTTTTGATTTTAATGCTGATTTTTCTTTTCCATTTACCTTTTCCGGGTTCGTGTTTGTTTACCATCGCTTATAAATACGCTCGGCGCTGTCATTATTGTATCCAGTAAAGTTTTATTGTTTAACTTAAGTCGTTTGCTTTAAAGTCATTTGCTTTTTTAAAAAAAAAACCGTTTGCTACGATGCCACGCTATCCAACTCCGCAATACGTTTTCGTCGTGGTCGTTTACATCGACGACGTTGTGGTCGCCATCCAGGCCGACAATTGGGACCTGGAGCCCCTGGTCCCCATCTTAGAGGAGCTCCGCCGTGCATTGCGACTCACCTGCGTTGGACCTGCTGCTCTTCGTCGTCAGCGCGCTGGGAGTCCTTCACCGCCGTTGGCCAGAGCTGCCCTCTCTATACCCCAGCTTAAGAGAGCTGCTGCTTTTGTAATTGTTTTAAATTGATTTGATTTAAAAAATAAAAATAAAAATTTTATTCAGCCATAATTTTATTTGTACTTATTCCTTTGTTGGACTCTTCTATTTTTACTTCTTCTGTATTCAACTATTAATATTATTTTCAATTAATAATTTCCTTTGGACTTATTTTTATTTCCCTTTCTTGAATTTTTCATTATGAAATTTGATGAATTTCATGCGTTATTCAAACGTAAGACGTTAAATTAAAATTATTAGTAATAAACTTAAAAACGTTGGTTTCATACTATCCTATAATATATGCTATCAATCCTATTCTATACTAATTTACTGTATCCTACTCCTAATAAGGTTTTTCTGATTCTGATTAACTTAATGTTCCCCTAACTCTATTTTATTAGTTTAAGTTATTCTGATGGGTTCCTATGTATTTATCTAGTTAGTCCTATTTTTCTATTTAGTTGCTATTATATAATTTAAGTAAGTTATTGTGGAATGGCTTTTCCCTTCCCTTAATATTTAAAACTGTAGTAATTGGACTTTTAATTCCTACTACTTTATATGGCCCTATCCATATGGGAGAAAACTTATTTTTCCTAGTTTGATTCTTAATTAATACACTATCTCCTACTTTCAATTCTACTAAATTTAGTTTGCTATCGTACTGCCTTTTAGCTATCTCTTTTGCTAAATCCTGATTCTTTCTCACGATTTCGTGAGCCCTTTGTATTTGGAATTTTAGAACTTTATTTGGATCTTCGGCATTATATACCGGACTACACTTTCGTTTTAAGTTAGTCGGCATTTCTGTATCGAATCCAAATAAAGTACGGAATGGCGTTTGCTTCATCGTAATGTGGGGTTTGTGGTTATGAACATGCATAGCTGCAGTTAACCATTGATCCCAATTCGACCCGTCTTCTTTACCAAAGCTACGTAAATATTCCGTTAAAGGTCTGTGGATTCTTTCTAATGAGCCGTTAGCTTGTGGATGGTAAGGCGTTATGTGTAATTTTTTGATACCTAATAATTTGCAAGTGTCTGAGAACAATTTCGAAATGAAATTAGTTCCGTTATCTGTAATTAGAATCCGTTATCTGTAATAGGAATTCCGTAACGCGTAATAATTTCATCGTAGAAAGCCCTGGCAACAGTAATTGCTTCCGCGACTGGGATAGCTGTACATGCCATAAATTTTGAAAAATCATCTTGGAATGTTAAAATATATTTGTTACCGGATACGGTTTCTGGTAGAATACCTACTATATCCATGTAAACTTTGTCGAATGGCCGCATTGGTGTATCTGTTAGCACCATGGGCATTTTCGTCAATTTTGAGCTTTTATTCGCTTGGCATTTCGGGCAGTTTTAGATGAATTCCTTTACTTGTTTTTGCATTCTTGGCCACCTATATTGCTGCCTAATTCTTAAATATGTTTTTACTGCACCCTGATGTCCTCCCAGTGGCGAATTGTGAAAGTCTTTAATCACTGTTTCCATTTGTTTCGGGTCGGACAGCAATGTTGCTGTGTTATTTGTTCCGTTTCCCGGTTCCTCATCATCCTTGTCGACTTCAACGGTTGTTCCTTGTTGTTGGCCTTGGCTCGCTGTTTTTGTTTTCGACCGTGTTTGTACGGCTCCTACTGTTTTGTGGTTTTCCTGAGGAATTCTGCTCAGTGCGTCTGCGTTTAAGTTTTTCTTGCCTGGCTTATATAAGATTTCAAAATCGTACTCTGACAATTTGTGTCTAAACCTTGCCAGTCTTGAGGTTTGGTCCTTTAAATTTGCTGTTCCCTTCAATGGCTGGTGGTCAGTAAAAATTTTGAAATGTCTTCCTAAGAGATATGCTCTGAAGTTTTTTGTTGCCCATAATATCGCTAAGAATTCCATCTCTATTGTTGAATATCTCTTTTCTGCGTAGCTCAGCGCTCGGCTAGCAAACGCTATTGGTCTATCCTCGCCTACTTCTCCTTGAGAAAGAACTGCGCCTAACGCTTCATTACTTGCGTCGGTAGTTAGAAGAAACTCTTTCGAAAAATCTGGATATGCCAACACGGTGACATGACTGCTTCTTTTAACCGCTCAAATGCTTGCTGGCAGTCTTCTGTCCAGATAAATTTTGCGTCTTTCCGTAGTAATTTGTTGATTGGTAGCGCTATCTTCGCTGTGTTTTCAATAAATTTTCTGTAGTAATTTATTAGTCCAAGAAATGCTTGTACCTCTTTCCTGTTTCTCGGTACTCCTATGTTCTTTACACATTCTACCTTGTAGGGGTCTGGTAAAGCACCATTTCTGAGCATTTTTGTCCTAAATAAACTATTTCCTTTCTCAGAAATTTGCATTTCTCTGTATTCAGTTTCAAATTATGTTCACGTAACTTCTGTAATACTGAACATAACCTTTGCTCGTGTTGTCTTAGATTTCTACCATATATAACTATGTCATCTAAATAAACAAAACAGTCTATCCCTTATAGAGCTGTTAGGATATGGTTCATTATTCTTTGGAATGTGGCTGGGGCACCTGATAGCTCAAATGGCATTCGATTAAATTCGAAATGCCCTAGTCCTGTACTAAATGCTGTTTTTTCCTTGTCCCTTTCATCGACTAAAACTTGGTGATATCCACTTGCCAAATCTAGCGTTGTAAAATATCTGCTATGGCCTAATTGCTCTAAAATTTCGTCGATGCGCGGGATTGGAAAAACTTGTTTTATTATGGCTTTATTTAATTTCCTGTAATCTATTACGAGTCTTCATTTTCTCTCGCCGTCCTTACCACATTTCGTGGGCACTAAAAGTAACGGTGAGTTCCATGCTGATGTGCTATGTGTAATTATGCCGTCAACTAAAAGTTTGTTTACTTGTTTATTTATCTCTTCTCTATTTATTTGTGGTAATCTATATTGTTTTCTATTTATTGGCGGTTGATCTGCGCCTGTTGGAATTTCGTGTTTTA
The DNA here is from genome assembly GCA_943737955.2 of Myopa tessellatipennis. Classification (NCBI taxonomy): domain Eukaryota; kingdom Metazoa; phylum Arthropoda; class Insecta; order Diptera; family Conopidae; genus Myopa; species Myopa tessellatipennis. The sequence continues at coordinate 37,852,042 of OX031315.1, read as the reverse complement.
ATACGTTTGTAAACGAAAGTTCGTCTCCTTCTAATAGGAAGATGTCATGAAAAGATTTTACTATTCTTTCTATTGAATTCTTTTCTTCCATTTTTAAATCTTTATCTAACTCAATTTCATTGAGCAATTCATTTATTCTTCTGTATTGTGTACTCGTCGGAATTTGTGAATTTTGGTTTAAATTCGCTATTTATCTCGTAATCATATTCTGTGGTGTTTAATATCGGAGCATAAACCGTATTATTTTTCACATTTACTAATGTGTCCGCTATATAGATTCCTGGATCTATTTCTTCTTTATGAATTACCACATTCTTAAATTTTGTACGAAGTTTTAATGGTACTATCGTAATTGTTCTTGCCTCAACTGGTATGTAGTGTTGTTTGCTTTCCTCTTCTATCTGCTGGATAGTTTTTATCGGTAATTCTAAAATAACCTCTTTTCTTTCATTGAAGAGTGTTAGAGTGTTAAAATCTTGTCTATTGTATTTATAATGGAGTTGTTCCACAAATTATCTCTTCCTAATATGCCGTCTGCTGGTACTCCTGGTTTAAGTGACACAACGTGTAGCGTTAAACGTAAGGACTCTACCTCCTTATGACATATAGTAGTTGATCCTTCTGTTTTCACACAACCTCCAAATGCTCCGCTTAAGTCTTTCCTATTCGACTTGTCTATTATTGTGCTATCTTTTATCGCACACTACTTTATCAGGCTTGTATCTGCTCCTGTATCTACCAGTAAAATGAGTTTTCCATTATTAGCCTCTGCGCAAGGTAATTCGATGAACACGTCATTTAGCTGGGTTTGATTGCCGTTAGATACTCCTGTTTCTGTATTTCTATTGTTATTTGCTAACTTATTCATTGAGCACGGTATTTTTAAATTTTGGTTTTTCTCTAATTTAATGGGGATCTCTGAATCAACTTTTTGTCCCAGCGTATGATTTCTGTCTGTTACGTTGTTTTTATTATTATCCGTCCTTCTTAACTTGATATTAATTTTTAAGTCTCTTGAAGTTGGTAACGTTTCAACAATCGCTTCCGATGTCGGACTTACGGTTACCACTTTGTTTGTTAAAGCTGGTAACGTATCCACAATCGGCTCGGATGTATGAATTACTGTTACTTCTTCATTTGGCCTTAAGTTACTAATATTTTTGGGTCCCCAGATTATTGGCCTATTCTGGGCCCTTGCCAGTTTCCCGGACTATTACTTTGCAATGCTTCCCAATTCCTTTTTGCCTCGCAATTCTTTATAATATGACCTAGTCTATTACACCAATGACATAACGTTTGGTTTGCCCTGTTCTGCTGATTCCTCTGCAATCCGTTGGGTGTAGTTGGGTTGGGGTTTATCGCCCGTTTTTGGTTCCCGTTCTGCTGGAATTGGTTTTGAGACCAATTCTGCTGGACTTGGTTAGATTGCCAACTCTGTTGGGGTCGGTTCCATCGCTGATTTCCTATACTTTGGTTCCTATACTTTGGTATATTTCATATACTTTGGTTGGCCTTTGATTTTTGTTGCTCGACCCAACTCTGTTATTGTCCTTGTTGTCACACCTCCAGTTTGTCTCGTGTCCATATTTTGAACATTTCTGACAATATGGCGTGTTCTTGCGAGTCAAACAATCGTCTCTGGTATGACCGCGCTTGTTACAAAATGAGCAAATTGTTCTATTCGCCGCTCCTTGTGTAGTGTTCTGTATCGAAGTTGGTTGCCTGGCAATTTTTCCTCCTGAAGCTCTGCCCTGACTTTCATGTTGAATTTGTTCTTGTTGGGTATACTGCATGGTGGCGAGGCGTGGTGAATTCATATTAATGTTTAAGGGGTCTGAGTGGAGGAGGCTACTGTTTTGTATGCTTTCGAGTGCATCGAATGCTAGTTCTACCATTTGTTCTATGTTTTTCTTCGTAACATTGAGCATATAAATTCTCAATGCGGCGTTCTTTAACCCTGTTTTAAAGAATTTCTCCACGGCTCCTTCCACCATACTCAGAAGTGCCATATCTCCGTTTCCATTATATTTCGTTCGAACTATTTCTTGTGCCTGTGTTCGTAGGGCGTTTAGGCGTCTTGCAAACTGTCGTATATCTTCGTTAAGTAACTGGCTACAACTTTGGATACCTATTATCACTGAGTCTAAGGATACCGTTGGTAAATATGCCCTTTTTATTGTGAGGTAGAATTCCTCGAGGCTATTGAAGCGTTGTGACCTAACTAAATCATAGGCATCCCCATTTAATCTCTGTTTAATGCAGTCTATGTAGTCCTGAATGTTGTCTGTACACACATCTCTTGCGGCTAATTCGCACCCGTGTATGAATTTATACACTTCGCCCCGTAAGTCTAGCGAATGTGTTCCAGAAAATAGAGGTACCAGCCTATTTGTAATTTTTGCTATCTCTGCTATCCCCATTTTGGTTTGTTCTTTTGTTGTTTTAATTTGTTGTAATGACCTTGCGTTGCCGTCCCTCGGACTAACTGCAGACTGAGCTGGTTCCTTATGGAAAAGTGTCTGATTGTGATCTAGCGACATTTCCTGACTTAGAAGTCTATTCTGCTCCTTTAACTCTTGTATTCGTCTATTTGCCTCTTCTAAAGAACTATAGTCTTTCCTTGATTTCTGTGCCAATCCCTTTTCTAATGTTCTGTTTAATGTTTCTTCGGTTAGTCCCTTCTTATTCAGTAATTTTCTTAGTTGTTCGTTTTCGTCTTCCAAGGTCTGTAGTATGTTTTCATGAAAATGTTTTTCCTCTAAATACGTATCGTACTTATTTTTTAGCGCGTTGAATTCTGATAAGCAGTCCCTTAGACGTTGGTTCTTATTTTCTATTATATTTTTAAAAAAATACAGCAATTCTTCTATGAATGCGTCTGCTTTTTCTAAACTTAATGTTTCTCCTAGGGCTTGTGTTTTAGTCTGGATTAGCGCCAAATGTTCTTTATTGGAAACTGTGTTTTTCAGAATGTTCCAAAGTTTTGATGCAAATTCTTCTATTTGCCTTTTCAAATCCTTGTGGGTCTTTTCTAAGGCTAAATATGCCTGTAGCGATTCGGCCATTAATTATCTTATACTCATCGTTCTAAGTATTTATTTAGTATATTTTATAATCAATTAAAATCTTAATTGCTTTTCTTCAAGCAATTAACTTTTGCTTATTCAGCATTAATACGACTCATTGACACCCTTTTGGCTGAACACGTTGTAAACATTCGTACATTCGTACGCTTATACTCGTACTATTATTATATTATAATAATTACTCGTACTATCGTATTATTATTATATATATATATTTTTTTTTGTAATTCGAGCTTGTGGCTCAATTGTGCTCGCCTGGTGCCTGACGTAATTTTTGTTTATATTACTTGTTTTTGTTTTTCTTGCTTTGTTAGCGTTTTTGCTACCAATTGCCGCTCCCTAGCAATTTTGCCACTCCTGCCCTTGCTTGAAGTTCAAGTTTGTGACCTACTTCTTGTTGCAATGAGTTTCTTGCAATTTAAGCAGAATCTACTTTATTTATTGTCTTGCAGCTATCGCTGGTAGCCTGGTTGCTATTAATTAATTTGTTATTAAAAAATACTAACGGATTTGTTTGTTGTATCCATTTATTTATTCTTTTCCAAAACTTAAACATAGACCTTATTTCAAATGTGTTTTCTACATGTGGTTGTGCCTAACTAGCTGAAATTTCTTCTTGATTTGCCCAACAAGTTTATTAAAGTTTTCACTTAACCAAAACTATTATTTAGACATGAGTTGTCAACAATCTTTCAAAATTTTTCAATTTAAATTCTAATTCTTTATAAATTAACCAAAAATTTTCTATTTATACACGTTCCAACATTTCAAGTACCACCTTAATTTTATTTGCATAATTTTATATGTATTAAATTTTAATTTATATAATTTCACAACAATTCTATTTAGTGTTTGTTGCTGTTCTTCCCACGTTGTTTCTTGTCGTTGGTTTTGTAAATTTGGCGGATCTGCCTCAGGAATTCATTCTTTTCCTCTGTGGTTGTGGCTATTGTTGCTAGCCGGTGCAGGTTGGCGACTTCTCTCCGTTGTTTTACTTTTCTTCCGCCGCGACTCTTTGGTGGGTGTGGGTTAACAGTCATTTCTTTCTTTGGCTCCTCACGTGTTGACTTCTGCCTCTTCCAGTACTCTTCTAGAGTTATTGGTCTCGGCCCCGCTTGTTTGTCCTTAAGTGCTTCTTTGAGGGATAATACACGTTCCGATGACATCGATATTGATTCTTGATTTTTTATTCGTTTATGCTATTTTTAAAAAGAACATTTTTATTTATTTTTAATTTATTTTATACTTCACTTCAAAATAAAAGAAAAAGCGATCCTTGGATCGTAAAACCGGCTGCGCCAAAATGTTGTATCCTCCAGTAGGATACTAGAAAAAACTTAATGTCGTAGATCCTTCCTCGAGAAAGATCACTGACAGTGCTGTTAGCTGATGGGGGTTTCGTCGTTGATCCTTCGACGCGAAGGATCACGGACGATTGTGCCACGGACAAGGACCTGCCGTCTTGGTGGACTTAATGTTGGGATCCGGCAACCTGCCGTAGTGGATCCTTTCGATAATTACCACGGGCACCAAGGTGCCGCCTTTGTGGTCCTTTAACCTGTCGGGCAATACTGCCGTCTTTCGACAGGTGCTGAAATAAAAAGATCCTGGGTTAATTTTCTTACGTTTATTTATTACGGCGTCCTCTCTCGACTTTGCTTGTGCTTGACAATGTTCACACTTAGTATGTGACTTTTACTGTGTAGCTTTTACTGCTTTCTCAATCTATAACTTAATAACAACTGCCTTCTTTCAATCCGAAAGGTGGGTTTATATCTCTTCTGAGATTCGTTGTTGGCCAGAATCATTTCCGCATCGAATTTGCAATTATCTCAAGAATTATTTTTAGCAATAATTCTTGACAATAATGTGCGAATTTTGCTCTTCTGATTTGAGCGCGATGTTCTACTTATTCGCGCGCTGTTCCACTTATTGGAATGCGAACAAGTTCGTTCTTTATCTAGGCCACAGTGGTGTGTGATTCACTTGTACTTTCGAGCTTCACAGTAAAAATGCAGCCTAGAAGTATGTGTTACCACACGTTCAGCATTGTTAACTTCTGGGCCCAAAGGTATGTGGTGATAACAACGTTAAGTGTTGTTATTACCAGAGCAATGATTCTGATTCTACAACACGTCTTCCTTGCGGCACTCCATCATCTTCGGTCCATTGATGCTCGGGAAGCAGACGATGATGAGGAACCAGTGCTGATTTTCATTAATGGGTACTATGAGATAGTCCTTCTCGAAGAGGTCCACCGCTTTGGTCCAACGCCTGACCCTATCGTGACGTTCCCGTGGAGTGCCAGGCTGTCTTACCCGGTTGAAGAAATGGGTGTTGAATAGGTGTATCCGTGGCTTCATCCGCTCGGCTGCCATTTCTCCCTTGATTACGTGGAGATAAAACTCCACTAATACGTCGTTCAGAAACTTTCCGGTTTCTAGGCGCCTATAGTCCTCCACACAGACCGTTATTCCGCCACGCCCTGGTGGGTAGGTGAGGAAAGCCTCGTTGTTGTCAGTGTCGCCTGCCGTCGCGTCCTTCGGGGGTGCATCCTGGTCTTTGGGGTTGTGGTCGGCGTCTACCTCCAGCCCCTCGCTCGCACGTCGGAGGGGACCAAAGACGGCCACCCTTGTCTCTGCTGCTCCGTCTACCATCAGCAGGTCGTCTAGCTGCTCGAACCATGGTTTGGTGTCAGTGTTAGCTGCCATTTTTCCGTTTATTGGTTTTGTTGTTGTTGGGTTTGGTTGTTGTTTGGTTGTGTGCTTGCTTGTTGTTCGTCGTACGTTGCTTTCTATGGTGGGGGCAGAGAAAAATCATTATGACCGGAAGTTTAATCTTTCTTTGGACAGCACGACTTAAAACAACACGTGACATATAATAGTTAACTACTTTTGATTGGGTTCGTCGGTCGTTGTCGTGTTTGGTTGGTCGTTCCCATGATGGTATTCCTTTAAGTCCCGGATGTGTGCCGTGCGGCTTTTTGTATTCTCTGGAGTAATCAGCTCAACGATGACTGGTGAGGTGTATCTAGTAATTCGGTATAGTCCTTCGTATTTCGGCGCTAACTTCGCTGTGAATTTATCTATTGCTTTTGACAAGTGGTGAGTCTTGGCCAGAACCAGTGTTCCAACTTGAGGATTCCAGCTTCTCCGCCGCAGATTATAATGTCTGGCTTGGTCCTTCGATGCTCTTTCTAGATTCCTTCTTACGATTTTGAAGATCTCTTGTAGTCGGTTCCCCTTGTACTCCGGGCTCTGTGGCGCTGATCCTGTCCCTATGGTGACCTCGTCGAAGACTGTCCTTGGAAGCCGGGGTTCCCGACCCTGGGTGAGGAAAGCTGGGCTGAATCCTGTTGTCTCCGATGTCATGGTGTTGATCGCTAACGATATCTGTGTGATGACCTCGTCCCACTGTGTTTGTTTGTTGTCTATTACCTGCGCTAGTATTCTCTTCACGTTCCGGTTTGCTCTTTCCGTTGGGTTCTCCTGGGGGGTATATGGTGCGGTAAATTGTTGGCGGATTCCTAAGTCCTGAAGGAATCGTTGGAATTGCCTGCTATTGAACTAGACGCCGTTGTCCGTGATGAGAACCTTGGGAACTCCGTATCTCGCTAGGATTCTCTCTCGGAACGCTTTCTTGAGGCTATCCGTCGTGGCTTGTCGTAATGGCACTATCTCCGTCCATTTCGAGAACTTGTCGAAGAATACCAGGATCATCGTGTTTCCGTGTTTCGATCGGGGCAGAGGTCCAATGAAGTCCGCGCAGACCATAGTCCAGGGGCAACTGCGTAAGCATCTTCCCTGCGACCTTGTCTTGCACTGGCTTATACTTTTGACACGATTCACAACAGCGCACGTGTTTCCTGATGTCCCGAAACATGCCGGGCCAGTAGTACTTGTTGCTTACTCTGGCCACCGTTTTCCTGATTCCTGGATGACCGGCGCTCGGCTCGTCGTGATTCTCCTTGAGTACTCGAGTTCGCAGGTATTTTGGTACGCAGAGTTTCCATGCGGCACAATCCTCGTCATTCGATTGCCCTGGGATATGTCGGTACAACTGTCCATTCTCGATGGTGTAGTCTGCGAATTTCTCCGGATTTTGCTTGATCTCCTCTATGTTCGTTTCGGTCCAGTTGCATTTTTCCTCGCTTGTCGCCACCTTGCTAAATTTCTCTACCGGTTGCCTCGAGAGTGTATCTGCGACCACGTTCCACTTACCTTTCCGGTACTTCACGTCGAAAGTGTATTGCTGTAATTCGAGCGCCCATCTTGCTAAACGGCCTGAAGGATTTTCCAAAGAATTTAACCACTTCAGCGAGAGATGATCGGTAATGACGCAGAATCTGTACCCCTCCAGGTACGGTCGCATTTTCCTGATACCCCAGACGATGGCAAGACACTCTTTCTCGGTTGCCGAGTAATTTTGCTCGACCTTGCTCAGGTGTCGACTTGCGTAGGCAATCACTCTTTCTCCGCTGTCACCTTCTTGCGTGAGTACTGCACCTAATCCATAGTTGCTTGCGTCCGTTTGTAGTGTGAAGCTTCTGGAAAAGTCGGGGCACGCCAGTACTGGTGCCTCGGTTAGTTTCTGCTTCATTACCTCGAACGCTCGTTGTTGCTTGGTCCAATTCCAGCGTTTACCCTTTTTCAGGAGGCTGGTGAGTGGGACTACCAAATCGGCGAAGTCCGGTACAAACCGTCGGTACCACGATGCGACTCCAAGAAATCGGCGAATTCCTTTTACGTTGGTGGGTGGTGATAACTCCTTAATGGCGGTCACTTTATCGGGGTCGGTGTGGATCCCTTGCCGACTGACCACGTGTCATAGATACTTCAGATCCTCTTTGAACAACTCGCATTTTTCCTTGTTGATCCTCAAGTTTGCCGCCCGTAGGCGCCGAAATACCTCCCGTAGATTTTCTTTGGGTTGTTCCAATGTTTTCCCGATCACGATTATATCGTCCAGATATGCGAACGCGTGTGGTTCCATCTCTGGTCCGATGACTTGGTCGAGTGCCCTTTGGAACGTTGCTGGCGCTGAATGTAACCCAAACGGCATGACTTTCCACTGGAAAAGTTCCTTCCCCGGGACTGTGAAGGCCGTGTATTGTTTGCTTTCTGGGCTCATAGGAATCTGCCAGTATCCATTCTTTAGATCCAGACTGCTAATGTACTGCGCGTCGCGTAGTCGATCTAAAATGTGTTGTATTCTCGGGAGTGGATAAGCATCCGGAATTGATCATGCGTTGAGCTGCCGATAGTCAATACATAGCCGCCATTTACCATTCTTCTTCCTGACCAGGACGATTGGGGCGCTGTAGGGACTATGTGAGGGTTCTATGCAACCCTTTTCCAATAGTTCATTTACTTCAGCGTTGATTACCGCTTGCATTGCGGGATTTTTAGGGTAATACCTCTGTTTTATTGGTCGGTGGTCCTTCATCACGATTTTGTGTGTTGCGATTCTGGAGGGTCCAACACACGGAGGGCGGTTGTTGGAGGGTCCTTCCAATAACTCGAATTTTCCCACTTCTTCTTGTCAGAACATTTCTATATCCTGTTCAGGTTTTGCTCGACAATTTTTCTTTCCGGTGTGCTTTCTGCTGCTTCTCTGCCCGTCTCTATTGTCATTTCTTCCGTTGCCAGTTCCGGGGTAGTAGTGTTGGTTGTTCGGAGGGTGGAACATGTTGCTTGTTCTCCTTTTGGTGGCTCCTCCCTACCGAGCGTTATTGTTTCGCCTCTACAGCTCATCGAGGCTCCAATGCTTGCCAGGAAATCCAAGCCCAGAATCACATGGTCGGTGACCTCTCGGAGAATCAGGAGTGGTATCCTGCATTCCGCTGTTCCTAACCGGATACTCACTTCCACGGCTTCCTTGATTGCGCGTACTGTGTCATCTGCCATTTTGACGCTGACATCAACTTCCACCCTTTTGCTCTCTGTCGTAATTTCCCTGGCTACCAGCTCACAAAACTTCTGGAGGCTCCTGTGTCCAGGGTTGCTGTGACGAGTTCTCTACCCAGCACTACCTTGGCGGAGATTCTTTCCTTGCTGCACTCTAGGCATTTTGTGGGGTACGAGGAGCGTTTGGGTACTCCGGTTCCAGCGGTCCTCGTCTCTGCTGGACACCCTGTGCGTTTCCCGGTGATTCCTTGCAGCATTCGATGGTTCGGACACCTTCTTTGCCGCGTTCCCAACAGAACAGCTTTCTTGGTTTGCGGCAATCTCGTTGGAAATGGCCGTTTTCGCCACATCTCCTGCAAGCCGTTCGTGGGTCCCTTGGTACTCCGGGTTGTACAGTCGACATCATCCTTTGTGGTTCTGGCTTCTGCCTCCATGGTTCTCGGGGTGTCCGTGCGGGTTCGTGTTCTTGGCGAATACCCTCGAAGTCTTCTGCCATCGACAATAGGTCTTCCAACGTCGAAAAGTCTGTCCTTTTTCAGGCTACTGTGGTCCTGCACCCGTGTCGTTATTCTGCTACCACTTACGCCCGCGTAATTTCGCGCGTGTCTTACGTTTGTATTTTTCCCGTCGCGAGCTTCTGTTCCGCTTTCTTTATTTACTTTTGCCACCGCTCCTTGCAACCCGGTTGGAGGCCGCCTTAATCCCGGTGAAACACTCCGGCTCCACTTCTCCTCTAACTCGTGTAACTGTTCTATCATTTTATCCGTTAATCCTAACGACGTGGTTAACTCGCCGAGTAACTTGCGAAGCTCATCCACCGTACCGTTAGATTCGATTTCGAACTCCCGTAAAATTTCCTGTAGGCTTTCTTTCGGCACATTATAAATCCAACTTTTACCCATTTTGACTTAGTGCTCTTTTTCTGCCTTTCTACTTTTTTTTTTTTTTTTGGTACACTGGATTTCTTTCCGTTTTCACTGTTTCGATTCTTTTTTTTCCGCCGTTTCTCTAACTTTATATTCGCGGTTTCGATGTGTATATTCGATTTTTTTCCCTATGTCTATACCGCTACCGCTTTTTTTCCCCGCACTGTTATATATGCCACTCTGTTAAATTCGAAATTTCAATTCCGCGTTTATCGAATGCCGTTGTATATTGGCGTTTTTCCCTCTTCGCGCACTTTTTTTTTGTACTATGTTAAGTTCGAAATTTCAATCGTTGTTATCGAGTCCCTGTATGTTTTCTTTTCCTTTTCGCGCACTTTGTTTCTTTTGTACTTGGTTAAGTTCGAGATTTCGAATATTTGTTATCGAATGTCCTTGTATGTTTGTTCTTAGTTTTCACTGCCTGTTTTATCTAGGTTCACTGTTTCGTTGTTATTTATCGCTTATTCGCTTTTCATCGATGTGTTTTTTTTTTTGGTTTTGGAGGTGACTGCAAATTTTCGTTTCTTTTTTCTCTACTATCGCTTTTCTAGAGTCCCTGTTCGGGCGCCATTTTGTAACGAGGTTTTCCCCTCTCTAGCCTGGATATACCCGCGGATGTCCAGGGGTTCTCCGAAAATAATAACTCAGTATATTTTCGTTAAATGCTTTGTTTCTTTATTTCTTTATGTTTATTCACTATTACTATTACACCGAATATTTCTTATTCTACTTTACATATAAAAATCTACTTAAGCTACTCTGTGGAAAAACGTTATCTTGTGATTAGTGGTATATGTTTTATATTAAATCATCAGATTTAGTTAATTATCGCGGTTATTGTCGTAGCGTAAACAAATAAATGTAATTAAATTAAATTCAATGTTTTTGATATTATCTTATGTGTGGTAGTGTATTCGTGTCTTTGTGTGTGATGCAAATCACCAATCAAGTGTACTAGGATCGTGACGTACGCGTGGTAGCTTAACGTCGGAAACAAGGATTTCTACGTTTGATACTGACGTTCACGTGGGAGTTTAACGTAAGGATCAAGGATTCTACGTTTGATATTGGCGCTCACGTGGAAGCTTAGCGCCAAGTTCAAGGATTCTAAGTTGGGATATTTGACGTTCGCGTATGAGCTTAACGTCCGGATCAAGGATTCGAAGGTGGGATCAAATGCTTAAAGGTTCACTTACCGCTTCGGTCGATGTTCTCCAAGAAAGTGCCTTTGCCCTGGTCGGTGGCTCCTTTTATATCCCAAAGGTAACGGTACTTGGCTACCTTCTTGTTGTTCTCAGGGTCAGTGCTCCTTTGACCTTGGCCTTTCGTGGCCTTGACTTACTCCGCTTGTAGCGCCTCCAGTTTTTCCCGAAGTGTACGTTGTTGTTTTGTTTGTCAAAATCGTGTTTGTTGTTGTTTGCCGAAGATTCTGATTGCTTAATCATCTTGTGGTTCCAGGCGCTCAGTATTTGTCGCTGCACTTTTTATGCATAATTGACGTTGCTGAGTTTCTATGTGCTCTGAATGTTGTTCTACCCTTATCTGTTTATTGTAAGTTTTTTTTTCTCTGCGGTGTTGTTGTTGGTAATTTTTTTTATTGCAAAAAATATTCTGCTAATCCCCTTAGTGTAGTTGTTGTCAGGGTTCTATGCACTTGTTGTTTTTCTTTTCTAAAACAATTTTATTATTATATGTTTGTTCAATAGCTTGCCTGTGGTAGTTGTTGCAATTTTCTATTTTGATGTTTGTTGTTTTCTGTCTTCCCGCTTTCGTGCATATTTTTTTGTTATCACAGTAGCTATGTACTTAAGTTTGTGTTTTTTTTTTGTTTGGCATTCCGGTTTTTATTCGGCTATTGTTTTGTTGTTGATCTTGCGGCTATGTATTTTGGTTCTTGTTATTCGTTTTGCTTCACTCCCAGTTATTTAAGCGTGATGTTCGACGTTGCTACGGTTGCGTGCGGTTCGATGTTGCTTCGTTTGTTTGAAGTTCGATGTTGTTTCGTTGTTTGAAGTTCGAAGTTGTTTCGCCAGAGAAATTGCCACTATGCAGACCGGCAGGTGTGTGGCTAAGTCTAGTCAAATATATACTTTGACGCCATACATCGATTCTGACGGTCTACACCTTTTCCACAAGTACTTCAGATTATTACAGGTTGAATTCAGAAAATTTCAAATGGACTTCAAACTAACGACATGAACTTCAGAAAATTGAAAATATATTTCAGAATTTTCGAATTCAATTTCAGAAATGTTCAATTGGAGTTCAGAATAGGCAATTGTATTTCAGATTATTACAAATGGACTTCAGAATAACGAAATGGACTTCAGAAAATTTCAATTCGCCTTCAGCAAAGCTTTACTAAGGTTTCAGACGTAATGTACTAAATATTTAGCAATTTATTTTGGTACTATTTACAATATTTTTAATATAATATTGTACAATACTTACAATATATAATTCTATTATATTATTTAGTTAGTTACTTAAAAACTTAATTAAATTTCGATTTAGTAGATTTGGAAGATTTTGGATTTTGTAATAGGATTATTATAAAACTTATATTACTAACATTTACCTAAAATTTAAACTTAGTTACTTATTCTTAACTTTTTTAATAAATTATTAATCAATATCAATACATAAATAAATTATTAACAAATATTTATATATTGCACAACTAATTTGCTAAATATTTAGTACAGTACGTCTGAAACCTTAGTAAAGCTTTGCTGAAGTCGAATTGAAATTTTCTGAAGTCCATTTGAACTTTTCTGTAGTCCATTTGTAAAAATCTTAAGTACAATTGAACATTTCTGAAGTCCATTTGTAAAAATCTGAAGTAAAATTAACTATTCTTAAGTCCAATTGAACATTTCTGAAATTGAATTCGAAAATTCTGAAATATACTTTCACTTTTCTGAAGTCCATATAGTTATTCTGTAGTCCATTTGTAATAATCTGAAGTATAATTGACTATTCTGAAGTCCATTTAAACATTTCTGAAACAAAATCCGAAAATTCTGAAATATATTTTCAATATTCTGAAGTCTATGTCGTTATTCTGAAGTCCATTTGTAGAAATCTGAAGTACAATTGGCTATTCTGAAGTGCATTTGAACATTTCTGAAGTACATCTGAAAAAGGTGTAGTACGCGTTAATGGGAGGATTGTTGCCCCGTTTTGCCTTCCGCCAGATGCACGAAAACCAATTATAATGCCGCGAGACCACATAGTGACACGACTAATTATGAGTAACCTTCACCATATCGTGCACCACCAAAATGATTATCTTACAGTAAATAACATGCGCCAAAGTTCTGGGTGCCAAATGCGCAAGCTTTGCTTAAGGTCAGTAAAAAGATGGTCTGCGCATTTTACACTGCAAAACTAGCAACATCAATGAAGAGTCAATTGCCAACGGATCGTCTGACGCAGTTTGTATGACCTTTTAGCTACATCGGCGTTTATTATTGTGGACCATATTTTGTTACAATCGGCCGAAGGAGAGAGAAACGCTGGGTAGCTCTCTTTAAGTGTTTGACAATGAGAGCGATACATATGGAGATCTCAGAAAATATTTTCACGGATGCCTTCTTGTTATATCTACGAAATTTTGTGAACCGTCGTGGAGTTCGCCTTCGGAGTTGTAACGGAACTAATTTTATCGGGGCGCAGCGGAACATGATAGCCGAAAAACGGCTGTTCGACTTTGATCGAATTCAGGAAAACATAGCGAGGAAAGGAATCGACTGGAAATTCAATTGTCCAGCTAACCCGTCATCTGGTGGTGTTGGAAGCGTCTGGTCAAGTGTGTCAAACGTATTTTGGCCAGAGTCTTGAAGGAAGAAGCACCTACGGTCGAGACCTTTTGAAGTGTCCTTATTGAAGCCGCAGTCCAACTTGGAGAACTAGTCATCATCTGTAATCCAAGTTAACGAGGATCTTTACTGCTAAGGATGGCCAAGTTCGCAGTGCTGAAATTCGAACTGCTAGAGGAGTCCTGTGCCGCCCAGCCAACAAGCAAGCCGCCTTGAAGATTAGTAAATTACCAAGTGATCCACGGGGGTGAAATGTTAATGTAAACACAAAGTTCATGTAGGCACAAATTAGTTAATGTACGCGTAGTATAAAATCATGTTTGAATGCAACGCTGTAAAAAATTATATTTTGTGAGTAGAACAGCAATTCTTGAACACACAACTTGTCTTTACTTATAAATAAATCTCTAATAAAATTGCCAATTAGCAAAAAAGAAGGAATTATTTTTAATTTTCAATTACCGACATACATATAAAAGAATTTCTTTGTGTGTAGGTTTCTCACTTAATTTCACCTTTTAGAAATTCAAATTCTAGCGTTTTCAAATCAAATTCACCTTTGTGGGCATCAAGCAAAAATATTTTCAAAATATAACGTTTTCTTATACATACGTATGGTATGTACAAATTTAATATGGTACAGGTGAATTTTAGTTATCCATGTTCGCTTTAGGCTTAAATGGAATATTACATTGCAAATTTTCTATTTGGTCAATCTGTCAAATAAATCAACAATTTATGCTTCCTTGCCAAATCGATTTTGTGGTATGTTACATTGCAATCTATCAAGCGACAATCTGTTAGAGTCTTCGTAGTATTCTAAGCCTATTTCGACTATTTTGTCAATGAAAATTGGAGCTTTTTCGCTCCAAAGCACGAATGCTATTTTATTTCACTTTAATAGAACACTAGTAATTTTGTGATATGGCTCGCCGACAGCAAATTTTGCCATTGCCCTGCAAAAGTTCATCGGCTCTGGATGAACTCAACTCTAAATGAAAGTTGACAGCTTTGTAAATAAAGCAAAAGCATTTTTCATAGATTGAACAATCAAAAATTTGTAATGTAATATCGGCCTACCAATGTAAAAATTGACACTACCACGCACGCGAACTGAATCCAATCAGTACATTTATGGGCGTGAGTGGTCATTAAAAATCTCCACTGGGCAGGTGGGCCACGTAAATCCATACATATATGAAACTAGAAATATTCTAGATTATTCGTATAGGTAACTATTTTATGAGTACGATGGTTTTTAACAGTCCATGGACAAAAAAGCACGTATTTAAATGTTCTTAGATTTTATTCCTAAAAATCTTTTATTGAAGACATTAACAATTTATTACTGTGCAGCGGCGATGCTTTACCATGCGGGTTGGGCATGATTGACCCCCATTCTTGGGGTCAGCAATGATATGTCTGTGTCGTTCTGAATATCCCAACCCACAGCGAACACTACAGTCTGACCAACTGGACCACTCTGATATAACACATCCTTCGGGAGATTTATCGCTAGATTTAGGACTACTATATGACCAATCGCCTTCAACGCCAATGTCAGGTTTTAATGATGTTGATAATGAAGAGCCTTGAGTGAAATTGAGTTAAAAAATTTAAATATAGTTTTTTAAACAGAATCACCTGTCATGCTACACATGCGCGAGCAATCATTTTCTGTCAAAAAGTTGTTACGGTTCCCACGACAGCCGCCATAAGTAAATGATTCACATACTCCAGTTACCTTGTTGTATGCATAACGTATGTAATTTCCACGACATGGACCAGTATCGGGGTTGTTTGAACAAATATCTAAGAAAAACGAAAATTATTTGTCACCAAAAACGATTAAATAAAATTTTTGTTTAAAAAGCATTGACATATCTTTTGCACTAATAAATGATCTTTCTATGCAAGTTTACTTGTTAATTTCGACTGTAATCTTTCTTAAATTAATTTACAACCTACTTTGAATACGGATTTGAGTTAAAAATTTCACAAATGTCTTAAAAAATAAAAATGGACGCGAAAAAAATGTGATTTGTTTTCTTTATATTTAATTTTCATTTAACTCATTTAATTACATTTACTTACATTTAATTGCTCATATCTTTATATTTATTAGGTGTACAAATAAGTTTCCTCGGTTTTTTATAAAAAGTTAGGAATTTATTGTGAAGGAACAGTACATTACATTTTATTCAAAGTATTTTCCATCATTTGCCACTACTTTTCCCCATCTTTCTGGCAACATTCGGATACCCCGTCAAAAAAACTCTTCATCTTTTGACGCTATTCACAAATCTACCCAATTTTTGGTGTCTTCATATGATGTGAAGCGCTGCACAGACAGACCATGTGCCATCGACCGGAACAGGTGATAATCAGAAGGGGCTAAGTCTGATGAATACGGCGGGTGGGGTAAAACTTTCCAGTTGAGTGTTTCCAAGTATGTTTTTACCGGCGCCGCAACATGTGGACGAGCATTATCGTGTAAAATAATAATTTTGTCGTGTCTGGAGTAGTAATGGGCGCGTTTTTCCTTAAGTGCCCGACTCAATCTCATCAATTGTGTTCGGTAGAGAGCCCCAGTAATGGTTTCG
This sequence comes from Myopa tessellatipennis, assembly GCA_943737955.2. Taxonomy (NCBI): domain Eukaryota; kingdom Metazoa; phylum Arthropoda; class Insecta; order Diptera; family Conopidae; genus Myopa; species Myopa tessellatipennis. Next base: position 37,835,700 of record OX031315.1, on the reverse strand, counting down.
CTTGGTTTGAGCAATTCATAATACACGACACCAAGCTGATCCCACCAAATACACAGCATGCCCTTCACGTCAAACTCACCGTTCTTAAGCTTTTGAAACCATTCCTGACAACTTTTCTCACTTAAAGCAGCTTCACCATATGCTTCTAGAAGCAATCGATGCGCCTCAGCTGCAGATTTTTTCAAATTAAAGAAGTAAATCAAAAGTTCCTGCAAATGATGCTTATTCGGGACAAAACTTGACATTTTTGCAGGAAAAAAATTACGTGATGCTGATACGGAATCACTAGTACTTTAAGGTTATGGTGTTGCCGGATGACGAAACTTGGGATATTACGGTTTACATCTGACAATTTCTCCATAACCTTCTGGTGGGGCCATCTTTTGACAAACCGCGGAAACTTATTTGTACACCTAATAATTTTTCTATATACATACATTTAATATTAATAAATTCCTTTCTGTTTAAAATTCATATATTGTGATGTTGCTAACGCAGTGCACATGGAAAATAAGCACTTAAGCAAGAATAACAAGCAAAACAATGATGTTAAAATAAATCTCAATATGTGGTCTAAACAGAATTGATTAAAAGAAGAGACTATGTTAATTTTGGATGAGTGAATCTGTGACTAAATGTATGTACATTAGGGTGGTCCTTAATTTTCAAAATCAAATTTTTTTCGGTCTTACCCTCTTAAAATACAGTAGTAGGTCAGGAAATGATATGTGCGAAATTTCAGCGAGATCGGACAACGGGAACCCGTGCCGCATCAAGGACGAGGTTTTCAAATTTCAGTACAATCGTAAATTTTCAAATTCCGAATTTTTTTTTGTTTACCCTCTTAAAATATGATTGTAGGTCAGGAAATGATATGTGCGAAATTTCAGCGAGGTTTTTTCTCAAAACCTGGCCATTACTAGGAAGCTTCGTTCCAATAATTTGACTTTCATCATGGTTTAACAAAAATATTTTATAAACACTTCTAGTTTCCATTTTTTGAATAATTCTCTTTCCCTTTGAAGACAACAGAAAACAATACCGCAATAATTCAAACTTATGTCAAATATTGCTACGCCTTCTCCGAAACACAAGAGAAATGGCGGCAATAATAACGATCACAAAAACTCGGATTCATAGCTTTTAAATTTTCGGAAAGATTTGAATTATTATTTCGAAAAATGTACTTTTCTACACCACGGTAGAACTTCTGTTAAATGCGGCACGGGTTCCCGTTGTCCGATCTCGCTGAAATTTCGCACATATCATTTCCTGACCTACTATTATATTTTAAGAGGGTAAACAAAAAAAATTCGGAATTTGAAAATTTACGATTGTACTGAAATTTGAAAACTTCGTCCTTGATGCGGCACGGGTTCCCGTTCGCCGATCTCACTGAAATTTCGCACATATCATTTCCTGACCTACTATTATATTTTAGGAGGGTAAGAAAAAAAAAACTCAACAAAATTTTCGGCCCCTATAGCTAAGGACCACCCTAATGTACATACGATTAAAGATTTAAGAAATTAAAATTTAGTAATCATGCTATACATACTTTTGGCAAGTTCAAAATTAAGAGTGCATTCTTGACTGAACGTGCACTCCATCTGCTGGTGAAGTTCCAGCCGTCTTTTGCAATCCTCTTTTCTGACTTCATCTTCTAACAGTAGCAAACGTGTTCGAATGGTTACACCATGACCACAAGTCGCTGTACAAGGGCTCCACTCACTCCACTGTGTTGTTGGACACACTGGATCGGGCAAATCAATCTCCTCAAAAGTACATTCAGGCTGCATACATTTCTGCTTTTCAACTGTAGTAATATGTGGACAACGTTTTCTATCCAAGTGGTTGAGAAAAGTGCGTGTACGCATTATAATGCCTATTCCGCAACTAGCAGAACATGTCGACCACACACTCCAAGGAGTCGTCTTGCAAATTCCGACGTCTTTACTATCTTTATTAACATGAGATCGAGTTTGATCAAAATGTTCAATCTTATCGTCGTCCTCATCATATATTTGCGCCCTGTTTTAAATAAATGTTTAAATGTTAAAAAATGACATAAATTAACAATCAAATATTTCTTGAAAATCACAATACTTAACATTTAATGAATGCAAAGAAAATTTACTTAAATCTATACCACTCAAAATTCGACAAATACTCGTATATAAAAGGATTTAACTTTCAGCAAAGACTACAAAACTGGAAACTCTTCCACTAAACTAAAAAATCGTAAAATCAAAAGACATGTAATTTCGCATTGAATTTTTGCTGCCCGTTAGGTGAAGTTGGGAAAATATTTTTGCTCCGATGAAAAGCCATCGGAAAAAACATCGAAGCTCCAATGTTTTGAGATTTATTAAAGACAGTCCAGGAGATTTAAGCCAACCAAAAGTGAACTTCCTAAGGGCCAGTGTTTCAGTGTTCGGTTATCATAGTTTCTCGGTTAAACTGCGTTTAAACGACACATTGTGTTTTTCAGTACAAGTTTAAACAGCGTTTAACTGGCCAATATTGGTGAGCTAAACTCCAGTTAAACTCCGTTACCGATATATCGCACGTTAGTTGCAATCGCCGTTAAGTTCAACGCCCAGGTGCAATGCCCTCCAGTTGACGCAGCAATATTTTGCGCGAAGCAGAGAACGAAGCCAACTGCGACTGCAAAATCAAATTGTATAGTAAGCATTAAATTGTCTATATAAACACTACATTTAGTTAATAAGTTCAGAATAAGTTTTGACACAAACAACCAAGTGTTTCATTCATTCTCTTCTCCAGCTACTGTTCATGGTTCAAGTGCCTGAACAGCCAATTTAAGTATCAACAGCAATTGTCTACGGTTTAAGTGCCGAGGCAATCCATCATTTTCCCTACAGTTGTCACTGGTTCAATTGCCGTGGCAACTAATTTAATTGGGAACTCTACATAAATTTGGTGACCCCGACGTGATCCTTCGAAAGGCACGTGATTCATTCAACTCAATTGACACGTTCTACCATGGCAATCCTGGAGGAGCTATTAAGGATCCCGGCAGAATGTGGCGAAAACATTCAGCGCTTGATCTCCAACTTGAAGAAAGATTCATCATCACGGAAGACGTCGTACGAATACTTCCAGGAGAGGCTCACGAAGCTAGAAACACTTTGTGACGCATTCGAGAATCAAGATTCAACTCTCAGGACCATCTGTGAGGCACCACTTGAAGTTGAGTACTTTGCAAGTGGTTCTTACGAAGAAATCGCGAATTTAGCCAAAGCATACATAACGCAGTTTACGCAGGAAGCCGAGTATTGGGCCAGTATGGAAGCCCCAACGACATCGCCGATTCAACGACTATCCACAGTCAGAACTCCTGTCCCACTGTCACGCACTATAGGTACTGATCAGACCAGCACCAACCAACTGCACCAAGCAGCAGAGAGTAGTGTAGCTGACGTACAAATCGGAAGGTTGATTCGTCGCCAACAGGCAATAATGACGTCACTAAAGCGAGTGATCTACGACAAAACTACTGAAGAACCACCACGTGAATACTACGAAGAAAAATTAGCTAGTATTCGCTAGCTCTGGCGGCAGACCGAGGAATTACATTTCCTCATTTATGAGTGCAGCATTGATCCCGCAATAGACGGATACGATTCTCAAGGATACATGCATCTTGAGAAGGCGCTCAAACAGCAGATAATGGAGGTGACCAGGAAGGCCAAAGAATTGCCGAGTACAGTAAACCAAGTACCTCAGCACCATTTCAACAATGACGTCCAGCTGCCACGAATTACTCTTCAGCCATTTGATGGCAATTATTTAAAATGGCGACAGTTCTTCGAAATGTTTCAAGAATTGATTCACAAGAAACCACTCGCCAAAATCCAGAAAATGTGGTATTTGAAGACTCATGTGACCGGAGAGGCGGAACGAGTAATCACGCACTTGCCCATGACCAAGAGCAATTATGACACAGCGTGGCAGATGCTTCCAGATCGCTATAATAACAAGAGAATTCTATCTTCAGTGCTGCTGCAGAAATTGTTAGAACAACCCCCCAACCGTAACAGCGAGACGATCACCGCATCTATAAAATATTTACACGATACGACGACAGAATGCCTAAATGCACTCAACAATTTAGGCATTGAGACATCGTCCTGGGGACCCACACTTCTGCACTCATTGCTCCAGAAGTTAGACAACCAGAGCCATTTGGTATTCGAGCAATCGCTTCAGAATCCCAAGGAGATGCCAACTATCAAGGCATTTTTCGACTTCCTGGAGTCACGGTTCCAATATTTAGAAGCTGCTGCCAGCCAGGGAAACAAGCAGCGTTCCAAAACATTCACGAGTCTGCCAGCCACAATTACACCAACTCACACTACAAAGTGCAGGGCATGCAATGGCGAAGTCATCTTCTCTTCGCATGCAAACACTTTCTTCAAATGGCCGCAAGACAACGATTGCAGTTACTTAAAAAACATATAATAACTTATGCATCAATTGTCTGAAAGGTGGTCATAAATTCAATAATTGCATGTCCCGGTCTTGCCTTAAGTGCAATAAAAATCACAATACATTATTGCATCTTGACGAAGCAAGGGACATTGCAACATCAAACGAGGTCAACGGGCACAGCACATCATCCTCTGGGAGGTCTTCAGCAGCAACTCAGAACTTACCGGTAAAGGGTGTCGAATCATCTAGTACATCTTTAGTACTTACTACATCGCAACCTGCTCGAGGTCTGCAGGACGAATACGTCGTACTCGGCACCGTCAAGCTCAACATATTAGCTTCAGATGGTCAATATATCACCTGCAAGGCGATATTAGATTCAGGCTCCCAAATAAATCTAATCACACAACGATTAGTACAAAGATTACAGCTGCATCCAGAACCGTCCACTCTCACCATTGAGGGTATCGGAAGGGCCAAGGGATGCTCCAGCAGCCACATCAGCACTCGCATAGGATCCTGTATTGGCGGATTTTCAACTGACATTACGGCATTTGTCATACCAAAAATCGTGTCACCGCAACCAACGAAATGCTTACAAGTTCTCGACTGGAAGTTACCAACGTGGCAGTTGGCAGACCCAGAATTCTACAAGCCGAGTCATATAGATCTGCTACTAGGAGCAGAACTATACCATGCGCTAATGCTATCCGGGAAACATAAAATTTCTCCGGACCGTCCATTCCTTCAAAACACAGTATTTGGATGGATGTGCACTGGCAAGATTGAAGGCAACCTCCAGACCTCAGCCACCTGTGGTATTTGTAGCGAAGATGAGCTCAACACAATGCTGGAGCGATTCTGGGAAATTGAAGAACCACTAATAGCGGAGCGTCCATTTACTTCAATTGAACGTGCCTGTGAGACACACTACACCACCAATACAACGCGTAGCGTTGATCGTCGTTTCATCGTGCGCCTTCCATTCAAGGAAGATACGTCCCACCTTGGAGCTGGAATGGCGATTAAATGCCTACAAGAGCTGGGGAGAAATTGCAGCACCACCTTGCCATTAGGTGCAAAGGCGCTACTCAACGATTTTTATGTCGACGATTGCCTAACCGGCACTGATAGCTTAACAACGGCGTTGGACATCCAACACGAGCTCACGGCAATGCTAGAAACCGCAGGCGGAAATGGTGCGCAAACCATCCAAAACTACTTAAAGATATTCCGGTCAGCGATCAAGAAGTCAATTTGGATTTTGACTCACATGATGACGCAACAGTTAAAAGACTTGGTTTAAGTTGGCTACCTAAACTTGATAAGTTTTGTATAAAGGTCGACGTGTCAACCACTCAGCACATCACCAACCGTTCGGTCATGTAAGATATCGCTAAAATATTCGATCCACTTGGCATTTTAGCACCTATAGTCGTCAGCGCTAAAATTATCATACAAGAATTATGGCAGGCCAAACTTTCATGGGACGAAGACTTGCCAACAAAATGGCATGACAAATGGATAAGATTTCGGGACAGCTTAGCAGATTTAAAGAATACAAAATTCGAGAGGCGGGTGCTGCCACATGGAATAGACAATTCTGTTCAACTACGTGCTTCTGCGATGCTTCCGAAAAAGCATATGGAGCTGCCATTTATCTACGATCAAGCAAGGATAACATTACGTATCTCCGCTTGATTTGTGCCAAATCTCGAGTAGCACCCACGAAAAAACAAACCCTGCCTCGACTGGAATTATGTGGAGCAGTCACGTGTGTTAGACTTGTCGACAGAGTAAAAAGGGATCTAAACCTAATGAATACACCAACATTCTATTGGACAGATTCAGAGATTGTGCTCGCATGAATAAATGCACAGTCATCATTATTTCATACCTTTGTCGCTAATCGTGTAGCAACAATACACAATTCGTCTACACCTCCAGAGTGGAGGCATGTGGCTTCTAAGGACAACCCTGCGGATTTACTGTCTCGAGAATTATCACGTTTTCATGAATGTAGCCTATGGTTTTATGGTCCGTTCTTCTTGCATGGACGGAAGTCAACTTGGTTAGCAAACTACCAGTCAAAAGCAGTTAATCCAGATGACGAGGAAGTCAAGAAAAAGAATGCCACGGTAATGATCGTATCCAACTCCAGTATAATAGATCTGGTATACAGTATCAATCACCATGAGTCGTTTCAAACGCTACTCCACGTAATCGCATATGTGCATCGCTTCATTGAGCACAGTAGGACCAAAAATGAGAACCGCGAGATGGAGATACCCACCACAGCAGTCGAACAGAGAAGAGCGCTTACTACTATTTTGCGAGCCATTCAAGCATTCTACTTCAAAGATGACATCAGCAAATTAATCAAGGGTACAGAATTAAACAAAAAGAGTCCCTTATTGAGCTTGAACCCATACCTTAGTGACGATAAGTTACTTCGCTTAGGAGGACGACTAGAAAATGCTACAATTTCATACGATGCTAAGCATCCAGTAATTTTGCCGTACAACGATCCCTTAGTTAAGCTGTTACTAAGGTGGTTCCATAAACAACATCATCACTGTGGACCCCAAACACTATTGGCGCACGTACGTCAGAGATTCTGGCCAATCAAAGGAAAATTGATGGCACGCTCAATAGTGCAACAATGTGACCGATGCCCAAGAGCAAGACCGAAATTGTTTCAACAGATTATGGGAGACTTGCCTGCAGCAAGAATCGTGCCAGCTCGTCCATTTATCAACTCAGGTGTAGATTTATGTGGACCATTCTGGATTCATTTTAAGACTCGCGGAAAAAGACCTCAAAAGGCATACGTTTCAGTGTTCTGCTGTTTTACAACCAAGGCAGTACATTTAGAAATTGTCAGCGATCTGACAAGTGACGCATTCATCGGATGCTTAAAGCGTTTCATCGGTCGACGAGGTCATTGTCAGAATCTGTACTGCGACAATGCAACCAATTTCGTTGGGGCCAAGCATCAGTTGGCGGATTTAATGGACGTTGTACACTCGGAAAGGTCCAAACAGAATATCACAAAAATATGCAGTAACAAGGGAATTAATTTCCATTTCATACCGCCAAGAGCTCCTCACTTTGGCGGCTTGTGGGAAGCGGCCGTTAAAAGCGCAAAACATCTTTTTGTAAAACATCTTCTTTGATTGCACGGCTAATGCGCATCTCACTTATGAAGAATTGGAAACAGTTATGGTGGAAATCGAAGCTATCTTAAATTCACGCCCACTGACGCCTATCTCCAGTGATCCCAAGGATTTAAGCATCCTCACTCCAGGCCATTTCTTAATTACAGAACCTCTGACCGCACCGGTCGACACGATAGCGGCAACTCTTCGGTCGTCGTTACTCACGAGATGGAAATTGGTTTCTCATATCAAGCACGAATTCTGGCAACGATGGTCTCAGGAGTATTTAAGCGCATTGCAATATCGACACAAATGTAAGGAGTCTAAAAAGAATATCGAAGCTGGAATGATGTTCATCAGGAAAGAAGATCACGATGCCCCACTGCAATGGCCATTAGGGATAATCCTAAAAACGTATCCAGGCCACGACAATCAAGTAAGAGTGGCAGACGTTCAAACCGCAAAAGGTGTATTCAAAAGGCCAGTCCATAAATTGGCACCGCTTCCAGTGCAGACAGATCTACCACCACCAGAGGTGACATCACCGCGTCCTAGTCAGGTTCGAGTCAACAACGATGAAGCGTCCGGTAGTCACGGCGCTAAAAGACGACGGATAGGGTCAAATCATCCTGGTCTGTTATCAGTATTAATGATATTGCTTATACTACCAGTGGCAATGTGCCAATCTATTACAATCCATAATTTCGACTAAATCACAGGAATTCACTTTGAACAAATGGGAACCAGCTACATCGTGTCAAGCAACTGGAATTTGGTTGTCTTTTATAACTTGATTCCAATGCAGCTCGAACACAAGGCCCTCAACAATGGAACAAGAACTCTCGAAGAGTTATGTAAATCGTTGCAACAGCATACTTGATAATGACTATGCCAACCAACTGTCCAAAACCATCATGAACGTGCAAACCAACGAAGAATATTTGCTCCAATGTTTGAAAAATCACACCTCGATCATCGATTCAACATTAAACATCATGAAAAGGGGACAGGAAGAAGCCGCCAAAACATTTGGGCGATTTGAAACTAAACTTACCACTATCACCAATCGGATACAAAAAATTCAAACAGAAAGACAAGAAGCGAAAATCTTCCAGCTGCTAACATCAGTTGGACTGGAATTGTCATTAGCATCTTCAAACATACAACAAATTCAGTCAGCACTAATCAGTGTCCTCACTAATGCTCATCATGGACAAATTAGTCCGTTACTGCTGTCCTCAGCACAATTAGAGACTGAAGTGCGAAGAATACGAGGACATTTGCCACCAAATACAGAACTAGTAGGAGACCCAAGTGACTTGTTATCAATCTACAAATTAATGACAGTTCAGGCCGCCGTTTCAGACAGTGTCATATTTCGAGTCACTCTTCCACTGCGAAGTGCAGAGTATTTCCATCTGTTTCGGTTGATACCAATTCCAACATTTGTCAACAACACTATGATCGCCATCAGGCTGTCTACACCTATACTGGCAATAACTCTTCACCGAGATAAATACTTCCCAACAGATGCAGAAATTTTAAATCAATAGCCGCATTCAGCGGGTGAGCGCTCCTTGAGCGCTACCTGATCAGTGATCGCTATGTGTTCCTGAATGGTATGCTACCTGATCATTGAGCGGAAAGATAAAAATAGTAAACAAGACGAGAAAAAAGTTGCCACGTTTGATTTTTCCACACGAATTTCAAGTATCCCACAAAAAGAAAATTCCCAAACCTAAAACTTCAATCGTATCCCAAACTACATATTCTATATTTTTATAATTATAATTCCTTTGTTGAGTCATTCTGAATTCAATAACTTTCAAATTAATTTTATTTCTCTTAATAATGCGTTGATTTATTAAGCCAATTCTTTAAAAACACTTTGACGTTTGCTCTGTAAAAAGCGAATTTATTTGTTTTTTTTTTGCTTGCTTGTTAGTAATGCAACTCTGGCAAATGTAGCGTAAAAGTAGCGTAAAAACTTTTCGCTACAAAAAATGGCGACCGCTCCGTGAATATGTAAACAATAGGGTACATTTAGTGACAGCAAAACAATTGAGCGCTCCCTGAGCGCTCAACCGCTGAATGCGGCTAATGTCAAGTAGTCGCTGATCAATCATAATTATGTCCGAACACTCAACCCATTTACCAAAAGGGATCAGAAGTATGCGCTTGTGAAATGAGCCTATTCAACAATCAAACTAAACGGCTTTGCGAATTCACACGCGCAAGACAAGAAGTTGGGATAAAAACGAGATCGGAAAATCAATGGATGTTCGCTCTCACAGATGATACTCAACTGACCGTCATTTGCGGCGGAGAAGTGTCACAGCAATCACTGAAAGGATCAGGACTATTAACTATCAATCCCTGGTGCATTCTCAAAACAGAAGTGTCAATGTTACTCGGAAGCCGATCCATTGCCAGCAAAGCTAGTGGTTCATATACAAGTTTTGACGCTATATCAGAAATAGCTAAACCTAGTCAGTCCATCCTCGAAGACAACCATGAGTATCATTATTGGACACAAGTAAACAAGTTGGAGACCTTACACGGACTGCTTAACACATCAGAGCTGATGACTTTACCCAGGCAGTTACAAACCCACAGCGACCACAACCGGTTAATTGGATATCTAGCATTAACGTTAGTCATTGTCCTCGGTCTTATTGTTTGCCTTAACCGATGTGTTGGACGGGTTACCAGTTGGAAGTTAGCTCGATGTCCAAAACCACCTAAAGACCACCAGCCAGTGCCTCACCCACAAATCAATCAGCAACTAGGAAATGAGACATTCGTAACCACCGTCATCTAATTGACCTACAGTCAATGGCGGGGAGGATGTTCAATTCGTCAACAAATCAGCGACCAATGAACCAGCCCAAACATACGACAGTGTCGAAATATGCTGTGCAGACATTCTGCATATTCTGCATATTGCGGTCGCTGATCTTGTCACCTGGTTCATGTGCCGTGGCAACTAATTTAATTGGGAACTGTACATAATCACGTCGGGGTCACTAAATTTATGTAGAGTTCCCAATTAAATTAGTTGCCACGGCACATGAACCAGTGACAACTGTAGGGAAAATGATAGATTGCCTCGGCACTTAAACCGTAGACAATTGCTGTTGAAACTTAAATTGGCTGTTCAGGCACTTGAACCATGAACAGTTGCTGGAAAAAAGAATGAATGAAACACTTGGTTGTTTGCGTCAAAACTTATTCTGAATTTATTAACTAAATGTAGTGTTTATATAGACAATTTAATGCTTACTATACAATTTGATTTTGCAGTCGCAGTTGGGTCCGTTCCCTGCTTCGCGCAAAATATTGCTGCGTCAACTGGAGGGCATTGCACCTGGGCGTTGAACTCAACGGCGACTGCAACTAACGTGCGATATATCGGGTGACAAGATCAGCGACCGCAATATGCAGAATATACAGAATGTCTGCACAGCATATTTCACATTGTCGTATGTTTGGGCTGGTTCATTGGTCACTGATTTGTTGACGAATTGAACAAGCTACTTAACAATTTTTATAACCTTTTATGCGTACAAAAATGTGTGTTTTTGTGCCTACTCGAATCTAAGGGAAAAATGCCACGCACCAGTTGGCTGTACAGCTTCCCTACGTAAAATAACCTAATCAAGAGATCCTAGCCAGCGTGTTACTCTGCGGATGGCCTATAGTAAAGTTTAGAAAGCTTCGGGTGTTTTCCAGCGGATGGCCTTAATTATATAAGGGAAGCAGTGCTTTCCTTCGGAAGGCCAAAGTAAGGTCTTTAGAAACCTAATTGCTTCCCGGCGGAAGGCCTTAATTTATGTATATCAGGAAAATGCTGGTTAGGTTAATCTCCTGTTTACGGGATTTGCCTACCGGTGGCGTGCAAATAGTGTTGCACGCCGATGGCCTGAGCCGATTATGAATGATAGTGCATTCACCGACGACCGAAGTCGATAGTAATATATAGGAATATTACAGATGGCCTAAGCCGATAGTGAAGTCGCAAGATTGTTAAGATCTTCGTATAAGTCTTAGCTTATACCCAGCGCAACTCAAACTCGTATAATTTTGCCGCAGCCTTTTATGAGCAGCTTGCCGTGAACGGCACGCGAATTATAAGTATTGGCTTCCTCATGAGTGCAAGCTAAAAGCATGGATTATTACATTGTATATTATCACAGAATAAATAGTATACATAAGTTGCACCTGGTACAAAGCTAATTTTGTTCTAGATTTTCACACCGACATTAGCGATCGTTCTTAAAAAGAGCAGTCAGTCGACGTACAGACTTCAAGCAGGGAGCATCGTACCACGCTTGTTTTTTGAAAATAATTTAGGTGAACCACAATGTCTGATTTGTTGATCAATATTGACTACAATATCATTCCCATTAATGCTTATGGTTATTTTTCCTTTTATTATTGGTGCGCCGCCCGTGCATCTTTTCAGTGTACCTGAGATTTCTTTCGCAAAACAAGCTCTCTCGAACTTCACACGTTATTTGATCTTCCCCTCAGCTGTTCTGACCTTACCATAATTTGGAGTTAATAAAAAAGAAGTGATTGGGATTTGAATCAGTACGAAAAGAATAATATGATTCTGCTCATGGATTAAATGGTGATTAGAAGGGAATTGCGATACAATTCCAAACTAGATTTAGTGGATGGGTTTGAGGAAAATGGGGTTGAAAGAACAAATCAATCAATGTTCTCCAACTGGGCGCTTACATTTAATTATTTTGTTTCCAAAAATGGACTTTCTGCCAATATACTAAAAAATATATTAATTTTACGAATTTTAACATTTTTGAAGTTACCATAGTTAAAGTTGTAACTTGTGATCAAGGGTCCTCAAACAGGAATTGGGAGATACTTTCGAAATACCCTATTTTGTGTATAATGACAGTAAAATTTTCTTTCAAAATGAAATACCGCCGCTGTTGTTCCAAAGTGCCGGCAATATTTCATTTTTCTCTCTAGTAATTTCTTACTAGAGCACTACAATTAACCAGTAACTCCTGTTGATGCTTCGCATAGCTATGCAATGTAAAATATGAAACTTTCAAGGAAAGGAAACCAAAATACAGAAATCTAAAGCTTAAAACAAAATTTTGTCAACACAACGTGAATTCACGACGCAGTCTAGCAAAACAGATATACGCACACATAAACGTTTTATGCTTGCTCTCTCGTTGCTTCTCTTTGTTCGTGATTGCTTCTCTCTGTTTACGTTTGCTCTCTCGTTGTTTGATCTACCCTCAGTTGTTCCGACCGCACCATACAGTGAAAAGGTATCGCAGTCCGAGATGCAAACTTATTCTGTGATATTATGTATGTATGTGTATGTATGTATGTATGACGAAACCGGTTTCGTGTTTTTTCTTTTGTCTTTCTTGAAGTGTGTACAACAGGAGTGCCAATACGCATATTAAATATTATTATAATAAAGCAATTTTATACTTGTAATTTGCTTCTGTATTTTTAGGTTTTCTGGTTTGCGTGGGTTTCGAACAGATATTGTGTTAAATAACACTAGCCTACAAATTAATATTTTTTGTGTAACGGGCTGTTTGACAGCATACTCTAAAGGATTTTGGTCCGCTGATTCCAAAAATGATAAAATAAAAAAATTAAACGAGCCTTTTTCGAGATAATCGTTTTTAAAACTTTTGGCGACTTTACGTTAAGGTCCATCTACTTGTAGAGCTACCACAGCTGACATATGTAACCGATTCCTTCACAACTAAGATTAAATTAAAGAGGAAGGATGCACGCATATTTTTTGCTAATTACTTTGAAATCCGAAAAATAGTTTAAAACCTCTTGCTGAAATCGTAACTGCAAAAGAAGATTTTTTTAAGAAAAAAGACAAAAAACTGCTATATCGATATAAGAAATAAAAAGGGTAAAAATGTTTCGGGAACATATTTTTACATACAGATATATAGCAGTTTTTTGCCTTTTTTCTTAAAAAATTCTGGAAAAATTTGGAATCAGCGGACCAAAATCCTTTAGAATATGCTGTCAAACAGCCCGTTACAAAATGGCTGTCGGCCAGTGTAATTAATTAATAGAAGGGGGTAAAAAAAAGAAACAAAAATGTTTTGTCGCTGGTGGGATTTGAACCTGCAACATATGGTTTTTTTTGGACTCGGTCGCCGCGAGTTAATCAATGTATTCTGTCTATTAATGCTGCGACTGCGCTGCAACCGTGCTACACTACTTTTCTCTGTTCTAATTTAGGGTATATTTTACTTATTTCTATATTTTGATAATTCAGTTTTGTTACTTATATTTTTAGCTTATTAATACTTGTAACGTTGTGCACGTTACAACTTTAGGTAATCTTTACATGTTTACAGACATCTTGAATAGAATAAGTTTTCAGGTCTAACGTTATCAGCAGCAAATTAACAAGGCTGTTTAATGTTTGCAAATATAATAAAACAAGAGCATCTAAATAAAACACGTCCACTCATAATGACATCATTACTCGAACTTTTTAAACACAAATGTTTTCATATCACCTTTTAGCACTTAACGCTGATATGCATTCCGTTGCCATAAAAAAGTTTCTTAACACTTCATCACTGAGCACTTTGGCACTTTAATTTAAGACAATTGCAATGTTTAATTATTAAATAGTTGCAATAATACGCGGGAAACGTTTTTTGGACTCAGCGTTCAATCTGTTGCATTTTTTCGGGAAATGCAAAGCACGTAACATCTGAATTGCATTTTAAAATGCATTTTCTTTGTCGCGACATTTCAATTTCAATGTGCTAAATTTCGTAATAACAGAAAAATTCTAATAACGGTATTTGGCGTTGCAGTAACTTACCACAGTTTTTGCTGTGTTTTGTTTTGGGAATACCAATTATATAAAATATAAGAATTTTTGTTATAGATTCGAATTTAATTTAACAACAAATAAACGTTATTAGAACAAATGAAGTTTGATACAGTTTTATTTCATCTTTAAAATAAAATATTTTTAATGTTTAAACAAAACAGTCTCAAAAATAGTCTTGCCATCTCATTTCACTGCGGTTAGTTGGTACCTCTGGAGCAGTGGTGCGCAAAGGCAGCCATTCGGCTACTCAATTTTTGAGGGGCATAATATGTATACATTGAGTGCGTTTGACAAACGCTCGTCAGTAGCTCTCAAGCCATCAACGAGGACGGACTATATGCTGCGCTTCTATGATTTTGCTACACCCAAAAAATTATCGCTGTTGTCTTTATGACAAAGTTTATGCGAATTTTCCATTTACATTATAAAATACTATTACATTATCTACTTAATATTATAAAATACTATTCCATTATCTACTTCAACTTTTATATCACTGATTATTATTGTATTTGTTTTGTTTTGTTTGTTTATTTGAAACACATGGTTTGTGTTTCAGCGCATATATTTTTCTCACTGATGAGTGAAAAAAATTTCCAATACACACTCAAAATGTGATAGTGTTCGTTTGCGCACCACTGCTCTGGAGACACAAGCGGTGGTGAGGTTAGAAGCAAAAAAAAAATATTCATATGTCGGGAAAGGAAAATTCATAGAGTTTTATTCTAAATTGCTATTAAATAACAATAATGATACCTAGTAATTTGTCAAAAACAGGTGCCTATAAGATTTTTAATATATTCTATACAATTAATTAAGTGAACATTAAAGTGCATGTGCTCATTTTAACGCATTTTCATCTAAAACGCAATTTTCTCGACACAAAAATCACCTCATTTGTTTTGTGTATGTAAAGACCCATAAAGGGTTTTATGTAAAAAAAATTTCTTAGCAATTGTTGTTGCATTGTTCTTTGTGGCACGCACACATTTATAGCATTTTCCAGAGTCTCCAGTCTTGTAGTCTTTGACTTTCACTGAACACAGCGGCCCTAGAGAGTAGAGTTGGGTAGTTCATGAACGAACTAATTCAATTGAACTATTCACTTCTGTGAACTATAAAAACTAGTTCACAATGCGTAGATCTTTTAGTTCGCTCGATCTTTTAATTAACAGTTCATAGCTCTCTTGGTTCACTCGGTCTTTTCGTTCTTTTAGTTCTGTAGTTCGTTAGTTTGTTTCAGTTCAGCAGCTTGTTAGTATATTTGTCAAAAAAGGAGCTGTCACCTTAACTAAAGGGTTAAATGTGTATCTTTCGCAAAAGAGCCATAAACGCTAACCTACAAATCGTAAATTGATTTACTTCATTGGTTCTGGACCATCCTGGAGCTACGTTAATAGTGAACCAAACACTAAACTTTTTCCTATTTCAAAACATAACCATAACCATAAACCAGAGGACCTAGTGGCACATGGGGCCAAAGTGGCATGTAATGACTAAGGGAGATAGTTATTGCCTTCCCTTACCTGTCAGATGATCACGAGATGGAGCCAACAGTAGAGCTAACAGGCCTAGTAAAACACTGCCAACAGCACGGACTTCCATGGGTTCTGCGGTGCGACAATAACGCGCATCATGTAATCTTGGGAAGAAGTAATATTATCAGCAGAGGTTAGTAACATTATCACAAGAGTCGAGTTTATTATTAGGAATAACGTTACCCTTGTTAACCGAGGTTATTACACAACCTAGTGAAGGTTAGTGAAATGCCATGAGGAATGAGGTCTTAGACCTGTCTGTTCAGGGACCGTTTTCCCTGTGATCAATCAGCACTTATACTAATTGAATAAATATCATATTCAGATCACTGCTGGATACTCTTCAACGTGGACTTCAATTCCCCTGCCCATCAGCCCCATAGAAATGTTAGGAAAACAGATTGGGTAAAATTCTCAAGAGCCCTTGAGTCTCGATTAAGAAGCATCCTTTAGCGTACGCTGAGTCAGCTGAGCTTCTGAACAAACTCGCCTCGGAGTTCGAAGGTGCCATGGAGACAGCGTTACACCGATCGTGTCCCCTGATCCACGGCAAGAAATCCTTCTCTCCCTGGTGGACCGAAGAGGTAAAGGTCCTGAGGAAAATGACCAGAGCCCTCTTCAACATCTGCTACAAACACAATTACTGGAAACCCTACCAGGATTGTCGGAGAATGTACAAAAAAGCCCTCAGGAAGGCGAAATCCACGGCTTGGATAACCTACTGCGGCATCATCGAAAGTACCAAGGAGTCTGCAAGACTCAGCAAGTTACTGTCCAAGGACCATTCCTGCCCTTCTGTGGTGAGAAGGGAAGACGGGTCCCTGGAAGTACTCACCAGAACTCACTTCCCAGGTTGCTCTGAGTTTGACACCAGGACAACCGTTACAAGCAATACCCAGCAATATCGGCCAACCTGACATTAAGATGATAGAGGACATCATCTCGACGGACAGGATAAAATGGTCCGTAAACTCGTTCGACCCCTTCAAGTCCCCTGCAAAGAACGGAGGTCTTAGTAATCCCCTTCCTAACCAGGCTCTTCAGATCCAGTGTGGAACTGGGCAATGTACCAGATACATGGAGGAAGGTTAAGGTTGTTTTTATACCCAAAGTGTGGAAACGTGGCCACGAGTCAGCGAAGGACTATAGGCCGATTTCTCTCACTTCCTTCCTTCTAAAAACACTGGAACGCATTCTGGACGATAACCTGAGGGAAAAACTATGCGACCAAATATTCCATTCCCAGCATGCGTACATCAAGGGAAGGTCTACGGATTCTGCCCTACACAAGGTGGTGACCTTCATAGAGCGTTCACTCCACTACAACCAATATACGTTGGGGACCTTCCTGGACATAGAAGGCGCTTTCAACAACCTCAAATCTTCTTTCATCCGGGAGGCACTTAGAGACCTAGGAGCCGAAGACAATCTGGTAAGGTGGTATCTTATAATGCTGCACACAAGAGAGATCCACGCCACACTGGCGAACAGTAGTATCGTCAGGTATGCTAGCAGAGGCACGCCCCAAGGAGGGGTAATCTCACCGCTGCTATGGATTCTGATGATGAACCCGCTTTTGGAACAGCTCGACAAAGCGGGAATCAAAGCCGTGGCATACGCCGATGATCTGGTCATATTGGTCTCCGGCTTCTGCACATCGACGTTAAGCTCCGTCACGGAAAGGGCCCTCCGCACAATCGTCGCATGGGCTACTCCAAGAGGGTTAGGAGTAAATCCTTCCAAAACGGAGCTAGTACTCTTCACAAACAGATATAAACCTCAACCATTTACGCCGCCCAAGCTCCACGGGCAGGAGCTTCAACTTTCGATGCAGGCGAAATGCCTAAGCATAATACTCTACTCCAAACTAAACTGGGGAAGGAGCATAGAACAGAGGATCAAGAAGGCGAGCGTTGCCTACTACTCCTGCTGCAGAACTTTCGGTAAGAAATGGAGACTGAAACCCAAACTTACACTATGGTTGTACACGGCTATCATCAGGCCAATCCTGTCATATGGATCGTTGCTCTGGTGGACGGCTTCAAGCAAGAAGTCTCACTCCATACGCCTGGGGAGGGTACAACGCACGGCCTGTGTTGGGGCTACAGGAGCTCTCAGGACCTGTCCAACAGAATCTCTGAACGCCATCCTGAACATCCTCCCCATAGACCTATATATAAAACTCGCATCATCCACCGCTGCCCTGCGACTAAGGGAATCGGGCAACTGGAGTCCCACACATTACGGCCACGGGAATGGTCTGGACCTCATTCTCAGCTCGCCGGAAAATGGTAGCACGGACTACTTCGTGAAAACTACCGACTTCGACAGGCGCTTCGAAGCCGAAATTCCTTCAAGATCCGCATGGAAAAGGCGGGCGGACCACTTTACTGAAAACTGCGATGTTATTGTATACACCTACGGCTCCAAAATGGACATTGGAGTCGGGGCAGGCGTATACTCGCAAAAACCACTCACGGAGATATCCCTGAAACTCCCAGACTATGCCAGTCTATTCCAAGCCGAAGTAACAGGCATAAGGGAGGCATGTAGGAGACTGATAGAAGCGCGAACAACCGGCGGGAGACTAAGTATAGCCACCGACAGTCAGGCAGCTATTCTCTCCTTGCTGGCCACCACAACATATTCCAAAGCGGTGCAAGAGTGCCGCATGGATCTCAATAACCTCTGTCGTCACGCGAAGGTCAAACTACTCTGGGTCCCAGGACACCGAGGTATCCACGGGAACGAAAGGACGGATAGCTCGCCAGGCGGGGAGCCGCTATGTCACCGGCTACTGCCATCCCCATGCACAAGCCACTCAATACTCTAAAAGGAGAACTATACCGCGTATTCCGCGATAAAGCTAACGACAGATGGAGAGCTCTTCCATCCTGCCGCATTGCCAGGACGTCATGGCCATCGTATGATAAGGCCAAGGATCACGCAGAATTCTAGGCCTGACCCACAACACCTTTTGCCGTAGCTGCGGAGACGCTTCTCAGAAAGAAACGGTCTCCCACCTACTATGTGACTGGAGGAGGTCGCCACTTTCCATCCCAGACAACTGCTCAGGTTTCTCAACATAGCGGGCTGGGTGTAACGCTTACTATCCCAATCTACACGGATATTTTTTCCCCTTTCAGGTCTCACGCGTACTTTTTAGGTGGATCAAAACGAGGCACATTAGCCTTAATTGCTGCCCATCATCGAGAGTGGTGGCGGGCGCCACCTTCTACCTACCTACCTATACTAATTAATCCCCAATGTCAATGTCTGTCTAATAGTTAATGTGTTTGCTCAAACTGCAGCACTTGAAACTACAGCTTGAGAATTAACTATGTTACAAGAAAAAACACTGAGTTTAAAATTAATATATTGCTCAAACTGCAGCACTTGAAACTACAGCTTGAGAATTAATATTATACCAAAGAAAAACACAGAGTTTATTGATTGTAAAATTGAGACTGGTTCAAAAGCTTATTTGATTGATTGAAGCTTTTATATTATTTTTGGTCACATGTCATCATTCTGCCCATATGCAACACTTTCAGTCGCTTCGCTCATTTCGCAGTCGCTGCTTGCACTGTTTTGCTGCGTCGCGAATTCTTGTGGTGTCAATTTTTCCGCGTCAGCTGCAAGCATTGACCCTCTACTGCGACTGCAATATCGCACATAAGCAAACTGATGACATGTAAAAAATGCAACGATATGAAAAATGCAATGCAAATATTTTGGCGGTCGTTGATCCAGATGGTTTAGGTTGGGTTCACTGGCCATACGAACGTGAACATCCTCCGCGCCATTGACTGTAGGTCAATTAGATGACGGTGGTTACGAATGTTTCTTCATTTCCTGGTTGCTGATTGATTCGTGGGTTAGGCACTGGCTGGTGGTCTTTAGGTGGTTTTGGACATCGAGCTAACTTCCAACTGGTAACCCGTCCAACACATCGGTTTAGGCAAACAATAAGACCGCGAACAATGACTAACGTTAATGCTAGATATCCAATTAACCGGTTGTGGTCGCTGTTGGTTTGTAACTGCCTGGGTAAAGTCATCAGCTCTGATGTGTTATGCAGTCCGTGTAAGGTCTCCAACTTGTTTACGTGTGTCCAATAATGATACTCATGGTTGTCTTCGAGGATGGACTGACTAGGTTTAGCTATTTCTGATATAGCGCCAAAACTTGTATATGAACAACTAGCTTTGGTGGCAATGGATCGGCTGCCGAGTAACATTGACACTTCTGTTTTGAGAATGCACCCGGGATTGATAGTTAATAGTCCTGATCCTTTCAGTAATTGCTGACACTTCTTCGCCGCAAATGACGGTCATACAAATCTCGTCTCCATACTTCCATACTTCTTGTCTTGCGCGTGTGAATTCGCAAAGCCGTTTAATTTGATTGTTGAATAGGCTCATTTCACAAGCGCATACTTCTGATCCCTTTTGGTAAATGGGTTGAGTGTTCGGACATAAATATGATTGCTCAGCGACTACTTGACATTAGCCGCATTCAGCGGTTGAGCGCTCAGAGAGCGCTCAATTGTTTTGATGTCACTGAATGTACCCTATTGTTTACATATTCACGGAGCGGTCGCCATTTTTTGTAGCGAAAAGTTTTTACGCTACTTTTACGCTACATTTGCCAGAGTTGCATTACTAACAAGCACGCAAAAAAAACAAATAAATTCGCTTTTTACAGAGCAAACGTCAAAGTGTTTTTAAAGAATTGGCTTAATAAATCAACGCATTATTAAGAGAAATAAAATTAATTTGAAAGTTATTGAATTCAGAATGACTCAACAAAGGAATTATAATTATAAAAATATAGAATATGTAGTTTGGGATACGATTGAAGTTTTAGGTTTGGGAATTTTCTTTTTGTGGGATAAACGTGGCAACTTTTTTCTCGTCTTGTTTACTATTTTTATCTTTCCGCTCAATGATCAGGTAGCATACCATTCAGGAACACATAGCAATCACTGATCAGGTAGCGCTCAAGGTGCGCTCACCCGCTGAATGCAGCTATTGATTTAAAATTTCTGCATCTGTTGGGAAGTATTTATCTCGGTGAAGAGTTATTGCCAGTATAGGTGTAGACAGCCTGATGGGGATCATAGTGTTGTTGACAAATGTTGGAATTGGTATTAACCGAAACAGATGGAAATACTTTGCACTTCGCAGTGGAAGAGTGACTCGAAATATGACACTGTCTGAAACGGCGGCCTGAACTGTCATTAATTTGTAGATTGATAACAAGTCACTTGGGTCTCCTACTAGTTCTGTATTTGGTGGCAAATGTCCTCGTATTCTTCGCACTTCAGTCTCTAATTGTGCTGAGGACAGCAGTAACGGACTAATTTGTCCGTCATGAGCATTAGTGAGGACACTGATTAGTACTGACTGAATTTGTTGTATGTTTGAAGATGCTAATTCCAATAACAATTCCAGTCCAACTGATGTTAGCAACTAGAAGATTTTTGCTTCTTGTGTTTCTGCTTCAATTTTTTGTATCCGATTGGTGATGGTGGTAAGTGGTGATGGTGGCTTCTTCCTGATCCCTTTTCATGATGTTTAATGTGGAATCGATGATCGAGATCTGGTTTTTTAAACATTGGAGCAGATATTCTTCGTCGATTTGCACGTTCATGTTGGTTTTGGACAGTTGGTTGGCATAGTCATCATCAAGTATGCCAAAGAGAGCGTTAGCGACATTACCTACTACGTTGAGGGCTCCTCTTTTTTGCCGGTGACGGTTCAACAGGCTGTCACTTAAGTGCAGTTACCCTTCCATGTGTTGGAAATGTGCAACGAGATCTTCACATAGAGGCTGCTGTTGCAACGATGTACATAAATATACGAGAGTTCTTGTTCCATTGTTGATGGCCTTGAGTTCGAGCTGCATTGGAATCAAGTTATAAAAAACAATCAAATTCCAGTTGCTTGACCCGATGTAGCTAGTCCCCATTTGCTCAAAGTAAATTCCTGTGATTTGGTCGAATTTGCGGATTGTAATAGATTGGCACATTGCCACTGGTAGTATAAGCAATATCATTAATACTGATAACAAGCCAAGATGATTTGACCCTACCCGTCGTCTTTTAGCGCCTTGACTACCGGATTCTTTATTGTTGTTGACGTTGCTATTAGGACGCGGCGATGTCACCTCTGGTGGTGGTAGATCTGTTTGCACTGGAAGCGGTGCCAGTTTATGGATTGGCCTTTTTAATTCTCCTGTTGCCGTTTTAACCTTGACTACCCGGATAAATCCATCGTCACCTTCGTAAATCTTGATGACGCGTCCTAAAGGCCATTTTTGTGGTGGAAAGTTTTCCTCTTTGATTATTACCATAGCACCAATTTTTATATTCGGTGAATGCATTTTCCATTTGGTTCTTTGCTGCAGTTGGTTTAAATATTCCGTCGACCAGCGCTTCCAAAATTCATGCTTCAGGTGTGTGACCAATTTCCATCTTGATGGTAGGCTTGTATGAATTGGTTTGGCTGAAATGTCTATTTGAGCGGTAAGAGGTTCCCCAATCAGGAAATGTCCTGGTGTCAATGCTGTCAAATCATTAGGATCTGAAGACATTTCGGTAATCGGTCGTGAATTTAGAATGGTCTCGATTTCAACAATTACCGCTTCGAGTTCCTCATAAGTCAAGAATGCGGACGCGACACTTCTTTTTAGCAGATATTTTGCTTTACGGCAGATTTCCACAGTCCGCCAAAGTGTGGAGACCGGGGTGGAATAAAATTGAAGACTATATTCTTCTGGCTGCAAGCATTAACTATAGCTTCTTGTGCCTCAGGTGAGTGTAAATGTTGCAATTCATTGCTGGCTCCTACGAAGTTCGTAGCGTTGTCGCAAAATAGGTTTTGACTTGGTTATTAAATTAGTTTTGAATGTCCTCCTCTACTGATGAACGGTTTTAAAGCTGCAATAAATGCTGCAGTGGTGAGATCCGATACTATTTCCATATGGACGGCTTTCGTGGCGAAACAACAAAATATGGCGATGTATGCCTTATGAGGCCGCTTTCCACGAAACTTGCAATGCACAATAGTTGAGTCTGTCCAAAAATATGTTGGAACATCTGTACATTTTAATTCGTTCCTTACCCTAGTAGCTAATTGGGCACTTAGTACTGCTGCACACAGTTCTAGTCTTGGTATTGTCTGATGTTTGAGAGGGGCAACACGAGACTTTGCACATTAAAGTCTTACTATAATTCTGTCATCTGGGCCGATCGAACGAATGTATATACCCGCTCCGAACGCTCTTTCCGACGCGTCTGAAAAGGCATGGATCTGCAGTGATTTTGATGTACTTCCGTTGAAAATATGACGAGAAAATTTAGTCTCTGATATGGCGCAACTCCTCGCGGAATGATGTCCGTTGGACATCGAACAATCTCTCTAGATCTGAACTGACGCTTCGCTTAGTTATTCGCTTGTGAGAACACAGATTGATCTTAATGCAGAATTTGTCCTCCTTTGGTAACCATGTTAATCCCAGAGTGTTAATAGTATCCTTATTCTCACCAGAGAGATCAAGATTTTTTTCTAAATTGCATTCTGGAATGTTTTGAAGAAGCTGGGAATGATTTGCGCTCCACTTATGTAATGAGAATCCTGCTGATTCTAGGATGTGTATGAGTTGTCGTTGTGTTTCAATAGCATTACTAAGGCTGTCTGATCCTCCAAGACCATCATCAACATAAAAGTTATTTCTGAGTGTTTCACACCCAAGGGGATACCGAGTATTATTTTCATTTGTTAATTGTTGAAGGCATCTGATTGCTAAGTATGGTGCCGGCCTCATTCCATATGTCACAGTATTCAGTTCATAATATTCAATTAGCTCGGATGGATCCTTTCTCCAGAGGATCATTTGATATCTTCTGGATGGACGAAAATCTGTCGATACATTTTCTTGATGTCCGTTGTGAAAACAAATCGTGGTATTCGGAATCGTAGTAATATGCTAAACAAATCGTCTTGTATTATAGGACCGGTGTGTAGTATGTCATTAAGAGACACTCCTGATGACGCCTTTGCAGATGCGTCAAATACGACGCGCAACATCGTGGTACTGCTATCCGGTTTGAACACACAATGATGTGGTACAAAATAATTTGGTGTTAGGATGGATTCTTTGTTGATTTTGGTCATGTGGCCCAATGCTTCGTAGTCTTTCATTCATGCCACATATTGTTGTCTTAGGTCCTCATTTTTTGACAACCGTCGTTCAAGAGCCAGGAATCTGTTGTATACTAGTAGTTTCTGATTTTCCTACTTCCTCCGGGCTGTCGGCAAATGGGAGTTTTACCATAAAATTTGTGTTATTGACTCTGGAAGTATTTTGAAGAAACTGTAGTTCACACTGGTGATCTGCCTTGGACCATCTTTGTTTCGTTGTTTCTACTTCATCCAACTTCCATAGTCGTTCAATCATTCCTTCCAAGCTGTTTTCGTCAACGGTACAAATTCCGCATTTCATTAACTTTGTTTGTTTGGTGTCGCCAACTCTGCCTGATAAAATCCAACCAAAAACGGTATTTTGCAATGTTGGAAGGTTGTTTCCTGACGAAATTTGTCCAATCATTAAAAGTTGATAATAAGCTGGGTTGTTCCAATAGCCTTTGAATTAGTGTTGAAGCCAATATTCGCACATTGTTGTATCTGTCCTTTAGCATCGTCCATGCTGTTGCATAGTTGTCTTCTGATAGGGTCAAATGCTGAATAAGAATGGCCGCTTCTCCTGACAGATTCATTTTTAAGTACCACATTTTCTGTATTGTTGGTAGTGGCTGATTGTGCACCATTTGGTTGAATAAGTCATAGAATTGACACCACTTTAAATAATCGCCGTTGAACGTTGGAATGTTTACTTTGGGCAATTGCACTGAGCACATTAAATTAGGTATTGCGGATGTTAACTGTAGTGATGTCTGTTCTGCCTTTACTGCTAGTTCCACCAGTACTTGATGAACCTGATCTTCTACATTGTTAAATTCTGCATTGTCATATCCCACCGCCTCTGGAATTTAGTACGCTTCGAAAATATTCAGGTTGAGAGTTTCTGCTTGATGCCACATGTGTGTTAAGGTTTCACTCTTCACCTGGTAGTACTGCTGTGGATGATCTACTTTATCATACCGTAATCGTGCGCACATGCTACGCAGAGCTGTTAATGATGCGGCTTGTCTTCTGCATAATGCTTTTGCAAGAACTGCTCCTTTTTCAGCTTCTTCAGTTTTTCTGGATATTGTACCCGTAGGATTGGTCTCTGCTGACGCCTTTGCCATCTTTGATCGTAGGGCTATGAGAGCAGATTCGAATTCGCTCTTGTACTTGGTTGCCACAGCCATGACTTCTGCGTAGTAATCCTTGGTGAAGTAGCTGTGGTCATGTGGTGGCTCTGGCAATCCTCTTATGTCGGAATCCGTTGTTTGGAACTGAATAATTGCCTCATTCAGACGCTTGATTGGCTCTTCATAATAATTCGCCGTCTGCTTCCTGCTGGTGGAGTCCTTCCTTTAGTTGGTTACTATGCCGAAGATCGTATCTCCCGTTTCCTGCTGGTCAGCGACAACCTCGTCAAACGTTGGCATGATGATGTATGTGGACGTGAAGAGTCGTGAATCACGTCGGGCTCACCAAATGTTCAGGGAGCGTTTTCCCTGTGATTAATCAGCACTTATACTAATTGATCACCAATGTCAATTAGGTCTGTCTAATAGTTAATGTGTTTGCTCAAACTGCAGCACTTGAAACTACAGCTTGAGAATTAACTATGTTACAAGAAAAAACACTGAGTTTAAAATTAATATATTGTATAGTCGACAAACAACGGGACAACCACAAAAAACCTCCCATGGTCTGATCAAAATTGAGGTGTGAAACATGAAGGTTGTTCAATAAGGCGAAAAATAGTGTGAAATGGTCTATATATAAAACGGAAGTTTCTATTCCTAATAAAAGTGCCTTAACTAACTACAACAAATAATTGAGAAGAGGCAAAAGGGCTACGTGGAGGTCAAACTGTAAGGTAATAACAGACTGTTCTAAACTAGAAAATTACACTGGAGCGGACAATAATGGATACAGATTTCAGAGCTATTCTAATGACACGGCTGGTGACAATTCTTCCAGGCAGAATTACTCGCTATTGATGCATGCGTAAGAGAGTGTATTCGTAGAAATTCCTCTCAGACGCCAAGAGAGGCGTCTTATCTTATCTGACAGCCAAGAGATTTCGCAGCCCTGAGATCTGACTCAATTAGATTCAAGTTTGTAGATAAATGCCATAATAGCCTCAATATATTCGTACTCAACACAGTGCGTGAACGTAGGTAGGTAGGAACGTAGTAGGTTCTTGGTCATTAGGGTTATGAAGGCAACGAAAGCGCCAATTGCCTCGACCTTATCCAAAACTTTCCGATTTTGCACAGAAGCACTTGAAACTTCAGAGCATATCTTCTGTGACTGTCCTGCTATTAACAGTCAAAGGCATATTTATCTCGTTGATTCTTTGGCGCCACATTACAGAATATAGAACACCAAACAAAGTAGTGTGTTCAACTTCATGAAGATCCTAAGCTTTGGATAAATATACAAAAAATCCGATTGTGTCGTAGTGCATATTGCACTATTAATTCTAATTTAGGAAAATTGTATTTCACACACTCTTTATTTCTACTAAACTACACTAACTGGAATTCATACATATATAATAAAAATTTAATTATTTGCATGCATTTGGCTAGAGAAGTATTATTTACATACCCGCACTCTGGAATATCAGCAACACACATTTCTTTCGAAACGAGCTGACGCCCACAATCGGCCATTCCTGCCCGTTCAGGATCTAAATACTGACGAGTTCGCACTCTAATACCTTTTCCACAAGTCATTGAACATGAGCTCCATTTAGAGTATTCACCAACGCGGCATTCCCCTGCATCGATATTTGGAAATAATAATTAAATTAGCGATAACGCAAAAACATTATTTTATAATTTCCAATATACAGGGTGTTTCACATAAGAGGGCTCAAAAGACTAGGGCGTGTAGGATGGGTCGAGACAATAAAAAAATCGTATGGGAGGGGGGTCAATTTCCCCCCGTTTATGCGGGAGGGGCCATTTTATAAAAATCCGACATAACATCGAAAAAAATAATATTAAAAAAAATGGTTAATCCTAGATAACTTTTGCTTGCTGATTTTCAAAGCCAAATATCCGCTTCTTAATATCCTTTTTAAATTAGGTTCCTATGTCAAACAGTTTTTGAAAAATTTAATGCCAAAGTTAAAATTTGGAAAAAAAATTCGGAAAAAAATATTTGGTCGCACTTTTTTTTAAAAATTACGGTATTAACTATAAATATTTTTCCGACCATAAAATTCTCTAATCAATTCTAGAGAGAATGCTTCAAACCGGAAGGATCTATGTTTTGTAGTTTCCGAGAAAAGTGAAATTTATTATACGATGTAACTCCTTCCCCAGACCAGTCTTTTTTCATATTTTTGCACCAGTAATAAAACACAAGTAGACAAAAAATTGGTATTTGAAAGGAAAGTATATTTTATTGCTGCGTTATCGTTCTTTGATAGTGACATTTTAATAGAAACAAAGAAACGAATGGTGGAGGCGTTAAATAGGACTAATTGTGGCGGCGGTGATTATTATAAAAAGTTTGTCCTCCTACCAAATAATGTAGCTGACCATATGAAGAATGATATTTCATATTTTATATGAGACGAAAGTCAGAAGTTTTTTAGTAGATTTGGCATATCGACAGAATTTTTTTAAAAAGATCCTATAGTTTGGCAAGATGAACCATCTTATAATAAGGTTTAGATATAGTTAAAGCTTTACCGGTTGTTAACAATAAAGCAGCAAGAGCTGTTAAGTTAATGCAGGACCAAAGACAATATAATACAAAGATGTCTCACTCGGTACGTTGAAAAATATCAAAAAAATTTTGTTCTGATTTGATAGCTTTTGTGCTTTTGAGAAATAGCTTTCAATTTTGTTGAGATGCGTCGCACATTCTCTCTCGCCTTTTGCATGGGTACATAAATATATAATTCGCGCTCAAAACACAGTGAACACAAGCGGTGCGAGAGAGAAGCGAATGTTTGTTTTTGTAAAATAAATTTTTAGAGTTTGTACGAATGTGCGCGAATACCGCTCGACCGACAACAACAAGTATATGAATGACGACAACAGCGTTCTTTACCGAACCAGAAACGAGATTTTTGGTGTTTTTATTTTTACTGATGTTTTAGCTACTTTTTGTTACTTGATTGATTTTGACTTTGGCTACTATTTTAATAGTGATTTTGGTTTTTTATTTGGATAATTTGGCAATTTATTTATTATTTATATTATAATCAGTAATTTGTAATTAATAATAATTAATTAATAATATATTATACAACAATGTATACATTGTACAAAACAAAGTCCAAATGCGCATCAGTTTGAGGAAAATAATGAATGTTGTTCTCACAGATTTAGTGTTTTAGATCGTTTGATAACCATATTACACCGTAAGCATCGTTCTTGGTCATATTTTAAAAACAAACAATCAAAAAAATCCAAACTTCAAATAATGAATCATAAATAAATGTCATTTAATATTTGAAGATTTCATTTTTTGTTTTTTCTGTAGTGTTGTTTCTGTAGTATAAGTAGATACATAATTATAGTACTATTTTAATATTAATGCAACACTGTAACAATAGAGAATAAATAAAGACAGTTGTAGTGTAAAAGCTGAATAAGAATAACACATGGCGCAGCCGGTAACTCGAAAATAAATGGTTATTACACGGTCTGGTATAGAAACGAATTCTGAAAACGAAGAAAAAGATTCTAGCAACGAAAAATTGGGCGCAGATATATCTGAAATGGCGACTTCTGCAACAAATTTTAAAATACGTGTTCCAGACGCTTTAAAGCTGGACGGAAATCTGGCAGAAAATTGGAGGTTTTTTAAACAAAATTACGACATTTTTTCCATCGCAATTGGATTAGAGGATAAAAAAGAAGAGCAGCGCATTGGTATTTTTCTGAACTGCTGTTGAGCTGATACAATTGAGTTATTTCACAATTTGGCAATAACGAGTGATGAGCGAAAGAATTATGCAGCTGTAGTAAATGCGATTCAGGATTATTGTACACCCAAAAAGAATGAGGTCTATGAAGCATTTAAGTTCAATTCCAGGAAACAAGAAGAGGGCGAGTCTTTCGACGCATATTATATGGATTTGTGTAAGTTGGTTAAAAATTGCGGTTATACCGAATCAGATCGGATGGTACGGGATAACATTGTCATCGGTATAAGAGACAACAAATTACAGAAAAGGTTGCTTGAAACAGAAAAGTTAACCTTGCAAAGAACAGTCGAAATTGCTAGATCATACGAGCTAGTTGAACGACATGCCAATGATATGCAGCAACAAAGCAAAGAAAACATAGTTGGCGAAATTAAAAGTTCAACTGCAATGTAAGTGTTTTGCCTTATCGATTCTTAAAGTATATGAAAAATGTGAGACTACAGAAAGGTGGTGCACAGCAAAATTATGGTGGATCAGATTTGAAATACAAAGGTATGGTTGATTGTGTGGTCATGTGTCGAAATGAAATTAAAAGACTGAAATTCGTGGTAATTGACACGCATTTTGAACCGCTTCTTGGTTTACAAGCTTGTCAGCAATTGAATTTAATCAAACGAATTATTCGAATAACTAATTGTAGTGGTTTAGCTTCAAAGGAAGATTTTATAAAAAGGAATATAGATATTTTTGAAGGTACAGGCTGTTTCGTCAAAAACTTAGAAATAAAAGTAAAGTCTAATTCTATTCCTACGGTTAAGCCTGCGAGAAGAATACCGCTGAGTTTGAAGGATAGAGTAAAAAAGGAATTACAAAATATGGTACAGCGAGGCATTATTGAACGTGTCGACGGGCCTATAGAGAGAGCCTCAAATTTAGTTATTGTAGAAAAAAAGAATGGCAGTTTGCGATTATGCATTGACCCTCAAGACGTCAATGCTGATATTCTATTGGAAAATCATACTATTTCTTCGTTTGAATCAATTTCGGCTCGTATTGCCAACAAACGAATTTTTACTGTTCTTGATCTAAAAGAAGGGTTTTACCAAATGAGTTTAAGTCGAAATGCTAGTAAATTATGTACGTTCAATACACCTTTTGGATGCTACAGTTTCAACCGGCTACCGTTTGGAATAAAAATTGGACCTGAGGTTTTCCAAAAGTACAATGAAAGAAACTTTGAGGATATACCAGGTGTCATTGTATTCATCGATGACGTTTTAATAGCAGCTGATAACTCTGAGGAGCACGATCGAATTTTGCAACAGGTTGTTAACAGAGCACGTGAAAGAAATATTAAATTTAATGTTAACAAAATCCAATATAAAATAAGTGCAGTGAAATATTTGGGGAAAATTATATCAAGTGAGGGCATAAGTTGTGATCCAGACAGAGTGAAAGCGATTTTAGAAATTGGTCGCCCAAAAGATAAAAAAGACCTATAAAAACTTCTTGGTATGATAAATTATATACGAGAATACATTCCCAATTCAGCAGAACTCTCAAAACCTTTACGTGAATTATTAAAAAATGACGTTGTATCGCACCATGAAAATTGCATTCAGTCAATAAAGAAGGTTATCGCGCACGCACCGGTCCTGCAGACTTTTGATGAAAAAAAGAACATTACGATTGAAACGGATGCATCTAAATTTGGGTTAGGTTGCTGTTTGCTCCAAGAAGGTAAACCAATTGCATTTGCTTCAAGAAGTTTAACAGAAGCTGAAATAAACTATGCTCAGATTGAAAAAGAATTTTTAGCAGTAGTGTTCGCATGCAGAAAATTTCATTATTTCGTATATGGCCGAAAATTTGTTGTTCGAAGTGATCACAAGCCTTTGGTTTCTATCATGAAAAAGGATTTAAGCAGAATCCCATCTGCCAGGTTACAACGTATGAAATTAAATTTAATAAAATATGACATCAATTTAATTCATGTGCCTGGTAAAGAATTATATATAGCTGATTTTTTATCTCGATATTATGATAAATCGAGTCCAACAACAGAAATTGAAGATTTAAATGAGTTTGTACATTCAATGAATAGAACTGCGGAACGACTGGAATCATTCAGAAAAGAAATGACGCATGATAGTTGTTTAATGGAATTGAAGAAGGTACTAGTAAATGGATGGCCCAAGGATAAAAGTCATATAAATGAAGAGATAAAAACTTATTGGAAACATCGTAATGATTTAACATTTGATAATGATGTAATTTTTTTGAATAATCGTATAATTGTTCCGAGAGGATTGAGGGAACTCGTGTTAAACCAGCTACACGGATCTCACTTGGGTATAAATAAAACTAAGAGAAGAGCGCGTGGACTGGTATACTGGCCCAGGATTGATGAAGATATTGAAAGAACTATAAAGCAGTGTGCAACATGCCAAAAAAACCGCTCATCAAACGTTAAAGAACCAATGTTGTCGCATAAGGTACCATCACTGCCGTACAATAAAGTGGGTATGGATATTTGTGAGTATAAAAAAAGCCCATATCTAATAATCGCACATTATTATTCCAAATACTTAGATATAATACCATTAAAAGCGAAAAATGCAAGTGAATGCATAAATAAAATAAAAGTAAACTTTTCATCTCACGGGATACCTATTGAAATTGTTAGTGATAATATGCCCTTGAATTCCGTTGAATTTAATAAATTTTGCAAAGCATGGGGCATAAAGCTACAAACAACGAGTCCAGGGTATTCACAGGCGAATGGTTTTGCTGAGAAATTTGTAGGCATCGCGAAGTCTTTACTTAAGAAGTCAAACGAAAGTGGAGGTGATCTTTGGCTTACTTTACTGGAATATCGCAATACACCGTTGAAAGATATTGACGCTTCACCAACTGAATTACTAATGAGCAGGAAAACACGTACACTCGTCCCAGCCAAGACACAATTATATCAGCCAAAAGTTGTACCAAACATTAAACAAAAACTCGAAGAACTAAATGAACGTTCAAAAAGCTTTTACGATCACACCGCTAGAATCAAATCTTCGTTTTCAATAGGACAGAAGGTTTGGTACCAACAGAAACCACAAAATTGGGTCGAAGCAGTCATTATCAAAGTAGCCGATTCGCCAAGATCTTATTGGATACAATTTCAAGATGGAAGTGTTCTGCGTCGAAATTCTAAGTCGTTACGGCATCGCTTATAAGCTACCAAACATCTTGTAACTTGGATTCCGCAACTTTCAAGGAAAGTTACACCGACTCAAACAAGATAAAACTTAAGTTACTTAAAGGGAGGGAAGAAGATACATATGCATATATCTAATTATAGGCAATATTGTAAGAGGGAGATGTAGTATAAGTAGATACATAATTATAGTACCATTTTAATATTAATGCAACACTGTAACAATAGAGAATAAATAAAGACAGTTGTAGTGTAAAAGCTGAATAAGAATAACACAGTTTCTACTGATATAGGGCCTCTAGAAGTTTGTTATGCCACCACCCTTTGTTGTTATAATTAAAATAAGATGTTCTACATTCTGATGGCAACTGCTTTTATTCTTTACACTCATTTGTAGCAAACGCGCTCTCTTTTGTACTCACTTTCTTGCAAGTTGAAGCTCTTACTCTCACAACTTGATCTATTACTCTCACAACTTGATCTCTCGCTCTTACAATATGTTAATTTTACTCTCCCAAAGCTTCAGATGGGATTTTCCGAAAATCCCAATTGCATTTTAGCTGCTCGGGTGTTTTGTATGGAGTGAAACATCTTTGTATTATATTGTCTTTAGCAGGACTTTAATCAGATTTTAGCGCGTAGTGAGGAAGAAAAACAAATGATACGGCAAATTGTAAAAGATTACCGCCAACAATATCCTGACGTAAATAAAACTACCTTACCAAAAAATATGTAAATACTACATGTAACTTCTTTAGAATATAAGAAATAGTTACCTATTACTATCGTGTAGAATATTTTCAATTACAACTGTAATATGTTATTTTACTTATACAGGATAATACGTATGTCTCACCATCAGTCAAAACATGCTACATTTTTACGTAAATATTAAAATATCTATTAGGCAATTCACAGTTACCCTCATAAGTTATGAGATACTAAGTTATGACTCCGAACTGTGAACAGTCGCTTTATAGTGTTAAAAATTTACAACGCCGTTTTTCAAGAACAGCTGTTTGTCTCTGGATTTTGAAACTTGAATTTCTATTAAAATGCCTAAAATTCTTTTCTTTTTTCATTCATCGAAATTTTGAAATAAATTTTTTCTGTATTCAACCAAAACGAATAAAGACAGCAATCGCATGAACAGGTGATTTGAATACAACTTTCCTAATACATACCTGCGAGTGTTGTAATCGTGCTAACATAGATTTTCATACAAACCAACAACAAATTTTCTTACGACAGTTATAAATTGTTTTAAGTTATGACAACTTATGACTACTTATGAGGGTAACTGTGAATTGCCTATATGTTATTTGCGATTATACAAAAAAATATCAGAGAAGAAATTTGTACTTTTCAATAAAATAAATATAATTGTAAAATAAAAAAATTGTTAAAATCATATTTTCGAAATTTCAAGGTCGCTATTTTTATTTAAACGAAGTCATATAATTTTTGCATATTCCTATTCAAAAAAAAAAGACAAATCCAACAAAGTGCCATATGCCATAGTAGAGGTGAATTTCAAAATTTTCAATTCAAAAGGGCACGTGATCCTTTTATCTGATCGAGCTCAAATTTGGCACAAATTTAAAGGGCGATAAAGGAGATGGATGTGAATATCTTCCGTCTGCTCCAGATCAAGATATCATATCATACGAACCGTGCGGTGGATCAGACTGACTGAAGACTAGTTCTTTGGGACTAGTCACTAACGGTGTGTATAGAATATGGCGAAGGTATTCAATAAGGAGGGAGAAAGTATTCAATAAGGATATGAGTAACTTAGACAAGTGGCAAATCTAAGGGTAGACAAAGATACCTATAGGCTAGGGCTGGGCGAACGGTCGTGGGGTTAATCCAACTAAGACCCAGCTTGTCCGTTAGTAGTAGGGATATGTACCTTCTGGCGCAACGTAGCGACCGCGCTGCGTGCGGTGCTATGGTAGCGACCGCGCTGCTCGTGCGGTGCTATGGATATGTGAGAGTGAGCGAGAGGGTGATAGTTTGAAGGGAGGGGTGGGAGGGTGTCTGGAGAGGGGGGGGAGGGGAGGAAGGGAGGTAGGAAATGGACGTGACAAAACTGACAGACAGACGGACGGCCACACTGATAGACAGACAGCCATACATACATATAGACGGACAGACATACAAACATATGGACGGACAGACAGACGGACATACATACATATATACCGACAGACAGACATACATAGCTCGGCGTGCAGACTGTTGCGAGTGTGATGTTGTCCTCTGCCCGCCTCTGCATCGTTTGTGGTACTTGATATTGTTGTTGTTGTTGTTGTTCTGAATATGCGTAGCGTTGTTGTTGGAAAATATTTTTTATTGCTTTAATTTAATTGCTTTTCGTCAATTTGCTATGTGGTTGTTGTAGATTTAGTAAATGAGTTATGGGCATTTCAAGTGTTCGATTGCCCCGCGACCACACTTATTGTATGTACATATATATTAATACAATTATTTCAATCTCGGAATTGGAGTTGACATTTTCGGTACTTCTGTTTACAAAATATTTCTCATGGTCTGATAGACAGACGGACATACATATAGACGGACAGACGAACGGTCGAATAGACAGATGGACAGTGAACATACACAAATTGAATTGTTCATAAATCCAGTGTCATAGTTAGCTAGGAGATCAGCTTGATGGCAAAAGTGGTTGGAAGGAAGAGGGAATGGGAAAGTGTAGGGTGGGAAGACGAACACACATAGACACATACACACATATAGACGGACATACAAACATACATACATATAGACGGACATACAAACATACATACATATAGACGGACATACAAACATACGTATATATAGACGGACAGACTGACAGAGACAGTGATCATGCACGAATTAAAATTCTTTTGTTTATTTTGTTCTTGTTCTTGTAGGAGTTTGGCTTATGTTGTTTTGTATACGATTTATTCTTGCTGTCTTGTTTTATTTTTAGGAATAGAGACGCTTGTTAATGATATTGAAGTGTAGAGGAGAGGATTGAGTAGGTAAACCTAGGATGCTCCACTTATTCTTTTTTTTCATTGTATAGCTTCTGTTAGAATAAGCATTTGATGCTCCTGCGAGAAGAGTTAATACAACAAATGTAGGGATTTCTTTTTATACACATGAAGTAATATTTTGGCGAAGATGTAGAATGTTTATGCTTTCGCTTTAGGAATATGCTTGGGTATTATTTTATTTCTTTTCGGGTGTAGATTTTTTTTTTCTTGTTATATAGACACTAAATGAACATTTCAAGTGAACTTTGGTTTGTAGCCTCATAGGTTATTACTAATATAAGTTAATTTAATGGTTAGCTAATGTTGTTGTTGTAGGAGTTTGATTTATGTTGTTGTTGTTGTAGTAGTAGACGATTTATTCTTGCGGTGTTGTTGTTTTTTTATTTTTAGGAATAGAGACGCATGCTGTCGATATTGAACTAGTAAAATGCAGGGCTCAAGCAGTTAAATCTAGAATATGTTCTTATAGTATTCTTATTTTAATTCTTATTTTCTTTGCTGTAGGATAACAATTTAATTAATTGATAGTTAATTTTAGTGTAGGAGAAAGACTCACATAATTTTAATCGCTTATTATTTTTTGTCTTTTTTTTCTGTTTTCATACTGAGACATTTAGAAAATGCTATGATTATATTTTTAACATGGTTGTATATAGTTCATAAATTTCAATATGACTATATGGATTAATGAAAATTTGATGACATGATTTTTCCTGTAATTTGTTTGTAATATATTTTTAATTTCAGTGTTTTAAATAATATTTCTTTAACGCTAATTATTATTGCTTTTAGGTGTAAGAGATTTGTTTGATAGGGTTTAGTTAGTTAATGAGCGATGCGTTTGAGAAAAGAGTTATTGAGAGACGCATGTTATTTATATTGAAGTGTAGAGGCTTGAATTGGTAAAGCTAGGTTGCCATTCTTACTTCTATTTTATTTTTCTTCTTCTTTTTTCTTGTTCTTTTTTCATTACTATTATTATTGCTTCTTATTCTTTTTCTTCTTTTTCCGCGTGTAGCCAAATGATAAGGTAGTCATATAATGTATAAGCAAATAGTCAAAACGTTATTTATATATTCGTCCTCAACGAAACAGTTAAGCACTCTTCAACGTATCACATCTAACTCTAAATTTGAAAGAAAAGACGGACAGCCTAACAGAGGTAAAGGACAGGCGGATAGTCTAGATGTAGCGACAGAGACGGATTCAGATGATTGGTAGGATTTTGGGTGGGACTATGCTTAGCGTATTCAATATTATTATTATTCATTTATATTGTTTATTGTTTGTCGTAATTTTCGGATGTTTAATACATATAAGTAGAATAAGTTAATATAGTAGATGTAGTAGATGTAGATATATAGTAAAAATATAATATATATATATATATATAGTAAATGTATAATGTTGTTGTTGTTGTTGAAATTTTTAAGGCTAATCTAGCAATAGACTGATGAAGCAGTAGAACCGGGTTTGTAGGAATTTTGCTTGTGTTATTGTTGTAGGAGTTTGGTTTATATTGTTGCAGTAGTAGACGATTTACTCTTGCTGTATTGTTGTTTTTTTTTTTTTTTTTTGTTTTTTAATTTTAGTAATAGAGATGCATGCTGTTGATATTTAAATGGTGACATGCGTGGCTTAAACAGGCAAACCTAGGATGCCATTTTCTTCTTCTTCTTTTTCGTTGTATAGATTCTGTTAGGATAAGCATTTAATGTGCGTGTGAATTTTTATGTCGATGAAAGACACACATATTTTATTCGCTTATTGTTTTTTTCTTTTTTCTTTTATACTGACACATATAGAAAATGTTGAGTAGATTTTCAACATGGTTATTGTTCATCAATTTGAATATTACTATACTATAATACTAGTACTACTACTAATGGTTTCATGAGCATATGATGACATGATTTTCCTTTCATTTCTTCTTGTAATATATTTTTTTAATTTCAGTGCTTTAAATAATATTTCTTTCGAGCTAATTATTATTGCTTCTAGGAGTAAGAGATTTGTTTGAAAGGGTTTAGTTAGTTAATGAGCAGTGGGTTAGCAAACATATCTTTAAGAAAAGAGATATTGTTGTTGTTTAAAATTTTAGGAATAAATTTGTGATTAAATGTTGTCTAAATTATTAAATTTTAGGAAACAAAAGCCTCTTAACATTGAAGTAAAGACATGAGAGGCTTGAATTGATAAAGCTAGGATGTCATTCTTACTCCTATTTTATTTTTCATCTTCTTTTTTCTTTTTCTTGTTCTTTTTTTTATTTTATTACTATTATTATTAGTTCTAATTCTTTTTCTTTTCTTCTGCGTATAGCCGAACCATCAAAATAGTCATACCAAAATTCAGCTTAAAACTATTAAAAACTATTACCAAAATTTAGCTTATATACTATGAACAATGTTTAGTCTAAATGGTAACAACTTCTTATTTCAATATTAAATGTTAGGGATTTATGTAGCTTAAATTATTTCTCTTGTAAAGAATTCTATTGAACCAACAAAATAGCTGCTTGAATGAAGCTTGACTACAACCATTTATACTTTGGAATGGACAATAAGAATTTTCTTTAAGCAATAAAAATACTGGATTTTAGTTAGGGATCATTATATAGTCTATAAATAACCGAAAACGATATCTATATATTCGACCACAGCGAAACACTTAAATACCCTACAACTTATGATGTCTAACTATAAATTTGAATGGAAAATGCTAAGGTAGCGTTCCAACATATTAAACTCTAACTTTAAGGGAAACCTATAATTATTAAGAAACAATAAAAGAAACATATTGATTTGTACATACACAGAAATAGCGAACTCCAAATTTCTGTTAAATTTCATTCCAATAGCTTAATGATTTCTAATGCGATCATGATTTCAGCAGACAGACGAACAAGGCTAAATCTCATGAATATCATTTGCACAATAAAATTTTTCATACCATACTTTTTAGGACATCCATTTAAAATCATTACAGACCATAGGCAATGAACTCAAAACCCAACTCCAAACTCCAACTTTGAGCGGAAAAATGGATAGAAAACTCATAGAAACGTCTACAATATTGTTCTAGTAATTTTATGAGCCCAGTTGTGTATATCAGTATGATAACATAATTGCAACTCATAAACCAAAATTCACTTAAACATCGACACACTAGCAATATAACTCAACAAACTATTAGCGAAACAATCAATTAAAATTATATTAACTCCTAATAGAGCCAAGAAATACATAGTATTCATACTTAAACAATCCACAAATTTAGTTTCTTAAGAAAGCACATACGAAATAATAGACCTACATGCCCACTACAGTAACACAAATATTATTTTAGCATCAGAATCTCCACACAACACATTCAGTGCTACATTTATATCCACTTCCTATCAATAAAACAAAGGAAATTATTACAATAACACAACTAGAATTAATATAATTAATAAATGAAATTAAAATACTTACTTTAACAAAATTTAAGCTTCAATAACAAAATATACAACTGGAAATATAAATATGTCTATGCCGCAAACAAATAAATGGAGATAGCGGAATAAAACAAACCATTTGAAACAAAATAAAAACATAAGACTCTAATCATGTTACAAAAATAAATATAAATATAATATATCTATAAATCTGAAATCAAATAAATATAAATAATAATATAAATAATAAAAAATAAATCTGAAATCAAATAAATATAAAAATAGGTAAAAATAAATACTATATGGATAAATAAATATAACGAAATTAATTAAATAAAGCATGTATAAGACACAATTCACCACCACCGAATTCTATAAGAGAGCTCATTTGTTGGCCCTTCTAATCGCGAAAAGACTGAATTTAATATAGATAGTCCGAACGGACTAAATTTTATTAACATATACTCGTATCTGTAAATTATATAAATGACAGTATGAGTACTTGAAGTAGCTATTATTTTTAGATAAATACATTGGGTTCTGCACACATTTTGAGACTGTTTTAAGGCAAAAACCAACCCAATAATTATATTCGATGACATAGCTTGAGGGAAGTAAAACAACATTCGAGAGTACTTTTGTATGGGCAGACACAAATCTATTGATTGCTTTTTACTCATACCAAACATACTCTCATTTATTCAAATATATACAAGAATTCCCAACATGAGCGCATTTGATAAGCGACAATGCTAAC
The DNA here is from genome assembly GCA_943737955.2 of Myopa tessellatipennis. NCBI lineage: Eukaryota > Metazoa > Arthropoda > Insecta > Diptera > Conopidae > Myopa > Myopa tessellatipennis. Next base: position 37,796,153 of record OX031315.1, on the reverse strand, counting down.
ATGACTATTATGTTTAAGCAGGATGAAATGAATATGAAGCACATATACAATGATCATGTCGCAACGGATATGGCTTATAAAAATTGATTAATGTTTGCGGAGAATGTTGGAAAGATAAATATGGATTTCTTGTAACAAAGACAATCCAAGTAATAGTAGAACGATATAAAATGGGGCGATATAAAATGGGATTTGATATATACATACATTCACTAATTCGCTGGTTACCACTATATTAATAGTATGATAACATTCAACTGAATACATTTCATATACCCGTTAAAAAATTGGTAAAAAAAAAAAAATGTTAAAAGATCTTTAAAAGCTGTTACAAAGCTGTTCAAAAGATGTTCTAAGATGTTTAAAAATTGGTCCAAAGGTGTTCAGAGCTGTTCAAAAGGTGTTCAGAGCTGTTTAAATGGTGTTCGAAAGGTGTTGAGAGCTGTTCAAAAGGTGTTCAGAGCTGTTCAAAAGGTGTTCAGAGCTGTTCAAAAGGTGTTCAGAGCTGTTTAAAAGGTGTTCGAAAGGTGTTGAGAGCTGTTCAAAAGGTATTCAGAGCTGTTCAAAAGGTGTTTAGAGCTGTTCAAAAGGTGTTCAGAGCTGTTTAAAAGGTGTTCGAAAGGTGTTGAGAGCTGTTCAAAAGGTGTTCAGAGCTGTTCAAAATGTGTTTAGAGCTGTTCAAAAGGTGTTCAGAGCTGTTTAAAAGGTGTTCGAAAGGTGTTGAGAGCTGTTCAAAAGGTGTTCAAAAGGTGTTCAGAGCTGTTCAAAGATGTTCGAAGCTGTTCAAGAGTTGATCATAAGCTGATTGAAAAGTAATCAAGAGCTGATCAAAAAGCTCACATATCTGATCTGATATTACTATCACTAAAATGGATAAGAAAATATTAAAAGATCTAATAAAAGAAAAACTAGACACAAATTGAAATACAAAAATTAAGCATATAAAATTAGGAAAAGAGATTTAGAGATTTAACTAGAAAGACATTTAGCCCCATCACAAAACTTCTAAAAACAAATAATAATCAAACACTCCAATACAAATTATATAGCTAAGGCCAGAAATTCGATTTTTCAAACGAAACTGTTTTCATTAGTTATAAAGATGACGATAACTTTTTTCACCCAAGTGGAAGATGCAGAAGTGAACACATCAACCCATACAAAATAATAATTAATAATAATATTAATTTTCTGAACTCGATACTGCAAGAGATGTTCAGAAATCTACTGAATCAATGCTCTATTCCGAATTGGAATAGCAGAATGTGTTGGATACCACACATGAACCTTACAAAGGATTGGATTTTAAAGGCAAATCGGAAATAGCGCTGGCACAGTACATAATAAAATAATAATAATATCCGTTAATAGTTGGTAACTTACACTTAGATTGCTTCAATTATTATTAGAAGCATCAAATTATAACAAAGCAGACCATATTTCAAAACTATTTTACATAACTACTAGTACTAACAAACATCATTTTAATAGAAATGAACAAGTAACGGGAATTAAGGTCTTTTCAAACTCAATTGTTGGTTTGATGACAACATTTTTAAATTTGAGATTGTTATAGCTGGGGCATCTTCTTTGAGCCATACTCCTAAATCTACACACGTAAAACATAGTCACATACACGGCTGAATCTGAACTGTAATCGATCAACCGATCAAACAGATCAAACAGATCAACCGATCAAACAGATCAACCGATCAACCAGATCAACCGATCAAACAGATCAACCGATCAACCAGATCAACCGATCAAACAGATCAAACAGATCAACCGATCAAACAGATCAACCGATCAACCGATCAACCGATCAACCAGATCAACCGATCAACCGATCAAACAGATCAACCGATCAAACAGATCAAACAGATCAACCGATCAAACAGATGAACCGATCAACCAGATCAACCGATCAACCGATCAAACAGATCAACCAATCAACCAGATCAACCGATCAACCAGATCAACCGATCAACCAGATCAACCGATCAAACAGATCAACCGATCAACCAGATCAACCGATCAAACAGATCAACCGATCAACCAGATCAACCGATCAAACAGATCAAACAGATCAACCGATCAAACAGATCAACCGATCAACCGATCAACCAGATCAACCGATCAACCGATCAAACAGATCAACCGATCAAACAGATCAAACAGATCAACCGATCAAACAGATCAACCGATCAACCGATCAACCGATCAACCAGATCAACCGATCAACCGATCAAACAGATCAACCGATCAAACAGATCAAACAGATCAACCGATCAAACAGATGAACCGATCAACCAGATCAACCGATCAACCGATCAAACAGATCAACCAATCAACCTGATCAACCGATCAACCAGATCAACCGATCAACCAGATCAACCGATCAACCGATCAACCAGATCAACCGATCAACCGATCAACCGATCAACCAGATCAACCGATCAACCGATCAACCAGATCAACCAGATCAACCGATCAACCGATCAAACAGATCAACCAATCAACCAGATCAACCGATCAACCAGATCAACCGATCAACCAGATCAACCGATCAACCTGATCAACCGATCAACCTGATCAACCGATCAACCGATCAACCTGATCAACCGATCAACCAGATCAACCGATCAACCGATCAACCTGATCAACCGATCAACCTGAGCAACCGATCAACCAGATCAACCGATCAACCGATCAACCAGATCAACCGATCAACCGATCAACCAGATCAACCGATCAACCGATCAACCGATCAACCTGATCAACCAGATCAACCGATCAACCAGATCAACCTGATCAACCAGATCAACCGATCAACCTGATCAACCGATCAACCGATCTGGTTGATCGGTTGATGAGGTGGATCAGGTTGATCTGTTTGATCGGTTGATCGATTACAGTTCAGATTCAGCCGTGTATGTGACTATGTTTTACGTGTGTAGATTTAGGAGTATGGCTCAAAGAAGATGCCCCAGCTATAACAATCTCAAATTTAAAAATGTTGTCATCAAACCAACAATTGAGTTTGAAAAGCCCTTAATTCCCGTTACTTGTTCATTTCTATTAAAATGATGTTTGTTAGTACTAGTAGTTATGTAAAATAGTTTTGAAATATGGTCTGCTTTGTTATAATTTGATGCTTCTAATAATAATTGAAGCAATCTAAGTGTAAGTTACCAACTATTAACGGATATTATTATTATTTTATTATGTACTGTGCCAGCGCTATTTCCGATTTGCCTTTAAAATCCAATCCTTTGTAAGGTTCATGTGTGGTATCCAACACATTCTGCTATTCCAATTCGGAATAGAGCATAGATTCAGTAGATTTCTGAACATCTCTTGCAGTATCGAGTTCAGAAAATTAATATTATTATTAATTATTATTTTGTATGGGTTGATGTGTTCACTTCTGCATCTTCCACTTGGGTGAAAAAAGTTATCGTCATCTTTATAACTAATGAAAACAGTTTCGTTTGAAAAATCGAATTTCTGGCCTTAGCTATATAATTTGTATTGGAGTGTTTGATTATTATTTGTTTTTAGAAGTTTTGTGATGGGGCTAAATGTCTGCTTTTCCTAATTTTATATGCTTAATTTTTGTATTTCAATTTGTGTCTAGTTTTTCTTTTATTAGATCTTTTAATATTTTCTTATCCATTTTAGTGATAGTAATATCAGATCAGATATGTGAGCTTTTTGATCAGCTCTTGATTACTTTTCAATCAGCTTATGATCAACTCTTGAACAGCTTCGAACATCTTTGAACAGCTCTGAACACCTTTTGAACACCTTTTGAACAGCTCTCAACACCTTTCGAACACCTTTTAAACAGCTCTGAACACCTTTTGAACAGCTCTAAACACCTTTTGAACAGCTCTGAACACCTTTTGAACAGCTCTCAACACCTTTCGAACACCTTTTAAACAGCTCTGAACACCTTTTGAACAGCTCTAAACACCTTTTGAACAGCTCTGAACACCTTTTGAACAGCTCTCAACACCTTTCGAACACCTTTTAAACAGCTCTGAACACCTTTTGAACAGCTCTGAACACCTTTTGAACAGCTCTGAACACCTTTTGAACAGCTCTCAACACCTTTCGAACACCTTTTGAACAGCTCTGAACACCTTTTGAACAGCTCTGAACACCTTTTGAACAACTTTTGAACATCTTAGAACATCTTTTGAACAGCTTTGTAACAGCTTTTGAAGATCTTTTAACATTTTTTTTTTTTACCAATTTTTTAACGGGTGTATGAAATGTATTCAGTTGAATGTTATCATACTAATATTAATATAGTGGTAACCAGCGAATTAGTGAATGTATGTATATATCAAATCCCATTTTATATCGCCCCATTTTATATCGTCCACTATTACTTGGATTGTCTTTGTTACAAGAAATCCATATTTATCTTTCCAACATTCTCCGCAAACATTAATCAATTTTTATAAGCCATATCCGTTGCGACATGATCATTGTATATGTGCTTCATATTCATTTCATCCTGCTTAAACATAATAGTCATGTTAGCATTGTCGCTTATCAAATGCGCTCATGTTGGGAATTCTTGTATATGTTTGAATAAATGAGAGTATGTTTGGTATGAGTAAAAAGCAATCAATAGATTTGTGTCTGCCCATACAAAAGTACTCTCGAATGTTGTTTTACTTCCCTCAAGCTATGTCATCGAATATAATTATTGGGTTGGTTTTTGCCTTAAAACAGTCTCAAAATGTGTGCAGAACCCAATGTATTTATCTAAAAATAATAGCTACTTCAAGTACTCATACTGTCATTTATATAATTTACAGATACGAGTATATGTTAATAAAATTTAGTCCGTTCGGACTATCTATATTAAATTCAGTCTTTTCGCGATTAGAAGGGCCAACAAATGAGCTCTCTTATAGAATTCGGTGGTGGTGAATTGTGTCTTATACATGCTTTATTTAATTAATTTCGTTATATTTATTTATCCATATAGTATTTATTTTTACCTATTTTTATATTTATTTGATTTCAGATTTATTTTTTATTATTTATATTATTATTTATATTTATTTGATTTCAGATTTATAGATATATTATATTTATATTTATTTTTGTAACGTGATTAGAGTCTTATGTTTTTATTTTGTTTCAAATGGTTTGTTTTATTCCGCTATCTCCATTTATTTGTTTGCGGCATAGACATATTTATATTTCCAGTTGTATATTTTGTTATTGAAGCTTAAATTTTGTTAAAGTAAGTATTTTAATTTCATTTATTAATTATATTAATTCTAGTTGTGTTATTGTAATAATTTCCTTTGTTTTATTGATAGGAAGTGGATATAAATGTAGCACTGAATGTGTTGTGTCGAGATTCTGATGCTAAAATAATATTTGTGTTACTGTAGTGGGCATGTAGATCTATTATTTCGTATGTGCTTTCTTAAGAAACTAAATTTGTGGATTGTTTAAGTATGAATACTTGGCTCTATTAAGAGTTAATATAATTTTAATTGATTGTTTCGCTAATAGTTTGTTGAGTTATATTGCTAGTGTGTCGATGTTTAAGTGAATTTTGGTTTATGAGTTGCAATTATGTTATCATACTGATATACACAACTGGGTTCATAAAATTACTAGAACAATATTGTAGACGTTTCTATGAGTTTTCTATCCATTTTTCCGCTCAAAGTTGGAGTTTGGAGTTGGGTTTTGAGTTCATTGCCTATGGTCTGTAATGATTTTAAATGGATGTCCTAAAAAGTATGGTATGGAAAATTTTATTGTGCAAATGATATTCATGAGATTTAGCCTTGTTCGTCTGTCTGCTGAAATCATGATCGCATTAGAAATCATTAAGCTATTGGAATGAAATTTAACAGAAATGTAGGAGTTCGCTATTTCTGTGTATGTACAAATCAATATGTTTCTTTTATTGTTTCTTAATAATTATAGGTTTCCCTTAAAGTTAGAGTTTAATATGTTGGAACGCTACCTTAGCATTTTCCATTCAAATTTATAGTTAGACATCATAAGTTGTAGGGTATTTAAGTGTTTCGCTGTGGTCGAATATATAGATATCGTTTTCGGTTATTTATAGACTATATAATGATCCCTAACTAAAATCCAGTATTTTTATTGCTTAAAGAAAATTCTTATTGTCCATTCCAAAGTATAAATGGTTGTAGTCAAGCTTCATTCAAGCAGCTATTTTGTTGGTTCAATAGAATTCTTTACAAGAGAAATAATTTAAGCTACATAAATCCCTAACATTTAATATTGAAATAAGAAGTTGTTACCATTTAGACTAAACATTGTTCATAGTATATAAGCTAAATTTTGGTAATAGTTTTTAATAGTTTTAAGCTGAATTTTGGTATGACTATTTTGATGGTTCGGCTATACGCAGAAGAAAAGAAAAAGAATTGGAACTAATAATAATAGTAATAAAATAAAAAAAAGAAAAAGAAAAAAGAAGATGAAAAATAAAATAGGAGTAAGAATGACATCCTAGCTTTATCAATTCAAGCCTCTCACGTCTTTACTTCAATGTTAAGAGGCTTTTGTTTCCTAAAATTTAATAATTTAGACAACATTTAATCACAAATTTATTCCTAAAATTTTAAACAACAACAATATCTCTTTTCTTAAAGATATGTTTACTAACCCACTGCTCATTAACTAACTAAACCCTTTCAAACAAATCTCTTACTCCTAGAAGCAATAATAATTAGCTCTAAAGAAATATTATTTAAAGCACTGAAATTAAAAAAATATATTACAAGAAGGAATGAAAGGAAAATCATGTCATCATATGCTCATGAAACCATTAGTAGTAGTACTAGTATTATAGTATAGTAATATTCAAATTGATGAACAATAACCATGTTGAAAATCTACTCAACATTTTCTATATGTGTCAGTATAAAAGAAAAAAGAAAAAAACAATAAGCGAATAAAATATGTGTGTCTTTCATCGACATAAAAATTCACACGCACATTAAATGCTTATCCTAACAGAATCTATACAACGAAAAAGAAGAAGAAGAAAATGGCATCCTAGGTTTGCCTGTTTAAGCCACGCATGTCACCATTTAAATATCAACAGCATGCATCTCTATTACTAAAATTAAAAAACAAAAAAAAAAAAAAAACAACAATACAGCAAGAGTAAATCGTCTACTACTGCAACAATATAAACCAAAATCCTACAACAATAACACAAGCAAAATTCCTACAAACCCGGTTCTACTGCTTCATCAGTCTATTGCTAGATTAGCCTTAAAAATTTCAACAACAACAACAACATTATACATTTACTATATATATATATATATATATTATATTTTTACTATATATCTACATCTACTACATCTACTATATTAACTTATTCTACTTATATGTTCAAATTCTACTTATATGTATTAAACATCCGAAAATTACGACAAACAATAAACAATATAAATGAATAATAATAATATTGAATACGCTAAGCATAGTCCCACCCAAAATCCTACCAATCATCTGAATCCGTCTCTGTCGCTACATCTACACTATCCGCCTGTCCTTTACCTCTGATAGGCTGTCCGTCTTTTCTTTCAAATTTAGAGTTAGATGTGATACGTTGAAGAGTGCTTAACTGTTTCGTTGAGGACGAATATATAAATAACGTTTTGACTATTTGCTTATACATTATATGACTACCTTATCATTTGGCTACACGCGGAAAAAGAAGAAAAAGAATAAGAAGCAATAATAATAGTAATGAAAAAAGAACAAGAAAAAAGAAGAAGAAAAATAAAATAGAAGTAAGAATGGCAACCTAGCTTTACCAACTCAAGCCTCTACACTTCAATATAAATAACATGCGTCTCTCAATAACTCTTTTCTCAAACGCATCGCTCATTAACTAACTAAACCCTATCAAACAAATCTCTTACACCTAAAAGCAATAATAATTAGCGTTAAAGAAATATTATTTAAAACACTGAAATTAAAAATATATTACAAACAAATTACAGCAAAAATCATGTCATCAACTTTTCATTAATCCATATAGTCATATTGAAATTTATGAACTATATACAACCATATTCAAAATATAATCATAGCATTTTCTAAATGTCTCAGTATGAAAACAGAAAAAAAAGACAAAAAATAATAAGCGATTAAAATTATGTGAGTCTTTCTCCTTCACTAAAATTAACTATCAATTAATTAAATTGTTATCCTACAGCAAAGAAAATAAGAATTCAAATAAGAATACTATAAGAACATATTCTAGATTTAACTGCTTGAGCCCTGCATTTTACTAGTTCAATATCGACAGCATGCGTCTCTATTCCTAAAAATAAAAAAACAACAACACCGCAAGAATAAATCGTCTACTACTACAACAACAACAACATAAATCAAACTCCTACAACAACAACATTAGCTAACCATTAAATTAACTTATATTAGTAATAACCTATGAGGCTACAAACCAAAGTTCACTTGAAATGTTCATTTAGTGTCTATATAACAAGAAAAAAAAAATCTACACCCGAAAAGAAATAAAATAATACCCAAGCATATTCCTAAAGCGAAAGCATAAACATTCTACATCTTCGCCAAAATATTACTTCATGTGTATAAAAAGAAATCCCTACATTTGTTGTATTAACTCTTCTCGCAGGAGCATCAAATGCTTATTCTAACAGAAGCTATACAATGAAAAAAAAGAATAAGTGGAGCATCCTAGGTTTACCTACTCAATCCTCTCCTCTACACTTCAATATCATTAACAAGCGTCTCTATTCCTAAAAATAAAACAAGACAGCAAGAATAAATCGTATACAAAACAACATAAGCCAAACTCCTACAAGAACAAGAACAAAATAAACAAAAGAATTTTAATTCGTGCATGATCACTGTCTCTGTCAGTCTGTCCGTCTATATATACGTATGTTTGTATGTCCGTCTATATGTATGTATGTTTGTATGTCCGTCTATATGTATGTATGTTTGTATGTCCGTCTATATGTGTGTATGTGTCTATGTGTGTTCGTCTTCCCACCCTACACTTTCCCATTCCCTCTTCCTTCCAACCACTTTTGCCATCAAGCTGATCTCCTAGCTAACTATGACACTGGATTTATGAACAATTCAATTTGTGTATGTTCACTGTCCATCTGTCTATTCGACCGTTCGTCTGTCCGTCTATATGTATGTCCGTCTGTCTATCAGACCATGAGAAATATTTTGTAAACAGAAGTACCGAAAATGTCAACTCCAATTCCGAGATTGAAATAATTGTATTAATATATATGTACATACAATAAGTGTGGTCGCGGGGCAATCGAACACTTGAAATGCCCATAACTCATTTACTAAATCTACAACAACCACATAGCAAATTGACGAAAAGCAATTAAATTAAAGCAATAAAAAATATTTTCCAACAACAACGCTACGCATATTCAGAACAACAACAACAACAACAATATCAAGTACCACAAACGATGCAGAGGCGGGCAGAGAACAACATCACACTCGTAACAGTCTGCACGCCGAGCTATGTATGTCTGTCTGTCGGTATATATGTATGTATGTCCGTCTGTCTGTCCGTCCATATGTTTGTATGTCTGTCCGTCTATATGTATGTATGGCTGTCTGTCTATCAGTGTGTCCGTCCGTCTGTCTGTCAGTTTTGTCACGTCCATTTCCTACCTCCCTTCCTCCCCTCCCCCCCCCTCTCCAGACACCCTCCCACCCCTCCCTTCAAACTATCACCCTCTCGCTCACTCTCACATATCCATAGCACCGCACGAGCAGCGCGGTCGCTACCATAGCACCGCACGCAGCGCACCGCACGGGCAGCGCAGTCGCTACGTTGCGCCAGAAGGTACATATCCCTACTACTTCCGTTTCATCTGTAGGTATAAGGTCCCTAAATATAGGCTGCTCAGCTTGAACAGAATTAATCTGCGCCTGGCGTCTGATGTTGGGTATCAAGTTCTGGACCGAAAGTTATCTTGGAAGAAAAACACTTTTTATACCTGCAAAAATGCAATTGCGAAGAGACTGGTGACTGAAATAGTGGTCTGAATGCATACTGCGGTTTAACCATCCAAACTGGATCCGTTATGGGCGGAACCCATTAAGAGCTACGACATGTTCGAAGATCGCTCAGAAATATCAAAAATGATTACTTCTTCAAGAGCTGCATCAACTATATCTGACGGAGGAAGGAAATAATCGTTTGAGAGTTTAAAGACGCAATAGGTAGGTAAGACGCAACAGGCACGAAAGATTGTACATGCACTTTTTAACTATATCACTTTGAAATATGTCTCTAATGATTCGTCAATAAATATAATGCATCAATAAATACATATGAATGACATGCTGATGTGATCAGCAAACGAATAATCAGCGACTGATCATTAATAAAAATCAAGAGGATTGGAACAGGATAGACTCCACTCAATTCAATTCAATAGAAAAATCGAACACATACATACATACATAAAGTTAACATATAACGGACACTATAACAGTTTATTAACAGATTTACTTATGTTAATCGAAAAAATTCTGCAGTTATACCTAAAGAATTTTTTTTAAGAATCTGAAAGGGAAGAAAGGAAAAAGAACAATTGGAATTAGAATTTTCTAATCTCAATTCAATTACAATTAGATAATCAATCCGTGAAATCTAATATCAAAGCTAAACACAGTAGGACAAATATGCGCGAGTAGTAAGCATTTGCTTTTAAATGAAATTTCTTCTGACTGTGAGCAACTTAGGTATTTAAGCGTGGGTATGTAAGATTCGGCGGTGAAAAGGGTAGGATTCCCTTTTCTTGTTTTAAAAAAAATTAAGTGTTCTTAGATTTCGACTATTAAAATTTGGTTCCACTCTAAGTGTTTACGCCAAAGCAATCCGCTCGCCGGGCTGCCTCTCCTGATCGTCCGAAGCCGTGTCCTCTCTGAGCGCGGACATCGGCCGCTCAGGAGAGGCAAGCTTAAAGCTTGACTGCGAGCTCTTCGGCTCCAGCCTTGGTGGTCGGAGTCGAAAACTTCTCTTCCTGCTCGATCATCATGACTCTAGCGCCAATAGTGAACCTCGCCGGACGCAACAAAGTGAAAACCTAGACATTAAAATTTATCATTTCGTTTTTTAACTTTCGGAAACAACACGCAAATGTATTATTATTTCTTGATTACCAACATTATTATATAATTATATATAAAAAACTGAAATCGCAAATTGCCTTTGCTTCAATAAACACTAAGATTATCCAGATTAGTTAACAATAAAAACAATATTTACCTCGAATTTTCTGTTCCTCCAGTTGTTCTTCTTCTTGAAGTGTTTGTAGGAATTCTTCATCACAATTTTTAGACAAAATAATTTCGCGTCGTATGTACAGTTTCGCCAACGGAATCATCTCACTCGCATTCGGATTATAAAATGGTGATCTAGGGTCTTCTGGATACATAGTTGTAATGCGGTACATCCGCTCACGTGGTTGTGTTTCAAAGTTAGGAGACTGGTATTTATCACAGAATTATAGCGAATAATTAAAGGAACGTACATATATTAGTATAACAATACTCCTCACATCAATTTTTCTTAAGCTTAAAAGAATTTTTTATAAAGATAAAAAATAAATAAATCGCATGTGAGACAAGAATGAGGATACAACATTATGCATTCCGGTATGCAGTTATGTTTTGACAAGGTGTGTGACGTCGTAATGACGTAGCTCTTTGAATGAAAAAGCATTGGGCATATTGTTTTACATAAACAAAAGATAATTTTAATACCTTTCCAACCATGCCCACAACATGGAGGCAACATGTATAACAAGAAGTCAGCGTAGGTAACTCTTATAGTTTCGGAGATATAGGTCCGAAATTTTCTCACCTTAAAGTGCTAAAACTCCGAAACCAGTTGAGAGTGGGCAAAATTAAGTTGTTGTTAAGGTCTTCGTGAAAACAAAGAAACAAAAGAAACAACCGTGAAAACAACAAGAAAATCGGAGCTTCGTCAGCGTATGTAAGAAAAATACCTATAAATCGGTATACATACATATGTTCCATTGAAATTGAATAAACGCTAGAAGGTTCGAATCCTTTTCGTGTGACGTATTTACATATATATACATAGATTTATTTTGTTTATATAAAAATATGAATTACAAATTGTACCTGAATTATTCTTTTGCGTACTGGAAAACAATGAAGATATGTGCGCTTTCTGCATTTCTCGCAATTACTTAATTTACTTATTATATTATATGCGTGATGTAAATACATACACCACCCATAGTTTTCCGGCTTATGCCTTGAACACATATAAAATCGCACGACGAATATTTCGTTGCGAACTGTCAGAAATCTTCTGCCGCAGCGAAGTTTTGGCTTGTCAAAGTCGATATAAACACACAAAAATAAGAAGAACAAGAGCGACGACTGCAAATAAATCGCACCCAAATCGATCGCAGAAACGATTTATTCGCAGCAGTAAGCAGAGGCAGCGACATAATTTAATTTTTTTCTCGTTTCTCATAAGAGGCCGTGTAATTTTGACAGTTCGCACCGAAATATTCGTCGATTTTCGATTTTCTATGTATTCAAGGCATTTGCTTGGGATTTGAACTATCAACTTGACTGGCAAAATCGTATAGCATATGTAATTTTTTTCCTGCAAAAATGTCAAGTTTTGTGCCGAATAAGCATCATGCGGGAACTTTTGATTTACTTCTTTAATTTGAAAAAATCTGCAGCTGAGGCGCATCGATTGCTTCTAGAAGCATATGGTGAAGCTGCTTTAAGTGATAGAAGTTGTCAGGAATGGTTTCAAAAGTTTAAGAACGGTGAGTTTGACGTGAAGGACAAAGAACGCAGTGGAAGGCCGCAGCTTGGTGTCGTGTATTATGAATTGCTCAAACCAAGCGAAACCATTACTGGAGCTCTCTACCGAACACAATTGATGAGATTGAGTCTGGCACTTAAGGAAAAACGCGCCCATTACTACTCCAGACACTACAAAATTATTCTTTTACACGATAATGCTCGTCCACATGTTGCGGCGCCGGTAAAAACATACTTGGAAACACTCAACTGGGAAGTTTTACCCCACCCGCCGTATTCACCAGACTTAGCCCCTTCTGATTATCACCTGTTCCGGTCGATGGCACATGGTCTGTCTGAGCAGCGCTTCACATCATATGAAGACACCAAAAATTGGGTAGATTTGTGGATAGCGTCAAAAGATGAAGAGTTTTTTCGACGGGGTATCCGAATGTTGCCAGAAAGATGGGGAAAAGTAGTGGAAAATGATGGAAAATACTTTGAATAAAACGTAATGTACTGTTCCTTCACAATAAATTCCTAACTTTTTATAAAAAACCGAGGAAACTTATTTGTACACCTAATATTATTAAAAAAGAATCGTTGGATCTAGATAACTGTTGCTTGTTGATTTTTAAAGCCAAATGTCCGCTTCTTAATATCCTTTTTAAATTATGTTCCTACGTCGAACAGTTTTTGAGAAAATGAATGCCAAAGTTAAAATTTGAAAAAAAGTTCCGAAAAAAACTTTTTGGTCGCCATTTTTTTTTAAAATTACGGTATTAAGTATAAAAATTTTTGACCCTAAAATAAAATTCTGTAAGCAATTCTAGAGAGAATGCTTCAAACCGGAAGGATCTATGTTTTGTAACATAGTAACAATTTTCACTTTTCTCGGAAACTACAAAACACAGATCCTTCCGGTTTGAAGCATTTGCTCTAGATTTGATTAGAGAATTTTATGGCCGGAAAAATATTTATAGTTAATAACGTAAAAAACATACATAACATAACAGAAAAAAATTGCGGGACTTTTTTTTGGACTTCCACATCACTTAGTAACCTGAATTTTTTCACAGATGTCCAAATTTCAAAAATCCAAAAGGCTTCGCAATTTTTTTTACGAAATAAATAAAAACTTCCTGGCGAAGAAAGGCTAGAAAAGCTAGTAAATACTAGTTTAATATAACATCATATCGAGTAAATAATTAATTAGTTTTTTTTCTGCCAAATTTACCTCAACAATACAACAACCAGAATTATTTTTAATAATCATTTTAAAACAATGCTGAGTAACAAGATACTCTGCGTTCAAAGACGAAAGAATAAAAACAAAGAAAATTAAACGAAGCAGAAAACAAATTTAATTTAGGAATGGTAATGGATTTACTGGACAAATAAGTACCGGCCGAGTAGCGACCTCCACTAACCTCCGAGTGACTCAAAAGACTCAAAAGAAGTTGGTGCATCAACTATGCACGGCACCAACCAAGGAGGGTGGGTAGTAGAAGGGGTGGGAAACTAACACCTAATCCCCCCACGTCACCGCCAGCCACAATAGCGGCTGAGGTGATAGGCGTCCGGCGATCCGTATTTTCCGTCAGGGGAATCCGTTGTTTTTTTTGGCTTTCCTTGTCTTTCGAAAGGTGGCTAGACCCCTTTATTCGACTCAGCTCAGTCGGTTATATTTTGTAACGAGGTTTCCGGTCGGCTGCTGGGGCTAATGAGCCCCCCCCCCCCGCCCCATTTTCCCTGAGCACGGTTAGGAGAGCTGAGCGCTCCCCAGCAGTGGACGAATTCTCTTGTTTTTTTTCTCTTCAATTTATCCTGCCTATATATAGGTTCCCCGGTTCGTCACCAAACTTGGCGCCTTACCAACGTGAAGCCTGAAGGTGGTGAGCGGTACGTTACAAAAATTGACGAACTAAATTTGACGAAATCTCGTCAGTAGCTTCCCAGCCATCGACGAGATACGACTACGCTTCTTTGATTTTGCTACACCCAAAAAATTAAAGTTGTTTGTCTTTATGACAAAGCTTATGTTAATTTTCCCTTTATATTAAAAAATATTATTGCAACATTCAATTATAAAATAATATTGCATTATGTACTTTATATTATAAAATATTATTGGTTTATCTACTTTATATTATAAAATACTATAATACATATACATTAGTCATTAAAAGTTCATTTCCGATCTTATGCTTCAATAGCAATATGCTGCAATAATCCAAATATGTAGCGTGCAAACAAATAAAAATCTAAAAAAATTCATACTAATGACCCGTTTTTCAGTGATCGTTTAAACGGCGTTTAAACGACGTTTCGTTAAACGGCAAATAAAAGTTAACTGAGATTAAGACGTATTCAAACTTGTACTGAAAAACACAATATGGGGTTTAAACGGAGTTTAACCGAGAAACGACGCACAGTGAACTGATTTTTTAAGAAGGCGACCAAAAATCATTTTTTTCACTATCACCGATTTTAAGATTGATTATTTCTTATGAAAGTATAATACCTGATACCTGAGAACCTAGTGGGACAAAAAATATGTCTCTATTTTAATGTTTTCACTAAAAACCAGGGTTCGGAAAACGTTTCTTTTTTATATCGCTCAATTTATATCCCTCACTGAAGATAACAATATTTCCATCCTCACTGATAAATATCTTTTTTCATCTTTGTTCAGAAAAATACATATCGCTCACGTTCTAAATAATTTCGATCTTCCAACAAAACTATCACTTGGGATGAAAAAAATTCTTATCTTCAAATATTTCGATCCCTCAAGTTGAAAACATTTCGTTTGTTGACGAATAGCGATCGCAGAAAATGAGAAAACTTCGGGTTTCGCACCATAACGATCTTCAGTGATGAAAAAAAGGCTGCGCAGGCAAAGAATCGATCTTTGAAGATGAAAATAATTTCGACGCAGGTTCGAAAAAGCAGCGGAGCAGAGTTGAACAGCACGGGTTTTGTTGGTGTTTGGATGGTTCGCTTCGCGGCAGAGACAATTGCTTGAAAATGAAGTTTTGTTTGTGTTTCGTATGAATATGTTTTTGTTGGATTTGGTACACGATGATTAAAAATTAATTTTGCATGGTGTGGGGTGTGAGGGAAAGTTGTAAATACGTAAAATATTAATATGTAAAAATATTAATAAGAAAATGGTTTTCTACCATACATAAGTAATTCTGATATATTTTATACATATTCATTATATATACATATATATATTTCTTATATCTTCCCATTATACTTTTTATTATTCACTGATATTGAAACACAATTTTTCTCAACGAATATTGGCTTTCTCTCAATCCATCCCAAATACATATGAATATCTTTACATTTTTTTGTAAAAATTTACTCCTCAACCCTTTCTGCGAGCTCGTTCCGAATATATGCAATAAATTTTTCAGGTAGGCATTTGAATACATATGTATGTACATGTATGAATGGAAGGCAAATTTGTATATCGGCATTGAAACTAATTACTTTTGGAATGAAACAGGATTGATTATTAGAGGACCAGGTAACAAATCATCAACAAATATCAGGTAACAAATTTTATAAAGGAAGAAGTGTTTGAATTCATGTTTCAAATGTCCGTCGGATAATAAAATTGACGAATGTAACACGGCACAATCTGTGCTTTCAATGGAAGAGCAAATACTCTCAATTAATGTTTTTCTAATACATTACTTAATGCATACAAAATTCATAATAAAAATTTGTAATAGGAATATGTATAAAATATGTTAGAATTACTTATGGTAGAAAAAAATTTACTTATTAATATTTTTACATATTAATATTTTACGTATTTACTTCTACAAGTTTCCCTCACACCCCACACCATGCAAAATTAATTTTTAATCATCGTGTACCAAATCCAACAAAAACATATTCATACGAAACACAAACAAAACTTCATTTTCAAGCAATTGTCTCTGCCGCAAAGCGAACCATCCAAACACCAACAAAACCCGTGCTGTTCAACTCTGCTCCGCTGCTTTTTCGAACCTGCGTCGAAATTATTTTCATCTTCAAAGATCGATTGTTTGCCTGCGCAGCCTTTTTTTCATCACCGAAGATCGTTATGGTGCGAAACCCGAAGCTTTCTCATCTTCTGCGATCGCTATTCGTCACCAAACGAAATGTTTTCAACTTGAGGGCTCGAAATATTTGAAGAAAAAAATTTTTTTCATCCCAAGTGATAGTTTTGTTGGAAGATCGAAATTATTTTGAACCTGAGCGATATGTATTTTTCTGAACAAAGATGAAAAAATAAAAATCGCTCATGAGTCAAAACAGATTTTCATCTTTTGAGATCGTTTTTTTGTGAGGGATATAAAAAAAGTTGTTCGTTTGAGGGATATATTCCGAACCCTGCTTAGCACATACTTTAAACCTCATAGTTAAAGCAGGTTTAAAACAAAATGACATTCGAATCTTCCTCGAGAAAGTCAAGAAAATTGTGACACATTTCGAAAGAAGTTCAGCATCAAATGAAATGTTGGTGGGGAAGCATTAAAACTATTACAGGAAGTTGACACGAGGTGGAACTCAACATTGTTAATGGTAAGAGATTTACACATCTTCAGGATCCAATTAAAATCTCCATGGCTTTAATTGCAACTGAACTTCCTGCTTTAGCTGCGGTGGATTGGGATGGGATGTTTTAAGCCATTTATCCATGCTTTTAAAACAATTTGAAGATGCCACAACTGCAATAAGTGCTGGAAACTATTGCACTTCCGCTTTAGTAATTCCTTTTACGAACGGCTTATTAAATGTGTACATTTATTGCAGCATAGCAATTTTCCTAGCTGTATACAAAAAATGTTGCAAATTTTTTGTGTTCAACTAAGCGAGAGATTTGGCAATATAGAACTCAACCAATCATTGCAGTTTGCATCATTTCTTGATCCGAGATTTATAAACTTGGCGTTTTCTGACCAAACGTGTGCAGACAATGCAAGAACAAGTTGTATAAATGCAGTAACATCTTTAATCGAAGCTAAATGCCCGGCGCAGCAAGAGCCAACTCAACGAGATGTTCCAGATCTTCCATCTACCACCTCCAACAATTTGTCGATATGGAAATGTTTCGATAGTATAGTGTCAACGCTTAAGCCCATTGGAACAAAAAACTCTAGGGCGATTTTAGAAATTCAACGATATTTGGAGGATGAAGTAGTTCCTCGAACATCAAATCCACTAGAGTGATGGCCGAATAGCCATTATAAGTTTCCGACACTATCAATTGTGGCACAAAAAAAGATTTGTGCTTTGGCGTCATCAGTGCCATGCGAAAAAATTTTTTCCAGAGCTGGGCAAATACTGACAGATCGTCGAAGCAGTCTGAGCGACAACAAATTGCATATGTTAGTATTTTTAAATACTAATTATAAATACATTAATTAATGTTAATTCATGTTTTTAATTAATGTTATTAACCCTTTAATGTCCGCATTATGTTTCCGTGGGCACAAACATTTTTTTCATGAAAGTCTTAGTAAACGTGATATAAATATATCAAATTAGAAGAAAAATTTGAAAAAAGACGAAAGGATAACATTTGGTGGAGTGTCATTTCTATACTACAGCAGCCAGAAATGGTATACATTAGACCGGTCCT
The DNA here is from genome assembly GCA_943737955.2 of Myopa tessellatipennis. Classification (NCBI taxonomy): domain Eukaryota; kingdom Metazoa; phylum Arthropoda; class Insecta; order Diptera; family Conopidae; genus Myopa; species Myopa tessellatipennis. Next base: position 37,777,648 of record OX031315.1, on the reverse strand, counting down.
TATTCCTTTTTTTACGAATTCGAATGACGGCAAGCGCTAAAACCATTTTATTTGATCCTAAAAATACACAAAAAAAATTTGAGCTTGATTGGACAATTTTTAGCCGTGCCCCCGCCAACATTGAAATGTTTTTCCCCGGTTTTTCTTGAAATGTATCTGGCAGCCCTGTTGGTAAGTACTTATTGAAATGTGTGTGTGTGCGTTTGGCAAATGTGACACACACTCTCTCTTTTTTTGTGGCGGCCCAGTACTGTGTTGTTGTTGTGTACGTCTGACGAAAATTCGCATAAATAAATCATTTTGTATTGCAACTTTCACACGTGGATCGACGAATTTAGTGAAATCGTGAAGTTCAAACAAAAAAATTTAAAAGAATATTGCCCAAAAGATTACCTTTAAAAAATTGAACAAATAAATTTTAAAATTAAAAATCCAAAGCGATGACAACCAAAAGATTTCGATCGGATGATGATATTATGTTAATTGGCGTAATTGACCACCAAATTACTGGAGCTAAATTACCAGGAAGAAAACAAGTGCTACAAGTTTTATTTTATAATTTAAGAATAGTTGGTTTAAATTTAAGAGAAAGTTCTAAATTAGTTGTTGCTGAGGTTAGTACGTTTTGGCAAAAAGCACGAATTCCAACACACCATGAAAAACACTGCATTGAGAAGCTGGAAAAATTATACAACGAGTGGAGAGATATTACAAAGCATCATGGTCGAAAAACAGAATGTCAAAACAGGAAAGAAACTGAATTTCAAGATAAATTACATGATTTATTCGATATCGCACACGCAAACGCGATAGAATTAATTAAAATACAAGAAGACAAAGAGTTCTTAAAAAAGCAACGAGAAAAAGGAAGACCAGGTTGTATGCTAGGAACGGATAAAATTGTCATGCAGAAAGAAAAGCGAAAGGCAGTCCAGAAAGAACAAGAAAACCAGCGTCGAATAAAAGAAGATGAACGAAAAGAGTTATATGAACAACATACTCAAAGAGGTATACAATTAAGAATTATATCTTTTAAGCAAATCAGAATTATTGTTGTAAAACAGGTATGATTGACATTGACGACGAAAACGATATTGAAGTTGTAGCATCAACATCAGCAGGAAATGCATATCCAGGTATATCAGGTATATCCAGAGGTAAAACAAATTTGTTTACACCAAGACTGCTTTCAACTTTGGATAAGTGGAAAATCACTGATGGTGCTGCAGTTCATATCCTAAGTGCAACTGCTGACGCGTTGGGCTATGATATCGAAGATCTTATACTAAATCGTTCATCAATTCGTCGAATGCGTCAGAAACATCGTGCAACAACAGCACAAAACATTGCAGCAAACTTTGATGTAAGTACTGTAATGTGTTTGTGTTTTTCCCTATGCTTCTTTTTTTATGTTTTGAGTATAAATTAAGAAACTTGAGTTTTTTTTTCCAGATTCCACGTAGTTTTGTTTTGCATTGGGATGGTACAATGTTACCAGAAATTAGTGGCAGGGAAAAAGTTGATCGCTTGCCAATCATAGTCTCATCTCAAGGTATCGATAAACTACTTGGCATTCCAAAGTTAAAATCTTCGAGTGGAAAAGAAATATCAGATGCCGTGTTTAATTCAATAAAAGAATATGAAATGCTTGATCGAGTTGAAATTATCTGCTTCGACACAACTGCTCATAATACAGGAGCACAAAACGGTGCTGCTGCTCTGCTTGAAGGAAAACTAGGTCGCGATTTATTATATTTTCCCTGCAGACACCATATTTACGAGTTGTTGATCCGTAAAGTGTTTGAAATTAGAGTGGCTACTACAGCCGGTCCAGAAGTGCTAATTTTTAATCGCTTTAGCAAATACTGGAATAATATTGACAAATTAAATTATAAGAGTTGTTTAGAAGATGAACACATTATTACAGTATTGACAGCTGAAGAACGTGGAACAATTTTAAATTACTGCCTAGATAACTTAAAACAAGCTCATAGCAGACGCGACTACAAAGAATTATTACAATTAGTTGTCAGTTTTCTTGGTGGTACGGTGCCGAATTTTAACACCTTTCGTATACCTGGTGCAACTTATCATGCTCGATGGATGTCAAAATCTATTTATGCACTTAAAATGTATTTGTTTCGTAATGAATTCAATATGACCAAACAAGAGCTAAACGGTATACGTAGTGTCTGTCTGTTTATAGTTCGTATTTATGTAAAAGCCTGGTTTGGATGCACTAAAGCAATTGACCAATTCACCAAATCAAGACCTAAATTTAATTAAAAATATTATAGCTTATCCTGAAAGGGATATAGCTCTTGCTTTGCTACAAAAAATAAGCAATCATTTGTGGTATTTGTCGGAAGAAGCAGTCGGTCTTTCATTCTTCGATCCTAATGTAAGTGTTGCAATTAAAAAAAAAAATGGTTCAGGCAATTAATGTTAAAGCAAATACAGAAAAATGCAAGCGAATAATAACTAATCCAACAAATATCGACACATTTGCGCAAAAAGATTTAAGCGATTTTGTAAATTCCAATACACACGCGTTCTTTGATCGCTTAGAAATTTCAAAAGAATTTTTGCAAGTCGATCCGTCGGATTGGAATGAAAGATTTGACTACGCTCAGGGATCACAAATTTGTAAAAAATTATCTGTAGTAAATGATGCAGCTGAAAGAGGCGCCAAATTCATTACAGATTATAATAATAAATTAACCCACAATGAAGAGGAGAAACAATTCCTTTTTCAAGTGGTTAAAGAATATAACATGAATTATCCCACTTTTAAAAAGACTTCACTATTAAATTAAAATAATATTAATGTTACTATGAGTATGTAATTAATAAAAATATTTCAGTTTATTCTTACTTTTCAAATAAATGCAAATAAAATAAAAAAATATATTTTTTTTTGCCTTATTTCTCATAATAAAAACAAAAAGGTGCTTGGGGCACGGCTAAAAATTATCCAATCGTTGTCAAATTTTTTTTTATGCTTTGTGAGACTAAAACGAATATTTTTAGCGCTTGCCGTAACATATATTCGAGAAAATAAATTTGTCCATATAAATAAGGACCGGTCTAGTATACATACATATATAATATATAGGGTGTTTCGCATAAGAGGGCTCAAACGACTAGGGCGTATAGGATGAGTCGAGACAAGAAAGAAATCGTATGGGAGGGGGGTCAATTTCCCCCCGTTTAGGCGGGAGGGGCCACATTATAAAAATACGACTTAACATAAAAAAAATAACATTAAAAAAAATGGTTAAATCTAGATAACTTTTGCTTGCTGATTTTCAAAGCCAAATATCAGCTTCTTAATATCCTTTTTAAATTAGGTTTCTATGTCAAACAATTTTTACGAAAATGAATGCTAAAGTTAAAATTTGGAATAAAAATTCCAAAAAAAAATTTTTTATCGCAATTTTTTTTAAAATTACGGTATTAAGTATAAATTTCCGACCATAAAATTCTCTAATCAATTCTAAGAGAATGCTTCAAACCGGAAGGATCTGTCTTTTGTAGTTTCCGAGAAAAATGAAAATTACAATCTGAACTTCTTCCCCAGAACAGTCTTCTTCGATATTTTTGCACCAGTAATAAAACACAAGTAGCCAAAAAATTGGTATTTTAAAGGAAAGTATGCTTCGTAACTTTAACTTTTACTAAAATGATGTACATTTGTATTTACCACTGAAAATTTTCACTTGTTTATCGTTTAAAGGCTTACCGCAGATGGCTGCTGTAGTTTTAAAATGACACAGAATCAAATTACAAAATGGTTATTTACAAATCATTATCACAAACACTTTGTGCACTTTATTAACCTGGCTATATTTAAACTGAATTACACAATTTTGGTCACTACAAATTTTTTTATTAAATTGCAAATAACTCTAAAGTTGACCAACCTTATTGAAATTTTTGCATTCACAAAACTAACCACATGTTCAGTCACAAAAGAACCGTTATGTTCGTTGTATGCTCCTTTGGTGAAAAGAAATAGTAAAAAATAGATGTTTGAGACTAAGCTAATCAAAAATTGTAGCAATGTTTCATTTAATCATCTGTTGTATAGCTCTGAAACTAATGTATTTTGTATACTACACTGGCCATTAAAGGGTTAACCAACGAATAGCGGCAATTTTAAAGAGCAGTGCAAATTTTCCCATCAAAATTCCTTCAATTTGCTTAAGTGGTTGAAATAATAGAATAAGCCACAAATGTATTTTTTGCATATGTTAATCATTAAAATTTAATTTTCAAAATGGAATTCTAAAGATTTATTTAAGGAGAATGGTCAGCGGTAGGATGAGGGGAAAGCGAAGGCAAGTATTTGACGAAAATCTTCGGAGACGGAACGGCTAAGCATTTCCGTTTCCGGATTTATTATTACCCCTGGATCATCTGCCGGCTGGGTTAAGGACTCTCCCTGCATAATGAGCTAGTCGGAAAACGATCGCTGGTACGTGGCGAGCGGCAAGACCAGGGTACGTAACAATATGGCTCCCTATGAAAAGCATGGCTGAGCAGTTTCTTATCGGCAGGGCCTCCAAACCATGACGGCTTGAACTGGCAATGCAGCCAGCTCAATTGCGCAAGCGGGGGAGGCGCTGCTGGCAAGCAACCACAGGTTATACAGTTTTTGTTTTTATATAATAATATTTGGCTTGAACAGGTTGAGCGGCCAAATACAATTGCGGCTGAAAAGGGATATCTGTGGACGAACAACCGTAGACCGACAAGTACGCAATCCTTTTCGTTTTTTCTTGTTTTTGTAATGGCCTTTGATGACTCTCAATCACGAGGTCTCCGGAAAAAGATGGCTTAGAAGAACGGCGAACGAAGACTCTCTAGAGAGAAATTTCTTTTTTTTAAAATATATTTTCGGACATTTTACTGCACATTTGTTGTCAAATTTGTCAGAACTGATATAGAAATTTGGTAAAATATATGATATAAAATATAAAGATTTGGCGTATAATGGCGCAAAAACTTATTTTCATCGACACGAATGTATACATTTGTATTAAAGGTATTAGTATATATGTAATTTATATAATACATATGGAAATAATATTAATTTATGCATTACGCCTGCAGAATTTCTACAAAGCGAAGAGGTGCTGACGGCCTATGTACATATAAATGACAGAACGATTCCCCGAGCTTTGGGAGTCGTATTGACGAACGTCCGTGATTGGGACGGCCACAGGAAAACAATTTAAAAACAATTACTTACTATTTGAATATACTTGTTAATAAAACATACTATTTTACATGTTAATAAAACATATTTTAAATCTATCAATATATGGGTTTTTATTGGAATACCCATATAGATTCAGCTTGGGATTCCCAATTGGAATCCGAATTGGGACATCCATACAGATTCTGAGTGGGATTCCCAACTGGAATCCAGTCAGGGGGGCGTCACATTTCCAGCTGGAATCCCAAGTTGAAACTGGGAAACCCAATTGGATTCCGAGCAGAATCCGAGGATTTTTCTACTCGGGCAATTTTAAATATATTCTTTTAATTTTACATAATTTGGAAGAAATTGCGATATCTTAACGATTTCTGACTAAATCACATAATTTAACGCCACTTATTGATCCATTAATTAGAGGGTGTTAAATGATTGACTACAATATTATATAAAAATAGTATTTTTATTATTATTTATTTAATGTAATTCAATGTAATAAACACAAAATAAATACGTTTCTTCTACCAAATTCATTTAATATCAATTTAATGCATTTATGCTTTATTAAATCAGCATTAAACATATGTTGCTTTACTGAAAACTCTTCCGCTTTCCAAATACCCAATTTCGACGATTTTGTTTGATATGTATAATAATCGTCACGTTTTATTAAAATTTTTCCTTTTATTTGAAAGTTCTGATCGCTTGAGGTAAAAATTGCTCGAATTGCGACAATCGTCTCATCTTTTAAAATAACAATGTTATTTGGCTTCTTTGTCGTTATTATAAATGCATCATTAATTTTTAACTTATTAATGATTGTTCTTTCAGTTAGACCTCCGATTTGCTGTTTTACAATCTTAAATTCTCGTGGAGTCTCTGGCCTTTTCACATAGAAATCCTTACCTTCCTGTAAACGCCTGCAAACCTGGCTTAGCGGGTTGTTTGGCGTGCGAATTAGATTTCTCAATTTTCCTAAGAAACTCTCAAAAGGAAAACAGCTAATAAAATTTAAATTACAGTTCATATTCATCACATCATCTACGATGTGAATTAAATTATGCATGTTTAACACCTGGTCTTCCGGTGCATAGAAAAATGGAAGAGTTTTAGAAAAACTCCTTAAATATAAATTAGCGAATTCATTATATCGCTTAAATAGTTCGCTACATAGAATACGGAAAGCTGTGTGCAATAATAAAAAATGTTTATAATGCTTTTTAGTTAAAATGGTTTTTAGGACTATTGGGCCACAATAAAGCAAAAAAAACGAAACTCTGTGCTTTTCCAATATTTTACATAATAAGTAGACCGTGGCTTTCTTTGAAATTCATCAGGTATGGATTTACGTAACATAACCATTCGCCTTGAAAGAATTCTCTTTCGTCTCTGGTCCAATCTTATCTTATTGGAACCCAACAGCCAGTGGAGAAGTAGCCTCTTTACCACACCGCTGGATAAGTGCATGTAATCTAGTACGAAAGAATTTACCATGTCTAATTTCGGTTCTATTTCCAGTAGAGGTGACTCTCCTAAATGATGTCGTTGGTCTGCTTGCGTCCTAAATGCATCATCAGTCCTGAATGCACAGTCTGTATTGGGATATATTGTTCTCCCTTTCACTCGCTCGCCTTCTACTGTACACCTTTCGCAAGCAGCGTAGCCTCCATGGCCTTTGGTTAGCTTTGCACATGCCCTAGCAGGCATGTCGCATACAAAACAATGTACTCTGATATTAAAGGGCATCCCGTCCACGAATATCGGTGTGCGCATTAGTTCGTTAAGTTCTTTAACAAAATCGTTCATATATTGACTAATATCTTGTGGTTTGTTGTATCCCGAAAAAACTGCCACAATAAATGGCTTATATAAATTTGATTTTGTGCAATGAATTTTACATAAAATTGGCCAAAATACTTTTTTGCTGGAGCCAAACAGTGACATGCCATCTATGTTGAATTGTAAAAATACATCACCACTTTTGTGCAAGGTTGGATTAATCAATTTCAGAAGGCTTGACCTCATGCCAAAATAAACAAACTCTTCTTTTTCATCTTGTTCCGGGTTACAAAATGAAAATATTTTGTCCTTAGTTTCTGTTCTCAAGAGAGTTTTGGATGACTTTGGCAAATCTGGAATCAATCGATTTCTGAGGATCGACAGAAGATTATCTAGGTGAACATGACATATATTAAATTTAAGAGCCCATTTTTTAATTTCTTCTATTTCATTATACTGCACTTTAGCTTCATTTGTTTCTTCTACAACAGTAAGAGTTTTCATGTAGTTAATATTTGATGAGTGGTGGTTATCGCTATTGATTGAGCCATTATTATTATTTTCCAAAGCTGAAACCGTATTATTCAGGCCAACATTAAAAGATCTTTCAATCAACTCTCGTGATTCAGAAGCGAATTTTGTTGATGTTTGCGGTATTTCATAATTGGAGTCATTGAGATCACAGTTTTCTACAATAATGAGACAATTACATAAAAACAAATAAATGCTTCAGTTTGGAAAATCGTTTTACATACACATGTACACCTAAAATTTACCTTGCATAAATTTCATATTGTTTATTTCATTTTCGTATAGTTCTAATGCTTTTTTAATATTTCTGTACTTTGCAGTACGTACACGAGATGTTTTCTTTTGTTTCTGCATTACTCGTGTGTAGTGGTTCACAAGAAATTTACATTTATTTAGAAAATTTAGCAGAAATTTCCAAACACAGCTTCGCTTTCAAAATGCGCAGGAAATTTTCAATTTCAAGCCATGTAGTTTCTCTTTTGTTTTTTTATAAATATATTTTCGGACATTATACTGCGCATTTGTTGTCAAATTTGTCAGAACTGATATAGAAATTTGGTAAAATATATAGATTTCTAATGCCGCAAAAAATGTATAAATTTCAAATTGTGCAGTTTACCAAACCTTTAAATAAAAACGGAAAAGATCAACAACCGCTTGTTGATTGCGTACCAAGTGAATGGGTGCACAGCCTTAAAAAAAACTATTTGCTCGATACCCATCACCTCCATACGATCCAATTTTCCTTAGTGAATTACAAAAGAAAATTGAAAATAATGAAGAACCATCATCCGACTGGCCACTTTGGGAAGTGAATTTACGTGGAGGTGCAAGTAAGTAACCAGTAGTAATAATGGTAGCCACACGTAATTGAACATATGATTTTATTACAGACACATATAAGGAAGCTGAAAAGCGGTTGACTATTTTGAATAAAAAATTTTATGCCGTTTCAACTGATACGGAACACGCAGAGGGAAGGGTAAGATCGCAGCGGTCTAATTTTGATAGGAAAGCATTGAATATATGTATATATAATGAATATGTATAAAATATATCAGAATTACTTATGTATGGTAGAAAACCATTTTCTTATTAATATTTTTACATATTAATATTTTACGTATTTACAACTTTCCCTCACACCCCACACCATGCAAAATTAATTTTTAATCATCGTGTACCAAATCCAACAAAAACATATTCATACGAAACACAAACAAAACTTCATTTTCAAGCAATTGTCTCTGCCGCAAAGCGAACCATCCAAACACCAACAAAACCCGTGCTGTTCAACTCTGCTCCGCTGCTTTTTCGAACCTGCGTCGAAATTATTTTCATCTTCAAAGATCGATTGTTTGCCTGCGCAGCCTTTTTTTCATCACCGAAGATCGTTATGGTGCGAAACCCGAAGCTTTCTCATCTTCTGCGATCGCTATTCGTCACCAAACGAAATGTTTTCAACTTGAGGGATCGAAATATTTGAAGATAAAAATTTTTTTCATCCCAAGTGATAGTTTTGTTGGAAGATGGAAATTATTTTGAACCTGAGCGATATGTATTTTTCTGAACAAAGATGAAAAAATAAAAATCGCTCATGAGTCAAAACAGATTTTCATCTTTTGAGATCGTTTTTTTGTGAGGGATATAAAAAAAGGTCGTTTGAGGGATATATTCCGAACCCTGCTAAAAACAGAGTAGTGTAAAAATCACTTCTCCGTCGTTTGCTAAAATTTGCTGATTTCATTGCACATTTTCAAACTTTAGGTATACATAGCTCGATCATTTTTAATGATATTATGTTCTGGTTTTTTTTACATAAAACCTTGCTATATTAATATTTGAAGGCAGTCTCGAAAATGCTCCTATGTGCAACGGTTTTTTCAATATAATTTTTTAAAGAAAAGACCAAAATATAAGAAAATCTTAGATTTTTTAGAGTATAACTTCTAAACATCGAGCTATGCCAGAACGAAATTTAGATTTTCAGATAGAGGGAACTTTCCTATAAAAACCATACCAAACTTGGCTGCGTCAAGTTGCGTCTGCGGGAGACAGGGCATTTTATACGAGGCAAAGTCGGCAAATTTGTGAGAACAACGGATAATTGTTCGTTATCTTTTTATGTTAAAAGTATTTCTTAAGGGCGAAAAATGCACAACAGGTAAAGATTAAGAGACACTTTTAAACGTCACAATTGCTATTTAACTAAAATAGAAGTATGACCTTTTAACTTTTTAGGTAATATCAGCAGGTAATAGATTCGCTAGTAGTAGACAGGAAGCCCAAAACATCTGCTATATATTTTAAGAATTGTAGGTAGGTAGTCAAAAGCATAAATATGTATATGTATATACATATGTACTGAAATTAATTTTATGATCGTTAACTTTATGACTAGAAATTGAATTCTGGAAGAGTATTTAAACGGGTACAAATAGGTTCATTTCACATTACTCTTGAATCAATGGCCAAGTGCACATTTAGTGACATTTATTTTGTTCGGAAGGAGGACGAAGATGTGGTCTGTCATATAACGAAGCATCCATATCTTCTTCAAACTAATGACGAAGAGTATAGTGAACATAAGAGAAAAATAAAAGGTTTCCTAGATAACTTAAAAAAGCGGTACAAGGATGCTTGCCGAAAAAAAAGAGAGACTGTTTCAACGTTTCCACACTTGGTTCGAAAATGAACTTGTGTTTGAAAAAGAAAATTTGATTGAAAACACCACCAGCCAAAAGGGATGACCTGCTAAGCCCCTGGAGGAATGCTCTAAACGATCCCGAAGGCGCAAACTTGGAATTATCAATGAAACGAATTCTCAAGAACCATGAAGGACTCATTTTTTCATAAACTACATCCAACACCAAATAAGAGGGATAAAGTTAAATTTATTGAAAAAATTTTAACAGCGAGCCCCAAACGCACAAAAAGGGTTTCGAAAAGTTTCCCGACACCAACAGAAGAAAAAAAAATTTACACCGGAGGAAGCATTAGCTCTATTTATGGATTTGAAGCTCACAAAAAATCAATATATACAACTATGCAAGCGCATTAATGAGAAAAAGTGCAACGTTTTTCCAAAATATGATGAGAGTTAAAGGAAGCAATTAAAATATCCCCGAATTCAGCCGATTTAATTTAATGAAAGTTTTTAAATAGTGTTAAAAGTGTTCTTCAAATTAAATACACCCATAATTATTTTATTTGCAAAGATTTCGTTGGATTAAAAGCATTTACGGTACTTCAATTATGCAGAATTCGATAAAAACTGGAGGTACTCGTGCTCAAACCTTATTTATTCTTGTCATTATCACTCGATTTATCATCAAGGTATCAGCTGAAAGCTAAAAGTTTGATCTATTTAACAAAAAAACCTCGCAGAAATATTCCCACGCGTTCAAAAGTTATAGATTTTGGGCCGCCTTCTACAAAAATCAGCGCACTGTGAGTCGCCGTGTTCTCAATAGAACCCTGACGATCAAATCGCTGCTAATACTTTTACACTTTTTAAATTTTAATCGAACAACTTCACACCAATAATCAGAATGTGTTTTACACAATACATAAAATAATAAGGGCCATTTTTTCAGTCTCGGTTATCGTCGTATCTCAGTTAAACTGCGTTTAAACGACACATTGTGTTTTTCAGTGCTCGTTTAAACGGTGTTTAACCGGCCAATATTGGTGAGTTAAACTCCAGTTAAACTCCCGTTAATTTATCTTTTAATAGATAAAGAAACAGCTATTTCTTCGAGTACAGACATTTACCTTTGTTCAAAACTAAGCTAATAATTTTGTTGATTTGCACCAACACAGCTGTTCCCTTTGTAAAAATGAAAATATTGACAGGTGCTGCCAAAATAGGTTGAAACATCAACGTATAGTAACGAGTAAACGCTAAATACTCGTTGCATTTAGATAAATTCGCTATGAAATATAGATAAGATACGTTTAACATAGATAAGTTAAACTCGCACTGTAAAACCCAAATCTCAGTTAACTTTTATTTGACGTTTATCTAAACGTCGTTTAAACGAGCACTGAAAAACTGGCCCTAAGTGTTTAGTATGTATATCTATAGTATAATATAAAAATCTTAGATAAATTCGCTATGAAATATAGATAAGATACGTTTAACATAGATAAGTTAAACTCGCACTGTAAAACCCAAATCTCAGTTAACTTTTATTTGACGTTTATCTAAACGTCGTTTAAACGAGCACTGAAAAACTGGCCCTAAGTGTTTAGTATGTATATCTATAGTATATATATAAAAATCTAGTGTCACGGTGTTTGTGTTCGAACTCCTCCCAAACGGCTCAGCCGATTTTTATGAAATTTTCTATGTATATTTAGTAGATATGAGAATAGGTCGTAAAGTATATTTTAGCCTCCTAGCCCCACCTCCCACTTTTTTAATCCCGATTTTATTGTACAATATTTTATTATATTATAATATTTTTGTATGAACAGTATCCAAATCGTTCGTATTTGAAACAGTGGATGTGGTCATTGGAGGAATTGGGAGAAGTTGGTGTGACATATGTGGGCGTTGTAAAACGGACAGACAGCCAGACATACATACATACGTGCGTGTCTCGCTGCCTTGAGAGACCTTGATATGAGCCGTTTATTTTGAAAGTGGACTCGTTTAAAAATATGGATGCTAACTTTTAACAAGATTTTCTTGTATTTGTTATCTCATGATACTGGTATTTTACTCAGTATAAATAATTTCGTATAAACATTAAAAAATCACCACTTTTCATTACGGTAAAGTGACTTAAGTCACTTTCAAAATAAATAGTTTAGAAAAATGACTGACATATATTAATTTTGTCCGACGTTTGTCCGACGAATTTTGTCCGAAAGGGCAGTGATTTACTAAAATTGTTGAATAAATTACATATATAGTAATAATAATAATTCATACCATCAACATATTTAATATATACAGTGACACATATTCGTATAAACGCACTCTTAATTTTCATTTTGCTACCTTCTCTCTCTTTTATCAATGCATTACTCAAAACAAATTCCAACTCATAATGTTTACTAAGCTAATAGAAATTGGTGTTGAGTGCAAAAAACTATTTTCGTTGTTGTTGTTATATATAAATCATTGAAGTTTAAATATTTTACTAAAAACAAGTACATATTCGTTTAAACGCGTCAACTTAATTTTCATTACGAACATATTTATTTAACATTCAATAATTAATTGGTCCACCATTTTTATTTATGGCTTCAAAAATACGATTTGGCATCGACTTCACTAAATTTTGCAGCAACTGACGATCCAAATCTTCCCAAGCTTCCTTAATGGCCAACTTGAGCTCTAGCACAGTATTTACAGGTGTCCTTGGGCTTTTTGTCCATAGACTTTTCTTGACATGCACCCCCAAAGGTTCTCCACCGGATTCAAATCGGGACTGCATGCAGGCCATTTCATAAGTGGGATGTTGTGCTCTTCAAACCATTTCAATGACTCTTTAGAAACGTGAATGGCAGCGTTATCCTGCTGAAAAATGCTGTCTTCATCCATTTTATAATCCATAAATGAAATGAGAGCATCATCCAACAATTCCGTGCATATTTTTCCGTGTATATTTTATTGCACAAAGCTTTACCTCTCGAAAAACTGCCGCCCACACCATAACGCTGCCACCACCAAAGTTTCTTTTTGACATACGTACCTTTTTGTTACGCAAATCATGCCAATAACAACTGTAAGAGTCTGGGCCATCTAAGTTGAATTTCTTTTCGTCGGAAAACACAACATTGCCCCACTCAGTTGACCACTGCATGTGTTTTTGGGCGAAGTCAAGGCGCGCTTTTTTGTGATGCGGCTTCAACACAGGCTTGCTCTCCGATTTTTTCCATTTAACAATATCTGAGTTACGTAAAATGTGTGCAATGTGCCTCATTGTCACTGGAAAATCTAATTTCTCTTTTATTTGAGTTGAGTTAAAAAAATTTGTGGTGGCTTCCTTTCTAATCTGATTTATTTGGCGAATACTCAGTTTTCGATTGCCTTTCGTGGGTTTTTTTTACACCATAATTTTCATCGTTTTTTAAAAAAGAGCGCACAACTGCTTCTGATCTTCCAATTCTCCGCCCAATTTTCCGATTTGAATAACCCTCTTTATGGTACAGGTTGATTTGGACTTTTTCTGTGTCATTGAGGTATTTTCCCTTTGGCATTTTGATAAAATCTTAAAAACATATCGTTAAAAAAATAATTTTACATTTAAATTAAAGAAAACTTACCAATTGTCAATTAAATGCAAGCCAATACTTATTTCTTTAAACCACTAATATGTTTTCGACGTCCTTGTTCAGGTGCGTTTAAACGAATATGTACTTGTTTTTAGTAAAATATTTAAACTTCAATGATTTATATATAACAACAACAACGAAAATAGTTTTTTGCACTCAATACCAATTTCTATTAGTTTAGTAAACAATATGAGTTGGAATTTGTTTTGAGTAATGCATTGATAAAAGAGAGAGAAGGTAGCAAAATGAAAATTAAGAGTGCGTTTATACGAATATGTGTCACTGTAGGTTGGATTTAAGTATTTTTTATTTTAATATTCATAAAATACAAAAATAATTAGTTCATTTTGAAACATATGTAAGTATAAGGTCCAGTTTTTCAGTGCTCGTTTAAACGGCGTTTAAACGACGTTTAGTTAAACGTCAAATAAAAGTTAACTGAGATTTGTGTTTGACAGTGCGAGTTTAACTGATCTATGTTAAACATATCTTATCTATATTTCATACCGAATTTATCTAAATGCAACGAGTATTTAGCGTATACTCGTTACTATAAGTTGATGTTTCAACCTATTTTGGCAGCACCTGTCAATATTTTCATTTTTACAAAGGGAACAGCTGTTCTGGTGCAAATAAACAAAATTAATAGCATAGTTATGAAAAATGCTGTACTCGAAGAAACAGCTGTTTCTTTATCTATTAAAAAGATAAATTTACCGGAGTTTAACTCACCAATATTATCCGGTTAAACGCGGTTTAAACTTGTACTGAAAAACACAATGTATAGTTTAAACGCAGTTTAACCGAGAAACGACAATAACCGAGCACTGAAAAACTGGCCCTAAGTAATTTATATAAAAATAGATCAGTTTAATTTAATTTTCATCAATAATAGAAGTGATTAAGAACCTCGGAAATCGTGTTTTGTTTCAAATTCTTAAAATAACTGTGGTATATTGGGAGTATATAATTAAGCAAGTCCATCATGTCTTTGTATTTTGCTGAAGAAACAGGCTGAGATCCAGCGTATAACAGATCCATCTTTATTTGTGACATAATGCTAATTATGTGTACTATATTAGATGTCACTATAATATAATTTACAAAACTACACTATCTTTTGCACTTATAAAAATAAGTCCAATGATAACAAATTTTTTAAAAATTCTGAAAATAATTCAAAACAATACTTCACATACACTTATCCCATGTTTCTATTTCTTTCACACTAAGCCCCGTAATTAATTTCCTGAGTACAGCGACTTACGCCACTTTCAAAATAAACAGGTTTGTTATACCATTAATTACCAAAACTTCTATCGAACAAATCTCAATAGTTCTCAACTTGTTGATTGCAAATTTTTTAAAAATGAAAAGATACCGTTCAATTGTATTTAGTGTTGCCAACTCCTTTTTTTTTTAAAGTGACTTATGCCACTTTTAAAATAAACGGCTCATATATAAATCAGAAATAATTTACAAAGGACGGTGGTGCGTGCCTTCATTGTTCATAGCACCAATCAGAAATAATTTATATCGCAGAACATCATTTGCCGGGTCAGCTAGTATTTGTATAATTATAAGATATTTTATTATTCGCATTATTTATTTATCCGCATAGTTTCTTTAACAATTTATTACTATAATTTAAACTGCGGGAAAAGTGAACTTCAGATTTTTTTTTTTGGGCTCACCGAGGTTTCTGGCTGAAATGTCGTGTCCGGCCGACTCTATGTCCTTCATACTCCTTCATACTCCTGAGCTTATTCTTTATTTTTGCTACATTTATCTAATTTCACAAAAAAAAATCTCTGTTTTAAGAATTTTATTATAATATTTGCCCCCCTTATTCAGAGAGTCACTTTTAGCTGTCGTCGTCGTCTAAAACAGCTGTTTGTCGTCTTTTTCTATTCACAGAGACGACGAGGTGTCTTAGCTAAGCATGGTGTGTGTTACGTAGTTTGGAGGTAAGCAAAAACCTATTCACAGAGACGACAACCAACCACCGACATGAGCTGTAAAATATGACGATAGCCTCTTAGGTATCGTCTCTTGCTAAAAATGAAAGATTTTTTAGGTTATTGCTTACTTTTTAAATTATATTTATCTTTTATGTTTTCTTTTTATTATATTTAAAAATTAAATATTTTGTTATTGTTATTGTTTTTCAAACAGTGAAAGTTGGCATGGAAGGAAGTGGGAGATGTGGGCGTTGTAAAAAGGACAGACAGCCAGACATACATAGACTACATAGCTCGGCGTGCTGACTGTTGTGAGTGTGGTGCGTACCTCTCTGCCTTGAGAGACCTTGATATATAAATCAGAAATAATGTACAAGGCAAGGTGGTGCGTGCCTTCGTTGTTTATATATAATACCAATCAGAAATAATTTATATGGCAGAGCATCATTTGCCGGGTCAGCTAGTAAATATATATTATTTAATGTTATTTTGAAAAACTGTTTTTTTCTGGAGAAAACGGGTATGTTTTCGCGAAGAAAAATTTTTCTTTTCTACTTTGTTTCTTTCCGATTTATAGAGCTTTGCTAAAAAATCGTTGCTTCGCGTTATTTTCTTGTGATCCTTGAAACATCCTTTAACCATACACATAAAGTATAGAATTGTGAATATGGATAAATAACATGGATATAAAAGAATAGGTAAAACAATAAAGTTGTTAAACAAACAATAAATAATTACAAAAATTTTTGTTAAATCTTGTATTAATTCTTAAGATATAGCGTACAATTTACGACATCGCTATAATTTGAAGTTTTGGTGCGGGACATGGAATGGAATAATTTCAGAATTAGCTGAAGGTGCCCCTGTTTTTCGCTCCAACCTAATACAGAGTGAAAAGGAATGGGAGCGGCCTGTTAAACTCCAACGGCCCTCCCGTTAGTAACTTAACTGAATGAATAAGGTAATTAGTTTAACATTTGAATTGTCACATGTGCACTTCCTTACATATGTTACAATTATAGATATGAAGAGATTTCAAATCACGCACCAAAATGAAGCTGGGACAACTTCATGCGGATATTGCGGCTATATGAGGTGGCTCCACTAGAACTAAATCCAGATTTGAAAATAATGCATTCACTAAAAAACAGGCACTTGATAAACATAACTCAAAATTTTGCACATTGTAATTGTTTAGAATTCGCGATTGTTTACAATTCTACAGTGTTGCAAATTGTCAATAGAAAAACCAATGTTAATATATTTTTATACCCTACACCTTAAGGTAAGGGTATATTCACTTTGTAACGAAATGTGTAACGTCTGTCTGTTGAAATCACGATCACAGCAGAACCGGTGAAGATATCGTGATGAAATTTTGCATAAACATTGTTCCTTGTGGTGGGCAGGTTGGTATTGAAAATGGGCAAAATCGGTCCACGACCACGCTTATTTTTTATTAAAAATGTGATATCAGCGTTCGTTTTTGAGCTATTACAACAAAATTCATTCCTGGGTATAGAGTAGCATTATCCGTGAATGTGCCAAATATGGGCGTGATCCGCCTACTTTTAGGTTACACAGGCAAAAGAGGGTTGTATTGTTAAATATATAAACTTTCTGAATAAAACTTTAGATAACAACTTGTTTTATAAAAAAACATTATTACATCAAAACTGGGTGCGGTCCGCCCACTTTTACACTACATATACAGTAAAGCAGTATGAAAACAAGTTTATTACCACGGAAATAAAGTTTAAATGAACACAATTATAAAACAACTAAGCTACTTAGGCGTAGCTAGGTCTCATGGACCCCGGGACGGTTAATCAACTTGTAGCCCCAAAAATGCCTAGAATTCAATAAGTCCCTACTTGATTTCCACAACTGCCGCCCCCGACACTGTGCCGCCCAGAGTGGACCGCCACCCCCGCCCCACCCTAGCTTCGGCACTTTTTTCAAAACGTTTAGGTGTAGGGTATCTAAGATTCGGCCAGGCCGAATATAGCTTTCTTACTGGTTTAATGTAATTTAAATGACGAAAATACAATAGAAAAATAAAATAAATATTCTTCTTATAAACTCCTGAGGTTATTCTTTATTTTTACTACATTTATAAATCTAATTTCGCGAAAAAAAATCTAATTTTTAAGAATTTTATTTTTTCAACATAAACAAATTTTTGTATTGTAACACTAAAAATGCTAGCTAGTGCACAAACCAACTGTCATATATGAGCGCAACGTAAATTGAGATGAGCACGACGTAAGAGCTAGTCACCTTTCAAAAAATGACTCTGTGAATACGACGTCTTCCACTCAGGTGACTTTTTGACGACGACGTCCGACTCACTCCAAGTGACTCTCTGAATAAGGGGGTTGAACATAAACACCTAGTAAAATTTTTGTGTGGAAGCACTAAAAATGCTAGCTAGTACACAAAGCAGCTGTCATATATGAGCGCAACGTAAGTTGAGGTTAGCGCGACGTAAAAGCTAGTCACCTTAAAAAAAGTGACTCTGTGAATACGATGTCTTCCACTCGGGTGACTTTTCGACGACGACGTCGGACTCACTTCAGGTGACTCTCTCAATAAAGGGGTCAACCTAACTCCCGCTTCTATGAGAAGTTAACACTGAGTTACCCTGGGTTAACTGTACATGGAAACTTATGGGGCCATTCTGTATCTTTCAACGGAAACGTCGGTGCTGCACTTTCCCAACCGAACGCCGCGTTCTTTAACTTCTATTCTTTTCCAATCGATTTCGTTGAACGAACTCGGGTTCGTTCAACTTTCCAGGCTATTTCAAGGAGCGAATGGTTGGCTGTGTATACATATTCTACACTCATGTATGCGTTCAATAATTTTGTTTTGTGAAATCGTTTTCTCGCGTCACTGTACAAGCATCGTGAATATTAGTTAGCTAAACAATAGAACTAAAGTGAACAATTGCTATAAATAATAATCAATATGAAAAAATAAATTAAATAATGAACTTTGAAGAATTTTCGTCGAGTAGCACGGAAGAGGACGATGCAAATCCGAACACTTGGTGCCGAGTTCGGAACAGATTCAGAACAGGAGCAATGGCAGTGTACTGGATATGCCGCATCAAGAGTGAGTGTTTAATAAATTATGTAAATAAGAGGTTATTCATATTTATTTATAGGCTTGATAATTACTATGAATAATATTTCTAAAATATATGTATACATACATATAACTCTGATGTATGGGTTTGATAATCACATTATTATTATACTAAATTCCGCAGAAACTTTCGCATGGATAAGGAATGCTTCTTACAAATTTGAAATGAGGTTTTGCCTAAATATGCTACAACATCAAGAAGCACAGCTATTCTGCCAATTATAAAACGTGCTACATTTCTGAGCTTCGCGGCAACCAGCAATTACCAAACAGGCGTTGAAGTGTTTCCCGGATTTATTGGGGAGCATTTAAGCAATTTCGAAGAACACTTGGCGACAAAATGGATTAGACTGGAGATGACATCGGAGGAAGAATTCCAGATAAAACAGAAATTTCTTGACAAATTTGGAATTCCTGGCGTTATAGAATGTGTGACATTAAAATAAAGTCGCCTGCTCATGTTGTATGATTATAATCGGAAGGGGTGCGATAGGATAAATACGCTTATGGTAAGATAATACATAATACATGAATGCATTATATTTATACTGGTTTGCTATTTGCAGATTTGCGACTGTGATCTAGTTGTCCGATTCGTTGATGCAAGGCATCCGGGTGCAAACCACGACGCACTTGTTTGGAGAGTTAGTGCTGCTGAAGGACACTTATCTTCCTTGAATGAAGCTGGCAAATGAAATATGGGGCTCCTAGGTACGATCATTAGAATTTATATTTCTGATAAAAAATAATAATCAGCTAAACGTCCTTATTACAGGAGATTTCGACAAATGGACAGCCTCCAGTCTTCATTCGTACTGCTGTGTTCTCTGATATCTTCTTCCTTGCCATGGCTTTCATATCAGACCAAATCTAAAAAAAGCCGATAAATACATATTTGCGAGCATACTATTATTTAACTTATTTCACCTTTTTCCACTCTGTAGTTCTTCTAATCGAAGGGCCCATATTATTTAGCACACGTTGGATTCTCTCCCATTCCTTGTCCATAGACATTTTATTTTTTCAAATACGGGAGTTCCTGTTCCTAAAGAGGGATCCTCTCGCATTTTCTTCAGCAACTGCATAAATTCCTCGGCGCTTGTTAATCTGCAAGGTCCATTCATATAATCACACACAATTTATAAGAAAAATAAATTTCACTTACCTTTTCTTTATACGTTCCATAATAATTATACAAAAAACAAATATAACAAAAAAACAGCACACCTTCGCCTTCGATCACAGGCAAACGTTTGATTTTTTCTATACGTTTCTAAATGTTTGTTTTTTTTTGTGTTGAGTTTTGGATTTGACAAAGAAACACGGCCGCGTTTCCATTCTTAAAAGATACTGAATTCCCTTTTCCAGGACAAACACACGAACAGCGTGGAAAGTGTTGTTAATTTGGAAAGAATGGCGATTGACGCTTCAGAATAGATAAGAACCGTCGGCGTACGTTGAGCAGCATTTCGATCAACTGTGTTACGAAAAACACAAAGCAAAACGGGTGTAAACGTTCCGTTGAAAGATACAGAATAAACCCCATTAGTATATGTCTAACGCTTAGCAGTAAAATAGTATTTTTAATAGGCTAATTTTTTGGTGCCTAAATTTAAATAAAAATGTTTCACTATTATGATCGCGCAAAAGTAGTACTTACGAGCAGAGGTAATTATGCCGAAAAAAACCGAAAAAAGCTGCCGAAAGTCATCGTATTTTGGTGGAAGTGTATGGTGTGCATGCTCTAGCTGAGCGTACGTGCCAGAAGTGGTATGCATGGTTTAAAAGTGTCAATTTTGACTTAGAGGACGATAAACGGCCCGGACAGCCAAAAAAGTTTGAAGATCACGAATCCATTGCCTGACCAAGATCCATCCCAAACGCAACCGCAACTTGCAAAATCACTTGGCGTCGCTCGATAAACCATATCCGATCGTCTAAAAGCAATGGAAATGATCTGGAAGGTATGCCATTGGGTGCCGTATGAATTGAAGCCAAGTGACGTCGAATGCCGATTTTTCACGTGTAAACAACTGCTTCAACGGCAGAAAAGAAGAAGCTTTTTGCATCGAATTGTCACTGGTGATGAAAAGTGGGTTATTTTTGATAATCCAAAATCCGTTTTGATCCATTTTGATAATCCAAAACGTCGAGCAACGTATGGATACCCCGGCCATGCATTATCATCGACGGCCATTCAGAATATTCATGGCCTGAAGGTTATGTTCTGTATTTGGTGGGATCAGCTGGGTGTGATCTATTATGAGCTGTTGCAACCGAATGAAACGATCATAGGGGAAGTCTACCGACGACAATTGATGCGTTTGAGCCGAGCACTGTGCGAAAAACGGCCGGAATGACAATGCTCGGCCACATGTTGCACAGGTCGTCAAAACCTACCTTGAAACGCTCAAATGGGGTGTCCTACCCCACCCGTTGTAACTTAAAAGGTGTTCACAGCCTTCGTCTCCTCAAACGATGGCGGAAATAGTTAGCTGCCTTTTTCCTGAACAGCCGCACTTCCGGCGCGAAGTCTTGGCAAACGGTAGTACTCCTGCAGTAACAGAGGAGGAAGTCATTAAAGCAACAAAGAAGCTGAACCTTAACAAGGCAATTGGGCCTGACTGCATTCCCAATATAGCTATCCAAACCTTTTCTACTGAAATAGTTGATATCCTGCGGAAAGCTTTCAATATCTGCGTCGCTGAGGGTACATTTCCCAAAAGATGGAAACGGCAACGGCTCGTGCTCATACCGAAAATAGAGAATCCTACCAGCCCCTCCGATTATCGACCTCTTTGCATGCTGGATACGCTTGGAAAACTCCTGGAACAAATAATAAAGGATAGACTGGACGCCGCCACAAACGAACGACTCTCAAATCGGCAATTCGGATTCAGAAAACGGTTATCAACGGTGGACGCCCTACAACTTGTAAAAGGTATAGCGCAGAAAGCCATAGAAGGACGCCGCTGGCTTGGAGGCTCAAAGGAGTACTGCTTAATTGTAATGCTTGATGTGAGAAATGCATTTAACTCTGCGAACTGGCAAATGATCCTACGCGGTCTGCGTAAATTTGAGATTCCATCGTAACTGTACAATGTTATGTCTAGCTACCTGCATGAACGCGTATTGCTGTTTGACACTGCGGATGGGCAACGGGAATATGAAGTGCTTGGAGGAGTGCCACAGGGCTCAGTTCTGGGCCCAGCTCTATGGAATATTATGTATAATGAAGTACTGGAGCTGGTGACGTCTGAGAAAACGAAGATTGTTGGGTTCGCAGATGATATTGCCCTAGTCACTGTAGCTAAGCACCTACACGAGATTAAGGAGGCAACCATCGAGGGCGTAAACAACTGGCTATCTTCGGCCACACTGAAGCTGGCGGAGCTTAGGCGGAGCACAGAAACTTAGGCTGTGCTCATAAGCAGCAGGAAAAAAGTGGAAGTGATAGACATCAGAGTTGGCAACACGGTTATCACGTCGAAACGTTAAGTATCTTGGTGTGTTGATAGATCATCGATTAACGTTTTCAGCGCACCTGACCTACATCCAACGGAAAACTGCAGGCGCAGTGGCGAGCCTTTAAAGAATCATGCTAAATGCAAGGGGACCCAAACAGCTGAAGAAGCATTACAGCACCAACGTAGAGACTTAAATAATGTGTCTCTAACATTGGAAGGAAGCCCTGCAGCTCGGTCCGCAGCTAATCGTCGCGCCGCACGACAATTAAGTACCGAAAGATGGCAGCGAAAATGGCATAATGCTGACAATGGAAGGTGGATATACCAGCTCATCCCGAACCTAGACTCCTGGCTGAACAGAGCACACGGAGAAGTAAATTTCTACCTGACGCAATTACTCAGCGGACACGGATGCTTCAAGTCATACCTGCACAGATTTGGATACGAACAGAATCCATTCTGCCAACACTGTGAGCCACTGACAGTCGCAGATACTGAACACGTGTTCTTCAAGTGCCAGCGGTACGAAGTTCTAAGAAGCGACTTGCAAAGACAGATCGGTACTGATGTCACGCCAGCAAATATAATGAGCATAATGGAAGCGAACCAAGCGTATTGGAACGCTGTGAGCCGAATGGCGGCGCTTGTCATGACTGAGCAAAGGAGACTTGAAAGAGAGAGAAGAATAGAGGAGATGGCTAGATAAAGCCAGCGCCCCTCACGATGTAATACTCAACGGCAGTCCCGTGGGGCGGATGAAAACGAGATGAGGTGGTTTTAGTAAGTAAGAGTCTCACATACCTGACTGCTCAGAGGACCTAGCAGCAGAACCCATGAGGGGTTTCCATCCGACAAAAAAAAAACCCACCCACCGTATAGTCCAGACCTTGCGCCATCCGATTACTATTATTATTGGCATAATTATGTGAGTTAATTATACATTATACTTAAAAAAATTAATGAATGGAAAAAATAGTACTAAAAATCTAAAAGTTAATTTTTCTCCAAAATTGAACGTTCTTCGCCAAAATATTATTTGACATAAATGACAGATAATTCGATTACCATTCTAGTAAGGTCAATAACACATAGGAATCTTGTAAAGTTTAGGAGATGCAGGCTTGAACTTTTCAAACTTCAAAGAGCTATAACTCCGGCACGGAAAACAACAACAACTACTACAACATTAACAACATTGGGCAGGTCGACAAGCGCCTTATTTAAGCCCTGAAAACATTTGTAAATTTTTATTAGGCGACTGTATTTCTCTTTCGTTATATTAAAAATATATTTTCGGACATTTAACTGCGCACCTCATGTTTGATCCTCTGCCACTAATTTTACAGAACGCTGACCGTATGTTTTAATTATGACGTCGTAATTAAATCTTAAAATAAAACTGTACACCGGAATACGTAAAGCCCAGTTAGCCGTACGTAAGCGTGCTTCGAACGTCTTGTCGTTTTGTCGAAATGTATATCTACCTTCCAGGGATCCTGTGTAACTGATAAGCCGTACGTAGTTGTAAGGGGAAACTATTTTGATATTTGCTCAAGTTCGAAGAAAGTAAAAACACTTTGGTAGAACGATGCCGCCGTAGCTTTCGAAGTTGGCGTATTAGTTTACCTTACTGTCCAAGTAACTGGATTTTAATAAATGTTTTTATTGAACAATTTTATGCAGGATTTTTTTAAAATCCTCAAAAACGAAAGTTTTAACACAGTAATATATTTACGCAATTCACAGTTACCCTCATAAGTTATGAGATACTAAGTTATGACTCCGAACAGTGAACAGTCGCTTTATAGTGTTAAAAATTTACAACGCCGTTTTTCAAGAACAGCTGTTTGTCTCTGGATTTTCGAAACTTAAATTTCTATTAAAATGCCTGAAATTCTTTTCTTTTTTCATCCATCGAAATTTTGAAATAAACTTTTTCTGTATTCAACCAAAACGAATAAAGACAGCAATCGGATGAACAGTTGATTTGAATACAACTTTCCTAATACATACCTGCGAGTGTTGTAATCGTGCTAACATAGATTTTCATACAAAACAACAAAAAATTTTCTTACGACAGTCATAAATTGTTTTAAGTTATGACAACTTATGACGACTTATGAGGGTAACTGTGAATTGCCTAATTAATTCTCTGTGGTGTTAAGGAAACAAAAAGGAAAATAATGAAAAGTTTTTTTTTATAACAAAATAAATACAAAGTAATTACGTAAGCTATTATTCACGGCAGTAGCGTCGCTAGTGTACAAGATATACCAGCGAAACGGTTTATGATATGCTATAGTACGCGTACTTGGTTAATAACAAACAGGTAGGTTGATGTCTCCAGATACTGTGACTTTGTCACAGATACTTTTTTGTTGTTTAATAGGTAATTGAATTTGGAACTTGAACCAATTCCAATACCTTTTATTATTTTATGAGTGCAATTTGGAACTTGAACCCGATCCACACTTTTATTCTTTGAGTGATAGTAATTATGTTAAAAATGATTAACACTCTCTGATTCTGAGTTTAGTACTAACTATTTCTTTATTGCATCGATTTAATTTATACATAAAAACACTTAAGCTAAGCATAAATAACAATATGAAAAATAAAATAAAATAAGAAATATTGACACGGAAATATTGTGCAACAATTTAAGAAAGCCAAATAATTAAAATCGCTACATTAATGCGCGTCAGCAAATTCATAAGGTAAATTAATTGTTTTTAAATTCGGTCAGCGACCGCCAGCGTAATATGAGTGCAGTCAACGACACTGAGCCATGCTCGCAGTCGATGACCTAGTTCAAGGTAGAAAAAGTGCTTCCGTTAGCATAGCGAATCGCGACATCCTCCCGCCCGTTGAATAGTATTCAAGTCTATACGTTGATCGAATATACGGTGCTCGGTCTCAAGCGGGGTGGTTTAGGTGGTCCGGTAGGTCGTGGATTTTTATGCCAAATTTTATAGCTGGTGTGAGCCAATAATAGCAGGGTCACCACCAATGCAGAGTAGCTGATGATATGATGATGAATTGTACTATTTTCAATAGATTCTGGAAAGTGTATATTCTTCATGTGCTTGTTTGATTCTAAAACAGCGTCGAGATCTGAGGTGCCCTCGATAATTTTGTTGCTATTGCTGCTGCCGTTTGAAGTTTTGTTGATTATTAGGGATGGTGCTTATACGGTGCAATACTGTAGCTATTGTGAAATGTCCCTTGAGGCTCAGCATTGCGTTTCGTATTGTGCAACTGCTGTTTAATGTTAACATTCCTGTGTTAACCAACGAGAGCTGTTGTAACTCAGTCCCACATAAGCTGTCAATTCAGTTTTAGTATGAACCGAAAAAATCCATTGATTGCCCTTGCTGGTAGGGAGCCATTCATCGTTGTTAGTGGTGGGAATATAATTGCAATCTACTGTTGGTTTATTGGTAAAAAGCAGCACTTCGCACCTGTGAGCCAGTGCGTTAACTCCGTAGGTGAGTTGTCTATTTGAGCATATGTACATATCGTCATCCAATCGATTGCAAGCCCTTAATTCCTCCCACGTCACTGGAAAATATTTATCCCGATGAGCATTGATGGCCATTATCTCCATGCTAGGGTGAATTCTCATGAGTGTTCCATTGCGAAATGCGGGAATGGGCACCAGGTTAAATAGATGATAAGATTCCAGGCCTACTAATGGGATCATTATTTTGAATATGGCATGTTGGTCTGTCAATGTGCCCTTGATGTCCATTGTTTTGTACAATTGTAGAAGGTTGTTATCGCCGTTGGGAAGTAACAGTCCTGGCGATATATGGTTTTTTATTTCCTTTAATTGATCTTGTAGTTGTTTCGGCGTCAGCAGTAGTGGACTGATGCGCTCATGATGTACCGCAGTCATTACATCCAAGATTGCGGTTTGAACTCTTCTTAGATTTACGGCCATTGCTGAGAGTTGTGTGGAAAACGATATATACCATTGGAAGATTTTGTAATGGTTGATTTCATCCATTAGTTCAGCAAGTTGATCATTTATGTGTTTCAGATTAGCCTGTGATTCCAATTCCTTTCTTTTGACAATATTTATTGTTGAATCTATTATGGAGGTTTGGTTTTTCATTAACTCTAAGAGGAATTCTTCATTGTTTTGGACTTTGTTGATGGTGGTGGACATTTCTTTGGCATATTCACTATCTAACACTCCAAATAGGGAACGGGCGACATTTCCAACAATGTCTAATGCTGCTCGTTTTTTGCGAGTACTATGTAGGATATCGCTGTCAACTTGCATTTCGTTCCTTAATGTTCTAAAGTGCGCTGTTAAGGCGAGGTTTATTATCCTTTAGTTTCCGACATATGTGGTCTAATGCATTTGTGCCGTTCTCAAAGGCCTCTAGTTCGTTTTGAAGTGGTAGCAGATCGTAATATACAATTAACGTCCAGGCTGTAGGAGAAATTTCAGTGAATCCTATTCCATCGAAGTATATTCCAAGTTCGTTGCTGAAATTCGTTATATTTATAGAACCAGCGCATATAAGTGGTAGCACCATTGGAGTGTGAGCTATTCGTTTTCTTTTTGACGGTGTAGAAGATTCTTCGTTGAGCTCCTTCTGAGGCTTCGGTGGGATTTCAGCTCCTTCGTGTGAATGTTTCTGAGCCACTGAGCTAGTCGATCCTTCATCTGGAGTTGCAGCTGGGATAGAATCTTCCTTCATTAATGGGGCTAAATTATGGATTGGTCGACGAAGCATACCAGACGCGGTTTTTAGATCCACAACTCGTACTGCTCCATCAGGACCGCGGTATATTTTGGTCACTCTTCCCAGAGGCCAGTTGAGTGCTGGCACGTTGTCAGTTTTAATGATTACCAGAGTGTCTTCCTTAATATCAGCGATTTGCTTCGTCCATTTTTGTCTGTGTTGTAATTGATTTAAATACTCCACGTTCCATCTTTTCCGAAATTCATGCTTTAGTTCGGATACTAATTTCCATCTTGTACTAAGAGTTGTCTTCAGTTTAGGTGCACACGCATCCACTTGAGCAGTCAGGGGTTCGCCGATTAAAAAATGACCAGGTGTTAATGCTGTGAAGTCATTAGGATCGTTGGACATCGGAGTTAAAGAACGTGAATTCAAAATTGCTTCGACTTCTACTATGACTGTTTCCATTTCTTCATATGTCAGAGATGCTGTTGATACGCTTCTCAGCAACAGATGCTTTGCAGATTTCACCGCCGCTTCCCAAAGGCCTCCGAAATGTGGTGCTCTAGGAGGAATAAATTTGAACTCGATTCCCTTAGCGCCACATGCCCCCTTAATGCTGTTTTGCGACTTATCCGAAAAAATCGTCTCATTTAACTCCGTCAACATGTTCTTGGCTCCAACGAAATTTGTTGCATTATCAGGGTATAATGTTTGACATCTTCCGCGTCTGCTAATAAATCTTTTTATTGCGCCAATGAATGCTTCAGTAGTTAGATCGCTGACCAATTCCAGGTGGACAGCTTTAGTCGCGAAACAGCAAAAGATTGCGAGATAAATCTTATGTGGTTTTTTACCTCGAATTTTATAGTGTACCCAAAAAGGGCCACAATAATCTACTCCTGATGTAATAAACGGTCGCGCTGGCGATACTCTTTCTGCTGGTAGATTTCCCATTATTTGCTTAAATAGGTGAGGTTTTGCTCGATTACACCGAACCCAATTTTGAATAACATCTCTCGTCATATATTTGCCTTTTATGATCCAGAATTGTTGTCTAGATATATCCAGAAGTGCCTGGGCTCCGCAATGTTTGTCGTCTTCATGCAGACCCCGCAGCAGTAACCTTACCAATGAATCATTATATGGTAAGAGTAGTGGATGTTTTGCATCGTATGATAGATTAGCTGCTTGTAGACGACCTCCCACTCGAAGAAGATTGTGTTCATCCATAAATGGTGATAAACTATTTATTGAATTTGCCTTGCCTAACGCCTTGTGTTGAGTAAGTGCTTTGATTTCTGTTGCGAAGTCTGATTGCTGTATTGTTTGTACTATTAGTTGTAGGCCCTTTTGTAATTCTTGTGGTGATAATTCCTTCTCCTGTAAACGTGGTGCAGTATGTCGTACGTTGCTGATAAACCGCAATACATAGGCAACAATGCGTTGCAGTGTGCGAAAAGAATTCCTGTGATTAATACCATATCTTCTTCTCTTCCCGCCGTGCTTATTAACGAGGTTGCTGCGAGTGATTTCCTTTCTAATTCGGGTTCATGGCTTGAGGGTTTTGAAAATGCTGCAGGCCAGTGAGATTCATTGCCGTGCAAGAAGAAGGGACCGTAGAACCACATATCGCAATTTGGTAATTTATCCGCTGTAAGGCCTCTTGATAGGACGTCTGCGGGATTTTCCTTCGTATTGACATACCGCCACTGCGTAGGTGTTGTTCTTTGTTGAATTTTTGCGATCCTAGTGGCCACAAAGGTGTGAAAGGATGACGCTGTTGAGTGTATTCAGTATAGTACCACCTGAAAGTCCGACCATAAGAAGGCCTTGGCGTCTTGCAATCTTAGATCGATTTTTACCCTGGTTGTAAGTTCGGCGCCTAAAACAGCTGCACATAGTTCTAGGAGTGGTATAGTTTGCTTTTTAAGTGGGGCAACTCGAGATCTCGCACACAGCAATCGCAGTATAACCTGTCCGTTTCTGAATGTAGATCTTAGATATACCGCTGCCCCGTAAGCCCTTTCTGAGGCATCTGCAAATGTGTGGATTTGCACTGAAATTGGTATTTCCCTTTTGAAGACATGTCTATCAATTCTAATTTTATTTAGAGAGGCCGACATTTCTTGAAAGCTGCGCCATTCCCTTTGTAGTTGCGCTGGTAAGACGTCATCCCATGCCAGCTTTAATTGGCAAAGCTGCTGGATGAATATTTTGGCAATTACCACTACAGGTGCGAGGATTCCCAGAGGATCGAAAATGAGAGCCAAGTCCTACGTAACTGATCGCTTTGTTGAACATTGTGTGGGAGTCATTTTCACCCGAACTGAGAATTGATCATCCCTTGGTAGCCACATTACACCTAGTGTCTTTATGTAAGGAGAATATGCAGAGTGGAGATCAAGATCAACTTCTTGATCCTGAGATGAAATGTTCTCGAGCAATTTTGCATTATTAGCGCACCACTTGCGCAGCTTAAACCCTGCGCTATCTAAGATGTGCCTCAGTTGTGCTTGAATTTCTAATGTTGCGGCAATACTGTTTGCACCGCTCATGCAATCATCCATATAAAAGTCATCTAGTAGAACTTGAGATCCCATTGGATGATCCAACTTGTTCTGCCTTGCTAGCGTTTGAAGGCATTTTGTAGCTAAGTACTGTGCGGCCGACGTCCCATATGTTACTGTTTGTAGACGATAATACCTTAATTCTTGTTTGCTTTTGTTTCGCCAAATTATCAGCTGATATCTCTGATCCTCACGATGTATTAAGATTTGCCAATACATTTTTTCGATATCAGCGGAGAATGCATATTTGTGGAGACGAAAGCGAATTAAAATGGAGAAGAGTTCCTCTTGAATCGTTGGTCCGACGTGTAGTATATCATTTAGGGAGAGTCCTGACGATGACCTTGCTGAAGCATCGAAGACGACCCGTAATTTAGTAGTACTACTATCCGGTTTAAGAACGCAGTGATGAGGAGTGAAGTAGTGTTCCTTTGGTACATCTTTGGGTGCGATCTCTTCCATGTGTCCAAGTTGAGAATACTCTTCCATAAAGTTGCAATAGGCTGTGTTCAGAGTTTGATCTTTTTGTAATCGTCTCTCAAGAGCATAAAATCGGTTAAGAGCTATTGAAAATGACTCTCCCAATGCTTCACCCTTTTCTGCTAGCGGTAACCGGACTATGAAACGTCCAGTTGCGGATCTCGATACTGTTTGCGTAAAGCTGCTTTCACATAGCTGTTCTGCCACCGTCAACTGTTTTTCTCATCCTCAGTGTTCTCCAATAACCAAAATCTTTCTATTAACTCGTCTGTGCTTTCGTTGCGGTCAGGAAAGATACCGCACGTAACAGGTTGATGAATTGTTGAGTTGATTTTCCCCGATACTATCCATCCTAATTTTGTATTTTGTAGGATGGGCATATCTTTGCCAAGTTTTAACTGTTCGATTTGCATTAAATCGTAGAAAAACTCTGCTCCTAAGAGTACATCGATTTTGCCCGGTTTGTCGAAGGTTGGGTCCGCTAATTTCACGTTACTTGGTATGGACCATTTTGAAATGTCCAACGTTTGTGTCGGCTGTGGTGCCACAATTTGCGTTAATACATATGCCTCGAGCCTGGTGTAGAAGGTTCCATCTTGTGATTGAAGTCCTACATTGACCCTGTTGCTGGAGTTGCGAGTCTTGCGTCCGATGCCTTCGATTTGAAGTGATGAAGTTCGGGGCGATAGGGATAGCTTCTTAATGAGCCTCTGAGTTGCCAGATTAACTTGCGAACCGGAATCTAAAACTGCCTTAAAGTTGAATGACCTGCCATTGGCTGCAGAAATTGACACTACAACGGTGGCCAGTGTAACATACACCTGCCTGTTGCCTTGTTGATTGACTGATGCTACGGTAGTTGGCGCGTTATCTGTCTTAATAGGTGTAGAGTTTGTTGGCCGAGTGCTGTCCTTAACTTGCTGCTTGTTCTACCCTGTACTGAAGGTTTGAGTATGCTCCAAATGTAATAACGTGTTGTGTTTTTTATTACATCGACTGTAACTTCACGAAGGACACTGACCAGCCAGACGACCTGCTTTCAAACAGTTCACACAAAGATTTTGCTTGCGCACAAAATTTAATCGGTCTGATACTCCAAGCTGAAGAAAGTGTGGACACGCAAATAAGGGATGCGTGCCACATTTGCATGATCGACATGTGTTATTGCCCTGAGGGTTCGAGACGAATGTTGCATGGACATGTGCCGTTTTCTGAGCTGCTGGAGCCTTGTCCCTTTGTCCTATCATTTCCAGTGATAAGAATTGTCCTTCCAAAAAGGTAAGAAAGTCGGGAATTGTTTGCACTTCTCTGGGATTCGAAATTGTTTGCTCATATCGAATCAATGACTGTCTGTCCAGCTTTTTCGTAAGTAAATTTAATAATAAGGGATCCCACTGGGCCGTGGCAATTTCCAAATTGTTTAGGGCCAGCAGACATTCCTGAGTTGTATCGTGTAATCCCTTTCAAGCCATTACTGATCCAGATACTGATGGCTGATCGACAATTTTTTGGATTAGAGTTGATACCAATACCCTTTTATTGTTGTAGCGCTGTCGCAGCATTGTCCAAGCCACATCATAATTTTCCTCAGTGGGTGCTAAGTGACTGACTAATCTTTCGGCTTCTCCAAGAAGGTTCGATTTCAAGTAAAACATTTTTTGAACCTTCGGGATGGGTTGCCGGTCCACCATTTGCGAAAAGAGATCAAAGAACTGACGCCAATGAAGATAACTTCCATCAAATTTAGGAATTGTTAACTTAGGTAGATGTACATTGGTTTGCAATGTTGAATTATTTGTAGTTGAAGTTGTTGATGACTCGCTACTTGTTTTCTGTTGTTCTGCAATGACTGCTAAGTTGACTAAATTCTGCTGCACTTGTTCTTCCATATCGACATATTGCTGTATGTTATAACCGACGGATTCGGGACTTTCAAATTGAGTCCAGATCTCATCGTTTATTTGTTCAATTTGTTCCCATGCTTGGTTGATAGTTTTTATTTTGATGTCGTAGTATATCTATGGCTGAGGCTGCCTGTTGCTATTTACGTTTGACAGCAATCGTTCTAGGGCATCGCTTCTTGCGACAAGCTTTCGTACCAATCCACTATGATTTTTGATGCCTGTGTCTGAACGCTTCGACTGCCTGGCGACATCTTGTAATTGGTCCTTTGTTGGCGGCACCTTTTTCCTTTCTTCTTCGAAGATTTGGATGTACGTTGCGGTTAACTGCTGCATTTGCTCGAAGAAGTCCGATGTGAAATAGGCATCCTCCTGGTCCACATCTTCGTCCTCTCGAACTATCTTGTCTCTCGTCACGAAACCGTCCCAGATATCCCTCAGACACTGCAGACGATCGGTGAAATATTTCTCATTTTGCTTGCGTGCAGCCGAATCCTTTCGGTAGTTTCGTATGATAGTCTGGATTTGATTTCCAGCCTCTTGTTGTTCCTTTATCAATTCAGTAAACCCTTCCATGTCGGGGTTATCCTTGTAGACTCTTGTGGTAGACTCTGTGCTGACTGATGTGTGTCGTTTATGTGATCCTTTAAAGGATCACGTCGGGCTCACCAAATGTTTTGTTGTTTAATAGGTAATTGAATTTGGAACTTGAACCAATTCCAATACCTTTTCTTATTTTATGAGTGCAATTCGGAACTTGAACCGAATCCACACCTTTATTCTTTGAGTGATAGTAATTATGTTAAAAATGATTAACACTCTCTGATTCTGAGTTTAGTACTAACTATTTCTTTATTGCATCGATTTAATTTATACATAAAAACACTTAAGCTAAGCATAAATAACAATATGAAAAATAAAATAAAATAAGAAATATTGACACGGAAATATTGTGCAACAATTTAAGAAAGCCAAATAATTAAAATCGCTGCATTAATGCGCGTCAGCAAATTCATAAGGTAAATTAATTGTTTTTAAATTCGGTCAGCGACCGCCAGCGTAATATGAGTGTAGTCAACGACACTGAGCCATGCTCGCAGTCGATGACCCAGTTCAAGGTAGAAAAAGTGCTTCCGTTAGCATAGCGAATCGCGACAGATACATAAAAGTCACAAGTCACAGTTGCGACGACGATTGTTTTTAAACTGTGACACGCCGTCACAGTTTGCCTCTGGAGCGGATATTTCAGTCACAGTTCTGTTCTAACGAGTATTTTTTACTAAGCAGTGACGAGCTGTCACAGTTTGCCTCTTGTGCAGATATTTCAGTCACAGTTCTTTTTTGAACTGTTTGTACATTTTTGAGCATAATGTAAAAATTTAAGATAGGGTTAGGTCTTAGGTTAGGTTTATAGGTCGATCACTATATCGCTCAGCTTTAATCTA
This sequence comes from Myopa tessellatipennis, assembly GCA_943737955.2. Taxonomy (NCBI): domain Eukaryota; kingdom Metazoa; phylum Arthropoda; class Insecta; order Diptera; family Conopidae; genus Myopa; species Myopa tessellatipennis. The sequence goes on along the minus strand of OX031315.1, from coordinate 37,744,158 downwards.
TGTATAAGTATAAAATCCGCTTGGTAATGCCTGATTAGCCGAACACGAAGGAGTTCAAAGTATATTTACGTACTAACTAGGCCTGCAGTCAATTGTAGGTTCCTAATTCTACACATTTAAAATAAAATTTCAATATTTCACATCAAAATCATACTTCAAAAATGGAAAAATTTCATAACAAATAATAAAATCCCTTGGGAAAGATTCAAATCCCATAATAATGAAATCGTTTCTACATTTACACTACATTTACAGTTTATTAAAATAAATTTTTTTTTAATATTTTAAGGAAATTATGAATTATGATTAATGTTTATGGTAATGTAGCACGGCATTGGAATTTCCAACACAACGGTGAAAACCGCATCGAAATCGGTGCAGCCGTTTAAGAGTTAACTATGCCGAAAGTGACATGCAACTAATTAGATTCTTAATAACATCATACTTTTATACATTAATAGATTGCATGTTTCTTCCTTTTTTAAATTCCTTTATATGCCTTAATACGTACAAACGCAACAATAACAACACAGGTATTTACACAAATGCCAAAGAATCAGTTGATATTTTTGTACTGCAATGTACCTACCTATCGCCGACAAAGGTTACGGCAGATATATTGATAACACTCAGCCATCATTACCTGGGTGAGCAATAAATGCAAAATATCCTTACTATACCATAGACCGAATCAGCTGTACAAGAACCATCAGTCTATGGCACACGTTTTCACCATTTAATTGGCATTAATTAAAGCATGTGTATTTCTTCAAACACAAAATTCGAGAAAATTTCATAACAATCCCCAGCCAGTGAAAACAATTAGCACCCCATACACAAATGTATTTTCATTTCATTTGAATTATTTAAAATCAAATTTTAAATTCTTTATTCCGAAAATGATTTAAAATAATTATCGCATCTGCATGATTATTTCAAAGAATAATGTTATTTCATTCCATTTGCCGAAGCCTTACATACTATAAAATAACTAATTGACTCATACTATAAAAATTAAATAAAAATAGTATATAAAATACTTTTCTAAATTCTTAGCTCGACCTAATATTGCATTCAAAACACAAAAAACGCTCATTCAATCCCTTTATCTGCGCACAATACGTTGCCTTGTATGTGTTGGCTAGCTGCACATCTAGCACGCACAATTCTGCTCTTTTCGAAGCACAATTCTACTCTTTTCGAAGCACAATTCGGCTCTTTTCGTAGCACAAATCTTCTCTTTTCGTAGCATTAATTTGTGCGCTGCATTCTTTCTGCGGCTGCGGTGAAGCAAATGTGAAACGCATGAGAGGGGCTGAGCTGGGTGTAAAATGAAAGCGTGTTTCGTGCTAGCGTTCGTCTCCGAAACACGGAGCTGTGTTGCTGTAGCTAGCTCTGGCACGGTGCTTTTGTTTGTCAGTGTTCGCACAGCGCTTGTGTTCTAAGCTGATGGCATCAAACGGCAAAATTGTGTTTGTGTTTTTACTAGAGCACATTTCCGAACTCTGGTAAATGCTTTCTATTCAACGAAAACATTGTGCGGAGTGGTTGATTGAACGTGTCAGTAGCAGCAGCAATGTTGTCCTTTACGTACCATCTGTCTAACCTGCCGTATATTAAAATCTAACTTCATTTATGATTTCGCTTTTTTCGAAATTTTGTAATTGTATTTGTCATTATTTCTTGTAATAACCTTCACCTGCTTTTTACATTTTCGCCAGCCTCATTTTTTACAGGAATTTCCAAGTTGTAAAAAGGGACATGCTGAAAGCGTTGGCAGAAAGAGAGCTTTTTCTGCTTCTTTTTTTATTTATAATTCTAAGGGCCAGTTTTTAGGTGCTCGTTTAAACGGCGTTTAAACGATGTTTAGTTAAATGCCAAATAAAGGTTAACTGAGATTAGAGTTTTACAGTGCGAGTTTAACTTATCTATGTTAAACGTATCTTATCTATGTTTCATAGCGAATTTATCTAAACGCAACGAGTATTTAGCGTATACTCGTTACTATAAGTTGATGTTTCAACCTATTTTGGCAGCACCTGTCCATATTTTCATTTTTACAAAGGGAACAGCTGTTTTGGTGCAAATAAACAAAATTATTAGCATAGTTTTGAACAAAGGTAAATGTCTGTACTCGAAGAAACAGCTGTTTCTTTATCTATTAAAAAGATAAATTAACCGGAGTTTAACTGGAGTTTAACTCACCAATATTGGCCGGTTAAACACCGTTTAAACGAGCACTAAAAAACACAATGTGTCGTTTAAACGCAGTTTAACTGAGAATCGACGATAACCGAGACTGAAAAACTGGCCCTAAGCTATATCTATATACATATATAAAAATGAAAGGCCTGACTGACATCCCATCAACGCACGGGCTAAACCCTATCGTTGGACCTAGAACGATGAAATTTTACACATAGGTTTCTTTTATGATGTATACGTGGAATAAGAAAGGATTTTTCGAAATGTTACTTCTAAGGACATCAAAAAGGACTTACACAGAATTTTTTCTTTGCACAGACTAAACCCTTGGATCTAAAAAGGTGAAATTTTGCTCTGAGGGATCTTTTATAATGTATACAAGGGAGAAGAAAGAATTTTTCGAAATTTTACTTCTAAGGACTTCAAAAAGGACAAACACATAACTCTTTTGTTAGCCATCAAATGTGGATTTTCTTTTTTCACGAAAACATCCCGTGTATAAATGCCTAAAAACCATTTTCAGGATTTTTCAAAATTCATCCTCTAAAGGTCCAAAAAAGGACATCATTTGGTAAAAATACACCCAATGACATAATAAAATAAAACGAGGCATGCTATGAATATTTTGCACAGAGGTTTCTTTTATGATGTATACAAGGGAGAAGAATGGATTATTCAAAATCTTAATTTTAAGAACTTCAAAAAGGACATACACATAACTCTTTTGTTAGACATCAAATATGGATTTTCTTTTTTCACGAAAATTGCTACGAGATTGTAAATTAATAGTTTGCGATGAAAGTACAGTGGCACATAAAAGCAGCTTCGAACCACTGAACAGAACTCTAAAAGATATTACAGTGAACGATGACATGAGTACTCACTGTACTATTAGCTGGAGACTTTCGCCAGACTCTGTCCATATTGTCGAGAGGAATTCAAGCTGACGAAGTTAAGGCATCCATTAAAGGATCAAATTTTTGGCCCTTAATACAAAAACTCCAGCTTAAGAAAAACATGCGGGTGCAGGGAGATGCGGTAATGGGAGATGTTTTCGTTGACCAATTCTCCAAACTACTTCTGCAAATAGATAACGGAGAATATCCGGAAACTGGGGGCAAAATGCAAATTCAATCAAATCTTGCCTCATTTGTGTCGACCGTTGACGAGCTAATAGAACGAATATATCCGGATATATAAAACCTACACCATAAAGAAACATTCTTGGGCGAACGTGCGATTCTTACACCTAAGAAGGATCAGTCATCAACCATTAATGACACATGGCTGAAGTCATTTGGATAAACAGAATATCTGTACAAATCGGTGGACACAGTTTTGCACATAGATAACTATACCGGGTAGTTAAGCTAGTAAATGTATATTTTCTTTCAAGGATATTCTTTTGTGTATTGATAAATATTTTAGTAATTTTTCTTAAATAAGAAAGCGGAATATTTTCATATTTCAGAAATAAATTGCTAGTGCTAGTAATAATAATAATACCAAAATTTAAATAATACAATAAAATTCTAAGAACATTAATGTAAAAAACAAAATCAATAAAACCGGTTTTTCCATTCAATACATTTTTTATTTCTACCGGCATGCATGTTTGCTTAAGTGAAGCCTTTGCTATGCATAACAATACAAAAATGAGAAGCCAACAGATGAGAAAAATTTCCAGACTGTGTTTCACTTCACAGTCACACAAGAGTTTTCTTCAATTCACTTCACAGTTTTCTTCAATTAAGAAAACATCCATGCCGGTAGAAATAAAAAAATATATGGAATGGAAAAACCGGTTCGGCTGATTTTGTTTTTTCTTACATTACTGTTTTCGTTTAGAATTTTATTGTAGTATGTAATTTTTATTTTTATTATTATTACTAGCAATTTAAATATGAAAATATTTCGCATTCTTATTTAAGAAAAATTACTTAAAATATTTATCAATTCAGTTTGAGGACGCGCACAACATTCAATACCTCTGTCATGGTACTTCGCACGTTCCGCTAGCTCACTTGGTTTAGGACATAATTGACCTTTATTGATAAATAACTTTTATTAGAACCATTTATTTGATCTTCAAACGACCATTTCTCCAAAGTAGATGACCATCCCCCGAAAAATAATGTCCACTTAGGGTTCTAACAGTCCCAAATAACGAAAAAAAAACATTCTAAGTTAGGTGGCTATTCTGCGTTAGTTCCGTAAAAAGGGAAACGTAAGATAAAATTATTTTAATTAATTGTACTTTTCTATATTTTGTTAAAATTTCGTTTTTTTTATCTTTTCACGCTAATATGTTGTTAAAAATACGCTGCGTTTGGGTCATTTTATGACCTTTGACCCAACGACCCTGTAGAAACATTGCGAATACGTTGCCATCAGAACGCACTACATAACAGCTTCTAAGCAACCACAATATATAATATATTCTCACATCACTGCACACTGAGCTCTTCTCACACTGCTTCCGAAGAATGCAGAGGGCAAGCATTGTTTAATCATCTCATCTTTTAATGAGACAGAAAGTTTGAAACAGTTATGTCAATATACATATACATATACAACATAACATAGCAATGAAATAAATAATTTTAAATATATCATAAATAGACAAAATAGAATAATAGCACAAAAGATAACGTGCTCGCCTAGTAGTCATGAAGATGTAGTTGCTTAGTTTTTGCTAATACTGTATATAAATATTTGTGTAGTAATTATATTGCTGCATAAATTTCGGAATAAAAAATAAACAAAAATTAAAGTAGGCAATTAATATTAATAATAGTGTGCGTCCGTGAGATTGTTGTCGAAAAAGGAGTCAATGAAGATATATTTAAAATTTGTTTAATACCTCTTTTAGCTTTTCCATCGCAGCGTCTGACATCGCTGCCATTTATGCGATCGCAGCAATATTTAGAACAACTAACTTAAGCTATGCGTTGTTTGCTATTAAAATTGCCTAGATTAAGTATTACGTAAAAACCAAAACTAATAATAAACATCGGCAATCGTTTTACAGAACTCCAAATGGACCAAGTGGACAAATGAAGTCCAATCACGCGAGTACTATGAAGTTAAGTTAGACACGATTCCCTAGCTTTGTCAGCAGATCGAGGAACTAAATTTCGTTATTTAAGAATGGTAAAGAAATCAGCGTTTGGTAAAGAAATTTAAAATGTCCTCTAGTTCCATTTCCTTATTGATTAAGGGCTGGAAATCGAAGGTAACACAAAGGAGTGTTTGTGAAAATTGCATCAAGAACTAATGAACTTTCATCATCGCTCGAAGCCTTCGTACTAGTAATGGTCATTTCCAACCAGCCAATGCAGAAGCTGAATACTTCCACAAAGAAAATCTCAAAAAACATAAGGTTAGCAGACCCAGATTTTCGCGTCCCGACAAGGTAAACGTGTTGCTAAATGCTGAGTTCTATTTCCAACTACTTCCCATCGGACAAATCAAACTTGAACCAGAGGGACCAATCCTATAGAACACTCGGTTGGGTTGGATGATAGCATGCAAACTTAAAACCATTGCTACAAGTGGAATATGCAGTGACAACGAAGATCTATAGGAACCCTTACCGACAGACGCCAGCCGAGACACGGAACACAAGCCGTGGCACGTTATGAAGCACATTTCGCATAAAACACCACTCGGAATCAAGAGGGAAGAAAGTCATAGTGCGTCTTTCATTTGCCACATACACGTCTCTTTGGCGACTACAGGAATTAGTGATAAGCAGGCTTATGGCATCGGAAAAACTCTTCGAGGGTAAAATGTCGACTTAATGCAGGAATATGAAAACATCGGTCATATGACAGAAATCAATCCGGAAGAAATACTTATTATCGCCAAAATATGTGATTCCTCAGCATTGTGTGCTTAAGCCAGACAGTAGCAAATTAAAACTGAGTGTGGTTTTTGATGCTAGGATGAGCTGTTTGCCTTATCATTAAGGGTTTAAGTACATAGTTTTGTCTTCACCACCGATGTTGAAAAAATGTTTCGACAAATTCTGATGAATCCTGCATGCAGGCATTATCAAATCATCGTTTGGAGGATCAACTCTCCAGAGGCTGTTATATACTATACACAGTAACCTATGGCACACGCGCCTCTACTTATCTTTCTTTACAAAATGCCTGCAAAGACTATCGAAAATGGAATGGGCAAATATTCTCTGGGAGGCAAACTACTAGCAGAGAACTACATAGGTGATAGACTGATCAGATACCACAGCATAAGCGAGGCCATAGCTGTGCAAGATTAGCTCAACAAGCTACTAAGATCACCTGAACTTTGATGACGATACATGAAAATATTGGACTTGACTTGGATTCTGAAATCGAATGTCTTCTGTATCAACCATAAATCCGGCTTCCATCCACACAAAATGGAGAAACTTCCGCAGCTCACTCCACGGCATCAATGGTATGCAAATCTGGGTATGAGTTCATATCCAAGACATTGGAACTACACAGGTTTGCAAACACATCCGAAAAGGCGTATAGAGATGGAGCCATAGTCGGTTAGATTCTATATTTGGTTTAGTAGATTCCGAGTACGCAGATCAAATGTCAATAGCGGTTCGGCATGTCAAAAGGAAGACCACATTAAAAAACTGCTCAAAGATCAAGTCAACATCAACAGTAAATTTATAAAATTCGATAACGTATTGTATAAATGAAGGGACATAGTTCTCTCAAATAAAGAAGAATCGTTGATGACAAGGGTTTTTCAAATACTCACTTTGGCTGTACAATTGTCAATGATTCAAGCAAGTACTTGAACGTACTTACAGACGTTCATCACGGAAAAAATTAATCCATTAATCCTGACAGCTAACCAGCTAGCACAGGAGATGGTGGACATAAAAACCTATCCGTCTGCAATTCCTGCACCAATACAGGGATGTGATTAAGTTATACCAACTAATGAAGGTTACGACGGGAGTCTCAAAGGATCATATGCTATTTCAAATGCACTTCCCTCTGACTGGCCACGATTCGGCTTAACTATTCAACGTCCTAGCAATTCCAATACAACAGATATGCTTCCTGTAACTCCACACAGAGATCAGTACTTCCCAATGAAAGAATCATTGACCACAAGTTGTATCATAATCGCGAACAACGATTGCAAAAATAAACACAATATTCACCAAGGAATCAGAGGTTTGCGCATGTGAGATTGGACTGCTCAACAACCAAAGCAGCATTCAAATTGCTCCGTACAAATTACCAATCATAACATCGCGTTAAACAAGAAGACAGCCGCTAACCAATCGATTTACGCAACAAGAAAGCAAGAGAGCTATTAACGGCAGTTTGTAGCTCATTAACAAAAGTTATGCTAACCAATTCAAGGATAATGTATGGGATGACCATGGAAGACCAAGGATGCTTGCTGAAGGGTGACTATTACAATTCATACTGCATACATAGTCAACACAAGCTCCCAGTATTCTACACCCCCTTTCCTGATTTATTACAAACCACTTTGTTCATGCCATACTCCCCTCTTCGACTCATTGTGACTAAAATTATAAATTATGGTGAACGCTTACCGATCTCACTTCGTCGATGTAGCTGAAGATGATGTCGGTTAGTGAGGATGATGTCGATGGTGGATGGAGTCGATGGTAGTGATGTTTCGATGCTTGAGATGGTGTCGATGGTTGAGAGTCAAAAGCCCAAGATGTCGGAAATCAAGACTGTCCTTCATCTGAAAACAAGGTAGGAAAAAAAGGGAGACGGAACGAAACGGAATAGTATAGGCTCGCGCTGTGATTAGCAGGGTTGTAGTTAGGAATGTAGTTAGAACCATCTTTTCTATATCGGTGTATTGCGCCTTTCTGTGCTCACATCCACCACATATACACACATTAAAAAATAAATCAGTCAGCAGCAACATAATCAGAAATCTGATGAACACTAGAAATCGCTAACCCCTTGAACTACTAGAAATCACTAACTCCTTGTAGCGTTTCACAATTCCGCATTCGACGGGAATTATTTGAACTGGCGACCATTCTATAAACTATTATCCAAACTCGTGGACCTGCATCTAATATCAAATCTCCACAAAATGTACTACTTAAAGTCTAACGTAACTGCAGAGACCGAACGGCTCATAAATCATCTCACACCAACAGAAGAAAATTACACATCAGCTTGGACAATGCTTCAAGAACGCTATGATAATAAGCGTATCTTGATATCTAAATTGACGCAAAAGCTAGCGGATCAACCTGCCATAAACGGTGCAGCATCCGATGTCAAGAGACTAAAAGACACGACACAAGAGTGCCTATTAGCTCTACAAAATCTGAAGGTAGACACATCAACATGGGACCCGCTACTGTTACATATCCTGATGAAAAAATTAGACAGACCGACTCTCATCCGATATGAACAAAGAATCTCGAATCCAACTGAAATGCCACTACTTCTTGGAAAGACACTTTTAATCATCCGATATGAACAAAGAATCTCGAATCCAACTGAAATGCCACTACTTCTTGGAAAGACACTTTTAATCACTGGAAGTGATTGGACAAAAAGCGGCTCAAACAACGCCCAAAATTGTACATGTCAACGCGGCTGCTACAGCTCAACCAAACAATCAGGGCAATTGCAAGGTATGCAGGAGTGACAATATCCTTTATATGCGTGCTCAAAATTCCTGCAATTACGAGCGTCAGATCGTCTTTACTTCGTCCGTAAGGAATACTTGTGCATCAATTGTCTGAAAGCAGGCCACAAGGCAGACAAATTCGCATCACGAAGTTTTGTTAAGTGCAACTAAAGGCAAAACTCGCTGTTACATTTGGAGTCTGGACGAATGACTTCGTCTGTTAAAGAAAGAAGTCAGAAGCAGATCCAGGATTCTATCAACACAGCAAGATAGATATTCTACTCGGAGCAGAATTCTACTACGACCTCCTCCAGCCAGAGCAACTGAAGATTGGCGAGAACCTGCCAACACTACAAAATACGGTCTTAGGCTAGATCATTTCTGGGAGGAAGTTCTACTAGGTCGCTGACGTGCGGAATATTCAGCAAGAATGAGATGGAAGCCAATGAACTTGTGGAACGGTTTTGGATGTCGGAAACTCTCGATGACCACAACAAACCAATGACATGTAGTACGTTTGCCATTAGTAAAAGAAGGCAACGCACTAGGAAACTCAAAGGAAAGAAGCGCTGAAAAGATTCTACTCGATTGAAAGACGATTGCAAACTAATCAAAATTTTTAAGAGAATATTTATACCTAACCACATGGAACAACTTCAAGGTACGGACATTCCCATGAAGCACTACTTTTTACCTCACCATGCCGTCATTAAACCCGAAAACACAACAACTAAGTTGCGCGTTGTCTTCGATGCGTCTGCGAAATCCTCATCAGGGCTGTCGCTAAACGACATTCTTCAAACTGGGCCAACAATACAAGGACTATTTTGGATTCTGTTAAAATTCCGCGCACACCGGTACGCCTTCTCTGCTGATGTGGAGAAGATACTAATACATGAGGACGACCAGAGATATCAACTCATCATATGGTGAGAAGACATAACGCAGGAAATAAAATACTACAAGCTGAAAACGGTAACATATAAAACGGCTTCTGCAACATACTTAGCCACCAAATATCTCCAAGTGCTGGCAGAACGAAACAAAATCTCTTAACCAGCCGGAGCCCAAGCACTCCACGATGATTTCTATGTGGACGATTGTTTAATGTTCATGTGCATTCGTCAAACACATCATTACAGTGCTCTACCTTACGCCAACAAATCATGCGATGGACACACTCATTGACAACGGTCTGTATTTCAGCAGTTGAGAAAATTTATCTTTGCTGAAAATAGCGGCGCAAAAGTGTAACAAAATTCGACCTGTCTTATCGCACCTTTTTACTTCTCTTACAATCTATATCACTAATATATAATAAGTCGTTCATTAGCATTAAATGACTCATCATTTTCTCAGTGTCAGTTTCTGATTGTATTTAGAAAATTTTTATTTAGATGAAATAAATGGCTGGGTAGGAAAAAAACGTTAACTTTGTTTTTGTTTAGATTTCTATTAGTTGCGTTAACCAAGGTGTGCGACCTTGGTTATTTGTATCATGCAAATAATAGTAACAAATAATTGAGTATTTATTTACAATCACAAGAAGTTGTAATTGAATTCTGGGCACAATGGTGAAAACCGCATCGAAATTTAAGTCTTTTATACCCCTTTAATGTAAACAACCAACAATAACAACACAGTCATTTACACACAAGTAGATTCGTCTCGCAGAACAACGAGGTGTTGTTTGTGTAAAACATTGTCATCCGGTACCTGTTGTCGATAAGGGCTACGGTTGAAATAACACATCTACACATCATTTAATTTCAAATGACCACTTTATTTAAACTAAGAATGTTATTTTAAATTATTATTTCAGAAATTATGAAATTTGAAATAATTAGCGCATTTGCAAGACTATTTCAAATAACCATGTTATTTCATTTTGAAATAATGAATCATTTGAGATGACGAGTTATTTCAAATAATTATTTCAGAAATTTTTTGAAATAATTATCGCATTTGCATGGTTATTTCAAATAATCATGTTATTTCATTTTGAAATAACGAATTATTTGAGATAACGAGTTATTTGAATTTGTTATCTCTTATTTCATTTGAAATAAAAAATGAACAGGCCTGACAAGAACGAATGAATGGAAAATCGTGTCATTATATGTTCATGAAATCATGTAGTCTAGTATTATAGTATAGTAATATTCAAATTGATGAACTATAACCATGTTCAAAATCTACTCAACATTTTCTATGTGTCTAAGTATAATAAACAAAAAAAAAACCAGAAAGAGTGTTAACGTCAGCCTGGCCGAAGTTCATATACCCTACACACTTGAACTTAGAAATTAGGCGTGGCAATGGTCTAATTTTTTTCCTTTTCGATTTTAAATAGCCTATGATGAAAGACAATATTCGTGCCAAATTTGATGAAAATATCTCTATTCGTTCTCCTGTAATCGAGTTTTATTTAATTAGTGGGCGGTCAAAGACAGTTGATTTGTGAATAAAATTTCAACCTCAAATTCGTTCTACAAGATGATAAATTGAGCTATAAGCATGGATTAATTTATATTTACTATAAAAAGTAGGCGTGGTAATGGTCCGATTTTGCTCCATTTTCACAAAATGCCCCGATGAGTTTCTAATCATAGACAATATTCGTGCCCTGTTTGAGGAAGGTATCTCTATTCGTTCTCTTGTAATCGTGATTTCCACAGACTGACAGACGGACGGACATGGCTAAATCGACTCAGGAGGTGATGCCGATCAAGAATATATTCATATATATACTTTTGTATACCTGTCACGCCTTCTTTAAAGCGTTACAAACGGAAGCAGTAAGTGAATATACCCGCATCACTTCGTGTGTAGGGTATAAAAAACCAGTATAGCATACCCAAACATATTCCTAACGCAAAAGCATAAACATTGTATATCATCGCCCAATGTGTATAAAAAGAAATCCCCAAATTTGTTCTATTAACTCTATCGACGCCACTGCATTCCTGGCACGGACATCAAATGCTTATTCTAACAGAAGCTGTACAATGAAGAAAAAGAATAAGTGGAACATCCTAGGTTTACACACTCAATCCTCTCGTCTACACTTCAATATCAATAACAAGCGTCTCTATTCCTAAAAATAAAACAACAACAGCAAGAATAAATGGTATACAAAAATAACATAAGCCAAATTCCTACAACAACAATAACAAAATAAATAAAAGAATTGTAATTCGTGCATGTTCACTGTCAGTATATCTCTCAGTCTGTCCGTCTATACGTATGTATGTGTGTATGTGTGTTCGTCTTTCCACCCTACACTTCTCCATTCCCTCTTCACATCACCACTTTTGCCATCAAACTGATCTCCAAGCTAACTATGACACTGACTTTATGAAGAATTGTATGTTCATTCATGTTCACTGTCAATCTGTCTATTCGACATTATATCTGTCGGTCTATATATATGTATGAATGACCGTATGTCTATCAGTGTGTCCTTCCGATGTCTGTCTATCTGTCCGTGAGAAATATTTGTAAATAGAAAGTTCCCGAAAAAATGTCAACTCCAGTTGCTAGATTGAAATAATTGCATTAATATAGTAATATCCATATGTACATACAATAAGTGTGTTCGCGAAGCAACCGACCACTTGAAATACCCATAACTCATTTACTATGTCTACAATACTATAAGACAATCACATATCAAAATAAGTAAAAGCAATTAAATAAAGCAATAAGAAATATTTCACAACAACAACGCTACGCATATTCCGAACAACAACCTCAAGTGTACGACAAACGATACACACGCGGGCAGCACGCCGAGCTATGTATGTCCGTCCATCTGTATGTATTTCTGTCTGTCCGTCTGTATGTATTTCTGTCTGTATATGTGTGTCTGTATGTATGTATGTCTGTCTGTCTGCATGTTTGTCCGTCTGTATGTATGTGTGTGTATGTATGTCCGTTTGTCTGTATGTTTGTCCGTCCGTCTTGCCACGCCATTTCCTCCCACGCCCACTTTTATCATACCCACTTTTCTTACGCCTACTTCCTTCCACGCCCATTTCCTCAATGAGATAGGACACTTCGAATTCGCTGTTTCAACACACATGCATTTTGCTGAAATTTCACTAAACCTATGACAAAAAAACACAAAATCGTGTGCTTTGTCCTCTCATGTGTACTTCGCCGCACGAAGTGTACTTCGCCGCAGTATCGCATGCAATATTGATTTTAATGGGTGTAATTGCCGAAACGTCAAAATATATTTAAAATATTAACCTTTTGTTTATGCTCACATTATATACATGATGTATCTACCAGTTCCTTATAATTATAATAAATCTATACTTTCAGATTTTACATAGTATTTGTTGATTTATTTCACATATTTAATTGGTATAAAGTAGACATTGTGCTAATTTTTGGCTGTCAGTGCATAGTTGTTCAAATTTTTACAAAAAAAATTAAGATTAATAACTCCAGAATGGTCGCATTTATATTTTTAGATTTCTTTTCTAATATTTTAGCAAATTAAATATTGTTATGCATCGTTGATGCATTTGGGGGGTCAAACATCCGTTCGCACCTACCATTTTAGGTTTGGGAAACTTCACCACCTTTGTTTATATATGGTGAAATTTATATTTTAAAAGCCAATGGCCTTGGCTAATACACAGTATCTTTTGATATGGTTTCAATTTATGGAGAGAGAGATGAGGAGGAAAGATAAAAGTCCACAATCTGGTATGGAGTGTAAAGAATATTTTAAACGAAAATAGACGCTGCTTCTCAGTTTTTTTGCACGCACACAAGTAAGCAGTTGTCAAACGAAAGAAGAGCAACGTAGTTTGCCAAACGCGTATTCATATTTTCTAACACTCTGGCCAACATTTGGATATTCAGTAAATTTCACACACACATTGCCATCAAGTATTCACGACTTTTGAAACCAAATGAGAAACCACAGTGTGTAGCCCCCGATGGTATCGAAATACCAGTAGTGAAACCATTTCAAAAGATACGACGTCTAGCTAAGCTGATTTCATAACTAAATGAGTCCGTGGTGAAGCACGAAACAGCTGATTTTTTCAACATACTGAAAGACAGAAAACAAGAACAACAATATGGTAGTTCTCACGTATAGTGTACATAAATTCAACAGCTCATAAAAAATAGACGTCAAACCGATTTTTGAAGCGGCGAATTCGAAGTGTCCTATCTCATTATCTCTGCTTCAAACTATCTCACTCACTCCCACATTTCACTAACTAACACATTCGCTCCTTATAGCACCGTGGTGCTCGGTTGTTCCCTGCTACTCTTATCTATTTCAAAAAACATACATATGTTGAACAGATGTTGAGTTCTGCTTATGTAACGCACATAGTTATGCCGATTGGCTTTAGCGTCCTTTGTAAACGCGTTTGGTCTTCGATGCATTTTATTACCGTCTTTCGTGCATTTTATTACGGTCTTACATAAACAATGTGAACATGTACTTTTATGTAAATGTGGACTTTTTCCATTGAAAGTGACTCGTCTTTCTCGGAAATGGGTAATAAAGGTACTATAGTACATATCGTAGAAACCTAGTGTTTTACCTTTAAAATGTTATGTATATAATATGTTATGTTCACTTTTTGTATTAATAATGTAAAGGGATGTGAAGTCAAAATCGTTGCTTCCATTTTTCGCTTAAATATTAGTTACACTAGAAATATCTTATGTATGATAGTCTACGCAGTAAAATAGTATTTCTAGGTCAATTTTTTGGTGCATATTATTTATTATTTATTTATTTCAACTTCAAACTAAGCCATTGAGGCTTTATCGTTTACATTAGATAAATTAAGATTACACTCAACTCTGTTTTTACACGGAAATTGGTTCCAGGAAAACCCGTGTTAAAAAAACCGTGTAAAAAAAGACATTATTCGTATGCAAAATAGGTGATTGGTTCCTTATCTCTAACACCTACTGAAATTAGTGAAAAACAAGGATTTTTTAAGAACAACTATTCAGGTTTATTTTATTAAATCACATATATAATGTATTTTTACACAAGCATAGTTATTAAAAAAAAATAGTTCAGAAAATATTAACACATTCTAGTTGCTGTCACAAATAACTTTGATTGTATGCACTAAAAGGGAATTCCCCTATATTTGTGCTATTTACAATTGCTATGACCAGTAAATTGCTTGTATGCACAAAAAGAGAATTCCCCCTAATTTTTGATATGAACATATTTCGCAAAAATTAAATTTAACAAAAAAAAATTTAAGCCTAAAAGATTTTGAATCATGCTAAATGGAATAAAATCGTGTAAAAAAATTTTAAATTTGTTTATTTTCAAATCGTGTTATATCAAAATCGTGTAAAACACCACCGTGTGAAAACAGAATTGAGTGTACATGAGTAGTTTACAATAAGAGTTCAATTATATTCAATAACAATTCAATAACAATTCAAAATTAATCTAACAGTTCAAAAGAAAGTTTAAGATTTTCTTTTTAGCTACATAGAGGGGGTCAGTCAAGTTAATGGCTTGGTAAACCGAATTAAAATCCACGCAGGCACTCCTAAGCGGTTCATGTTGAAGGTATGTTGACCTGCAGAAACGTAAGTGGAGGAGTTCACATCTTCTCGAGTTCTTAATAGTCCTCGTCGTTGTCGGCTCCGTCCGTTTCGTAATCTGTCCCCTCACGAGAGGGGAACTATAACCCTCAGAATGTCAAACACCGGCTACGCAACAGAATAGTGTTTTTTGGCCAATTTTAACATAATCCTTCGGTCAGCTAGTGAGGATAGATTTATCAGCCTAATTCGGGACTCGTATGGTGGAAAACGTAAAGATGGATCCCAGCGAAGATTTCGTAGACAAAAAAGTAGGAACTGCTTTTGAACGGATTCAATTTCCGAAATTTAGCAGCTAAAGCGAGGACTCCAAACTGGCGAGGCATACTCCAAAATGGGACGAACAAGCGATGAATATAAAATTTTTGTGATATAGGGATATTTGAACTCTTTGGCCCAGCGCTTTATGAAGCCTAGTACATTGCTGGCCCTGTTGGTTATGTGGCTAATATGAGTATGAAAACGGAGTTTCTGATCCAGAACCACACCAAGATCATTTACAGTTTCCAATCGATCGAGATTATAATTGGCAATATTATAATTAAATAAAACTGGGCTTGAACGAGAAAATGTCATCTGTTTGCACTTGTTTAGGTTTAGTTTCATGTAATTTACATCACACCATCTTGTCAGAGAGTCAAGGTGATTTGCAGAAGTTTGGCTTCAGATTCATTTTTAAAATATAGAAACAGTTTAACATCGTCCGTCAGTATATTCGTCCGTAAACATCAGTATATTTCCATATTTTACCACTGTTGGCAAATCATTTAAGAAAACTAGAAACAGTAGCCGCCCTAAGTGGCTACCTTGTGGAACTCCAGATGTAACCCGAAATCCATTGGATTTCACACCTTTAAACAACACAATTTGTGTACGGTGGGTAAGATACGAGGCAATTAATTTTATCAGATTATCGTTAAATCCAAAAAATTTTAGCTTCAAAATTAGTAGCTTATGATTAACTGTATCGAAAGCTTTGCTAAAATCGGTATATATTACATCAGTTTGTTTAGCAACAGAAAAGTTTTTCATAGTTTTCGAGACGAACTCTAACAAATTTGTAGTAGACTCTCCGGTACAGAAACCATGTTGATACGGTGAAATTGAGGAATTAACACTCCATGAGATATGGGAAACGATTATCTTCTCCAATGGCTTGGACAGCGCGCTAAGTTTAGCAATACCGCGATAGTTACTTATATTACATCTATTTCCAGACTTATGCAATGGAATAATATAGGAAGGCTTTCATGAATTCGGAAAATAGCCAGAACGTAGCGAATGTTCAAAGAGTGCAAATATAGGCGATGTCAATTCATTTGCACAAACTTTTAGAATACTAGACGGTATTCCATCCGGTCCAGGATTATAATTACATTTAATAGCCTTCAGGGCTTGTAAAACTATGTTTATATCAATTTTAGGCAGTGCAATGGAAGTCGAAGAAATATTGAATGGGTAGCTCGCTGAGTCATATGTTGACGTTGAATAAGTGGGCATAAAAAAGTTTCTAAAAAGACTACAAATAGTTTGGATATTATTGGATTCCATATTATCATGCTTCATAAACTCAGGATAAATTACACTCTTCCTTTTCGTGTTGACAAAATTTCAAAAGGACTTTGGGTCAGACCGAATATTATACTTCATCTTTTGTAAGTACTTCGTATAATATTGTCTACACAAACTTTGGTATCTACATCTCACCGTTCTGTAAGAGATGAAACTTATAGTTGTACATAGTTTGCAGTATAATTTGTACTTATTAGATTTTAAATTCCGTAAAGCAAGTTCCTTATTAAACCATGCAGGACTAGAGTTTTGTGAAAACTTAGTTAGTGGTACGGAAGATATAAATGACTCTAATAGAGTATTATTAAAGGATTTCCAGTGCCTTATCTAGGCATAGAGAGGACGGATGATCATACAATGATAAAGTAGAACTCCAGTCAATGGAACCCAGTGTGTTCATCAAAACAGCGTAATTTGTTTTTTTGAAGCAGTAGTGTTCTTTAGATTCATTTATTTTCCCGAATTTAATTTTGTAGCTATCATCCGAAATTGTAATATTTAAGGTAGGATGGTGCATATCCTCAGGTGATATAAATGGCAAAGATCGGGATACTTCATAAATATCTTTATCGTCAACAAGGATGAGATCAAGGAGGAGGTTATTAATATTCGGTATACTATTTACTTGATAAAGACCACGTGATAAGTCTTTTAGAAAATTGAAATTATTAAATCCTTTGGATGATGGTAATAGAACTACTGGGTCGTCAACACATCTTTCCCAATTTACATATGGAAGATTAAAATCGCCAAGAACAATAAGACGGTCTGGTGGCATCAATTTATCAGCAAGTTTACTTATACATCGAAAGTGAGTATCGTACATTTCATCATTTGAATTCGGTGGAATATACGAACAGCTTATATATATGGATAGGCTATTTATCGATAGCATCGTCCAAGATTTCCTCCTTCGTTATTAGAAAATATTTCAGAGTTTAAAATTTCTGATTTAAGCCAGGTTTCCGTAAATGCGATAATGCTGTATTCAACATCAACACTTGTTATAAAAATATCGTTCAACTTTGAATAATTTCCTCTAACATTTTGGTATAAAATTTTAATTGGAAAATTATTTAGTTTGTTGATGCTGCAACGCGTCTTTGTAAAATTGCAGTGCTGACACGATTGTCTTTGAGTTTGTATACATATTCATGAACGATAGCATTTTCTGGCCAAAACCTGGGGTCCATGATACGTTCCATTAAATGGTCAGGTATGCTGATATTAAATGAAGAGTATGATCTCTGGGTTTTGAATTTAAACTTTAATATAGATAAACTCCTATCATCTATACGCAATTGAGATTTAATATGCTCTTGAACGTCTTCAACCGTAGTCTCAGGGGCAAACCGCGATATAAATATCGTTTTCTTCGGCTCAACCACCTTTAGTCTATTGACTGGCTGAGAAGGATTTTGAGGTATGTTAGTTTTCTTCGGTATGGCACCTTTATTATTTTTAGTGACACTGCTGCTATTTATATATTAATATAAAATATTAATTTGAGAAGGAGTGTTGAAAATGTAATGTATCAATTAATCAATTTAATATTTTCAATACTGTTCATTTTCATGTTGTTATAAAAATTTATATTTGAAGAAATATTCTTTTGTCAAAATTTTTGTAACAAATTTTCACTTCAATAAAAAACTTTGTAGAATCGGGATCGTGTGTCGATATTTTTATTTTCCGATGCCAATTATTTCCAATAAATCAAAGACTACAAGACTGGAAAATCCTCTTTATTTCGTGATAGAGCTGAAAAAAATGTCCGTCGGCGTGTTCACGTACAGTGTATGTGAATTTTATGGTAAAATTGTTGACTTTTTACAAGCTAAAACAGGCTGATAGCCCTTTGTGATACTGTAATATGTTGAAGGACCTCTGGTCCTGCCTTCAAAAATTATGCTGGATAATATTCTATTTTATTATAGATTCATAGGCTTGGCCGGCAGAGTATGCCATGGGCCTCAGCTTAGAATGCTATTTGTATAGTTGATAAAGCCGGCAGATTATCTGCCAGGGCTTGAGAAAATTAGAAGACTGCCGGTTTTAGGCTCTGATAATATTCTGTCTTTATTTTAGAAATTCTTGCCCTTTTATAGCCGATTTTTATGGGCGGACTTAAAACTAATATAAACATATTTCTTAAAATTACTTCGTTATTGGTCAGCAGATTCTGCTGATCCAATCAATAATATATTGTTTATAGATTATTGTGAATAATTGTTGACTGCACTATTTCTGTCGCAGTCTAGACAGAAGACGTCGGCAGCGAAAAGAAGTCGTCAACGCACACGCAGCAGAACTTAGCACGGTCAACGCTCCAACAGGAAACGCTAGCGTTGCAGTTTTTATGCGCTGCGTGTACCCTATAGTTGGTCGATTTGACTGTCGCTTAGGAAGCAGTCATGGTGACTTGTGTGGTACACTACAATACAAAGCATGATATCTGAAAAGCTAAACCGTTTTGCTTTGTTACCACACATCCACAAAATGATGGGGTGAGTTAGTGGCAGGGATACCAATGACACAACTTTATTAGTAATTATTTTTGATTTTTAAGTAAACATTACTAGAAAAACTACTTTGCATTTATGAGTTCTCGGGGTTTTGACGATTTCTAAGTTGTTTGGAAATATTAAAAAGTAATGTAAACTTATTTTTAATTTCAATTAATTAATTTCATTTAATTTCATTTTTCATTTTTCTTTTATTTAAATTAAAATGTGTTAACACAAATAAATTTACAATTCATTTATTTAAATTAAAATTAGTTAAACATAAACAAATTCTCGATTCATGCATTTAAAATTAAATTCATTTAAATTAAAGACCAAAAGAACTAAAATCACAATTAACGAAATATTAAACTAACAGGGCAATTCTCGTTGTCAACTTTTAGTTGGCAGCGCAGATTTGTAGTCAATAGTCAATATTCGTATTCTGGCTGTCACCTAAAAGCTCTTTTCTTTACAATTTTGTCAAGAGCCAAATAGGTGCTGACAGCTACATTTTCAGAACAAAACAGCAAATGAGCAGAAGAGAAACAGCAAATTTAATTGTTATTTTTAATTTATTTATTGTTATTTATTTAAATTCTTATTTAATTTGTATATTATTTGTTTAAAACCAGCTCCTGAAACACTTTCAATGAAAATATTTTATAATATAAATATATAATATAAATGTATTATTACATATTCTTTGGTGCTACTTACACTGAAAGATGTTTCAGGATCTGGTTTTAAACAAATAATATTAGGTGTACAAATAAGTTTCCGCGGTTTGTCAAAAGATGGCCCCACCAGAAGGTTATGGAGAAATTGTCAGATGTAAAACGTAATATCCCAAGGTACGTCATCCGGCAACACCATAACCTTAAAGTACTAGTGATTCCGTATCAGCATCACGTAATTTTTTTCCTGCAAAAATGTCAAGTTTTGTGCCGAATAAGCATCATTTGCGGGAACTTTTGATTTACTTCTTTAATTTGAAAAAATCTGCAGCTGAGGCGCATCGATTGCTTCTAGAAGCATATGGTGAAGCTGCTTTAAGTGAGAGAAGTTGTCAGGAATGGTTTCAAAAGTTTGGAAAGTGTACGAAGACATGGAATTAGAAGTATTATTGGAGGAAGATTCGTCCCAAACGCAAAAAGAACTTGCACTTACATTAACAGGGGCTCAACAAGCAATTTCACATCGTTTAAAATCGTTGGATATGATTCAAAAACAAGGAACTTGGGTTCCATATGAACTAAAGCCGAGAGACGTTGAACGCCGATTATGCATGAGTGAAACGCTGCTTGCCAGGAATAACAAAAAGAGTGTTTTGCATCGTGTAGTCACTGGTGACGAAAAATGTATTCACTACGATAATCCAAAGAAGAGAAAGTCATGGGTTAAGCCCGGCGAACCATCAACATCGACAGTTAAGCCGAATATTCATGGAAAAAAACTCATGCTGTGTATTTGGTGGGATCAGCTTGGTGTCGTGTATTATGAATTGCTCAAACCAAGCGAAACCATTACTGGAGCTCTCTACCGAACACAATTGATGAGATTGAGTCGGGCACTTAAGGAAAAACGCGCCCATTACTACTCCAGACACGACAAAATTATTCTTTTACACGATAATGCTCGTCCACATGTTGCGGTGCCGGTAAAACCATACTTGGAAACACTCAACTGGGAAGTTTTACTCCACCCGCCGTATTCACCAGACTTAGCCCCTTCTGATTATCACCTGTTCCGGTCGATGGCACATGGTCTGTCTGAGCAGCGCTTCACATCATATGAAGACACCAAAAATTGGGTAGATTTGTGGATAGCGTCAAAATATGAAGAGTTTTTTCGACGGGGTATCCGAATGTTGCCAGAAAGATGGGAAAAAAAAAAAAAAAATAAAAGTCTTTTTTATTTATTTATTTTTTTTATGAGACTTTGTGAGAGACTTTCTACCTTAAGAAAAGGTAGCCAACTTTTTGGAATAAACATTATTAATTTTTGGTATATAAAATATTACCAAGAGTGATAGAATATAAGATTACGCCGATCTATAAAAACGGGCATAAAAACGTGGTGTTATTCTAATCGTTACGTCACGAGGGTAATGAAAAAGCATTAGGGCCGCACACACGAATGTCGAACTTTACGTGCAGTGTGAAGTTTAAAATATTGAAAATAATAAAACTGTAATATTTTAATAACTGAAAACAATTATAAAATATTGTTTTCGTACAATTTACTGCGCACCATAAAGGATTTGTGAATATTTTGTATCGAGTGTTGTTATATAATTTTTCTGTGTCTTCTATATGTGTCTTCTATAATTTTTGTTATATTACCATATAAGATATCCCGCTATCAGTTCCAGCATCCCATGGATACAAATCAATTTCCAAGGACTCCTTCCACGTACAATCTTCTGTACATAAATTCAATCCATTAATACCAACAATCCAATCAGGAGAAGGTCCTATATATATATATAAATAAAATTAAATAATTAAATTTAATAAATAAAATATACATTAAAAAATATAATATAAAGCATATAAAAGTGAAAAAAATAAATAACGGCAATTAGTAAATAATGGAACCAGTATGTGTTAACTTCGGCCTGGCCGTAGTTCATATACCCTACACATGTTAGCCGTAGCATTAGAATAATTTTTTCCATTTTCAATCCCTAATAGCCTGTGACGAAAGAGAAATTCGTGCCGAATTTCATGACTTTTGTTCTCTTGTAATCGATTTTTATTTAATTAGTGGACTGACCACGCCCACTTTCGGTAGTATGTTGTGGTCCGAGACAGTGGGCTCGTGAATTTCAACTTTCAACTTTAAATTACAGATTATATTCGACGTTCGATTTTTGTTTGAGCCGAGTTTGACAAGTTTTCCGTTTGCGTGCGCAGTTATGGAGTACAAAAACTGGAGAAAAAAGTTTCGTTTTGTATTTTTGGAACAAAAATTGTCAAAAAAATTGTCAAAACAAAACGCAAAACAATGAATATGGGGGGAAAAGAGTAATAAAAATATTAAAATCGCGTTTTTTCTAAAAATATGCGTTTTTCGGCAATATCCTACTTCACATAAATGAAAGGTATTTAAGTTACCTTTTTAACAATATATATCTATACCGGATATCTTCTACAGTTAAGGAGATATTAGGCAAATAAATTGAAATTTCAAAGCTCTATAACTCCGAAACCAGGGGGCAGCTTCAGATAAAATTGTTGTTGTTGGTGCCTGCTTCACATTCTACAACAACAACAACAACAACAACTCGATTGGGGTTTCCGCTCGGATCTCGATATGCTCCAATTTTTCTATTAATGTTTAGCTTAAAGTCAAACAAATAATAAATAATAAAGTTGAGTGGTTGGTATCCCTATCACTAACTCACCCCATCATTTTATTAAAGTGTGGTAGCAAAGCAGAACGGTTTACCTTTTCAGTTATCTTGCTTTCAAATAGCCGCTTTTTGCTTGTAACAAGGAAACAATTTCACATACACTGTACGTGAATACGCGGACGGACATTTTTTGAACTCGCTCACGAAATCAGAGTTTGTATAGGAGCAAATGGTATTCAGTGTATTCGTAGTTTCTCTCTTTTCGTCAGTACGATGCATATGCATTGCATGGTTAGGACCAAAGACTACAAGACTGGACACTCTCGAATACGCCGCTTCAAAAATCGGTTTGACTTCTATTTTTTATGAACTGTTGAATTCATGTACACTGTACGTGAGAGCAACCATATTGTTGTTCTTGTTTCTGTCTTTCAGTATGTTGAAAAAATCAGCTGTTTCATGTTTCACCACGGATTCAATTAGTTATGAAATCAGCATGGCTAAGCGCATATCTTTTCAAACGGTTTCACTACTACTATGTCGATACCATCGGTGGCTACACACTGTGGTTTCTCATTTGGTTTCAACAGTCGTAAACATGTGATGACAAAGTGTGTGTGTGAAATTTAATGAATATCCAAATGTTGGCCAGAGTGAGAGAAAATATGAACACGCGTTCGGCAAACTGCGTTGCTCTTCTTTCGATTGACAACTGCTTTCTTATGTGCGTGCAAAGAAACGCAAGAAGAAATAGAAGCAGGGTCTATTTTCGTTTCAAAAATTCTTTACATTCGATAATAGAGTGTAGACTTTTCTCGTTCTTCCTCATCTTTATCTCGCACGAACTGAGTGAAACCGTTTCAAAAGATACTGCGTATAGCCAATGCCATTGGCTTTTAAAATATAAATTTCACTATATATAAACAAAGGTGGTGAAGTTTCCCAAACCTAAAATGGTGGGTGCCAACGGATGTTTGACCCCCCAAGTGCATTAACAATGTTTAACAATACTTAATTTTCAAAAATATTAGAAAACAAATAAAAAAAAAATGCGACCATTCTGGAGTTATCAATCGTAATGTTTTTTGTCAATAGGCGGACAACTATGCATTTGCAACTACTTTATACCAAAGTAAAAATGAGAAATCAACAACCAGCGGGGTAAAATATGGAAGCATACAATAATTACCATTATACGGAACGGGGAGTTATGTTTTATATATATTTTACACTTATAAAAAGGATAATATTTTTAATTATTTGTTTTGACGTTTCCAAAAAGCACCCCCGAAAAACAAATTTTTCACCTCAACGAGGCCACAAGATTTTTACGGCGAGGCCACAAGTTTTTTGCAGCGAATCAAAGTTTCTACGGCGAGGCTACAAGTTTTTTGCAGCGAATCAAACTTTTCTTTAATAGTGTTAGTGAAATTCAAGCAAAAATGCATAAGTGTGTACACAGAATTTGCGAGTGTCCAGTCTTGCAGTCTTTGGTTAGGACTAAGCTCTTGCCACAGATGCTCTATAGTGTTCATATCAGGACTTTAAGATGGGGTGGCAAACATACGGACATTGTATAACAGCCATATTCGAACCTTTTGCGCTGTATGCTTAGGTTAAATATTCTAATATTATTTGCTGTAACTTCACTTTTGTGGATGACACCATCAAGAAAAGGGTATGTGACCTTCGCTAATTTTGAATCCTTGAAATTTGAACCTTGATCTAATTTTTTAACTTAACTTGCTTATTATATTTATCAATTTCTTGACAAGCGTAAAATTTTCTCTGAATGAATTTTTCTGTAGTATATCGTCTTCTTGACGAATAGATGAAATTTCAAACCAAAAACAATAATAATTTTTAATTAATTCTTTTTGTTAAGTTCGACAATTATTTATTCTTTAATAATAATTTATTATTCGATGTGTTAAACCATTATTTCTTCACTGGTTCTGGTGCAAGTTCTAGAGCCATTGTCAATTACTCCTGATTTTGGTTAAAGTGCCAAAATCACAAATTATTTCAATAATTCTGCTTCAAGAAAATACCTACAAATCGTTATATGCTTAATTGAAATTGAATAAACGAAACAGACGCTAGAGCCTCGAGGGATTTGGCCTCAAGCCTAGAAGGATTTGGCCTAGAGCCAAATTGACTGCTGGTGTATGAATAGTAGAGAGGAGCATTCCAGTGACTTTTTTAGAAAAGACAGCAGTGACTGCTACATTTCTGTCACCGTGATTTTTACCAGTGACTTTAAGTCACCGTAATGTTTATATAATGCCTTGAAAACATAGAAAATCGCACTGCGAATTATTCGGTGCGAACTGTCAGAAATCTTCTGCCGCAGCGAAGTTTTGGCTTGTCAAAGTCGATATAAACACACAAAAATAAGAAGAACATGAGCGACGGCTGCGACGTAATTTTATTTTTTTCTCGTTTCCCATAAGAGGCCGTGTAATTTTGACAGTTCGCACCGAATAATTCGCAGTGCGATTTCTATGTGTTCAAGGCATTAAGTAACTGATATCAGAAATTTTAATACGTTTAAATATCGAATATCGACAATTTTAAAACAAATAATAACTATGAAATAATTTGTTCTGTATAATAATATATATAATAATGAGGATGTTTAATAAGGATAATACAAAATAATAATTTCGTTACTGAGTATTTTCTTTTGTATCATTATTATCATATGATTTTATTGTTCCAATAATGTTCGAACAATTATAATTAATATGTAAGAGGATTTAAAAATAAGTCACAATGAAATTTTTTAGAACAGAATGTTAAATGTACATACAGACACACCTAGGTTGTTATACAACACGTGAAATAATATATAGTGAATTCACGGCGACAGGAACCAGTCAGGAATTCACAGTAACAAATCATTTCACTGTCACTCTTAAAAAAAATTATTCTGTCGCTCCAGTGACCAAGTCACTGGTCAAAAGTAATGCTGTAAACAGATAGAATGTAGCTCAGCGACAATAGTAGTTGCATCTTGTCAAAAATCTGCGCTGCTGAGACGCCGCAGAGAACAGCTGGTTTAATTTTTACAACATAAAATCCGCAAAATCCATTCTGAAAATAAAAACTAATAGATAAATAAAGCTTAGTTTAATACAATTAACATATAAAAACTCACACAGTACGATTTTGCCTCAAAATATTAACTCAAATGTCAAATACCATGTAAACAATCATAAGGAGAAGGAGAACAAGAGCAGCGACAGCGACAAAATTGGAAAGTTTTCCAATTTTGTCGCCGTCATTGGCAGAGGCTACCTTTTATTTTTTTCTCGTTTTCCATAAGAGCCTGTGAAATTTTGACAATATGCAGCTATTATTGTCGCTGAGCTAAATTCTATCTGTTTCCAGCATAACAGCACAGAATAAATAGTATACAGAAGTTGCATCTCATACAAAGCAAATTTTGTTCTAGGGTTCCAATCAAAGACTACAAGACTGGACACTCTCGAATTCGCCGCTTCAAAAATCGGTTTGACGTCTATTTTTTATGAACTGTTGAATTCATGTACACTATACGTGAGAGCAACCATATTGTTGTTCTTGTTTCTGTCTTTCAGTATGTTGAAAAAATCAGCTGTTTCATGTTTCACCACGGATTCAGTTAGTTATGAAATCAGCTTGGCTAAGCGCATATCTTTTCAAACGGTTTCACTACTACTATGTCGATACCATCGGTGGCTACACACTGTGGTTTCTCATTTGGTTTCAACAGTCGTAAACATGTGATGACAAAGTGTGTGTGTGAAATTTAATGAATATCCAAATGTTGGCCAGAGTGAGAGAAAATATGAACACGCGTTCGGCAAACTGCGTTGCTCTTCTTTCGATTGACAACTGCTTTCTTATGTGCGTGCAAAGAAACGCAAGAAGAAATAGAAGCAGGGTCTATTTTCGTTTCAAAAATTCTTTACATTCGATAATAGAGTGTAGACTTTTCTCGTTCTTCCTCATCTTTATCTCGCACGAACTGAGTGAAACCGTTTCAAAAGATACTGCGTATAGCCAATGCCATTGGCTTTTAAAATATAAATTTCACTATATATAAACAAAGGTGGTGAAGTTTCCCAAACCTAAAATGGTGGGTGCCAACGGATGTTTGACCCCCCAAGTGCATTAACAATGTTTAACAATACTTAATTTTCAAAAATATTAGAAAACAAATAAAAAAAAAATGCGACCATTCTGGAGTTATCAATCGTAATGTTTTTTGTCAATAGGCGGACAACTATGCATTTGCAACTACTTTATACCAAAGTAAAAATGAGAAATCAACAACCAGCGGGGTAAAATATGGAAGCATACAATAATTACCATTATACGGAACGGGGAGTTATGTTTTATATATATTTTACACTTATAAAAAGGATAATATTTTTAATTATTTGTTTTGACGTTTCCAAAAAGCACCCCCGAAAAACAAATTTTTCACCTCAACGAGGCCACAAGATTTTTACGGCGAGGCCACAAGTTTTTTGCAGCGAATCAAAGTTTCTACGGCGAGGCTACAAGTTTTTTGCAGCGAATCAAACTTTTCTTTAATAGTGTTAGTGAAATTCAAGCAAAAATGCATAAGTGTGTACACAGAATTTGCGAGTGTCCAGTCTTGCAGTCTTTGGTTAGGACTAAGCTCTTGCCACAGATGCTCTATAGTGTTCATATCAGGACTTTAAGATGGGGTGGCAAACATACGGACATTGTATAACAGCCATATTCGAACCTTTTGCGCTGTATGCTTAGGTTAAATATTCTAATATTATTTGCTGTAACTTCACTTTTGTGGATGACACCATCAAGAAAAGGGTATGTGACCTTCGCTAATTTTGAATCCTTGAAATTTGAACCTTGATCTAATTTTTTAACTTAACTTGCTTATTATATTTATCAATTTCTTGACAAGCGTAAAATTTTCTCTGAATGAATTTTTCTGTAGTATATCGTCTTCTTGACGAATAGATGAAATTTCAAACCAAAAACAATAATAATTTTTAATTAATTCTTTTTGTTAAGTTCGACAATTATTTATTCTTTAATAATAATTTATTATTCGATGTGTTAAACCATTATTTCTTCACTGGTTCTGGTGCAAGTTCTAGAGCCATTGTCAATTACTCCTGATTTTGGTTAAAGTGCCAAAATCACAAATTATTTCAATAATTCTGCTTCAAGAAAATACCTACAAATCGTTATATGCTTAATTGAAATTGAATAAACGAAACAGACGCTAGAGCCTCGAGGGATTTGGCCTCAAGCCTAGAAGGATTTGGCCTAGAGCCAAATTGACTGCTGGTGTATGAATAGTAGAGAGGAGCATTCCAGTGACTTTTTTAGAAAAGACAGCAGTGACTGCTACATTTCTGTCACCGTGATTTTTACCAGTGACTTTAAGTCACCGTAATGTTTATATAATGCCTTGAAAACATAGAAAATCGCACTGCGAATTATTCGGTGCGAACTGTCAGAAATCTTCTGCCGCAGCGAAGTTTTGGCTTGTCAAAGTCGATATAAACACACAAAAATAAGAAGAACATGAGCGACGGCTGCGACGTAATTTTATTTTTTTCTCGTTTCCCATAAGAGGCCGTGTAATTTTGACAGTTCGCACCGAATAATTCGCAGTGCGATTTCTATGTGTTCAAGGCATTAAGTAACTGATATCAGAAATTTTAATACGTTTAAATATCGAATATCGACAATTTTAAAACAAATAATAACTATGAAATAATTTGTTCTGTATAATAATATATATAATAATGAGGATGTTTAATAAGGATAATACAAAATAATAATTTCGTTACTGAGTATTTTCTTTTGTATCATTATTATCATATGATTTTATTGTTCCAATAATGTTCGAACAATTATAATTAATATGTAAGAGGATTTAAAAATAAGTCACAATGAAATTTTTTAGAACAGAATGTTAAATGTACATACAGACACACCTAGGTTGTTATACAACACGTGAAATAATATATAGTGAATTCACGGCGACAGGAACCAGTCAGGAATTCACAGTAACAAATCATTTCACTGTCACTCTTAAAAAAAATTATTCTGTCGCTCCAGTGACCAAGTCACTGGTCAAAAGTAATGCTGTAAACAGATAGAATGTAGCTCAGCGACAATAGTAGTTGCATCTTGTCAAAAATCTGCGCTGCTGAGACGCCGCAGAGAACAGCTGGTTTAATTTTTACAACATAAAATCCGCAAAATCCATTCTGAAAATAAAAACTAATAGATAAATAAAGCTTAGTTTAATACAATTAACATATAAAAACTCACACAGTACGATTTTGCCTCAAAATATTAACTCAAATGTCAAATACCATGTAAACAATCATAAGGAGAAGGAGAACAAGAGCAGCGACAGCGACAAAATTGGAAAGTTTTCCAATTTTGTCGCCGTCATTGGCAGAGGCTACCTTTTATTTTTTTCTCGTTTTCCATAAGAGCCTGTGAAATTTTGACAATATGCAGCTATTATTGTCGCTGAGCTAAATTCTATCTGTTTCCAGCATAATAGCACAGAATAAATAGTATACAGAAGTTGCATCTCATACAAAGCAAATTTTGTTCTAGGGTTCCAATCAAAGACTACAAGACTGGACACTCTCGAATTCGCCGCTTCAAAAATCGGTTTGACGTCTATTTTTTATGAACTGTTGAATTCATGTACACTATACGTGAGAGCAACCATATTGTTGTTCTTGTTTCTGTCTTTCAGTATGTTGAAAAAATCAGCTGTTTCATGTTTCACCACGGATTCAGTTAGTTATGAAATCAGCTTGGCTAAGCGCATATCTTTTCAAACGGTTTCACTACTAGTATTTCCATACCATCGGTGGCTACACACTGTGGTTTCCCCATTTGGTTTCAACAGTCGTAAACATGTGATGACAAAGTGTGTGTGAAATTTAATGAATATCCAAATGTTGGCCAGAGTGAGAGAAAATATGAACACGCGTCGGCAAACTGCGTTGCTCTTCTTTCGTTTGACAACTGCTTTCTTATGTGCGTGCAAAGAAACGCAAGAAGAAATAGAAGCAGGGGCTATTTTCGTTTCAAAAATTCTTTACATTCGATAATAGAGTGTAGACTTTTCTCTTTCTTCCTCATCTTTCTCTCCCACGAACTGAGTGAAACCGTTTCAAAAGATACTTCGTATAGCCAAAGCCATTGGCTTTTAAAATATAAATTTCACCATATATAAACAAAGGTGGTGAAGTTTCCCAAACCTAAAATGGTAGGTGCCAACGGATATTTGACCCCCCAAGTGCATTAACAATGTTTAACAATACTTAATTTTCAAAAATATTAGAAAACAAATAAAAAAAAACCACCATTCTGGAGTTATAAATCGTAATGTTTTTTGTCAATAGGCGGACAACTATGCATTTGCAACTACTTTATACCAAAGTAAAAATGAGAAATCAACAACCAGTACGGGGTAAAATATGGAAGCATACAATAATTACCATTATACGGAACGGGAAGTTATGTTTTATATATATTTTACACTTATAAAAAGGATAATATTTTTAATTATTTGTTTTGACGTTTCCAAAAAGCACCCCCGAAAAACAAATTTTTCACCTCAACGAGGCCACAAGATTTTTACGGCGAGGCCACAAGTTTTTTGCAGCGAATCAAAGTTTCTACGGCGAGGCTACAAGTTTTTTGCAGCGAATCAAACTTTTCTTTAATAGTGTTAGTGAAATTCAAGCAAAAATGCATAAGTGTGTACACAGAATTTGCGAGTGTCCAGTCTTGTAGTCTTTGGTTCCAATATTGGCACCCTATTGAACAGAGAGTAATCGTGCTATCGTTTTTCTCTCGGCTATTCACATATACACGACAGCACTCGTCGTTTTTTCACACCGGCATTAGCGATCGTTCCTATAAAGAGCAGTCAGTCGACGTACAAACTTCAAGCAAGCAACATCGTACTTCGCTTTTTTATGAATGCACTGTGAAAAATATTTCATAAGGAATGGGAGAATCACTTCTTGTTTTTTGAAAATAATTTAGGCGAAACACAATGTCTGATTTGTGTATCAATATTAACTACAATATCATTCCCATTAATGTTTATGGTTATTTTTCCTTTTTTTTATTGGTGCGCCGCCCGTGCTTCCATCTTCTCAGTGTACCTCAGAAAGAGATTTCTTTCGCAAAACAAGCTCTCTCGAAGCTTCACATGTTGTTTGATCTTCTCCTCAGCTCTTCTGCCCATACGAAGTTGGAGTTAATAAAAAAGAAGTGCTTGGGATTTGAACCAGTACGAAAAGAATCATATGATTCTGCTCATGGATGAAATGGCGATTAGAAGGGAATTGCGATACAATTCCAAACTAGATTTAGTGGATGGGTTTGAGAAAAATGCGGTTGAAGGGACAAACCAATCAATGTTTTCCAACTGGGCGCTTACATTTAATTATTTTGTTTCCAAAAATGGACTTTCTGCCAATATACTAAAAAAAATCATTTTACGAAATTTAACATTTTTGAACAGTTTTGGCATCATAGTTAAAGTTGTAACTTGTAACCAAATGTCCTCTAACAGGAATTGGGAGATACTTTCGAAATACCCTATTTTGTGTATAATGACAGTAAAATTTTCTTTCGAAATGAATACCGCCGCTGTTGATTCAAAGTGCCGGCAATATTTAATTTTTCTCTAATAATTTTTTACTAGAGCACTACAATTAACCAGTAACTCCTGTTGATACTGCACATAGCTATGCAATGTAAAATATGAATCTTTCAAGGAAAGAAAACCAAAGTACAGAAATCAAAAGCTTGAAACAAAATTTTGTCAATACCACGTTAATTCACGACGCAGTCTAGCAAAACAGATGTACGCACACATAAACGTTTTATGCTTGCTCTCTCGTTGCTTCTCTTTGTTCACGTTTGCTCTCTCGTTATTTGATCTCCCCTCAATTGTTCCGACCGCACCATAAAGCGAAAAAGCATCAAAGGCCGAGATGCGACTTCTGTATACTATTTATTCTGTGATAATAGTTACCAAATTACGGGTACCGAAATATCACACATATTATTTAATGTCAAATAAAGGCAACCCTGGGTGTTTATACAATTCATGAAAAAATATGGTATTCCGGCACGGGAACAAACCAGTGACAGGAACGACTATATGAATAAATATCGTAAACCGAAGGCGGTCACTGTCACTGGTAAAAATAATATTCGCTCTAGTGTCCAGTGAATTTTAAATCACTGTGACAAAGTCACAGAAAATAACGCTCATCTCTATAGAATAGCAACAACACCCCGCTTCTCACTTAATCAACCATATGGTCTTCAAATGCATACGAAATCTAAGCAAAAACATTTTACGTTTAGATTCTTTCTTGTGCTTAGCAACATGTTGGTGTCAATGTTTATGCACTGGGATTTAATAACCGATATCAAAGAATATACAATATATAGAAGGCGCATCTCATACGAATTTTTGAATAGCAAAATTTGCTCCTTGGACGTAGCCGTACGTCCATGTTGCGCAACATTGAGTAGTTTTTTGTGTTGCTACGCATTCTCTCCATTCTCTTCTCATTGTTTGATAACTTCGCGGCAATTTCGTGCTATTTGCTTCTCATTGCCATTGCTTTGTTTTTGTATAAATACAAATCGGGTTCGCTTGTATTCCTTCATAAATGATTATGCGTAAGAAGAGTTGAGCGATGGAATCTTGTATGTCAAAGGAGGCGAGAATGAAACGATGAAATTGTTGATAAAAGCAGAGGTTGAGGGAAGAAGGGAATTTGACTTCTTTTTGGTTCCTTTGCAATAACAATTCAGGTGCTTACGTCTGTCGGTCTTTTGATTTGGATTTTTTTTTCGCTTAAGTAAGTTATTAAGTAAAGGAATTTTGTTTTTTTGGAACATTTTGCCGACATAATAAACTGTTTAGTATTTTAAATTAGGTTTATTATTAAATTAGGGATTGTTAATTGTTATATTATATATGTATATAAAATTATAATACAATTATTGTACCAATATGTGTTATTGGTATAATAACTCGATACTTTGAGCTCAATGCAGGGTTGATTTCGTTTTATTGCCAGCCCATAGGGAATGCTTCCTTAATAGAACTAAAATCATAAATTTTAAAAATTTTAGACTTTAAAATAGTTTTAATAATGGTTTTAATAAAACACTACAATAACAAGGTAAATTCATAGAACGTCAGACACAAGCACTTCAGTTGTTAGTACAAAATAACAAACACAAAGTCAATCTTCCGATGTGTTCAATGTGTTGATATGCCGACTAAAGTATTCTTCTTCTTAAATCTTCTGCCTATACAAATTCTTCAACAGCACGCTAT
This sequence comes from Myopa tessellatipennis, assembly GCA_943737955.2. NCBI lineage: Eukaryota > Metazoa > Arthropoda > Insecta > Diptera > Conopidae > Myopa > Myopa tessellatipennis. The sequence continues at coordinate 37,710,857 of OX031315.1, read as the reverse complement.
GCTCCCAACGTAGATCATTCCAGCGCTTTACAAAGCTTGGACATCGAACAAGAAGCAGAACAAAGCTAGGAAAAGCAAAATATCTTCCAAAAACCTTAAAATGCAAAATTTAAAACAAATCCAGACGAATCGCACCGTTCTTCTCATCGCCCGCTGTACTCCACAAATTGATCGTTTCTTTCTTTCACACTTTGTGTGGCATACGAATGCTAGATCGATTATCTCTTCTTACGCATATTTGCTTGCATTGTTAGTGCAAAATAACAGAAGCAAAGTCGATCTTTCGCTCCCTTCATACTCATTAAAAAGATCTTCCGTACCCATCACTCATTAGGAGATCATTCAATTTTGCTTTGTTATCAGCGCTGAGAAAACCGAAGCATGGCAAAGAGAGTAAGTTCGCGAGTAGTGAAGCTGTTTTCACTCATTTGCTTACACCCGCTGCCTGCGACCGACCGCATCTGTTTTGAAAAATTTGAAATTTTGAGTCATGCGTCTTCTATATTATTACATATTCTTTGCCGATATATGTATTTTAATGCAGATACAATTTCATCTCCATCCTGTTTTTGTGCAGTAGAGAAGAAAAATACCTACGATTCGGTATATATTTCACTGAAATTGAATAAACTGAACAGAGGCTAAGGTATGGAACTCTTTTCGTGTTGCGTATTTATATCTGTTTTTCTTACTTTTCAGGAGAATTATTTATTTTATTTTCTTGATTAATTGTGTGAATTATGATTTATTATGTACTAGCTGGTTACCCGCGACTTCGTACGCGTGGTAAAGTAGCGGGCGATGGTATAGTGTGAATATGTGTATATAATTTTTGAATGTATCTATGTATTCTGTATGTAATTATGTAATTTTACATAATGTAATAATGTATCTATGTAATTTTTCAATGTAACATACAATTTTCAGATTTTATGACAGATCATTTGCAATTTTCGCTAGATGTTTGATGGCTTCTTGCTTCGTTATAATGTGTCCGGCAGTCTCAATTGAATCCTCAATGATTTTCAATATCCCTAGATTGAGTAAATTTTGATAAAAGGTTTAAAAGCGGATCCTACCTAGAAAAATGTTTGCTACAAATGCAGTTGCCATCAGAATGTAGAACAACATATTTTAATTATAACAACAAAGGGTGGTGGCATAACAAACTTTCAGAGGCCCTATATCAGTAAAAATAAACAATAAAAAATTAAATCTTCAAATATTGAACGACATGTATGCATGATTCAGTATTTGAAGTTTTGATTTTTTTGATCGTTTGTTTTTAAAATTCGACCAAGAACAATGCTTGCGGAGTAATATGGTTTTCAAACGATCTAAAAGACTAAGTCTGTGAGAATAACACTCATTATTTTTCTGAAACCAATGAGTGAAATACAAACTGAAACTAGAGGAAATATGTGATTATAAGGAAATTTATCTTATAATCACATTTAATCACAGTCGGGTATAAATACAGGGCGTATCTAAGGCGGGGAGGGGGTGGCAGTCCGCCCGGGCGACACAATTTCGGTAGCGGGAGTTTAGGAAATCAAGTATTGACTTATTGAATTCTAGGAATTTTTGAGGCTGCAAGCTGATTAACCATCCCGGGCTCCATGAGTTCTAGCTACGCCACTGTATAAATAGTAGGCGTGGTTGTTACCTGTTTTCAAAACAATATAAGTAGCTTAGTAGTTTTATTATTATATTAAAATTTTAACTTTATTTCCGCGGTAAAAAATTTGTTTTTATGAGCTATACTGTATAAGTGGTGGAAAAGTGGGCGTACCGGGCCCAGGTTTGCTGTTATAATGTTTTATTGCAAAATAAGTTGTTATGTAAAGTTTTATTCAGGAAGTTTATGTATATATGTAACAATATAACCATTTAACCCCTCTTTTGCCCGTGTAACCTAAAAGTGAGCGGATCGCGCCCATATTTTACATATTAACGGATAATGCTACTCTATACCCAAGAATTCAAAAAGATCTTCCTAACCACTTACTCCTCAGTAGTGAAAAATCATTCAATTTTGCTTTGCTACGAACGCAGGAGTCTCCAGTTCGCAGCCAAAGTGGTCGACCGCGATACAGACCAGTTTTTCGACTTAGAGAATTTTATGGTCAGAAAAATATTTATACTTAATAAGGTATTTAAAAAAAAAAATTGTGACCAAAAATTTTTTTTCGGATTTTTTATTCCAAATTTTAAGTTTGGCATTAATTTTCTCAAAGAATGTTTGATTTTTTGTTTTTATTTAAAAAGGATATTAAGAAGCAGACATTTTGCTTTGAAAATCAGCAAGCAAAAGTTATCTAGATCTAACGATTATTTTTTAATAATATTTTTTCCGATGTTAATTCGGGTTTTTAAAAAATGGCCCTTCGCGCCTAAACGGGGGAAAATGCACCCCCCCCCCCTCCCCGTCCCATACGATTTTTTCTTGTCTCGACCCAACCAACACGCCCTAGTCTTCTGTGCCCTCTTATGCGAAACACCCTGTATATATATATATATATTATATTCATATATATATAAACTCGTATATATATGTATATATTTCATATATATATACTTTCTGAATAAAGCTGTACATAGCATTTTATGATCTATTACATTGTTGTTGTTCCAAAAGTGTCCGTGGTCTGCCAACTATTGCAGTATTTACACAGTATAGTCCTTCAAGGTTTTGAGTATTTCGGCTACGACCAGTCCGTGACAACCTTCTGATTATTTTGATCTTCAAAATTAAATACCGCCCTGTTATTTTGGGTATATGTGCAGATGGTCCATATTAGACTAGGGCTCTTGAGACCGTCTCATAAAAAGCTTTCAAAGTTGCTGGCTGTCACACTACAAAGAAGTGTGAGAGAGTGTTCTGCGAACCACCCTCTCATACACAAATTAATAACTAAGTTTACTTAATGAAGTGGAAAATGAAATAATTTTATTTTTAGTGCGTTGAAATAAATTTTAAAAGAAGAAATTGATTACCATTAAGCACTATTGTATTTCAATCACTACTTTTAATACATCCCTGTTAGGAAAACATTGGTAACCATGTATATCTGAGCGAGACAGAGACATGTAGGTTGTTTACGCATATATGTACATAATTTACACTGAGATAGTGTTTGGTATGTGCTAGAGCAAGACACACGTAGTTACAGCGAGTCAGGCAATGGACGAAACGAAATTCAAGCAACGGATATAAAAGCGGAACGACAGTGAAGTTCTGTAACTTGGTTTTCAGACAGGAAAGCAGAAACATCTCGGTAAGTTCCAGCAACGCATAATCGCTTTAACTTGTAGCCTCTCCCAACTCACTAGTCTCTCCACAATCAATAGCCTTTCACCAATATTGAGCCCCTCCTAACTGTGGCAGGTCAAGTCGACCACCACATGATCCGGCTGAGGATAGCGGTTGCGGTCAGGATACGTGAAGGCCAAGTCGACCACCACGCGACTGGCTATGATACCCCCTGCGCCCTACCTCTATGCGTTGTTAGAACTTCGAAGTATTAATTCCAGTGATTCAACTCAGTGCGGCCGACACTAAAGGTACTAAGACCAGGACAAAGACAACAACTACAACGGTAACTCTCCTCGCTGTAAAACGCCTCAGTTTTTATTTATTGGTATGAAATTTATTTTAGTTAAATATTTATATTATTAAGTCATTTTTTTTTTATAGAATATTATACTGAATATTGTTAATGCACCATTGCAATCGCATCGTAGAGTTCAACAATAAACTGATAATAAACTCATCAGTAGCCCTTATTACAAAAAATTTCTTGAAACGAACCTGGACAGCCCTGAGCCAGCCCGGATATGGATATGGTTTGAAAAAACCTAATATTGAAATCGTGATATAGGTCATTAAAACGACCAAAGAAAATCGCATTGTTTCAAGTGGCGCCCGAGCAGGGACCCTGTTAAACAACTAACAGTAGTAATAAAATAAAAACTGAGGCAAAAATACAAGTACACAGCATTCTAACATCTAGAGCGAGTAGATGGTACGCACGTCCCGGATATAAACCTTGAAAAAGGAAGAACTAGTAAGCAATTTGCAAGAGTTTGGATTAGAGACTACCGGAATCGCCGAGGAACTGCGAAAAAGACTTGCAGCGTTCGCCGGTGCAGACAACATGGAAGTCAACCAGACTGAACGATTACACGCATTGGAAGCATTACCTACTCGCAGCTCGTCACCAATTCCATTGCCTGCTGTGATCACGCTGCCCACAACGTCAAAGTTTCCTTCAGCAGCACGCCAGGACAACGTTAAAGTCAACGAGAGTGAACGGCTAGAGGTATACAGACGCCGTCAACTAAATTCGTAAATGGGGTGTGATCTTTGACGAACCGACCCGCTAGAATTTGTTAAACAAGTAGAGGAGTCGGCTGAAGCCTGGGGTGTCCGCAAGGATAACCTACCCAAAATCATATCACAGCACCTACGGGGCAAAGGGCTTCAGTAGTACCGTAACAATCGCAAACCAATGTTACACTGGGAAGATTTGAAGCGTGACTTCATGAAGTTTTATCTGTCTTCACTTTACCAAGAGCGCTTCGACGATACAGTAAGGCGACGGATCCAAGGACAAACTGAAGTATTCAAGGATTACGTTATCGCTATGCAGACCCTAATGAGGCACACCGGATACAGCGAAGCAAAGAAGCTGGACCACATATACAGGAATAGCCGTAAAAGTAAACGATTTTGACACACTTGAGCTCGTTGATCAAGCCGATCAATACGAAAATATTCTTGGCCACCGAAAGGTACAAACAACACAGCCAGCTCGAGAAGCAACCCACCGCACCGCTCAATTCCAAAGCCTACCAACCGATATGACGACGACGATGATTAACGTTCAGCATGCCGTCGATGTGGACAAGACGGTCACCTAGCTAGAGGGTGTAATAATCCAGTGGTTTATTTCTGTTGGGTCTGTGGAAAAAGTGGTGTCAAAACGATGAACTGTTGCCGTACAAACTCGGGAAACGCAGGAGGCTATCACCATTAACGGGGAAAGCTGATGCCGAGAACCAATCAACCCCGACAACTACCATGAGGCAGGATGGACCACACCTGCTGGCTGACATTCGCATCGCAGATCTGTGACAGCTACTATCGACACCGGCGCAACCAAAAGTTTTATCGCAGAATGGTTAGCAAACGAACTGTGAGACCATACTCGGGTGAAGAATACTTCCTGTCGAATCCGGCTGGCAGACGGATCCACCATTCACGTCCATAATATTATTGGAGTAGGCATTACTTTAGGTAATCTATGGATTTCTTGGCTCTAGCAAAAGCCCAAATCATTTGTGGAGGTCAACGCTTGGTTATTAAAGCTGTCGGTGCTGAAGAAGAACCCCGGTGGATGACGGCGACGTGTACCAGCATGACAGACGAGGAATCTTGTCTGAGACGGGAACTTACCCCGATCGGCAGCATGACAGGCGTTACACACATCACAGTCCATCAGATCCGGATGCGAGATAACATACCACTGAAGCAGCGTTACTATCCCAAGAATCCGGTCATGCAAAATATCATCAACAAGCAGGTAGACGAACTGTTGAAAATGCGGTGTATCGAGCCTTAATGAAGTCCCTACAGTTCGCCTATCGTGCTAGCAAAGAACAAAAATGGGGTTTGGGGACTCTGCGTGGATTATTACCAGCTCAACACACATTCGATTCCTGATGCCTATCCAGAATACAGCACATCCTGGAAAAACTACGCGAGGTTAGATTTATTAGTACCATTGACATTAAAAATGGTTACTGGCAGATACCGGTCGATGAAGGAAGTCGCAAGTTCACCGCATTCACCGTTCAGGGTAGAATGTTGCAGGTAACACCTCAGCGAGAGAGATAAAATAACAGTCAGGGAGCCAACATTAGAGTCAGAAAGCCAACACTACAACCAGAGGGCCTACTTTATCGCTATAGAGCCTACTACCAAGAGAAGTACAGGTCGAGATGGAAAAGATTTGTCATTGAAGAAGAAGCACACGAGACGCAACAACTATGGATAACCCAAAGAACCACGACATTCGACACTGCCGCCAGGTGGTAGACGGGCCTGAGATACTGCTGCCGTCAAGCGACGAGGAACACGAGACCAACTACCTACTGATATACCCCAAAGACAGGGGCGGAGTGCAAATCGCTGCCGATGATTATAAACGTCTCTCGGAGGGGCAGCTGCTCAACGATGTCATCATAGAATTCTTCCTCAAATGGACGGCTGCCAACATTGTTTCTGAAGAACTACGTCCCAAGGTACACATCTTCGACAGTTTCTTGTACCCTCAACTCGCCCAAAAGGATTACGACCAATGGAGGTTCTTGAGCTGATCCAGACGGCTGGACGTGTTCTCGAAGGACTACCTAGTCGTACCGATCAACGAGAATATACATTGGTACGTCGCAATAGTGGTAAAGCCATCAATGCTACAGGTGAGTCGGTTCTACTCATATTGGACTCCCTGCCCTGCCAGGCCATAAGGTATATTTACCGCTTCCTGACGAGCGAATATCGCCGACTCAATCCGCTTGCCATCAGACCAGTGACCATCGAAGCCCGTTGCATAGAACATGCGTTGCATAGTTCCGGATGTGTCGAAACAAACCAATGGCTACGATTGCGGGATATACATGTTGCTGTATATCGAGGCGTTCTTCAGAGGCCGGCGCTAGGAGAGCCCCTTGCTGCCACCGGATAGGTTCTCCGACGAAGAAAGATGGAGTGCTCGTAGCCGTATTGCAGCAACAATCCGCGCCCTCGCTTCAATGGATGGACGGACAGTGAGGTTCCCAATGCTAAAATACACCATCCCTCGGAGAAGTGCGAAAACGTCTACTATGCAACGGCAGCCAGCTTCGGAGCAACAAGCAGAAAGAGTCGATGAAATCGTGGCCATGGACGTCCCGGCAGCCGGAGAGAACGACCCAGAGGAAATGACAACAACCACCGCTAAGATCGTCATGCTTATTTCCGAACCTGAGGTGGTAGTCATGGCCGCAAACGCTTCGAACATGAGTATCGAAAAAAACACAGAAGAAGAGACGACAGATAAGCCAGAGGAGAGAGATAGACGACGTTCAGGCAAAGCAGAGCTACTGATACTCAGTGCCCAATCCGGAGAATCTACCAGCTAACATCCGTCAACAAATAGCAAGCAGCTTGTAGACTACATCCGGAAAACATTCGTGCTCGTCGAGGGACCGTACAAGTACCGGGTAGCCATAAACCGCCACCACCGACTGACTGTCAGTCGCTATCCGTAGGAGGGGAGGAGATGTGAGGGAGTGTTCTGCGAACCACCCTCTCATACACAAATTACAGTGTCACAGTATCATAAGTTTAATTAATTAATTACTACTATATGTTAATATACCTAATAAATAAGTTTACTTAATGAAGTTGAAAATTAAATAATTTTATTTTTAGTACGTTGAAATAAATTTCAAAAGAAGAAATTGATTACCATTACGAACTATTGTATTTCAATCACTACTTGTAATACATCCGTTAGGAATACATTGGTAACCATGTATATCTGAGCGAGACAGAGACATGTAGGTTGATCACGCATACATGTAGGATAACCTTCCAAAACATTTACCAAATATAAACTCTTTTTATATTATAGAAAGTATGTTTATTCATTTCTTCCAATATAGTTTATTATAGTAATATTTATTCTTATTATTAATACACAGAAAAATTAAAAAATATGTTGCAGCTTAGTGGCTGTTCTCGTCAACGTTCTTTTCACTACTCTCCGTCTTGTTTGTCTTATCGTTTTGTCTTCGTTTTTATGATCGGCAGCTTCGTGTCGTCGGTCGTGAGACAGTTTCTACATTTGTACATAATTTACACTGATATAATGTTTGGTATGTGGTAAAGCAAGACACACGTAGTTACAGCGAGTCAGGCAATGGACGAAGCGAACTTCAAGCAACGAATACAAAAGCGGAACGACAGTGAAGTTCGGTACCTTGGTTTTCAGACAGGAAAGCAGAAACCTCTCGGTAAGTTCCAGCAACGCATAATCTCTTCAACTTGTAGCTTCTCCCAACTCACGAGTCTCTCCACAACCTGTAGCGTCTCACCAATGTTGAGCCTCTCCTAACTCGTTAGTCTCTCTCCAATATCGAGCCTCTCCTAACTCGTTAGCCTCTCCTAAATATCCACCCCTGCCCCTACGCGTCCACAGTCGAATACATGTGGCAGGCCAAGTCGACCACCACATGATCCGGCTGAGGAAAGCGATCGCGGTTGAGACACGTGCGAGGCCAAGTCGACCACCACGTGCGCAGCTACGCCCTGATCCTACGCATCGACGGTCGGGTTCATGTGGAAGACCAAGTCGACCACCACATGATCTGGCTGCGATACCCCTCTGAGCCCTGCCTCTATGTGTTGTTAGAACTTCAGAGTATTAATTCCAGTGATTCAACTTAGTGCGGCCGAAACTAAAGGTACTAAGACCTCAGTTTTTATTTATTGGTATGAAATTAATTTTAGTTAAATGTTTAGATTATTAAGTCAGTTTTTATTTATAGAATATTATACGGAATATTGTTAATGCACCATTGTATTCGCATCGCAGAGTTCAACAATAAACTGATATAAAATCATCAGTGGCCCTTATTGCTGTTGTATGTCGCGATCGCAATTTCCAGTCAAGCTTTCATTAACGTAAATCCGAAAGCCAAACCAGCAACCATAGCACTTCGCTTGGTAGCCAAAAAGTTTTAGCCAAGTTTTGCAAAGCTAGGCCAGCATCCATAGCACTTTTCATGGAATGGATTGTGGAAGCTAACTTTCAGTAGCAAGCTCCCAAACCATAAACACAAAAAAGCTTAGCTTGGAAAAATAAAAGATCCAAAACCAAACGCGGAAGAATTAAATTGGGAACGATTTAATTCTGCCGATATTGATATTTCGCAATACAAAAATTGCGAAAGAATGGAAATTGCGACACGCGCCAACACCGACCCACTTTGGTGCGGTCGACGGGTGCGTCGACCAAGCCAGAGTGGAACCAAGAAAAGATTCCAACGGGAGTCTTGTAAATATATCCAAACGACGAGGTCGTTAAGCCGCGTATAAAGTCGCGCATTAGTTCATAGTAAGAAGTGTATAAAAAGTTGGTAAGGTGCAAAATAAGTGTTAAGTTACAAGTCAAAGTGTTAAATATAAAGCATAAATATAAACTAAAGTAATCTACAATAATTACAAAATAAAGTAATTATAAATCTACAACAAGGAGTTTTATTAATTGTCCCGAGGACAATTGAAATCGAGAAAAGACCACCCGAAGACACCACAACAAATTGGCGCAGCCGGATTTTCGAGCCGAGGATCGCTCGAAGGGAAAAAGTAAGTAACAATCAAATACAAAAATAAATAAGTAAGATTCGTAGCTTAGGAAAAAAAAATTAAATTGAAAAGTGAAAGAATAAGTTAGCTAAGAATTTGACAAAAATTTTTTTTAAGAAGCAGTGCAATAAAAATTTAGTAGCAGTAATTGAAATGCAGCGGTTAGCAAAATATAAGTAAAATCAAGTTCTAAAAGAAAGTTTAAAAAGGAACACTAGTAAAAAGTGAAACGATAACTTCGTTAATACATACAACGCAAAATGAAAAATAAAATTAAAATTCAATAATACAAAAAAAAAATGGAATCATAAAGTTAGAACAGAGGAATTTTGAGAACAGTGAAAAATAAAACTAAAGTTAAAAAATAGGAAAAAGCGAAAAGGGTAGTGATAGAATTAAATTCTTTTAATTCTCGTCTCGAAGGGTTCAATTATCCTTATATTTAACTTCATTTATTTTTATTATGTTAAATTTTTATACAATTTTTTTTTGAGAATTTCTGATTTTTGTAGGATATATTTAATGTCCTATGGTTTAATTATTTTAAGAATATGAAGTTGTGCTTTAAAATATACAGCGAGAGAAAGAATTTGTAGAACTAATTAATTATAGTAAAATATATTATATTATTATATTATATAAATCGTGAAATAACTTTCAGGTCCCAAAATCATCGGTTTCATCAAGCACGGCATCCTTATCTGTCCAATAGCATTAGCTGGACAAAATCTTTGCTGAGACGACCCTTTTTCACTCGGGAAGGCATTTTCTTTGATAGGGATACAATAAAACATTTTTTGGAAAGAAAAATTCTCCTTTTTCAAAACACATAAGCAAAAGTTTTAATGTGAACTAAAAAGTGTGAAATAGGGAAAATTAAGAAAATTTCGAAATGAATAAACGTAGAGAATGAATAAAATAAACTAATCAAATAAAATAAATTTGTTTGACAACATTTACATTAAAGTTCAGCGTTGGCAGTCGGTTCAAATTCCGAATGCCAAAAAATAAGCAAATATCCTGGTGAAAGGTACTGGTTTAGGTGCTAGTTATCTTTCGTTAATGCCAGTAATCAACAGCAACGACATAACGCCGCCAACATTAATTAATTAAGAATTTTTGTGTTTTATATTATCACAATATTGGGTACTGTAATTAACAGATTGTGCGAAAATCAGATTGATTTTACTAACTTAAATAAATTTAAAAATTTATTTAACGTGGCAAAATTCAAATAAAAAACGCAAATTGGTAAAAAACAAGAACCCAATCCAATACTTAAACAAAACGCGTAAAGTATACGGTAAAGTTGTATAGTTTCGAGTGTGTCTTAGGCGTTTGAGTTCAAATTAAACACGTTAAACAAATTTTAACGATTAACTTGATTTCAAAGCCGCACATTTTTCGGGTGTTTAAAGCGTAAAACATTTAAAAAAAAACAAACAGATTAAAATTCCCTTACTAATAAAAATGGAGATTTTTAACAGGGAAGGGAAAATATCTGGAAAGGAAAATATACCTTAAATTAAAAATTTTGGCAACATTAATTAAAATTATACAAATAAAACTAATATGTCGAAACACGACCGAATAAAATAATTTTGCTTAAATGGTTACAATTAAAGGCCGAAGCTAAAAATACAATTGAAAATTTTAATGCTATTTTTGGCAAGTCAAAACCAAATTTTTAGCTAGCTTAATGGAAACCACTTTAGGAAACAAAAACTAAAATATGTTTATATTTAAGTTGGATAAATAAAGAAAAGTCAACAAACAAATTCGTTAGTTTTTATCATTGAGTTTATCATTTTATTCGAGTTCAAGTCGAAAATTTTTTTTATATAATACGTCATACATTCGCAAATGGATGAAATATCAAAAAGGGTAATAATAGGAATTACATTAAATTAAAACATTAAAAAGAAGTTATTTGGGTAAAGAGCTTAGAGACTTCATATCGTTTGAAGAATCAAAGCCAAGTTAGATTCGTTGTTTTAAATCGCAAGCAATTAACAAAGAAATAACTCGAACGAGCTGACCTAGTTAATTGTACGAATTCGAGATTGCAAACGTTGTAGTTTTGCTGGCCGCTTAAAAATAGAGGCAGGTCGTTGATTCCTTTCTGTGAGGCCTTAAATTACCTCAGCGCAGTCACGAAAACTTTGACGCTTCGTCTATTATCGTTTTATACGATACTAAATTTTTCTTCCTCTAGGGTGGAGGGATGTTGTATGTCGCGATCGCAATTTCCAGTCAAGCTTTCATTAACGTAAATCCGAAAGCCAAACCAGCAACCATAGCACTTCGCTTGGTAGCCAAAAAGCTTTAGCCATGTTTTGCAAAGCTAGGCCAGCAACCATAGCACTTTTCATGGAATGGATTGTGGAAGCTAACTTTCAGTAGCAAGCTCCCAAACCATAAACACAAAAAAGCTTAGCTTGGAAAAATAAAAGATCCAAAACCAAACGCGGAAGAATTAAATTGGGAACGATTTAATTCTGCCGATATTGATATTTCGCAATACAAAAATTGCGAAAGAATGGAAATTGCGACACGCGCCAACACCGACCCACTTTGGTGCGGTCGACGGGTGCGTCGACCAAGCCAGAGTGGAACCAAGAAAAGATTCCAACGGGAGTCTTGTAAATATATCCAAACGACGAGGTCGTTAAGCCGCGTATAAAGTCGCGCATTAGTTCATAGTAAGAAGTGTATAAAAAGTTGGTAAGGTGCAAAATAAGTGTTAAGTTACAAGTCAAAGTGTTAAATATAAAGCATAAATATAAACTAAAGTAATCTACAATAATTACAAAATAAAGTAATTATAAATCTACAACAAGGAGTTTTATTAATTGTCCCGAGGACAATTGAAATCGAGAAAAGACCACCCGAAGACACCACAACAAATTGGCGCAGCCGGATTTTCGAGCCGAGGATCGCTCGAAGGGAAAAAGTAAGTAACAATCAAATACAAAAATAAATAAGTAAGATTCGTAGCTTAGGAAAAAAAAATTAAATTGAAAAGTGAAAGAATAAGTTAGCTAAGAATTTGACAAAAATTTTTTTTAAGAAGCAGTGCAATAAAAATTTAGTAGCAGTAATTGAAATGCAGCGGTTAGCAAAATATAAGTAAAATCAAGTTCTAAAAGAAAGTTTAAAAAGGAACACTAGTAAAAAGTGAAACGATAACTTCGTTAATACATACAACGCAAAATGAAAAATAAAATTAAAATTCAATAATACAAAAAAAAAATGGAATCATAAAGTTAGAACAGAGGAATTTTGAGAACAGTGAAAAATAAAACTAAAGTTAAAAAATAGGAAAAAGCGAAAAGGGTAGTGATAGAATTAAATTCTTTTAATTCTCGTCTCGAAGGGTTCAATTATCCTTATATTTAACTTCATTTATTTTTATTATGTTAAATTTTTATACAATTTTTTTTTGAGAATTTCTGATTTTTGTAGGATATATTTAATGTCCTATGGTTTAATTATTTTAAGAATATGAAGTTGTGCTTTAAAATATACAGCGAGAGAAAGAATTTGTAGAACTAATTAATTATAGTAAAATATATTATATTATTATATTATATAAATCGTGAAATAACTTTCAGGTCCCAAAATCATCGGTTTCATCAAGCACGGCATCCTTATCTGTCCAATAGCATTAGCTGGACAAAATCTTTGCTGAGACGACCCTTTTTCACTCGGGAAGGCATTTTCTTTGATAGGGATACAATAAAACATTTTTTGGAAAGAAAAATTCTCCTTTTTCAAAACACATAAGCAAAAGTTTTAATGTGAACTAAAAAGTGTGAAATAGGGAAAATTAAGAAAATTCCGAAATGAATAAACGTAGAGAATGAATAAAATAAACTAATCAAATAAAATAAATTTGTTTGACAACATTTACATTAAAGTTCAGCGTTGGCAGTCGGTTCAAATTCCGAATGCCAAAAAATAAGCAAATATCCTGGTGAAAGGTACTGGTTTAGGTGCTAGTTATCTTTCGTTAATGCCAGTAATCAACAGCAACGACATAACGCCGCCAACATTAATTAATTAAGAATTTTTGTGTTTTATATTATCACAATATTGGGTACTGTAATTAACAGATTGTGCGAAAATCAGATTGATTTTACTAACTTAAATAAATTTAAAAATTTATTTAACGTGGCAAAATTCAAATAAAAAACGCAAATTGGTAAAAAACAAGAACCCAATCCAATACTTAAACAAAACGCGTAAAGTATACGGTAAAGTTGTATAGTTTCGAGTGTGTCTTAGGCGTTTGAGTTCAAATTAAACACGTTAAACAAATTTTAACGATTAACTTGATTTCAAAGCCGCACATTTTTCGGGTGTTTAAAGCGTAAAACATTTAAAAAAAAACAAACAGATTAAAATTCCCTTACTAATAAAAATGGAGATTTTTAACAGGGAAGGGAAAATATCTGGAAAGGAAAATATACCTTAAATTAAAAATTTTGGCAACATTAATTAAAATTATACAAATAAAACTAATATGTCGAAACACGACCGAATAAAATAATTTTGCTTAAATGGTTACAATTAAAGGCCGAAGCTAAAAATACAATTGAAAATTTTAATGCTATTTTTGGCAAGTCAAAACCAAATTTTTAGCTAGCTTAATGGAAACCACTTTAGGAAACAAAAACTAAAATATGTTTATATTTAAGTTGGATAAATAAAGAAAAGTCAACAAACAAATTCGTTAGTTTTTATCATTGAGTTTATCATTTTATTCGAGTTCAAGTCGAAAATTTTTTTTATATAATACGTCATACATTCGCAAATGGATGAAATATCAAAAAGGGTAATAATAGGAATTACATTAAATTAAAACATTAAAAAGAAGTTATTTGGGTAAAGAGCTTAGAGACTTCATATCGTTTGAAGAATCAAAGCCAAGTTAGATTCGTTGTTTTAAATCGCAAGCAATTAACAAAGAAATAACTCGAACGAGCTGACCTAGTTAATTGTACGAATTCGAGATTGCAAACGTTGTAGTTTTGCTGGCCGCTTAAAAATAGAGGCAGGTCGTTGATTCCTTTCTGTGAGGCCTTAAATTACCTCAGCGCAGTCACGAAAACTTTGACGCTTCGTCTATTATCGTTTTATACGATACTAAATTTTTCTTCCTCTAGGGTGGAGGGATGTTGTATGTCGCGATCGCAATTTCCAGTCAAGCTTTCATTAACGTAAATCCGAAAGCCAAACCAGCAACCATAGCACTTCGCTTGGTAGCCAAAAAGCTTTAGCCATGTTTTGCAAAGCTAGGCCAGCAACCATAGCACTTTTCATGGAATGGATTGTGGAAGCTAACTTTCAGTAGCAAGCTCCCAAACCATAAACACAAAAAAGCTTAGCTTGGAAAAATAAAAGATCCAAAACCAAACGCGGAAGAATTAAATTGGGAACGATTTAATTCTGCCGATATTGATATTTCGCAATACAAAAATTGCGAAAGAATGGAAATTGCGACACGCGCCAACACCGACCCACTTTGGTGCGGTCGACGGGTGCGTCGACCAAGCCAGAGTGGAACCAAGAAAAGATTCCAACGGGAGTCTTGTAAATATATCCAAACGACGAGGTCGTTAAGCCGCGTATAAAGTCGCGCATTAGTTCATAGTAAGAAGTGTATAAAAAGTTGGTAAGGTGCAAAAGTAGTGTTAAGTTACAAGTCAAAGTGTTAAATATAAAGCATAAATATAAACTAAAGTAATCTACAATAATTACAAAATAAAGTAATTATAAATCTACAACAAGGAGTTTTATTAATTGTCCCGAGGACAATTGAAATCGAGAAAAGACCACCCGAAGACACCACAACATTGCTAAAAATTTCTTGAAACGAACCTGGACAGCCCTGAGCCACCCCGGCTATGGATATGGTTTGAAAAAACCTAATATTGAAATCGTGATATAGGTCATTAAAACGACCAAAGAAAATCGCATCGTTTCAGAAGTATGCGCATTCTCAAATTCGTGTACGAGCAAGTGGTTAAGAGTGTGTTTATGAACGCTTTCATTTCAACGAAAGCATTACGCAGAATGGTTGTGTCCACAGTGGCAGCGCGTTCGTTGCAATCTATTTGTATATTTGAATCGACCTGGCGGGCATGAGTAATTACTCACAATTGGTTATTGCATTCTTCTTGTTTCTTTTAATGACCTTCAGTATTTTTATCTTTTCGTCAGCTTCTTTTTTACAGGAATAAGTGATAACATTTTGAGTAATTTTTTTAAAAAAGGAATGCGGACTTTTTATATTTCAGAATCAAATTGGTAGATCTATCGTAGTAATAATAATAAAAAAAATTAACATATAGCCGTTCCGTCTTTTTCACTTATTATATTTTCTATTTCTACGGGCATGAATGTTTTCTGCCGCGAGGCAAAAGAAGACAAAACAAAAACCAGAAAAGTTTTAACTTCCACTATAAAAAGAAGGCGTGGCAATGGCCCGATGTTTCCCATTTTCAATACCAGTTTCGACGAGTTTCTGATGATCGAGAATATTCGTGCTAAATTTGTTGAAGATATATCTATTCGTTCTCCTATAATCGCGATTTCCACAGACACATCGACGGTCGGACAGACACATCTCAATCATCAACGAATAAACTTTGGTCGTCTTGATGTATTCTAAGAGACGAGTTAGAGATGATTGTCGTCTTAAATAAGACGAGTGCTTTTCAGTTGTCTCATATAAAAAATAAATTCATTTAATGCAAAATATGAAGCTGGACTTCGCATTTATAAAGCTTAAATTTTTTTTTAGTTATAGGTATATGAAATTCATGATTTTTATAATAATTCTAGAAATGGAAATAAAATTCACGAAATTTTCAAAAAAAAAATTCAACAGAGTGAATATTTTTGCGCACAACTTAACGCACAATATAAAAATGCACTTATTTTTTTATTGAAAGACACTTATAAAAGCATTTCAAGATTGCTCACTTCTCTGCGTGGAATTGATAATGCCTTTGTATACAATTTGCTTCAGTGTTGGAAACTTCCAAAAGAAGGAAAACGATGGTAAATTTTGTTGCTACAATTTAAACAAAATAATGTAGAATAATACAAATAATTGTGTAAATATAATTTGTCAAGTTAATGTATATTTTAGAAACGTTGGTAAACCTGTTTTGGCAGAAAAAACCAATTTCATAAGGTTTTTATTAGAAATTAACCCCAGTTATAACATTTTCGCCCACCATCCCAGAAATTTGCATCTTGTACGCCAACCGTTTTTACACATAAAAAAATGGTTGCTAATAGCAGGACGAGACGATTTCCGTGACTCTAGGAATAGCTTTGTCACGTCGTCATGACTCGTCAGAGACGTCGTCTTAGTCATCGTGACTTATGGAATAAGACTGTAAATTACTTTTTCGGTGTATTTACTCATTCACCCATAACTTCGTCGCAAATTCCTGAAATTTGCTGCTCATGGCATTTGTTTTATTTTTGCATAAATACAAATATGTTCTGTTTATTTTCGTTTATAAATTATTATGCTTAAGAAGATTTAATGGATGTAGCAATGCATGCCAAAGGATGTGCCAAAGAAACGATTGATCAATTTGTAGATTAAAGCGATCGATGAGTGGGAATGGAATGGAAGCAATTCGTCGTTTTATAACTATAAAAAATTGCACATGTGGCTTTGTGTGTACTTAGCAAATAGATGAATGCACTTCTTTAGTATTTTGTGCTTCCTTAGTATTCTTTAGTATTTTAAAACGTTTTTATTGGGTCGCTTTCTGAACTAACAAATTTTAAAAGCAATGTTTGAAATGTTGACAATAGCTTAGAACTGGATGACAATGCATCGCTAAGAAAAAGCTTTGCGAACCATATGGTAACCTGTAGTTTGCCATTTAAAATGTGGCCCCCAAAAGCACTGCGCACTAATATGCCGCCATAGCTTTTACTCCCCAAGGCTCTAACATCCATAAAAGTAAAAGTATAATTGGCTTCGCAGACTGCCAAGAGAACTGTTGTGATTGTTTTTTATAGTTAAACAATAGAGATCCGCCTTTTTTGGGTCGAAAAGTATTAATGTGTTTACATGGCTCCCGAACATAAAATGCATCGGCACTTCTACTCATTCGTTCAAATTTGGAACGCCTCCCATATTGCGCTACATGTTTCATACACAATTTTTCGGAATGTAAAAATTCCCATTTTATTTATCAAACATTAGACCCTTATGCTAAGTATGTGTGCGTGGCTCGAAGAACGTAAGAAATGCTAAGAAATTTTTATTTAGAAGTAGTAATTTACGATATTAAATTTTTGTTTACGCAAAACTCAGGGGTCTTTACCTACACAAAACAAATGAGGTTGTTTTTGTGATTGGTAGCAGATGGGCATCTCCACCTGTTGTCATGGCAAACAAATTTTTGCTCAACTTCACCAAAGTGGCAACAAGAATTCAATGGGAATGGGTATAGTGTACATGTTTTATGATTTTGCGATTTTTTATTGTAGTGTAAGGGTTTCCAGTCTTATAGTCTTTGTTAACAAAGAATTTCGATTGCCAAGCCGCAAGAAGTAGTTAGAGGGCGTAACTGCTGAGAAAAGAGTAACGTAACTGCGCAATGTGAAATCATGTATACATACTATTCTTTTTAGCCAAAATCTAATCGAAAATCTAATGCGAAAACTTTCTAATTTTGTTGTTGTTTTTGTTATTGATGTTGTTTTTGTCGCAGAGCCCAACAACAACGGCACTTTGGATTTATAGTACTTTGAAATTTTATCATCTTTTTATTTAACCTATACATTTTTAACTACATTTAACTATACATTTAAACTATAACATTTTTGGTATAACGGTTTGGTATAGGTACCGTTAAGAAAGAAAAATCTTCCATTTATGGTATATAATATTTTCTTGAAACCTTAGACGAGTATAACAGCCTTATCATGTATTTTTAAATGCAAACGCAAACTTAAACGCGACTCGAACGCAGTGCGTTTCAAATGGTATGATGGAACTTTTTCGAGTAGACTGCGTATGAGTTTTGAGGAGAAACACAAAGGTAAACAAACTTTACGTAGTCTTGCAGACTTCCCCTGTTTGCAGAGCACAAAGAGTTACCATGTATGAAGCATTTTTAGCATTTTTACAAGTATTTTTTAGGAATCCAATGAATTAGTGCTATAATTGATGTATGGCAACAATTTGTACAACAAAAAAACGATCTGACATTTCGCGGGCAATATTTACAAATTGATACTGTTTTTCGTGTGATATTTACATATTAGAAGTTAAACATTAAAATCAATTAAAAACGTAAATTATGGCAGCAATATTAATGGTGCGACTACTAGCTCAGCGCCACCGCGAGGAAGAAGATAGAGATTTATATCGATAGATTGGACATTTGCGCGAATTTTAAGCCTAATATCAAAAAAATCTGCACAGAAATGGTTTCTTGGTGCGCGTTTAAGTAAATTCAGTGATTTTCGCAAAAAATACTAAATTTTGAAAAAAAAGATAAATAAATACATTTTAAATTAAAAATGATTTTTATTTGTGCTTCTTCGCTTATATACATAAGTGGGTTGGTGTTTCCCTAGTCAAACGATTATCATTTCCTAGAAACCCATTAAAATCGGCTTTACCTGGATTGTTTACGCCAAAGCAAACCGCTCGCCCGGCTGCCTCTCCTGATCGTCCGAAGCCGTGTCCTCTCGGAGCGCGGACTTCGGCCGCTCAGGAGAGGCAAGCTTTGCAGCTTGACTGCGAGCTCCTCGGCTCCAGCCTTGGTGGTCGGATGCGAGCGGTCACTGTTTGTGTGAACCTCGAACGTGCCAAACCTGAGTGCTAGACAACTTATTTCTTCTGTTATTAAATCTGTTAACATTTAATTTTGAACTGAATACAATACTGAAAACTGAATTCAAAATAAAAGGAGTATCAAAATCTTACATTTAAAGAACCAAAATAATAAATAAAAGTACCACGAGACAAACATGGATCCTATTCCCGATGCATCCTTTTACCGCTATTAGTTCAGATGCAGGTTCCACCTTACGTTTTTTTACTTTTTCGCAGTTTTTTTTTTTTGCATCAGTCGAAGTTTTACTTAAAAAATTTAGTCCAATCTATCGATATAAAAAATAAAAAGGGTAAAAAAGTTTCGGGAACATATTTTTACATACAGATATATAGTAGTTTCTTGCCTTTTTTCTTAAAAAATTCCTCTTTTGAAGTTACGATTTCAGCGAAAGCTTTTAAACTAAGCTAAAATCCTTTAGAATATGTTGTCAAAAAGCCCGTTACAAAAAAAAAGTGTTAATTTGTAGGCTAGTGTAATTAGACTGGCTTCCTTTTTGCGATTCCTTGCAGCTGGTAGTTATCAAATGGCTGTGGGGAATGAGCATATGGGATCGATGACGCAGTCCAAGGTATCTCAAAACATTTCGGAATGTTTAAATATTTTTGAGCGCCACATATGTCCAAAATGGATTCAGTTCGAGATGTCCGAGGAGGAGGAAACTGCTTATAAATGCATGTTGTGCATTGCACAACATATGTATTTAAAAAAAAAACAACTGGCAGGTTACTGAGGAGCCAGTTGAGGAAACCGAATTTCCTGTAGATTGGTCTGCTGAAGACGAGCTGCCTTCAGTTACAGCAATGACCATCCGGGATGAATTGGCATCAGTCTTAAGACCCTAATTATAAGGGTAATACCAACAACCATAAATTTCCATAAATATTTTCTTTGTTTTTACATATTACATATTTTATTTCCAAGGCATTTTTATTTCAAATTTCAATTCATTTTTATTCAGTTTTTCTCTTCAAAAAAATATATATTTATATTATATAAATATTTATGTTTATAAATATGTCAAAAAACAAATAAAATTACATTAAAAATATATTAATAAAACAAATTAAATACAAATTTCATTAAAAACAAAAAATTAGATTCAAAGTTTACAAATATGTACATACAATATACATACATATGTATTTACTATTTGGAATTGATCTGTATTGCTGTGTTCCGCTGTTCCAGCGCTGTGGCAATGCGCTCCAGGGAATCACGAATATCTCGGAATAGTGTCGAGTGTTCATGGAGCACAGCAAGGCACTCGTCCTCAGATCTTCGGCGAATCGTCGGTATGGGGTGTGGAGAAGCTGGTGTTGCTGGCGGCACAGCAGAGGCGGCCAAAGGTTTTGTTGTCGGTAGCTGCAAGGGAGAAGCTGCTGTTGCTGACGGCACAGCAGAGGCGACGGTAAAAACTGTCTTCGGCAAAACTACAGAAGAGGCTGGCGACAACGCTGCCGAGGGCGGAGCCAGAGCTGCAGAACATGAAGCTAAAATAGAGAAAGTAAACGAAAATGAAAACGAAATACATAAATAAAGATAAGTTTTTAACTTCACCTTCCTCATCCAGGCGTAATCGCTTTCTCGGGCCTTGGATAGCTCCATCAAACAGTCCAGGCCGGATGATATTACACGACAGAGCAAGAAGTTCATCAACTTCTTGCTCCGTTGGGCTAAGGAAGCTGCAATAGGAACACTCCCCTCTGTCTTTCTCAACTCAGCAGCGTTTTCTGTTAGTTTTTTCTTTGTCCGACTTTTTAAGTCAGTCCACACCTAAAATTGTAAAGAAATTCATATAAAAATAAATACAATATAAATATAATACAATTTCTTCAGTGAAGAGTTACCTTCTTCCACTCGGCAACTGTTTTTATGGGAGGGCCTAGGCTGTTGAGCTGTACTCCAATAACTCCCCATTCCTTTTCCCATTGCTGCTTATTTTGGCCAAAAACGGGTGTGTTAGGCGCCATCTCTGGCCGCTTTCGGAGATCGACCAACAGCATTTGAAATTGAGCAGTGCTTGTTGGTCTTGAGCTGAAAGGATCATACGTTATATCCATATAAACATATATAAATAGACATTGCAATTCACGCCCAAGTAAAAATACACTTGGAATGTAAAAATATATGTATGTACTTGGAAATGAAACGCAATTTGCACGTGTCTCTTATTGCACACAATATTTTACTCACTTTTTCATATTGGTTTCTCTTGTTATTTCAAAAATATATGTCTTTGGGTTTTTTCCGTGACACTTTTAAGAAAGTTTTATGAACAACTGAAAGTTTTATGAAGAACTGTTGAAAATCACACCAAACGCGAGCATTTGGCAATAGTCTGTTTTGACAGACGATTTCCACGAAATCGCTCATCCATCATACAACAAATACGTAGTGAAGTCTGCAAAGCATGTAAATTACCAACAAAACTGCGTTTGAGTTTGTTTTCGAGTTTCGATTGCGTTTGAGAGGTTTACAGATTTTTCTCTCTCTATTCTTCGAAAAATACGAAAAGCACAAAACAAAACGCGAAATAAACGCAACACGAAAAGATACACAATAAGGCTGTATATTGTTAACCCATATTTTACATTACTCGTGACTAGTGACTCGTATCTCTACGATATCAAGTGGTGACTTTGAAAAAATCCAACAGACGTACTCGTGCATATTTACTATACACCATGCATGTCTTTGAAATGAAAAAATAGATTAACAGCCTTATCATGTATTTTTCAACGCAAACGCAAACTCAAACGCGACTCAAACGCAGTGCGTTTCAAATGGTATGATGGAACTTTCTCGAGTAGACTGCGTATGAGTTTTGAGGAGAACACAAACTTTACGTACCCTTGCAGACTTCCCCTGTTTGCAGAGCACAAAGAGTTACCATGTATGAAGCATTTTTAGCATTTTTACAAGTATTTTTTAGGAATCCCAATGCATTAGTGCTATAACTGATGTATGGCAACAATTTGTACAACAAAAGCAAATCTGATAACGCGCACACAATGTTTACATACTGATATTGTGTTTATTATCGTTTGCTCTTTATGCGAGAGCGAATATAGCAGCAGTATTCCTCGGGCAACTACTAGGAACAAAATACGGGGATACTCAGAAGAGGGACAATTCGGATATTTTACTTATCTTTTGAGAAGGTAGCGTGAATAAAAAGAATTGTATGAGCCACTGTTCAGAATCACACCAAACGCGAGCATTTAGCAATCGTCTGGTTTGAGAGACTTTTTCCAGGAAATAGCTCATCCATCATGCCAGAAAAACGTAGTGAAGTCTGCAAAGCATGTAAATTACCAACAAATCTGCGTTTGCATTTGGTTTCGCGTTTTGATTGCGTTTCAGAGGTTTACAGATGTTCCTATCTCAATTCTTCCAAAAATACGAAAAGCACAAAACAAAACGCGAAATAAACGCAACGCGAAAAGATACACGATAAGGCTGTAAGTACTTTTCGGAAAAAACGCATTTTAAGACTTTTAGTACTTTTGTCAATACATTAATTTGTTTCTACGTAAAATGTATAGTCAATACATATCATTACAGAAATAGTAAGAATGTAGAGATCCTTAACTTAACCCATATTCTCAAAGTGTTTTCATATGACGACGCAAACAGAGCATGTTTCAAATTCTCAGAATCGGAACATGTTCATGTATTCCCTTGTTATTTAGCACAGGAAAAATTACTTAAACTAATAAATTGCCTTTGGTAGCTGAAGTCGGCATTATCTTTGCGTATTGTTTTGTTAAAAAGTGGTAATTTGAGAAAACGCATCAACGACATGTCTTCGGCAACAAAGTAAATAATATATACAATAATTTATATTAATAACAACTTATAAATTATATATTTAAAATAACAACATGTAGTATAAAGATAATGAAAATATAAAAAATATAATAGGTGATATTGGAGAAATGACATAAGGTCAATATTTTAAAATCTTTTTCGACGATGTTCTAATTGAAAATATAATAAATTCCAGTAAGGAATGTTTATCCAAAAACTGGACGCAACTTGATATAACAAAACAGGAATTGCGAACATTTTTAGCGATTTTATTGTATCCGGCTACAACTCATTGCCGGAAAGGCGATGTATTGGAATTTAAGTGACGATATGCGCAATAAAGCTATCTGTGAAGCCCTGAGCAGGGACAAATTCAACAATATAATAAATGAATAATTGCACACTTTGTAAAAAAAACCGCTAACAACAAAAAGAGAAGATATGCAGGAAGTAACTGTAAATTTACTGTCAAGACGCAATGTCTAAGTGCAATGTGAGAACTGCCTGCTTTCAACCGTACCACACAACATAAAAGTTTATCAATTATTTTTCTAAAAAATGTTAATTTTTCTATAAATTATGTTAATTTCTTGCTTAAATTAAACCACATAAAATAAATTTGTTTTTATCAATTTTTCGTTTTTGTACACATATATGTAGTATTCCCCGAGTGTCGTCATATGACGACACTCCCAAACTCTATGTTTGTCTACCGGATGAAAATTTTTGGCTGATTTCCATACGTGTTAGTTTATTTGGAGCTACCTTAGCGAATTTCACTATGTTTTGATAAATATTTCGATGCGTCGGAGAATATGGGTTAAGAAAACTCATTTACGTACAGGGCAATATTTTTAATTCTATTATTCTAGTGTTTTTTTTTTAATACAATTGTGCTACTTGTAAAAAATAAAATCATCCTACATGTGAAAAATCGCGCGAAGTTCTCGTAAAATCGCACGATTTTTCATAACAATATTTCTAAGTTTTCTTTGAAAGAAATATCCTTTAGAACCTTTCATCTCTTTATTTATACCTTCGATAATGCCTTCATTTGAAATTTCTACTATGAACATAATTGCAACAGAAGTAGAGTACAAAAATTCAGAGAAAGTGAAGTAGTAGAATTTAAAATGTGCTTACATTTTCACACGATTGAAATATGAACGATTTGGATACTGTTCATACAAAAATATTAAAATCGAGATTAAAAAAGTGGGAGGTGGGGGTAGGAGGCTGAAATATACTTTACGACCTATTCTCATATCTACTAAATATACATAGACAATTTCATAAAAATCAGCTGAGCCGTTTGGGAGGAGTTCCAACACAAACACCGTTACTCGAAATTTTTATATATGGATCATTGTGGCAAAAAGTGGGTGGTAGGAAATGCGGCGTTAAAAAAATGGACATAGGAGGAAGGGGCGTGGATGTGGATGTGGGCGGAAAGGGTTGTGTAAAATGGGCGTGGTAGTAAGCAGGCGTGAAAAGTGGGTGGGAGGAAATGGGCGTGTCAAAAGTCGACGTATGATTAAGGGCGTGGCACAGACGGACATACGAGGCTAGTCCCAGAAGTACCCGACCTGACGTATAGATGGCGGTTGTTTGAAAAGAATGACTATGGTAGAGAGTACCAACTTTATAAAGCTTAAGTTTAAAGTTTGACGACGCTACGTTATTCAGTATTTGTTTGGCAGCCATCAATAGTGAACGATCTCAGTGAATTTGTAAACATGGAAAAAATTGGGTGCCGCGATTACTCACAATGAAACAAAAACAGCGTCGTGAGGATGTTTCAATCGAGTGTTTGGCGAAGTTTCACAGCAATAAAGCAGAGTTTTCAAGAAAAAACGGAATATATTATCAATATATTATAATAAGAACAATAAAAATTACAAAAAAAAAATATAAAATTCTCCTGTAGTTCCGACTCTTTTTATGTTGCTGGCTAAAAAATGTTTTATTCTCTCTTCAACCAAATTTTCTGCTTTATGCTTGGCGGATGCTATTATATTCTAAATTGACAAAATAGAAAAGAATCTATTTTTTAATCATAAATTATGTGTCAGTGTTTAAATAATATTTCTTTAACGCTAATTATTATTGCTTTTAGGTGTAACAGATTTGTTTCATATGGTTTAGTTAGTTAATGAGCGATGGGTTTGAGAATAAGTGTTTGAGAAAAGAAATATTGAGAGACGCATGTTATTGATATTGAAGTGAAGACTAGAGAGGCTCTAGTTGGTAAAGCTAGGATGCCATTCTTACTCTTATTTTCTCTTCTTTTTCTTTTTTTTTTTCCTCGTGTAGCCAAATCATAAAATAGTCATATAATGTTTGTTGGCTCCACTCAGTTGGAGTTTGTAAGCAGGATAAAAAACCTTGGTTTCACACTAAATTCTAAGTTTACATGTACTGACCATATTAATGGCTCTGTCGGAAAGATCTACAGAATTTTAAGGTGCGTGCGTTCTGCTGCGAGTTACACTGCTCTTGAAACTAGACTAAGGCTTGTTAACCCGGCTACGCTTATTGGGTCCATTTGGACCCAAGGCGGACTTTGCACGCTTATAACTTTTAAACGGTACCAACTTTCTCGGCGGTGAATATTTATTGAAAATTTATCATCCACTTAAAACAAAAGATCCAAAATACTTTTTCCCCCCACAAAATAAAATTCCCCCACATAAGCTTTTTAGGGTCCAAATGGACCCATTAAATATTTTCTGGAAATTTCGTTTAAAAATTTACAAAAATTATTGAAACTGACTTCCTAATGAACGGAATTCCCAATACTGTATTCTAAGGATGGCACAGGTAATAAAATTATATTTGCCTTGTTACCTAGTTCTCATAATAATAACTATAAGTAGTAAAATATAATGATTTTATTACCTCTTTTACATATACCTGTTCTGATTATTTGGATTGCATTGTCGTAATACCTAGGAATTCCGAGAATGTATTCCGACAATTATAGACACAATAAAATTGTATTTGTTTATTGTACCTTCTTTTGTAATTGGGGCACAAGGAGTAGCATGTAATGTTTTATTAGCTCTTCTAATAAAAAAAAACCTGAAATCAATAGATAAAAAACCAATTTGCAGGTGCCTTCCGTTTTTTAACAAATTTGGTTTCAAGTGCAGTTTACTGCCCTTTTTCTATTGGTGATTGGCTTTTACCTTGAATGCAATTATTTTCTGCATTTGCAAATTTTACCATATATATCGGAGTTGCAGGAATTCTGATATATTACGTTATTTGAAGTGAAAGTGATAAGTGTTTTTTTACAATGGCACGACGATATTTGAATGAGGCGGAAATAGAAAGATTCCTACAAGTACATGATGAAAGTGATGCTGAACAACCTTCTAATGATGAAGATGTATTTTCCGCTGGTAGCGAAGACGAATATAATCCTGTAAACGATGACTATTCTTCGGGTTCCGACCAGGAGGAACTCCACCACGTTGAATCCACTATGGTTTCGAAGAATGGTGTCGTGTGGGAAGAAAGTCTCCCAAACTCTCAATCCACATATCATCGGCGGGCAGAAAACGTTTTGACACTGAAACCAGAAATAACACGATATGAAATTTCCCGCATACATTCAATCCTATCTGCCTTCAAAGTGTTGCTGCCAAAAATGATATGTGATATCATTATAAAGTATACAAACGAATATGGCTTTCGAAAGGTGGACAATTGGATAAATTTGGATACGGATAGCTTTGACGCATACATCGGAATTTTACTTCTGGCTGGAGTTTTCAAGTAAGTTTACCTAGTATGACTTGGATTTTCTTTTTTACGATTACATTTTATAACTAATATTTGCTCTAAAATTTTAGGTCGAAAAACGGGAATTTGGAGAGGCTTTTTGGATAATATTGGCCGTCCGATTTTCCGTCAAATAATGTAATTGAACCGGTTCAAAATGATATCAACAGCTCTACGGTTTGACGACTATTCAAGTCGTCGCCAACGAGGGTCATCTGATAAATTTGCACCAATACGAGAAATTTGGGATAAGTGGGCTGAGTCTCTTCCGAATTTCTATAATCTGCATGCAAATGTTACCATAGATGAGCAGCTGGTAGCATTACGAGGACGCTGCAAATTTCGACAGTATGTGCCGGCAAAGCCTGCCAGATACGGAATAAAATTCTGGGTGCTAGTTGACTCATCGACGGGCTACATCTGGAAGATTCCGCCGTATCTAGGAAAATCCATATCTGGTGAAGTCGAAAGGCAACAGGGAAAGCGTGTGGTCTTGGATCTTGTACAGTGTTTGAAAGGACACAATGTTACTTTTCACCTCGTACGAATTGGCTCAAGAGTTGCTTCGAAGGAAAAATACAATTGTTGGAACTCTAAGGAAAAATAAGACTTGCATTCCTCCGAAGCTTCTAATATGCAGACATAGGCCACTATTCTCCGCCACTTTTGCCTTTACAAATAAAACTACACTGGATTCATACGCAGGACGAAAAAATAAATAGACAGTACTTCTCAGCACATTTCATCACCAACCAAATGTAGGTAAACATCATCCGAAAAAATTACCGGAGATCGTAAAATATTACAATCACACAAAAGGTAGTACATATTTTCTGTTCTTCATGTTGTGGTACATATGTTCTATTACATTGTAACATATTTGTCTTTATTTTTGTTTTACTTTATTTATTTATCATATTCTATAATATTTTAGGTAGAGTGGATGTTGCTGATGAAATGATATCGGGTTACAGTACAAAAAGGAAGACGAACCGATGGCCTGTTGTCGTGTTTTCGAATATGCTGGACATTTCAGCCTTCAATGCTCTTATCCTGTATGACGCAATTGATCCCAAACTTCATCAGGAGCACAAGAACAGGTTCAGAGGACATTTCCTAGAAAAATTAGGACATACTTTGGCGTCAAATTTTATAAAATCAAAATCCAAGGATCAGTTCGTTAGGAAAAGACAAAGTACTGAGAATATTGCACAGCCTTCGAAAAGGTCACGAGGACGTTGCACATTTTGCACAAGCAATAAGAAAGACAACAAATGTGACATTACTTGCACTAACTGCTCAAAATTCATTTGTAGGGAGCACAGAACCACACTTTGCATGGAATTTGCAAATATGGATTCAGATTAGTGTTGTATGTCGCGATCGCAATTTCCAGTTCCGGGAAATAAGAACTTTCAAGGCCAGTATTATTGTTTTTATAATAATACTCCGCGAGTGAGTCAAGGCCAAGTTCACATTAATGCAACCACAGCACTTTGCTTGGTAAGCCCGAAGCTTTAGTTTCATTTGTTTTAGTCAAGCTTTGGTTTAATGAACTTCGAAAGCTAAGGTAGCAACCAGAACACTTCGCATGGAATGGATTGTGGAGGCTGGCATTTAGTAGCGAGCTTCCAAACCCTAGAATCCATAGCGCATGGTGATTGTAGTGGATTGTGGAAGCTAGCTTTCATTAGCAAGCTTCCAAACCATTAAATCGCTTGGTTTGAAATAACCAACGATCAGAATCCACACGCGGAAGAATTAAATTGAGAACGATTTTCTTCCGCGTATTGATTCTGCGAATATTACAATTTTTATATTGCGAAATAATGGAAATTGCGACACGCGCCAACAGCGACCTACTTTGGTTCGGTCGACGGGTACGTCGACCAAGCCAAAGTGGAAACAAGAAACAAATTCCAACGAGAGTCTAAAAATATTATCAGAACGACGCGGTCGTCTATTCTTAAAATCGCGTATCAAGTCGCGATTAAGCCGTTAAATAAAAGTTAAGTTAGTTTAAAATAAGTGTTAAAATTAAAGTTAGCGTTAGCACGGAAAGTGAGTGGAAAATAATAAAAGAAGATATAGTAAAAATCCTAACGCAAGGAGTTTTTATTTCAATTGAACCAGAAAGAAGACCACCCAAGAACAAAATACAACAAATTGGCGCAGCCGGATTTTCGAGCCGAGGATCGCTCGAAGGGAAAAAGTGAGTAGAAATAAAATACGGAAAGTACAAATAAGAATAGCAGTTTGGAAAATTAAAACAGTAAAATAACAAATTTGTAGCAGTTAGCAAGATATATGTAAAAAGGAAAGTTATAAATTAAAAGTTAATTAAAGTTAAAGTTAAAAGCAAATCAAGTTTTAAAAGAAAGTTTAGAAAGGAAAACTGATAAAAAGTGAAACGATAATTTCGTTAACAAATAAAACGCAAAAAGTGAAAAATAATTTGGTGAATTTGGCATGAAGTGGCCAAACAAAAGAAAAATTGAAAAAGAAAAAGTGGAAAGGATAGAATTAATCCTAGTTAAAGGATAAGAGTTTAATTCTTTTAATATATTAAAATATATTATATTATTAAATAATATGAACCATAAAATAACTTTCAGCTAAAAATTTATCGGTTACATCAAAAGGATGCTAGCTTAATTGCACAGCAAACTTATCTGTCCAATAGCATTAGCTGGACAAAATCTTTGCTGAGGTCGACCCATTTCACTCGGGAAGTCATTCTTATATTTTTATAATTATACGATAAAGTATTAGAGAACATAGGATTTTTTTTATAAATATATTTCGAATATAGTATATATATAATAGTATATATATTTCGAATAAATGTAATAACAATGTTGTACATGAACTAACAATTTAATTGAAATTACAACAAGTGATTTAGCATGTTAGAAAGTCAACAAAAGTCCAATAAGTGAAAAGCAGATGTGCAGGAAACGTATAATATTTAATTCAAGGAGAATGTTTGGAATCCAACTTCAAAAATTACAAATTTACAGAATTAGTTACTGTGATTAACAAATTGGCGAAAATCAGACTGACTTTATTAACTTAAATAAATTTTATTTAACGTGGTAAAGTTCGGATGATAAAAGCAAATTGTTAAAAACAGTTTTCGTTGTATCATTTTCGGGTATGTGTCTTAGACCTTTGTCTTCAAATTACACTGTTTAACATGTAATTTGATTTCAAAGTCGCACATTTTAAGTTGATTAATAAATAATTAATTTTATCAGTTTATTCGAGTAACACATTTTTTTTCGTAACTAATACGTCATACGTTCGCAAACGTATCAGATTTCAAAAAGAAAACAAGGGATAATAATCGGGATTACAATAAATTAAAACATTAAAAAGGAGTTATTTTGGTTATTTTAAAAACCAAAATTAAAAGTTAAACATTTAAAATAATGCGCTTAGAGACTTCATATCGGTTGAAGAATCAAAGAAAAATTAGAATCATTGTTTCACTAACAAGCAATTAAAATTGCTTGCTGAGAAAAACAAGCAAAGATAGAAAGCACTTAACTGAGAAAGAACTCAAACGAGCTCACTAGGTTAATCGCCCGAATTCGAAATTGCAAACGTTGCAGTTTCGTTGGCCGCTGAAAAATAGAGGCAGGTCGTTCGTCCCATTCTGTGAGGTCTTAAATTACCTTAGCGCAGTCACGAAAATTTTGACGCTTCGTCTCTGCTTGAAAGGAAGCAGAATAGCGCAGTCACGAAAATTTTGACGCTTCGTCTCTGCTTGAAAGAAAGCAGAATAGCGCAGTCGCGAAAATTTTGACGCTTTGGCTCTGCTTGAAACAAAGCAGCAGCGGACGTCAGCGTACAGACGAATAAACAGATGTACAGCGAATGTTTACTGCACGCTCGGTAAACGAAGCGAACATGAAATCTGAACAGGTTAAGGAAGTTGAAAAGTCATATTAAGAATTTTAATGGTTTCTCAATCCAAAGTACTACGAGTAGTATAAAGAATTAATCGTTTAATGAAACGATTAAACGATAATTGGTGGCGCTAAGTAATCGCTTTAATAAAAATTTAAGTACGGAAAAAAACTGCAGTTCTTTAGAAGAAGCGCACAAAAGAATCCAAGAATTGAAAGAGGAAAACAGACGGCTACAGCAAGAAATAGAATTAGTTAACGATCAGACGCTTTATCATAAGGAAGCTACTCCGTCCGCAGTTATTGCGGAAGATTACAACGGAAGGTCATTTAAACAAATTAGGACGACAGATAACATACATAAAATGGGTATAGGTGAGATAGCCAAGATTACAAATAGGCTGGTACCGCTCTTTTCGGGCACACAGTCACCAGACTTACGCGGCGAAGTCTACAAATTTATACAAGGGTGCGAATTAGCCACAAGGGAAGTAGGTACAAACAATAGTCAGGACTACATAGACTGCATTAAGCAGAGGTTGCATGGGGATGCCTATGACTTGGTGAGGTCAGAACGCTTCAATAGCCTCGAGGAATTCTACCTCACAATAAAAAGGGCGTATTTACCTAAAATCACCTTAGATACAGTCATACAGAGTATCCAAAATTGTAGCCAGCTGCTTAATGAAGATATAAGACAGTTTGCAAGACGCCTAAACGCGCTAAGAATACAGGCTATAGAGATAATTCGAACGGATTACAACGGAGATGGAGATAGGGCACTATTAAGTATGCTGGAAGGGGTCGTAGAAAAATCATTTAAAACAGGAATAAGGGACACCGCATTGAGAATTTATATGCTCAATGTGACGAATAAAACCATTGAACAAATGGTAGAATTGGCCGTAAAGGCACTCGAAACCATACACAGTAGCTCCCTCCAGACAGACCATTTAAACATTAACATGAATTCACCTTTTCGTGCCTCAATGAACAACCAGCAAGAGCAAACTCAACAGGGAAGCCAGGGCAGAGCTACAGGAGAACAATTTGTTCGGCAACCAACCAGGACATAAAACCCTCCACAAGGAGCGACCGAGAGAGTAATATGCTCTTTTTGCAACAAGCGAGGACATACTAGAGATGATTGCCTAACTCGGAAGAACACACCATATTGCCACAAGTGTTCAAAATATGGACACGAGCCAAACTGGAGGTGTGACCAAAAAGGAGGCCAGAATAATGTGGCAAGGAACACATATCAAGGGACTAATTTTCAAAATCAAGGAAGGCAGCAAGGGAATCCAATCCAGCCAAATAGACAATCAAACCAAATACAACAGAACTGGCAACCAAGCCATGTAAAACAAAACTGGCAGCCAAACCAAACCCAACAAAATTGGAATCAAAACCAATGGTGCCAATTTCAACAGCACGGGAATCAAGGAAGGTCAATAAACCCCAATCCTAATACACTTAACGGTTTGCAAAGGAACCAGACTCCTATGAACCCGCCAAACAGAGTGAGCCAAACGATATGTCATTGGTGCAATAGACCAGGACATATAGTAGCGAACTGTACAGCAAAAAAAAGTTGGGAGACTCTGCAGAATAATCAGCAGGGAAACCGGCAAGGGCCCAGACAAGGCCAATAATCTGGGACCCCAACCATAATAGAAATTTAAGGCCAAAGGAAGTAGTAACCGTACGTCCAACATCGGAAGAGATCGTGGATACGTTACAGACTTCAGATATATTAGGAGCTAATAAAGCCAAAAATATGGGGTACAATTTTAATAATAAAATAAAAATTATCAAACAGAATGATAAAGTAAATGCTTTAAATGAAGCAGTCAGTAAAATAACAAATAAAGCAAAGAAAATAATAGAAATGGGAGCAGGATTTTTAATAATCACCTTGCTAATTATACAGTTAGCATGTACCTCGATTGTAAAAACAATGTGTCTCAATTTTCAACGTTATAAAGCAAGGAGCGATAGTCTTAATATATCAGAATATATTACAGATATAAAGGCACTTGCAAATAAAGTAAAACTAAAAGTATTAGCAAAATTTAAAATTTTTATGTCAGAATTACCGGACAAGAAAGCAATACGTTCGTGGTTAACGAATAATTTTAATAATAACTATAAAAATACTATAAAGGAAGTATCCAATTGGGATTCAACCACGTTAAGTGATGTGTTCATTGAACTGCCTTGTGTAGAGGCGAGAAATGGAAAACTCATTTTACTGGTGGATACAGGAGCGGATACAAGCCTAGTAAAAGAATGTGCGTTAAAGGAAGACGCCATTATAAATGAAAAGGTTAAAAAAGAATTAAGTGGAGCATTTGGAGGCTGTATAACCACAATAGGGTCCACTAGCATATGCCATGATGAGGTACAGCCCTTACGTTTAACGCTACACGTTGTGTCACTTAAACAAGGGGTACCGGCGGACGGCATACTGGGTAGAGACAACATGTGGAACAGATCTATTATAAACACGCTCAGTAAAAATTTAACACTATTTAATGACACAAAAGAATTTATAATTAAGTTGCCATTACTAGGCATCAAAAACATAAAAGATAAAACACCCAAAACAAATATAACAATTGAAGCTAGAACGGTTAGAATAACACCGTTAAAAATTAAAACTAAAGTTATGACTGTGGTAGTTCATAAACAAGAGATTGCACCAGGAGTGTACCTGGGAGAAACACTAGCAAATGTGGAAAAAAAAAGGTCAAAGTACCAATCCTAAATTCAACGGTAAAAGATTTCATTCTTAGTGACAACTTTGTACCGAGATTTAGTGATTTCCACAAATATAAGCTAAGTGAGGTTTCGGACAATCAATGGACTACCATCAATAGTATAAGTAATGCGGACATGGCGCAACGAATGAATGTTTTAATGAACGATTTAGAATTGGATCCTTCCTTAAACGAAGAGGAAAAGGAATCCATAACCAAGCTATGTGCGAAGTATAATGATATTTTTCTTTTAGAGGGTGAGAAATTGACATACACCCCAGTACTAGCACATAAAATTCCAATAAAGGTGGATCAGCCACCAATTAATCAAAAACAATACAGAATTCCTCAAACACATAGGGAAGAAATGAATCAACAAATTCATAAATTACTAGAAGAGGATTTAATATCCCCAAGCGTATCTCCATGGAACTCACCACTACTTCTAGTTCCAAAGAAGAATAGAAAAGATGGAGAAAAGAAATGGCGCTTAGTTATAGATTATAGGAAGGCAAATGAGGCCACAGTTAAACAAGTTTTTCCACTGCCTAGAATAGATGAGATATTGGATCAGTTAGGCAGTAGTAGATATTTTTCGACGTTAGACTTGGCAAGAGGGTACCACCAAGTCCTAATGGATAATGCAGACAAAGAAAAGACCGCATTTAGTTCAGCGTTAGGACATTTTGAGTTCA
This sequence comes from Myopa tessellatipennis, assembly GCA_943737955.2. Lineage (NCBI taxonomy): Eukaryota > Metazoa > Arthropoda > Insecta > Diptera > Conopidae > Myopa > Myopa tessellatipennis. The sequence continues at coordinate 37,676,594 of OX031315.1, read as the reverse complement.
ACCGAATGCCTTTCGGGTTAACCGGCGCCCCAGCGACGTTTCAACGACTTATGAATCATATTCTGAAAGGACTTCAGGGTATGGATTGTTTTGTTTATTTAGACGACATAGTCGTATATGCAACAAACCTGGGACAGCATGAAGAAAGGTTAACTAAGGTTTTCGAAGTCATTAGGGAAAACAACTTAAAATTAAACATTAGCAAATGCCAATTTCTACGACGAGAAGTCGTATATTTAGGGCATAAGTGTTCAGAACATGGAGCACTTCCAGACCCTAGCAAGGTGGAGTGCGTTAAGAACATTCCGCCTCCTAAAAATAGAAAGGAAGTACAAGCCTTCCTAGGCCTTGTTAATTATTACAGAAAATTTATACCGGGAACCGCAAAAATAGCACTACCGATTAACAAATTATTACGTAAGGACGCAAGATTTATCTGGACAGAAAACTGCCAGGAAGCATTCGAAAAGCTAAAAGAAGCAGTCATGTCACCACCAGTTTTGGCATATCCAGATTTCACAAAAGAATTTCTTTTAACTACGGACGCAAGTAATGAAGCGTTAGGCGCGGTTCTTTCTCAAGGAGAAGTAGGCGAAGATAGACCAATAGCTTTCGCTAGCCGAGCGCTAAGCGACACAGAGCAGAGATATTCAACGATAGAAAAGGAATTCTTAGCAATAGTATGGGCTACAAAAAATTTCAGAGCATATCTCTTAGGCAGACATTTTAAAATATTTACTGATCACCAACCGTTAAAGGGAATAGCGAATTTAAAGGATCAAACTTCTAGACTGGCAAGATTCAGACACAAGTTGTCAGAGTATGATTTCGAAATCATATATAAGCCAGGCAAGAAAAATTTGAACGCAGGCGCGTTGAGTAGAATTCCACAAAATCGTAATGTAGTAACAGCAGTCCAGACACGCTCTAGGACAAAAGAAATAGAAATAAAAAACCAAGGAGGTAGTGATGAAACGAGTACAAGTCCGACGCCTGTAGAACCAGACACTTCAGGCATACCTCAAAACGAAAACACCATTTTATTAGAAAATCCAAGACAAATAGAGACTGTCATCAAAGATTTTCATAATACACCATTAGGGGGTCACCAGGGAGCAGTGAAAACTTACCTGCGAATCAGGCAACAATATAGGTGGCCAGGGATGCAAAGACAAATCAAAGATTATGTCAAAAACTGTCCAAAGTGCCAAGCGAACAAAAGTTCGAAGTTAACAAAAATGCCCATGGTGTTAACGGATACACCAATGCGGCCGTTTGACAAAGTTTATATCGACATAGTAGGTATTCTACCAGAAACTGTGTCTGGAAATAAGTACATCTTAACGTTTCAAGATGACTTTTCAAAATTTATGGCATGTACAGCTATCCCAGACGCGGAAGCAAGTACTGTCGCCAGAGCCTTTTATGACGAAGTAATTACGCGTTACGGAATTCCAAGAATTCTAATTACGGACAACGGAACTAATTTCATTTCGAAATTGTTCTCAGATACTTGTAAATTATTAGGAATTAAGAAATTACATATAACACCATATCATCCGCAAGCTAATGGCTCATTAGAGAGAAGCCACAGACCGTTAGCGGAATATTTGCGTAGTTTTGCTAAGGAAGATGGGTCGAATTGGGATCAATGGTTAACTGCTGCTATGCATGTTCACAACCACACACCCCACATTATGACTAAGCAAACACCGTTCCGCACTTTATTCGGATTCGATACGGAGATGCCGACTAACTTAAAAAGAAAGTGTAGTCCGGTATATAATGCCGAACACCCAAATAAGGTTCTAAGATTCCAAATTCAGAGAGCTCACGAAATAGTGAGGAAAAACCAGGAAAGGCCTAAAGAAGTAGCCAAAAATCATTATGATAATAAGTTAAATTCAGTAGAATTTAAAGTAGGAGATAAGGTATTAATTAAGAATCAGACTAGGAAAAATAAGTTTTCACCAATATGGATAGGACCATATGAGGTAGCAAAGACTAAAACTCCAATTACGACAGTTTTAAAAATTAAGGGAAGGGAAAAACCTTTCCATAATAACTTACTTAAGTTATACAATAGCAATTAAGAAGGAAATAGGATTAACTAGACAATTAAGTAGGAGTACGTTATAATAACTTCGAATAAGGAAATAGGATAAAATAACTTAAAATACTAAAATAGAGTTAGGAGAACATTAAGTTAATCAGAATAGTCACCTTATTAGGAGTAGGATACAAAAATTTAGTGTAGAATAGGATTGATGGCATATATCATATGATAGTATGAAATTAACATTTTTAAGTTTATTACTAATAATTTTAACAATCATCAAATTTCATAATGAAAAATTCAACAAAGAAATAAAAAAGAAATCAGAATAGCGTTTAAATAAGCAACAACTTGTTTATTTAAGCGTGAAAATATAAGAAAAGAAAACTCATAAGAAAATTTGAGTAATTTTCTTTAATTTTGGGTTGAACTTTTTAGTTTGTATTCATTTTAATTGATAATATACGGTAAATGTAAACTAGCTGTTCCGTTAAATATACAGCCAATATAACCTTACATTTGCAATTATTATAAGAATAATTGCACATGTAAAATATGCCTGAAGAGTACGTTCATGCATATTACATACAAATTCGAACCCATGTCTATATGTCATAGAGAACAATATGTAGAAATTGAGATAAAGACATAAATTAGAATTAGTATAAATACTAATTTAAAATAGAGAAAAATATAAAAATAAAAATATTTTGTTTCCATTATTTATAATTTCTGTTCGAATTAATTAAGTATATTACTGCTAAATGTAGGGCATTGACAAACTTATGTCAAAATAAGAGTAATAACAAAATGTAGCGATTAACGCAAGCACTGCAACAAAGCAGGTGCAAAAGTAGAGCAACTGAACACGAGCAGAACGCAGTGTCAGTTAAAACATTTAATGAAAAAAAAAACAATAAGCACAGTAAATGAAAAATTTTAACACAAGCCAAAAGAGAAAGAAAAAGAATAAAACACCAAAGGTGATTAACTTTAAAATAACCAAAATAAAAAGAAAAATAAAAGTCACAAATAATAAAACATTGTTATAAACATATACAATATTTACACATATATAAAAGTAATTTAAAAGGTAATTAAATTGTAATTTAGAACAAAATATTTACCAAATTACCAAAATAAGAAAATTGAAGTAAAAAAAAAAAAAAATATTTTTTTTTTAAATAAAATTTTTATAAAAATAGAAAAAGAAATGTACATAAAATCTCACATAAAACGTTACATATTACAATACTTGTAGGAATTTTGACTTTGGAAGTCAAACTGGGTCTTGGACTTTATATGTAATGGCATAAGAAATAATATTCAGCTCGAATATTCGAAAAAAATATGATATGAATTACAATTATTCAACTGATTACATAAATATTAGGAATTGTGTAATGAAATTTTATATGGAATTAGGATAGAGATGAAATATTTAAAATTGAATTCAAATAAACGCAATGGAAACTACAATTGCATAGAATAACTACACAATAATAATATCAATTCCTAATCAAAAACCAAATTATACATACCATAAAAATATTGTAAGAACAAAAAATATAAAAATTCATAGTAATAACGTATATTAAAGAAGAATCCAGCATGCAGAAAAGCGGAACTGAATGCTGATGTACACCCACGAGAGCAGCAGAAGACACTCATATCCTATCAACACTTGACAACAGGGCGACAATTAGCGCCCAGCCAAATAGAAGGGGGAAGGGTAGCTGGAACAGCTTATTAGCGTAGCGACAACAACCATCGCAACCAAAGATGGAATAGTCGCAACAATCAAATGCATCAACGCAACGATGCAACAACAGTCGACAAAGCGCGAAACTACCTTCAAAGATATCCGACAACAACAACATTTGAACATCAATGCGATCGAGGCGGTGACAAATACACAGTACCTTGAGGTCACGTGGAGACCAAAATCAAAAATAGAGATCTAATCCATCTGCAGCAGCTAACTACAAACCAGTGGCTGCGCAAATGCGAAATCCTCGGGAATCATGATGGCGGCCTAGCAGCTTAACTTCAAGCGAAAGTTATGTTAAGCGTAAGGGATAGCATCACAACGTCGCGGCAATGAAGCAGCTAGTCGACAACTACTAATACGGCCAGTCACAGGCTCGCCCGTTAAATTTACGGCGATGCATTCTCCCCTGGCACAAGTCACACTCTACAGCATTACCTCAAGCGACAGCGATTTAAAAAACATCACCTCTATCGACAAGAAAAATGTTGAAGATGTTTAGCAAGATGTTACAAATGATGATCTTGGTAACATCTCAACCATCAACTACCGTGCAGTGAAAACCAATTGATCCCAACTGCGGGACAACGATACTACCGGCAACGAACATCTGCATCTAATCATCAAGCCTAGCACCTACCACGTCAGCTACCCCGCAGCAACATTCCCACAACACATCGAGAAGAAGACATCGAGACAACGGGGTGTACATTAACAGCCAAACCATCATCAACAACAACAAGAACATCAATATCCACACCAAATCATCATCAACCTACACACAGATGACACCGAAGAAAGGCGGGTACCGGTCGTATTATTGTATTATTATTGTAATCAGTTTTTATTACAATTTTGGTTAATAATTAAGTGTATTGAAGTTGTTGTAATCATTACTAATAACTAATGAATATTGACGTAGCACATAAAATCTTCATGAAATGAAATACACTAACATACATAAGTAGACAATAAGCAAAATCAACCTAAACACACGACCACCCCCAATTCAACGAACAATAGATGTACAAGAAAAATTTAATATCGTTTTGTACGATACTAAATTTTTCTTCCCCCAGGGTGGAGGGATGTTGTATGTCGCGATCGCAATTTCCAGTTCCGGGAAATAAGAACTTTCAAGGCCAGTATTATTGTTTTTATAATAATACTCCGCGAGTGAGTCAAGGCCAAGTTCACATTAATGCAACCACAGCACTTTGCTTGGTAAGCCCGAATCTTTAGTTTCATTTGTTTTAGTCAAGCTTTGGTTTAATGAACTTCGAAAGCTAAGGTAGCAACCAGAACACTTCGCATGGAATGGATTGTGGAGGCTGGCATTTAGTAGCGAGCTTCCAAACCGTAGAATCCATAGCGCATGGTGATTGTAGTGGATTGTGGAAGCTAGCTTTCATTAGCAAGCTTCCAAACCATTAAATCGCTTGGTTTGAAATAACCAACGATCAGAATCCAAACGCGGAAGAATTAAATTGAGAACGATTTTCTTCCGCGTATTGATTCTGCGAATATTACAATTTTTATATTGCGAAATAATGGAAATTGCGACACGCGCCAACAGCGACCCACTTTGGTTCGGTCGACGGGTACGTTGACCAAGCCAAAGTGGAAACAAGAAACAAATTCCAACGGGAGTCTTGTAAATACATCCGAACGAAGAAGTCGTTCTAGAGACGCGTATAAAGTCGCGCGTTAGTTTAATCATAAGTCTAATTGGAAATAATATAAGTGTACATAACTAATAACGAGAGTTACGGAAACTAGTGTGAATAATATAATTAGTGTTTTAGTTAAAACAAAGGAACTTGAAATAATAATAAATAAAGCAATACGAAGCTCAACAGCAAGGCGTTTTATTCGTTGTACGGAGGACAACGAAAGGACCAAGACCACACTCGAACAGCATATACAACATTAGATTAATTTAATCACAAAATACACTCGTAAATATAATAATAAATACATGTAAATTAGTATAATAATCGTATAAGTAACAAATAATAAAAAAATATATATTAATTAGCTAAATATTGAATAAATTTAATATGGGTCCAAATGAACCCGAAAAAGCTTATTAAGGGTCTTTTTATTTCTAGCGTAGCCGGTTTAAGCAATTGATTGTACCCCACTTTATGTTTTCTTGCACTGTTTTTAGTCGTCTTGATTCCCAGTCGCAGCACAAGATTCTTGTGGCATTTAACAATGCCGTCCGGCGCTTTGATCACATCTCGTTGATTAGTAAGGGTATACTTGGGTGTGGTTTGATACCTGATGGCACAGGTAATAAAATTATATTTGCCTTGTTACCTAGTTCTCATAATAATAACTATAAGTAGTAAAATATAATGATTTTATTACCTCTTTTACATATACCTGTTCTGATTATTTGGATTGCATTGTCGTAATACCTAGGAATTCCGAGAATGTATTCCGACAATTATAGACACAATAAAATTGTATTTGTTTATTGTACCTTCTTTTGTAATTGGGGCACAAGGAGTAGCATGTAATGTTTTATTAGCTCTTCTAATAAAAAAAAACCTGAAATCAATAGATAAAAAACCAATTTGCAGGTGCCTTCCGTTTTTTAACAAATTTGGTTTCAAGTGCAGTTTACTGCCCTTTTTCTATTGGTGATTGGCTTTTACCTTGAATGCAATTATTTTCTGCATTTGCAAATTTTACCATATATATCGGAGTTGCAGGAATTCTGATATATTACGTTATTTGAAGTGAAAGTGATAAGTGTTTTTTTACAATGGCACGACGATATTTGAATGAGGCGGAAATAGAAAGATTCCTACAAGTACATGATGAAAGTGATGCTGAACAACCTTCTAATGATGAAGATGTATTTTCCGCTGGTAGCGAAGACGAATATAATCCTGTAAACGATGACTATTCTTCGGGTTCCGACCAGGAGGAACTCCACCACGTTGAATCCACTATGGTTTCGAAGAATGGTGTCGTGTGGGAAGAAAGTCTCCCAAACTCTCAATCCACATATCATCGGCGGGCAGAAAACGTTTTGACACTGAAACCAGAAATAACACGATATGAAATTTCCCGCATACATTCAATCCTATCTGCCTTCAAAGTGTTGCTGCCAAAAATGATATGTGATATCATTATAAAGTATACAAACGAATATGGCTTTCGAAAGGTGGACAATTGGATAAATTTGGATACGGATAGCTTTGACGCATACATCGGAATTTTACTTCTGGCTGGAGTTTTCAAGTAAGTTTACCTAGTATGACTTGGATTTTCTTTTTTACGATTACATTTTATAACTAATATTTGCTCTAAAATTTTAGGTCGAAAAACGGGAATTTGGAGAGGCTTTTTGGATAATATTGGCCGTCCGATTTTCCGTCAAATAATGTAATTGAACCGGTTCAAAATGATATCAACAGCTCTACGGTTTGACGACTATTCAAGTCGTCGCCAACGAGGGTCATCTGATAAATTTGCACCAATACGAGAAATTTGGGATAAGTGGGCTGAGTCTCTTCCGAATTTCTATAATCTGCATGCAAATGTTACCATAGATGAGCAGCTGGTAGCATTACGAGGACGCTGCAAATTTCGACAGTATGTGCCGGCAAAGCCTGCCAGATACGGAATAAAATTCTGGGTGCTAGTTGACTCATCGACGGGCTACATCTGGAAGATTCCGCCGTATCTAGGAAAATCCATATCTGGTGAAGTCGAAAGGCAACAGGGAAAGCGTGTGGTCTTGGATCTTGTACAGTGTTTGAAAGGACACAATGTTACTTTTCACCTCGTACGAATTGGCTCAAGAGTTGCTTCGAAGGAAAAATACAATTGTTGGAACTCTAAGGAAAAATAAGACTTGCATTCCTCCGAAGCTTCTAATATGCAGACATAGGCCACTATTCTCCGCCACTTTTGCCTTTACAAATAAAACTACACTGGATTCATACGCAGGACGAAAAAATAAATAGACAGTACTTCTCAGCACATTTCATCACCAACCAAATGTAGGTAAACATCATCCGAAAAAATTACCGGAGATCGTAAAATATTACAATCACACAAAAGGTAGTACATATTTTCTGTTCTTCATGTTGTGGTACATATGTTCTATTACATTGTAACATATTTGTCTTTATTTTTGTTTTACTTTATTTATTTATCATATTCTATAATATTTTAGGTAGAGTGGATGTTGCTGATGAAATGATATCGGGTTACAGTACAAAAAGGAAGACGAACCGATGGCCTGTTGTCGTGTTTTCGAATATGCTGGACATTTCAGCCTTCAATGCTCTTATCCTGTATGACGCAATTGATCCCAAACTTCATCAGGAGCACAAGAACAGGTTCAGAGGACATTTCCTAGAAAAATTAGGACATACTTTGGCGTCAAATTTTATAAAATCAAAATCCAAGGATCAGTTCGTTAGGAAAAGACAAAGTACTGAGAATATTGCACAGCCTTCGAAAAGGTCACGAGGACGTTGCACATTTTGCACAAGCAATAAGAAAGACAACAAATGTGACATTACTTGCACTAACTGCTCAAAATTCATTTGTAGGGAGCACAGAACCACACTTTGCATGGAATTTGCAAATATGGATTCAGATTAGTGTTGTATGTCGCGATCGCAATTTCCAGTTCCGGGAAATAAGAACTTTCAAGGCCAGTATTATTGTTTTTATAATAATACTCCGCGAGTGAGTCAAGGCCAAGTTCACATTAATGCAACCACAGCACTTTGCTTGGTAAGCCCGAAGCTTTAGTTTCATTTGTTTTAGTCAAGCTTTGGTTTAATGAACTTCGAAAGCTAAGGTAGCAACCAGAACACTTCGCATGGAATGGATTGTGGAGGCTGGCATTTAGTAGCGAGCTTCCAAACCCTAGAATCCATAGCGCATGGTGATTGTAGTGGATTGTGGAAGCTAGCTTTCATTAGCAAGCTTCCAAACCATTAAATCGCTTGGTTTGAAATAACCAACGATCAGAATCCACACGCGGAAGAATTAAATTGAGAACGATTTTCTTCCGCGTATTGATTCTGCGAATATTACAATTTTTATATTGCGAAATAATGGAAATTGCGACACGCGCCAACAGCGACCTACTTTGGTTCGGTCGACGGGTACGTCGACCAAGCCAAAGTGGAAACAAGAAACAAATTCCAACGAGAGTCTAAAAATATTATCAGAACGACGCGGTCGTCTATTCTTAAAATCGCGTATCAAGTCGCGATTAAGCCGTTAAATAAAAGTTAAGTTAGTTTAAAATAAGTGTTAAAATTAAAGTTAGCGTTAGCACGGAAAGTGAGTGGAAAATAATAAAAGAAGATATAGTAAAAATCCTAACGCAAGGAGTTTTTATTTCAATTGAACCAGAAAGAAGACCACCCAAGAACAAAATACAACAAATTGGCGCAGCCGGATTTTCGAGCCGAGGATCGCTCGAAGGGAAAAAGTGAGTAGAAATAAAATACGGAAAGTACAAATAAGAATAGCAGTTTGGAAAATTAAAACAGTAAAATAACAAATTTGTAGCAGTTAGCAAGATATATGTAAAAAGGAAAGTTATAAATTAAAAGTTAATTAAAGTTAAAGTTAAAAGCAAATCAAGTTTTAAAAGAAAGTTTAGAAAGGAAAACTGATAAAAAGTGAAACGATAATTTCGTTAACAAATAAAACGCAAAAAGTGAAAAATAATTTGGTGAATTTGGCATGAAGTGGCCAAACAAAAGAAAAATTGAAAAAGAAAAAGTGGAAAGGATAGAATTAATCCTAGTTAAAGGATAAGAGTTTAATTCTTTTAATATATTAAAATATATTATATTATTAAATAATATGAACCATAAAATAACTTTCAGCTAAAAATTTATCGGTTACATCAAAAGGATGCTAGCTTAATTGCACAGCAAACTTATCTGTCCAATAGCATTAGCTGGACAAAATCTTTGCTGAAGTCGACCCATTTCACTCGGGAAGTCATTCTTATATTTTTATAATTATAGGATAAAGTATTAGAGAACATAGGATTTTTTTTATAAATATATTTCGAATATAGTATATATATAATAGTATATATATTTCGAATAAATGTAATAACAATGTTGTACATGAACTAACAATTTAATTGAAATTACAACAAGTGATTTAGCATGTTAGAAAGTCAACAAAAGTCCAATAAGTGAAAAGCAGATGTGCAGGAAACGTATAATATTTAATTCAAGGAGAATGTTTGGAATCCAACTTCAAAAATTACAAATTTACAGAATTAGTTACTGTGATTAACAAATTGGCGAAAATCAGACTGACTTTATTAACTTAAATAAATTTTATTTAACGTGGTAAAGTTCGGATGATAAAAGCAAATTGTTAAAAACAGTTTTCGTTGTATCATTTTCGGGTATGTGTCTTAGACCTTTGTCTTCAAATTACACTGTTTAACATGTAATTTGATTTCAAAGTCGCACATTTTAAGTTGATTAATAAATAATTAATTTTATCAGTTTATTCGAGTAACACATTTTTTTTCGTAACTAATACGTCATACGTTCGCAAACGTATCAGATTTCAAAAAGAAAACAAGGGATAATAATCGGGATTACAATAAATTAAAACATTAAAAAGGAGTTATTTTGGTTATTTTAAAAACCAAAATTAAAAGTTAAACATTTAAAATAATGCGCTTAGAGACTTCATATCGGTTGAAGAATCAAAGAAAAATTAGAATCATTGTTTCACTAACAAGCAATTAAAATTGCTTGCTGAGAAAAACAAGCAAAGATAGAAAGCACTTAACTGAGAAAGAACTCAAACGAGCTCACTAGGTTAATCGCCCGAATTCGAAATTGCAAACGTTGCAGTTTCGTTGGCCGCTGAAAAATAGAGGCAGGTCGTTCGTCCCATTCTGTGAGGTCTTAAATTACCTTAGCGCAGTCACGAAAATTTTGACGCTTCGTCTCTGCTTGAAAGGAAGCAGAATAGCGCAGTCACGAAAATTTTGACGCTTCGTCTCTGCTTGAAAGAAAGCAGAATAGCGCAGTCGCGAAAATTTTGACGCTTTGGCTCTGCTTGAAACAAAGCAGCAGCGGACGTCAGCGTACAGACGAATAAACAGATGTACAGCGAATGTTTACTGCACGCTCGGTAAACGAAGCGAACATGAAATCTGAACAGGTTAAGGAAGTTGGAAAGTCATATTAAGAATTTTAATGGTTTCTCAATCCAAAGTACTACGAGTAGTATAAAGAATTAATCGTTTAATGAAACGATTAAACGATAATTGGTGGCGCTAAGTAATCGCTTTAATAAAAATTTAAGTACGGAAAAAAACTGCAGTTCTTTAGAAGAAGCGCACAAAAGAATCCAAGAATTGAAAGAGGAAAACAGACGGCTACAGCAAGAAATAGAATTAGTTAACGATCAGACGCTTTATCATAAGGAAGCTACTCCGTCCGCAGTTATTGCGGAAGATTACAACGGAAGGTCATTTAAACAAATTAGGACGACAGATAACATACATAAAATGGGTATAGGTGAGATAGCCAAGATTACAAATAGGCTGGTACCGCTCTTTTCGGGCACACAGTCACCAGACTTACGCGGCGAAGTCTACAAATTTATACAAGGGTGCGAATTAGCCACAAGGGAAGTAGGTACAAACAATAGTCAGGACTACATAGACTGCATTAAGCAGAGGTTGCATGGGGATGCCTATGACTTGGTGAGGTCAGAACGCTTCAATAGCCTCGAGGAATTCTACCTCACAATAAAAAGGGCGTATTTACCTAAAATCACCTTAGATACAGTCATACAGATTATCCAAAATTGTAGCCAGCTGCTTAATGAAGATATAAGACAGTTTGCAAGACGCCTAAACGCGCTAAGAATACAGGCTATAGAGATAATTCGAACGGATTACAACGGAGATGGAGATAGGGCACTATTAAGTATGCTGGAAGGGGTCGTAGAAAAATCATTTAAAACAGGAATAAGGGACACCGCATTGAGAATTTATATGCTCAATGTGACGAATAAAACCATTGAACAAATGGTAGAATTGGCCGTAAAGGCACTCGAAACCATACACAGTAGCTCCCTCCAGACAGACCATTTAAACATTAACATGAATTCACCTTTTCGTGCCTCAATGAACAACCAGCAAGAGCAAACTCAACAGGGAAGCCAGGGCAGAGCTACAGGAGAACAATTTGTTCGGCAACCAACCAGGACATAAAACCCTCCACAAGGAGCGACCGAGAGAGTAATATGCTCTTTTTGCAACAAGCGAGGACATACTAGAGATGATTGCCTAACTCGGAAGAACACACCATATTGCCACAGTGGTCAAAATATGGACACGAGCCAAACTGGAGGTGTGACCAAAAAGGAGGCCAGAATAATGTGGCAAGGAACACATATCAAGGGACTAATTTTCAAAATCAAGGAAGGCAGCAAGGGAATCCAATCCAGCCAAATAGACAATCAAACCAAATACAACAGAACTGGCAACCAAGCCATGTAAAACAAAACTGGCAGCCAAACCAAACCCAACAAAATTGGAATCAAAACCAATGGTGCCAATTTCAACAGCACGGGAATCAAGGAAGGTCAATAAACCCCAATCCTAATACACTTAACGGTTTGCAAAGGAACCAGACTCCTATGAACCCGCCAAACAGAGTGAGCCAAACGATATGTCATTGGTGCAATAGACCAGGACATATAGTAGCGAACTGTACAGCAAAAAAAAGTTGGGAGACTCTGCAGAATAATCAGCAGGGAAACCGGCAAGGGCCCAGACAAGGCCAATAATCTGGGACCCCAACCATAATAGAAATTTAAGGCCAAAGGAAGTAGTAACCGTACGTCCAACATCGGAAGAGATCGTGGATACGTTACAGACTTCAGATATATTAGGAGCTAATAAAGCCAAAAATATGGGGTACAATTTTAATAATAAAATAAAAATTATCAAACAGAATGATAAAGTAAATGCTTTAAATGAAGCAGTCAGTAAAATAACAAATAAAGCAAAGAAAATAATAGAAATGGGAGCAGGATTTTTAATAATCACCTTGCTAATTATACAGTTAGCATGTACCTCGATTGTAAAAACAATGTGTCTCAATTTTCAACGTTATAAAGCAAGGAGCGATAGTCTTAATATATCAGAATATATTACAGATATAAAGGCACTTGCAAATAAAATAAAACTAAAAGTATTAGCAAAATTTAAAATTTTTATGTCAGAATTACCGGACAAGAAAGCAATACGTTCGTGGTTAACGAATAATTTTAATAATAACTATAAAAATACTATAAAGGAAGTATCCAATTGGGATTCAACCACGTTAAGTGATGTGTTCATTGAACTGCCTTGTGTAGAGGCGAGAAATGGAAAACTCATTTTACTGGTGGATACAGGAGCGGATACAAGCCTAGTAAAAGAATGTGCGTTAAAGGAAGACGCCATTATAAATGAAAAGGTTAAAAAAGAATTAAGTGGAGCATTTGGAGGCTGTATAACCACAATAGGGTCCACTAGCATATGCCATGATGAGGTACAGCCCTTACGTTTAACGCTACACGTTGTGTCACTTAAACAAGGGGTACCGGCGGACGGCATACTGGGTAGAGACAACATGTGGAACAGATCTATTATAAACACGCTCAGTAAAAATTTAACACTATTTAATGACACAAAAGAATTTATAATTAAGTTGCCATTACTAGGCATCAAAAACATAAAAGATAAAACACCCAAAACAAATATAACAATTGAAGCTAGAACGGTTAGAATAACACCGTTAAAAATTAAAACTAAAGTTATGACTGTGGTAGTTCATAAACAAGAGATTGCACCAGGAGTGTACCTGGGAGAAACACTAGCAAATGTGGAAAAAAAAAAGGTCAAAGTACCAATCCTAAATTCAACGGTAAAAGATTTCATTCTTAGTGACAACTTTGTACCGAGATTTAGTGATTTCCACAAATATAAGCTAAGTGAGGTTTCGGACAATCAATGGACTACCATCAATAGTATAAGTAATGCGGACATGGCGCAACGAATGAATGTTTTAATGAACGATTTAGAATTGGATCCTTCCTTAAACGAAGAGGAAAAGGAATCCATAACCAAGCTATGTGCGAAGTATAATGATATTTTTCTTTTAGAGGGTGAGAAATTGACATACACCCCAGTACTAGCACATAAAATTCCAATAAAGGTGGATCAGCCACCAATTAATCAAAAACAATACAGAATTCCTCAAACACATAGGGAAGAAATGAATCAACAAATTCATAAATTACTAGAAGAGGATTTAATATCCCCAAGCGTATCTCCATGGAACTCACCACTACTTCTAGTTCCAAAGAAGAATGGAAAAGATGGAGAAAAGAAATGGCGCTTAGTTATAGATTATAGGAAGGCAAATGAGGCCACAGTTAAACAAGTTTTTCCACTGCCTAGAATAGATGAGATATTGGATCAGTTAGGCAGTAGTAGATATTTTTCGACGTTAGACTTGGCAAGAGGGTACCACCAAGTCCTAATGGATAATGCAGACAAAGAAAAGACCGCATTTAGTTCAGCGTTAGGACATTTTGAGTTCAACCGAATGCCTTTCGGGTTAACCGGCGCCCCAGCGACGTTTCAACGACTTATGAATCATATTCTGAAAGGACTTCAGGGTATGGATTGTTTTGTTTATTTAGACGACATAGTCGTATATGCAACAAACCTGGGACAGCATGAAGAAAGGTTAACTAAGGTTTTCGAAGTCATTAGGGAAAACAACTTAAAATTAAACATTAGCAAATGCCAATTTCTACGACGAGAAGTCGTATATTTAGGGCATAAGTGTTCAGAACATGGAGCACTTCCAGACCCTAGCAAGGTGGAGTGCGTTAAGAACATTCCGCCTCCTAAAAATAGAAAGGAAGTACAAGCCTTCCTAGGCCTTGTTAATTATTACAGAAAATTTATACCGGGAACCGCAAAAATAGCACTACCGATTAACAAATTATTACGTAAGGACGCAAGATTTATCTGGACAGAAAACTGCCAGGAAGCATTCGAAAAGCTAAAAGAAGCAGTCATGTCACCACCAGTTTTGGCATATCCAGATTTCACAAAAGAATTTCTTTTAACTACGGACGCAAGTAATGAAGCGTTAGGCGCGGTTCTTTCTCAAGGAGAAGTAGGCGAAGATAGACCAATAGCTTTCGCTAGCCGAGCGCTAAGCGACACAGAGCAGAGATATTCAACGATAGAAAAGGAATTCTTAGCAATAGTATGGGCTACAAAAAATTTCAGAGCATATCTCTTAGGCAGACATTTTAAAATATTTACTGATCACCAACCGTTAAAGGGAATAGCGAATTTAAAGGATCAAACTTCTAGACTGGCAAGATTCAGACACAAGTTGTCAGAGTATGATTTCGAAATCATATATAAGCCAGGCAAGAAAAATTTGAACGCAGGCGCGTTGAGTAGAATTCCACAAAATCGTAATGTAGTAACAGCAGTCCAGACACGCTCTAGGACAAAAGAAATAGAAATAAAAAACCAAGGAGGTAGTGATGAAACGAGTACAAGTCCGACGCCTGTAGAACCAGACACTTCAGGCATACCTCAAAACGAAAACACCATTTTATTAGAAAATCCAAGACAAATAGAGACTGTCATCAAAGATTTTCATAATACACCATTAGGGGGTCACCAGGGAGCAGTGAAAACTTACCTGCGAATCAGGCAACAATATAGGTGGCCAGGGATGCAAAGACAAATCAAAGATTATGTCAAAAACTGTCCAAAGTGCCAAGCGAACAAAAGTTCGAAGTTAACAAAAATGCCCATGGTGTTAACGGATACACCAATGCGGCCGTTTGACAAAGTTTATATCGACATAGTAGGTATTCTACCAGAAACTGTGTCTGGAAATAAGTACATCTTAACGTTTCAAGATGACTTTTCAAAATTTATGGCATGTACAGCTATCCCAGACGCGGAAGCAAGTACTGTCGCCAGAGCCTTTTATGACGAAGTAATTACGCGTTACGGAATTCCAAGAATTCTAATTACGGACAACGGAACTAATTTCATTTCGAAATTGTTCTCAGATACTTGTAAATTATTAGGAATTAAGAAATTACATATAACACCATATCATCCGCAAGCTAATGGCTCATTAGAGAGAAGCCACAGACCGTTAGCGGAATATTTGCGTAGTTTTGCTAAGGAAGATGGGTCGAATTGGGATCAATGGTTAACTGCTGCTATGCATGTTCACAACCACACACCCCACATTATGACTAAGCAAACACCGTTCCGCACTTTATTCGGATTCGATACGGAGATGCCGACTAACTTAAAAAGAAAGTGTAGTCCGGTATATAATGCCGAACACCCAAATAAGGTTCTAAGATTCCAAATTCAGAGAGCTCACGAAATAGTGAGGAAAAACCAGGAAAGGCCTAAAGAAGTAGCCAAAAATCATTATGATAATAAGTTAAATTCAGTAGAATTTAAAGTAGGAGATAAGGTATTAATTAAGAATCAGACTAGGAAAAATAAGTTTTCACCAATATGGATAGGACCATATGAGGTAGCAAAGACTAAAACTCCAATTACGACAGTTTTAAAAATTAAGGGAAGGGAAAAACCTTTCCATAATAACTTACTTAAGTTATACAATAGCAATTAAGAAGGAAATAGGATTAACTAGACAATTAAGTAGGAGTACGTTATAATAACTTCGAATAAGGAAATAGGATAAAATAACTTAAAATACTAAAATAGAGTTAGGAGAACATTAAGTTAATCAGAATAGTCACCTTATTAGGAGTAGGATACAAAAATTTAGTGTAGAATAGGATTGATGGCATATATCATATGATAGTATGAAATTAACATTTTTAAGTTTATTACTAATAATTTTAACAATCATCAAATTTCATAATGAAAAATTCAACAAAGAAATAAAAAAGAAATCAGAATAGCGTTTAAATAAGCAACAACTTGTTTATTTAAGCGTGAAAATATAAGAAAAGAAAACTCATAAGAAAATTTGAGTAATTTTCTTTAATTTTGGGTTGAACTTTTTAGTTTGTATTCATTTTAATTGATAATATACGGTAAATGTAAACTAGCTGTTCCGTTAAATATACAGCCAATATAACCTTACATTTGCAATTATTATAAGAATAATTGCACATGTAAAATATGCCTGAAGAGTACGTTCATGCATATTACATACAAATTCGAACCCATGTCTATATGTCATAGAGAACAATATGTAGAAATTGAGATAAAGACATAAATTAGAATTAGTATAAATACTAATTTAAAATAGAGAAAAATATAAAAATAAAAATATTTTGTTTCCATTATTTATAATTTCTGTTCGAATTAATTAAGTATATTACTGCTAAATGTAGGGCATTGACAAACTTATGTCAAAATAAGAGTAATAACAAAATGTAGCGATTAACGCAAGCACTGCAACAAAGCAGGTGCAAAAGTAGAGCAACTGAACACGAGCAGAACGCAGTGTCAGTTAAAACATTTAATGAAAAAAAAAACAATAAGCACAGTAAATGAAAAATTTTAACACAAGCCAAAAGAGAAAGAAAAAGAATAAAACACCAAAGGTGATTAACTTTAAAATAACCAAAATAAAAAGAAAAATAAAAGTCACAAATAATAAAACATTGTTATAAACATATACAATATTTACACATATATAAAAGTAATTTAAAAGGTAATTAAATTGTAATTTAGAACAAAATATTTACCAAATTACCAAAATAAGAAAATTGAAGTAAAAAAAAAAAAAAATATTTTTTTTTTAAATAAAATTTTTATAAAAATAGAAAAAGAAATGTACATAAAATCTCACATAAAACGTTACATATTACAATACTTGTAGGAATTTTGACTTTGGAAGTCAAACTGGGTCTTGGACTTTATATGTAATGGCATAAGAAATAATATTCAGCTCGAATATTCGAAAAAAATATGATATGAATTACAATTATTCAACTGATTACATAAATATTAGGAATTGTGTAATGAAATTTTATATGGAATTAGGATAGAGATGAAATATTTAAAATTGAATTCAAATAAACGCAATGGAAACTACAATTGCATAGAATAACTACACAATAATAATATCAATTCCTAATCAAAAACCAAATTATACATACCATAAAAATATTGTAAGAACAAAAAATATAAAAATTCATAGTAATAACGTATATTAAAGAAGAATCCAGCATGCAGAAAAGCGGAACTGAATGCTGATGTACACCCACGAGAGCAGCAGAAGACACTCATATCCTATCAACACTTGACAACAGGGCGACAATTAGCGCCCAGCCAAATAGAAGGGGGAAGGGTAGCTGGAACAGCTTATTAGCGTAGCGACAACAACCATCGCAACCAAAGATGGAATAGTCGCAACAATCAAATGCATCAACGCAACGATGCAACAACAGTCGACAAAGCGCGAAACTACCTTCAAAGATATCCGACAACAACAACATTTGAACATCAATGCGATCGAGGCGGTGACAAATACACAGTACCTTGAGGTCACGTGGAGACCAAAATCAAAAATAGAGATCTAATCCATCTGCAGCAGCTAACTACAAACCAGTGGCTGCGCAAATGCGAAATCCTCGGGAATCATGATGGCGGCCTAGCAGCTTAACTTCAAGCGAAAGTTATGTTAAGCGTAAGGGATAGCATCACAACGTCGCGGCAATGAAGCAGCTAGTCGACAACTACTAATACGGCCAGTCACAGGCTCGCCCGTTAAATTTACGGCGATGCATTCTCCCCTGGCACAAGTCACACTCTACAGCATTACCTCAAGCGACAGCGATTTAAAAAACATCACCTCTATCGACAAGAAAAATGTTGAAGATGTTTAGCAAGATGTTACAAATGATGATCTTGGTAACATCTCAACCATCAACTACCGTGCAGTGAAAACCAATTGATCCCAACTGCGGGACAACGATACTACCGGCAACGAACATCTGCATCTAATCATCAAGCCTAGCACCTACCACGTCAGCTACCCCGCAGCAACATTCCCACAACACATCGAGAAGAAGACATCGAGACAACGGGGTGTACATTAACAGCCAAACCATCATCAACAACAACAAGAACATCAATATCCACACCAAATCATCATCAACCTACACACAGATGACACCGAAGAAAGGCGGGTACCGGTCGTATTATTGTATTATTATTGTAATCAGTTTTTATTACAATTTTGGTTAATAATTAAGTGTATTGAAGTTGTTGTAATCATTACTAATAACTAATGAATATTGACGTAGCACATAAAATCTTCATGAAATGAAATACACTAACATACATAAGTAGACAATAAGCAAAATCAACCTAAACACACGACCACCCCCAATTCAACGAACAATAGATGTACAAGAAAAATTTAATATCGTTTTGTACGATACTAAATTTTTCTTCCCCCAGGGTGGAGGGATGTTGTATGTCGCGATCGCAATTTCCAGTTCCGGGAAATAAGAACTTTCAAGGCCAGTATTATTGTTTTTATAATAATACTCCGCGAGTGAGTCAAGGCCAAGTTCACATTAATGCAACCACAGCACTTTGCTTGGTAAGCCCGAATCTTTAGTTTCATTTGTTTTAGTCAAGCTTTGGTTTAATGAACTTCGAAAGCTAAGGTAGCAACCAGAACACTTCGCATGGAATGGATTGTGGAGGCTGGCATTTAGTAGCGAGCTTCCAAACCGTAGAATCCATAGCGCATGGTGATTGTAGTGGATTGTGGAAGCTAGCTTTCATTAGCAAGCTTCCAAACCATTAAATCGCTTGGTTTGAAATAACCAACGATCAGAATCCAAACGCGGAAGAATTAAATTGAGAACGATTTTCTTCCGCGTATTGATTCTGCGAATATTACAATTTTTATATTGCGAAATAATGGAAATTGCGACACGCGCCAACAGCGACCCACTTTGGTTCGGTCGACGGGTACGTTGACCAAGCCAAAGTGGAAACAAGAAACAAATTCCAACGGGAGTCTTGTAAATACATCCGAACGAAGAAGTCGTTCTAGAGACGCGTATAAAGTCGCGCGTTAGTTTAATCATAAGTCTAATTGGAAATAATATAAGTGTACATAACTAATAACGAGAGTTACGGAAACTAGTGTGAATAATATAATTAGTGTTTTAGTTAAAACAAAGGAACTTGAAATAATAATAAATAAAGCAATACGAAGCTCAACAGCAAGGCGTTTTATTCGTTGTACGGAGAACAACGAAAGGACCAAGACCACACTCGAACAGCATATACAACATTAGATTAATTTAATCACAAAATACACTCGTAAATATAATAATAAATACATGTAAATTAGTATAATAATCGTATAAGTAACAAATAATAAAAAAATATATATTAATTAGCTAAATATTGAATAAATTTAATATGGGTCCAAATGAACCCGAAAAAGCTTATTAAGGGTCTTTTTATTTCTAGCGTAGCCGGTTTAAGCAATTGATTGTACCCCACTTTATGTTTTCTTGCACTGTTTTTAGTCGTCTTGATTCCCAGTCGCAGCACAAGATTCTTGTGGCATTTAACAATGCCGTCCGGCGCTTTGATCACATCTCGTTGATTAGTAAGGGTATACTTGGGTGTGGTTTGATAGAGTATTTAAATGCGATACCTTTATGAAAAAGTCCAGCACTTTCATTCAACCAGATCCCTTAATTTCTTAAAAAAAATAAAATAATAAATAAAACACAATTTGATTTCATTTTAATAAACTTTATTCGTTATTTCTCCTAAAAAAAGTTAAATTATAAAGAAATTTTAGACATAAATGACCGCAGTTAAATGAATTATAATCTTGATGCTGAGTGTAGTTGTAACGTATTCCATCACCCAAGTATTGGATTACTTCATACGGTGGTTGCAAGTTTCCAAAACTATCAAAATATTCCTTTTGATTCTTATTTTTATAATATGCTACCCAATGAGTACCAGGTCCCTCCGATCTATCAAGATTAACGATCCCACATTCTTGATGATGTGGATACCTTGGTAAGGTATCTAACATAAAAATACCTCTAATGTGTGGTAGACTCGTTGTATATTTCATTAGGTCGATATTTGTGAGGGCTCTGTTGGGTAGCTTCTTCAAAAGTTTTTTGGTTGAGGACTATAATATAATCCCAATCCTTTTTTGCAGGGTTTAAGATACAAGCCTTTACCAATAGCAATTGCTTCCATAGTTTGATTATGTCGATTTGCTTCTTTCAATTGTTTTCTTGCAGAGTTGGCTTCATTAATTGCTTTCGCGATTGCAGCACCACCAGATGCCAAACCACCAACGGCTCCAAGAGCTGTTAAAATGGGTACTAGTGGTGGAAAACCTCCTACTTTGGGAATAGGTATAAAACGTGGAATATCTATCAGGGATTTTTTACGTCCAAAAGACTTTTTGATTACACCTTGTGCCATTTTAATAGCATTGGTGATATCTTCTGGTTTTCGTTGTTTGATAATTTTCAATGCATTTTTAACAGTTTTTGTAAAAATTTTCTTTACACAACATTTTTTCACCTTTTTCTTTAGTTTCTTAAGGTTCTTATTTAGTTTGTTTCCCATACCGAATTTGACTTTAGCTTTCATTGTTTTGGCTACTAACCATGCGTTTATTCGCTCACTGTATTTACTATCGTTTGATTTTGCACTTTGCAACGCCTTTTCAACTAATATTTTATATGCTTCGTGACGCTCATCCAAGTTCTGTGTATTACTATAAGCAATGTCGTGCTCTCTACATACAGCGTCTAGTGGATTGATCCCTTTATGACCTCTTTCTATACGTTTTTTTAATTTAGTTCCTGGACCACAAAATTGATAGCCCGGCAAATGAAGTTCAACTGGTAGAGAATTTATAGCTTTATTTAAAAGACCTTTTCCAATTACTGGTTGATCAAGACTGAAATTATTTTGGTAAACGTTGATCATTTATACATCTTTCCAATTTAATAGTTTCGATATAAATGAATATAAAGGTGTGATTATTACGTATTTATATCATAAGCTAAAATGCGGTTCGTCAAGCAAGACAAAAATATTACTGTGAAAAATATGGATCTTGTTACTAATAATGCAACGAAACTCAGACACAGTTCCCTTCTGCCGAATTCAATTAGATGTCTTATTGTGGGACCCTCGAATTGCGGAAAGACTAATGTCATGTTGAGTTTAATAGAAAGTCCAAATGGCCTAAAGTTTGCCAACATATATTTGTACTCAAAATCATTATATCAACCTAAATATGAATATCTAAAACGGTTAATAAAACCAATTCAAAATATGGGATTCTTTACGTTTTCCGAGAACGAAGAAGTGCTCAAGCCGAATGAAGCAAAAACCAACTCAATAATGATATTCGATGACGTAGCTTGTGAGAAGCAAAACAACATTCGAGAATACTTTTGTATGGGCAGACACAAATCTATTGATTGTTTTTATTTAGGCCAAACATATACAAGAATTCCCAAGCATTTGGTGCGCGATAATGCCAACATGATTATTATGTTTAAGCAAGGTGAGATGAACATGAAGCACATATACAATGATCATGTCGGAACAGATATGGCTTATAAAAAATTTATTAATATATGCGGAGAATGTTGGAAAGATAAATATGGATTTCTTGTAATAAGCAAAGACGATCCAATTGATGGTGGACGTTACAGAAAGGGATTTGATACATACATTCACCTATAATATGGATGGTTACCATTATATTCATATTAGTATGCTACTTAGCTTTCAACTGATAACATTGATATAACTAAACTGTTCAAAAGGTGTTCACAGCTGTTGAAAAGCTATTCAAAGGTGTTCAAAAGGTGTTCAAATCTGTTCAAAAGCTGTTCAGAGCTGTTCCAAAGCTGTTCCAAAGGTGTTCAGAGCTGTTCAAAAGGTGTTCAGAGCTGTTCAAAGGGTGTTCAGAGCTGTTCAAAAGCTGCTCAAAAGCTGTTCAAAGGGTGTTCAGAGCTGTTCAAAAGCTGTTCAAAAGCTGTTGAAAAGCTGTTCAAAAGCTGTTCAAAAGGTGTTCAAAAGCTGATCTGATATATTGTATGTTATTGCTAAAATGGATGACAAAATATTAAAAGACCTGATCAAAACGAGACGCATATTAAAACAGAAATTTAAGAATATAAAACTAGGAAAAGCAGATTTAGAGAATGAATTAGAAAAGACATTTAGCCATATCACAAAACCTCTAAAAGAAATAGTCAAGCACTCCAATACAATTTCTAATAAGGATAAGCATAACATTAAATACGATAAGATACCGTTAAAAGTAAAAAGAAGTACTCCAGCTAAAGCACGAAAAGTCGATTTTTCAAACGAAACTGTTATCAATAGTAATGACGATGAAGACGACGACTTTTTCTCTCAAATAGAAGATGCAGAAGATATAGTGAATAAATCAAGCGAAACAAAATTATTCTCTGAACTCGATACTACAAGCGAAGATCCAAAATCTACTGAATCAATTCTCTATTCCGACTTAGAAAAACAGAATCGGTTGGATACCACAGTTGAACACACAGTTTTTTGGAGTTGACCAAAAAACCAAGATTAGTTGCTTTGGGAACAAATTTGAGCACCGTATCACCAATGAATAAGGGTGGCAAAGCAGAAAAATTTGGAACATTATTAAATATCGGTATAACAAACGATTTAGTGACATTTAATTTTCAATAATTCGTATTTGACCATAAGGCAATGTTTTTAAGGTCATCATTAATTTTCCTACATAACTCATCTATGGACTTAACTGGGCTCGACAAATACACTTGCACATCATCAGCATAGGCATGTATAATAACTTTCTGTACAACATTAAACAAATCATTTAAGAACATAGTAAACAACAAAGGACCCAACACCGACCCCTGGGGTACTCCTACTTCAACCCTTCTAAAATCAGAGAACGTATTTCCAACCTTCACTCTTTGAAACCGATCAGATAGAAAAGACTTGATAAGGTTAGCAGCACTAGGGGAGAAAAGAAAATTTTTATTGAGCTTATTACATAGAAGTAAATGGTCAACACTATCGAAATCCTTGCCTCTGTCAAACCCCACAGCAGAAGATTTTACTGACATAATTTTCTTGACAACATCAACCTCGGATACGCTAGAAAAATAAAACATTTCTGCGCTAGTCGAATCACAACTAAATGCATCAAGAGGGGTAACATTCTGCCGCTTTGACATAAAGTGTTCATTGAGATCACATGGACTAAGTTTGACTGTTGTAGACTTTTGCCTTCCAATTCCAAGATCCTTTAATCTCCTCCAGAGTTGATTGGAAGATAAATTAGGCTTAAATCTAGAAGCAAAAAATTTCTTCTTAGTTTTCCTTATCAAGTCGGTAGCAAAGTTGCGTGCTCTTTTGAAAGCAACCCAATTTGGTTCAGATGGATGTCTTTTAAATTTTGAATGAAGTAAGTTTTTATGTTGGATTGCCATTTTAATACGCTCAGAGTACCACGGACAAGAGCGATTGCGAGCAGTGACAGTACGTATAGGTACAAAAGAGTCAAACAGTTATTGGACAGCACTAAAAAAGATTGACACCTTTTCATCAATAAAAGCAGCGCTCCACAAGGGGGCCCAATCAATCATTTCACCAACACGAAACAGTTCATCAACATTTAAGGAATTATAGTCAAAGTAAGAAAACGTTAGCGACGAAGACAAAGGACTCAGATTAATGTCAAGTGCTAAAAAGATTAAGTCATGGTCAGATATAAAACTTATTTGTGTAAATAATAATACTAAAGTAGAGTCGGAAACGACGAAGTAGTCAAGTAAGCTGTTGAACGTTATTCCCAAAACTAGTCGGAAATGAGTCATTGACAATGGATAGGCCAGCCATGGAAAAGGAATCCCGAATCTTTGTAGAAGTAGAGTCAGTTACCAATAGGTTTATATTGAAATCACCACAGACAATTATGTAATTGAAACTTAGCATATGGTTGTTTAGGGTATTAAAAAAAGGATCAAGAGCACTATTTTTGGTAGGATTATATACACAAGATACAAGTAAACAGGACATGGAGTCAGCAATCGAGACACCCAAATATTCAGCGTCAGAACTGACAGACTTAAATTCGACTCGAGAAGAGTAAACAGACTTTACATAGATAGCAACTCCACCACCCCTTCGTCCAACTCTATCACAGCGGTAGAGATTATAGTTTTTAATACTAAGAATATAGTCACTAAGGTCAGCAGCAAACCAAGTTTCCGTAATACAGATAACATCCGCGCACGAAATTTCAAATAAGTGTCTAATATAATCTAATTTGTCTCCGTTCAAACTGCGAGCATTAAAATTAATAACATTAAGACCATTATGTTGTTTACATAGTATATCAATCACTGTTTTATGATTACTATCAGCACCAACAGGCACGTTAGACACGCTCATTACGAAGCAGTGGACACAGCAGAGAGAACACAAGCAAACCAGTCAAGCAAGGTGCGCATTTCACTGAACTTCAATGAATACATGCAACTAAGACTGTCGAGAGAGACATTAGAAGAGAGTAAGAAGAAATTACAATCTGATAAAGAAAAGTGGACAGGTAGATAAAGATAAGAGAGAGAACAGTTTATGAAGTAGAAAAAATATAGAGAGAAAATAAGTATATTATAATAATATAGAGTGAGAGTATATAACATAATTAATAATAGAAAGACTGTGTATTAAAATTATGACTACTCTTTGACGGCAGCAATGCTATATAGCTTAACCAAATGATCAAGAAAGGTTGGAAGACTGCTGGCAGCAGTTTTGATGAAGTAAGAAGCAGACAACTTCTTCTCTCGCTTTAGTTTAACGGCTTTTTGTAATATGTCAAGGTTACATTTACTCAAACTTTCATGCACATGAAACTTCTTTTCACTAATTCCAATGCCAATATCACCAAGGTTCAATGACCTTCGACTTTCACGACAGAAGTGTGATACAGACCTCATAAAACTAGATCTCGCATGCGCAGATTTCATCTTGACAACTAATGTTTCAGTAAGTACCTTCTTACTATTTCTGCTTTTCTTCACCCGAAAAACATCACGTACCAGTAGAGAGTTGTCAACCCCAACAGTGTTGCATACTTTTCCGAAGATTTCTTCCAAATTTTCATTATCGACAGGCGGAATACCGGTGATTAAGATGTCAGCAGCCACCGCCTGACCCTCGATGGTAGATAGTGCAACTTTAAGATCTGCTATATCCATCTTCATTGCCTCAATAGCAGCCGTCCCGTTCTCCAGTAAATTAACACGTGATATTACGGCATTCAAGCCAGCTTTCATATTAGCAACTTCAGCAGTTAATTCACCAAATCGTTGTAAGATTCGTTCCTCGGAGTTAGAAATATCATCACGGATCTGCTTTACAACACTGTCTCGGAGCTTCGCTAACTTATCATCAAACGAATCGAGAGAAAGAGCAGGAGCACAAGGAGAGCTACTTTTCAAACGATTGTCTAACGGGCTCTCCAGTGAGACATACTTGTTGCGAAGTGCTCTTTGCTTTTCACCTCTCACTTCACATGCAGCAGCCTTCTCTTTAATGCCGAACATTTTTCAATAATATTTTATATTATATTATAAATTATAATTTAAATTTCCGAAGACTTCGAGACAAGTAACACACCATTAACAGCGTTCACTAAGGAAACCAGTAACTTGCCCCAGCTGCGCAAAGAACACTTTGAATTTGGACCAAAAAAATAGAGCAATTGCTAGCACTTAAAAACACGTCTACTCTCCACGCATCACAAACTCAATAAATGTTTTAGTTGAAATACGAATGTTAAACTAAAATCGCGATTAACTAATGGTAGGTTGAGGGTAGGAGGGTAAAATATATTTTGCGACCTATTCTCACGCCTACCAACCATACACAAAAATTTCATCAAAATCGGTCAAGACGTTTCGGAGGAGTACGAACACAAACACCGTGACACGAGATTTTTATATATATAGATGTATGCATAAGTATAATATTTTTGCTATTGTATTATATATAATACGAAAATACTTAACATACCAAACATTGAAACTATTGATACTTTTGGGTGTTTTCGATCCACACGGAATTTTGAAGAGATATTTGCGTTAACATTTGGATACCATAAGCCAGGAGCCTTAATTAGTGTTCGCAAACGTGATCCTTTAACACGTAATTCTGTTTCCAATGCCGATGGTGAACCCCATTCAGCCAGCGATCTGAACCCATCCGTAGCAACATGATTTTCCCCCCAAAAAGAAAAATCGGGCTCATGTGAAGCACCAATAATGTCAGAGAAATGCGTAAGCCAAATAGCAAACGGATAATCTTTGGGATGCGTTTCATTAGACCAAATACCCTCGAAAATAAACTGAAAAATTTAATTTTTATTGAAAGAAGTTATAAAAAAAATTGTTTTATAACTTACGTTGTATTTAGCTTCGTCACAGGCACAGCAATCCTTACGTGTACTTTCTACATTCGGTTTCTTTTCGCATATTACATATGTTAATTGACCATCGTCTGAGAACCAAGCTTGAGAGCTTTCATAAACCATAGCAGATAAGGAAACACATCCTGAACCAGATTCGGGAGCAACCCACATAATTTGAATTTCAGTTTTTAAAAGATCATTAGCTTCTGATACTGTATTAACGCAATGTTCATTGAATGTGGTCAAAGCGTCATTAAATAACTGAAAATATCCGGCACGTTTCGGGCTTGCTGCCTGACGTCCCAATTCACTGAAAGCTTCGGCGGTGATGGTAAAATGAGTAAAATGTTGAATTTTTGAGTGAGTACGAGATCCATGTAATATTACTATAAAATAAAAGATAATGTAAATCCACAATTGAATGAAAACAATAAAAGTCACGTTATTGTGCAATGGAGCCCGCTGAATGAATTATTATTAAGGGTGGTACAAGTCCATTCGGAGATAAAAATATCGTTTGTTTATTAGATAATTTTAATTATTATTACATCATAACAAAATTAAAAAGTGTTAAAAAAATCATTCAAATTGATTAGCTTTTGACAATATTTTTAAATTTATTCAAATGAAAACCCTTAAATATTCTAATACATGAAAAAATGGACTTATTCCACTTTCATAAAAAGGCGATAAAGTCTCGTAAATAACGTAAACTGCGTAAAATTATATTCACGTTAATGAAATGTAAAATTTTGTATGAAAATTTGTTTACAATATCCATTAGAGTTTATTTTATGATCGCGCTAATTTTGTGAAATGATTTATGTAACTAATTTTGTAAAATTGTTCAGGTAAGAAAACAGATTTTTCGTTAAATTTGTTGGTTAAGTTTTGGCATCTTTATTATTTTGATGTCAAAACAGCTTTCAAGAAAACTATTAGATATATGAGCTGTTATTTTTGAAAGTGGAATAAGTCCATTTTTAAAAGAAAATGAGTTAAGAGTAATTTTAGTAAGATATAGACACATTCTATCCATATTTATAATCATATATTCAATTGATTATTTTTGAATGTGGTACAAGTCCATTCGGAGATAAAAATATCGTTTATTTATTAGATAATTTTAATTATTATTACATCATAACAAAATTAAAAAGTGTTAAACAAATCATTCAAATTGATTAGCTTTTGACAATATTTTTAAATTTATTCAAATGAAAACCCTTAAATATTCTATACATGAAAAAATGGACTTATTCCACTTTCAAATATAACAACACAAATCTTATCGCAAAAAAGTTATTTTTGAAAGTGGTATAAGTCCATTTGAAGCTTAAAAAATCCCCTATTTTTTGAAATATTTTCAATAATTATTATTTCATAATAAAATTTAATAGGTGTGTAGTGTTAAAAACATCACTCGGATTGATTAACGGTTGCCAATATTTTTAAATTGATTCAAACGCAAACCTTTAAATATCTCGATACATGAAAAAATGGACTTATTCCACTTTCAAAAATAACAGCTCATATGTACATACGTTTATGATATGAGCAAGTAAATATACAAGAGGAACTTGAGACTTAGAATGAATGCTTTTTGGTTCGAAAGCAGAGTTTTGAATACTTTGAAGAATTCGAAACTTTTAATTGAAAATTTCCGTCCTTTAGTTGACAAGCAAAATTTCCGAGACCTTTCAGAAAATTTTTAGTTTTCTTAAGAAATTAAGGGAGTCAGAGTTTTCAACAGATTTTTCAACAAGAGTTTATCAACATTGATCCAAGCAACCTATGAAAAAATATCCACCATACAAGTTCATCGTGGGGAGAATAGACTCATTTTGGTATTCAAAATCAATTAGGAAATATTGGAAAGGTATTAGGGCCAAAGGCAGTCCGGTAAGTACTTAGCCTCATCACTTGATGGTCGCCACGATCGCATGGGAAATTTAGTACCGTGTAGTACATTATTGTAGACAGCTACTGTCCAATTCAACCGAATCGGACTCTGAGTTTTGTTTTTAGCGGGTCTGTCCGCGTATTTTAGAAAAATGGAAAAAGAGCAATACAATACATGTATACATACAGTATAAACTCGGTTTACGCAACTAATAGAAATTACGGCGGTTGCAATAACCGAGGTTGTTGCACTTACTGAGTCACACTTTTTTGTATAAGAAATGGTAGTCAAATGTCTATATTTCGATATAGAAAATGACAATGAAATACAAAACACATTTTTGAAACGAAAGGAAATCGTTATTGTTGAACACATTTTTATTTAATAAGAAAACTAATAATAAGAAAAAAATAATATTGTGTTTCAGATTCAGCTCTCGCCACAAATTGTCTAAGACTGCTTCCCTTTGTTTTTATCCGGCTTATTGTTGACTTGTACACATTATATTTTTCACAAAGTAGCTTTACGGAAACACCCTTATAAACTTCGGATAAAATTTCACTTCTTTGCAAATAAACATGCAAATAAAAAACAGATGAACAAGTTGCACTGATCGAGGTAACCTTTTTGAAAAGTTGCACTTATAGAGTCAATACGTTCTACGCCTTTAGTGTTGCGAAAATCGAGGAGTTGCGCGAATCGAGGGTTGCGTTAACCGAGTTCGTACTGTATAACGAAAGTGGGTTTTTTAAATTTCTTCATTAGTGTTTGGTGGAATATGAATAGCAAATATATGTTTTTCAGGATATTAATTTTAACCTGGACACAGCAGATCTATGACTTAAGACACGTTTCTGTTAATGCGATATATACAATATCAGTGCTTTTTATAAATATGTCATTAATTTTATTATTAATTTCTCTACCGTTTTGATAAAGGATGCTAGGAGAAGAATACTCCGTTTTTTGAAGATGCACTATGTCTGGAAGAATTTAATGAATTGATATATTCGTGTATCTGTCGAAGTGTGGGATTCATTTAGGTGGTTCGGTAAATTTATATTAAACGAGGAATATGATCTTTGAGACCAAAAATTATATTTAGTGATAGGAATACTTTAGTCGTTCATCCCCAGCTGAGAAGACATATGTCCACGAATATTTTTGGTAGATGTATCCGGAGCAAACCGGGAAATAAATATAGTTTTCTTTGGGTCAACTACAATCAGATTCTTCATAGTAGATGGACCAGATGATGATGAGGCAAACCTTTTGGGAATAGTACCCGTGACTTACGTTGCAACAGCAGGAGATGTGGTGGCTTTCAGTGCTGCAGGGCACGATAAAGGAGCTCATAGCGTGACAGCTGCTAATATTAAACATGTGTTTCCGAGCATGTAAGTTTTTTTTGCGAGCGTTTACGTTTCGGCACGCTTCCTCTAAAAATTTAAACTTATTAATTGTTATTGTTATTATTATTGTTAATTGTTATTAATTTAATTCTTTTCTGAATGCAGCGAAGCCGTGATGGATTTCTTTAAAGTTTAATCGTGCTTGACGTAAAATACAAATTACATCGCATAATATGTAATTACATTTAGGTAGGTAGGTAGGTGGTGGCGACCGCCACCGCACTTCATAGTGGGCAACAATTAAAGCAATAAAAGCTCGAAACAATAATGAGCCTCGTTTTGATCCACGTAAAAAGTACACGTGAGACATGAACGGGGAAAAATATCCTTGTAGATTGGGATAGTAAGTATTATACCCAAACCGCCAGGTTGAGGAACTTGAGCAGTTGTCTGGGATGGAAACTGGCGACTTCCTCCAGTCCATTGAAGCTGATTTTGCCCCAGGTCGTAAGTCTGGCACGCATGAGTGCCGGGCATTCACATAGTAGGTGGGAAACCATTTCTTTCTGAGAAGTGTCTGCGCAGCTATGGCAGAAGGTGTTGTGGGTCAGGACTAGCTTGGCTATGTCCGTTCGGCTCCTATTAATGAGGCATTTCGTGTTGGCCTTATCGTACGATGGCCATGACGTCCTGGCAATGCGGCAGGATGGTAGGTCTCTTCATCTGTCGTTGGCTTTATCGCGGAATACGCGGTATAATTCTCCTTTTAGAGTATTGAGTGGCTTGTAGATGGGGATGCATTATCCGGTGGCATAGTGGCTCTCCGCCTAGCGAATTCATCCTCCCTTTCGTTCTCGTGAATACCTCGGTGTCCTGGGACGCAGAGTAATTTGACCTCCGCGTGACGACAGAGGTTGTTGAGGTCCATGCGGCACCCTTGCACCGCCTTGGAATACGTTGTGGTGGCCAGCAAGGAGAGAATAGCTGCCTGACTGTCAGTGGCTATGCTTAGTCTCCCGTCGGTTATTCGCGCTTCCGTTAGTCTCCTACAGGCCTCCCTTGTGCCTGATATTTCCGCTTGGAATACACTGGCATAGTCTGGGAGTTTCAGGGATATCTCCGTGGGTGGTTTTTGCGAGTATACGCCTGCCCCCACTCCGATGTCCATTTTGGAGCTGTTGGTGTAGACAATGGCGTCGCAGTTTTCGGTAAATTGTTCCGCCCGCTGTTTCCATGCGGATCTGGAAGGAATTTCGGCTTGAAGCGCCTGTCGAAGTCGGTAGTCTTCACGAGGTAGTCCGTGCTACCATTTTCCGGCGAGCTCTGTGCGGTGTACCCTCCCCAGGCGTATGGAGTGAGACCTCTTGCTTGAAGCCGTCCACCACACCAGCGATCCATATGACAGGATTGGCCTGATGATAGCAGTGAGTGATGATAAGCCTGATGATAAGCAACGCTCGCCTTCTTGATCCTCTGTTCTATGTTTCTTCCCCAATTTAGTTTGGAGTCGAGTATTATGCCTAGGTATTTCGCCTGCATCGAAAGTTGAAGCTCCTGTCCGTGAGGCTTGGGCGGCTTAAATGGTTGAGGATTATATCTGTTTGTGAAGAGTACTAGCTCCGTTTTGGAATGTGCATTCAACACGTGACCAGTTTAAACCCCATCAATACCGATTTCAATAGCAAATGATATATGTAAGTCCTTAGTTCGCAGCCCCTAAAGTATCCATCTTTTAAATCCAACTGTAAGTGAAACTCATGTTTTATCTAATGTACTACTGTCAAATGCAATGCCCTCAACATCTTTAAATGTTCCAACGACTAATGTCCCATTATCTAATGGGCCATTATCTTTTGCGATTGCTTCCAATGATAAAGCTTCTACTGACAAGGCACCTAATAATACGAGGGCTACGTTGATGTCATCTTTTAGGGATGGAGTTCTTATTCTGAAGCTCACCTTTACACAAAGACGTCACTTAATATTGACGTCTTTTTCGATATCGTATTGCAAAGACTTTGTAGATATCTGGTGACTTTTACGATTCTCTAGTACAATAGTGCACGTCGTTTTGACTGATTTAAGACAGCACCAAAGTTGGTGTCGTCTGTCAGTACAATATTTCAGTTTCTGATGGTTGTAAATTTCTTGAATGCTTTTCTTTTTAATATAAAAAGAAAACAATTGTGAATATATGTAGTTACGCCAAACACTCACTCTATGACTCGAACGCATGCCCACGCGCTGCTCTTTCGCCGCCCTAAAGAGAGCAGCGCCATCTACTCACAAGTAGATGCATATGCATTGTACTTCGGTCAGCGCAGCCAACCTCCCTGGCTGCGACCTGTCAATTCTTGACAGGACAATGAGTTTTGGTCGACTTCCGCCCCTAACTTCACCTTCACTTAATTTCGTACTCTTCTTGTGATCGACACGTAACTCAAGGCCATCACCAAAAACCCCACACCAACCATCACTAACCAACGAACAATCACATCAAATCATCCACAACAATCACACCAAATCATCCACACAACAATCATCCTCGTCGCCACAATCATCATCACTATCACACACCGCATCATTCGACGTCTTCACCAACACAATCACCGACATCACCGTCACCCTCATCAACGCCGAATCATCGGTGGGTTTTTCATTCCGTCACTCTTAATACTGTATTACTACTCTTATAATACTCTTATAATACTCTTAATACTATATTATATATATATATATATATATCGGTGTGTTGCGCTTCCCTGTGCACACATCCCCCACAGAAACATTTGGTGCTTCGAGCCGGATTCCCTTCCGACCACTCGATCCCCTGTATCTATGTATAAAATTATATTAAGAAGTGAAGTGAACCAATCCACGTAATATTGGTAACAAATTGTCTTTCGGTCAACGTCGTGCGCGTTTAAATATTACCACAGAATAAATAATATACAGAAGTCGCATCTCTACCTGCGATGCCTTTTCACTTTAAGGTGCTGTCGGAACAACTGAAGTGAAGATCAAACAACGAGAGAGCAAACGTGAACAGAGAGAAGCAATCACGAACAAAGAGAAGCAACGAGAGAGCCAGCATAAAATGTTTATGTGTGCGTACATTTGTTTTGCTAGACTGCTTCGTGAACTCGCGTGGTGTTGACAAAATGTTGTTTTAATCTTTAGATTCCTGTTTTTTCTTCTTTTCTTCCCTTGAAAGTTTTCTTTTTCTTTTTCTTTCTCTTCTTTTCTTCCCTTGATAGTTTGATATTTTATATTGCATAGCTATGCGAAGCATCAACAGGAGTTACTGGTTAATTGTAGTGCTCTAGCAAAAACACAACAGCAGCGCTATTTCATTTTGAAAGAAAATTTTACTGTCATTATACACAAAATAGGGTATTTCGAAAGTATATCCCAATTCCTATTAGAGGACCTGTTATAACTATTTTAGGGGTGTTCTTCTTCTTCTTCAGTTGTCCTCGGGACAACCAGTAAAACTCCTTGTTGTTGTTTAGTATTCAATTTCCCTTGTATTTTACTTAGTATATTCTCTTTTTATTCACCAAAGCACTAATTCTATTCTTAAATTTTTATTTTAACTAATTTAAACTTTAACTAATTTTTAATCCTAACTCGCGGCTTTATACGCCAGTAGACGGGAGACGACCTCGTCGTTTGGATATAATTTTCAGACTCCCGTTGGAATCTGTTTCTTGTTTCCACTTTGGCTTGGTCGACACACCCGTCGTCCATATATAAAATAGAAAGCTTGACTGGAAATTGCGATCGCGACATACAACATCCCTGCACTCTAGGGGAAGAAAAATTTAGTATCGTATCAAACGATATTAAGTTTTTCTTGTACATTTATG
This sequence comes from Myopa tessellatipennis, assembly GCA_943737955.2. NCBI lineage: Eukaryota > Metazoa > Arthropoda > Insecta > Diptera > Conopidae > Myopa > Myopa tessellatipennis. Next base: position 37,642,067 of record OX031315.1, on the reverse strand, counting down.
ATTGGTTTGGGTGGCTTATGTGTGTTATGGGTTTACTGTTCTTTCTAAATTATGAAATCGTACTTATTGTAATGCATATCTGTAATAATATGTGTTTGGTGTTTATGCAAATTTGCAATATATTATATAAATATATAAAATAAAATAGAATAATAAGATGAAATAACATTTTGTTGTCGACGTCGATATTCATCTTGCCGTTGCTGTGTTGACCATATTGACGCTGGTGTCGGCGTTGACGTTGCTGCGAATGTACATGTTGACGATGGTGTCGATGTCGAGTTTGACTTTGCTGCTGGTGGGCGTGTTAACGGTCGTGTCGACGTTGACGTTGCTGTGGATGTACACCCCGTTGTAACAATACCTTCTCCTCGAATGTGGTGGAGGAATGCTGTTGCTGGGTAGCTGACTTGAATGTAGTCTTGTTGTATTTGAAACGTGCGGCGGCCGAACCGCCTGTTTTCTTCCTATTTTGGTTGGTATTGATGTTCATCACTTGTTGTCTTTGGTAGTATGGTGTTGATGGTTGACCCCATCCTTGCCAGAATTCTTATTTGTAAGTAAAGTCAGTGTTGGTATTCTTAGCTTCATCTGTAGTTGCGTCTCATTTTACATTGGCGCCCTTTTCTGTTTTTATATTAAACTGCTCCTTGCCCGTAATTCGGTCCTGGTTACTGCTGATGTTACAAGTCAAAAATTTTACTTTTGTAACTGTTGATGCTGTAATAGTTATTACTGTATTACAGATGAATAGGTTGCAGTAGATTTAACTGGCTAACCTTTTACTGCTATTCGTTCGTTTGCGTGGTTTATCACCATCGCTGCCACTTGATGATGCGATAACTTATGTTGTCTTGAATTGTTGGCTTATAGCGATCATTATTGACTACGATTCCGCTGCTGAGCGGAAACTGAGTTGTATCCGCCGATGAATTGCTTATAGCGATCATGATTGTTAACTTTCTTCACGGGCTTACCATCTAGTTATCTTATCGTGGTTGCTGCTGTAGGACCTCTTTGAAGGTAACTTCGTGTTTTGTTGTCGAATGCTGTTGCAACGATTTGCTTGTTTGTTGCAACAATTCTATCTTTGTTCGCTATGGTTGTCGCTACGCTGATCAGCTGTTTGTTACAGCTACCCTTCCCTCCTTGAGTTGTTTGGGCGCTTTTTCGTCGCCCTGTTGTGGTGTGGTTGTAGTATGACTGCGTCTCTTATGTTATAGTGGGTGTACATCGACGTTCGGGCCGGTTTCTCTGCATGCTGGATCCTTATTTAGTATACATACGTAATTACATTTAACTATCAATTTTTATATTTTTTGTACTTACAATATTTTATGTTATTTATTATTTGTTTTTTATTATGATTTTATATTATTATTAGTAACGTATATTGTATTTATTTTCATCCAGTTCTAAAATTTTCTCTCTATTCTAATTTTACATAAAATTCCACTGCGTGATTTCTAAACCGTTTAATAATTTTAATTCTTCAATAATATGTACGTTAATTTTGTGGAATAGAATTTTGTTGCATATTAACAATCAATATTATTTTCAACCATTTTGAATAAAATTCGTACAAGTATTTTACTTATTTTATCTTTTAATTTGTTATTTAAGATTTTATATATTAGTATTCTGATATTGTTCTTATGATTACGTATATTCCTCTTTTAAATTTTATAAAAAAAAATTTTTTGTTTTCATTATTAACATTAGTTTTATTTTGCTTCATTTTTGATTATGTGGAAATATTCTATTTTAAATTACAATTTAATTAAATTAATTTTATATATGCATATGTGTACAATAGTATTTGTCAATGTGCTTTAAAATTTTGTATATATGTATGTATATTTATAACAATGTTTTTATTGTTTGTGTATTGTATTTTTCCTTTTCTCTTGGTTATTTTAAAGTTATTCACCTTTGGTCTTTTATTCTTTTTCTTTCTTCTTTTTTTTTCATTAGCTGTTTTAAAACTGACACTGCATTCTGCTCGTGTTCAGTTGTTCAACTTTTTTTTCTGCAGTATTGCATTGCTTGCGTTAATTAATATTCTTATATTGACATATGTTTGTCTAAGCCCTACATTTAGTTAGTATAATGGAAATGAAATAATTTTGATTATTATTAGTATTCATAGTACTAAATTATTTTATGCCTACATATAGGCATGGGTGCGAATTTGTATGTTCTATGCGTGAACTAAATCTTCAGGCATAGCGTTTACATGTGCATTCATTATTTTAATGACTGCAAATGTAATTGCAATAAACTGCTTTTAACGTAACAGTTAAATAATAAGTACCGTGTAGCGATTTAGATTAAATGATGTACTGAGAATGCTAAATGTAATGTATAGAATTACTTAAAATAGTCCTAACGACCTTACTGCGTATGTGTGTATGTAGGGTATATTTCGCTAATATCCCCTGTTTCGTGTTGCATTTCCTGCGGATGTTTTCGCAAATATTTTACCTAATAGTAAAAACCCATTTCCCTTTTTTTTGTTTCGTTTTTTTTTTTTTTTTTTTTTTTTTTTTGTATGAGTATAAATATTGTATAAATTCGCGAAGTTTGTTTTGACTCTAATTATTCGTTCAATGTTCGTCAAACGTTCCGCGCGTATTGCTTATTTAAATTTAATTACTTCGTTGGTAGAAGACGTCAGTATGTATCCGATTTGCCAATATAAATTTCTCCTTGGAATCTATGTAACTGCCTGGCTTGAGGACGTTCGTGCCAGGCGTTGAGACTTGGACCCTCTGGTGGATTTTGTGCTGGGACTACAACACGAGTTTGAGGAGCACCCCACTCGCAGGAGGTTGCAACTAATAATTGACCTCTTTCGTGCTCTGCGTAGGGCCGACCCCGAGATCCCGGTTTTGTTGCCGTGCCTTCACAAGCTGGTTTAGGATAATGGCGGTCGTTGCTGCTGTGTAATTTTTTTTTCTTGTGTTTATTGCAAAGTAATTAATAAAGAAAATTGTACCGCAACAAGTTTTTGTGTATTGGTTGTTGGTTTGGTTTTAATATTTTTTTCACCGATAATTTTTTTCCCCCAATTTGTGTGTAGTATTTTCTTCATGTTTTCGTAGGTTAATGATAAAAATGATAAAGATACGAAAGGTAAAAATTTTAAATTATAAAGGTTAGAAAATGTTTAACAATTAGGGACAAAAATATTGCTTTTTAGTTTAGTGTATTTTTATATTACTTGTTAATAATATACGTATATACAAAATACAAAACTAATTTTGTGTTACCATACAAATTCTATTCTCTGTACCTATTTTATCTTACTCTTAATAAAATGCCTAATGTGATTATCCCTATGTAGTTCTCTCCTAATCCCAATTCCTTATTTTACGTGATTCTAATGTACTCCAACTTAATTGTCTAGTTAATCCTATTTCCTTCTTAACTGCTATTATATAACTTAAGTAAGTTATTGTGGAAAGGTTTTTCCTTTCCCTTAATTTTTAAAACTGTCGTAATTGGAGTTTTAATCTTTGCTACCTTATATGGTCCTATCCATATTGGTGAAAACTTATTTTTCCTAGTTTGATTCTTAATTAGTACACTATCTCCTACTTTAAATTCTACTAAATTTAACTTATTATCATAATGATTTTTGGCTACTTGTTTAGCCATTTCCTGATTTTTCCTCACTATTTCGTGAGCTCTCTGAATTTGGAATCTTAGAACCTTATTTGGGTCTTCGGCTTTATATACCGGACTACACTTTCTTTTTAAATTTGTCGGCATTTCTATGTCGAACCCGAATAAGGTACGAAACGGAGTTTGCTTTGTCGTAATGTGGGGTGTGTGGTTGTGAACGTCCATTGCTGCAGTTAACCATTGATCCCAATTCGAACCATCTTCTTTAGCAAAACTACGCAAATATTCTGCTAACGGTCTGTGGCTTCTTTCTAAGGAGCCATTTGCTTGCGGATGGTAAGGCGTTATATGCAATTTTTTGATTCCTAACTTTGATTCCTAAATTTGCATGTGTCCGAGAACAGTTTCGAAATGAAATTTGTTCCATTGTCAGTGACTAAAATTTTCGGAATTCCATATCGCGTGATTATTTCGTCATAAAAGGCTCTGGCGACAGTGCTTGCTTCCGCGTCTGGGATAGCTGTACACGCCATAAATTTTGAAAAATCATCTTGGAACGTTAAAATGTACTTATTACCAGACACAGTTTCTGGTAGAATACCTACTATGTCCATGTAAACTTTGTCGAATGGCCGCATTGGTGTATCCGTTAACGCCATGGGCGTTTTTGTTAACTTCGAACTTTTGTTCGCCTGGCACTTTGGACAGTTCTTAATGAATTCTTTTACTTGTCTTTGTATTCCATGCCATCTAAATTGTTTCCGTATCCTTAAATATGTTTTCACTGCACCCTGGTGTCCTCCCAGTGGTAAATTGTGAAAATCTTTAATCACTGTTTCTATTTGTTTCGGGTCGGATAGCAATGTCGCTGTGTTATTTGTTCCGTTTCCCGGTTCCCAATCATCTTTATCAATTTCGACGATTGGTCCTTGTTGTTGATCTTGCTGTGTTTTTTTGCTTTCGACCGTGTTTGTACGGCTGCTATTGTTTTGTGTTTTTCCTGAGGAATTCTACTTAGTGCGTCTGCATTTAAGTTTTTCTTTCCCGGCTTATATAGAATTTCGAAGTCGTATTCCGATAATTTATGCCTAAATCTTGCCAGTCTAGAAGTTTGATCTTTTAAATTGGCTATTCCCTTCAAAGGCTGGTGGTCAGTAAAGATTTTGAAATGTCTGCCTAGGAGATATGCTCTGAAATTTTTTGTTGCCCAAACTATCGCTAAAAATTCCTTTTCTATTGTTGAATATCTCTTTTCTGTGTCGCTCAGCGCTCGGCTAGCGAAAGCTATTGGTCTATCTCCGCCTACTTCTCCTTGAGAAAGAAGCGTGCCTAACGCTTCATTACTTGCGTCCGTAGTTAAAAGAAATTCTTTTGTAAAATCGGGATATGCCAAAACTGGTGGTGACGTGACTGCTTCTTTTAGTTGTTCGAATGCTTGCTGGCAGTTTTCTGTCCAGATAAATTTTGCATCCTTACGTAACAATTTGTTAATCGGTAGCGGTATCATAGCTGTGTTTTCAATAAATTTCGTATAATAATTTATTAGTCCAAGATATGCTTGTACTTGTTTTCTGTTTCTCGGTACTCCGATGTTCTTTACACATTCTACCTTGTAGGGGTCTGGTAAAGCACCATTTTCCGAGCATTTGTGTCCTAAATAAACTATTTCCTTTCTCAAAAATTTGCATTTCTCTGTATTTAGTTTTAAATTATGTTCACGTAACTTCTGTAGTACTGACCATAACCTCTCTTCGTGTTGTTTGAGATTTCTACCGTAGATAACAATGTCATCTAAATAAACAAAACAGTCTATCCCTTCTAGACCTGTTAGGATATGATTCATTATCCTTTGGAATGTCGCCGGGGCACCTGTCAGCCCAAATGGCATTCGATTGAATTCGAAATGTCCAAGTCCCGTACTAAATACCGTTTTCTCCTTGTCCCTTTCATCGACTAAAACTTGGTGATATCCACTTGCCAAATCTAGCGTTGTAAAATATCTGCTATGGCCTAATTGCTCTAAAATTTCGTCAATGCGCGGAATCGGAAAAACTTATGTGATCTTCGATTCATTTAGTTTTCTGTATTCTATTACGAGTCTCCATTTTTTCTCCCCGTCCTTGCCACTTTTCTTGGGCACTAGAAGTAACGGCGAGTTCCATGGTGATGTACTATGTGTGATTATGCCATCATCTAAAAGTTTGTTCACCTGTTTATTTATTTCCTCCCTATGTATTTGAGGTAATCTGTATTGTTTTCTGTTTATGGGCGGCTGATCTGCGCCTGTTGGAATTTCGTGTTTTAATACGCTTGTAAACGAAAGTTCGTCTCCTTCTAGTAGGAAGACGTCATGAAATGATTTTACCACTTCTTCTATGGAATGCTTTTCCTCTATATTTAAATTTTCATCTAACTCAATTTCATTGAGCAATTCATTTATTCTCCTTTTGGCATCTATTCTGCCAATACTATTAATTGACGTAGTACTTTGTATTGTGTACTCGTCAGAATTTGTGAATTTTGGTTTAAATTCGCTGCTTATCTCGTAATCATACTCTGTTGTATTTAATACCGGAGCATAAACCGTATTATTTTTCACATTTACTAATGTGTCTGCTATATAGATTCCTGGGTCTATTTCTTCTTTATGAATGACAACATTATTTAATTTTGTACGTAGTTTCAATGGTACTATCGTAATTGTTCTTGCATTTACTGGTATGTAATATTGTTTATTTTTCTCTTCTATATGCTCGATCGTTTTTATGGGTAATTCCAAAATAACCTCTTTCCTTTCATTGAAGAGTGTTAAAATCTTCTGCATTGTATTTATATTGGATTTGTTCCACAAATTATCCCTTCCTAGTATGCCGTCTGCCGGTACTCCTTGTTTAAGTGACACAACGTGTAGCGTTAAACGTAAGGACTGTACCTCCTTGTGGAATATAGTAGTCGATCCTTCTGTGGTCACACAACCTCCAAATGCTCCGCCTAAGTCTTTCCTATTCGACTTGTCTATTATTGTGCTATTTCTATTCGCACTTTTCTTTATCAGGCTTGTATCTGCTCCTGTATCTACCAGTAAAATGAGTTTTCCATTTATAGCCTCTGCACAAGGTAATTCAATGAACACATCATTTAACTGGGTTTTGCAGGTTTCTGTATTTCTATTGTTGTATTTTTTCTCGTTCCATTCGATTGGCATCTCTAAATCAACTGTTTCTCCAAACGTATGATTTCTCTCTGTAATGTTGGTTTTATTATTATCTGTCTTCAACTTAATATTAAATTTTAAGTCGTTTGAAGTTGGTAACGTTTCAACAATCGTTTCCGATGTGGGACTTACGGCTACCACTTTATTTTTTAAAGTTGGTAACGTATCCACAATCGGTTCGGATGTATGAATTATACTGATACTCCTCCATTTGGCCTTAAGTTACTAATATTTTTGGGTCCCCAGATTACTGGCCTGTTCTGGGCCCTTGATAGTTTCCCGGACGATTACTTTGAAACGATTCCCAATTCCTTTTTGCTTCGCAATTTTTTATCATATGTCCTGGTCTGTTACACCAATGACATATAGTTTGGTTCGCTCTGTTCGGCGGGTTTATAAGAGTCTGATTCCTCTGCAAGCCGTTAAGTGTATTAGGATTAGGGTTTATTGACCTTCCTTGATTCCCGTTCTGTTGAAATTGGTTTTGATTCCAATTTTGTTTGGCGTTGTTTAGGCTGCCAGTTTTGTTGGGATTGATTTGGTAGGCAATTTTGCTGAACTTGATTCGATTGCCAATTTTGCTGGGGTGGACTCCATCGCGGGTCTCCTTGAGTTTGATAGTTGGGCCCTTGATATGTGTTCTTTGCCACATTCTTCTGGTCTCCTTTGTGATCACACTTCCAGTTTGTCTCGTGTCCATATTTTGAACACGTCTGGCAATATGGCGTGTTTTTGCGCGTTAAACAATCCTCTCTGGTATGCCCTCGCTTATTGCAAAATGAGCAGATTATTCTCTCTGTAGCTCCATGTGGAGGATTTTGTGTCCTGGTTGGTTGCCGAACAATTCCATCTCCTGGTCGACGCACCCGTCGACCGAACCTAAATGGGTCGCTGTTGGCGCGTGTCGTAATTTCCCTTATTCTGTGATTTTAGTATTTCGCAATTTTTTGTATTGCGAAATATCAATATCGGCAGAATTAAATCGCTCCCAATTTAATTCTTCCGCGCTTGGTTTTGGATCTTTTTTATTATTTCCTCCAAACAAGCGTTTTATGATCACTGCAAAGAGCTATGATTTTTATGGTTTGGAGACTCGCTACCGAGCGCTAGCTTCCACGATCCATACCAATGCAAACGCTCTGGTTGCTGACTCGAATCGCCAAAGCTTGACTAAAGCTTTTGGCTACCAAGCAAAGTGCGGTGGTTGCTGGTTTGGCTTTCAAAAATATAAAATAGAAAGCTTGACTGGAAATTGCGATCGCGACATACAACAGACCCTTGGTCACATGTTACAACTTTAACTATGATGCCAAAACTGTTCAAAAATGTTAAATTTTGTAAAATAATCCTTTTTAATATATTAGCAGAAAGTCCATTTTTGAAACAAAATAATTAAATGTAAGCGCCCAGTTGGAAAACATTGATTTCATCCATGAGCAGAATCATATTCATTTCGTACTGGTTCGAATCCAAGCACTTTTTTTTATTAACTCCAAATTATGTTAAGGTCAGAACAGCTGAGGGGAAGATCAAACAAGGTGTGAAGCTTCGAGGGAGCTTGTTTTGCGAAAGAAATCTCTTTCTGAAGTACACTGAAAAGATGGAAGCACGGGCGGCGTACCAACCACGGGCGGCGTCTAACTCGACTGACTGCTCTTTATAAGAACGATCGCTAATATCGGTGTGAAAAAACAACAAGTGCTGTCTTGTATATGTGGATATCCGAGAGAAAAACGATTGCACGATTACTCTCTCTGTTGACTAGGGTCCCAATATTGGAACCCATGAACAAAATTTGCTTTGTACGAGATGCAACTTCTGTACACTGTTTATTCTGTAATATTACACATTAGTGAATATTTCCCCCGTCCCCTCCCTATCGCGTGTTTCTGTACATCAAGCAAAAGACACGTTCAGTGACGTCACGTGTTTTCTGTACTCGAAGTACAAAACACGTTCCGTGACGTCATGGCTACACAATAAGTCGCTCTCCCAGCGCAATTGAAGTTTCCCCTCTCTCCCCCGGTAGCGTTTCCATTGATGAGTAGCGTTTGTAACTCATCAAGACACTGATATTGTATTGTAAAAACTCATGTTAATTTACACTGTGTAAAAAAATAAAATATCAATACTGTTTACACAATTGTTTGAGTTTTATTTAAAGTACTTTTTTCCAAGTTTAATTTATCTCGAATTAAATTAATATCTTCTCGTTATATTTTCAAACGCGAGTTAAAGTATTTTTTCCAAGTTTAATTCAACTCGAATTAAATTAATCTCTTCCGTTATACTTTCAATCGCGAGTTAAAATGTTTTTTCCAAGCTTAATTCAACTCGAATTAAATTAATATTTCCTTGTTTTAATTCAACCCAAACTTAACTCAATATACACAGGCTCTATTCCACGTTTCGTTGAATTACTCTAACATGGACCCCCCTAACTAAATTTATAAGCATTTCCGAAACATTGGAGGAATTCGAAGACGAGAACGGAATTCCGGAATGCGACGACTCGGGTTTCTCGCTGGCCACTCATCAGAAGGAACTCAAAGCGGTCTGGTAGACCTCAAATTGGCATATGTCTCATGCCTGGACTACCTCAAAAAGGCAGATGCGCGGACTACCGATATAACCGTGGTTAAGACCAAGTATCGACGATGTTACCAGATTTACGTACGCTTCTCCGCGATAGTGAGTGAGCAGTAGCATCTTGTTGCCCCCAGTTCCTCCCTGGTGTCGAAGCGAAGGAAATAGTGCAGAAGTCCCCCCTCATAGACAGCGGATTCGACCAAGCTTGGAGAGTTCTGACTGATCGGTGCGAGAACAAGCGTAACCTCGTTAACGTTCAACTCCGAACGTTATTTACCCCTATCCACAAGGAATCTGGAGTTGCGATCAAACGCCTCCAACGAGAGATCAACAACTGCCTCTCGGCTCTCACGTTGTACGATGTCGAGGTGGGCAGCTGGGACGCAATTGTGGTCTCTGCTAACAGGCCCCCGAAACCACTCTCTCTCTTTCTATGGGAACAATCCCTTATCCATAATCGCGAAACTCCGAAATGGTCTGAAATGGACGCGTTCCTCACTTACCATTTCCAAACGTTGGAAACCTTGGAAGTAGTGGTTATATGGGGATTCAAGAACAAAGGAGAAGTGGGAGCTACTGGGACCGCAAACTTTTGATAGTGACTATACATTTAGGCTTGTGTCTTTGCTAAAAGTATAGTTTTAGGCGCGTTTTAGTGTGGTTTTCTCAAACTTTTGATAATGACTGTACGTTTCTACTGTACATTTAGGATTGTGTCTTTGCTGAAAGTATAGTTTTAGGGGTTTTTTCAAACTTTTGTGAGTGAGTGCACATGTGTACTGCACATTGAGGATTGTGTCTTTGCTAAAAATATGGTTTAGGGTGTTTTCTAGGGTAATTTTTTGGCTTTTAGCCTATAGGTTTGTATCTATACTATCGTCCACCAGATGGCCACAGTGGATAAGTGCTTTGGAATGCTCATGTAGGCTTGTGTCTGTGATATAGACTTAGGAATGCCGATCGTTTGGTATACCGAAGTAGATGGCGTTAGTGAGAAGTTTATAGTGTAGCATACTTTTTGAGTCTTTTTTGATACTTTCTCTGTGCTAGGAATTGATTTTATTTTTATGTTTTTTTTCGTCTAACAATAAATAGGGAAGAAAAAAGCGTAGCATACTTTTTAGTCTTTTTATATGGTGTGTGTTGGGTATATCGGTAAAGTGCTAAGCTATTGTAGAAGTAAGAAGCTTTGCTATGTGGGTGTTATTGTTGTTATTTATTTTAGGGGATGATTCGCCCGCTGTTTGATAGTAGATTTGAAGAACAAGTGTTATGTATGTGTGTATATTATTATAATTTTTAACTTATATTTTATATTTATATTTATTTATTTACTAGCTGACCCGACGAACTTCGTCTCGCCCAAATATAATAATATCTGAACTGAAAGATTTTAAAACGATCATGACTATATAAATTAAATATAATGCATCTTAAGTCACAAATTTTTTTTTAAATGTGTTTATCGCAACGCTTGATAATAAACAATATTTTTCGTGTTTCTCTCAGGAGAGCTGATGGTCTACCGACTCTCGAGCTCGCCACGTACAGCTGTCCACGTACAGCTGTCCATTTACCAGTCAGATTCCATTCGGTTGTCCCAGTTTGGTAATTTCTGATTGGAATCTGGCTGGATCATCCCATTTTATACCAAATTGGGAGAAAATTGGGATATCTAACTGGAATCTGGCTGGATCATCCCATTTTATCCCAGATTGGGAGAAAATTGGGATATCTAACTGGAATCTGACTGGGTCATCCCATTTTATCCCAAATTGGGATATCTAAATGGAATCTGACTGGGTCATCCCATTTTATCCCAAATTGGGAGGAAATTGGGATATTTATATGAAATCTGACTAGATCATCCAATTTTAAATATATTCTTTTAATTTTACATAATTTGGAAAAAATTGCGATATCTTAACGATTTCTGACTAAATCACATACATAATTTAACGCCACTTATTTATCCATTACTTACAGGGTGTTAAATGATTGAATACAATATTATAGAAAAATAGTATTTTTTTTATTATTTATTTAATGTAATTCAGTGTAATAAACTTTTGCGTTTATTAAATACGTAAATACGTTTCTTCTACCAAATTCATTTAATATCAATTTAATGCATTTATGCTTTATTAAATCAGCATTATACATATTTTGCTTTACTGAAAACTCTTCCGCTTTCCATATACCAAAATTCGATGATTTTGTTGGATAAGTATAACAATCTTCACATTTTATTAACACGGCACAAACATCCATCTTTAAATGCGTTGTGAAGTTTAAAGCATTGAAAGGAAGTAGACTGTAAACTGAAATCCCCACTTTCTTTTTTTTTAAATATATTTTCGGACATTTTACTGTACATTTGTAGTCAAATTTGTCAGAACTGATATAGAAATTTGGTAAAATATATGATATAAAATATAGAGATTTGGTGTATAACGGCGAAAAAAGGTTGTTTTAATCGACACGAATGTGTACATTTGTATTAAAGGTATTAGTATATATGTAATTTATATAATACATATGGAAAAGATATTAATTTATGCATTTCGCCTACAGAATTGCTACAAAGCGAAGAGGTTGTAACGTGCACAACGTTACAAATAGGATTGTTACAATTAAGATTATTACAATTAAGATCACTAATATATAAGTAAGTAAAATCAAACAAAGAAAAATAACATAAACACAGTCGCAGCGCAGTCGCGGCATTAATCAGCAGAATACACCAGCGATCAAAATATTCTTTCTTGTCTTTTTAAGTAACCCAGCTTAGGAAACCGAAGATCGCAGGTTCAAATCCTACCAGCGATCAAAATATTCTTTTTTTTCTCTCTTTTTAAGAAACCGAGCTTAGGAAACCGAAGATCGCAGGTTCAAATCCCACCAGCGATCAAAACATTTTATCTCCGCATCAATTCGTGTAGTATGCGTGTTTGTATTCTTGTGCAGAAGAAACAACACGAAACCGGTTTCGCCATACATACACATACATGATATACAATAAAATGATCAACACTGGTAATTTGCGCTCACTGCGTTAATATAATTCACATACCGTTTATGGCAGCCGGCTCATAAAAGACTCGGCAAAAACATTCAAATTCGAGTTGCGCTGAGTATAAAGGTAAGCCTTGTACTTAAGATTTTAAAACGATCTTGCGACTTCATAATCGGCTTCGGCCAGCAGTAATATTTTTATATATTACTAATCGACTTCGGTCATCGGCGAATGCACTATCATTCGCTAATCGGCTTCGGCCATCGGTAATATTCCTATATATTACCAATCGACTTCGGTCATCGGCGAATGCACTATCATTCGCTAATCGGCTCCGGCCATCGGTGATATTTCTATATATTACCAATCGACTTCGGTCATCGGTGAATGCCCTATCATTCACCAATCGGCGCAAGCCACCGGCGTGCAACAATATTTGCACGCCACCGGTAGGAAAGTCCCTTAAACAGGAGATTAACCTAACCAGCATTTTGGTTCAATAAATTAAGGCCTTCCGCCGGGAAGCACTTGAGCTTCCAAGCCCTTACCTGAGACCTTCCGAAGGGAAGCACTTTCGCTTTCCCTCATATAAATTAAGGCCTTCCGCCGGGAAGCACTTGAGCTTCCAAGCCCTTACCTGAGACCTTCCGCAGGGAAGCACTTTCGCTTTCCCTCGTATAAATTAAGGCCTTCCGCCGGGAAGCACTTGAGCTTCCAAGCCCTTACCTGAGACCTTCCGCAGGGAAGCACTTTCGCTTTCCCTCGTATAAATTAAGGCCTTCCGCCGGGAAGCACTTGAGCCCCAAGCCCTTACCTGAGACCTTCCGCAGGGAAGCACTTTCGCTTTCCCTCATATAAATTAAGGCCTTCCGCCGGGAAGCTCTTGAGCTTACAAGCCCTTACTTTGGGCCTTCCGTAGAGAAACACGCTGGCATCCAGGCTGGGAACGAAAAAAACTCGTTACAAATGGCGCCCGAACAGGGACTTTCTTCAACAGAGAGTCAGACACTTACCTTAGAAAGTGCACAAACACAACAAACACTAAGTATAAACACGGATGCCACAACATCCAACCTAAGCGGGATTTACTCTCTCAAAAAGGAGGAGTTAGAAGAACGACTTAGAGAGTCAGGATTACCGGCAGAGGGAACGGTAAAAGAACTCAGACAACGACTGAGCGACTTTTTCAAAACGCAACGCATCGAGAGAGGAAACTCAACGACGCTAAGCCCCCGGTTGACACAATATACACTGGCAACTACGCCACTGGTGAAGACACAACCCGAAGGCAACCCAAATAATAACAACACCGTGGACATAATGAACACGGTTAGAAAATGGGGTCTCGCTTTCAATGGGAACCGCCCTCTCAACGAATTTCTAGAAACGATAGAAGAGTTGGCCGATTGCTACAGAATCGAGTATAACCACCTACTCTTACCGCTGAATGAAATCCTGAAGGACAGAGCACGAGAATGGTGGCGTTACAAAAGAAATGAAGTACAAACATGGCGAGAATTCCGAACAGCCGCTGAAAAATTCTTCCAACCACCGCGACACTTACACCGGCTTGAAGAAGAAATAATGCGTAGGAAACAAAACATCCGCGAGAGAGCCAAAGACTTTATAATGAGTCTCATGTCACTGATACGGCAACACCCTCACATGCGAATGGAACAACAAGTAGAGCGAGCATACGAAGGACTCCGCCCAGAATATCGCCTCTATATAAAACGCAATGACTTCCATAGCATTGACGATCTCATGACACAGGCAGAAGAATATGAACATATTCGGGGTGAAGAAACTAGAAGCAACCGCCACTCCAACAACTGCATAACTTCTACACCCTACGCACGAGAAACGCATTGTTGGTCTTGCAAACAACCTTCACACACGAGAAGCAACTGCCGAGGACGAAGACTACTCTTTTGTTCATATTGCGGGACTACAGGAAGACTATCCCGTGACTGCACCTGCCATCAAAATGCAAACGAGGAACCACCAATCGCCGACCGTTTCTACCTGAAAGTCCAATGCAATGGCCATACCGTCAATGCACTCATTGACACCGGAGCTTCACTCACATTTATGGGCATGGACCTGAAAAGGAAGATCAGACGTCAACCAGGCACACATCCAAATATCCCAGTTACACTAGCGAATGGGAAAATAATCTCGGCCCAAAACCACGGAGAGGTGACCATTAAAATAGGGGGGAACCAATATCAACATCAAATATACTTCATGCCAGGAATTACTCAAGAACTAATTCTAGGACTGGATTTCTTAAATAAAATAGGCATCCACCTCACCATTGGCAACCAGGAAATAATACCCAGTGTCACCAACCACCACCCTAGTTTACATACAATAAACCAGAGGCGTGACCACGACTGGGGTACAAAGGAAAATCTAGCAAACAACAAAAACCAGCAACAAAAACCAGCAAAAACAAAACCCAACAACAACAAAACCAAACCGAAAACAAGCCTGACCAAAACACCGAGAGATACACCGAAATCAACAAACACACCGAGAGACACACCGAAATCAACAAACGCACGAAAACCACCGAAAGGAACCAAACCGAAAACCGTCAACTCAACAAAAAACCAAATGACAAACATCACCACTACACCAAAAAAACATCAGAGAGGGAAAAGGATGGCTACACCAGACTACCATTCGATCGCAGCTGACCACCGATCGCCGTACATTTCAGATGCAGCGACCAGAAGGAGTAGTCACCGCCACATTACAAGGCGGATGAGCGAAATTAACCCACACTGCCGAATGGAGTATGATGACCCGCAACAAGAGTCACACCGCACACCGAACATGTTACACTCAAACGTTAGAAAAGGAAGAGTAGGAGTTAAAATGAAAAGAGAAGAAAACAAATATATATTAATACATAACTAAGTAATAATTCATAAAACCTGTAGACCTAAATAATTTGTAAACTAAAATTAAAATGGAGTAAATTAGCATATAATAAAACAATGGAATTGAATTTTAAAAAAAAAAAAAAAAAAAAAAAACTTTTTTTTGAAAGCCGAGCTGAGCCCTCGTGGCCAGTAAAAAGTTTTGCATTAGCAAAACGTGCATAAGTCGCTTTCCACCATAAAAACAAAATCTTTTTTTTTCTTCTCTTTCTTTTTTTTATTTACCATCGTAAGGATAGACTGTAACGTGCACAACGTTACAAATAGGATTGTTACAATTAAGATTATTACAATTAAGATCACTAATATATAAGTAAGTAAAATCAAACAAAGAAAAATAACATAAACACAGTCGCAGCGCAGTCGCGGCATTAATCAGCAGAATACACCAGCGATCAAAATATTCTTTCTTGTCTTTTTAAGTAACCCAGCTTAGGAAACCGAAGATCGCAGGTTCAAATCCTACCAGCGATCAAAATATTCTTTTTTTTCTCTCTTTTTAAGAAACCGAGCTTAGGAAACCGAAGATCGCAGGTTCAAATCCCACCAGCGATCAAAACATTTTATCTCCGCATCAATTCGTGTAGTATGCGTGTTTGTATTCTTGTGCAGAAGAAACAACACGAAACCGGTTTCGCCATACATACACATACATGATATACAATAAAATGATCAACACTGGTAATTTGCGCTCACTGCGTTAATATAATTCACATACCGTTTATGGCAGCCGGCTCATAAAAGACTCGGCAAAAACATTCAAATTCGAGTTGCGCTGAGTATAAAGGTAAGCCTTGTACTTAAGATTTTAAAACGATCTTGCGACTTCATAATCGGCTTCGGCCAGCAGTAATATTTTTATATATTACTAATCGACTTCGGTCATCGGCGAATGCACTATCATTCGCTAATCGGCTTCGGCCATCGGTAATATTCCTATATATTACCAATCGACTTCG
This sequence comes from Myopa tessellatipennis, assembly GCA_943737955.2. Taxonomy (NCBI): domain Eukaryota; kingdom Metazoa; phylum Arthropoda; class Insecta; order Diptera; family Conopidae; genus Myopa; species Myopa tessellatipennis. The sequence goes on along the minus strand of OX031315.1, from coordinate 37,625,714 downwards.
GTCATCGGCGAATGCACTATCATTCGCTAATCGGCTCCGGCCATCGGTGATATTTCTATATATTACCAATCGACTTCGGTCATCGGTGAATGCCCTATCATTCACCAATCGGCGCAAGCCACCGGCGTGCAACAATATTTGCACGCCACCGGTAGGAAAGTCCCTTAAACAGGAGATTAACCTAACCAGCATTTTGGTTCAATAAATTAAGGCCTTCCGCCGGGAAGCACTTGAGCTTCCAAGCCCTTACCTGAGACCTTCCGAAGGGAAGCACTTTCGCTTTCCCTCATATAAATTAAGGCCTTCCGCCGGGAAGCACTTGAGCTTCCAAGCCCTTACCTGAGACCTTCCGCAGGGAAGCACTTTCGCTTTCCCTCGTATAAATTAAGGCCTTCCGCCGGGAAGCACTTGAGCCCCAAGCCCTTACCTGAGACCTTCCGCAGGGAAGCACTTTCGCTTTCCCTCATATAAATTAAGGCCTTCCGCCGGGAAGCTCTTGAGCTTCCAAGCCCTTACTTTGGGCCTTTCGTAGAGAAACACGCTGGTTATAAAAACTCCTGCTTAAGCGATTTTACATAGGGAAACTGTACAGCCGTCTGCTGCGTGGCACTCTGCCCTTAGATTCGTGTAGGCAAAAACCACATTCATTGTACGTATCATAAGTATAGAAATTGTTAAGTAGATATAAGGATAAAACCAATACAACCAATCCACCGAGCTGAACTCTGCAAAGAGTCAGTGCTAGACTGTGAAACCAGTCGTTAGAAATTCGTGTGGCGGTTGAATAACTTGGAGGGTTACGAGACCCCTTTGAGAGAACCCTGGACAGACTGAGCCTCATCCAGGCTGGAAAAAAAAAAAACTCGTTACAAGGTGCTGACGGTCTATGTACATATAAATGACAGAACGATTCACCGAGCTTTGGGACTCGTATTGACGAACGTCCGTGATTGGGACGACCACAGGAACAACAATTTATAAACAATTACTTACTATTTGAATATACTTGTTAATAAAGCATACTAATTTAAATGATAATAAAACATATTTTAAATCTATCAATATATGGGTTTTTATTGGGGTACCTATATAGATTCTGCTTGGGATTCCCAATTGGAATCCGAATTGGGACATCCATACAGATTCTGAGTGAGATTCCCAACTGGAATCCAGTCAGGGGGGCGTCACATTTCCAGCTGGAATCCCAAGTTGAAACTGGGAAACCCAATTGGATTCCGAGCAGAATCCGAGGATTTTTCTACTCAGTCTTATAATGTGGCAGCGATTCCAGATGATGCTACGGCCAAAGCTATTTGAATGGAAGCTAAAATCAATGAAATCAGAAACATTTTAGCAGTTCCGCCAGGTGCATCAAGGAAGTAGACTCCTCCGTTGCCTTCGTTAACTGCTCCCATCAATTTGCCGTACGCAATTTTCTGCTGCTGGTTCAAAAGTGGGACCCTTGTTAGTTCTAATCGATTCAAAGTTTCTCGGTAGTATTGCCGTTCTCGATCCAATTCTCGATTAAAGGCGTCGTGCATGAGGCGAATCGGCGCAGGCATTCCTAATGCATGCAACATCTTGCTGGACATCATCATGCACAAAGCGTCTATAGATATCAGTGCCTCATTGTGAATTTCCGCGTTAATTTGTCGTTCTGGGTTCCCTGTTGTTGTACGGACTCGATGCAAAATATCTTCAGTCATATTGTCTTTATATTTGTTCCACAAATTAAGTGGGTTGGATGGAAAACATGTTGATAATGATAATGGCAAAAATTGTTCAAATTTCAAGCGCCGAAGACGAAATAGCGGCATCAGCGAGTGTGTGATCCCAATGAGTGTCATCCTCAAGTAATGTAAGAAGCTGACAGGCTTCTCTATATGTTGTACATAACTCACCATTAACAGTTCGTAGAAATTTAAATGAATTCGGTCCACGAACATTAACCAATAACAATCGAAGGTAAAAACATTCATCATTGTTTGGGTGAACTGTGTAAATTCGCCCCAATGCATCGCTTGAATATACATATACATCCGGCTGTCCGTTTTTCCGACCTTGAAATTTTTTTAACGATGCGTTCCATGTAAAATATCTCGGAATCTCTAAGTAAAGCAGTGTTCTAGCAAAAGGATCACTTGCACATGTCGCAAAGAAGCTTGTCAGCGTTGTTGTTGGTCAACGTTTTGAGCATTTGTTTTCGATCATGCAAGGTGATTCCCTGTTGTGAACGCCACATGGTCCATGAATCATATTCGTCGTTACTAATGCATACAACTCTGGATCTGTTTCGGGATCAGGAATTTCTGCGCAAATGATGGCGTCAATTTATGCGCATGTGGGAGTCCTTTTTTCTGCCACTCCACAGAGTACATCCAACATCGTAAATCTCCGAAGACTTCAAAATAAAATCCATGAGCGCCTTGAGTTTCTGCTTGAATACTCGTGCAGTAATGTCATGGCGATCGCTTGATGATTGGCTGGGTAGTAGCAGCTGAATGATTTCAATCCATTTCGGGTTGCAAGTGAATGTGATGAATAAGTCTGGTTGACCGTATTTGCGCACGTATGTCATTGCATCTTGTGCATATGCGTGCATGTGCCTCGGGCTTCCAACGTACGTCGCTGGCAAAATGGTTGGACGGCCGACATTGCTTGCATTTCCATCTACATTCATAGCATCACGCAGATGGATGTATTCTACCGTACGTAATTTTTTCTGATTGAAACGTATATACATGAGACGTTCCATTTCTATTTTTACATACATATCAACCGCGAACTGATGAAACAATCGTCGGCATTTCAATATGTGATTGTCTTCGTTTCGACGGATCATCAAACGATATGCATAAAAGTTCATAGAGCTGAGCTTTTTGCTTGAATCTTGACCTACAAATATGAATAATAAAATTTGGTTAGGAATTGAATTGAAAAACATTTAATATCGTTGTTACGCACTGGTCAATGGATTAATCATCTTGATGGAAAAATGATATTCATCCTCTTTTGTAAACCGAAAACCAAAAAACAAAATATTAAATTATCACGAACTTATATGACCACCGTAAACAAAAACACAAAATTATCACGCACTGATCACTGATAATAATTAGTATCAACTTTTCTCAATATGCTATGTATGCAAGAAAGATAGATTACTATCATTATTGTACAATATATCATATCAAAAATTGTCATTTTTTAATCTCATATATTTTTTTTTATTTTTATTTTTCTAAACTTTGATATGACAGCAAACAACTGATGTAAACTTTTTTTTCTAATATTTTTTTACTGTAGTTTTAGTTTCATACAAATTAAAAATACAAATTTTCGACTTTTCCGATGGATTTTCTCAAAATATTCTTTCATACAAACCTTGTCTTGACAATTACGAACACAACAAAATAACAGTCAAATCAAAATAATCAGTAAAATCGGTCCAGCCGTTCTCAAGTGATGGCGTTACATATGTACATGGCCATTTTATTTTTATATATATAGATTTATATATTTATTTATATATTTATAATTATCATATTTTTTTTTCTTTTGAATTTTTTTAAATTTTAGAGTCTAATATCCAAACACACACACACATGTTATTTATTTTAGGGGATGATTCACTTCTGTACTTTGATCAGTCGCTGTGTGCTAGTAGATTTAAAGAACAAGTGGCATGTTCTGTTGTTGTTGTTATTTATTTTTTCTGGTATTTTTTCTTCCCAAATTTTATGTATGTTATTATATATAATTGTATGTATATATGTATGTATATGTATATATGTATATTATTATAATTTAAATTTTATATTTATATTTATATATTTATTTATTTATATGTTTATTTATTTATTTATAATTATAATATATTTGTTCGTTTGAATTTTTTAATTTTAGAATCTAATATCCACACATTCAAACACACAGTAGATATACGGGCAGACATACAGATTAACAAGAATTATACAGACGGACAGACAAAGGCAAAGGACAGACATACATACATATAGACGGACAGGAGAATAGTTTTTGTTGAACTTTGATCGTGACGTTTTAGGAGTTTGGCCTATGTTGTTGTTGTATACGATTTACTCTTGCTATGTTGTTGTTGTTCTTTTTAGAAATATATATATGTAGATGCGTGTCGCTAAGACTCGAGTGTTAATACTGAAGTATAGACATGAGAGGATTGAGTAGGTATACCTAGGATGCTCCACTTATTCTTTTTCATCATTGTATAGCTTCTGTTAGGATAAGATTTTATGTCCGTGCGAATTTTTGAGGAATGGAGTGGCGAGTCGATAGAGTTAATATAACAAATTTAGGGATTTATTTTTATACACATGAAATAATATTTTGGCGAAGATGTACAATGTTTATGCTTTCGCGTTGAGAATATGCTTAGCGTATGCTGTACTTGTTGAAATTTGATCTTGTGTACATTAATGGAATATTTTTTTGTTGCTTTTATTTTAATGCTTTTCGGGTGTACATTTCTTTTTTTTGCTATATAGGTACTAAATGAATTATGAACATTTTAAGTGAACTTTGGTTTGCATCCTTATAGATCATTACTAATATGGGTTGTTTAATTTTATGTTTAGCTAATATACCGACACACTCATGGAGCAGTTTTCTATATGATTTTTGCTTATGTTGTTGTTGTTGTAGGAGTTTGATTTATTTTGTTGTTGTAATAGACGATTTACTCTTACTATGTATGCTTTTGTCTTTTATTTTTAGAAATAGTGACAACACGTACTAGGTTGTCTGCGCCCGGATGCAATTCCATTATACGTGCCAACGGCCATTGAAGGCATGGAAGTCTTTCATCCTTTATTAGAACCACATCGTGAATTTGCAAATTAGGTTGGCGTTTTAGCCACTTAGGTCGACTTTGAAGTCGAGACAAGTATTCGCTACTCCAACGACGCCAAAATTGTTGCGCTAGATGTTGACAGTTTTTCCAACGATTTGAAAATGATTTATGCAAGTCGAGTTCTGGACTCGGCGGTGAAAGTAATGAATCTCCAGTTATGAAATGTCCTGGTGTTAGGACCATGAAATCCGAAGGATCGTTTGTGAGTGGGCATAAAGGTCTAGAATTAAGGCATGCCTCGACCTGTACTAAGACAGTGCTCAGCTCCTCGTATGTTAGGATGCGATCTCCAATGGTGCGTTTTAGATGGGTTTTCATCGATTTTACACCCGCCTCCCATAATCCACCAAAGTGTGGAGCTGATGGTGGGATGAAATGCCACTGTATTTGTTTTTCAATCAAGAAAGGCGCTATTTTAGAATTAATGAATGCCTTATATGACTTGTAGTCTGCTTGTAGCTTGCTGTTTGCGCCGATAAAATTAGTACCACAATCGCTGTAAATATCACTACACAAGCCTCTTCTTCCTATAAATCGGTTTAACGCTCCGATGAAGGCATCTGCTGACAAGTCTCCTACTGCCTCCAAGTGTATAGCCTTGGTGTATAGCCTATAGCTGCCCATGAGCTGCTGCGCTGACTTAGGACTGCATTTGTAACAAACTATGCATCGATGTATTGCAGATCTGACTACATTGCGACCATTGATGATCCAGAAGCGTTTTCTGATGTGATTCAAAGTGATAGCAACGCCACCGTGAAGGGTTTTTAGATGACTATCGTTGATTACAAGCCTAGTGAAGTGATCGTTTGCGGGTAAGATGTAGGGATGCTTTTCTCTCTCAGGAAGTAATGAATCTCGAAGGCGTCCTCCTAGTCGAATGACCCCTTGACTAGCATCAAAAAACGGACTGAGAGACAATAATGCGCTTCTTTTAGGCCATGTTGCATTTGAATTAAGTGTTGCCCATTCTTCCGGGAAGGCAGCGGTTTGACCATTTCGAATGATGCTAACGAGGCTACGATTCCACTCATGGACGGACAGGTAGTCCATTAGCCGTTCTTCTTGAATTCGACGCGCATTTGCGCGATTACAATAAGCGACAACGCGGACTAGTTTTGCAAATGATGAAATCCTTTCAATAAGCGCATTGATAGGACTTGGTTGCACTTGGACCATGTTGACTCTTATTTTTCTAACTTCTTCTGACGTTGAATTCAGCAATGCCGATTTCTCCACCTCTGCTGGCCAATTGTTAGATGGCAAAAGAAGCCATGCTGGACCATGCCACCATATTTGACATTTTGACAGTTTTGTAGGATTCATCCCTCGGCTGGAACAGTCGGCGGGGTTGTCGGCTGATTCAACATGTCGCCATTGGGAAACGTTGCTAGCTTGTAGTATTATGTTTATTCGATTCCTGACGAACATCTTCCATCTATTAGGATCTCCTCGAATCCAACCTAAAACGATCATGGAGTCGGTCCATAAAAACGTTGAAGATGCTTCAATGTTAGGAGATAAAGACCTGCGAATAAATGTTAATAATTTAGTAGCTAGTACAGCACCGCAAAGTTCTGCCCTTGGTATGGTCAGTTTTGGTTTGAGTGGAGCTACCTTGCATTTAGCTATGATTAAATGCGAACTATAATTCCCCCTTGTGTTGCGAATTCGAAGATACGCTGCTGCTGAATAAGCGTGCATAGAAGCGTCACAAAATATATGTAATTCGCGTGTGAAATCATTGCTTCCGGTTTTAAGCCAGCGAGGAATACGAATCTGATCAACAGCCTGCAACTCCTTCACGTACTGCTCCCACGCTTTTCTTATGATAGTAGGAACTTCATTGTCCCATCCGATTTTTTGCTTCCATAGGTCTTGAATTATTATTTTGGCTGTACAATTACCGGGTTCAACCAGCCTAGTGGATCGAAGAGTCTCGCGATCGCTGATAAAATTTATCTCTTTGTGAAATTGTCGCTCTTTAATGAAATATAGAACCTAAAACAGAATTCATCGAGTTCGGGGTTCCAGAATGTGCCTAGAGTTTTAATGCCCTTTTCTGCAACAATTTATCGTGGCTCCAATTGCTCTCTTTGTTCGACAGGGATCTCTGACAGTAATTCTGGACAGTTACTCGTCCACTTCCGCAACTCAAACGTGCCGCTCAACAGCATTGCCTTAACTTGTCGCTGTATTTCGATAGCCTCTTGAATGCTATGTGCTCCGGAAAGAATGTCATCAACATAAGTGTGCCTCTTGATAACGTTCACGGCCTTTGGATAATTATTCGCCTCATCGTCTGCTAGTTGGTGCAACGTTCGAATTGCGGTGTATGGTGCGGATGCAGTCCCGAACATGACCGTGGTGCAACATAGTTCCCTGAGGTCCTCTTCAGGGTTAGCTCGCCAAAGAATACGTTGGTAATCCGTATCGGCTTCATGCACGTTAATGCTTCGATACATTTGCTTAATATCGGCAGTAAAAACAAACCTTAAACAGAGCCAGTTCATCAATACGACTGCCAGATCGTTGTGAATCACGGGTCCGACCGCTAGTACGTCGTTCAATGATTTACCATTACTGGTTTTCGCAGACGCGTCGAAAACGATTCTAACCTTCGTGGTGGAGGATGATTCCTTGATTACAGGGTGGTGTGGCAAATAGCAGCAAGTGGAATAAATTTCTCCTGAATCCAACCTTCTGATATTGCAGTACTCTGGAGAGACAGCTGGCTTCAATTGATCGAGCTGCAAGTAATCGTTTATTATGTCTTCGTAAATCTGTTTGAATTCAGGATTCCGTGAAAGGCGACCTTCCAATTGGTTAAAACGTTTAGTTGCCATTAAGCGAGTGGTTCCTATAACACTGCTAGAGTCTAGCTTAGTTAGTAACGGAAGCCTTACAACTTATTTGCCGCTGGAAAGTCTCTGATGCGTTTTTCCATAAAAATCTGCACACCACTGATCAATGCTGGAATCACCTTGTTGTGACATCTCCGTGAAGTTCTCTAACTCCCAAAATTTACGTAATAAATTTTCACATTCAATCAGAGTGGGCGCATAGGATATCCTAATCGATGAGGACGGTGATGACCCAGTTTTTCCAGAAATGATGTAACCCAAGGTGGTTTGTTGAGCAATTGGCATTCCATTGGCATCTCGTCGAGTATCGCTTAACACAATGTCATCATATATGTCACTGCCTAGTAATAAATCCACACCCTGTGGTTTGAAGTACATTGGGTCCGCTAGTGATAAATCATGTAAATGAGACCAACATTTTTGCGGTAGGAGCTTTTCTGGCATTAAACGGCTGATTTTTGGAAGAATGTATGCTCTCACGTTGTATTTTGAATTAGGATCAAGGCGCGAGGATACGGAAATATCTACGCAGAAACGAATATTTGCGATTCGTTTGTCAGCTAGGCCACTGATATTCACGTGTAATCTTGTTCGTTGTAAACGAAGCAATTGAGCTGCGTATTCTGAAATAAATGACGCTTGCGAACCTTGATCTAAAAATGCGCGCAAGTGAATCGGTGTGCCATCCGAGGTATTGACCAAAACGTAGTTGTTGGAAGAACCACGTCCTGGAATTTCGAGCAGGAGCTCATTGAATTGTATTCAGTCGGAGACTGGACCGCGTTGGCTTGCTGCTTGCCTGGATAAGCCCGAGTTATTATTTCTGGCCCATGGAATGTAGAGCGCATGTAATCGGGTTCTTGAAGATATATCTCTGTGAGTTGGGTTGCTGCCGAAGACTCGGTCGAGGCCACCTGTTGCTCGATATATGTATTTTGTGTTTTCGTTTGGAACGTGTGAATAGCGGAGCTATCGCCAGCACGCTCCGTACTTTTCAGAGGGGAATCAGTAGTGTGTATATGTACGTTCTGGCACAACTGAAATTTGGGTGCTATTGGGTGCTATGCGTTGTGTGTGTTAGAGTGAGATGGCGCTATACGGTTGTGTGGGAGGGAGTGAGAAGGAGATATAAATATGGACGGACAGACGGACAGGGTGCTATGCTTTACGTGTGTTAGAGTGAGATGGCGCTATACGGTTGTGTGGGAGGGAGTGAGAAAGAGATATAAATACGGACGGACAGACGGAAGGACACCGGGAGGGAGGGAGAGGAAGGGGAGGGAGGGAGAGAAAGGGGATGAGGGTAAGGGAGGAAATGGGGCGTGGCAACAGGGGCGGGGGAAATGGGCGTGGCAATAGGGGGGCGTGCAACATGGGCGTGGCAAATGGGGCAGACAAAAATGGGCGTGACAAAGTAGGCGTGTAAAAACGGACAGACAGACATACACAGACGGACAGACAAACATACATAGAGACGGACAAACAGACGGACATACATACAGACAGACAAACAGACGGACATACATACAGACGGACAGACCGACATACATAGCTCAGCGTGCTGACTGTTGCGAGTGTGGTGTGTTCCTCTGCCTTGATCTCTGCCCGCTTGTGTATCGTTTGTGGTACTTGAGATTTTTGTTTTGCACAGAATCAGAATGTAAACAAACGCAACTGGTCATTTAGAACATGTACGAATTTGTTTGCATATTGAACTTTGAATGGATGCGAATGGCTGGGTAGTAGTTTTGTTATGTGGTTGTTGTTGTTGTTCTTTTTCTTCAGCTGGCAGACGTACTTTTAGAAATTTTTGTTTGCGTTTTGGGGTGTACTCTTTGTTGTTGGAATTTTTATTTCTTTTTTATTGCTCTGATTTAATTGCTGTGTGGTTGTTGTAGATTTAGTAAATGAGTTATAGGCATTTCAAGTGTTCGATTGCCTCGCAACCACACTTATTAAATGTACATATATTGATACAATTATTTCCATCTCGGAATTGGAGTTGACAATTTCGGTACTTTCCGTTTAGGAATATTTCTCATGGTCTGACAGACAGACAGACGGACGGACACACTGATAGACCGACGGACATACATACATATAGACAGACATACATACATACATATAGACGGACAGACATACAAACATATGGACGGACAGACTGACAGACAGACGGAAATACATACATATATACCGACAGACGGACATACATATAGACGGACAGACGAACGGTGGAATAGACAGATGGACAGTGAACATACACAAATTGAATTATTCATAAATCCAGTGTCATAGTTAACTAGGTGATCAGCTTGATGGCAAAAGTGGTTGTGGGAAGAGGAAATGGGAAAGTGTAGGGTGGGAAGACGAACAGACATAGACACATACAAACATAAGTACATATAGACGGACAGACTGACAGAGACAGTGAACATGCACGAATTAAAATTCTTTTGTTTATTTTGTTCTTGTTCTTGTAGGAGTTTGGCTTATGTTGTTTTGTATACGATTTATTCTTGCTGTCTTGTTTTATTTTTAGGAATAGAGACGCTTGTTATAGATATTGAAGTGTAGAGGAGAGGATTGAGTAGGTAAACCTAGGATGCTCCACTTATTCTTTTTCTTCATTGTATAGCTTCTGTTAGAATAAGCATTTGATGCTCGTGCGAGAAGAGTTAATACAACAAATGTAGGGATTTCTTTTTATACACATGAAGTAATATTTTGGCGAAGATGTACAATGTTTATGCTTTTGCGTTAGGAATATGCTTGGGTATGCTATACTTGTTTTTTTCATTTAATCTAGTTTTAATTTTTATTCTTTTCGGGTGTAGATTTTTTTGTTGTTATATAGTATAGGTACTAAATGAACATTTCAAGTGAGCTTTAGTTTGTGGGCTCATAGGTTCTTACTAATACGTGTTATTTGTATTTTATGGTTAGCTCACTATATGGATTAATAAAAATTTGATGACATGATTTTTGCTATAATTTGTTTTGTAATATATTTTTTAATTTCAGTGTTTTAAATAATATTTGTTTAATGCTTATTATTATTGATTTTAGGTGTAAGAGATTTGTTTGATATGGTTTAGTTAGTTAATGAGCGATGGGTTAGTAAACATATCTTTGAGAAAAGAGATATTTAGAGACGCATGTTGTTTATTGTAGACGAGAGAGGCTTGAGTTGGTAAAGCTAGGATGCCATTCTCACTCTTATTTTCTCTTTCTTCTTCTTCTTTTTCTTGTTCTTGCTCTTTTTTCCCCCAATACTATTATTATTGCGTCTTATTCTTTTTGTTTTTTGCACGGAATCATAATGTAAACAAACATCCATAAGCATAAAATTAGCTACATCGAGAATAAAGGGTCAATTGTAAAAGTGTCGTCAAAGCGTAAAGATCGAATTTTTAATTAAAGAAAAGTGTTCTAAAAGTTGCAGTTGTAAAAAGTTGCTCATTTTTCTGAAAAAAGTTAAATACAATATTCAAAAAGTTAATAAAATATTAACAAATTCTATAAACAAATTTAATAACAATTAAAAGAACGTGAACTATTTTTAAAAAGAACAATCAAGTGAAAATTCTGAAAAAAAGTAAAAGTGAAAAACTTAAATATACTACTGAATTCCTGGAATTTATTAAAATTGCATTAGTTGTCGATTATATTTAGAAAAAAACAATAAACATGCAATTCATCTGCGAAAAATGTGCGGCTTGTTTCACAGCAAAACGCAGCTTAGTTCGCCACGTAAGAGTCAAGCATGAGAATTTGGTCTTCAAATGTAACAACTGTCAAGCAACATTTGATAGACAATATAAATTAGAAGAGCATAAAAATAAGTCTCATAAAAATGGAGGATCTAGTAGCTCGGCGGAGGTAAATATCCTACAACGAACTACATCATATTGCTCAGGATGTCAACAACATATTGAATTGAAAAACTGGGCTTATCACATTAGAACAAACACGCACAAGCGAAAATGTTGTGTTCCGGCAAGCGGCAACAAGTTGAAATATTTAAGAGATACTTTTAACGAGAGAATAGAGTCTCTCATCTACGAAAATAAGGATGAAAGTACTCTCATCGCAGAAGCATTCTTCCAGAAAGGAAAACCTGACATAATACTAGAGCTAATTAACAACCTCGAAAAGCATTTGGCGTTTAAATTTAATTTGGAGTTGTTCTGCGAATTCACCAAAACATCTGACGACAAGCCCATAGTTCAAATAAAATCATTTCAAACAAAAATGAGGATAGTTCAGTTACCAAACCAGCTAGACCAGATTCTAGACCAAAAAATTGAAAGCTTATTAACTAAACTGACAGAGTTCCAGGAAAGAGACAGTGGCTGGGCTCTCGCCAAAATATGTCACCTGGAAATAAATATTAACCAGTACAGGCCAATAAAAGGTTCATCCTATCTGCCTCTACCGAAAGTCTTGGATAAGAAGAAAGCATGCATTAATATTAAAAACGATGACGAATACTGCTTCAAGTGGGCAATCATTGCTGCTCTGAGTCCAACCGACATCAATCCACAAAGACCACAGAACTACAACATTGAAAATATAGCGTCTAATATAATAACACTACCAAACGGAATTGTTGTTAATTTTGAGCGATTAACATTTCCTCTACCACTCACAGAGATTTCGGAATTTGAACGGAAAAATAATAATATAAGTGTAAATGTCTTCGGATTTGATGAAGAGCTTGGGGCTATAATAGGACCATTTTATAGCACTCAAGCTGAAAAACCACACCACATCAACATGCTTCTTATCCAAGACGTGGAGCTTTCACATTACGTGTGGATCAAATCTATTTCAAGGTAATTATTGTTCAAATTTCATATCACATAGTATATTAAATCTTTAAATTTGAATATGTTAGTATGTAATAAATAATCTAATTACATATTTTTCTTTTAATTTCAGATTAATAAAGCAACAAAGTACGAGCCATAACAGAAAAATAATTTTATGCAACAACTGCCTGCAGTACTCTCACAACGAGAGTACTCTTCAACAACATAAGGAGGTGTGCAATAAAGTTGTCACGGAGATGCCACCGCTGGAAAAAGGCGTAATTAATTTTAAAAATTTTCAATGTAGTTTAGATGTGCCATTTGTAGTATACGCAGATTTTGAATGCGTATTAAGTAGATTAGATGACTCCATTAGTAATAAGTTAGTTAATAAACACATGCCGGCAGCTTTTAGTTATAATATACATTGTACTTTTAAACATAGCCTTAGTAAATTTGTTGTATATTCAGGGCAGGATGCTGCCGCAAAGTTCATAGAACATTTAGTTAGGGATATTGTAGATATTTATAATAACTATTTAAGTAAAACGACACCTATGCCCTTTTTAAATCCTCAACAGCTAAAGCACCAATTCCAAAGCAAAAACTGTCATATTTGCAATAAAGAATTGGGGGCTGATAGAGTGGCAGACCATTGTCATCTTACTGGCGAATATAGAGGTCCGGCACATAATGAGTGCAATTTAAAATTTCAAATTGCAAAGTTTGTGCCGGTGTTCTTTCATAATTTTTCTGGCTATGACTGCCACCTCTTTGTTAAAGAATTGAATGCTTTCGAGGGTGATATTAAAGTTATACCCTTAAATAAGGAATTGTATGTATCCCTTTCCAAACGTATACAAGTAAGTGAAAAGAAAATCATTGAAATAAGGTTCTTGGATTCCTTCCGATTTATGGCCGCTAGCTTGAATGATTTAGCTAGAAACTTATCAGTATCTGATTTCAAAACTGTTCGCCAAGAGTATCCAAAAGACGATGAATTTACACTACTAACTAGAAAAGGTGTATTTCCATACGAATACATCAACTCGTTCGATCGTCTGAAGGAAACTTCTCTTCCTACTCAGGATGATTTTTTCAGTCATTTGACAAATAAGACTTGTTCTTCTGAGGATTATGAACACGCGGTTAAAGTATGGCAACAGTTTAAATGTCAAACACTTGAAGAATACATGCTTCTATATCTGAAAACAGATGTATTAATCTTGACTGACATTTTCGAAAATTTTAGAAAAGTGTGTCAAAAAATTTATAATCTTGATCCTTGCCAATATTACACTGCCCCAGGCTTATCTTGGGATGCGATGCTTAAAACTACACAAATTGAACTTGAACTGTTTACAGATATAGACATGTACCTGTTCATCCAGAAGAGTATTAGGGGAGGCATTGTCCAATGTAGTACAAGGCATTCCAAAGCCAATAATAAATATATGGACGATTATAATTGTAATGTACCACCCGAATATTTAATGTATTTGGATGCTAACAATTTATATGGCTGGGCAATGTCACAATGTCTTCCTTGTGGAGGTTTCGAGTGGCTATCAGATACTGATAATTTTGATGTAGAGTCCATTTCAATGAATTCTCCTGTTGGATACATCCTTGAAGTAGATTTGGATTACCCACAGAATTTACATGATGCGCATAATGATTTACCTTTTTGTGCTGAGAATAAAACTGTGGGTAATTCAAAATCTAAAAAGTTGATTACTGACTTAACCAACAAAACTCGCTATGTCATTCATTATAGAAATCTTCAGCAATGTATAGAAAATGGTATGTTGTTGAAGAAAGTATATAAAATATTGAAATTTAAGCAGTCTTGTTGGTTAAAACAGTATATTGTTTTGAATACCCATCATCGCAGTTTAGCAAAGAATACTTTTGAAAAGAATTTTTTCAAATTGTTAAACAATGCGGTGTATGGAAAAACCATGGAAAATGTTGATAAGCGTAAAGATGTCAAAATAGTAACCGATTGGGAAAGTAGGGGAAGGCGGTTAGGAGCCCGAGCGCTAATTGCCAAACCAAACTTCCACAGCTGTACACAGTTTACAGAAGATATGGTTGCTATACAAATGTCTAGAGCTCGCTCTGTTTATAACAAACCTATATATTTGGGATTTGTTGTTTTGGAATTGTCGAAATGGAAAATGTACGACTTCCATTATAGTTACATGAAACCTAAATTCGCAACAAATCTAGTGCTAAATTATATGGATACTGATTCTTTTATTTATTCCATTCGATGTGAAGATTTTTATGCTGATATTCGGGATGATATCGACTCAAAGTTCGATACATCAGAGTATTCACCTACCAATCCTTTTCATATACCGCTTAGAAATAGTAAAGTACTCGGTATGATGAAAGACGAAAGCAAAGGAAAAATTATGAAAGAATTTGTTGGCTTGCGTTCGAAAATGTATTCAATCGATGTTATTGGTTATGGGGAAACTAAAAAGGCCAAAGGTGTTAAAAATACGGTTATAAATAAGTTAAGTATAAGAGATTATAAAGATTGTCTAGTTAATAAGAAAATTATTTATGGAGATATGTTTATATTTAGATCTAAGCTCCACCAAATTTATACGCAATTAGTACATAAGATAGCCTTAAGCCCCCTAGATGATAAGCGTTTTATTAGAAATGATGGTGTACACACATATGCCTGGGGAAATTATCGTCTAGATTTAGAGCAGGAGTTAGATATAGATGAAAATATGTTTATGGATATAGAAATATAGAATATTAATTATAACTATTATAAAAATAAATAAGAAAAAATTTGTAAATAGATTTAAGAAAAACATTTATTTTCAATCAATAAAATTATATATTAACATTTAAATCTTCTGCATTGCATTATAATCTTTTATTTATTATCAATGAAATTTCGGAGTAGGATTGCATTTTTCAGCGCGTAGTGTCCATTATGGGAATGGCATATTTTTTGTTGTAAGTATGTATCTCTAAGTGATTGATCATTTTTACACCCCATTTCTTCAACATTAATTACAGGTTTCCCCGAGATTTCTTCAATCCATTTCGATTTTTCAACTCCTTTCACATATACAAGGTGGTTTTCAATATTTAGTCTCAAAAAAATGTACAACGCTATTAAAAGAGTTAGATCCATCGTTCCAACGAAATCCATGATGATTGTGATACAGCCAATTTGCCTGCTTTTTATATTTTAAAGATAAGTCTCTAAATTCAAATAGTGGTTTGATGATAAAGTTTTGATATTCACTAAAGCTGAAGGTTATTGCAGTTCACTACCACCGAATTCTATAAGAGAGCCCTTGTTGGCCCTTCTAATCGCGAAAAGACGGAATTTAATATAGACAGTCCGACCGGACAAAATTTTATTAACATATATCTGTAAATTATATAAATGACAGTATGAGTATATTATATGACATACATTCACTAATTTCCTGGTTACCACTATATTAATATTAGTATGATAACTTTCAACTGAACACATTTCATAAGCTGTTCATAAGCTGTTCATAAGCTGTTTAGAGCTGTTCAGAGCTGTTCATAAGCTGTTCAGAGCTGTTCATAAGCTGTTCATAAGCTGTTCAGAGCTGTTCATAAGCTGTTCATAAGCTGTTCATAAGCTGTTCAGAGCTGTTCATAAGCTGTTCATAAGCTGTTCAGAGCTGTTCATAAGCTGTTCAGAGCTGTTCATAAGCTGTTCATAAGCTGTTCAGAGCTGTTCATGTTCATGTTCAGCTTATGAACAGCTCTGAACAGCTTATGAAAAGCTCTGAACAGCTTATGAACAGCTTATGAACAGCTCTGAACAGCTCTGAACAGCTTATGAACAGCTCTGAACAGCTTATGAACAGCTCTGAACAGCTCTGAACAGCTTATGAACAGCTCTGAACAGCTTATGAACAGCTTATGAACAGCTCTGAACAGCTTATGAACAGCTTATGAAATGTGTTCAGTTGAAAGTTATCATACTAATATTAATATAGTGGTAACCAGGAAATTAGTGAATGTATGTCATATAATATACTCATACTGTCATTTATATAATTTACAGATATATGTTAATAAAATTTTGTCCGGTCGGACTGTCTATATTAAATTCCGTCTTTTCGCGATTAGAAGGGCCAACAAGGGCTCTCTTATAGAATTCGGTGGTAGTGAACTGCAATAACCTTCAGCTTTAGTGAATATCAAAACTTTATCATCAAACCACTATTTGAATTTAGAGACTTATCTTTAAAATATAAAAAGCAGGCAAATTGGCTGTATCACAATCATCATGGATTTCGTTGGAACGATGGATCTAACTCTTTTAATAGCGTTGTACATTTTTTTGAGACTAAATATTGAAAACCACCTTGTATATGTGAAAGGAGTTGAAAAATCGAAATGGATTGAAGAAATCTCGGGGAAACCTGTAATTAATGTTGAAGAAATGGGGTGTAAAAATGATCAATCACTTAGAGATACATACTTACAACAAAAAATATGCCATTCCCATAATGGACACTACGCGCTGAAAAATGCAATCCTACTCCGAAATTTCATTGATAATAAATAAAAGATTATAATGCAATGCAGAAGATTTAAATGTTAATATATAATTTTATTGATTGAAAATAAATGTTTTTCTTAAATCTATTTACAAATTTTTTCTTATTTATTTTTATAATAGTTATAATTAATATTCTATATTTCTATATCCATAAACATATTTTCATCTATATCTAACTCCTGCTCTAAATCTAGACGATAATTTCCCCAGGCATATGTGTGTACACCATCATTTCTAATAAAACGCTTATCATCTAGGGGGCTTAAGGCTATCTTATGTACTAATTGCGTATAAATTTGGTGGAGCTTAGATCTAAATATAAACATATCTCCATAAATAATTTTCTTATTAACTAGACAATCTTTATAATCTCTTATACTTAACTTATTTATAACCGTATTTTTAACACCTTTGGCCTTTTTAGTTTCCCCATAACCAATAACATCGATTGAATACATTTTCGAACGCAAGCCAACAAATTCTTTCATAATTTTTCCTTTGCTTTCGTCTTTCATCATACCGAGTACTTTACTATTTCTAAGCGGTATATGAAAAGGATTGGTAGGTGAATACTCTGATGTATCGAACTTTGAGTCGATATCATCCCGAATATCAGCATAAAAATCTTCACATCGAATGGAATAAATAAAAGAATCAGTATCCATATAATTTAGCACTAGATTTGTTGCGAATTTAGGTTTCATGTAACTATAATGGAAGTCGTACATTTTCCATTTCGACAATTCCAAAACAACAAATCCCAAATATATAGGTTTGTTATAAACAGAGCGAGCTCTAGACATTTGTATAGCAACCATATCTTCTGTAAACTGTGTACAGCTGTGGAAGTTTGGTTTGGCAATTAGCACTCGGGCTCCTAACCGCCTTCCCCTACTTTCCCAATCGGTTACTATTTTGACATCTTTACGCTTATCAACATTTTCCATGGTTTTTCCATACACCGCATTGTTTAACAATTTGAAAAAATTCTTTTCAAAAGTATTCTTTGCTAAACTGCGATGATGGGTATTCAAAACAATATACTGTTTTAACCAACAAGACTGCTTAAATTTCAATATTTTATATACTTTCTTCAACAACATACCATTTTCTATACATTGCTGAAGATTTCTATAATGAATGACATAGCGAGTTTTGTTGGTTAAGTCAGTAATCAACTTTTTAGATTTTGAATTACCCACAGTTTTATTCTCAGCACAAAAAGGTAAATCATTATGCGCATCATGTAAATTCTGTGGGTAATCCAAATCTACTTCAAGGATGTATCCAACAGGAGAATTCATTGAAATGGACTCTACATCAAAATTATCAGTATCTGATAGCCACTCGAAACCTCCACAAGGAAGACATTGTGACATTGCCCAGCCATATATATTGTTAGCATCCAAATACATTAAATATTCGGATGGTTCATTACAATTATAATCGTCCATATATTTATTATTGGCTTTGGAATGCCTTGTACTACATTGGACAATGCCTCCCCTAATACTCTTCTGGATGAACAGGTACATGTCTATATCTGTAAACAGTTCAAGTTCAATTTGTGTAGTTTTAAGCATCGCATCCCAAGATAAGCCTGGGGCAGTGTAATATTGGCAAGGATCAAGATTATAAATTTTTTGACACACTTTTCTAAAATTTTCGAAAATGTCAGTCAAGATTAATACATCTGTTTTCAGATATAGAAGCATGTATTCTTCAAGTGTTTGACATTTAAACTGTTGCCATACTTTAACCGCGTGTTCATAATCCTCAGAAGAACAAGTCTTATTTGTCAAATGACTGAAAAAATCATCCTGAGTAGGAAGAGAAGTTTCCTTCAGACGATCGAACGAGTTGATGTATTCGTATGGAAATACACCTTTTCTTGTTAGTAGTGTAAATTCATCGTCTTTTGGATACTCTTGGCGAACAGTTTTGAAATCAGATACTGATAAGTTTCTAGCTAAATCATTCAAGCTAGCGGCCATAAATCGGAAGGAATCCAAGAACCTTATTTCAATGCTTTTCTTTTCACTTACTTGTATACGTTTGGAAAGGGATACATACAATTCCTTATTTAAGGGTATAACTTTAATATCACCCTCGAAAGCATTCAATTCTTTAACAAAGAGGTGGCAGTCATAGCCAGAAAAATTATGAAAGAACACCGGCACAAACTTTGCAATTTGAAATTTTAAATTGCACTCATTATGTGCCGGACCTCTATATTCGCCAGTAAGATGACAATGGTCTGCCACTCTATCAGCCCCCAATTCTTTATTGCAAATATGACAGTTTTTGCTTTGGAATTGGTGCTTTAGCTGTTGAGGATTTAAAAAGGGCATAGTGTCGTTTTACTTAAATAGTTATTATAAATATCTACAATATCCCTAACTAAATGTTCTATGAACTTTGCGGCAGCATCCTGCCCTGAATATACAACAAATTTACTAAGGCTATGTTTAAAAGTACAATGTATATTATAACTAAAAGCTGCCGGCATGTGTTTATTATCTAACTTATTACTAATGGAGTCATCTAATCTACTTAATACGCATTCAAAATCTGCGTATACTACAAATGGCACATCTAAACTACATTGAAAATTTTTAAAATTAATTACGGCTTTTTCCAGCGGTGGCATCTCCGTGACAACTTTATTGCACACCTCCTTATGTTGTTGAAGAGTACTCTCGTTGTGAGAGTACTGCAGGCAGTTGTTGCATAAAATTATTTTTCTGTTATGGCTCGTACTTTGTTGCTTTATTAATCTGAAATTAAAAGAAAAATATGTAATTAGATTATTTATTACATACTAACATATTCAAATTTAAAGATTTAATATACTATGTGATATGAAATTTGAACAATAATTACCTTGAAATAGATTTGATCCACACGTAATGTGAAAGCTCCACGTCTTGGATAAGAAGCATGTTGATGTGGTGTGGTTTTTCAGCTTGAGTGCTATAAAATGGTCCTATTATAGCCCCAAGCTCTTCATCAAATCCGAAGACATTTACACTTATATTATTATTTTTCCGTTCAAATTCCGAAATCTCTGTGAGTGGTAGAGGAAATGTTAATCGCTCAAAATTAACAACAATTCCGTTTGGTAGTGTTATTATATTAGACGCTATATTTTCAATGTTGTAGTTCTGTGGTCTTTGTGGATTGATGTCGGTTGGACTCAGAGCAGCAATGATTGCCCACTTGAAGCAGTATTCGTCATCGTTTTTAATATTAATGCATGCTTTCTTCTTATCCAAGACTTTCGGTAGAGGCAGATAGGATGAACCTTTTATTGGCCTGTACTGGTTAATATTTATTTCCAGGTGACATATTTTGGCGAGAGCCCAGCCACTGTCTCTTTCCTGGAACTCTGTCAGTTTAGTTAATAAGCTTTCAATTTTTTGGTCTAGAATCTGGTCTAGCTGGTTTGGTAACTGAACTATCCTCATTTTTGTTTGAAATGATTTTATTTGAACTATGGGCTTGTCGTCAGATGTTTTGGTGAATTCGCAGAACAACTCCAAATTAAATTTAAACGCCAAATGCTTTTCGAGGTTGTTAATTAGCTCTAGTATTATGTCAGGTTTTCCTTTCTGGAAGAATGCTTCTGCGATGAGAGTACTTTCATCCTTATTTTCGTAGATGAGAGACTCTATTCTCTCGTTAAAAGTATCTCTTAAATATTTCAACTTGTTGCCGCTTGCCGGAACACAACATTTTCGCTTGTGCGTGTTTGTTCTAATGTGATAAGCCCAGTTTTTCAATTCAATATGTTGTTGACATCCTGAGCAATATGATGTAGTTCGTTGTAGGATATTTACCTCCGCCGAGCTACTAGATCCTCCATTTTTATGAGACTTATTTTTATGCTCTTCTAATTTATATTGTCTATCAAATGTTGCTTGACAGTTGTTACATTTGAAGACCAAATTCTCATGCTTGACTCTTACGTGGCGAACTAAGCTGCGTTTTGCTGTGAAACAAGCCGCACATTTTTCGCAGATGAATTGCATGTTTATTGTTTTTTTCTAAATATAATCGACAACTAATGCAATTTTAATAAATTCCAGGAATTCAGTAGTATATTTAAGTTTTTCACTTTTACTTTTTTTCAGAATTTTCACTTGATTGTTCTTTTTAAAAATAGTTCACGTTCTTTTAATTGTTATTAAATTTGTTTATAGAATTTGTTAATATTTTATTAACTTTTTGAATATTGTATTTAACTTTTTTCAGAAAAATGAGCAACTTTTTACAACTGCAACTTTTAGAACGGATGTTTTTTTTTTTTTTTTATGGATGTTTTATGGATGGACTTTTATGGATGTTTGTTTACATTATGATTCCGTGCAAAAAACAAAAAGAATAAGACGCAATAATAATAGTATTGGGGGAAAAAAAGAGCAAGAACAAGAAAAAGAAGAAGAAGAAAGAGAAAATAAGAGTGAGAATGGCATCCTAGCTTTACCAACTCAAGCCTCTCTCGTCTACAATAAACAACATGCGTCTCTAAATATCTCTTTTCTCAAAGATATGTTTACTAACCCATCGCTCATTAACTAACTAAACCATATCAAACAAATCTCTTACACCTAAAATCAATAATAATAAGCATTAAACAAATATTATTTAAAACACTGAAATTAAAAAATATATTACAAAACAAATTATAGCAAAAATCATGTCATCAAATTTTTATTAATCCATATAGTGAGCTAACCATAAAATACAAATAACACGTATTAGTAAGAACCTATGAGCCCACAAACTAAAGCTCACTTGAAATGTTCATTTAGTACCTATACTATATAACAACAAAAAAATCTACACCCGAAAAGAATAAAAATTAAAACTAGATTAAATGAAAAAAACAAGTATAGCATACCCAAGCATATTCCTAACGCAAAAGCATAAACATTGTACATCTTCGCCAAAATATTACTTCATGTGTATAAAAAGAAATCCCTACATTTGTTGTATTAACTCTTCTCGCACGAGCATCAAATGCTTATTCTAACAGAAGCTATACAATGAAGAAAAAGAATAAGTGGAGCATCCTAGGTTTACCTACTCAATCCTCTCCTCTACACTTCAATATCTATAACAAGCGTCTCTATTCCTAAAAATAAAACAAGACAGCAAGAATAAATCGTATACAAAACAACATAAGCCAAACTCCTACAAGAACAAGAACAAAATAAACAAAAGAATTTTAATTCGTGCATGTTCACTGTCTCTGTCAGTCTGTCCGTCTATATGTACGTATGTTTGTATGTGTCTATGTCTGTTCGTCTTCCCACCCTACACTTTCCCATTTCCTCTTCCCACAACCACTTTTGCCATCAAGCTGATCACCTAGTTAACTATGACACTGGATTTATGAATAATTCAATTTGTGTATGTTCACTGTCCATCTGTCTATTCCACCGTTCGTCTGTCCGTCTATATGTATGTCCGTCTGTCGGTATATATGTATGTATTTCCGTCTGTCTGTCAGTCTGTCCGTCCATATGTTTGTATGTCTGTCCGTCTATATGTATGTATGTATGTCTGTCTATATGTATGTATGTCCGTCGGTCTATCAGTGTGTCCGTCCGTCTGTCTGTCTGTCAGACCATGAGAAATATTCCTAAACGGAAAGTACCGAAATTGTCAACTCCAATTCCGAGATGGAAATAATTGTATCAATATATGTACATTTAATAAGTGTGGTTGCGAGGCAATCGAACACTTGAAATGCCTATAACTCATTTACTAAATCTACAACAACCACACAGCAATTAAATCAGAGCAATAAAAAAGAAATAAAAATTCCAACAACAAAGAGTACACCCCAAAACGCAAACAAAAATTTCTAAAAGTACGTCTGCCAGCTGAAGAAAAAGAACAACAACAACAACCACATAACAAAACTACTACCCAGCCATTCGCATCCATTCAAAGTTCAATATGCAAACAAATTCGTACATGTTCTAAATGACCAGTTGCGTTTGTTTACATTCTGATTCTGTGCAAAAACAAAAATCTCAAGTACCACAAACGATACACAAGCGGGCAGAGATCAAGGCAGAGGAACACACCACACTCGCAACAGTCAGCACGCTGAGCTATGTATGTCGGTCTGTCCGTCTGTATGTATGTCCGTCTGTTTGTCTGTCTGTATGTATGTCCGTCTGTTTGTCCGTCTCTATGTATGTTTGTCTGTCCGTCTGTGTATGTCTGTCTGTCCGTTTTTACACGCCTACTTTGTCACGCCCATTTTTGTCTGCCCCATTTGCCACGCCCATGTTGCACGCCCCCCTATTGCCACGCCCATTTCCCCCGCCCCTGTTGCCACGCCCCATTTCCTCCCTTACCCTCATCCCCTTTCTCTCCCTCCCTCCCCTTCCTCTCCCTCCCTCCCGGTGTCCGTCCGTCTGTCCGTCCGTATTTATATCTCTTTCTCACTCCCTCCCACACAACCGTATAGCGCCATCTCACTCTAACACACGTAAAGCATAGCACCCTGTCCGTCTGTCCGTCCATATTTATATCTCCTTCTCACTCCCTCCCACACAACCGTATAGCGCCATCTCACTCTAACACACACAACGCATAGCACCCAATAGCACCCAAATTTCAGTTGTGCCAGAACGTACATATACACACTACTGGAATCCACAGAATGTATAAGTGTGTGATGTCTACCCCCGCATTTGAAACAGCATTTCAAACTGTTACACTTTGCTGCAACATGATTGCAATTTAGGCAATTTGAGCAAAGATTGTATTTGGTCACTGCTGCTCTTCTTTCTTTGATTTTAAGTCCCAAAAAAATTACGCATTTGCGAACTGGATGTTCACCCTTACCGCATATAGGGCAAACAGCGGAAGTCTTCGCAGGATACGATCTTATATCCCTTTTGCTGGATACTATATTGTTTTGGCGTGGCAATTGCTTGGAAACAGCTGTTGAACTAGGTCTGCATGAGGTAACCATCATATGGTACTATTCGTCAAGGGTAGTACACAACTCTGCGAATGTAGGTACAGCCCTTTTTGTACGCATGGCGTGCTCCCACTCTACTCGCACAGAATTTGGTAGTTTCTTGAGAATATAGCATACTAGAATGTGGTTCTCCTGGTTCATGTTGATCCCCAACTTCGAAATTGAATTCACGCACGAGCGGCATGTTTGAGTGAATCGTCGTAACGCTGCTGCATCATCACGAGCTACTGGTGCTTGATTTTCAAAGGCATCCATGTAGTGTGAAAATAGAACTCTTTCATTGTCGTAGAACGTAGTGAGCATTTCCCAAGCATGTTTGTAGTTTTCTCCAACAAGATTAATATGTTCAATATCCTGGGCAGCAGCTTCTGACAATGCGCCTCTTAAATAGTGAAAACGTTGAAAATCATTTAAACGTGTATTTTCGTGAATCAATGATGTAAAAGCTCCTTTGAAAGTTGGCCATTCAACAAAATTCCCAGCAAAGGTAGGAAGTCTTATCTCTGGCAACGGTATTTCCTTGATCGGAACCTCGGCCGTTGCATTAAATTCCGAGGATTGCGTGTTCACTTTGTTAACCTTCAATTCGAGGTCTTTTGGAGGGAAAATAACCGTATACGATGAACGAATGACAGATACTACTTCGATGTATTGTTCTTCAAAATTGTCTGGTAGTTCCTGCTCAATGTATAAGCTCTTTACCTTTGGATCTGTGGCCGCCTTCATCAAGCTTTTGTGGTTAAGTCGAAACTCTGCATGAAGTGCAGCAAGCGATTCGAGGCGCGTTTGAAAGTAGGCCTGTGTTTTACGTGCTACTGCATCCTTCTTAAAATTGCCAAGAACTCTTCTTAGTGATTGAAGGAGCGCCGTCTGCTCGTTTACAAGCAAATGTGGTTCAGCGGTGGCACCTGCCTCTTCATCCGACATCGTTCCTTTTTCCCTAACCCAGATATGTCAAAATGCACTTACCTCTCAGATCTTTATGCAGCGATCGAGATTCCCGGGTTTCGGCACCAAATGTTGTTTCGTGGATGCAATCAATTTATTGTTGGCCTTTAAAAATTAAGTTTTTATACAATCGAATTAATTTACAGAACCATCGAAAAGAAAAAACGAAAAAAATGTGTATCTCCTTCTCGTTGTGAAAAAACACGAGTTCAGCTTGCGTCAAACCGGAGTTGCCAGAAGGTTGTTTACTATTAGGGTTGCCAGCAGCCGCAACAGACACATGCTGTCGATATTTAAGTAGTGAAATGCGCGGCTTATACAATTAAATCTAGGATATGTTCTTATAGTATTCTTATTTTAATTCTTTTCTTTGTTATAGGATAAGCATTTGATATGCGTGAATTTTTTGTGTTGGAGACAGACACACGTATTTTAATTGCTTAGTATTTTTTTTTCTTTTTGTTTCTTATACTGAGGCATTTAGAAAATGCTATGATTAGATTTTGAACATGGTTATGTTCATGAACTTCAGTATGACTATATGAATTAATGAAAATTTGATGACATGATTTTTGCTATAATTTGTTCTTGTAATATATTTTCGAATTTCAGTGTTTAAATGATATTTCTTTAACGCTAATTATTATTGCTTTTAGGTGTAGGAGATTTGTTTGATATGGTTTAGTTGGTCAATGAGCGATGGGTTTGTGAATATGTGTTTGAGAAAAGAGATATTAGACGCATGATATTGATATTGAAGCGTAGACATTAGAGGGTTGAGTAGGTAAGCCTGCCTCTTATTCTTTTTATGTTTTCCGCGTGAATAATGAATAAGCAAATAGCCAAAACGATGTTTATATATTCGACCTCACCGAAACAGTTAAGCACTCTTCAACTTATACAATCTAACTCTAAATTTGAAAGAAAAGACGAACAAACAGACGGACAGACTGACAGAGGTAAAGGACAGGCGGATAGTGTAGATGCAGCGACAGAGGCGGATTCAGATGGCTATTATGACATGGGTTTTTTTCTTTTAATTTGTTCTTGTAATATATTTTTAATTTTAGTGTTTTAAATAATATTCTTTTAGCGCTGATTATTATTGCTTTTAGGAGTAAGAGATTTGTTTGATCCGGTTTAGATAGTTAATGAGCGATGGGTTTGTAAATATGTCTTTGAGAAAACGGATATTGTTTTTGTTTTGGAATTTTAGGAATAAATTTGTGATTAAATTTTGTCTAAATTATTAAATTTTAGGAAACAAAACCTGTTAACATTGAAGTGCAGACATGAGAGGCTCTAGTTGGGAAAGCTAGGATGCCATTCTTACTAATATTTTCTTGTTCTTTCTTATTACAATACTATTATTCTTGGTTCTTATTCTTTTTCTTTTCTTCTGCCTATAGCCGAACCATCAAAATAGTCATACCAAAATTTAGCTTAAAACTATTACTGAAATTTAGCTTCTATACCATGAACAATGTTTAGTCTAAATGGTAACAAGTTCTTATTTCAATATTAAATGCTAGTGATTTAATGTAGCTTAAATTATTTCTCTTGTAAAGAATGCTATTGAACCAACAAAATAGCTGCTTGATTGACGCTTGACTAAGAATTTTCTTTGAGCGATAAAATCTGGTTTTTAGTTAGGGATCATTATATAGTCTATAAATAACCGAAAACGATATCTATATATTCGATCGCAGCGAAACACTTAAATACTCTGCAACTTATGATGTCTAAATATAACTTTGAATGGAAAATGCTAAAGTAGCGTTTCAACATATTAAACTCTTAATTTAAGGGAAACCTATAATTATTAAGAAACAAGAAAAGAAACATATTGATTTGTACATACACA
Source organism: Myopa tessellatipennis (assembly GCA_943737955.2). Taxonomy (NCBI): domain Eukaryota; kingdom Metazoa; phylum Arthropoda; class Insecta; order Diptera; family Conopidae; genus Myopa; species Myopa tessellatipennis. The sequence continues at coordinate 37,598,748 of OX031315.1, read as the reverse complement.
GAAATAGTAAACTCCTACATTTCTGTTAAATTTCATTCCAATAGCTTAATCGGTTCTAATGCGATCAATATTCCAACAGACAGACGACATCAATTTAAAATCATTAAATACCATAGGCAATTAACTCAAAACCCAACTGAAAATTAATAAGACGGAGAATTGAAATAGACATTAACATGGAAATATAATGCAAATAGATATAAATAGTAATTCTTACTATAATCAGTCGCCAGATAAAGGTTCGGAAATGATAATAGAAACAATCTTTAGAAACCAACAACAAGGTATTTTAAGAACGTAAGAAGATCTAATAAATTCTAAATAAATGAACAAAAATGCATAGAAAACTCACAGAAACATCTACAATATCGGGCTATGTATTTTATCAGCCCAGTTGTTGATATCAATATAATAAGCTAATTGCAATTCCTAAACCAAAATTCACTTAACATCGACACACTAGCAATATAGCTCAACAAACTATTAGCGAGGCAATTACTATATATTCCCAAAACTCATCATCACTCAAAATTATACAAACTCCTAATAAAGGCAATTCATATTCATACTTCAGTAGTGGTTATAAGGGGGTTGTTGGACAAAGGAAAAGTGGGATTAACTGGGAGTAGAATTTAGAAGTGTGTCTTTGCTATAATTGGTTTGTGCATTTGCTATAATTTGCTTTTTGTCTTTGCTGAAAGTATAGTTTTAGGGATATTTTTCGATGATTATTGCATTTTTAGCCATTTAGGATTGTCTCTTTGCTAAAAATATGGTTATAGGGGTGTTTTCTAGGATAATTTTTTGTGTTTTAGCCTATAGATTTGTATCTATACCATCGTCCAACAGATGGCCATCGTAGATAAGTGCTTTGGAATGTTCATTTAGGCTTATGTCTGTGATATAGACTTAGGAATGCCGATCGTTTGGTGTACCGAAGTAGATACCGTTAGTGAGAAGTTTGTAGTGTGGCATACTTTTTAGTCTTTTTTGCTAATTTCTTTGTGCTAGGAATGAAGGTGTGATTTTGTCTTTGGTGGGAATAAATTGGGAAGAAAAAAGCGTAGCATACTTTTTAGTCTCTTTATATGGCGTGTGTTTGGTATATCGGTAAAGTGCTAAGCTATTGTAGAAGTCAGAAGTTTTGCTATGTGGTTGTTGTTGTTGTTATTTATTTTAAGGGATGATTCGCCCGCTGTGTGATAGTAGATTTAAAGATCAAGTGTTATGTATGTATGTTTTTATTATTATTATAATTTATAACTTATATTTATTAATTTATATATTTATTTATATTTATTTATTTATTTATAATTAAAATATTTTTTTCTTTTGAATTTTTTAATTTTAGAGTCTTATATCCACACACACACACACAGGTTATTTATTTTAGGGGATGATTCACTTCGGCACTTTGATCCGCAGCTGCAACAATCTGTCTCCGAAGTTCTGTGAAATTTCAATTAAATAAAGTCGTAAATTAAGGTTCGGTTGACATTTTAAGGGATAAGCTTTTTTTTATCAGCACTTGCACTATCAAGCGTGAGTGTTAGGGTACGCTGGCTCCTGTTGTGTGTGATTGTTGTACCCATGCGGCAAATGTGCACTTATCACACTCTTGGTACCCTTTCCCTTTCCGTGGGGAAAAAAATGTTCAAGGTGTGCAGATGTTTACAAATAATTTCCATTTTCGAATCTAGCGTACGATTTTTTCGTATAAATAGATGCCACATTCATATAAATAGACAAAGTCAGAATCCGACATTCACTTGGTGAGTAAGGGTTCTCAGGGAAATAGTGCACGGAAAGGTGCCCTTTCCAAAATATTTCGGCGACACCTGATCGCCTTAACCATTGGCGGAACCTAACCGCCATTATAATAAAAAGTATTGTGATCTAAGAATCACATTCTGTCAGGGTACGATACAATTAATAGGGAAAATTTTTTTTTTTGTTTAGGGGTTTAATTAATATTTTTTTTATAATTTTTCATATACATACATATTTTTTTTTGTTTTTACATATAGTTAATTTAATTTTTTTGGTTATTTTATAATTTTTATAATTTTAATTTTTGTTTAATTATTTTCCCTTTTTATATATTTTTAAAAATTGTTTGTTTTAATTATTTTTCGTTGTAATATATTTAGAAGTATATTATTTAAATTTTTTCTGTTATATTTGTTACTTTTTAGAATTTTACTGTTTATATTTTTTTACATTTTTCCTGGTTTTTAAACTTTCATATTTTTAGTAGTTAATTTAATTAATTTAGTTAATTTAATTTTAAAACAAAAAATTAAAACATAGCTATATATTGTAATTTTGTTCTGTTTTAATTTTTTGTTTAATTATTTTTCCTTTTTTATATATTTTTTAAAATTTGTATGTTTTAATTATTTTCCGTTTCAATATCTTTACATATATGTTATTTAAATTTTTCTATTATAATTTCTTACTTTTCGATTTTTGCTTTTTTATATTTTTTTTTGTTTAACATTTTATTTATGTTTTGTTTTTTTTTTTAAAAACACTTTATATTTTTAATAGTTAATTTAAAAAAGGTGGCTATTTTATAATTTCTTTAACTCAAATTTTTGGTTTAATTATTTTTCCTTCTTTATTTTCTCGCATATATTGCAGGTAAATTTGTTCTATGTTTTATTTTTAGTTTTTTAATATTTCTCCTATATATTAATCAAAAATATAATAGGGGTCCCGGTTAATTCGTGCGGTTTTCTAACAGGTGGCGTAACTTGACTTTTATTGCAGTGATTCACCTTTCCAAATATGTGTTGGAAAGCTACTGTCATATAGTTTCAGAATCAGTATGTGTCATTTAGCTGAAGCGTAAACAACAATCCTTTTTTTTACTCTGAAAATGTCGAATTTCGTGCCGAATAGTACCTTCCTTCTTTCTTCATTACTTCAATACGAAGAAAAAGGCTGCCGAAAGTCATCGTATTTTGGTGGAAGTGTATGGTGTGCATGCTCTAGCTGAGCGTACGTGCCTGAAGTGGTTTGCACGGTTTAAAAGTGCAATTTTATATTTTTTTTTATGTATTTATGTCGTTATTATTGTCGTTAGAGCCTCCCTTAAATATTGTCACCTCCTACATATTGAATGCCAATCAATTCGATGGAAATCTTATTGGTTATTGAACCGTTATTTACCAAAACATCACCTATTCGCAATCAATAAGCAACAACAACACCAGCAACGACTACAAATCGGAAAATGGCGCCAGCGCAGTATTGAACTTTCCTGTAGGGAGGCATAAACAACAACAACAAGTAGTTATTTGTAACCTGTGACGATCCCCCTACCCTCTATCCAACCCCCACCGCCTCCTTTCCATCAGATTCGAAATTTTTATAATAATTTTTTGCCGGTTTTTTAGTTGCTTGAATTTTTTTTATTTTTTTATTACAGTTATAAAATTTTTGCATATCACAAAGACTTTTAATCAAGGACTTGTTCGAGAGACAACAAGAACAACAAGGCGTAGAATAAATTCACGTAGAAAGTGCATACATCACTGGTAAAACAACAACAAGAACAACAACAACAAGGAGGAGAACTACAACAACAGTCCCCCAAAACATGAAGAAAGTAAGCAGCAAAGAAATCATGAAAAACCGAACCAACAACAAAAACTTTTAAATGTAAAAATTGTCCGCCATTTTTTTTCTTTGGTATTTTTGTTGGTTTTCTCTTTTTTTGCTATTTTACTGTAAAATATTTATAAATGTGTGTATTTCTCTGTGTATAAAATCATACACGCTGAGTTGAAATGCTTAAAGAGGACGGAGCTGTTGATGCTCTGGTCTACTCTACGCCACTCTTCTTTGCTCTCCTTAAGAGTCGTAGTGCTTCAGGCGGGCGGCTGCTGCTGCGTCTCCTGCTCCTCAGCAAAGGAAAAAGTTTGATCACGAGTAACGATAGTGATGGGGTTGGTTAGGGCAGGTGGCCGTTAGAAGGGGCAGTGAGGCAGGCGGTCTGAGTGCCTTATAAAAAACCAATAATATTCCCGGACTCATTTACTCGTAGCATCACTGGTAGTTGTAGCCCCTTCCCAGACCCTCCCCACCCACGGCCACTTCTCTCACTTGCTTACATTCGTTTTTCCTCCCTTCGCTGGTTGGGTTCAATTTTTATTGCGCGTCCATTTTGAATTTCTATAAAGTTCGCTGCTGGTTTTTTCTGTCTTCTTTTGTTTTTAAAGCGGAATTTTAAATGTTTTTTTTCCTCAACTATATCAGTGAATGCTTTTTGCTCGTAAAAAACTGTAGAACCTGATCTACAGGGTGCTGCAGCCCCAAGCTTCATGATGGTGGTCAGAGAGGGTGGTGAATAGTGTGAATAGTGCGAAAGGGGGGAGGCGGAGAATAAAAAACGGTTCCTCACTTCAATAAAAGGAACGAAGGAATGAACGGACGATAAGCAGCGGAAATAAAATGATTTTCAGGGGAGGAAAGGATGGAAAGGAGGACAGGAAAAGAGAGAGATAGAAAAATAGTTGTAAGAAAAAGTGTGATGGGAAAAATGGACACAAAATCAAAGAAAACATTTTATGTGTGTTGAGAAAGGAGTGTTTTCAATGGTGACAAGTTTAAAAGAATCAAAAAATTATTAAAATTCAATTCAAATAAAAAAGTCACCATATTCCCCACTCACCACTTTCCTCACTCACCTCCTTCGCCAGTATTCACCACACTCTCTCTATCATGTGTTTTTTACATTTTTAAAGCTTAGAGTTCCTTTAATAAACTCTTTTAAATATTATTGAATATACAGCTTTCCTGTATATTATAAAAAAAGGAGTCCTGAAAGAGGATACGTACTTTTATGCTCTTGAGTTTTTTACACATTTGACTGAATTTTTGTTTTTCTTTTTATTATTTTCTTTCTTTTTGTTTTTGTCCCCACTTCATTGTTATTTATAACGTTGTTCAACACTGTGTTTTTACGTTAATTTTTCTCTGTCGCTAATTTCTGCTTCGCGCAGCATTTTTGCAGAAAAAAATTGCTCATATAGAAAAACGGTACAAACCCACAGATAGGTACCCCAGGTACCCCAGGAAAAGCTGGTAACAGAAAAAAGATCGGGAAAAAAATTTCACAAAAAAGATGAGGAAAAAAAACAAAATGACTTCTCTTTACATGTGTGCACATTTTGACGTGGAGGACGATGAACGGCCCGGGCAGCCAAAAAAGTTTGAAGATCACGAATTAGAGACATTGCTCGACCAAGATCCATCCCAAACGCAAGAAGAACTTACAAAATCACTTGGCGTCGCTCACTGCGCGAAAAACGGCCGGAATATGAACAAAAGCACGGCAAGGTAATTTTGCAACATGTTACACAGGTCGTCAAAACCTACCTTGAAACGCTCAAATGGGATGTCCTACCCCACCCGCCGTATAGTCCAGACCTTGCGTCATCCGATTACTATCTCTTCCGATCAATGCAACATGACCTGGCTGGCCAGCACTTCTCCAATTATGAAGAAGTCAAAAAGTGGATCGATTCGTGGATAGCGGAGAAGCCGGATTTTTCAGAAAGGGTATTTGTAAATTGCCAGAAAAATTTTAAAAAGTTATAGCTAGCGATGGACAATACTTTAAATATTAAATTTGTAACCATTTTTTCACAATAAAGCTTCAATTTTCGATAAAAAACCGAACGAATTAACCGGTACCCCTATTATTTTTTAAAATTTGTTTGTTTTATTTTTTTCCCCCCTCTTTTAATATTTTCATATGTATTCAATTCGAATTTTTATGTTGCTATTTTTTTTGTCCTTTTTTTATATTTGTTTTATATGTATTTTGTTTAAATTTTTTTCTTTTTTTTTCCTTTTTCAAGTAATGTGTATGTATATTATTATAGTTTATAATATATTTATATTCATTTATATATTTTTATTTACTTAGTTTTTTATTTTTTTTTTGTTTATTTTTGGAATCTAAATTCACACACACGAGTATATATATAAACATATGAGCCGTTTATTTTGAAAGTGGCATAAGTCTTTTTGTTTTTAAGTCGAGATATTTAAGGGTTTGCGTTTTAACACGTTTAAAAATATGGATGCCAACGTTTGAGAAGATTTTCTTGTATTTGTTATCTCATAATACTGGTATTTTACTCAGTATAAATAATTTCGTATAAACATTAAAAAATCACCAGTTTTCATCACGGTAAAGTGACTTAAGCCACTTTCAACATAAATAGTTTAGAAAAATGACTGACTTATATTAATTTTGTCAGACGTATTTTACTGCAGCGATATGTTGAAAGGGCAGTGATTTACTAAAATTGTTGAATAAATTACATATGTTTACGCCAAACGTCCTCCCTGCACGGCTCGCATGTGCCCCCAAGCGCTACTCTGTCGGCCCCAAGAGATCAGCGCCATCTACTTGATAATAGAACAAAGTTGCACCTCTGCAACTACACTCGAATCCACTGCAGCCAACCTCCGTTGGCCGCGACCGCCATGATCACAGGCTGTCATCTCTGACAGCTGTGAGAAAACTTCACTTCCGTTTAGACTGCCGTCGAACATCAACGTATCGAGTGAACAGAGCAATTCTCAACCACAACCATCAAAATCATCCACACCACAATCCTCACCACAACGATCATCAGCACGATAATCATCATCACAACGATCACCACCACGATCATCGTCACCGCACTCACCAACACCACGCACAACCTCCACAACATCTACACCATCGACTTCACCGACACCACCGTCAATACCAAGACACCGGTAAGTCTTTCATTCCACCCCGTCACTCTAACCGCCATATTGCTCTTGAAATATATATCGGTGTGCTGCACGAATCATAGTGCACACATCCCCCACACAAACAACATATATAGAAATAATAATAATTCATACCATCAACATATATATTATAAAGGTTGGATTTAAGTATTTTTTATTTTAGTATTCATAAAATACAAAAATAATTAGTTCAATTTGAAACATATGTAAGTATAAGTAATTTATATGAAACTACATCAGTTGAATTTAATTTTCGTCAATAATAGAAGTGATTAAGAACCTCAGAACTCGTGTTTTGTTTTAAATTTTGAAAATAACTGTGGTATATTGGGGGTATATAATTAAGCAAGTCCATCATGTCTTTGTATTTTGCTGAAGAAACAGGACGAGATCCAGCGTATAACGGATCCATCTCTATATGTGACATAATAATGCTAATTATGTGTATTATATTAGATGTCACTATAATATAATTTACAAAACTGCACTATTCGTTTGCACTTATAAAAATGAATCCAATGATCACAACTTTAATCCCCCCGTAATTAATTTCCTGAGTACAGCGACTTACGCCACTTTCAAAATAAACAGGTTTGTTATACCGTTAATTACGAACAAATCTCAATAGTTCTCAACTTGTTGATTGCAAATTTTTTAAAAATGAAAAGGTACCGTTCAATTGTATTTAGTGTTGCCATTAACTCGATTTTTTTTAAAAAGTGACTTATGCCACTTCCAAAATAAACGGCTCATATATTAAAATTTGAAAAAATGCAATTCGTACGCAAAATATGTGCCACTTGGTTCACAGCAAAACACAATTTAGTTCGGCACACTGAGGCCATGCATGAGCAAAACACTTCAAACGCAATGATTGCAACAGAAAGTTTAAACGCAATTATATGTTGCAAGCACATAAGTGCGTAAATAAAATGCAATGCAACATGGGAGCTGGTACTTCAGCTGAACTGAGGACAATTCGCAGTACAACATCCTACTGTACAGGATGCAAAGAAAACGTTGCTGCAAAGAATTGGTCCTATCACGTGAGAACAAACAGGCACAAGAAAAACTGCTGTGTGTCCACAAACAGCAGTTTAAAACATTTAAAGGGTACCTTCAATGAAAGAATAGAATCTTTCATGTATGAAAATAAGGATGAAGGTACCCTTGTGCCGGAAACATTTTTCCAGAACGGAAAAGACGACATGTGCCGAGATCTACAGAGTAGCCTGGAAAAGCACATGTCGTACAAGTTCAACTTGGAGATGTTTTGCGAGTTTGTGAAAATCACGACTGAAGCTGAAATGATTGTGGACCTGAAATCATTTCAGACGAAGATGACGATAGTTCAGCTGGAGGAGCGCATAATGCCAGTCCTAGATGAGATGTTCGCTAGCTTAGGGAAAAAGATAAGCGAATTCCAAGAGCGAGACAGTGGCCTGTCGCGGATATCTCATCTAGAAGTGAACAAAAACCAAAACAGGGAATTGAAGGGAGTAGTGGTTATAGTCCGGTTCTGGCGCAAGGTAGCGACTGCGCTGCGTGTGGTGCGCTATGTATGGTAGTGACTGCGCTGCGAGTGTGGTGCTATGGTAGCGACTGCGCTGCCCGTGAGGTGCTATGGATATGTGAGAGTGAGCGAGAGGGCGATAGTTTGACGGGAGGGAGGGAGGAAGGGAGGGAGGGAAAAAGGGGAGGGAGTAAGGGGTGGGATTAGGGAGGGATGAGGGAGGTAATGAGTGTGTCAAAACTGACAGACAGACGGACATATAGACGGACAGACCGACATACATAGCTCGGCGTGCTGACTGTTGCGAGTGTGGTGTGTTCCTCTGCCTTGATCTCTGCCCGCTTGTGTATCGTTTGTGGTACTTGAGATTTTTGTTTTTGTTTGCGTTTTAGGGTGTACCCTTTGTTGGAACTGTTATTTCTTTTTTATTGCTCTGACTTAATTGCTATGTGGTTCTTGTAGATTTAGTAAATGAGTTATAGGCATTTGAAGTGTTCGATTGCCTCGCAACCACACATATTGAATGTACATATATTAATACAATTATTTCAATCTCAGAATTGGAGTTGACATTTTCGATACTTCTGTTTACAAATATTTCTCAGAATAAAAAGTCGTAAATTAGAATCATAATGTAAACAAATGCAATTGGACAGTCAGAAATGTATAAACATGAACGAACTTGTTTATTAATAAGGATGGAGAACGTTACTATGACGAGTTTTTAAGAACCCAAAAAGAAATTTTGCTTGATGAGCATTTAGATGAAATGCTGAACTGCTACGCAGAATTAAACCATTATAAACATCAAGTAATAATAGAATCTCTTCATGGAAATCACTAGTTGGATAATTAAAATTTTACGATTTTTTGTTTTGTCCGCGCTTAATAATTTGCTGATCTAAGCTTTCGTTTTGCGGGATTCCAGTATAAATACGCTAGTCGTTTTCAGAATTTTATTTAGTCAATCAAAAATTTCAAAACTAATAATGTCGAGGTACCCAGTTGAGCACTATGTCTTGCCAGTTGGCATGTTTGTGGAGGAAGTATTGGCCGAGGATTTGGAGGCACTGGCTCCAATCCTTATTCAGATGAGGGACAGTTTCGAGGCGAACCCATCGTTGGAGTGGCTGCTGCTAATTGTGGGCATGCTGAAGACGATCCAGCATCTCCGGCCTGGGTTTCCAGCGGTCTACCCGTGTCTGGAAGAAGTTTCATAAAAAGTAGTGTGTTATATTATTATAACATAATACATAATACAATAAAATTTTAAAAAAAATTCTGCAGTTCCGACTTTTTTCTTCATCTCAAGGGACTTTTAGTAAATTATTTTCTCTTTGAAATTCCACTTTGAATGGATGCTATTTTATTCTAAAATAAAAAATAAAAAAGGATCTATTTTTTAAATTATAAATTAAGTTTTTATTTTATTGATTCATCCAATATTTTAGAATACAAAGTTTTCACATTTGATAATACATTGCTTGTGTTAAAGGAAAATCAACCAGAACCTCCAAGCGAAAGTCGTCAGTATCTTCCTTCATTATTTTACACAAATAGTAAGCTCCATTTGAAAATTCTTCTATTGTCTCATCGCTGATGTTGTAAAACTCGGGCTCCATACTTTGTTTTCGTTTTCCTTACATTTTTAATTGAATACGAATTGTTTGGCTCCATATCTTTAACTGCTAATGTGGTTTTTCGGACACTGTTGTTCCGATTGAAATCGTCCATAGCAACGATGGAAAAAGTTGATGATTCTTGACGTTGTGTTGTATTCATTTTCGAATTTGTTGTTTCTTAATTTCTTGATAAGTAGCACTATAAAACTAATTGAAGAGCTATTAACTGCACCGATCGAAAGATGAACTAAAACTGAATATATGCAATCAAAGAAAATAGTATTTATGACAAGATATTTAAATTTTTAGTTTAGTTTGTAGTTAGAACTTAGAGAACACAGAGAGAGAGAGAGAGAGAGAGAGAGAGAGAGAGAAAGAATACCAACCACAACAAAATGGATAAGAAGAAAGATATCACAATGAAAGAATCTTGGACAAAGAAGATGCAGTATGCAGTGGTGAAAAATCCATTTAAATCAGACAAGGAGTGGAATAGCTCTTCATCATCATCATCATCACCGTCATCATCATCGTCATCAAAATCAAACATACCTTATAATAAATACAAATAAAATTAATAATAATATGTATTATATATTATACTAAACACATAAATAAAACACAATTTGATTTCATTTTAATAAACTTTATTTGTTATTTCTCCTAAACAAGTTAAATTGTAAAGAAATTTTAGACGTAAATGACCGCAGTTAAATGAATTATAATCTTGATGCTGAGTGTAGTTGTAACGTATTCCATCACACAAGTATTGGATTATTTCAAGTGGTGGTTGCAAGTTTCCAAAACAAAATATTCCTTTTGATTCTTGTTTTTATAATATGCTACCCAATGAGTACCCTCCGATCTATTAAGATTAACGATCCCACATTCTTGTTGATGAGGATGTTTCGGTAAGCTATCTCGCATAAAAATACCTCTAAAGTGTGGTAGATTCGTTGTATATTTCATTAGATCGATATTTGTGAGGGCCCTGTTGGGTAGCTTCTTCAAAAGTTTTTTGGTTGAGGACTATAATATAATCCCAATCCTTTTTTGCAGGGTTTAAGATACAAGCCTTTACCAATAGCAATTGCTTCCATAGTTTGATTATGTCGATTTGCTTCTTTCAATTGTTTTCTTGCAGAGTTGGCGTCATTAATTGCTTTCGCGATTGCAGCACCACCAGATGCTAAACCACCAACGGCTCCAAGAGCTGTTAAAATGGGTACTAGTGGTAGAAAACCCCCTTCTTTTGGGAATAGGTATAACACGTGGAATATCTATCATGGATTTTTTTCTCCCAAAAGACTTTTTGATTACACCTTGTGCCATTTTAATAGCATTGGGGATATCTTCTGGTTTTCGTTGCTTGATAATTTTCAATGCATTTTTAACCGTTTTTGTAAAAATTTTCTTTGCACAGCATCTTTTCACCTTTTTCTTTATTTTCTTAAGGTTCTTATTTAGCTTCTTTCCCATCCCGAATTTGACTTTAGCTTTCATTGCTTTGTCTACTAACCATGCGTTTATTCGCTCACTATATTTACTATCGTTTGATTTTGCTCTTTGCCACGCCTTTTCAGCTAATATTTTATCTGCTTCGTGACGCTCATCCAAGTTCTGCGTTTTGCTATAAGCAATGTCGTGCTCTCTACATGCAGCGTCCAGTGGATTGATTCCTTTATCACCTCTTTCTAAGCGTATTTTTAGTTTAGTTCCTGGGCCACAAAATTGATTGCCCGGCAAATGAAGTCCGACTGGTAGAGAATTTATAGCTTTATTTAAAAGACCTCTTCCAATTACTGGTTGATTAAGACTGAAATTATTTTGATAAACGATGGACATTTATACATCTTTCCAATTGAACTGTTTCGATATAAATGAATATATAGGTGTGATTATTACGTATTTGTATCATAAGGTGAAATGCGGTTCGTCAAGCAAGACAAAAATATTACTGTGAAAAATATACATCTTGTTACTAATAATGTGGCTAAATCCAGACACAGTTCCCTTCTGCCGAATTCAATTCGATGACTTATTGTGGGACCCTCGAATTGCGGAAAGACTAATGTCATGTTGAGTTTGATAGAAAGTCCAAATGGATTAAAGATTGCCAACATATATTTGTACTCAAAATCATTATATCAACCTAAATATGAATATCTAAAACGGTTAATAAAACCAATTCAAAATATGGGATTCTTTACGTTTACCGAGAACGAAGAAGTGCTCAAGCCGAATGAAGCAAAAACCAACTCAATAATGATATTCGATGATGTAGCTTGTGAGAAGCAAAACAACATTCGAGAATACTTTTGTATGGGCAGACACAAATCTATTGATTGCTTTTACTTATGCCAAACATATACAAGAATTCCCAAGCATTTGGTGCGCGATAATGCCAACATGATTATCATGTTTAAGCAGGATGAGATGAATATGAAACACATATACAATGATCATGTCGGAACAGATATGGCTTATAAAAAATTTATTAATATATGCGGAGAATGTTGGAAAGATAAATATGGATTTCTCGTAATAAGCAAAGACGGTCGGATTAATGGTGGACGTTACAGAAAGGGATTTGATACATACATTCACCTATAATATGGTTGGTTACCATTATATTCATATTAGTATGCTACTTAGCTTTCAACTGACAACATTGATATATAATAACTACACTGTTCAAAGCTGTTCAAAAGCTGTTCAAAAGGTGTTCAGAGCTGTTCCAAAGATGTTCAGAGCTGTTCCAAAGATGTTCAGAGCTGTTCAAGAGCTGTTAAAAAGGTGTTCAAAGCTGTTCAAAAGCTGTTTAAAAGGTGTTAAAAAGCTGATCTGATATATTGTATTTTGTTGCTAAAAAGGATGATAAAATATTAAAAGACCTGATCAAAACTAGACGCATATTAAAACAGAAATTTAAGAATATAAGATTAGGAAAAGCAGATTTAGAGAATGAATTAGAAAAGACATTTAGCCACATCACAAAACTTCTAAAACAAATAGTCAAGCACTCCAATGCAAATTAAAATAAGGATAAGTATAACATTAAAAACAATAAGATACCACTAAAAGTAAAAACAAGTACTCCAGCTAAAGCACGAAAAGTCGATTTTTCAAACGAAACTCTTATCAATAGTAATGACGAAGAAGACGACGACTTTTTCTCTCAACTAGAAGATGCAGAAGATATAGTGAATACATCAAGCGAAGCAAAATTATTCTCTGAACTGGATACTACAAGCGACGATGCAAAATCTACTGAATCAATTCTCTATTCTGACTTAGAACAACAGAATCAGTTGGATATCACATATGGCCCATACAAGGGATCTGATGGCAAATGGCGAATCGGTAATAGCCCTTTCTCATTACGCGATGATAAAATAATTATATATATATATATATATATAATTATATAGCTTCAAAAGAACCATCAAACTATGATGATAAAGTTCTACAAGCTTACAAAAGTATTTTAGTAAATACTAGTGCTCACAAACTTAATTTTAACAGCACTGGACGAGCAAAGGGAAGTAAAGCCTTCAAATACACCGACATCATAAAGCCATTATTAACTCCATTGACTAACTCACAAAATCAAACTAAGGGAAGCGGTTTAATGAGTGTTAACAAGCAAAAGCCAAACTATGTATATATATTGGGATGATCCAAATGAGTTGGTAGATAGGTTAAGGCTATTAGTATCATCACAATCTGCAGGACACACCAATCACAGCAACGAAATAGTTTCAATACTCGAAGAACTTAGGGAAGCTAATATAATTGCATAATTATCATATAAATAACCACAATTTCCATAAATACATACAATTGTAAAATGAGCGTCGACAAGTTCGGTCATTATTCCATAGAGAAGTCATTAAACAATAAATTAAAAAGAAATTTTACAAGAGCCTTGGGATTCAATTTGGACAATGATAAAAACTTGGATCTCCATTGGAAACGCTTAAGGAATATTAATGCTCCTGTCGAAGACAATGATGTGTTGTATCTGGTTCCTCCAGTAGGATACCAGAACAAACTTGAGTGTCGTAAATCCTTCCTTAAAAGGATTACTGACGGTGCTTCTAATAATGGGGGGGGGGTTTGTGTCGTTGATCCTTCGACGTGAAGGACCACGGACGTTTGTGCCACGGGCAAGGATCTGCCGACCCTGTGGTCTTACCATTGGGATCCGGCAACCTGCCGTAGTGGATCCCCTCGCCTAGTTACCACCGGCACCAAGGTGCCGCCTTTGTGGTCCTTTAACCTGTCGGGCAATACTGCCGTCTTTCGACAGGTGCTGAAATAAAAAGATCCTTGGTTAATTTCTCTTACGTTTATTATTCCAGTCCTTCTTTTCTTTTCGCTTCTTATGTCTACCGTACTCCACTTGATGCGTAAGTTATTAGCGACTTAATCTGTGAGTTATTAACTACTGCCCTCTTTCAATCCGAAAGCTGGGTTTATATCTCTTCTGAGATTCGTTGTTGGCCAGAATCATTTCCGCATCGTTTATGCAATTATCTCAAGAATTATTTTTGACACTCATTGCATATTTTGGAATGCGATCAAGTTCGCGCGCTGTTCCACTTATCGGAATGCGATCAAGTTCGGCTTTTATCTGGGCCACAGTGGTGTGTGATTCACTTGTACTTTCGAGCTTCACGATTAAAGTGCAGCCTAGAAGTATGTGTTACCACACGTTCAGTAGTGTTAACTACTGGGCCGAAAGGTATGTGGTGATAACAGCGTTAAGCGTTGTTATTACCAAAGCAATGATTCTGACCTACAACATCCCTCCACCCTCGGGGGGAAGAAAAATTTCCTATCGTAAAACGATATTAAATTTTTCTTGTACATTTATGTTTTTCTTGAATTGAGGATGGCTTATGTGTACTATGGATTTGCTTACTCTACCTACTCATATCATATGTATTTTGTAATTATAATTTTAGTGATAATAGCCATTGTAACAATAATCAATAATAATAATACAATAGTGATTATAAGACAAATATAATGACTGCGGTAGCTGCGCTTCTTGCTGTGCTGCTGCTATTGACGATGATCTCGACGTCGATATTACTGTTAATGTTACTGCTGGTGTTATTGTTGATGTGACTGTTGATGTACTGTTGATGTTACTGTTGATGTACTGTTGATGTTACTGCTGATGTACTGTTGATGTTACTGCTGATGTACTGTTGATGTTACTGCTGATGTACACCCCGCTGTACTTGTAAGTGCCAATATGTCTTCTTCTCGATTTGTTGTGGGAATGCTGCTGCTGGGTAGCTGACGTGGTTGTTGCCGTGTTGTAAGGACTATACTCGGAACGGCCGTTGTTAACTTTCGACCTTAGTTCCCGTTGTTCTGCTGATACTCTTCGGCTGTTTGTTGGTTATAGTGGCGGTTGTCACACAATTGGGATCAATTGTAGTTCGCTCGCACTGCAGCGGATGGTTGAGATTTCACCGGAATCATCGTTTTAAAAGAAACATCATCAATCTTCAACATCGTTTATTGTGGTGGTGCGTTTTGAATTCACTGCCGCTTGAGGTAATGCTGTATAGCGTGCCTACCCCGTAAGTTCTAAATGTCGCCGTAAATCTAACTGTCGAACCTGTGACCGTATTAGTGGTTCGTCTACTTGCTGCTTTTACGTCGTGATTTTGGTGCCGTACACGCGTGACGTAACTTCCGCTTAAACGTAGATAGTGACAAAGGCAAGCAGGTCACTCCTGGGCATTACCGCAAAGCTGCTGTAACTGAATATGTTGCCATACTATGGCGTCATAGTCCATGATACTGGAGCTCGGCTACCCTTCTTCAGAGACTATCTTCTTATTATGTTGTTGTAACGGTTTCAAGGCTGCTGACTATAAGTCATCTCGTCAGTTTCTGATTGTTGCTGTTTTTAGATGTCTTTGAAGGTAACTTTGTGTCTTGCTTTCTACTTCTGCTGCATTGATCTGTTTGGTTGTTGCAACAATTTTATCCTGATTTGTGATGGTTGGTGTCGCTACGCTGATCAGCTGTTCCAGCTACCCTTCCCCCTTCGAGTTGGTTGCGTGCTATTCGTCCCTCTGATGTCAAGTGCTCTGTTGTTGCACTTTTGCTGTCGTGATGGGTGTCGGCACTCAGGTCAGCTTCTCTAAGTGCTGTCTTATTTGTTATCTCAATTAAGTTATTATCAATTTTATCTATTTTTGTTTTCTCTTACAATATGTTTTAATTCTATTTATAATTTGTTTCCACTTAAGAAAAATTGAAATCCTATTCGTATATAATTTTAATTTAGAAATATTAATTAATTAGCAATATTTTATCTTGATAACATTCTATTTCTAATATTTTCTTTAGTTCAGTACAAGTTTTACATCTTACAATAAATATTGACTTTATGGTAGTTGACTATAATTCGAAAGGTTATTCATTATAAATGTTAACTTTGAAAGTATTTAAAAAGTTCGTACAAGTATTTAGATATTATTCCTTTTACTTTAATATGTACGATTTTATTTCTATTTCTTTATCCATTTTTATTATCATTACTTCGGTTTTAACTGTACATATTTTATTCCAAACTTACAATTAAATTAACTTCTAACATATTTTTCAACATATTTCCTGTTTAACATATTTTGTTTCTAAATTACAATTAGATTAACTTTTAAAATTATTATGTGTACTTTAGTAGTTTCT
The DNA here is from genome assembly GCA_943737955.2 of Myopa tessellatipennis. NCBI lineage: Eukaryota > Metazoa > Arthropoda > Insecta > Diptera > Conopidae > Myopa > Myopa tessellatipennis. Next base: position 37,582,092 of record OX031315.1, on the reverse strand, counting down.
TTCTATTCTCATATATGCACGTATTTATGTATATATTTACAATACAATTCTTTTTCTCATACTTCTTTTGCTTATTGTTCTGACTATTTTTGTTGTTATTCATTATAGTTTTTGTTGTTTTATCTGACGCTGCATTGTGCTCGCGTTCAGTTGTTCTACATTTACACCTGTTTTGTTGCAGTGCTTGCGTTAATCGCTAACCTTTTAGTTTTTGTTTTGTTGCGCTCGTTATTAACCTTATTCGCTCGTTATTAACAATATTTCGCATTGCATATTCATGTACTACATATTAGTACTATACCTTATTATTATGAAAAAGAAACAGTATTTTTATTAATACTACTGTTTGTATTGTTATCATTTTCTAATTCTTGTCTTATGATATGTATATCGTTTGCTGCGCATATATACATATTTATAGTGTGTGTGTATGTTATATGCTTGAACTAACTCTTCAGGCATATTTTTACATGTGCATTTATTAATATAATAATTGCAAATGCAAATTGGCTGTGTTCTTAAAACGGAACAGCTACTTTACATAAACCGTTTACTATTAATCAAAATTAATACAAACTAAAAAGTTCAATTAAAAAAAATTATTCAAATATTAACGAGTTTACTTTATCATGAGTTTTCTCTTCTTATATTTTTACGCTTAAATAAACAAGTTGTTGCTTATTTAAACGCTATTCTAATTTTCTTTTTATTTTCTTGTTGATTTTTTCTTAATTTCCTGTCCTAAATAAAAATTTTAAATTTCGCTAATACTTGTGATTTTATTCTACTCCTAATAAAGTGCCTATTATGGTTAACTTAATTTTCTCCTAAATCTATTTCCTTATTTTAAGTGATTCTAATGTATTCCTACCTAATTGTCTAGTTAATCCTATTTCATGCTTAATTGCTATTATATAACTTAAGTAAGTTATTGTGAAAAGGTTTTTCCCTTCCCTTAATATTTAAAACTGTAGTAATTGGACTTTTAATTCCTACTACTTTATATGGCCCTATCCATATGGGAGAAAACTTATTTTTCCTAGTTTGATTCTTAATTAATACATTATCTCCTACCTTAAATTCTACTAAATTTAATTTATTATCGTATTGCTTTTTCGCTATCGCTTTTGCTAAATCCTGATTCTTTCTCACGATTTCGTGAGCCCTTTGTATTTGGAATTTTAGAACTTTATTTGGATCTTCGGCATTATATACCGGACTACACTTTCGTTTTAAGTTAGTCGGCATTTCTGTATCGAATCCAAATAACGTCCGGAATGGCGTTTGCTTCGTCGTAATGTGGGGTGTGTGGTTGTGAACATGCATAGCTGCAGTTAACCATTGATCCCAATTCGACCCGTCTTCTTTAGCAAAACTACGTAAATATTCCGCTAAAGGTCTGTGGCTTCTTTCTAATGACCCATTGGCTTGCGGATGGTATGGTGTTATGTGTAATTTTTTAATACCTAACAATTTACAAGTATCCGAGAACAATTTCGAAATGAAATTAGTTCCGTTATCTGTAATTAGAATTCTAGGAATTCCGTAACGCGTAATAATTTCGTCATAAAACGCTCTGGCAACAGTACTTGCTTCCGCGTCTGGGATAGCTGTACATGCCATAAATTTCGAGAAATCGTCTTGGAACGTTAAAATATATTTGTTACCCGACACAGTTTCAGGTAGAATACCTACTATGTCCATGTAAACCTTGTCAAATGGCCGCATTGGTGTATCCGTTAGCACCATGGGCATTTTTGTCAATTTTGAGCTTTTATTTGCTTGGCATTTAGGACAGTTTTTTACATAATCCTTGATTTGCCTTTGCATTCCTGGCCATCTATATTGCTGCCTAATTCTTAAATATGTTTTCACTGCACCCTGGTGTCCTCCTAATGGTGTGTTGTGAAAATCCTTTATAACTGTCTCTATTTGAGTTGGGTCTTCTAATGAAGTTGTGTTTTCATGTTGCGTTATGCCAGTAGTGTTAGGATCTACAGGCGTCTGACTTGTGCCTGTTTTATTACTACTTGCTTTGTTCTTTATTCCCATTTCTTTCGTTCCAGATCGGGTTTGGACTGCTGTTACTACATTCCGATTTTGAGGAATTCTGCTCAACGCGTCTGCGTTTAAGTTCTTCTTTCCTGGCTTATATAGAATTTCGAAGTCGTATTCTGATAATTTATGCCTGAACCTTGCCAGTCTTGAAGTCTGGTCCTTTAAATTGGCTATTCCCTTTAGTGGCTGGTGGTCAGTAAAGATTCTGAAATGTCTGCCTAGGAGATATGCCCTAAAATTCTTCGTTGCCCAAACTATCGCTAAGAATTCCTTCTCTATTGTTGAATATCTCTTTTCTGTGTCGCTCAGCGCTCGGCTAGCAAACGCTATTGGTCTATCTTCGCCTACTTCTCCTTGAGAAAGAACCGCGCCTAACGCTTCATTACTTGCGTCCGTAGTTAAAATAAATTCTTGTGTGAAATCTGGATATGCCAAAACTGGTGGTGACATGACTGCTTCTTTTAGCTGCTCGAATGCTCGCTGACAGCCTTCTGTCCAGATAAATTTTGCGTCCTTCCGTAGTAATTTGTTAATTGGTAGCGCTATCTTAGCTGTGTTTTCAATAAATTTTCTGTAGTAATTTATTAGTCCAAGAAAGGCTTGTACCTCTTTTCTGTTTCTCGGTATTCCTATGTTCTTTACACATTCTACCTTGTAGGGGTCTGGTAAAGCACCGTTTTCCGAGCATTTGTGCCCTAAATAAACTATTTCCTTTCTCAGAAATTTGCATTTCTCTGTATTCAGTTTTAAATTATGTTCGCGCAATTTCTGTAATACTGAACATAACCTTTGCTCGTGTTGTTTTAGATTTCTACCATATATAACTATGTCATCTAAATAAACAAAACAGTCTATCCCTTGTAGACCTGTTAGGATATGATTCATTATCCTTTGGAATGTTGCTGGGGCACCTGTTAGCCCAAATGGCATTCGATTGAACTCGAAATGCCCTAGTCCAGTACTAAATGCTGTTTTTTCCTTGTCCCTGTCATCGACTAAAACTTGATGATATCCACTTGCCAAATCTAGCGTTGTAAAATATCTGCTATGGCCTAATTGCTCTAAAATTTCGTCAATACGCGGAATGGGAAAAACTTGTTTAATCGTGGCTTCATTCAGTTTTCTGTAATCTATCACTAGTCTCCATTTTTTCTCCCCGTCCTTGCCACTTTTCTTGGGCACTAAAAGTAACGGTGAGTTCCATGGTGAAGTGCTATGTTCGATTATGCCATTATCTAAAAGTTTGTTTATTTGTTTGTTTATTTCTTCCCTATGTATCTGTGGTAACCTATACTGTTTTCTATTTATTGGCGGCTGATCTGCGCCTGTTGGAATTTCGTGTTTTAATACGCTTGTAAACGAAAGTTCGTCTCCTTCTAACAGGAAGACGTCATGAAAAGATTTTACTATTTCTTCTATTGAATTCTTTTCTTCTATATTTAAATTTTTATCTAACTCAATTTCATTGAGCAATTCATTTATTCTCGTTTTGGCATCTATTCTGCCTATACTATTAATTGACTTAGTACTTTGTATTGTGTACTCGTCTAGATTTGTGAATTTTGGTTTAAATTCGCTATTTATCTCGTAATCATATTCCGTCGTATTTAATATTGGAGCATAAACTGTGTTATCTTTCACCTTTACTAGTGTGTCCGCTATATAGATCCCTGGATCTATTTCTTCTTTCTGTATTACAACATTCCTAAATTCTGTACGAAGTTTCAATGGCACTATCGTAATTGTTCTTGCATTAACTGGTATGTAATGTTGCTTGCTTTCCTCTACTATCTGCTCGATAGTTTTTATCGGTAATTCCAAAATAACCTCTTTTCTTTCATTGAAGAGTGTTAAAATCTTTTCTATTGTATTTATAATGGAGTTGTTCCACAAATTATCTCTTCCTAGTATGCCGTCTGCTGGTACTCCTTGTTTAAGTGACACAACGTGTAGCGTTAAACGTAAGGACTGTACCTCATTATGACATATAGTAGTTGATCCTTCTGTTGTCACACAACCTCCAAATGCTCCGCTCAAGTCTTTCCTATTCGACTTGTCTATTATTGTGCTATCTTTTATTGCACATTTCTTTATCAGGCTTGTATCTGCTCCTGTGTCTACCAGTAAAATGAGTTTTCCATTTATCGCCTCTGCGCAAGGTAATTCGATGAACACGTCATGTAGCTGGGTTTGATTGCAGTTAGATACTCCTGTTACCATACTTCTAATATTTTTTAACTCCTTCATTGAGCAAGTTACGTTTTGGTTTAAATTCAGTTTTTCCTCGTTCAATTTAATTGGCATCTCTAAATCAACAGTTTCTCCAAACGTATGATTTCTCTCTGTTACGTTCTGTTTCTTATTATTAGCAGTCCCTTTTAACTTGATATTAATTTTTAAGTCTCTTGAAGTTGGTAACGTGTCAACAATCGCTTCCGTTGTCGGACTTATGGTTACCACTTTGTTTGTTAAAGCTGGTAACTTATCCACAATCGGCTCGGATGTATGAATTACTGTTACTTCTTCATTTGGCCTTAAGTTACTAATATTTTCGGGTTCCCAGATTATTGGCCTATTCTGGGCCCTTGACAGTTTCCCGGACTATTACTTTGCAACGATTCCCAATTCCTTTTTGCCTCGCAGTTTTTTATCATATGTCCTGGTCTATTACACCAATGACATATCGTTTGGTTTCCTCTGTTAGGCTGATTCCTCTGCAATCCGTTAATTGTAGTTGGGTTAGGGTTTATCGCCCGTTTTTGGTTCCCGTTCTGCTGGAATTGGTTTTGAGACCAATTCTGCTGAACTTGATTAGATTGCCAACTTTGTTGGGGTCGGTTCCATTGCTGATTTCCTAGTCTTTGGTTGGTAGGGCTTTGATTTTTGTTACTCGACACACCTCTGTTGTTGTCCTTGTTATCACACCTCCAGTTGGTCTCGTGTCCATATTTTGAACACTTCTGACAATATGGTGTGTTCTTGCGAGTCAAACAATCGTCTCTGGTATGACCTCGCTTGTTACAAAATGAGCAAATTATTCTATTCGCCGCTCCTTGTGTAGTTTTCTGTATGTAAGTTGGTTGCCTGGCAATTTTTCCTCCTGAAGCTCTACCCTGACTTTCATGTTGAATTTGTTCTTGTTGGCTATACTGCATGGTGGCGAGGCGTGGTGAATTCATGTTAATGTTTAAGGGGTCTGAGTGGAGGACGCTACTGTTTTGTATGCTTTCGAGTGCATCGATTGCTAGTTCTACCATTTGTTCTATGCTTTTCTTCGTAACATTGAGCATATAAATTCTCAATGCTGCGTTCTTTAACCCTGTTTTAAAGGATTTCTCTACGGCTCCTTCTACCATACTCAAAAGTGCCATATCTCCGTTTCCATTATATTTCGTTCGAACTATCTCTTGTGCCTGTGTTCGTAGAGTGGTTAGGCGTCTTGCAAACTGTCGTATATCCTCGTTAAGTAGCTGGCTACAACTTTGGATACCTATTATCACTGAGTCTAAGGATACCGTTGGTAAATATGCCCTTTTTATTGTGAGGTAGAATGCCTCGAGGCTATTGAAGCGTTGTGACCTCACTAAATCATAGGCATCCCCATGTAATCTCTGCTTAATGCAGTCTATGTAGTCCTGAAGGTTGTCTGTACACACATCTCTTGCAGCTAATTCGCACCCGTGTATGAATTTATACACTTCGCCACGTAAGTCTGGCGAATGTGTTCCAGAAAATAGAGGTACTAGCCTATTTGTAATTTTTGCTATCTCTCCTATCCCCATTTTGGTTTGTTCTTTTGTTGTTTTAATTTGTTGTAGTGACCTTGCGTTGCCGTCCCTCGGACTAACTGCGGACTGAGCTGGTTCCTTATGGAAAAGTGATTGATTGTGATCTAGTGACATTTCTTGACTTAGAAGCCTATTCTGCTCTTTTAGCTCTTGTATTCGTCTATTTGCCTCTTCTAAAGAACTACAGTCTTCCCTTGATTTCTGTGCCAATCCCTTTTCTAATGTTCTGTTCAATGTTTCTTCGGTTAGTCCCTTGTCATTCAGTAATTTCCTTAGATGTTCGTTCTCGTCTTCTAAAGTCTTTAGTATCTGTTCTTGAAAATGTTTCTCTTTTAAATACGTGTCGTACTTGGTTTTTAATGCGTTGACTTCTGATGCACAGTCCCTTAAACTTTTATCTTTATTTTCTATTATATTTTTTAAAAACACTAGCAATTCTTCTACTAATGCGTCTGCTTTTTCTACAGTTGATATTTCTCCGAGTGCGTCAATTTTAGTTTTTATCAACTCTAAATATTCTTTATTGGAAACGGTATTCTTTAAAATGATCCAAACTTTTGTCACTAGTTCCCCCACCTGTCTCTTCAAATCCCTATGGTCCTTTTCTAAGGCTAAATGTGCTTGTTCCTGCAGCGATTCGGCCATTAATTATCTTATACTCATCGTTCTATTATTTTAATTATTTTGCATATCAATTAAAATCTTAATTGCTTTTCTTCAAGCAATTAACTTTTGCTTATTCAGCTTTAATACAATTTATTGACACCCTTTTGTCTGAACACGTTGTAAACATTTGTACATTCATGCGCTTATACTCGTAACATATATACATATATTATTATTATATATGTATATATATTTTTTTTTTGTAATTCGAGCTTGTGGCTCAATTGTGCTCGCCTGGTGCCTGACGTACTTTTTGTTTTTATTGCTTGTATTTGCGTTTCTGCTCTGTTAGCGTTTTTGCTACCAGCTGCCGCTCGCTAGTAATTCTGTCGCTTCTGGCCTTGCTTGAAGTTCAAGCTCAAGTTCGTGACCTACTTCTTGCTGCAATAAATTTCTTGCAATTATGCAGAATCTATTTTATTTATTGGCTTGCAGCTATCGCTGTTAGCCTGGTTGATATTAATTACTGTGTTATTAAAAATTACTAAGGGATTTGTGTGTTGTATTCATTTATTTGTTCTTTTACAATCCTTATGTATAAACATAATTTTAAATTTGCCTCGTAACTGTGGTTGTGTCTAACTATCTCAAATTTATTCTTGACTTGCCCAACAAGTTTATTAAAGTTTTTACTTAACCAAAACTATTATTTAGACATGAGTTGTCTCAAAAATTTTTCAATTTAAGTTCTAATTCTTTATAAATTAACCAAAAATTTTCTATTTATACACGTTCCAATATTTCAAGTAATACCTTTAATTTTATCCGTATAATTTTATATGTATTAAATTTTAATTTATATTATTTTTACAACAATTCTATTTAGTGTTTGTTGTTGTTCTTCCCACGTTGTTTCTTGTTTTGGCTCCTTAGGTGTTGACTTCTGCTTCTTCCAGTACTCTTCTAGAGTTATTGGTCTCGGCCCCGCTTGTTTGTCCTTAAGAGCTTCTTCGAGGGATAATACACGTTCTGATGACATCGATATTGATTTTCTATTCGTTTATGTTTTAAAAAAAAAACATTTTTATTTATTTTTAATTTATTTCATACTTCACTACAAAATAAAAGAAAAAGCGATCCTTGGATCGTAAAACCGGCTGCGCCAATATGTTGTATCTGGTTCCTCCAGTAGGATACCAGAACAAACTTGAGTGTCGTAAATCCTTCCTTAAAAGGATTACTGACGGTGCTTCTAATAATGGGGGGGGGGTTTGTGTCGTTGATCCTTCGACGTGAAGGACCACGGACGTTTGTGCCACGGGCAAGGATCTGCCGACCCTGTGGTCTTACCATTGGGATCCGGCAACCTGCCGTAGTGGATCCCCTCGCCTAGTTACCACCGGCACCAAGGTGCCGCCTTTGTGGTCCTTTAACCTGTCGGGCAATACTGCCGTCTTTCGACAGGTGCTGAAATAAAAAGATCCTTGGTTAATTTCTCTTACGTTTATTATTCCAGTCCTTCTTTTCTTTTCGCTTCTTATGTCTACCGTACTCCACTTGATGCGTAAGTTATTAGCGACTTAATCTGTGAGTTATTAACTACTGCCCTCTTTCAATCCGAAAGCTGGGTTTATATCTCTTCTGAGATTCGTTGTTGGCCAGAATCATTTCCGCATCGTTTATGCAATTATCTCAAGAATTATTTTTGACACTCATTGCATATTTTGGAATGCGATCAAGTTCGCGCGCTGTTCCACTTATCGGAATGCGATCAAGTTCGGCTTTTATCTGGGCCACAGTGGTGTGTGATTCACTTGTACTTTCGAGCTTCACGATTAAAGTGCAGCCTAGAAGTATGTGTTACCACACGTTCAGTAGTGTTAACTACTGGGCCGAAAGGTATGTGGTGATAACAGCGTTAAGCGTTGTTATTACCAAAGCAATGATTCTGACCTACAACAGATGCAGTAACAAAATTATTTGTTGAAGATAGTATGAATCGAATCAAAGTGGAATTTCAAAGAGAAAACAATTTACTAAAGCAAAATATTTACAAAGAAATCAAACAGACTCACATGCAAATTCAAGCAGAGAACTCATTGGTAAAGGAAAAAATAGATAAAGACATTGAAAAAGTTAACAAAAATCAAGAATTAGGTTAAAGAATAGGTTAAAGAATACTTAAAGTCGTTTAAATAATATATGTAAAACTCCAAAATAAGAAACAACACGTCGACAGTAATAACAAGAATTATGGAGATGATATAAGCGAGGGGCTTGAGCGGTTTACAAGTTTCGTAAATGAAGAACCAAAAAAAGGAAAATCAATAGTTGAAATAGAAGAGAAAATCATCGAGGAGACCCGAAAATCCAAAGTTGCATTAGAAGATAAAATGCTTCAGGAAATATAAAAATGAATAAAAACCCTAAGATGTCTATGAGGTTTAGTAGAGGAGCTACACAGGCAAGCTCGTAAGAACTTTAAGCGAAGGCGAGTAATAACCAAGGGAATAGATGATCTCTGGCAAGCAGATTTAGTGGAAATGGGTAGTTATTCTACATATAATGATGGATAACGCTTTCTTTTCACTGTAATAGACACATTCTCGAAATATGGTTGGATTGTACCCTTAAAATCTAAAAACGCTATTGATGTTACTAAAGCCATGAAATCCATACTCGATTTTAGACGAACACCAAGCAATTTACAAACCGATGACGGCAAAACATTCTTCAACGGAAAATTTCAAAATTTAATGAAAAAATATAACATCAACCATTATTCTTCGTACAGTGTTTTGAAGGCGTCAATTGTTGACCGTTTTAATAGAACGTTAAAGCAGATGATGTAGAAGGAATTTAGCTATCATGGATCATATCGATGGATTGACAAGTACAAAAGTTTGATCAACGAATACAATCACAAAAAGCATCGAACCATTAATATGGCTCCATCCATTGGCTCGATTTTTAAATATGTATATTGTTCATATAGTAATAACATTGTTATTATTATTAAAAATTGTAATTAAAAAAGATTGCATCTGACTTTTTATTTCATTACTCAACCAACTTTCAAGATGTCAATAAGTCTTACTTTAAGTGGAAATAAATCCATTTTATCGGCTAATTATTTTCCACCCATAGATTTAGAGGGAAAGTATGTGTGTGGTCTCGTAGACTTTCATACTTATCACACTATACCGAATGTTGATTACGAAAATAATTTATTTTACATTGGCGATCGTAGCATTGAGATTCCTGTCGGTTCATACGAACTTGCTGAACGAACTTGCGAACGACATTGCTAAATTTATTAAAAATAAATATTTTAGTATAGATCCACATGAGAAACTGGAAATATACGCCAACCCCAATACACTGCAAGCAGTCGTAGGATCCAGTAAAAATAACATTTTCTTTAATAAGGAACGCACCATTGGTTCACTATTGGGTTTCAGTAAAAAAGTATTGGAAGCAGGAAAACTGCATACATCCGACTTACCCGTGTACATAACGAAAATAAACGCAATACACATTGAGTGCGACCTAATTAGCGGCGCCTACATTAACAACATACCAGCTCATACAATACATATGTTTGCATTAAATGTTAGTCCTGGCTATAAAATAGACGAGATCTCTAAAAATGTAATCTATTTGCCAGTAAACAGCAGACAGATAAGTTCAATTACTGTGAAAATCGTTGACCAAAACGGTAATCTAATTAATTTTTGTGGAGAAACCATAACACTCAGACTTCACCTAAAACCGCAGGAGCAATGATTGTGTATAATAAAAGCGCATACCCAGGTGCAACTACATTCACTTCTTCTTTACCATTTGAACTGACAAGGTCGTCAAAGGCACAAACAAATCAAAACGCTCTACAACGTAAGAAGCTGTCATTTGAAAATAAAGAGTTTCTAAAATCATTGGGCTTAAAACTAAAGACAAACTGAAATTAAAATGAGTCAAATACTTGATGTTTTACAAACGCCGCTCTATGATGACAGTATTATTAAAAAGGAATACCATAGCTATTCACCATATTTACAATCAGATAACAGCATTGACGAGATACAGATAGCTGTTCAAAATCAAGATCTTTTCCTTCTACCCAGTGAGAGTTTAATTTTCATTAAAGGTACAGTTACCCTAGAAAACGGAAGCGCAACAACCAATGTAAAATTAAAAAACAATTGTGTTGCATTCATGTTTGATGAAATTCGCTATGAAGTTAAGGCATTAGAGATCGATCGTACGCGTCACTTGGGTGTAACTACAACAGTAAAAAATTATGTCTCATTAAATTCCATTCAAAGTAACATGCTCAGAAATGCTGGATGGTTTTCAAAGAATGAACATGAAATAAAGAACGGATATTTTAATTTCTGTGTACCATTGAAAATGCTATTGGGATTTGCTGAAGACTTTAACAAAATTATTTTAAATTCTAAACATGAACTTATACTACTGAGATCGAAATTCGATGAAAATGCTGTTTATTCAACTGTTGCCACCGAAAATATAAAATTAACAATAACTAATATCACATGGAAAATTCCCCATGTACAGTTGGCTGATTTTGCAAAACCACAACTCTTTCAAACGATCCAAAGTGGAAAACCTTTATTAATAGCATTCCGTAGTTGGGATTGCCATTTCAATCCGGTACTCAGTCAAGGAAACAATCATCTGTGGAATGTAAAATTATCACCGCAGAATGAAAGACCACGCTTCATACTTATTGCATTTCGACGAGATCAAAAATTTCAACATTGTCATTTAACCGATGTAAAAGTACACTTAAATTCTGATACATATCCCTATGATGATCTCAATCCGAATTTTGACAGTGATCGTTATGCTCTGCTTTATGATATGTATTTGAAATTTCAACAAAATTACTTTGCAAGCGATTCCCAACCTCTGTTGCTGCCTGAAGACTTTAAAGATACAGCTCCGATAATAGTGGTGGATGTAACTCATCAAAACGAAGCGATAAAAACTGGACCAATTGATATTCGAATTGAATTTAAAACATCAAAGAATATTCCAGCCAATACATCAGCTTATTGTATACATATACACGATAAGTTGATTGAATACACTCCAGTGAATGGCGAAATTAAAAAAGTTGTCTAAGTGCAATGGAGCAACAAAAATTTGTAACCTTGGATGTGCAAGGCTTCAAAGGAAATTTTAATGAGTTTATAGTTAAAGAGTTGGCAGTAACCTTAAGCTCTAGTGAATATCAAAACTTTATCATCGAACCACCATTTGAATTTAGAGACTTATCTTTAAAATATAAAAAGCAGGCGAATTGGCTGTATCACAATCATCATGGATTTCGTTGGAACGATGGATCTGTCTCTTTTAATAGCGTTGAGAATTTCTTGAAATGAAATATTAAACATAAACTTGTATATGTGAAAGGAGTTGAAAAATCTAAATGGATTGAAGAAATCTTGGGGGAAACCTGTATTGAATGTATAAGAATTTGGCTGCGAGAATCTGGAAACTCTTAGAGATACATACTTACTACAAAGAATATGCCATTCCCATAATGGACACTGCGCGCTGGAAAATGCAATCCTACTCCGAAATTTCATTGATAATACATAAAAGATTATAATGCAATGCAAAAGATTTAAATGCAAATATACAATTTTATTAATTGAAAATAAATCTTTTTCTTAAATCTATTTACAAAAATTTTTACTTAAATCTATTTACAAAAATTTTTTTCTTATTTATTTCTATAATAGTTATAACTAATATTCTATATTTCTATATCCATAAATATAACTTCATCTATATCTAAATCTGATTCTAAATCGATTTTATAATGCCCCCACGCATATGTGTTTATACTATCATTTCTAATAAAACGCTTATCATCTAAAGGGCTTAAAGCTATCTTATGTACTAGTTGTGTATATATTTCATGTATCTTAGATCTAAATATATACATACATGTCTCCATATATAATTTTCTTATGAACTAAACAATCTTTATAATCACTTAAACTTAAATTACTTACTACTGATTGTTTGACACCTTTTGCTTTCTTAATCTCTATGTTATTTTCTATACTTATTGAATACATTTTAGATCGAAGGCCAATAAACTCTTGCATAATTTCCACCTTATTTTCATCCTTCATCATACCAAGGAGTTTCTAAGGGGGAAACCATACACATTATCCACGGGATATTCAGACGTATCAAACTTTAAATCGATATCATCCCGAATATCCCTATAGAAATCTTCACACTGAACAGAATATATAAAAGAATCAGTGTCCATATAATTTAATTTCAGATTTGTTGCGAATTTAGGTTTCATGTAACTATAATGCAAGTCGTACATTTTCCATTTCGACAATTCCAAAACAACAAATCCCAAATATAAAGGTTTGTTATAAACAGAGCGAGCTCTAGACATTTGTATAGCAACCATATCTTCTGTAAACTGTGTACAGCTGTGGAAGTTTGATTTGGCAATTAGCGCTCGGGCTCCTAAGCGCCTTCCCCTACTTTCCCAATCGGTTACTATTTTAACATCTTTACGCTTATCAACATTTTCCATGGTTTTTCCATACACCGCATTGTTTAACAATTTGAAAAAATTCTTTTCAAAAGTATTCTTTGCTAAACTGCGATGATGGGTATTTAGATTGATATATTCACTTAACCAACAAGACTGCTTAAATTTCAATATTTTATATACTTTCTTCAACAACATACCATTTTCTATACATTGCTGAAGATTTCTATAATGAATTACATAGCGAGTTTTGTTGGTTAAGTCAGTAATCAACTTTTTAGATTTTGAATTACCGGCAGCTTTATTCTCAGCACAAAATGGTAAATCATTATGCACATCATGTAAATTCTGTGGGTAATCCAAATCTACTTCAAGAATGAATCCGATGGGAGAATCGGACGGATGGTTTACTTTCATCGTACCCCGTCATATATTTATTATTTGCCTTGGAATGCCTAGTGCTACATTGGACAATGCCGCCTCGAATACTTTTTTGCACGAAAAGGTGCATGTCAATATCAGTGAAGAGCTCCAGGTTTATCTTTGTTGTTTTCAACATTGCGTCCCATGATAACCCTGGAGTTGTGTAATATTGACACGGATCTATCTTATAGATGTTTTTGCAAACCTTAAGTTTGCAATCTAAAGTTTTTAATTGTTGTTAAATTTGTTTATATTTGATTAACTTTTTAAATAGTATATTTAACTTTTTTTCCCACTTTTACTTCTCCGAACTGTCACTTGATTGCAAATAATTAATATTGTTCAGTTTTTAATTGTTATTAAATTTGTTTATATTTGATTAACTTTTTAAATAGTGTAATTTCACAACTTTTTTCCTTTGTAGAGCGTTTTGAGACTTTTGTGTTTGCGACTTTAACGACACATTTACAATTGACCCTTTATTCTCGATGTAGCTAATTTTATGCTTATGGATGTTTGTTTACATTATGATTCCGTGCAAAAATTTCTAAAAGTCCGTTGAGATGAAGAAAAAAGAACAACAACAACGACATAGCAAAACTACTACCCAGTCATTCACATCCATTCAAAGTTCAATATGCAAACAAATTCGTACATGTTCTAAATGACTAATTGCGTTTGTTTACATTCTGATTCTGTGCAAAAACAAAAATCTCAAGTACCACAAACGATACACAAGCGGACAGAGATCAAGGCAGAGGAACACACCTTACTCGCAACAGTCAGCATGCTGAGCTATGTATGTCGGTGTGTCCGTCTGTCTGTATGTATGTCCGTCTGTCTGTCAGTTTTGAAACGCACATTTCCTCCCTCCGCTTCCTCCCCTCCCTCCCTCCCGTCAAACTATCGCCCTCTCGCTCACTCTCACATATCCATAGCACCAAACGGGCAGCGCAGTCGCTACCATAGCACCACACGGGCAGCGCAGTCACTACCATACATAGCACACCACACGCAGCGCAGTCGCTACCTTGCGCCAGAACCGACCTATAACCACTACTGAAGGGCTCATATATCCCCCTACCAGCAGTCCTGAATAAGAAGTATGCCTGTATCAACATACAAAACAACAATGTTTATTGTTTTAAATGGGCAGTGATTACAGCGTTGAGCCCTACCGAAACTCATGCAGAAAGGCCCCAAAATTACAACATTCGGAATATTGAATATAGCGAAATAAGTCTATCTAATGTAATGATTATAAACTTTGGGTGTTTAGCATTTCCGCTAGCACTCAAAGACATTGTACGCTTCGAACAGATTAATGCCGATATAAGCGTCAATGTTTTCGGGTTTGATGAAGATATTAGTAGAAACGTAGAAAAAAAATATCACAACAACATGCTTCTTATTCAGGACATGGATCGATCCCACTATGTGTGGTTAAAAATAAAAATCCTATAAATATTTTTTTTTTTTTAAATTTCCGTCTGTTTGTTATTGTTTTGTCCTACCATTTGTTTTATAAGAATATAATGTATTATACTTATACAAATTTCTTCTTTTTCTCTTTTATTTTACATTGTTTCAATAGACTGCACGCTCCCAAGTTACACAACATAAGTGTGCAGCACATTTCTGCAACAGATGCCTGCAATACTCCAGCGATAGCAGCATTATGGGCAGGCATAACTGTAATAAGGTCGTCACAGTTATGGCCGAGCAGAATAATGCGACCATAGCTTTTAAGAATCATGAGCGTAAGCTCCCAGTGCCATTCGTCGTGTGTTCGTATGCAAACTTCGAATGTATTTTAAGTAGTGTAGATAGTAGAAGTAATAGTAATAATTTAGTTAGTAGCCATATAGCTGTGGCCTTTAGCTATAATATTCACTGTAGTTTTAATCATAGATTAAGTAAAATTGTAATTTATTCGGGGGAGGATGCTCCCACAAAATTCGTAGAATTTTTAGTTAGGGTTATTTTAGATATATATTATAAGTATTTGAGTGTTATAAAACCGATTAAAACCGGCCTCCTTAACACCTCAGCACTCAATGCATCAGAGGGAATGCAAAAACTGCCATATTTGCAATTTGGAATTGGGTGCAGACAGAT
The DNA here is from genome assembly GCA_943737955.2 of Myopa tessellatipennis. Lineage (NCBI taxonomy): Eukaryota > Metazoa > Arthropoda > Insecta > Diptera > Conopidae > Myopa > Myopa tessellatipennis. The sequence goes on along the minus strand of OX031315.1, from coordinate 37,566,546 downwards.
AAATTAGCATTAAGAGAAAATTAATTAATTGTTGTAGGTCAGAATCATTGCTCTGGTAATAACAACGCTTAACGATGTTGTCACCACATACCTTTCGGCCCAGTAGTTAACAATGCGTAAAATGTGGTAACACCGAATTTCAATTTCGATCGCTCGATGGTCGCTGTGGGTATAACAGCTGCTTATTCGCCACTCTGTCATAGAGATGATCCCAGCGCTGATAAAAGAAATGTCGATTACTGAGCCTAGACCATTTTTACTGAAGGTATGTTCAGAGGCTGTATTTAGAAGGATCACGTGTAAGGAAGAAAAAGCATCTAAAAGGGACCTACCTTGGGGATTTGTCCTACTGGACCCCCATTCCGTGGCCCATGCATTGAAGTCGCCAGCAATCAAAACAGGACACGTACGCGATAGTTGACCAAGCCAATCCTTATTCTTCCAGGCTTCATTAGGATGTTCGCGTTCTCGGTTGTCACCCTCACCGCCGCCGTTTGTGTGCCTCCGAATCCTCGTCGCAAGCTAATTTCTTGTTTGAAATTTTTTAGATTAAATTTCGCGGCGATCTCGTTAAAAATGTCGGCCTTTGCAGTGACTTCATCTATGTCCACAACATGTTCTATCGAGCACAACTCTCTCCGATAAGCCGCGGACATTTGCATCTTCACCTAGCCTGGAGCCGATGACGGCTCTAACTTTTTCCGCCTTTTCGCCCGTCTCGCTTAATTGCAGGAGCGCCTTCTTTGTGTGCGCCTTATCTTCGTCACCAACTGGCTCAAATCACCTATACTCGCGTCTGTCTTGATTTTATGCAGCATTTCTGCATATGATAGCTCGCCTTTTTTCTCGATGACAATTGCCTGTGGTCTCGGTCTCTTTGCAATTCTGTCAATTTTCCTTCCGTGAATTCACTTGCGTCTACTGGTCACTATCACCAATTTCGCTGTCCTTTAATATTGTAACAGATGCCTGCACTGCTTTATCGCAGCTTGCACCTTCGGGCAGCTTGTTCTTCTTTGCCGCCGGCTGTACAGGCAGACTTTCATCTCTGCCCCTCTTTGCTGTCGGCTCACGCTTCTTTACTAGTAGTGATGTTTGGGAGACGCTTTCAATAGTAATTTTGGCGGTGAAGAATTTGATTGTGTGGGCGTTACTAACGCACCATCTGTATTTAATGGCGATCGCGCCATTCTCGCGCTGCTCTTAAATGGATCAATCATACCTGATTGGTCCCTTTGCCAGCCATCACTACTCTGTCTTAAGCATATACTTGCACTCATTTGCTGGCTCTGTTTCTTTCTCCGAAGCCATATTCGAAAAAGCTTTTAAGTCTGGACAAAGAAGCTTTATCAGTTTAGATCCGTAGCACAGACACAAACTGATTTTCGATCAAAGCTTTTTATTCAGCAAACAATAAAGCTTCTTTCTATCCCGTGCGACAACCGGAGGTATGAAAGTATTTATTCTTTTCACTCGCGCGAAAGTTGCGCGGGAATTGAAATGTTCAATATTTGACTTTCAATATTTTGGCACTGCACGTAATTTCACAATTTTCCGCACCAAAGCCCAGAACGAAAAACCACGATATAACTTGAAATCTGTGTCCAAAATAGCACTCGCGGTGTAAGAACGCGGTGCCACTCTATCGCACGTTTTAACACCGTATGTGTCGTAGTTCTAATTTTAACCACTAAAAGAACACTTTAATTCGGAGTCGCAAAGAAACTATTTACTATTCTTTCTAATGAATTTTTTTCTTCAATTTTTAAATCTTTATTTATTCATTCATTTTCAGCCATTCATTTATTCTTCTTTTGGCATCTATTTTGCCTATGCTATTTATTGACTTAGTACTTAGTATTGTGTACTCGTCAAAATTTGTGAATTTTGGTTTAAATTCGCTATTTATTTCATAATCATACTCCGTCGTATTTAATATTGGAGCATAAACTTTGTTATCTTTCACATTTACTAATGTGTCTCCTATATAGATTACTGGATCTAATTCTTCCTTATGAATTACAACATTATTGAATTTTATACGAAGTTTTAATGGTACTATCGTAATTGTTATAGCATCAACTGATATATAGTGTTGTTTATTTTCCTCTTCTATCTGAGCAATACTTTTTATTGGTAATTCCAAAATAACCTCTTTCTTTTCATTGAAGAGTGTTAAAATCTTTTCCATTGTATTTATGATGGAGTTGTTCCACAAATTATCCCTTCCTAATATGCCGTCTGCCGGTACTCCTTGTTTAAGTGACACAACGTGTAGCGTTAAACGTAAGGACTGTACCTTATTATGGCATATAGTAGTTGATCCTTCTGTGGTCACACAACCTCTAAATGCTCCGCTTAAGTCTTTCCTATTTGACTTGTCTAGTATTGTGCTATCTTTTATCGCACATTTCTTTATCAGGCTCGTATCTGCACCTGTATCTACCAATAAAATGAGTTTTTCATTTATAGCCTCTTCGCAAGGTAATTCGATGAACACATCATTTAGCTGGGTTTGATTGCAGCTAGAGTTTCCTGTTTCTGTATTTCTTTTATTTGTTATCTTATTCATTAAGCAAGGTACTTTTGGGTTTGAGTTCTGTTTTTCCTCTTTCATTTCTATTGGGATCTCTGAATCCATTGTTCCAAACGTATGATTTCTCTCCGTTACGTTGTTTTTACTATTCTCCGTCTTCTCTAACTTAATATTAATTTTTAAGTCTCTTGAATTTGGTAACGTTTCAACAATCACTTCCGATGTCGGACTTACGGTTACCAAATGAGCTTGTTACAAAATGAGCAAATTATTCTATTCGCCGCTCCTTGTGTAGTGTTTTGTAATGAAGTTGGTTGCCTGACCATTTTTCCTCCTGAAGCTCTGCCCTGACTTTCATGTTGAATTTGTTTTTGTTGGTTATACTGCATGGTGGCAAGTCGTGGTGAATTCATATTAATGTTTAAGTGGTCTGAGTGGAGGACGCTACTGTTTTGTATGCTTTTGAGTGCATCGATTTCTAGTTCTACCTTTTGTTCTATGTTTTTCTTCGTAACATTGAGCATATAAATTCTCAATGCGGCGTCTTTAACCCTGTTTTAAAGAATTTCTCTACGGCTCCTTCCACCATACTCAAAAAGACCATATATCCGTTTCCGTTATATTTCGTTCGAACTATTTCTATTTCCTGTGTTCGTAGAGTGGTTAGGCGTCTTGCAAACTGTCGTATATCTCCGTTAAGTAACTGGCTACAACTTTGGATACCTATTATCACTGAATCTAAGGATACCGTTGGTAACTATGCTCTTTTTATTGTGAGTTAAAATTCCCCTAGGCTATTGAAGCGTTGTGACCTCACTAAATCATATGCATTCCCATATAATCTCTGTTTAATGCAGTCTATGTAGTCCTGAATGTTGTCTTTACCTACATCTCTTGCGGCTAATTCGCACCCGTGTATGAATTTATACACTTCGCCGCGTAACTCTGGCGAATGTGTTCCAGAAAAAAGTGGTACCAGCCTATTTGTAATTTTCGCTATCTCTCCTATACCCATTTTGGTTTGATCTGTTGTTATCTTACTTTGTTGGAAAGACCTGCCGTTCTTCGGACTAAGTGCGGCCTGAGCTGGTTCCTTATGGAAAAGTGACTGATTGTGATCTAGCGACATTTCCTGACTTAGAAGTCTATTCTGCTCTTTTAGCTCTTGTATTCGTCTATTTGCCTCTTCTAAAGAACTACAGTCTTCCCTCGATTTCTGTGCAAATCCCTTTTCTAGTGTTCTATTTAATGTTTCTTCGGTTAATCCCTTGTCATTCAGTAATTTCCTTAGTTGATCGTTCTCGTCTTCTAAAGTCCTTAACATATTCTCTTGAAACTGTCTTTCCTTTAAATACGTATCGTACTTATTTTTTGGCGCGTTGAATTCTGATAAGCAGTCCCTTAGACTTTGGTTCTTATTTTCTATTATATTTTTTAAAAAATACAGCAATTCTTCTATGACTGCATCTGCTTTTTCTAAAGTTGACCTTTCTCCTAGGGCTTGTATTTTAGTCTTGATTAGCGCCAAATTTTCTTTTTTGAAAACTTTGTTTTTCAGGATGTTCCAAATTCTTGATGCAAATTCTTCGATCTGGCTCTTCAAATCCCTATGGTTTTTTTCTAAGGCTAAATATGTTTGTTCTTGTAGCGATTCGTCCATTAATTTTCCTATACTTATATATCGGCGGCTTATATATCTTAGTCCGAAGAACGGCAGCGCAAGGTCTTTCCAACAAAGTAAGATAACAACAGATCAAACCAAAATGGGTATAGGAGAGATAGCGAAAATTACAAATAGGCTGGTACCACTTTTTTCTGGAACACATTCGCCAGAGTTACGCGGCGAAGTGTATAAATTATTACACGGGTGCGAATTAGCCGCAAGAGATGTAGGTAAAGACAACATTCAGGACTACATAGACTGCATTAAACAGAGATTATATGGGGATGCATATGATTTAGTGAGGTCACAACGCTTCAATAGCCTAGGGGAATTTTAACTCACAATAAAAAGAGCATAGTTACCAACGGTATCCTTAGATTCAGTGATAATAGGTATCCAAAGTTGTAGCCAGTTACTTAACGGAGATATACGACAGTTTGCAAGACGCCTAACCACTCTACGAACACAGGCAATAGAAATAGTTCGAACGAAATATAACGGAAACGGATATATGGCACTTTTGAGTATGGTGGAAGGAGCCGTAGAGAAATCCTTTAAAACAGGGTTAAAGACGCCGCATTGAGAATTTATATGCTCAATGTTACGAAGAAAAACATAGAACAAAAGGTAGAACTAGAAATCGATGCACTCAAAAGCATACAAAACAGTAGCGTCCTCCACTCAGACCACTTAAACATTAATATGAATTCACCACGACTTGCCACCATGCAGTATAACCAACAAAAACAAATTCAACATGAAAGTCAGGGCAGAGCTTCAGGAGGAAAAATGGTCAGGCAACCAACTTCATTACAAAACACTACACAAGGAGCGGCGAATAGAATAATTTGCTCATTTTGTAACAAGCTCATTTGGTAACCGTAAGTCCGACATCGGAAGTGATTGTTGAAACGTTACCAAATTCAAGAGACTTAAAAATTAATATTAAGTTAGAGAAGACGGAGAATAGTAAAAACAACGTAACGGAGAGAAATCATACGTTTGGAACAATGGATTCAGAGATCCCAATAGAAATGAAAGAGGAAAAACAGAACTCAAACCCAAAAGTACCTTGTTTAATGAATAAGATAACAAATAAAAGAAATACAGAAACAGGAAACTCTAGCTGCAATCAAACCCAGCTAAATGATGTGTTCATCGAATTACCTTGCGAAGAGGCTATAAATGAAAAACTCATTTTATTGGTAGATAAAGGTGCAGATACGAGCCTGATAAAGAAATGTGCGATAAAAGATAGCACAATGCTAGACAAGTCAAATAGGAAAGACTTAAGCGGAGCATTTAGAGGTTGTGTGACCACAGAAGGATCAACTACTATATGCCATAATGAGGTACAGTCCTTACGTTTAACGCTACACGTTGTGTCACTTAAACAAGGAGTACCGGCAGACGGCATATTAGGAAGAGATAATTTGTGGAACAACTCCATCATAAATACAATGGAATAGATTTTAACACTCTTCAATGAAAAGAAAGAGGTTATTTTGGAATTACCAATAAAAAGTATTGCTCAGATAGAAGAGGAAAATAAACAACACTATATATCAGTTGATGCTATAACAATTACGATAGTACCATTAAAACTTCGTATAAAATTCAATAATGTTGTAATTCATAAGGAAGAAATAGATCCAGTAATCTATATAGGAGAAACATTAGTAAATGTGAAAGATAACAAAGTTTATGCTCCAATATTAAATACGACGGAGTATGATTATGAAATAAATAGCGAATTTAAACCAAAATTCACAAATTTTGACGAGTACACAATACTAAGTACTAAGTCAATAAATAGCATAGGCAAAATAGATGCTAAAAGAAGAATAAATGAATGGCTCAATGAAATTGAGTTAGATAAAGATTTAAAAATGGAAGAAAAGAATTCAATAGAAAGAATAGTAAAATCTTTTCATGACATCTTCCTATTAGAAGGAGACGAACTTTCGTTTACAAACGTATTAAAACACGAAATTCCAACAGGCGCAGATCCACCGCCAATAAATAGAAAACAATATAGATTACCACAAATACATAGAGAAGAGATAAATAAACGAGTAAACAAACTTTTAGTTGGCGGCATAATTACACATAGCACATCAGCATGAAACTCACCGTTACTTTTAGTGCCCAAGAAGAGTAACGGTCTAATAATAGATTATAGGAAACTAAATGAGGCTACCATCAAGTTTTTCTAAATTGTCTAATCAGTTCTAGAGAGAATGCTTTAAACCGGAAGGACCTATGTTTTGTAGTTTCCGAGAAAAGTGAAAATTACGAACTAAACTCCTTCTCCAGAGCAATCTTCTTTCACATTTTTGCACCAGTAATAAAACACAAGTACCCAAAAAATTGGTGTTTGAAACGAAAGTATGCTTCGTGATTTCTACTTTTCGCGGAAACTTATTTGTACACCTAATACAAGACATAGGTCCTACCGTTTTGAAGCATTCTCTCTAGAATTGATTAGAGAATTTTATGGTCAGAAAAATATTTATACTTAATAAGGTATTTAAAAAAAAATTACGACCAAAATTTTTTTTCGGAATTTTTTTTCCGAATTTTAACTTTGGCATTAATTTTCTCAAAAACTGTTTCACATAGGAATCTAATTTAAAAAGGATATTAAGAAGCGGATATTTAGCTTTGAAAATCAGCAAGCAAAACTTATCTAGGTCTAACCGTTATTTTTTAATATTAGTTTTTTCGGTGTTAAGTCGGATTTTTATAAAATGGCCCCACCCGCCTAAACGGAGGGAAATTGACCCCCCTCCCATACGATTTTTTTCTTGTCTCGACCAATCCTACACGCGCTAGTCACGCGAGAGTAGACGTGTTTCTTTGCGACTCCGAATTAAAGTGTTCTTTTAGTGGTTAAAATTAGAACTACGACACATACGGTGTTAAAACGTGCGATAGAGTGGCAACGCGTTCTTACACCGCGAGTGCTATTTTGGACACAGATTTTAAGTTATATCGTGGTTTTTCGTTCTGGGCTTTGGTGCGGAAAATTGTGAAATTACGTGCAGTGCCAAAATATTGAAAGTCAAATATTGCAACATTTCAATTCCCGCGCAACTTTCGCGCGAGTGAAAAGAATAAATACTTTCATACCTCCGGTTGTCGCACGGGATAGAAAGAAGCTTTATTGTTTGCTGAATAAAAAGCTTTGATCGAAAATCAGTTTGTGTCTGTGCTACGGATCTAAACTGATAAAGCTTCTTTGTCCAGACTTAAAAGCTTTTTCGAATATGGCTTCGGAGAAAGAAACAGAGCCAGCAAATGAGTGCAAGTATATGCTTAAGACAGAGTAGTGATGGCTGGCAAAGGGACCAATCAGGTATGATTGATCCATTTAAGAGCAGCGCGAGAATGGCGCGATCGCCATTAAATACAGATGGTGCGTTAGTAACGCCCACACAATCAAATTCTTCACCGCCAAAATTACTATTGAAAGCGTCTCCCAAACATCACTACTAGTAAAGAAGCGTGAGCCGACAGCAAAGAGGGGCAGAGATGAAAGTCTGCCTGTACAGCCGGCGGCAAAGAAGAACAAGCTGCCCGAAGGTGCAAGCTGCGATAAAGCAGTGCAGGCATCTGTTACAATATTAAAGGACAGCGAAATTGGTGATAGTGACCAGTAGACGCAAGTGAATTCACGGAAGGAAAATTGACAGAATTGCAAAGAGACCGAGACCACAGGCAATTGTCATCGAGAAAAAAGGCGAGCTATCATATGCAGAAATGCTGCATAAAATCAAGACAGACGCGAGTATAGGTGATTTGAGCCAGTTGGTGACGAAGATAAGGCGCACACAAAGAAGGCGCTCCTGCAATTAAGCGAGACGGGCGAAAAGGCGGAAAAAGTTAGAGCCGTCATCGGCTCCAGGCTAGGTGAAGATGCAAATGTCCGCGGCTTATCGGAGAGAGTTGTGCTCGATAGAACATGTTGTGGACATAGATGAAGTCACTGCAAAGGCCGACATTTTTAACGAGATCGCTGCGAAATTTAATCTAAAAAATTTCAAATAAGAAATTAGCTTGCGACGAGGATTCGGAGGCACACAAACGGCGGCGGTGAGGGTGACAACCGAGAACGCGAACATCCTAATGAAGCCTGGAAGAATAAGGATTGGCTTGGTCAACTATCGCGTACGTGTCCTGTTTTGATTGCTGGCGACTTCAATGCATGGGCCACGGAATGGGGGTCCAGTAGGACAAATCCCCAAGGTAGGTCCCTTTTAGATGCTTTTTCTTCCTTACACGTGATCCTTCTAAATACAGCCTCTGAACATACCTTCAGTAAAAATGGTCTAGGCTCAGAAATCGACACTTCTTTTATCAGCGCTGGGATCATCTCTATGACAGAGTGGCGAATAAGCAGCTGTTATACCCACAGCGACCATCGAGCGATCGAAATTGAAATTCGGAAGAGCACAGGAGTGACTCGATGCACAGCGGCAATGGTAAGATGTTGCTGGAAGCAGGAAACTTTCGACTACGAAATGTTCGTCCAAGCGCTGAGCGGCGCCAGCTAAAGCAAGCCCGGCGGAAGATGCTGTAATGCAACTCTCGAAAAAGATGAAAGATGCCTGCGACGCATTCATGTCACGTAAAAAAACCCACACGCGACACAGGCCAGCTTACTGGTAGAATGACAGTATTGCTAACCTAAGAAAAGAGTGTGTACATGCAAGAAGACTGTGTCAAAGAGCCAGGAATAATGACAATTATGACCACACAAGGCAGCGTTACAAAAATCAGCGGAAATTGTTAAAAACAGCTATTCGAGAAAGCAAAAACAGGAGCTTTTTAGAACTCTGCGATGATACCGAAAGCCACCCATGGGGTTTTGCTTATAAGCTAGTGCTGAAGAGGTCAACACAGCCAACGAATCCCCGTGTTATGGACAATATAGTTAAAACTCTTTTTCCAGTACAGCCACGTTTTCACAGAATAGAGCTGGGAGAAGACCAGATAACACAAACTGGGCCAATGGTTACAACGTCCGAGGTGATACAAGCGGCCTGAAAAATTAAGCTAAATAAAGCGCCGGGACCAGTCGGAGGGCCAAACATAGCTCTCAAAGCGGCCGCTGTGAAACAGACGGAATTGCTAAGAAGCGTATTCGATGTATGCATGCGAGAAGGGACCTTCCCCAAACAATGAAAACGCCAGCGACTTGTGCTTCTCCCAAAAGACGTTTACTCAGCTAGTTCTACATCGTACCGTCCTTTGTGTATGTTGGACTCCGCAGGTGAATTTTTAGAACTCATAATTACAGAAAGATTGCTGTCATCAATGAATGAGCGAATGTCAAACATGCAATATGGGTTCAGAAAGGGTCGGTCAACAAGTGACGCACTGGACCTGGTTAAAGATATTGCAGAAAAAGCAATCGAAGGGAAACGATGGCGGGGTGGCTCTAAGCAATATTGCCTGATTGTTACCCTAGATGTGAAAAATGAGTTTAACTCCGCGAAGTGGCAGACAATCCTAGAGTCCTTCAGAACTTTTGAGGTGCCAGCATATCTCTACAAGATTGTGTCAAGCTATTTGAGCGAACGCGTTTTGCTATACACACATCAGAGGGTCCTAAGGAGTTTGAGGTGACAGAAGGCGTGCCACAAGGATCAGTGCTTGGTCCACTCCTGTGGAACATGATGTATAACGCGATAGTGGAGCTGAGTGTGCTAGAAGGAGCAACAATTGTTGGATTTGCTGACGATATCGCGGTCGTAGTCGTTGGAAAACAAATAGCGGAAGTCAAGGAAACCGCTGAAATAGCAATATCCAAAATAAGGAATTGGTTAACTGCTGTAAAGCTTAGCCTAGCAGACCACAAGACGGAGGCTATTCTGGTCAGTAGTCGGAAGAGGGTGGAACGCCTTAATGTAAAGTTTGGTAATTGCAGTATTGCATCTAAACCGTACATAAAGTATCTCGGAGTGATGATAGATCATCGACTGACGTTCAAGGCTCATCTGGAGTATGTGCAGCGTAAGGCGGCAGAAGCTACAACAGCACCATCCCGAATAATGCTCAACACCCGAGGTCCACGGCAGCGCATAAGGCAACTCTTATCCGCGGTGGTTAAGTCCGTAATACTCTACGCGGCACCAGTATGGAAGGAAGCTTTTTTGAAAGGCAGCTACGTACGTGGTCTGAATGCGACGTATAAACACTGTGCACTACGTGTGTCGTGTGCATTCCGAACAGTCTCATTGATTCGGCTCTAGTGCTCGGATGTCTGATTCCTCTGGATATGCTGGCCAAAGAAGCAAGCTTGAGAGCAGGTGCAGTGGCAAGCGACATCCACGCGACACGTACCAACAACGCTCATCTCGAAGCGCGACGTTCTGTTATCGAAGAGTGGGAAATGAGATGGCAGAACGCTGAAAATGGAAGGTGGACCTACAGGCTTATTCCCAGTCTGGAGCCATGGCTATCCAGAGCACATGGAGATTAGATTTAGAGATTAGAGCACATGGAAATAGATTTCTACAAACGCAACTCCTAAGCGGACATGGCTGTTTCAAGTTCTATCTGTACAGATTTGGATACGAACGGGATCCGTTCTGTGACCATTGCAGAGCGGCAAACGTAGAGGATGCGAAACATGTATTTTTCGAATGTCACAGGCATGAGTCGCTTAGAAACGATCTGCAGAGCCTGGCAGAAATACCTATCTCGCCAGACAATCTAGTGAGCTATATGCTAAAATATAGCAAATTTTGCAACGCAGTGAGTCGAATTAGTTACGATAGAGCAAAGAAGACTCGAGCAAGCAAGAAGCGATCAATAGAGAAATGGCGCACAAGACCAACCACCCCCCCCCCCCCGCCCCCGTTATGTAATGCTTAACGGCGGTTCCGCGGGGCGGGCGAATACGAGACGAGGTGGTTTTAGTGAGTAGGAGCTGCACACACCTGTCTGCTCAGAGGAACTAGTCCATTAGGGTTTCCCCACAACAAACAAAAAATCAGAAAGAGTGTTAACTTCGGCCTGGCCAAACTCCATATACCCTACACACGTTTACTTAAAAATTAGGCGTGGCAATGGTCTAATTTTTTCCCTTTTCAACCTCAAATATCCTGTGATGACAGAGAATATTCGTGCCAAATTTGATGAAAATATCTCTATTCGTTCTCTTTTAATCGAGTTTTATTTAATTAGTGGGCAGATCACGCCCATTTTTGGTATTCTGTTTTGGTCAAAGACAGTTGATTTGTGAATAAAATTTCAACCTCAAATTCATTCTAAAAGCTGATAAATTGAGCTATAAGCATGGATTCATTTATATTTACTATAAAAAGTAGGCGTGGCAATGGTTCGATTTTGCCCATTTTCAATACCGATGAGTTTCTAATGATAGGCAATATTCGTGCCAAGTTTGATGAAGATATCTCTATTCGTTCTCTTGTAATCGTGATTTTCACAGACAGACAGACAGACAGACGGACGGACATGGCTAAATCGACTCAGGAGCTCACGCTGATCTAGAATATATATACTTGTCTATACCTGTCACGCCTCCTTTAATGCGTTACAAACGGAAGCAGTAAGTGAATATGCCCTATTCACTTCGTGTGTAGGGTATAAAAACAGCCTTTCATTTGCAACAGGATTTGAACTAACAACTTGACTGGCAGATAGTATAGCTATTTCGGAATATGGATATAGTATAGTATAGTATAGCTATTTCAATGGTTTTTAAGGCATTTTGATAAATAATTTTTACTAACTTGATTATGTTGGTTATGCTAGCTAATATCTTTCCTTTGTTTTTCAGTCAATTTTTGTATATTGTCTTGCCTAGTCTTTTCTATGTCGTTAGGGGTAAAACTTATTTGTCTGCCAAAAAAAAGATCTACAGGTTTTTTGCCTGTACTGGAATGAATGCTACGATTATATTCATTCGTTGCTCGTTACAGAAGTTCTTCAAAATTTCTGTCACGTTCATCTTCCTTCAGACATCTCATGATCTCCGTTAACCCTTAAACGGGAATTGATGCATATATGAATCGTCTTAAAAATGCTCTCTAAAATCACTAGGTTGATGCTAAATTATTTATTCACTGGACATAATATCTTAAAATTAATCAATTAACACTTCTAATACATTCTTTGGTTTATTGTTAAATTATAAATAAATATAAAACACGGGTAAACTGAAAAAATATTTTTTTGCGAATTTATCATTTTTAGCAATGTTTAAACCAAATTATTTGTACAAAATATACAAAAATCTTACAATAAAGTTATAAATTTGCTAGATTCATGTCTGTTTTAGGGAATTGCATTTAAAATTTTAATAAAATGATTATACTTTAGTAGCAGCGGTAATAAATGAAGACGATTCATATATGCATCAGTGCGCATAGCGTCATACTATTCTTCAGTGTGCCTTTGTCTACTGCATTTAGAATATGAAGGAGTATGATATATTTATGGGTGCCAATACACTCATTATAGTGGTTATAAATTGAAATCAACGTAAAGGGCTTTAGGTAATGAGTTTTCGTCAGAATTTTTTAGAAAATTTATATTGGTAAACCGTTTCGAAACGTTAATGGGGCTAAAAAAAGAACAGATAACCCTTTTGCAAATTTCTATGATCTATTGAAAGGAATACCTGACCTTTTCAAAAACCATTAAAATGGTTATCCCGTCAATCATATTTCATTGGATGTTATTTCATTTTTTTAATATACAATATATACATATATGCATAAAAAGCGAAGAATAAAAATTCTTCCGCTATTTCAATTTTGAAATTCTAGAAGTGTGCATCTGTTGTGAATTATGAAAAAATAAAAAATATGTTGGGAAAAGGTTAAGCTCCGAAGAAATTGCATATATTTTGGCTCAAATTCCATTCGGACAGCGATATTGAAGCAATTAACACTGACCGTATATCGATCTCAGATGAGGATTTGAGCGAAATTCCGAATGATTTATTTCTTCATGATCATAAGACTGACTGACATTGCTGCCGAGCCCTCTTCACCACCCACATCAACTGAAATATTTCGGGTACCCTCAAAAAATCAATTGGAAAGGCTCTTGTGGAAAAGAAAAAATTTGATACTAACTTCAAAAAAAATTTCCCGATGTAATCGCAGATTACAATAAGCGTATGGGTGGAGTAGACCTGATGGACAGTTTCATTGGAAGTTATAGGATCACCATCAAATCGAGGAAATGGTACATACGAATATTTGATCACCTTTTGGATATGACCTGTATCAACTCCTGGCTTCTATATAAAAAGGCATGTCAATTAAAGGGTGTTATTACAAACAATCAGGCGGATTTTAGATTCGACTTAGCACAAATTTTGTGTCGAATTGATTTTGTTGGCAAGCGTGGTAGAAAACCAAATCGTTCTTCACCATCGGTTGCAAACCAACATGATGCAAAAAGGAAAAAGTCGATTAAAACTCAACCTATTCCGCCTATTTCCAGAAGTGGTAAGCAATCGGACACGATGCAAACTGTTTAGAACAGACCTTTATAAAAGGTACAAAATGTAATTCAGCTTTATGTATAAATTTAGATAGAAACTGCTTTTTACAGATTCATTCTATATATAAATAACCAAAAATAATAATTTAATAATAATAATTAATTTAATAATATAATAATATAATAATTAATTTTAATATAATAATTAATTAATTAATTTTTTATAATAATTAATTTTATAATTAATAATAATTAATTTAAATAATAATAATTTAATATTAATTTATTTAAATAATATTACATTACTTATAAAATGAAAGGAATAAATAATTAATAAACAAATTAAAATTAATAAAGAAATTAAACACACAAAAAATATTTTTCATGTACAGCAGGTTTTTATGCGCTGGCGGGCAGTGATGCATATTTGAATCAACTATTCCGTATATAATAAAAACTTCAGGATTTCTCCGCTCTTCGTTCTACACTGTAATAGGGCAACGAAGAGCTTTTCATTCTCAAAAATTAATATCTACAAATTCTTCCATATTATAGTTATTATCCTGTTGCTCTTCCATAAGTTGTTCTTCCATATGTTGCTCTAGCGTTTCGTCATTATTTATTTGAGACGCCACTATATCCTCATAACCGGCTAATTCGATTTCATTGCTGGGTTGCACATATTGACTATTGATATGAAAGTGGCGCTGAATTTTGTTTGGTTGGAAGTTGTAAGAACCGGTCGGGGGTATTTTGCCTGAAAATTGTGCATTATTTGGCCTGTTTATGTAATTAACTGTTTTTGCCTTTAAGCTAGCATCTACATCCATTGGTTTTGGGGGTAGAATATTCCTACTGGGAGCAAAATGGTTGTGTTGTGGGAATTGAAGGTTTCTATATGGTTGCCACTGCTGCTAACCAAATGGAAGTCGGGGTTGAAACTGAGGTTGATTCAAAAACCCACGAGGAGGAACATGAGCCAACTCGGGATAGAGTTATGGTTTCCCTACGAAATGACTCTTCTGTATTCCTTTAGGTGGGTGGTGAGGTGACGTAGTGTTCTGTTTTTGCGGTGCGAATCTGTTATGAGCGTGGTTCATTCTGTATACGAAGGTTGAAGGTTCTCTGATACTCAACAATCGGGGTAAGTCGCCCTTCAGCCCTCTCACAAAAGTGTCCAAGGCTTTGTCTCTCTTAAGTTGTTTGTCATAGCACTAAGTGCGGATTCGCTAAGGTCTAAGCAAGCTACCTTATCTAAGATTATTGAAAGATTCTGATGCACCTTTGGGTAAAAGTCATTTATTGTGTTACGGCCTTGAATCAGCGTGGTCATTTCGTACTCTAGAGTACTTACGTCTCTTTTGTCGGGATAGTGCATCATCAAGCACTTTTTAATTTTACTCCAGTCTAATGGAGTCCTGTATGACTCTAATGCTGTGTCAGCATCTCCTACAATCACGCCTCCTACAATCTCCTACAAAACACACCTAACTACGTGTAGCATTGCATAATATTTCGAGGTTCCTTTTAACCTTTTATATAAGAAAAAAGTTCTACCAACCGACTTCCTCCAGGAATTAAATTCACCTGGCTTTCCAGAAAATTCTCATAGACACTTCACTATATCTAGCACCTTGTCCATGTCCTCTGTCTCCCTGTCTATAGTCTGGTCTATATCTTCTGGTTCTATAAACGGATTTGTTAGTCGGGCTACAGTCTGAGCTACCAGTTCACTTATCTGTTTAGCTATATTTTCGTCAAGTGTCGCTGGTGTTGTGGTGCTTGTGGTTGGAGCCATAGTTAAGTTTGGATTGGGATGGTGTTTTATTGTTAAATTTTTCAATTCCTCAATAATGGAATCTGAATCGGAGTCTGACATTTGTGACTAATGTGTGTAAGTTTTTAAAATTGTTTCTTGAGAACTAGTGATTATTAATATTTTATATTCTTTTCTCTGGTAAGTGTGTTATTAAGTTCACTCTGGAGGGACTCGGAAGTTTCTCAGGGTTGTTTATAATTATAAATTGGAGGGAGTCGTAAGTTTCCCATTTTTTTTTTTTTAAATAGGTTCATTTTTATTTGTAGTTAATTATATCTGAAATAGAGGGACTCATAAGTTTCGTGATTTCGATCTTTATTTTTATAAATTGGATATTTTTATTTACATTTGACCGTGTTTTATTTGAACAGGCTAATTGCGCTGCACTACTTTAGGGCTTTGCTACAATTTTATTTATTACGCCTGGTCCCTGTTCGGGCGCCAATTAAAGTTTTCTAAGCCCTTTTTACTTAAAAAAAACTTTTTATTTTTCCAGTGCTAAGCACCTTCTTTATTGAGTGTATAATTAGAACTGAACTTCTTAACCTAATCTACAATACTTATGTTCTAATGCCACCTTTGCCTTTTGTTATTGTTGTTGTCTGTTCTCTGTTCTGCTGATGCTCTGCTGATGCCTCTGCTCCATCTCTGCTTCCATCTTCGTGGGATCTGCAAAGTCAGCAGCTTGCAGTTATTAAGTTTGGTTTGCTGGGAATATTTTCTGGACGTGGTATACAGAGTGGAATCCAACACCTGTTTCGTGAAAGAATGTCAAATGTGGATTGTGTTAACTTGCAAATTAAATAATTGATTTGCAATAAGTGGCGGAGCAATCTTTGCTCATGCGGAAATTTCAAGAAAGTCTGTTTTTATACAACTAGTACAATAATGCGTCTTAACTGAAGTAAACAAACTTACTCAAATTCCGGCAAAGCAAATATATCCGAAACGTCACGTAACTGGCGATTTCGAACACGGTTGTTCGGTGCTTCGTCGTCGTCTTCCTCAACCGAAAATCTTACTAATGAGAACATTATTCACTTCTCCTTTCCCTACTCGATTTTACCAAAATACACAACAACTTGATTTTCACAAAATACTTTTGTAAGAGAATTATAATGCTTATATTGTGTGTGTGCCAATTGGTTACATTTTCCTCGATATAGAAAATTTTTACTTAAGAACCTGAAATTTTGACGTGAGTGAGGTGAATTCAAATGTCAAAATTTTATGTAGCTCTGAGGGTTAGGTAAATTTTTGACAACCGTTGAATATTCTTTTCAACGTCGAGTATTTCAAAATTATTTAAAAATGCTAAAGAAAATTAGGAAAACTTATATTTAGGCAATTCACAGTTCACCCTCATAAGTTATGAGATACTAAATTATGACTTCGAACTGTCGCTTTATAAAGTGTTAAAAATGTTCCTAATACATAACTGCGAGTGTTGTAATCGTGCTAACATAGTTTTTCGGACAAAACAAAAAAAAATTTTCTTATGACAGTCATAAATTGTTTTCAGTTATGACAACTTATGACTTATGACGACTTATGAGGGTAACTGCGAATTGCCTAATTATTACTATTATAAGATGAAAGGAAAGTAAGGAAAATACTTTTTTCATATTCTATGCATAATTCTTTGTTTAATTTTGCAGACAATCTTAAAACTCAAAATTTTTTTTCTTCCAAAACTTCATCCATTAACTGGCACAGCAAATAGAGCAATATTGTACTCACCAGAGTAAATTTATTTCAACATTACTTACCAATAGTAAAAAGTAACCAATTGACACACTCCCATTATTTAAAAATGTCAGCGTTGCAAAATATTCAAAAGAATTAATAATTAATTTTTCGACACAATATAAGCGATAAATATAATAAAAAAACAAATTATTATTCTGTGCAGAATTTTTCGAGTATCATCTTTATTATTGCTTCATTTATATTCCTGACTTTGCTAAAAAAAACTATTTTATAAGGTGGTGAAATTTCTACAAACATTTTTATTATTTTAACATACCTACATTGCAAAATTAGTTCATCATGTGCACAAACCTTCTAATGGTGGCGTCAGCACTTACGAATTCATGTGAACTTGACGTAAAGCCGAGTCACTTTCAGAGACACCTGGAGAGATTCAGAATATGCACATTAATTAACATTGTCCCATTAAATAACATTGGGAATAATAAAGGTGCTATAGCGAAGAAATCTATCACTGCTCCAACTGCTTTACTTCCAGTAAACAGACTCAAGGTGGTTCAGCCGAAGAAAACTATATTTATATAGCAGTTTGCCGCTGAGACTACGGTTAAAGACGTCCGTAAGAATATTAAATATCAGTTGTGTATAGATAAAAAGATGATAGGGTTTATCTATATCAAAGTTTAAATTCAAATACCAGAAATCGTACTGTTGTAGGTCAGATTCATTGCTCTGGTAATAACAACGCTTAACGTTGCTGTCACCACATACCTTTCGGCCCAGTAGTTAACAATGCGTAACGTGTGGTAACACATACTTCTAGGCTGCACCATAATCGTGAAGCTCGAAAGTACAAGTGAATCACACACCACTGTGGCCCAGATAAAAGCCGAACTTGATCGCATTTCAATAAGTGGAACAGCGCGCGAACTTGATCGCATTCCAAAATTTGCAATGAGTGTCAAAATTAATTCTTGAGATAATTGCAAAACGATGCGGAAATGATTCTGGCCAACAACGAATCTCAGAAGAGATATAAACCCATCTTTTGGATTGTAAGAAGGCAGTTGCAGTCAGATACTAATTACGAGAAGTAACTATACATTAGTTGTGCAACGAGTTGAACGATTGTAAACATTGTCAAGTACAAGCAAAACTATGGGAAGACGCCCGTAATAAACACAAAGTAAGAAAATTAACCAATCAGCTTTTTATTTCAGCATCTGTCGATAGGCGGCAGCATTGCCCGAAAGGTTAAAGGACCACAAAGGCGGCACCTTGGTGCCCGTGGTAACTAGGCGAGAGGATCCACCTGCGGCATCTGCCGGATCCCAACAGTAAGTCCACAAAGTCGTCAGATCCTTGTCCGTGGTCCTTCACGTCGAAGGATCAACAACGAAACACCCCATTGTCAGAAACAGAAATACTGTCAGTGATCCTTCTCGAGGAAGGATCTACGACATCAAGTTTGTTCTGGTATCCTACTGGAGGATACTGGATACAACATTTTGGCGCAGCCGTTTTTACGATCCAAGGATCGCTCCCGTAATTGAAGTGAAGTACAGTAAATTAAATAACAATGTTTTAAACTATAAAGAAAAGAATACAATCCAGCGACGATACCCATGTCAGCGCAACCTCCCACAGCTATTGAAGAAGCCATTAAGGACAAGGTATCTGGACCAAGACCGTACACAAAGAAGAAAAACAGCAACCAACACTAACTGGAATTGCTTTGAAATTATATACATATTTTAAAATTTTAAAAATTATAAAAATAAAGTAAAAGGTAGTACTTCAAATGTTGGAACATGTCTAAATAGAATATTTTAGTTTAATTTATTACAATTAGATTTTAAATTGAAGAATTTTATTGGCAGTTTATGTCTAAATAAGATATTTTTGTTTAAGGGACATTTTAATAAAATTGTTGGCCAGTCAAAAACAAATTTTGAGTTAGTTTAACAAAAACAACTTTAGGAAACAAAAATTAAACTATGTTTATATTTAAGTTTTGTAAAAAGAACAAATAAAAGCAATTCAACAAATAATTCCGTTAGTATTTTTAATAGCAAATTACTTCAGAGCAACCAGGCTAACAGAAATGGCGGCAAGAATTAAACAAAATTGATTCTGCTTAATTGCAAGAAATTCATTGCAACAATTGCAACATTCTTGTTCTCGATGCTAGTGTAAGCGGACGTATTTTTGGCGCTCGTGTTCAACATCTGTAATCTTGTGTTTTATATATGTAATTCTGGCTTTGGCTCACTTTTATTAGTTTGCGATTTTATGTTTGATTAACTTTCGAATTTGAGTTGAATTTTGTAATATTTAGTAATAACTCAAGATGTCTAATAGAGCAAAAATCACTAGAAGTGCGGTGCAAAAAATATCGTCTCCTTCAACTCTTCTTGGTGCGAAAATTTTGTGTGCTGATGAGTCATCATCTACAGCTACATTGGCGCTCTCCAACTCTGCTTTTGATCATAAGCTGAATTGCCTCAAAGAGGGTGTAATTGAACAAATGACCAGTGCTCTTACGGCATCTGAGGGGAGAGTTCTGCAGAGCGAAGTATCGGCTGAACTGACTAACATTAAATCTGCGCTTAGGAGTGTGATTGAGAGAGTTGCGGCAGTCGAAGCTTCATGTGCGGAGATGAAGATATTGAAACAACATTTTCATGATTTCAAGAGTAAATCAGAGTCGGATGTTTCAAGTGTGCGCTCCCTGGTTGCTGCGCTGAATGTTGAGGTCACTGACTTAAAGTCGAAAACGGAGAAATATGAGAGTGACTGTCTCTTCAGAGCTCTTAATTAGTGGAATACCATTTGAAGCTGGTGAAAATCTGTCTGCTGTCTTCGGTAAAATTATTAAAGCTATAAAGGTGGAATCAATTTTTCTTCGGAAGATATTTCGTGTAAAACCCTTAAACTAGTAATAGTAATTCTACTATCATAGCTAAGTTGTCTACAGCAGATGATCGTCGTAATCTCTTCAAAGCTATTGCTGTATTTCGCAAAGAGAATAAACGTCAGTTAATGCTAGCCGACCTTGGTATCCAAGGTGATCAAAAAATTTACATACATGAAAGCTTAACTATGGCAAATCGTGAAGTATTGCAGTATGCTATGGCAAAAAAAAGAGAGCGCTTGCTTGTTGCTGTGTTTTCGTTGCGTGGGAGAGTATTTGTAAAAGCGTCCGCTGATGGTGAGACAAAACTGGTGTGTGACAAGAACAGTGTTGACTGCGTCGTTGGAACTTAGGAGCAACTTGTGTTATGTCAAACTATAAAAATCAACTATCTTTATATTTCATGCGTAAACTATTAACCATCCTTCTACTATCAATTTCATATTTATTACCTTATATACCCTTCTTTCGAAACCTATATGGATCTTATCTTTTGTATATATATTCTTTCTTTTCTCTCTCTTTATGTTTGAGCACCTGTTTCTACTCTGGGATGTGCCTGCTGGCGTTTGTTAATGGCTGCTCTGTGTCTGATTTCGATACTCAATAGCGTTGGTTCTGGTGGTGCTATTGATTGTTACAAGGCTTTAGTGAATGCCTTATGTAAACAGTCATGTGGGTTGAATGTTGTACACTTTAATGCTCGAAGCCTGAATGCGTTAAAACTCGACTATGCTAGGTATATTTTTGAGGGTTCTCCAGTTGATGTGATATGTGTCTCGGAGTCGTGGTTTAAGAGCGAAGTATCTGATTCGTGGTACAATTTTGGAGGGTATAGACTTTATCGTAATGATAGGTGCGGCAAAAGGGGTGGTGGTGTTGCTATTTATTGTAAGTCTACTCTTAATTCTAAACTCGTGAATAAATGCAGCAGCGATTTTGAGTTTTTAAATGTTGAAATTTGTGATAACAATACAAAAGTTTTAGTGTCGTCAGTCTACAATCCTCGGAGAGGTAATAGTCCTGAACAGTTCTTTAGTGATCTCTCTGGCAGATTAATTGAGTATGATTTTCTTGTTGTTTGTGGTGACTTTAATGTTAATTTATTAACCAATGACTCTGGCTCTGAAAATTTTATGCATTATGTTTCTATGTGTGGGTTGAATGTTATTAACTCTGACACTCCAACTCGGTACGCTCCTGGATCTGAACCTAGTTTACTTGATGTTTGTCTTGTTTCCGATCATTCTCGTCTCTTATGTTATGACCAAATGACTTTTTTATCTGATCATGATCTATTATTCCTGGGTTTAAAACTCAATTTGCGCAGAACTGAAGAAGCAATTTTTACTTATTATGATTTCATGTCAATTAATTTCGACCAGCTATATCGAGAATTAGCGGCTATGTGTTGGAACGATGTCTAGTTCTTGGAATCAGTTGACGCTAAACTCTGTGACTTTATTTCTAAATTGAATATTGCCTTCGGCAATCATGTTCCATTGCGATCATTACGTGTATTAAACAGCGTGTTCAGTACTCGCACTGTGGGCGCGTAAAAGTATGAAAGTAAGGATCTGTGCTACTCATGGTGTAGTATGAAAGCATTTCCGGTCTGCTTTATTCATTACAAAAGTTTCTGCTTCAGCCTAACCAACATTCTTTTTTCAGTATTGTGGTTGTTAGTTTACAGCTTAAGTACAATTACAGATCAATCAATAAAAGTTAATTAAAATAAATTAGTTTTTTTTGCAAATGAAATATATTGAAAAAACGACAAAGGTTTCTGAGCTGGAACGCCTCACATTTCGTACCAGCCTGACCAGCACATTGATACAGCTGCCTGAGCTCTGCCGGACAGCTGGCAGACACAGAGTTCTCTCAGGCATATTACGTCGACTTACTATTAGGAGCCGAACATTTCTTTGAAATTTTGGCCGTAGGGCAAATAAAGCTTGGCAACGGTCTACCAACTCTGCAAAAGACAAGCTGAGCAATCAGCTAGTGAAGCCTTCTTCATTAATAATGTTCGTCGTAATAATGAAGGCAGAATTATTGTGAAGCTTCCGTTTAAAGAGAAAACGTCATACTCTATCGCCCTCAGACGCTTTTCAGCTCAAGAGCAGCGGTTTAGGCATAGCAGCGAGTTAAAAGCAAGCTATGCTGCCTTCATGGAAGAATAGGAAAGACTTGGTCACATGGTAGAAGTCAGCGAACCAGACCTTACGCGACCTCATTATTACATTCCACATCATAGCGTGCACAAAACAGTAGGATCACTTGGCAAATTCCGAGTAGTCTTCGATGCGTCTTGTCGCACCACATCTCGTAAATCGCTAAACGAACTTCTCTTAGTTGGTCCTACTATTCAGCCAGAGTTGTTCTTACTGCTACTTCGTTTTCGTTTATATCGGTTCGTGCTTACAGCGGACATTGTCAAAATGTATCGGCAAGTTCTCATCGATCCGGCAGATGTAGTCTCAAGAGGATGTAATGTTAACGAGCTCACCAACTCGTCCTGGTTCCTCAGCATTCCTGCTGCGGGATCAAGGGCAATGGCCACCAAACATCTTCGACGAAATCGATGAAGACTCAGTCAAAAGGGAAAAGCGAAAGTCAGCGTTCATCTTGTCCACATCAGTTTACAATTTCTGGCAGTTTATCGATAAATTTAGTTCGCACCTGAAAACAGTGCGCATTGTTGCGTGGACACTACGCTTCCGTGACAAGCTGATTAAAAGCTGTGAGCCTGACCAGATGACAAACATGCTCAACCCACGAGAGATGGACAGAGCGCTGTGGTGCTCGCCTGGTCAATCCAACAGCACCACTTTGAAGAAGAAATTGATTGCTTGTAGAAAGACACCAACCTTCGCGGCTCAGTAAAATACCTCAACCCGTTCTTGGAGAACACCGCCGGGTATGAAATCTTAAAGGTTGGAGGTCGGCTGGAGTTAGCCCAACTTGCCAACACACAGAAGCACCCAGCATTGCTCCCGAGCGACTGCAAATTCGTGGAAGCCTACGTACGTCACTTGCACGTGAAGAAATATCACGCTGGCCCCAGGGCTTTGATTGCCTTCGTACGACAGAAATTTTGGATTATAAATCTAAGAAACTTGGCTCGAAAAAAAGTCATGTAAAAGTAAAGTCATGCGTTCACTGTGTCCGCTACAAACCACAACTACTAAAGCAAATTATGGGAAATCTGCCAGTCGAGCGTATTACTCCTTGCAGACCATTTCAACGATGTGCAGTAGATTTCTGCGGCCCGATACCTACTTACCTGCGAATCCGAGGAAAAACCCCTTACAGGCCTTACAACGCTATTTTTATATGCCTAGCATCCAAAGCAGTTCACATCGAAGCCGTATCAGAGCTGTCAACAGACGCCTTCATTGCATCATTGAAACGCATGATCGGCAGACGAGGCACTCTCACCGACATTTTTTGTGACAACGCTACTAATTTTGTGGGCGCTTCTCGTAAATTAGGAGAATTTAAATCATTCTTCTTCAATCAAAAAAACCAAAATACATTTGTCCAATTTTATACTAACGAATTCATTAATTTTCGTTTCATCCCACCTCTAGGTGGACACCACATTTTGGAGGTTTATGAGAGTTGGCCGTGAAAGTCGCAAAGGAACATCTGAACCGCACATTGATGAATGCTCGATTTACCTTCGAAGAATTGACCACTGCGCTGGTAGAGATAGAGGCCATCATGAATTCACGGCCAATTACAGCACTCACGACCGATCCTAGTGATCTAGAAGCACTCACGCCAGCGCACTTTTCAATTGGTGCGTCTCTCAAGGCACTACCTGAACGTCAGATACTGTCACGAGACATTAGCCACATCGACAGATGGACACGCATAAGCGCAGTAAAGCAACAGTTCTGGAGGCAGTGGACTCATGAATATTTAAATGAGTTACAAGCAGGTTACAAATGGTCGAAAAGCAAACCGAATTTGGTCGACAACGCTTTGGTTCTTGTGCACGAAGACAACACGCCATCGCAACGTTGGGTACTCGGCAGAATAACTAACCGCATCCATGGAGCGGATAATCGAGTGAGAGTTGTAGACGTCCGCACAGCTCGCGGAACCTTACGTCGACCTATCTGCAAACTGGCACTTCTACCGGTTTGAAAGCAGTCGTTTCAAAGGCGCCGGGATGTTCAGTACTCGCACTGTGGGCGCGTAAAAGTATGAAAGTAAGGACCTGTGCTACTCATGGTGTAGTATGAAAGCATTTCCGGTCTGCTTTATTCATTACAAAAGTTTCTGCTTCAGCCTAACCAACATTCTTTTTTCAGTATTGTGGTTGTTAGTTTACAGTTTAAGTACAATTACAGCTCAATCAATAAAAGTTAATTAAAATAAATTAGTTCTTTTTGCAAATGAAATATATTGAAAAAACGACAAAGGTTTCTGAGCTGGAACAAGCTCCAGCGTAAACACAGCGGTTGTCCCTGGTTTACTAAACGTGTGTTGGTTGCCATCAAAAAGAGGAATAAATTGCATTCTAAATGGAAGAATAGTAGATCAACTGTGGCTTGGGAGGAATATCGTTGTGCTCGCAATGCAACTACCTTGTTATTGAGAAATGAGAAGAAGAGATACTTTAGTGCTAAGCTCGATCATAACTTGACCTCTAAACAGTTGTGGGGAAATATAAGGAAACTCGGAATACGTAACAAACCCGCGACTGAATGTGAGTTGGATCCTGACGAACTTAATGATTTTTTCTGAGCAGTAGTAACTATAGTCCTTCTGGGATTCCTGCTAGTGCCGGGCTTCCTATAATATCGAATGCTTATTCCGTTACTCACTTTGTATTTACCACAGTTAACGAAAATGATATAGTTGAAATTGTTTATAAAATTAGTTCGAATGCAGTTAGATCTGACGGATTATCCATTAGGTTTATAAAGATGGCATTACCGTATATCGTAGCTCCCTTAACGCATATCATTAATCATTGCTTAACATGCTCGATTTTTCCCAGCTTGTGGAAAATAGCTACAATTATTCCAATTGCTAAATCCCCATCTGCTACTGCCCCTCCTTATTTTATGCCAATAAGTATATTGCCGGTATTATGTATTTGCAAATGTCCTCTTATTTGGACCAGAACAAACTATTATCCCCACTACAATCAGGCTTTCGAACAGGGCACAGTTGTACGACTGCTGTATTGAAGATTACCGATGATATACGAAATTTTATGACAAAGATTATCTAACTCTTCTTTGTTTGATTGACTTCTCTAAAGCATTTGACACAGTAGATCACATTCTGTTGATTAATAAGCTTAGGAGGTACTTTAATTTTAGTAGTAGTGCAGTCAAGCTGCTGGATAGTTATGTTGGGGGTAGGGTCCAGTGTGTGAAAATCGGAAGTAAGGGGTCTGGGGTCAGTTTTGGGGCCCTTATTGTTTTCTATCTTTATTAATGTATCTTCTCAGCCTGTGAGTATGCCTCCATACATGCTTATACTGACGACACCCAAGTCTACTTGTCTAGGCCCTTAAATCTCATTGAAGACCTGTGCTTCAGACTGAACTCTGACTTATTCTCACTGAGTGATTGGGCCTCTGCCAATTGTTGTATGTCGCGATCGCAATTTCCACTTCCGTTTGACGAGAACTTTCAAGGTCAGTATTATTGTTTTATAATACTACTCCGCGAGTGAGTCAAGGCCAAGTTCACATTTTTGCAACCACAGCACTTTGCTTGGTCAGCCAAAGCTTTAGTTTAATTTGGTTTAGTCAAGCTTTGGTGTAATTAACTTCCAAAGCTAAGGTAGCAACCAGAAAACTTCGCATGGAATGGATTGTGGAAGCTGGCATTTAGTAGCGAGCTTCCAAACCCTAAAATCCATAGCGCGTGGCGACTGGAGTGGATTGTGGAAGCTAGCTTTCATTAGCAAGCTTCCAAACCATTAAATCGCTTGATTTGAATTGATTTGACTGATTTATACTGAATTCCAACTTAACTTGTATTGACCATGTGAATAGTTCAGTTGGTGAAATTTATGGCATACTGAGGTGCCTGTGTACCTCTGCGATATATACTCCTCTAGAGACCAGACGCAGACTGGTCAAACAATTGGTTATGCGATACATAACATTCTTATGTGTTGTTTATTGTCATCTTGACTCTCACTCCCAGCGTAAGCTTATTGTGGCCTTTAACTGTGCTGCCAGGTATGTTTATTTTTCAGTCGTACAGACCCTATTTCTGCAGTAAGTAAAGGTATCCTAGGTTGTGGATTGGCAGAATACTTAAATATTTTGAACATTAAGTTTCTACACAGACTTATTTACAGCAAAAACCCTCCGTACCTGTATGATAAACTTATGCAATTCCGATCTGCAAGAGCTATAAATTTCATAGTTCCGAGATACAAATAACTCAACAGCAGTCGATTTTTCTTCATTAGCACCATCAGACTTTGGAACTCATTACCGCTCTCCTTGAGACGGATTGTGCGGAGTGGCCGTTTCAGACATGCTGTTGTTGCACATTTCTCAGGTGTTTCACCTTAATGTGCTCACCTTAATACTCTTCTTAGCTTATTTTTCTTATTCTCTTCTATTTGTAATATGTTTTTGGTCTCCTTCTTTATTCTTGGTTCCTTGTCGACTAATTCTTCGATGTGTTACTATCTTTTACTTTTCATTCAATGTACTACTTAATTTAATATAATTGATAAATGTACATATGTCATATTTCATAGAGGCACTATAAAAGATTAAGCCTTAGTGTGCGTGACTAAATTATATAAATAATTTGTTAAATTGTTAAAAAAAAAAAAGAAGTAGGTCACAAACTTGAGCTTGAACTGCAAGCAAGGCCAGAAGCGAAAAAAAAGCTAACAGAAAAAGAAAAACCAAAACAAGAGCAATAAAAACAAAAAGTACGTCAGGTACCAGGCGAGCACAATTGAGCCAGAAGCTCGAATTACACAAAAAATATATATAATAACAATAATATACGAATGTTTACAACATGTTCAGCCAAAAGGGTGTCAATGAGCCGTATTAGAGCTGAATAAGCAGAAGTTAATTGCTTGTAGAGAATCAATTAAAGTTTTAATTGATTCTTAAAATATCCAAAATACATACTTAGAACAATAAGTATAGGATAATTAATGGACGAATCGCTACAAGAACAAGCATATTTAGCCTTAGAAAAAGAGCATAAGGATTTGAAAAGACAGATAGGAGAATTTTCAGCAAGAATTTGGAACACTCTAAAGGATAATAAGGAAAACTTAGAGTTAATAAAAAACTAAAATAGAAGCTCTAGGAGAAGCAAGAAATTTAGAAAAAGCAGACGCATTCATAGAAGAGTTGCTAATATTTTTTAAAAATATAATAGAGTGTAAAAACCAAAATATAAGGGACTATGCGTTAGAATTTAACGCGTTGAAAAAGAAATACGATACTTATCTAAACGAAAAACATTTTCAAGAGGAAATACTAAGGACTTTAGAAGACGAGAAAGACGTTTTTCAAGTTGAAGGAGACTAATAACAATAAAAACAACGTAACAGAGAGAAATCATACAATTCTAGAAACAGTTGATTCGCAAATGCCCCTCAAAGTTATAGAGAAAAATGAAAATTTAAACCCAAAAGCACCTTACTCAATGAATAAGTTAGCAAATAAAAGTAGAAATATAGAAACAGGAGTATCTAACTGCAATCAAACCCTGCTACATGACGTGTTCATCGAATTACCTTGCGCAGAGGCTATAAATGGAAA
This sequence comes from Myopa tessellatipennis, assembly GCA_943737955.2. NCBI lineage: Eukaryota > Metazoa > Arthropoda > Insecta > Diptera > Conopidae > Myopa > Myopa tessellatipennis. Next base: position 37,538,641 of record OX031315.1, on the reverse strand, counting down.
ACTCATTTTACTGCTAGATACAGGAGCAGATACAAACCTGATAAAGAAGTGTGCGATAAAAAATAGCACGATAATAGACAAGTCAAATAGGAAAAACTTAAGCGGAGCATTTGGAGGTTGTGTGACCACAGAAGGATCAACTACTATATGTCATAATGAGGTACAGTCCTTACGTTTAACGCTACACGTTGTGTCACTGAAACAAAGAGTACCGGCAGACGGTGTTTACGCCAAAGCAAACCGCTCGCCAGGCTGCCTCTCCTGATCGTCCGAAGCCGTGTCCTCTCAGAGCGCGGACTTCGGCCGCTCAGGAGAGGCAAGCTTTAAAGCTTGACTGCGAGCTCTAGGCTCCAGCCTTGGTGGTAGGATTGGAGCCGGGACTTGGCTGCCAATCGTGAACCACGCCGGACGCAACTCACAAGCTACACCACATATTTTCCTGTGAATGTATTAATAAGCTTTAAAATTATCAAGTAATTAAAGTCTAACTTTAAACAAAGTAAAAAGAAATCTAGTGCCTTTGATTCGCCCCAACGTTTGGTCCTGAACGAGCCGGATCGAGCTCAACCACGACATCGTCGCCCTTTTGTGAAAGGTAGGTTTCTTAATTTCAAATAATTTGTAAGTTTCATATAAATTAAAGTTCTAAATATTCGTTATTAAACTGTACATATATACGCAGCACGGTTATATATATAGGCACATATACTCCCGTCTACACTTGAAATTAGCGGAATTAATTTCGGTGTAACGGTGCTCCAAAATTTAGAATTGGTTCACTTATATATATTACATAAAAGTGCCCTTGAACCCGGTCATATACTTGTATTGACCGGCACGTGTTGCAATTATTTATTCTTCACCGAATACATAATTGCAGCTCGCTCTCGCTTTGTTTTGCGCTCTTCACTTAAAAACCAAAAAACCACCACCTTTTGCTGGCTGGTTTGGTTTTCGAGCTCTCCACAGACACGCTCGCAGCTTACGCTCTTCTGCGCGGTTCACTTAAAAACCAAAAAACCACCACCTTTTGCTGGCTGGTTTGGTTTACGTGCTCTCACATAGACGCGCTCTCAGCTTGCAACCAAGCATAGAACGTTCCTTCGTTCTAACAGTGACCGCCCTCTCCGCGTGACACGCTACAAGCGGCGCTCTTTTCGCATAAAATTCGTACTGGTACCATCGACGTCAACGTTCATTTGTTTAAGAAGCGCACACTGTACCGTGCTGGCAGCAGAACCGGCGTGATACTTGCTCACCTACTCATCGCAAAAAGTCCTCAATCGTGCGCTCTAAACCAGTTTGAGTTTAAAGAAGTATACGCAAATTTGTCGGTGTTCGATAAGCGCGCTCGTCAACACTGAGTTACACAACTACTCACGCTGCAAAAACACTGTTCAGCGCTCCCATCGATATAGCGCCGTCGTTTTTTTTTTTCGTGCCGAGAGAATCAACAATTCTTGCACCGTGGGCGAAAAATATAAAACCATCATAAAATTTTTGTTAGGAATAAAAATATTTTGGTGTTTTATTTCTGTATTACCCCATCTAGCGAAGCTACTTTAGCCCCTGTATTCTTTTGCACCGACAAAAATCGATTCCATACCGCGGATTCCCTTGTCAAATTACTAGTAACCTTAACGCACATACAATGGAGAGTGTTGACTCTTTTCTACGTCTCGCGGACGATTTAGTGGAATTCGGCATGCACATTCTGAGCAGTTCAACGGATTCGCAAACGTTGGATACCCTGGAGTTGGACATTAGGGAGCTCAACTCGCAGTGGTCCCTAATCAAGTCCACGTATAGCGGCCTTCTCGAACAAATGCTGAAGGATGTGACGATGGCACCACATGTAAAAGGCGTTAAGGAAAAGTATTTCAAAGCGTACGACAACTACAAGCGATGCGTTGGACTGATCAAAATTCAAGTCAACTCGATGATAAAGACCACCGCGCCGCGGCGCTCTACGGATACGGCAGAGCTGCCGCCCACTCGGTTCAACATCAGCTTGCCTCCATGCGATACCGACGTTTTCAAAGGCGACTATTTGTCATGGCCCTCCTTTCGCGACATGTTCACCGCCCTGTATATTCAGAATACGCGTATTGCCCCAGTGGGAAAACTTTTCCACTTGAACCAAAAAACCAAAGGAGAAGCCAAGGAAATGGTACAGAAATCTCCTTTGACGAATGAAGGATTCGAGCAAGCATGGCAAAATCTATCCGATCGATACGAAAATAAACGCGTCCTCGTTAACACGCTCCTCAAAAATCTCTTTGGTCTCGCGCCGATTACTAGGGAAACCGGTCATGAAATTAAAAATCTACAGCGCGAAATTACCAATATTCTCGCCGCGTTGGCGCTCCAAGGCGTCAACACCTCACATTGGGACGCGATTACAGTTTTTTTGTGCTCTACTCGTCTTCCGGAAGCCACCCTGGCGCTTTTGGAACAATCCATACCGAATAAACGTGAAATTCCAAAGTGGTCCGATCTCGACGCATTCTTGACACATCGGTTTGAAACGCTGGAATCGGTGCACGATATAAAAGGCGCACCCGCAGGCAAGAATCGCGCGTCACCCGCTCCACAGGTGGCCCCTTCGACAAAAGCGTCAACACATTCCAATTGAATGTGGCATCGACCGTATGTCAGTTGTGCTCAGAGCAACACACAATTCGAGTCTGTCCGCAGTTTTTGGAAATGAATTCCGGTAAACGTCTAGAGGTAGTGAAAAAGTGGCGCCTTTGTCTGAATTGTCTCGCGCAAGCGCACCAGATACAACGGTGCCCCAGCAAATACAACTGCGCGACATGTCAGGCGCGACACCATACCTTGCTGCATCGCGATCAAGCGCAGAACCGACCCTTGACGAATTCAGCGTCGCGTCCGTCCACTAAGCCAAGTAGAAACGCTGCATTGCAACCCAATCAGCCCCGTATCAACCCACTTAACGCGCGAGCACCCCCCTTTACTGGGCCCTCCACGTCGGCTAACGCCGCCCAAATCAGTCTGAAACAAATACAGTCCACTGATCGAAATCAGCCCGATAACCATCAAGTTTGTTTCGCTGCCGCACCGAAGCCAGTTCTGTTAGGAACCGCTACGGTCACCATATTCCACGCCGGTACTTGCTAAGCCGCGCGGGCCTCATCGATCCAGGATCCGAAGTATCCTTCATCTCTGACCACGTTCAGAAGATGCTCAAGATCCCCATGCGGCCAGTGAAAGCAACGGTTTCTGGCCTCAACGAAACTATTTCCGCAAAGGTGTCGAAATCTTGTGAGTTTATGCTCAAGTCGCCACGCGACCCCTCGTTTCAGATCCATGCCACAGCGCTAGTGCTGTCGCAAATCACGGGCAGACTTCCTGCCCACTCATTCGATAGTGAGCTGCTTCGCAGCCTCCCTCGTAACATCGAGCTCGCAGATCGTTACGCTACATCGTTACGTTGCCATTCAAAAGCGAAGCCGTAAACCGACAGTCGCTAGGATATTCACGGCACATCGCCCACCAACAATACCTTCGCTCAGAAGCAAGGTTAGTCAAGAATCATGACCTCAAAAGGCAATATGACGATGTAGTTCAAGAATATCTTGATTTAGGTCATATGACGGCCGTAGCGCCCCCACAACCCGATGCTGCGCACTATTATTTGCCACATCATGCGGTTATAAAACCGGACAGCACGTCCACCAAGGTTCGAGTCGTGTTCAACGCATCCTGCCCCACCACAAGTGGGCTCAGTTTGAACGATGTGTTACACGCAGGTCCTGTTCTACAAGCAGACTTAACATTCTTAATGTTAAGATGGCGCTTTTTTTATGTTTTTAGCGGTGACATACAGAAAATGTACCGCCAGATCCTCGTCGACCCGAAACATACCCCTACCAGCGAATTCTATTCCGAGATTCGAATAGCTCCCAAGTTAGGGACTATGAGTTACAAACGGTAACATTTGGCGTGAATTGCGCCCCCTTCTTAGCGATCCGTACGCTTCTTCAGCTAGCAGACGATACACAACAACAGTTTCCGCACATCCTCCGACATTCTATGTACGTTGATGACGTGTTGGCTGGATCTCACAACCTTGCCATGGCCACTCAAATGCGCGACGAACTGTCAGAGGCGTTGAATACGGCAGGCTTCTCGCTTCGGAAATGGACAGCCAACGACAAACACATTTTGGATGACTTGCCTGGATCCCATTTGCTCAACACCGAGTTCTTGAAGTTCGAGGACAACAGCACGGCAAAAATGCTTGGTATTCGTTGGAATGCCACCAGCGATGACTTGTACTTCGACACACAGACGATCAACATACAGCCAACGACCACCAAAAGACAAGTGCTGTCTCTCATCGCGAAGCTGTTCGATCCAGCCGGTTGGCTGGCACCTATCATCGTTGCCGCGATAATACTGATCCAACAAGTCTGGCTAGACAAGATTGACTGGGATGAACAACTTCCCGCACTGACGCAGCAAACATGGTTGAGTTTCCTTCGAAATTACCACCAGATCGCCACGATTCGAATTCCCAGGTGGATTCGATTCACCCCCGACTGCACAGTGGATCTTCACGCCTTTTCGGACGCTTCCGAGAAAGCTTACGCCGGAGTCATCTACGTCCGTGTCCAAATCGGCGACACAGTTCATGTATCGCTACTGTACTCCATAACACGAGTGGCGCCCATTAAAACGATATCGCTGCCTAGACTCGAACTCTGCGGAGCTACACTCGTCGGCGACATGCTCGACGCCCTTGTACCTAATATGCACTATCGTCCCGAGAATGTCTTCTGTTGGACAGACTCGACGATTGTTCTGGCATGGCTTAAGAAGCCTCCTTGCGTCTGGGCCACTTTCGTAGCAAACCGCGTTGCCAAAATCATTGAAAGAGCACCACACACTCAATGGTTTCACGTGGACTCGCACGACAATCCAGCGGACTTAGCTAGTCGCGGTGCCACGCCCCAAGAATTAGCTGAGAACACCCTTTGGTGGAATGGTCCACCTTGGCTCATCCACGACAAGAATCGGTGGCCCGAGCTCCGAACAGCTTCGGAGTTTGCTACAACACTCGAAGAAAAGCCTGTAAAGGCTCTTCACATTTACTTCCGACCAAACGAAGATCCACTGGACAGGTTTTCCTCTCTCCCGAGAGCCCTACGCGTATACTCATACGCCCAGCGGTTTATAGATAACACGCGCCGTAAACGGAACCCTCTATATGCCACTTTGCGACTCTCAGCGACAGAGATTCGAGACACCAAACGCCGTCTCACAATTATCTGTCAAAAGACACATTTTCCCGACGAATATTACGCGCTCGAAAGCAAGCAACCAGTGAGCTCGAAAAGTCGATTACTCGCACTCAATCCCTTCATCCATGAAGACAACGATGCGCCTTGGCGGGCGGCTGTCTTCATGCCCGAATTTGGCATTCGATGAACGCCACCCAATCATTTTGCCGTACGATTGTCAGTTGTCTCGGTTACTCGTTCTTTTTATTCATCAGATCTCGCTTCACGGCGGTAACCAGCTGATGCTCCGATTGCTCAGGTCCCAACACTGGATTCCGCGAGTAAAGAACCTCATCAAGACGACGATCCACCACTGTAAGCCTTGTACCTTGCACCGGAAGCAACAAAGAACGCAGATTATGGCGGCATTGCCAGAGGAACGCACGACTTTCTCCCGCCCCTTTGCTAACACCGGAGTCGATTTTGCGGGCCCTTTCGACATCAAGAATTACACCGGCCGGGCGTGCTTAATAACGAAAGGCTACACGTGCATCTTTGTTTGTTTTGCGACCAAAGCAATTAATTTAGAGGCTGTCAGTGATCTGACCACGGCCGCTTTCCTTGCGGCCTTCTCCCGTTTTGCAGCGCGCCGAGGCTGCACCGCAAAGGTATATTCCGATAACGGCACAAACTTCGTCGGAATTTAAGGAATTTAAGCAATTCCTTGTTCGAACCCGCGATCTCATCGAGACCCATCATTCGCACCAGAATGTTGAATGGCACTTCATCCCCCCCGGTGCTCCTCATATGGGAGGACTCTGAGAGGCCGGTGTTAAAAGCCTGAAAACGCACCTGTGCAAAGTCGCCCCAACGTCCAAGTTTACATTCGAAGAGTTCTCCACTCTTTTGAGCAAAATTGAAGCGTGCCTCAATTCTCGCCCGCTTCATCCTCAATCTGAGGATCCCAACGTAATGGAGGCAATAACTCCTGGCCACTTCCTAGTAGGCGGCCCTCTTCTCGCTCCGGCCGAGCCCGAAACCCTCGACAATCCGCTCTCCATTCTCAACCGATGGAGACGTGTCCAGGCCCTTGCCCAGCATTTCTGTCATCGGTGGAGAACGGAATATTTGCACGAGCTTGCGCGTCGCACCAAGTGGAAGACTCCGCAACTCAACCTACAGCCCAACGACCTGGTTGTGGTCCGTGACGACAACCTTCCTTCCACGTCCTGGCGGCCGGGCCGCATCATCAAGGTGTATAAGGGTCAGGACGCACGAGTCCGCGTGGCCGATGTCCGAACGGCTAACGGCCAACTCACGCGTTCAATTTCTAAATTAATATCTTTATCATGCATGTCTCGAGTTGTTATTAACGCCTTTTTTCTCCACAGATCAAAGATGAAACGCGTTCGCCGCCGCGGCGCCCTTTACCGGCTGGGCCGTATGATGGCTCCACCAGCCGCCGTGCAGACGGCGCCCCCTACTCCAAATCCCGGCCCCGGGATGCCACAGTACGAGGAGCCCGAACCCGAAGACGACGACGTGCTCAGTCTGAGTGCGTCCTCCCAGTCCGAGGACGACGACATTGCTTCGCCGCGCTCCCTCGAGCCGCCAACTAGTGAGACGCTAAGCTCACCCGAGGCCCATCACGCTGAGGCTCCACAATCGCCCCCGGCGATGCCAGCAAGGGCAGCTGACTGGCGCCGCCGCCTAGCGGTGGCCCTCCAGGGGCCGTACTTTCCGGCGCGTCGCGGACGCGGCCAGCCCAACATCACCACGGCGCCCGTCACCCGACGACAGACGACCGCCATCCCCAAGGGTTCATGTCGGAGCGGCATGGGCACGCGGCCAGCGTCAGCCGCTCGACGAGCCAGCCGCGGCAGCGATGAGGCGGCGACGCTCCCCCTCCATCGACCAGGGAGATGGGTACCCGGTGGAGCCGCGCGATCGTCTCCGTCGCTCCCGCCCATCACGCCGCCGAGGATGCTGCCCACTCTACCGTGGTGACCATCCGCTCCGGCAGTGCGGCCTCTTCCTCGACCTATCGGTCGAGGCCCGATGGCGGACACTTGCAGGCCGCCACGTTTGCATTAACTGCTTGGCGTGCTCCCACACCAGCCAACGATGTACCAGCACGCGCCGCTGCACTGAGTGTGGCGAGGCCCACCATAGCGCCCTACACGTTTAGGCGCTTAATCCACCCCAGGGTTGAGGGTCGGGGAGCTTTGCAGTCCTGCAAGACGGGCGGGATGTTTACGCCAAGCAAACCGCTCGCCAGGCTGCCTCTCCTGATCGTCCGAAGCCGTGTCCTCTCAGAGCGCGGACTTCGGCCGCTCAGGAGAGCCAAGCTTTAAAGCTTGACTGCGAGCTCTTCGGCTCCAGCCTTGGTGGTAGGATTGGAGCCGGGACTTGGCTGCCAATCGTGAACCACGCCGGACGCAACTCACAAGCTACACCACATATTTTCCTGTGAATGTATTAATAAGCTTTAAAATTATCAAGTAATTAAAGTCTAACTTTAAACAAAGTAAAAAGAAATCTAATGCCTTTGATTCGCCCCAACACACGGCATATTAGGAAGAGATAATTTGTGGAACAACTCCATCATAAATACAATGGAAAAGATTTTAACTCTTCAATGAAAAGAAAGAGAATATTTTGGAATTACCAATAAGAACTATCGCGCAGATAGAAGAGGGAAGCAAAACACATTACATACCAGTTGACGCAAGAGCAATTACGATAGTACCGTTAAATCTTCGTACAAAATTTATGAATGTGGTAATTCATAAAGAAGAAATAGATCCTGGAATATACACAGGAGACACATTAGTAAATGTAAAAGACAACACGGTTTATGCTCTCATATTAAATACAACAGAATATGATTACGAAATAAATAGCGAATTTCTAGCGAATAGTACTAAGTCAATCAATAGTATAGGCAAAATAGATACAAAAAGGAGAATAAATGAATTACTCAACGAAATTGAGTTAGATGAAAATTTAAATATGGAAGAAAGAAATTCCATAGAAGAAATAGTAAAATCATTTCATGACGTCTTCCTATTAGACGGAGACGAACTTTCATTTACAAGAGTATTAAAACACGAAATCCCAACAGGCGCAGATCAACCGCCAATAAATAGAAAACATTATAGATTACCCCAAATACATAGGGAGGAAATAAATAAACAACAGTGAACAAACTTTTAGATGATGGCATAATCACACATAGCACATCACCATGGAACTCACCGTTACTATTAGTGCCCAAGAAAAGTGGCAAAGAAGGGGAGAAAAAGAGGAGACTGGTCATAGATTACAGAAGACTATATGAAACGACGATCAAACAAGTTTTTCCAATTCCGCGCATTGATGAAATTTTAGAGCAACTAGGCCATAGCAGATATTTTACAACGCTAGATTTAGCAAGTGGATATCACCAAGTTTTAATCGACGATGGGGACAAAGAAAAACAGAATTCAGTACGGGACTAGGACACTTCGAATGCAATTCGGGCTAACAGGTGCCCAGGCAACATTCTAAAGGATAATGAATCATATCCTAATAGGTCTACAAGGCATAGACTGTTTTGTTTATCTAGACGACATAGTTATATACGGTAGAAATCTGAAAGAACACCAACAAAGATGATGTTCAGTATTACAGAAATTACGGGAACACAACTTAAAACTGAACACAGAGAAGTGCAAATTTTTGAGAAAGGAAATAGTTTATTTGGGACATAAATGCTCGGAAAATGGTGCTTTACCAGACCACCAGCCATTAAAGAGAATAGCTAATTTAAAGGACCAGACTTCGAGACTGGCAAGATTCAGACACAAGTTGTCAGAGTATAACTTCGAAATCATATATGTATAAGCTAGGCAAGAGAAACTTAAACGCGGATGCGCTGAGTAGAATTCCTCAAACTCGGAATACAGTAACAGCTGTACAAACTCGATCTAAAAAAAAAATAGTGGAGCAAGAAAAACTTTAAACCACAGCCGTAGAGAATGTCGAGGATGAGGCGGAAGCAACAAACGGAATTGAAAACACAGCGACATTGCTATCCGACCCAAAAGAAATAGAAACAGTAATCAAAGACTTCAATTCGCCACTGAGAGGACATCAGAGTACAGTAAAAACGTATTTAAGAATCCGGAAACAATTTAGATGGCCAGGAATGCAAAAACAAATAAAAGAATTTATAAAAAACTGCACAAAGTGCCAAGCGAACAAAAGTTCGAAATTGACAAAAATGCCCATGATGCTAACAGATACACCAATGCGGCCATTCGACAAAGTTTACATGGATATAGTAGGTATCCTACCAGAAACCGTATCCGGTAACAAATATATTTTAACATTCCAAGATGATTTTTCAAAATTTATGGCATGTACAGCTATCCCAGACGCGGAAGCAAGTACTATTGCCAGGGCTTTCTATGATGAAGTGATCACGCGCTACGGAATTCCGGGAATTGTAATTACAGATAACGGGACAAATTTAATTTCAAAATTATTCTCAAATACATGCAAATTGTTATGTATTAAAAAATTACATATAACACCATACCACCCGCAAGCTAATGGCTCTTTAGAGAGAAGACACAGACCATTAGCAGAATATTTGCGTACTTTCGCTAAAAAAGACGGTTCTAATTGGGATCAATGGTTAACTGCAGCAATGCATGTTCACAACCACACACCCCACATTACGACCAAGCAAACACCGTTTCGCACTTTATTTGGATTCGAAACAGAGATGCCGACTAACTTAAAAAGAAAGTGTAGTCCGGTGTATAATGCCGAAAATCCAAATAAAGTTTTGAAATTTCAAATACAGAGCGCTCACGAAATAGTGAGAAAGAATCAGGATTTAGCGAAACAGGTAGCTAAGATGCAGTAAGATAACAAACTAAATTTAGTAGAATTTAAGGTAGGAGATAGGGTATTAATTAAGAATCAAACTAGGAAAAATAAGTTTGCTCCAATATGGATAGGGCCATATAAGGTAGTAGGGATTAAAAGTCCAATTACGACAGTGTTAAATATTAAGGAAAAGGAAAAGCCATCCCCCAATAACTTACTTAAGTTATATAATAGCAATTAAGAGAAAAATAGGAGTAACTAGACAATTACGTAGGTATCCATCAGAATCACTTAAACTAAGAAAGTATATTAGGTTTAGGGGTAAATTTAATTAAGTAGTCATAAATTAAAGTATAATTAAATTAATCACAATAGGCACCTAATTAGGATTAGGATAGAATAAATATATATAAAATAGGATTGATAAAATTTAGTATAGGATGGTAGGAAACTCACATTTTTAGTTTTAATTTTCCTCCTAAGGATTCTAATTTAACTTCAATCTTACATTTGAATAACGAATGAAATTCATCAAATTTCATAATGAAAAAATAAAAAGCAAATCAAAACCACGTTTCGTTTCAAACCACGAAATATAAGATAATTTTACGTGAAATTAATATTAATAGTAAACGGTTTATGTAAAGTAGCTGTTCCGTTTTTAAAAACACAGCCAATATAACTTTGCATTTGCAATTATTATATTAACACTAGAACGGGAGCTTAGTATATACCTATATTGCCTGAAAGCAGACAAAACGACTGCATTGTGAAAAAATAACTAATGTGCAAAGAAATTTGTTTAACAGTAATTTTTAATATATTTTATATCACTTACAGTCATATAACAAGTCATTAATAAGTATTAACAATAAAAAAATATATTTCAGTTCGAAAAAAAATAATTTATACATTATCTGGACATTTTAAGCAAGTGAAAGTGCAAATATTTTTGGATGTACATCTTCCGCAAACATACTTTTTACATTTTTGACAAATATTATTTGTTTTGTTATTGTGGCAAAGTCGTTTTTGACAAATTTTTCGTTTGGTAGAATCTGTTGTATTTGAAGATGTTGCAGTTGATACTTGTGGGTCTTCCTGTTGTGATGAATGTTTCTCTCTTTCAGTTGTGTAATCGGCGGAAAGCTGTTCTGCTAATTGAAACAGGAAATTTTTTCGTTCTTTTTGTATTCCGGTCACTTCTTTATAAAGGATCCAAGCATTTATTGCAGCCAAATCTAAAATGTTAAAAAATATTTGGAGGGGCCATCTTCTTCTGTGCACTTTTTTATATGTTTCATAATATAATCATTTATTATCAACGAGAATGCAAT